>JAKZAO010000006.1:11113078-12352748 GCA_023053555.1 Branchinecta lindahli | reverse complement strand
AGTGTCCCCTTCGCCGAAAAAGTAGAAGTCATAAACGCTTCAGGGACTATTCTATGGGGGGGGGGGGGGTCCAACGTTATCAATCGAATAGACAGTTCAAGATCGGTGGGCGACTTGGTTTTGCCGTGTCTTTTCGGAACCTAATAGTGCGTGGTTGCTACAGGTTAAAGCATCACCTACACTGCCTACACGGATATCGTTTTCCTGCTAGTTTTGTGGGCCTTTACTTTAGTCTACCAGCTTTTAGCCAAGAAGAACTTATTATTAAAGTTTAACTGAAAAGGCAGCTTATTTTTACTCCTGATATTAGAATACACTGAATTATTTTAATTCATCTAAGGGATTTTGCATTTTTTCATCCGGGCTCTGGTAACGTCCAGAATTTGCGCTGCTTGCACGACAACCCAAAATTCATCCAGACGCGGAGAATTTGAATTTCAACAAAAGCCCGTATTTCCTTTTGTTTGGCTACGGACGGTAGGTTCCGAAAAGACACGGCTCAAGAAAGTAGGAAAGTGACGATAAGATATGTCTTTTTTTTATATTTGTGATTTTTCGGCAACGGCTTACCTTTGTAGTAGCTAAGTATTTCAAGCAGTTGATAAATATTTAAAGCATAGAGGGACAAGCATATAGTGGTACCACAAATCCGAAAGAATAAGTTAATTCGATGAAATCGCGATTATCCCTGGATAGCGGACAAACGAAGTAACGCATTTTTACCCGGTTTTCAGGCCTATTTAATGGTGCATTTACACGCTGCGTAAAATCCGAGCGTATTTTGAAATCCGAGCGTATTTTACGCACGTATTTGAGCTAGAAAAGGTTTCTAGCAATACGGAAGTATTTGTATATAAAACGGGCAGATTTCTCAAATACGTCCGTATTGCTAGAGATCTTTTCAAGCCCAAATACGTGCGTAAAATACGGACGTTTTTCAAAATACGCTTGGATTTACGCAGCGTGTAAATGTGCCATAAGTAAATAAGTGAAGTGTAACTAGACCGTCGGATATCGGGCGTATTCGGTTAAAACTTTGAGGTTAAGGTTTAAATTATCTTTGTTGTGACTTATGCAGCGTTTACAAGTAGAGGAAAACTTGATCAGAATCCGGTCTTGGTGACAAGATTATGTTTACACGCAGAGGGAAAAAAATTATTCTTCAAACCAGAAAATCTGACAAAATAAATTCACCAGCCAACAAAAAAATGTTTTGATAGCATTTATGACATTTTTTAGTCTTTTTACCAGCGCCGCCGACGCTATTCCTTTCAAGCTGACCGGAATTCCTTTCATCATGAAAGGAATTCCCGTCCCGCTAGACTTTTTTTCTAGTCGTCTTCACGAATGGAATCGTTTCAAGTCGACCGGAATTCCTTTCTACCCGACGGGATTTCTTGTCCGTGTAAACGCTGTATTAGCCAGAACATTTGGAACTTGTAATATATAAACCTGTTCCTATGCTTTTCTTTCTGCTTAGGTGAGAAATACCGTAGCCCTTAACCATAATGGTGGTCAAGGACTTGCAGCAGTGGGCGCATGGCAGGATATTGTCGCTATTTGGCCTGGATTTGCCAGAGGATGTTATTACGTAAGTTAGTCATTTTGTTCTTTCTTCCAGTTTCTCCCTCTAAATGTCCATGGATGATTGACACGCTAATATGACTGACTTTAAGCAATTGTGGCGCCAGTTTTGAAATTAGCCCATGCTGACTCGACCATTCACTTGCTAGGTCCCCGACGCCCCCCCCCACTCCCGATACAGCAAAAATTGTGATATTGTACGACGTCAAATAGTCAGATGAGAATAAGAAAAAAAGGTGTAAAGGAATTGGCTCAAAGCCAGACCCAAAGCAAATCGAAGTTGAAGGAAGCAAGGACGCTTGATCCCAGCTGCCTATTTTCATTCGTTTATTTTCTGGAAGATGTTAAAGTGGCCAAAGCCACTGATTGCAATTGGAGCCCGGAATGCAGTTCTGAAATGAGAGTGAAAATCATCGAAGGGACTACATCGAGGGGTCGACGACTCTCATTTTTGTTGTACAGCATTCCGGAATAACGGAATAATCCTGACCATTCCGGATTATTCCTGACCATTCCGGATTATTCCTGACCATTTCACCTCCCATTCTTTATCGGGTTTGATAATTCGCCAACTTTTGTTTAGTCCGCATTTATTTCACCCCATTCGGTCTGTCCTGCGGCGAACGAGGGGTCGACGACCCTAATTTTTTATGTACACCATTCCGGAATAACGGAATAATCCTGACCATTCCGGATTATTCCTGACCATTCCGGATTATTCCTTTGGGACGTGTACACCATTCCGGGAGAGTCGTCGACCCCTCGGACTACATATTGAATTGAATCATATACTGGTGGGCTGGTGGTCGTGTTCTGAGATTCCTGCACAGTATTTTCGGTACTGTCATGAATTCGGAATAGATGAGGTGTTTCACCTTTTGGTTAAAAAAGCAGATAACCGGCCAGGAAACCCCGACCAGGAAAGCCCATACCTTACATTGGACGATATAACCTTACCTTAGACCTGGCACTGTCAGAAGTTTCATAACAGATAACACAAGAATGCACAATTTCAACAGATAACGCTTCAGATGTTAGCTGTTAGGTTTTGAAAACATTACGAATTGAATATATATCTGTATTTTAAAAGTTGTTAAGCCATATACAGAACAGTTCAGTTCAAAAAACAATACTAAAAACAACCACAGTATTTTTCACGTTCATAACTTAATAAACCTCACTGTTTCTCGCATTCACAACTTAATATCACCTATCTACTCTCTCACTACCGCCCATACCTTACATTGGACCAAATAACCTTACCTTAGGCCTGACACTGTCAGAGTTTCATAACAGATAACACAAGGATGCACAGTTTCAACAGATAACGCTTCGGATGTTAGCTGTTAGGTTTTGGAAACGTTGCGAATTGAATATTATGAATTGAACGTTGCGAATTGAATATTAACCTACAAGACGCGCCGAAACACCGCCGGAAAATTATCTGCTGACTTTCCTACTGTTCATCATCATGATATCGGAAAAGTCAGCAGATGCTTTTTCGCCTCTTCTTGGCAATTCTTGTTATACATGACATTCAGTTAATAACGTCTGCAAAATCATAACAGATAACATCCCAGGTGGTGTATGTTGAAACTCTTCATCCGTGTGTTATCTGTTATGAAACTTCTGACAGTGTAGTTCCTTCTGCACAATCAGAAGCGCTAGGTCATCCAAGAAGAGTTTTTCAAATTCAAATTCATTATATTCTCCAAATATTCTTTTACAACGAATAGCATAGGACGTCAACAAAAATAATAACACTTCTTGATTTACCAATGACTTATGGCGGTTACATTTAAAACACAACAATTATAAATAAAACAAGAGCTGCAAGCTCATATGGCACTTGCAAGCTTTTTTAGCTTGTATTCAAGTTATCGTAGTAGGATGTGAATGGATAGTAGCTTTGTCAGTGTGATGGGTTGTTTGGTACTACAGTTACGTTCAAAAGAAATGGTCACTTAGTTGTATTTGCTGTTGTATAATATATTTGAACAATATGTTTTAAATATTTTGACATCTTATGGAAAAATCAGCGAAATTTTCAAGCACTTCCTTTTCGACGGTGACGCTCGGGAGGTTCCGATCGCTCCATTCTAACCGTGTCACATGATTTTCGGTTCCTCCCTCCGACCCCCCCCCCCACATTCATCGGATCCGGTCTCGACTTTAAATGGTATATCTGAGACATGAGGTCTTTCCAAACACCAAGTTTTATTAAGATTCAATCACCCGTTCGAAAATTATGAATGTCAATAAAATTCCGGATTCCGGCTCCCCTCCCTCCCCCCACTAAGGCCGGATCGGGCAAGTGATTATTTCCAAGTTAATTTGGCCGAGTCCGTTATACACCTGCCAAGTTTCATCGTCTTAGAACATCTGGAAGTAACTTAACTCCGTAACACCGGAATTCCGGAACCCCACTCCAACTCCCCCCGTAGTGCACGAATCCAGTCCGGTTCTGTCAATGATGAACCTAGGGATTCTTTGTGTTCCTCCCACCAAGTTTCATCCCGATCGCTCCACTGTAAGCGTGTCACATGATTTCCGGTTCTCCCCTTCGACCCCTCCCCCACATTCATCGGATTCGGTCCGGACTCGAATCGGGACATCTGAGACATGAGGTCTTTCCAAATATCAAGCTTCATTAAGATCCGATCACCCGTTCGAAAATTATGCATGTCACTAAATTCCGGCTCCCCTCCCTCCCCCCACGATGGCCGGATCGGGCAAGTGATTATTTCCAAGTTATAGAAAATCATCTGTAATAAAAACTCTTGAGGCAAAAAAGATGATCATCAGGAGCACGAAAATGTATATTTTGCTCAAAAGTATTGTTTGTGCTTTAAGGAATTTAGTTGTAAGCAAAACCCTTGAGGCAAAAATGATCATGGGCTCATAGGGATCAAGAAAATGTATATTTTGCTTAAAAGTATTTTTTTGTACTTTGCTTGTACTTGCATTAGTACTTTAAGGAATGGCCGGAACTGGGAACTAACTATTTCTAAGCCAATCATGTCAAGTCTTTAATTTTCAAGCCAAGTTTCATCGTCCTAGCATGTCTGGAAGTACCTTAACTTGCGATCACCGGAATTCCGGACCCCCCGCTCTAACTCCCCCAAAATGCCCGAATCCGGTCCGGTTCTGTCACTGATCTACATAGGGCTTGTGCTTGTTCTTCCCACCAAGTTTCATTCCGATCGCTCCACTCCAAGCATGTCAGAAGGTTTCCGGATCCCCCTCCGACCCCGCCCCCCCCCCAGCTTCATCGGATCCGGTCCGTACTTGAAATTGGACATCCGAGACATGTTGTCTTTCTACATATCAAGTTTCATTACCATCCGATCATCCGTTCGGAAGTTATACATACCTCAAGATTCCGGATTCCCCATCCCTCCACCCCCCCCACGATGGTCGGATGGGGAAGCTGACTATTTCCAGGTTAATCTGGTCGCGTCCCTGATTTACCTGCCGAGTTTCATTGTCCTAGCCCACCTGGAAGTAACTTAACTCCGTATGACCGGAATTCCGGAACCCCACTCCAACTCCCCCCAGAGTGCACGAATCCGGTCCGGTTCTGTAATGATGTATCCAGGGGTTGTGCTTGTTCCTACCACCAAGTTTCATCCCGATCGCTCCACTCTAAGCGTTTAACATGATTTCCGGTTCCCCCCTCCGACTCCCCCCCACACACATTGGATTCGGTCCGGACTTGATATGGGACATCTGAAGCATGACATCTTTCCAAATATCAAGTTTCATTAAGATCTGATCACCCGTTCGAAAGTTATGCATGCCACTAAATTCCGGATTCCGGCTCCCCTTCCTCCCCCCACGATGGTTGGATAGGGAAAGTGACTATTTCCAACTTAATCATTTGGGGTCCCTGATATGCCTGCCAAGTTTCATCACCCTAGCTTATGTGGAAGTGCCCGAACTAGCAAAACCCGGACCGACCGACCGACCGACAGACCGACCGACGGACGGACAGAAATTGCGATCGCTATATGGCACTTGGCCGAAGGGCAAGTGCCATAAAAGGTCATAAATTCATAAAATATAGAAATAATCGGTAACTATATATCTGCAACTATAATGAAAATATATACAATTAAATCAACAATACCTCAAAATATTTACAATTAGAAGTCATTTTGTTGCATCGAATTAAAATGTTTCACGAAATACGGCACGAAACATTTGAGAAAAGTCGTAGCTAGTCGTCTCTCAGGCGGGCCACTACCCAGATATCTTCCCAGTCGGTATGCCTACGAATGGAAGCTTTGATTTTATGGAGATCAGACAGGTATAAGTGCTGCGAAGAATTTTCTTCGGCCGCCGTTTTCTTCTTTTGCTATTGGCTTGTAGCCCACAGCTGCGACCCAGGAAGAAAATTCAAACATTCAAGAAGAAAAATTTGGATGGTGTGAAAGAATACTTATGGAAGAATGCTCTTTCAGATATTTGCTGACGATAGACAATTCTGCTGACGCTCAGGAATTCATGCAGTCGGTGTACACAGAAAAAGATGCGGAGCCGAAAATCCGTCAATTCGTCACAGAGCTTGGCAGCCAACGAAATCCGCAGAAGCAAGAGAGTAAGTGATGTTGAACTTGTTACGCAGACATGCCTATCTGTCCGGACTTGATTATCACTTCATTTTATATGTGATCCGCAAATGCATGTGGCAACAGCGAACTAGAAACAAAAGATTGGCACAAAAAATGATCAACAAATTAACAGCGAGAGCGAAGTTTAGAAAGTGAATTTTTAAGTCGAAATTGAGTGGGTGACAGATAAAGGTCTTGTGAGATAATGTTTCTCTTCATTTTCAGGCTTCAGACACACAAATGAACTGACTAGGCTTCAACTACTTCCCGAAAAGGGCCCAAAGGGCCCATCCCAAAACTGTAAGCCAAGAGTAAACAGAGCGAACTACAAAAAGCGCAGCAGGCAAAAATTTTGGAGACATTCGGTGTTCGAACTATGGTCATTATCTCGGATTAAAAAGGGTTCAGTTTGTATGAGTGACCTTGGTCAACTGATATGGCGCAACCAGATGTCACAATTCTGATGAGAAACTGACTTTTTGGGCTATTTTACGGATTTACGGCTATTTTTATCTAACGGATATGTAGAATGTTCAAAGAGATCTGAGCTTCGTGAAAGTTAGAAAAGAAGAACGCATCATTTTCTCTGGGCGATGGCAAACAATGATTTCTGTTATTGCGTTTCCAGGTAGAAACCCGGCCCCTGGAGTCAGACCTGTAGATGGCAAGCAGCCAAAAAAGTATTTGGATAGCAGTTTACCGAATGAGGTAAGAGAATTTGTCGACTCCCCAAGATAGCAAATGGCACCTCGCCCTGTTTTTCGGCAAAGCTGACAACCTGTTGTGGGTACTTGTTGTGGTAGGTGTTGACTAAATTTTAGCCGATTATCTATGAATCGTGACGTCACACGAAAAGTCTATATTTCCATTTACTAACGGAACTGATTGTCCCTAGAACGGTTTATAATTGTAAACGCGTCCGGCGCCTCGCTGGCTGCTCGGCTCTCTATATATAGATACAAAATATATGTTCTGCAACATCAATTTAATCGAATTTTCCAATTTCTATCATGACATATTTGACAGTGCGGAACGGATAAGTCAGCTGAAATTTATTGAAGCTATATTTCGTCCCTCTTGGCAAGGGTCCTCTTCAGGCTCAAAGCCGCTCAAGATGGAAAAAACGAAACTTGTGATAACAAAACTGAAGATTCTAGCTTAGCTTCTTCTTTACGAGTCGTAGATAATAAGCTAAGGTTTGGTTTCCACCTTGTGGTAGCCAACATGGTACTTTTCCATTCTGAGAAGCTTGGTATGGGGGTGGTTCCTTTTCTGCCAAGGTGATAAAATCGTCTTTGTTTTTTTTTCTATCGATTTTCCTGATTATATGTTGAATTGCTGCCCAAAAGGCATATCCGAGAATGCGTTTTCTTCGTTAATGCAGCGCCAGTAATTACAGCGGCTACTCATCGTTTTCTTTTTTAAATAATAAATAAATAAATAAAAGATAGAGCCCTTTTACCTTCAGAAATTTACTGCAGCCTGCACCCTTACCTTGCACCCTTACCTTCAGAAATTTACTGAAATTATGCAGCTTAATTTCATTTTCTTTGTTCGCAGTTCAATTTCGTTCGGCCCGACGATTCACCTTCGTCATCGGGTCAAGCTGAGTCTTCGTCAGGTCACCAGAAGAAGAGAGTCAAACAGCTGAATTTATTCTCTCACGATGGCCAAGCCAGGGACGTCGTCATGCTAAAAGGTAACTTTTTTCCCATGGTCACGCTAGAAGTTGTTTGCCCCTCCTCGACGATTGTTTTCGCGTTATTGCTGTAATGGGGTACCTTTAATTTGCAAGCTTTCATATTACGAGCTTCCGAAGCTATGTCAATCCAATGTCTGTATCTTCAAACATGTCGTAGGCAGCAGGCGCACTTTCGCGCACCGTTGACGCTGATTGCTTCGATTATTGTCACCGTGTTTTGTTAAAAAAACATTTTCGGAAGCAGCGAGGAGTTAATCTAGGCCAGTGACTGTCACTGATTTTCCGCCATATCTGTTCACTCCTTTAAAGGAACAGTAAACTTGACTACGCAACTTTCGGCCATCGAATCGCCCGGGGAGCTTAGATAAATATACAGGGTCTTATTGTCGACAGGCCCCCCCCCTTCTTTGTTATCTCGAACCCCCTCCTTAGTGTTCCCAAAGCTAGCTGGCAGGCCCTTGCCCCTTATGCACTAGTTGCGTTTTTTGCCTTCATCCAGTTAACCGACCTACAAGATTTCCAACTATAAGTCGTTTTCTTCCTTCGGTTAACCGACCTAAGTTCTTATAAGCCGTTTTTTGTCTCCGTTCGCCGGTCGGTTAACCGACCTGTGGACTGAGGCGGGAGGTCCATCCAACCGACCTACGCTCTTGGCACGGCGCGAAATTCAAAATTCTCATTGGAGAGATAGGCGCCGGCGACGGGATGACGCCATGTTTTCTTATAATATGAAAAAAACTTCGTTTTCTTAAAGAGTTAAAGAGGCTGCGTCCCAAAGTCGAACCTTAAAACGTACAGGAATTAGGAGAGGCAGTTGGGGGGCTGCCGCCCCCCAAACCCCCCGCTTTTAAAGACTCTTTTGTACAGGTTTTTTGTTGTAACCCCCCGCTCTTGGCTTCGGAAAGGCCCTTTTTTAATTAACAAAAAATTGAAATGAATGAATAATGGAATAACTTCGAAAAATGTTAAACACAAGAGGACAGGAGAACCATTGCGCCGAAACTAGTAATTAGTAACAATGAAGTTGACCACTCCATTTACATTTTAACATAATTATTGAAACTGTTTCCCAGACACAGAGCACACAAGCTAAGAGCTGGGGGTGGGGGTAGGGTAGCAAACAAAAACCTGTTTTGTATTTTTTGTTAGTTAAAAGAGGGCCTTTCCGAAGCCAAGAGCGGGGGGTTACAACAAAAAACCTGTACAAAAGAGTCTTTAAAAGCGGGGGGTTTGGGGGGCGGCAGCCCCCCAACTGCCTCTCCTAACTCCTGTACGTTTTAAGGTTCGACTTTGGGACGCAGCCTCTTTAACTCTTTAAGAAAACGAAGTTTTTTTCATATTATTTCTGTACGTTTTTCTACAATCCATGGTGGATGTAAGCTAATAATTCCTGTACTCCTCGTACAGGAATTAGGAGAGGAAGTTGGGTGGCTGCCGCCCCCCAACCCCCCCGCCTTTAAAGACTCTTTTGTACAGGTTTTTTGTTGTGGGGGGCTGCCGCCCCCCTAACCCCCCGCTCTTGGCTTCGGAAAAATTTAAGGTCATTTTTCTCAAATAAAAATTTTACGGATTAAGACAGAATTTTTTGAAGCTTGCAGTCAGTCTGACCATGTAGAGCTGATCATTTTGATGTACTTGAATGTTGAAATTCGTAACTTTTAAGAATTTCAAAAATTAACATGGGCTCTTATGGGGAAATGGGGTTTTTCTAAGCTAGAAAATCGGGGGGTTAAGATTTTCCGACGAAACTTTCCAGGAAAATTACTCGGAGAATTCCGCGTCGAATGAGTCTTCGTACACCCAGATCCGATGTCGGCTGTGACCTGTAGGCGTGGCAGAAAAAAAAAGGGTTTCTGTCATTTTTCTCAAATAAAAATTTTACGGATTAAGACAGAATTTTTTGAAGCTTTCAGTCAGTCTCACCATGTCGAGCTGATCATTTTGATGTACTTGAATGTTGAAATTCGTAACTTTTAACAACAAAAAACTTAACATGGGCTCTTATGGGGAAATGGGGTTTTTCTAAGCTAGAAAATCGGGGGGTTAAGATTTTCCGACGAAACTTTCAAGCAAAATTACTCGGAGAATTCCGCGTCGAATGAGTCTTCGTACACCCAGATCCGATGTCGGCTGTGACCTGTAGGCGTGGCGAAAAAAAAAAAAAGGAGAACATGAACATTAAGTGGCTATGCGTGGTTTCTGGAAAACAGGGAAGGAGTTATCGGATCGAGCTGAAATTTCGCGGATAAGCTCCTGGGCCCTAGGGGACCTTAACTTGTGAATTTCAGCCCGATCGGACAACGTTAAAGGGGGGGGGGGTTGGGGGGTCGAAACTTTCGGCCAGATTTTCCCCATGAAGGAAAAGTCGGAGGGGGATGAAATTTGGCAGGTTTCTTAGTTGGAGCTCGGGCTACGAAATGCATCCCTCCCCATCCCTCTGCGACCACTGGAACCGAAGATCGCTTAACATTGTCGTGGTTCGCCTCTTTAAAGAGGCACGAGTGTGCCTCCTTGATAAGCCGTTTTTTAGAGCTCAATAGAACCGACCGGCGAGACAAAAAAACGGTCAATAGTGGCAAATAGGTCGGTTAACCGACCTTCGGAGAAAAGGCAAAAAACGCAACTACTGTAATTATGCACTTATGTACCGTAAAAGTTCGCCTTTTTACATGTAGACCACAGACAAACAACCTCCCCGACAAGACGGCCGGGGTTCGCGAACCTTTTGCTCAAAAAGTCGAATTCTCAGAAATTGCAATGGTCGTAACGAGAATTTTTCTTACTCTCAGTATCGACTCAGGGTACATTCTTGATATGTTAGCTAGCTCCCCGAGTCAAGTTTGAGTCAAGTTTTCTGTTCCTTTAAAGATCTACTCTTGTTTCAGGGCGTCATCGTTGCGAGTGCCAGGCCTCGAAGCATGAGCTTGTTTCAAACTGCTTGAAGTGCGGTCGTATTGTTTGCACGCAAGAAGGTGCCGGCCCTTGCCTTTTCTGCGGAAACCTGGTAAGCTTTTTGCCCTAGGCTACTGACCACACGTATAGTAGAGGTATACTTATTTCAACACTTCTCTAACTGTTTCACTACCCTCGCTTTTGTACTTGCTTATAAACAGTCAAATGGGAAGGAGAAACAACAAACTTGATATCAGCTATTTCAGGGTTATCCTGGTATAAACTTTGATTAGTAATTCAATTGAAATTTATTGTTGTTGTTGTTTGTGTTGTTTAATGGAGCTTCCAGAATTCTTCTCTATGCTCCAGAATCTTTTTTCTTGGCTTTCTCCAACCTGAAAATGTCCAATGCATGATTAATTTACCTTGACCCCCTCACCATCACATTAACATGCTTCGTCACAATAACTAATCTACTACCAAAAAACAACAACATTCAATTAATCTAATACCCTGTCATACTTTAAAATTTAAATCAATATAAAAACTGAAAAAACATTAATAATAGTCAAAAACTTTAAAAAAGTGTAAAAAACCAACAACACTAAAAAACAAAAATAAAACACCGCTCTTCCTACTTAAAGAAGGATGTCCTACCGTCGTTAGGAAATCCTTCAACGTAGTGGCACCTTTTACTTTCAAACAAAATCACAATAAACTACTATACACTTTTATCGTAGGTATAACAAAAACTTTTTTTTTTTTTTTTTTTTTTTAATAATATCTTTCGTCAACAACAAGATTACGACTTATTTTCATTCACAAACAAATATGAAAACAAATCGTAACCCAACCCCCCCCCCAAAAAAAAACAAGAAAAAAAACAAAAAAACTAAAACCTCCCTCACAAAATATAAAAAACTTATATCTAGAAATTATACATACTTTTTTGACTATTACATACTCAAAAAAATTTTTTTTTTTTTTTAAAAACCTTCTCATTATTCAAACTCAAAACAATTTATAAATTCAAATCAATATACAATTAATATTTTTAACATTTACATTATTATCTTACAATTTTTTAAAACTTACTTTATATTTACAATTTACTCTTTACAATAATAATTTACAATTTTTCAACAGGGGAGGAAGGAACGGATGTGGCTACATTAAATTGCATGCATTATTAGAATTTCCTACACCATCATATACATGCTACCCATTGGGTTACAACACTCCAATTAAACCAGTATCCTTTACATATTGTCCTAAATATTTAACCATCTCTTTTTGGTTATTTTTTCCAACTTTTCCTAATAGTTCTTTAATCCCAAACTGTATTCCTCTCTTTTCAATTTTTTCTTTCAGTCTTGATCTGGGTGTCTCAAGATTTACGAATGCGCTTCTTCTTCTGTTAGAGGCGTCTGTTGATTCGAACCGCCGTCTTCTTGGTTGAAGGTGCGATCTTCTTAGCAATGTATTCAGATTGTGAAAGGAAAACCAGGTGGCAGTTGAGTCACTAACAGCAAAATATTTAAAAGATGACGAGAAAATGAATGGGCAAAACGCTTTTAGCAAATATATTATAGCAAAAAAACTGCCTGGTTTTGGCTTTAGTTTTTTCTTCGGCGATCGTTCACTGTTAAGCTAGGTGCCCACAGAACGCGAATTCGCGTTCGCCTGGGCGAATTTGACGTCACGAGCGGAAAAAATTCGCGCCGCGCCGTTTCAACTCCAAGTCGAATTTGTTTCGTGCCGCGTGGCGGAAAAGATTCGCGTTCTGTGGGCACCTAGCTTTAGGCGACGTTCACTACTGTACATGAGTGTGTTCCAACCTCGTACATATATTTAACAAAAGCTGTCAGTATCGTTCCATCCTTTGTGAAGTGATAAAAGCCTTTAAAAACGACTGCCTTGAAGCCTTTAAAAACGACTTAAAATTTTACCGAATAGGGATAAGATACGAAAGACTTAAATAGGCTGGAAGACCCGGTAAAGATGCGTTACTGCGTTTCTCCGCTGTTCGTGTAATCGTTTTCCATCGAATGAACTTTTACTTTCGGATCTATGGTACCTCTTTGTTCTTGTACCTCCATGCCTGATAATATTTAGCAACCAAAATGATTGCCGAAAAACAAATCTGTTTTGGGTCACACGCAATAGCGGACTTTCTACAGAAGTTCCGGCTTCTAATTCACCTTATCATCTTCGGTGTTCGGCTCTTATTTAAGCAGTAGGACTGGCTTCTCCCATTGGAAAGTGAACTGTCGTTTGATCCTGGGGACCAAGAAGCCGTGACAACTTTTGTCAAGGGGCAAAGTCTTCGATACGGCGTTTAGAAAACAGTAATCTTTATTCTTTAACATCTGGTGCAGAACTCTCTCTACTCACTCAGTGGATGACTGAACCGAGTTATTAATGAACATGATTGCGTTGTGGGTATTCTTGGGCTGACGCCGGTTCAGGTGAGGCTGACACCTGATTCAAAGAAATATTACGAGGGAATAGTTAAGACGCCATGCTTACACGATATTGGGAATAACAGAAAGCTAATTTACAAAAAGAGTTGGAAACAATCGTACAAAAAATTGAGGAATATTCATCTCCTCTTATCGACCAACCCAAGCTGAAAAACGGTAGATTTATTTGAATGAATGAATGAATGATTTCATTAACCCATTCTACAACACAGAGTGTGACAAATGGAGTATAAAAAGGGAAAAAAATAAAGAAAAAAGAAGCACAGTAAGCTAACAAATAAACAAGGAACTAGGATAACTAGCCTGCTTCAAAAATACCTGGTACAGGCTGTGCTGGGGATCCAGCGACTGCAAAAACTTTTCCCTACGGATGTTGATGACGTCCATGGGGTCAGGAACACCGTATTTGACACTTAGTGAAGTGTTTCTCGTCCAAAGGGGTAATCCAAGTAAAAACTTCGCAAACTTGAAATAAGTAACTCTTATTGCTTTCTTTTCCTTCAGTGTGAAAAGAATCCAAAAAGGCGACAAAGCGAGAAGATGCGGGATAACCCGAGCTGTATAAAGAGGTCCTCGAATCAGCCGGTTAAATTTCACCTTAGTCCTACATAGTGTACCATACGCTTTTCGCACTTCCATAGACAGATCGGAAATCAGACCCGCGCGCGTAGATTCAAAATCTGAAGCAATCGGCAAACCCAGATAAACAAGAACCTCAGACATTTGTGGTCAGATTTGCATACTAGCTTTATCTGTAAACATTGTTAGAAATGGACCAACCACCCGAGTAAAGCTAGATTTTGGTGGCATTGTTTCTGTCGTCTCTTCTTTCCTGAGAGAATTTGTTTTTCCTAGGTAATGAGTCGCGAAGATGAGGAAATCATTGCCCGTGGCTCAAAGAAATCCGAAAAGCTCATGCAAAAGCTTATGGATTCACATCTAGCAGATGACGAACCCCCTGCAGGTCTTAGTAAAGCGATCGAGCACAAGAACAAGCTGCTCGAGTATGACAGAACTTGGTGAGATTAAGATTCTTTCTTTTTCGACTTCAGTGAGATATTCTGGTCTATGTCCGTGACCAAGGAGTAGAGTTTGGTAATACTTTACGAAGATTTCTTAGACCTTAGTGGCGTTTTTGATTGCCGATTAGTTCGGCGATAGCGTAGCCGTTTGACTTTTTGGCGTTTTTGACGTTCGCCGGAAGCCGATAGCCGTAGCTGTTTCTTCTAATTTCTGTTTTTGTGCTCAACGGCTAACGTCTATCGCCTAAATTCCTGTCCATCGCCTATCGGCCTAGGACTCGCCGATAGGCGATGGACGTTGCCTCCAAAGGCTATCGCCTATCGGCTATCGAAAACAGTAAATAAGCACGAATCGGCAAACTTCCTTTGTCTACCGGGGAAACTTCATCGGCGATCAAAAACGCCACTCTTGTTATTTTCTCAGACGGTGGGTGGGTGACGGACGTGGGCGAACTGTCGAGAAAAGTGTACGTAGTGACGGTCAGCAAATTAACGGATAAGCGTGCTGCGTAGTGACGAGTGGGCGATATGACTGTAGGTGAACTGACGGGTTAAACCTCGCCATAGTTGTACTTGTAAGTGCGAACAGACGATCAGGATTTCCCTGAAGGATTTCCATCACTTTCGTCATAAGTTGAAAAAATCTTTTCCTTGTGGAAAATTTGATAGTAAAAGTAATCAGAAAAACAAGATTTTGAGGTTTTTTACTTGTTCAGCTAGTTATCGCTCTAGGATGATATGCGAGGGATAAATATTGTTTCGGATATTTTTTTAATTTATTTTAATTTGCATGTCGTCGAATCCGCATACCTTTTCTGTTGGTATTGTTGTGGCTTTTGTGATTTATTTTGTTTTTCGCTGAGGACTGTTTGCCGGGATTGCAACCGAAATATCCGAAATTGTATTTATCCCCTGCATATCATCTTCCAAATACTTATGTGATTCCTTCCGAGAGAATCGTGAAATGGTATGTCTGGTTTTGCCAATTTATTGAACGACTTGTGACACGTATTGTAAAAGACATAAAGTTCACTGCATATAGAACTACAGCTATAAATATAAAATAAAACTTCGAATCAGAAACGGCGAAAATGTTGTCAGATCACGTATCTTTGGTGATTGTTATTTTTAGCCTATGGGTGTTATAACGTTTTTATTCGGTCTGTTGTTATATCAAAAGATGGTGCTATGAGGCCGACCTCCTCTGTAGCTGATCAAGAAAAAAAAAATCTCGTTTTCCTGATTTCTTTTGCAATGAATGGTCAGCTTGGTTTCAAACCTTATGTTGATGATAGTGCTGAAAATTTGGGCAGGAATTCCAGTCCACGAGCACCCGATCTTGAAGGTCTGTTCAAGGCATAACTAGGATTTTTTTTTCGAAGTGAACAGAGGACCCAGGTGATCGACGATAAGAGTGATTACTACTCCTCTGGCAACAGATGGCTCTCAAAGGACGAGCGACGTATAATTCGAGAGAAAGAAAAGAAGATGGACGAACTGAGACACGGACCAAGAAAGGCGGTCAAAATGAGCATCGATATTTATGGTGAGTAGTCAATCTTTTATTTTAGTCCACAGTAGTTTTGGATGAGGAAACGAAATTGGACAATCCAGTATAATAAACGAATAACCATTATTAATATGCCATCTCACAACCACACGATAGTGAGAATGTTACTTGATTGAAAGCTGGTAATAGCGACAGAGAAAATTTTAATTCAACGAGAAAATAAATTTGTGTTGAAAAATCATCAGGTTGCCGAGAAATTTCGCGTAGAACATGGAACGACGGAATTTAAAAATCGCTCGAAGGGGTGTCATTTCTCTGCGTAAAGAGATATTTTGGATTAAATAAAATATTAAAATAAAAGGTTATAACAACCAGTAGACAAAGAATGACGAACTATAAGTCATCAGGCGTAGAAATTTCGTGGAAAATGCGGAAAAAAGGAATATAAAAATCGGTCGGACAATTTATCTGTGTTGTCGTAAGCCAATGGCTGTGGAAGCCAGCACAGCTGTAAAGGAACGCCTTCCACGTTTGAGGAAAGCGGTCTGGGAGTCAATTACTGTGAGAATCCCTTAGCTTAAGTCCGGTCTTCACCTCCCGGAACTTCCGGAATCTGGGCTTCCAGATTATTCTTTGACTTCTTCTGTAAATTGCACATGGAGTATGAACCAGTCCGAAAGTACATCAAAATAATCCGGAAAAAAGGGACTTTTGAACTTCCAGATTTCCGGAATTTCTAAGTATCGCAGAAGAAGTTCAGAAAAAATCACGGAGAATCTGGGAACCCAGATCCCGGAAGGGAAGACCCGACTTTACTGTCTCTGCTCTAGGAGTGCCCCAGCTGACAGAACAAAATTAAAACAAGAGCTTTCCCTCTCTTTCTTTAAAGGAACAGTAAACTTGACTCAAACTTAGCTCAGGGAGCTACCTGACATATCAAGAATGTAGCCTGAGTCGATATTGAGAGTTAGAAAAATTCTTGTTACGACCATTGCAGTTTCCGGGCAGCTTCCGAGAGTTCGACTTTTGAGTTAGTAGAACCAAAAAAAAAAAAAAGCAAAAGATTTGTGTGCCGGGAGTAGGACTCGAACCCACGATCTTTGCCTCGAAAACAAAGTAATACAATGTATGTCAACGGGTTGCCACCGGTAGTACAATTGTGCTCACAATAGAACTTTCTTTTTACTTTGGCAGCAGATGTTAAGAAAAAAGTAGTTGTCAGGTTTTATTTTCAAGGTGACTTATGACCCAGCAACACGTTCTGAGTACTTTTCTTGTTTGGTACTTTTTTCCTTTTGCATAGTGAATTTATTTTAGTAAAGTGGCAACCCTGTATGTTGATAACACAGAAAATCGCGAACTTTTAGAGTGCATGAGTGCGTAACTACAGTGCATAAGGGGCAAGGCCCTGCCAGCTAGCTCTGGGAACAATAAGGAGGGGTTTCGAGATAACAAAGATGGGGGGTCCTGTCGACAATAAGTCCCTGTACATTTATCTAAGCCCCCCAGGCCGGTTTGATGGCCGAAAGTTGCCTAGTCAAGTTTACTGTGCCTTTAAGGTTTCGGAAACATAGTCCGATTTTCGTCGGGTGCGATTTCCTTCCTTCGCTCCGTATTTCCGACATATCAAATGTATGCGTCGGTCCGGTTTTTTTTCCACTTTGATGTGAGTAGAAAATATTCCGCTTTAATCGGAGCAAATTCCCAACGCGAACGAAAAATCGTCATCCGTATCAAGGATTACTAGAAGTTGTTAAAGTGACGCGAATTTTGCATCCGCGTTCTCCCATGTGAAATCTTGTCGGATTGTTTGTGCACATAGCCTACCTTATGTGTGCAACCCCAGAAATCCGCAGCTCTCTGTTTCTTGCTGACTGAGATGACTTACAGTCTATTCTTTTATTTTGTTAGTTATGGATATGCGTACGTGTTGTTGTTTTTATATGTATATTCTTGTGCTTTTTCTTTGTAACATACTCACCGATTTCGACGGATAGAAATAAAATAAATATAATAGTGGCGTTTTTGATCGCCGATGAAATTTCCCCGGTAGACGAAGGAAGTTTGCCGATTCGTGCTTATTTACTGTTTTCGATAGCCGATAGCTGTTGGAGTTGGAGGCAACTTCCATCGCCTATCGGTGAGTCCTAGGCCGATAGGCGATGGACAGGAATTTAGGCGATAGACATTAGCCGTTAAGCACAAAAACAGAAATTAGAAGAAACAGCTACGGCTATCGGCTTCCGGCGAACGTCAAAAACGCCAAAAAGTCAAACAGCTACGCTATCGCCGAACTAATCGGCGATCAAAAACGCCACTAATGTGTATGTGTTTTTAGGTCGGCAAATCGTTGAAGACGAGCCGGAGAATCTGAAAATTGACTTTGAAGCCGAATTCAAGAAACCACCCGACAACAAGAAATCAGAAGAAAAATTCGAAGACAACTATAATCCCACCGTCGACTTTCCAAAGCCAATTGTAAGTTGATTTTATCGTTGCTTCCAGCTACAGTCTAATGATGGTCCTTATTATAGCAAGAAGGAAATATCGCTTAAAGGACACCTGAATGAAGAGTACTAAGTATCATCCCTATCTGTATGACTTCCGTTAAAGGAACAGAAAACTTGACTCAAACTTGACAGGGGAAGCTAGCTAACATATCAAGAAGGTACCCTGAGTCGATATTGAGAGTAAGAAAAAATCTCGTTACGACCATTGCAGTTTCCCGGCAGTTTCCGAGAATTCGACTTTGAGCAAAAGGTTTGCAAAAAGCAAAAGGTTTGTGTGCCGCGACTAGGAATCGAGCCCCGGCCGCCTAGTCGGGAGGTCGTTACTCTGTAGTCTACATGTAAAAAGGCGAACTTTTACAGTACATGAGTGCATAATTACAGTGCATAAGGGGCAAGGGCCTGCCAGCTAGCTTTGGGAACACTAAGGAGGGCGTTCGAGACAGTTCGAGATGACAAAGAAGGGGGGGCCTGTCGACAATAAGACCCTGTATATTTATCCAAGCCCCCCGTTGCGATTCGATGGCCGAAAGTTGCGTAGTCAAGTTTACTGTTCCTTTAACATTGCCTGCAGAAAACCCAATCCAAATACGAAATAGTGTTTCCAAGCTATGATTTTTGCTCCATTTTGCATCTGTCCTTATTTCAGTACCGAACAGTTTTAGAAATGAACAAATGTCTCCAATCAACCCTTCTTCTGGAATATTTTTTAACCAGTTAAGCCCAAACGTGTATCTAGAAGAAATTCAAATACGATGCGGCCAGCACTGTACAAGATTTGAAGGAATTGCGCTTTTTGTCTTGGAGTCTGCACGTGCTAACCTCCGGAAACGAACATCCCTATTTTGAAAACGTCACGCTCAGGAGAAGAATGTTCTCCGTGGCCATGTCTGTAAATGCATTCTCCATGGTGTGTTCAAGTATGGTTTCATTGTTCAGGTGTCCTTTAAGAAAATTTTAGCTGACTTATCCGTTTGTGCATTTTGTGCATTCGCATTCAGTTTGTGCTGAAGGAGTATTTACTATTCCTGGACACAACTTTCCTGTGTCATATTCTCTGATCTCGTTGGCTTCAGGCTGGATAATTGTCTTAACTGGTTTTCATGCTCATGACACTCCGCTGGCCGAAAAAGTGTTATTGCGAATTGCTAAATGATGATGACGATGATGACATTTTATTTACGCACTATACGAGAGGCAAGAAATAGTGCAGTACAAATAAAGAAAAGGAAAAATTACACTGAGCTTTCAATAACTGAGTAAATTCACAGGATCAAAAAATAAACAAGAAACAAGAAAAGAGACTAATCGGGTCTAAAAAATCTTCTTCCTAAATGGAATGCGGAAAAATGACCAAAGGCAGAAATGTGAAGGTCCTGGACAGTAGAAGATATCTTTGTACAAGGGTCAGAAGGCAAAAAATTAGACCGAGACGTCTCCAAAAGAGTCTCTGGCATAGAGGGATAAAATAGAGTGAATATAAAATATATTCCGAAACCCAGTTGTCGGGTATGAGAATATATGGAGGGATTAGGGAAGAAAGGGATGGGTATTATATGTACGAATTTTCACTTTTTTTGTCATCCTTACAGTTCGAAGACTCCGGAATTTTGAAGCCAACTGCTCATGCAAAACAATCAAGGGTCCCAGCTATCAGCCGGCTGCAAGATAGTGACCTCCAGATTATGTCAGACGATGGATTGTGTCTATCGATGCATCAGCCGTATGCCTCGCTGCTTGTAGCTGGTATCAAAAGGTAACCTTAGTTCGAAGCTATGAATAAAAGAATAACAGGTGCCCAGTGCATTTTTCACAGGGCCCTCTCAGTTTCCCAGAACTCCGGTATCCTCAAGATTTGCTGGAAGTTAAAAATGGGTCTCTAGGAAGTAAGACAGTGTCCTGGTAGACAGTTATAACGTCGGATAAAAAGACAAACGGACGGTGGAACAGGCACACAATTCAGTAGTGCCATAAGGGTGCGAACAACTATCCGTATGAAACTGAAAATCTCGATGTGACGTTGGGTCGAACCCGCAGGCTACTTCTTGTTGTTTGTTCGACTTCAGCTACCAGACGACTATGTTTTCTCATTTACAAAGTGATGCTTATATACAAGGGGTTCAGGGGGGTTCAAGGGGTGAAGGGGTTCGCTCTCGCAATTCACAAATGTACACCCCATCACACTCGAGAATTAGAAAGGGGATCGCACAACCAAAGAGACAGGATTAATATATAAAGTGGCCTTGACCAGGACATCGGGATACCATATTCGCTGTGGGCGAAGAAGTTGTGATGGTCCCTTTTACTTGCTGTCTGCTTAAGTTTTGTATACGACATAAAGAGGCTGCGCTACAGGGGGCCAACGAAACTCCCACGTGAATCGGATATGCATGCGATACCGTCCTATCTCAGCGTCACGACCTGGGGTCGCTTGCGAATCAATCCATGTAAGATTCCCGTCTTCGCGCTCCACGGTGGCAGTGTTGCCAAGTGTGACACTTTTGGTGCTTTTTTGAACTATTTGCCTCTGGCTGACACCGTGACACATTTTCTCTGATGGTGACACCTTTTTTTTTTACGAATGACACTTTTCAGGTCAGAAAAATACTTTTTCATTTACTTTACTAAAGTGACGGATTACCGCCCCCAAAACGCTGCCAAAAGATGTACTTTACTTTGATTTAGTACACAAAAACAGTTTAAAGCCTTAATAAAGCTCATTTCCGAATAATTTTGTTACGGAACTGTTAGCAATTGTGACCATTTTTTTAGTCGAGCTCTTTGCAACCCTGCACGGTGGCTGACGGAAACGCTGGGAATATCAGAGATGAGCGCAACGCCAGAAAAGCAAAGCCGACTTAGCGTCTGATTCGTTCCATGCGAGGTTTCCCTCGGCGTGATATGGTGCCGCTGAAAATTCTTGCATATGCAGTCATGGGCGGGTAGGTTAAACAACGGTAGATAGGACTGATTAATCCTACACTGTCAGAAGTTTCATAACAGACAACACAAGGATGCGCGGTTTCAACAGACAGTGCGTAATCTGTTGTGTTGGATTAATACATAATATGTTATGCATACAAGTATTGCCTGGAAGAGCCAAAAACAGCTAAAAAAGCATCTATTGATTTTTTTATTTCAACACAACACAAGGATGCGTGGTTTCAACAGACGGTGCGTAATCTCTTGTGTTGGAAAAAGTTATACATAGTATGTTATGCATACAAGCATTGCCGGGAAGAGCAAAAAAACAGCCAAAAAAGCACTTGACTTTTTTGTTTGTCGTCATGATGTCGGAAAATCAGATGCTTTTGGTGATTTTTTAGCTCTTCCTGATGGCAACGCATGTTATGCATAACATTTTCAAATACAACAGACAACATCCGTGTCTGTTGAAACCGCGCATCCTTCTGTTGTCTGTTATGAAACTCCTGACAGTATAGTAACTGTCAGAACCAGTGTTTCATTCAAACAGCTGGATGAAACTGTGACTTGCGGTCTTGGCTTTTCTCTCTTTGCCTGACCTTTCAAAGCTGAGCTTAAGTTCGATATTTATTGCAGGCATGAAGGCCGAACCTGGTATTCGACCCATCGTGGCAGGCTCTGGATTGCCTCTGCTGTGAAGGTCCCGACACAACAAGAAATCTCTGAGTTAGAGAACATGTATCGGCACATACTAAACGGTAGGTTTCAAATTAAATTTTAAATTTCTTAACGTTACCTGCCTGCAAATTACCTGCAAATTTGCAATTGCAGGCGAGTAGGATTTCTCCTAATGTACGCCTACATGGGTGCTGTCTTGTCCAAATTTCCAGTTGAACCTCCACGGTTTGCCTGACCATTCCTTGTCCAGATGTTGTTTAAAGCTGTTTGTTGTTGGGCAGGCAACAGTGGATTCTGCTAGAGCGTTCCAGGCAGGGGTTGATTGATCGACTTGTGAAGAAGTTCTGTGTTTGCCGCTTGAGCACAAGCCTCTTTGTCATCTTTTGTGAGTGGCCCCTGGTGGTTCTTCCTTTGTTTGGCACAAAAATGTTGGGTGGGATGTTGTTGTTCAAATTTTTGTACACAGCTATCATGTCACCACGATTTCTTCTGTAAGAACGTTACTAAACTTAATCTTACCGAACTGTTCTTAGGGATTGTAAGATATCGATATTCCCATTTCTTGTACTGTGCCTTTCATTCATTAATTTCCGTGTCGAATTTAGAAGACTTAAACTGGTTTCAAAACTTAAAGTTTAAAGAAACCCATTTTGTTTGTTGGCGCCAAAAGGACTCAAAATTTTATTTCTGCAGTTGGAGAGCTGAGCGCACAAAGGATAACTCGCCCTTTTTTGTAAATTGAGTTAAGAGCACCATATATCACACATTTTTTTTGCTATCAGAATCTTCGCCAGATCCCTACTGAGATACTCAGCGGACAAAGGTGAAAACTAGCTTTCGATATGCTGACTTCCAAAACTTTAAACGCGATTATCTCGAAACTAGCAAAAAGCGAGTTATCACCTTTGTGTGCTCAGGTCTTCAATTTATTGACCCTTCTTGGCAATGGTCCTCGTCAGGTCATATATCTCAGCTGACCAATCCGTTTAGCACCATCATATATTAAAAAGGTAAAAAGGTAAAGGTATCAGCACTAGCCTTGACAGGCCAAACTGGCGGTGCTGATCTCCGATTCTCGGCCCTCAGCCAGGAAGTGCAATGGGGGGTTGGGGGCCAGCCATCCTGTGCTTTCGCACACCCTTCCTGTTACCTTCCCCGGATTTCTCCAGGTTTTTCCGGATTTCTCCATCATATATTTTCCCGGATTTCTTTTCCCGGATTTCTCCATCATATATTACGTACATATGTGACTGAATGTGACCCCGGCATAAGGTTCGCGTAGCGCAGGTGCCGATCTCCTGATACTCCGCCCTCGGTCATGAATGCGGTCAGAGGCGTCACTACTGGGGGGGGGAGGGGGGACGCCCCCCCCCCAATGTTGTCGACCAGTCGGTAAATAATTGCCGAGTCGGCGCGAAGCGCCACGATTTTTAGTAAAAATAGTCGTTTTTTTTTAGAAATAGTCGTTTTTCTTAAAAATAATCAAAAGCAGTCGGTTTTTCGTAAGATTAGTCGATTTTTCTTAAAAATAGTCGTTTTTTCTTATAATCAGACGATTTTTCGTCAACACTCAATAATAGTCGTTTTTATCCGCAAAAATAGTCAGTAAAAATGACCAGCCAGTCGGTAAATACATTGCCCCCCCCCAGACATTTTTGCTAGTAACGCCTCTTGAGTGCGGTGCGTGGTTATTAATTACTCAGGTCATTTGACTTTTAAAAGTTATACTTCCACGTGTGTTCAGTATTCATATTCGGCGCTCAAATATGCGATATTCTTATTTGGTGCTCAAATATGCGATATTCATATTTGGTGAATGGTGCTCAAATAAGCGATATTCATATTCGGATTTTCTTTTAGATGACAACCTCTCTTTCCCGGAATCATACCCAGCTGGCTGCCTTTTGGGTTGTGTTGATGTTACGGACGTGCTACCCCAAGAAGAATACCGGAACCGCTACCCGACTGGTGAGAGCGAGGCTCCCTATGTCTTCATCTGCGACAATCCCCAAGAGCTTCTGGTCAAGTTCCCTGCCAAAGGCCAGCATAAGATATGTAAGTAACCTTATTGAACCATGCATCATAATTGTGATATTGGGGCCTACGAAAGGATCCAAAGGAGAGCTACCAAGTTCGTACTGGACCTAAGTGATCTGCCCTACCAAGTGAGATTAGCCAAGTTGTGCCTTCCCTTCATCGCACACAGATTTTTTAAAGGAGACTTGATTGAGACATTCAAATTAATCAACGGAAGTTACGACAACTTTGAAGTGAACGGATTGGTAAGATTCAGCATTAACCGTCATCAGCTTGCAATCCACAAGGATAAGTGGAGCTTTGGCAACAGAATCGCTGGTCCGTGGAACAGCCTTACCGAAGATGTGGTTAATGCTAAATCGGTGAATAGTTTCAAGGGCATTATAGATAGGATTTTTAACTCTGATTACTCCCAGTTTCTGAGAGTTATTAAAGTTTAACTGAAAAGCCAACTTATTTTTGTGTCATTTAGTTGAATACACTGAATTATTTGTTTCTGCAAAGGGATTTTTTTGTTTTCCACTATCTGCTCTAGTTATGACGTTCAGAATATCTGCGGCCGTCCCCACAGCGAAAATTCTACTATGACGCGGGAATTTTTTTATCTAAACACAAACAAGGCTTTTCAGTGGGCAGTGGCGATATTGGTGAAGAATGCTTAGTGCCTGAACAAAAAAAAGTCATATTAAATCTTTCTTGTAAGGCATACAACAAATTAGAGGTACCACAAATCACACGGAAATTCCACTATTTGAAAATCGATTATTCCTGAATAGCCGAACAACCAAGTAACGCATTTTCAGCGGGTCTTCAAGCCAATTTAAGTGAATAAGTATAGGCTATGCTTAGTGCCTGAACAAAAAAAAAGTCATAAATCTTTCTTGTAAGGCATACAACAAATTAGAGGTACCACAAATCACACGGAAATTCCACTATTTGAAAATCGATTATTCCTGAATAGCCGAACAACCAAGTGACGCATTTTCAGCGGGTCTTAAAGCCAATTTAAGTGAATAAGTGATGGGTAACTAGATTGTCCTATCCCAGTCCTTTTCGGTTAAACTTTAAGAGTTTTTCTGTTGAATTATATTATTATTGTTATCAGTTCTTGATTAGAGGCGAAAGTGCAATCTATGTTCGCTTCAGCTGCGTCAGCTATTTATCTATTTAATAATGGAATAAGTGGATAAGCTATCGATTCTCTCACTAAATACAAAGCACAACATCATATTGTACACTAACACTGAACTTGGACAGAGGTCGGTGTACAACACTAAAAGGTATTATCATATCCGTTGGGACTGAACCGTGTATCAGCGAGATGTCTCTTTTACAAAGACTGGCTTGGTTGAGTTGCGATGATATTTGATACCCAACATACGCTCTTCACTCACTTCTCGCCAGCGTAAGATCTGTAAGTAACCGTATTTAAAGATGATATATAAACTTTCAGTTTACCTTTCCAAAGTGATCGCGACCCCACAACTCAAGTACGACTGCCTTTTTCTTTATTGTTGCTGTTTCGGTTCGAGAGAAAAACCGCGCAGAAACCTAACGTCCATCCCTCAGAGGATGCCTCGGCAATTAGAAAAGATAAAAACATGCTATGTAACTGCTAATTTTTTCACAATTACAGTTGTTGCTTCTACTCTTTCTTTTTTTATTTTAAAGAAAATTGGATTAGTTAGCTTGTTTTTTACGGAATTTTCTTTTCCCTCTCCCCGCTTCCAAGAGGACTAGTTTCTGTTAGCCTCACCGTCAGCACTTGATCAGACATGCTAAAATAGATCCACAGGTTAGTAGTGGAAAACCTGTCATTTGCGTCCCGGGTAATTGAGATTTTACATATGTCTCAGCAGCAGAAAGTGAAAGTCACCCATTACCCTATGGAACCGACTTTTTACTATGTCTACACAAGTGTTGAGCCCGAGGAAATAGGGGACTGTTACTCCACTTGGAGCGCTGAACTTGTAATAAGGCCAAACTGAAACCTGGCGTGTCTCTTTGGATTTTCTTGTTGTTTTCTTGTCTTTTTCGTGTGTTGGAAGAATCGGAAAGGCTGTAGGGATGGTAAGCACTGTATCTCTTGCAGAAATAGCATTTTTATATTTCTGCTTTAACCAAGCATCAGTGTGTTCTCGCCTCAAGGCAATAGCGCGGACTGTGGTCTCAGAAGCTCTGCTGCACCTCCGACATACGATTTTTACTTACGTTCCGCTAAGATAATAATACAAATAAATTGTTTTCTGTCCGCTTTACAACAACACAGAAAAAATAATCAGAGTATAAAAAGGAAAAAAGACTCATCTGTAACAGCATAATATAATAAACGTACTATTGTTTACATGACAAAAACGAGCTAGCGGCGAATCAACGGTCATATGTAAGTAAGCTTATTGAACCAGAGCATCAGTGAAGCCTCGACTGGGCGATAGCGTGGAATATGTTCTCTGTAGGTTCGTCAGCTATAGGCTACTTCTAAAGTATACGCCTTTTACTCACGTCCTGGTCCTGCAGTGGCAGTGACAAACATAGTTCTGTAAGCAAGCTCTTGGGACTAAGTATCTGTATTGTCTCCATGTGTACTGTGCCCAACTGCCCATGAGTATGCTTGGCGTGGATTACATTCTCGGCAGGTTCGACAGCCAGATGTCCAAAGTAGACGCCAAAGTAAACGCAGATTAGCTGTTAGCTATGATGTTGTCTAAATAAACCTATCAGTAGGTTGCCTAATTCTTGAAAGTTACATTAGCTTGGGAGACTACCGGAATCACCGATGAATGTTCCGGTACGCTGTGTTGTCTGTCTCCAAGAACCACTCTGCTAAGTTGTGTACCAGCTTCGGGTAGATTCCGTGGAGCAAATTCCAATAGATTCCCTGATCCAGCCTCCAGTAAATTCCCTTAGACAAGTTCCGGTAGATTCCTTGTGCAAGATTTCGGTAGATTCCCTGTGCAAAATTTCGGTAGGTTCCGTGAGCAATGACGATCCGGTAGATTCAAAAATTCTAGTAGATTCCGTGGGACGAAATCCGGTAGATCCTCTGATCCAGCCTCCAGTAAATTCCCTGAGAGAAGTTCCGGTAGATTCCCTCAGCAAGATTTCGGTAGATTCCCTGGGCAAAATTCTGGTAGGTTCCCGGATCCGGTGGATTCAAAAATTCTAGTAGATTCCGTGGGTCGAAATCCGGTAGATCCCCTGATCCAGCCTCCAGTAAATTCCTGAGACAAATTCCGGTAGATTTCAGCAAGATTTCGGTAGATTCCCTCAGCAAAATTCCGGTAGGTTCCCTGAGCAATGATCCGGTAGATTCAAAAATTCTAGTAGATTCCGTGGGACGAAATCCGGTAGATCCTCTGATCCAGCCTCCAGTAAATTCCCTGAGAGAAGTTCCGGTAGATTCCTTCAGCAAGATTTCGGTAGATTCCCTGGGCAAAATTCTGGTAGGTTCCCTGATCCGGTGGATTCAAAATTTCTAGTAGATTCCGTGGGTCGAAATCCGGTAGATCCCCTGATCCAGCCTCCAGTAAATTCCTGAGACAAATTCCGGTAGATTCATTCAGCAAGATTCCGCTGAGCAAAATTCCGGTAGGTTCTCCGAGCACTTCAGCAAGATTCCCTGAACAAAATTCCGGTAGGTTCCCTAAAAATCAAGTTCAGGTGAATTTTATAAATTTTAACTGGCGTGGCTTCGCCGCACCAGTCAAAATTTACAGGAATTTTTTCCCGCAAGCCTTCTGGGGGGGTGCAGCACCCCCCCTCAGGACGCCCCTGGTTGCTTGCGGTTACATAAGATCCGAAAGTAAGCATTAGTGCTGGCTCGACTCAGGGCAATAGCATATACTCCGTTTTGGGCGGGCTCTTCAGCTACTCAAGCATGTGTTTTTTACTCACGTTTCATATGCCGGAGTACCCATGAGACTGCGGTCACATACGGTCAGATTCCAGTGGAACATATGGTAGAGTATCAGCCTAACTATTTTACATTTTTAGACAAACTTCCACCGCAGCTACACCAGTCAGCGAAGAAGTCTCTTGCAAGCAGAAAATAACTAGTTCCAGACAACGTTTTTTTCTTAATAAATTGAATGCGCTTTTGTATCGGAATAAATTCGAAGTTTCTTGTGAAGACTTCTCCTGGGTCTTTGGCACATGGTGACTCCGATGTAAGTGCCATATAGAGATCGAAAGTCTGTCTGCCTATCGGTGTTTCCATAGTGAGTTCAGTTCGGACACTTCAAGAAAAGCAGGAACAACAAACTTAGCAGGCAGAATAGTAATAATAGTAATCAATACATGCACCACATCTTCGAAGTTATTATTATTATTTTTTATTGGTTTCGTAATTAACTGAATGGGGTCGCCGTCACTACCCCCACACGTCATAAACCCCACACGTCAGTTCACCCACAAGAGAAATCCGACAGTTCACCGACACGTCAGTTCGCCCACACGTCAGTACCCCCACACGTCAGTTCGCCCACACGTCAGAACCCCCACACGTCAGTTCGCCCACACGTCAGTTCGCCCACCGTCAGTTGACCCACCGTCAGTTCGCCCACTTCAGAAATCCGTCAGTTCTCCCACACGTCATAACCCCCACACGACATAACCCCCACATGTCATAACCCCACACGTCATAACCCCCACACGTCATAACCCCCACACGTCATAACCCCCACACGTCATAACCCCCACACGTCAGAAGACCCACATTTTCCGACAGTTCGCCCACATATAATGACCCATCCACCAGTTTGATAATCTCGAGAGAATGCAATTAAAAGAAAGGGATCATAACCCAGGGGATTCGCAAGAAGAAGTCGACTTCTGCGCGTTTTAATGAGGGCGAATATTGATTCAGTATCGTCAGAAGCTTGCTAATTGATTCGATACTTTTGTTTTATAAGTGGGAAGGACACAAAAAGAAGAGTATGTGCAAGAGAAAGGCGTTGTAAACAAGTTGGTAACGAAGGTGGACGATTGGGACTAATCCATATTGAAATGAAAATTATAAGAATTATAACTTTTGTTGGCCAGCTTTCTTACTCTTTTTTCAACAACGCTTAATATAGTCAGGGGCGTAACTACCATCGGAGCCCTAAGTGTGCCGATAAATCTCATTGAGTGCCGTAGGATACCGGAAATGGAGATGGACCCGATGAAAATTCTTTGACTGTGTAGTTGTAAGGTAGCTGTACGAAAAAGTTGCATGTATAGATATGTGGTGGTATGGAATACTTTGATTTAACGTTCCTGCGACTGGATTAATCTTAAGTAGTGACATCCGATAGCATCCAATCTTGCTGTAGTAGCATCCGGTTTGCTAGTAGTAGTGCGCAGTTGTAACAGTTACTACTGCATGCTACTTTTTCGTACAACTCCATACGACTAATTCTCGAAAAATTTTCATCGGGGATGCATAGTTTTTCCCTTCAGTTCAGATATTGTATGTTCTATCTGAACCGTAGAGAAAGGGTCTTTCGATAATAACCGAAATTAATGCTCAGCGACGAATCTAATCGGTCCTGGGTTGTTCAGTACAGTACTGTACCCAGATAGGAGACTAGTTACAGTTTGTAGGCTATGTTTCAATGTGAAGGTTTTACGCTGGATAAAAACCAACGTCACTAGCCGTTAACCTTTAAGGGGGGGGGAGGCCGGTACGTTCCGGGTTGTGCCAACAAGTCTGGGAATCACATGAAAAAAAAGCTTTTTTTCTTCAGGTTTTTCTTGGTTGTTAGATTACTCGGTAGGCTACACTTCTGGACATTAACATCAAGGCCAGCCCAGAAAGGAACATGTCATATAAACATATAGTAAAACTGAGAAGAAGAAAATAAGCTAAACTTCAAGTCGACGCTCGCTGCTTTATAAGTTGTGTCAAGAAGGTTAGGGTCGATCTTCTTCAGCATGTTTTTTCTGACCTCATAAGCCTTTTCCTGCACTTCAAGTGTGGGCGAATCTCAAGCGTTGCCTGTTTCTGTAGGAATTTCCTATTCCGGCTTTGCTAAGTATACTCTAAGAATGGCTGCAAACAAAACTTACTGTAGCTCGAACAGTTCAAGTTCTTTTACGACCAGAGTTACGAGCTCATATGGCACTTGCTACGAGTAGGCAGTACAGAAAGTAAATGAAAACGTCACAAAATACCCCCCTTCCAACCTCCCGCCGTCGAAAGACGCGGTTTTAACCTAGAAATGGGACATTTATAGCATCTGCTCCTACAACCCATCAAGTTTCACTCGAATCTGAGCATTTCCGGGTAATGTCCGACACCCCACTCCGACTTCCCGAAGCCAAATCCTTCCGGGAGCCAAAAATGGAACATCTAGGGTAAATGACCTTTTTAGCTTCCAAGTTTCATCCAATCGCTCCACCCGTTTGATGTCTAGGCGTGCCAGAAATTTTCCTTAATCCCCCTCCAACGCTTAATCACGCTTAATCGCTTAATCGGCAGATGCCCTTTTTGTCTCTTTATTCACTGTTGCTCTTCTGAAGTATACATTCTCTTCACTCCATATATTTGAAACCGTGTAAATTTCGTGTCTGTGCTTTTATTTTTGTTTCACGTGTGCATAAATTTCTAGTCCCTTTCTGCGACCAAGTTTTTGCTCAATATATTTGAAATGTTCTTCTTTACCATGTTTTATCTTAGAATAGAATAGAATTTTATTGTTTCAAAAGTATCTGTCACAGCGTTGCCGCCGAATTTGACCTTTTCGTCATACAAAAATGAATAAAATAACTTGTACTTATATGAAGTAATAATAATCGAAGCATTCATTTTTAATGGTATACTCGTCCTATTTTAGTTTTCTCCCCTCGTGTCTCCCACTCCCACTTGACATAACGATGCATGTTCAATGACCGAGCCAGATACACACACCCGCAGTATTATATTCAATTTTATTATTGCCGGACAGAAACAGAAGCTTTCGGTAGTCTCAGTGCCGTTCGCCAACAGGAAACTTCAGTATCGGGCCGGGCCAGCACGCCGTGGTTAAAAACTGGAAAAACAAAGAAAAAGAGCCTGGAAAATGAAAAAAATCACATTTTGGAGCTTATCATTCACTCATTTTTAAAAGGTCAATTGGCGGACCTTTGAGGCTTTGCTCCGTGACTGACAAACTAGACTAATTCGAAGAAGTGCTAAAAAGCCGTAGGTGCAAAAGGAAACACCAGCGAAGGGTGGGGATTTCTGAAACTTGTAATTCCACAAGTAAGCTAGGGATAATCGAAAAGGCAGAGAGGTCCTATAAGTTTCACTGCACAGAGTCGGGCGTTCCATTCGATAAGGCTACGCTTCACTTGCGGCCTATTGGAGGTGGCAAGTCCTTTTTAATTTTCTCGCGCACCAGGAATGACTTTGCCGCCGCAAACCGGCCTCAAATGAAGCGCAGCCTTATCGCATGGAAAGCTCGACTTCTCGCAGTGAAATATCAAATCTATTCTACCGAAGCAAAATTTTAGTAAGATATAGATGTAAAAGAACCTCGAACTACATTGTGTTTCTGCTCAGATGTAGTTGACCACTTTACAGCTAAGATATGCTAACAGAAAATTACACACGGCTTCGGCTGTTTTTAGCCTCTTTCCATCTCCCTTACCTTGAACGACAATCTTGGCAAAATTTGCAAAACCGGTCTTCGGACGAATAAGCTCCTCGTATACAATGATCGGGTGCCTAATACGTCACGCAAAGAGAAGAAACATGGCAAGCGTGATGATCAGTGTGTTGCTAATAGAGGAAATAGGATACACTTATGAAGTTGAGCATCTCTGGATCGAGAATTGATGGAAATAATACTGAAGCAGAATGAATTACTACAATAAGTACGACGTGTCCTTAAGGGATTGAAATGCAACCCGCCAGGACCTCATATGTACTTTAACGAGCGAGAAGGAGAGCTTCCTTCTCTGATCCCTGCGTGTTTTCTTTCGTCTTTTTTTTCTTTTCGTAAAAGAAATCAAAGCTATCCGATCTGACAGCAAGCTTCCGGCGATTCTGAATGAATTTTTTGCCTTCGTTAAAATGCGCAAACGTCGGCCCCTTCTATTTAGTCCCCTGGGTTTTGACCGTTGACTCAGTCGGGTTTTCTGAATTAATTGGCGGTGGGTCTTTGTTGTGGGCGAACTGTCGGAAAGTGTGGGGGTTATGACGTGTGGGGGTTATGACGTGTGGGGGTTATGACGTGTGGGGGTTATGACGTGTGGGGGTTATGTCGTGTGGGGGTTATGACGTGTGGGGGTTATGACGGTCGGCGAACTGACGTGTGGGGGAACTGTCGGATTTTAGGAGTGGGTGTACTGACGTGTGGGCGAACTGACGGTGGGTGAACTGACGTGTGGGCGAACTGACGTGTGGGTGAACTGACGTGTGGGTGAACTGACGTGTGGGCGAACTGACGTGTAGGCGAACTGTCGGAAAATGTGGGCCTTGTGACGTGTGGGTGAACTGTCGGAAAATGTGGGCGTAGTGACGGATTTTGTGGGGGTTATGACGTGTGGGGGTTATGACGTGTGGGGGTTATGACGGGACCCCACTGAATGCTCTTTTCTTGACTAAAATTTAAGTATCTGGATAAAACTTTTCCTTCCCATTTTCTTTACCGTAGGTTTTAATGTTCCACCTTTGATGGCTTTTGGTCCAGTGTTGCCACATGCCGCAGAGTTGTGAGATTTGTCACAGGTTTTCGACTACTTATTCAAAGTGAGCAAAAGTGTATGATTGTGAACAGCATGAAGCTGAAAAAGCGAGGTTCTTGCTAATAATTGGTAAAAAAGGCACTTTCGCAGGCATAGCCTACATTACAGTGTCACGGGTTTCGCGGCCAAATGTCACAGCTTCCGTCGGAGGAAAGTGGTAACACTGTGTTGGTCACTGTATTGGTAGATCACAGCCTAATATATAGATACCAGTTGCGCGGAGTCGTATCTTGCCCATAGAAGGATTTCAACACACATCTTTAGACTAGGCGTTAACCTCCGGCGCTCCCACAGCCAATCAGCGCGGAAAGACCTTGGCTCTATTCCGGGAGTGAAAACAGAAATTTCTGTTGTGACCACCGTGGGTGCGTAATGTTATCAGAAGAAAGCAGTGGAGTCTCACATTTATTGCGAAGGAATGCGAAAGGAATAAATGCGAAAAAATGTATTATAAAGCATGGTTTTTGTTGTATTTTGTGCGACTGTCATCCGAACTGTCCAGCCATTTTAATCGACTCAAATACCCGTCATAATACTTACCTATGATAAATGCATTTGTAAGAAGATGGCAAAGTTTAACGGGGCAAGGAATTTTAAACCGTTAGTAGTAGGCCTAGGCTAGGTATTTTGCACAGGCCTTGGCTTTGGCCAGAGTATTAGGCCTACCAACAAACAATGATAACAGAATAATAATAATAATAATGTATTTCTATGCACATGTTTTTGCATTCAAAAATATGTGCATAGGCTACAATGGAAAACGTAAATCCGCAATAGGTCCATTACATACGAGCTGTGGAGCTTACCTTACTTATTAGCTGGAATTTCAAAATATCACAGCTTATAGTCTACCTATATATGCTGTGAAAAATACGTAGCCTACTACTAACGGTTTAAAACACCGTCCCGGACATTTCCTAGCCTAGGCTATTACTCACGACGAGAGTGAACTCGGAATGAAATTATGCCGTAGACTTATCTTAAACTAATAAAACTAATCTTAAACTACCCGAGCTAGAGGAATTTTCCAAGTTTTATAATAATTTTGATTTCACAACTTAATCCTCTGTGGTGTAATCAGCATTAGCAGAATACTATTTTCAAATCACACGTAATTTCGTTGTGACAAGCATAATCAAAAAGGTTACGATAATCCGCCCAAAATTGATAATTACTGGACTTACTTGTTGGCTGGAAATTTCAGCATGCGTAGTCCCAAAGATTTACGATTCTTTTCATTGCTGTCACACCCGAGGACTGCATTTTGCAAACGGCATTTTATTTGTTGTTTGGCACCACAGCTTTGAATTGTCACGGCGCATTTTCACGCCGCACATGTTGCCTCTTCGGAATCCAGTTTCCACTTTCCAACTGCGAGAGTGTCTGGTTTTGACGCAGCGCCAATTAACGTCGCGACGATGGCTATGTGTTGTTGTTTATGTTATTTAATGGAGCTTCCAGAATTTCTTCTCTATGCTCCACGATGGCTATGTGTTGCTTTTGAAAAATGTTTGCACAACTGGTGTCTATATAGGCTGTAACTGAGATGGCGCATACCGCCGCTCTGATCTGATTGGTCTGTTGCAATGTCGCTTGTTTCGAATCCACTCTTTCGTCGCCATCTGTGAGTGAAAAGTTAGTCCGTGCATGGCCTACTCGGGTAGAGAATTTTTGAGCATTCTTGGCCTTGGTCCGATAGAAAAGCCGCGACTTCAAACAAAACAACCCAGTTGAATAACTGAAGACAAAGCTTGTAAAATGTTTTCTCTGGCCAACATTGCAAGTCAACAGGTTAGTTTTATTTTATCGAATTGAAGCCTCTAACAAGGTACACTTCTCCAAATCTTATACCAACTAGGCTAGGTGTTTGTTTTCGTCTATAAGTCTAAAAATAAGCTGAGAGTGAGACACAACTCACAGACTAGAGTCACAGGCCCACAAGGAGCAAATAATGATTCAAAAGCAAAAGAAAAGTTTGTGGCTATGATTTGTTCTTGATTGATATTGTCTTTAGTAATGTATCCTTCAGTTTCTCTCAATGCTATTATTGTGCATTAATAATATTTGCTAACGCCTAGCCTAGGTTTGAATTTCATCATATTCATTGATCTTGTTAAAGGTCATCTGAATGAAGTCTAACACCCTAAATTGCCACTTTTACATACTGCTTACCATTTATCTCTCGAAAACCGGACTAAAATCGGATGAAGCTTCACCGTGCTATAATTTTCAGCCTTTTTTCCGACTTGTCTTGATCGTAACGCTCGCCGTTACAGTTGTAACAGTCCATGCGTAACAGTTCATGTTGTAACAGTCCACACCGTAACAGTCCATGCGTTTATCCATCCATGCGCTGTTTATCCATCCATGCGTTATCAACGTACGTTTATCCATGCGATAATGACAGTTTAAATATTGGCGCTAAATTTGTCTTGGGAGGTCGTAACGAATCGCCATAGGGAGACTTAGAACTTCAAGAGTGGATAGCGCCGAAATCACGGAGCGAAAAAAATCTTCTTCTCTGTACCGGTACTGTGAAGGACGATCTGAGGAGTTCATGGAAGTATGGTAGGATCGTTCAGGTGTCCTTTAAAAACAAAAGAATCTTTCAGCTTCTTCAGTTCATACCAATCTCACATGCTGCTGCTTTGAATGGACGGACACATCGCAAGACCAAACTTGTAGGTGAAAACTGCAAGGAGACGAATGTTCAGGAAAGTGCCAAACCTGGAGACAGTGTAAGTTTTAAGAGTCTGAGAATATAGTCAGGGCGCCAGATTCTGTATCTCGCTTATTTCTCTTAGTACCCATGGCGGAAGGTAAAAAAATGCTGAGAAGTGCTCCTGGGGTACACTGTAAAAAAAAATCTTGCAGTATTTGCTACTGGGATTAATCTTGTCTTTATTCAGATAAGATTTGTTCAATCCCTAATTCGGATTAATCTTATCCCAGTAGAGATAAGATTAATCCCGGCAGAAAATACTGTATCCTTATTCGGAGAAACTTTTTACTGTGTAGTCAATCTCGCTGAAAACGAATATCGTAGGGCGCAATTCCGCCGCTGGGGCATTTCCGAGGTATAGGCTAAAAATGGCAAATTTAGCCTATAGTGCCCTGTCACATTCTATATTTTTTTTAAGGAGTCAGAGTAGTCTAAATCCAATGTTGTCTTATATCATTCGAAAGAACAATTACTATATTTTACAAATAATAACTATCAAAGATGACAAATATTTTAAAGAAAGGCTAAAAACTCAGAATTTTTTCATGGTAACAAACTTTTTTTCTTTTAGAAAATGAAGCCCATTCGTTTCCAAACCATTTGAGCTGAAATTCAGTTTTCTAATTTAATTTTAGGGGGGTCTGCGATTTTTTGTTGTGGTGTACCTCCAAAATAAAACTCTATTAAGAAGATCTTTTGCATCTTTTAGGGGTAACCTAGAATTTCTCAACTGCATATTATCTAAAAGTCAAGTTAAAAAAAACTGGTTTTCAAACAGAATAGAAACAGAAATCGAAAAAAAAAAAAAAATCGGAACATCAGTGTAATATTTTCTCCGAGTAACCTACCAAAAAAAACATTCATTTATTTTTATACTTTTCTCGCTTGTTAAATATAGGCTATATTGAGGGGTCTGTGGATCCATCAGATTCAAGGCTTTCAACCTTCTAATTGTTCAGGATAAATTAATAGAACAAAAGTCAGCTTTAAATGAATAGCAGTAGGGTGTTGAATTATTCCGGTAACTAGTTTGAATGGTTCAACATATTCATAGGCTATGGTTCACATAACCTGTCGGGGAAAACGACTTATCCCATCAAAACGTGGAGCATTTTATTTTTGCAGACTGGGTGCAGTTTTGTTTTTCCATCGGAGTCGCTAAACCTTTGTTGTAAAACCCTTCTGTCAGCTCCTACTCCCGGCACAAACTGCAGCATGAAGATCTTCGAAAAGTGGTGGCCTTTTTTTGTATGTTGCCTCTTCTCAACTTGCTGTCCGGCTCCAGACTTTGGCTTTCAATTCCAGTATTGCTTGATACTGCTGCGTCAGCCCACCATCGAACGTTCTCCAACCATGCGTGAGCGGATCTGGAACGCGTGTACAGGATCTGCACTGACGACAGTGTCGCCCAAGTAGGCCTAGTGAAATTCGTGCAGCGCTCGCTGCATTCGCAAGCTTCGTTTGTGCAGCACGATGATGTCCTGAATAGTTGGGAGTCTCCTCAAATCTTCCTATATTTGCCAGTAAATTTGTGTTTGTCCTGCTTACGATGACCACTATTTTGACAAGGCGAAGATAAGTCCGGGTGCTTGAGCGTCGAAGAAAAAACTGGAATGGCCTGCTCTTCTTTGAACAAGTAGAATCCACCCATCACCCGCCCGTAAAGGTATGAAACAACTTAGGAAACTTAAGTAAGAAGAGTTCGTCCGGCGCAACGTGAACACCTTGAGAAACGATAATAGGGGATACGGTACTCCCTAGTTTCTCATTGGCATGCCCCAAGATGGTATACTTTACATGCATCGAAAGTCTGGATCAACATCTTTCTGGCTCTTATAAATAGCCACTGTTGTGGCATAAGTTGGACTACAGTCAGGTTTGATTAGTGCCACTTCGTATCTTTCCTCAAATCCATCTGCCAGAAAAAGGTGGATTTGGGGCTGTCATGCTATCAGATAAGTCTATACGCTGAAGCCTTGAAAAAAGTCAATAGCTTTTCCTAACCGATCTGAGATCTGTAGCAGAGGCACCTGCGACTTGGACGGGATGTACAAAAGATTGCAGGGTACATCCAGTGTTTCCGCAGTTACGGTACTGACGGCTGTGGTACTGACGTGAGACCCCCAGAACTGAGCTAAACTGGGCGCTCCCCCAGGAAAGCTAAATGGGGAGCTGGTAGTACGCCCGAAAGTCACTAAGGCTAGTTCAGGGTCGCTAAGAAACTGAGTTGGACATCGGCGGCTCGGGGCCTCGAGCGTTTGAGATTAAAAGATGCATTCTCTGTCGCATGTTTTGAGCTTGCCAGATTGACAGAAAGAGGTGGGTTACCAGTGTTCACCACCCAGGAGAGAACTGTCAAATCTTATGACCATGGTCCCCTTCCGATGATCTCTAACTATGCAGTCTGTTGCTCCCCGCGTGAGGTGGCGATCAGAGTCTCGCCATAATTACCAGTACAAGTAAGCTGGTTAAAAACGGTAGCTTCGCCTTTTGTCTCCCCAAGGTGTTGTAGATAGTTTCGGCACCTGGCTTTTAGAGCCTGAGCTTGAAAGCAGGGACTCAAGCTCTTTGAGCGGAGAAGCCTGGTGGCTTTCCCTTTTCCTCTTCGGGCGGGACGTGCATGTACATTTTAAGAAAATTGACTCGCTCATGTCACTGGGCTTCACGAAAACACAGTTTGTCTGCCAATGCCAAATAGAAGGTGAACTTCTGCAACATTATTTGGATGACCGTCCAGCAACGACAAAAGTAGCCTTTCGGTGACTGCCCCAGACCTGGCAGGCCAGTTCGACCTGATGTTGGACTTCTGGACTTCTATGTTGTCAACGGAGACCAAAGTCGATGGTCCTTCTGCGAGTCTTCGATTACTAAAGGTATTGAAAATAGACGAAGGTAAAGGAAGAAACTACTTCTCATGAATCATCCCTACCGTATTCTTGTCTTCACCTTGGTTTCTTTACTTCTTACTGTTTAGTGTTTAGCTAATTTTAGGTGACTGGCGGAAGGATGGCAACTTCCACCCCACCTGTGGAATAAAAGGGTTTCTATTTGGATGTTGGGAACAGATGATCACGCTTTCCTGGCTGAATTTCTTGTACTTTGATCAAAAAGTTGAAAAGTTCCAACGAAAAAGATCAGCAAAAAAAAAAAAATCATAGCACGCAACAGGCGAGGGGTTGCCCACTCTCGATTTTAGTGTACAGCAAGTCCCCTGTGCCGCGATACCCGGTCGGTGCCGGCATCGGCTGAAACCTGTCGGCACCGGTTGTCACGTGTTAAAAGATCAAAATAAGCATTTTTAGAAGCGTTTGAAAGTTGAATCGCCAAATTTATTATGGGCACCGGTGCCGGCACCGCCTATTTCGGTTGGTGCCGGCCGGTGCCGGGAAAGGGTGTACAGCAGGTGCCGGGGAGTGGGCAACCCCTCGGCAACAGGCAACACCCAACAGGCAACACCAAACCGCAACAGGCCGGCCCTCAAAGTCTGTTCAAGCCGTAAATGGATAAGCCGTTTCCCTACTAGGTTAGATTAAAGGTAAAGGAATCCCAGACCCATCGGTATGCAGTTCTTAATCTTTCGAGAATGTGTATGTATCGAATTTTGTACCAGCCTACTTAACGACATGCATCTCCTAGATACACACCGAGACAATTTTCGTCTGAATTCTCACTTAGGCTTTTTTTTTTTACCGATTTTAAAATCAATGACGCATCTACTTTCGATTATAGCTATTTAGGCTATTTAGACGATTATAGCTATTTAGGTAACCCATTTTTTGATTAAAAAAAAAAGATTTCGCCCATGTTAACGAGACTCATTTTAGTGGTAGGCCTACACCATACACAAAAAATCACAGACCCCTCGAATGTGAAAATAGGAAACTGAATTTTAGTTTAATCAGTTCTGAAATGTATGGGCTTCAGTTTTTAATAAAAAAAAAAGTTTGTTACCTTGAAAAAATTCTAAGTTTTTAGCATTTTTTTTCCAATTTTTGCTATATTTTATAGCACTTATTTTGAATATATGCCAAATAGTGAACAAATACTTTCTGTCACTTAAAGTTAAAAATCATTTTCTTGTTGAGCTCAGTCTCCTCTTTCGATTGATATAAGGCTGTGCTGAATTCCGTCGAATCTAGCTCTTGAAAAAATCTGGAATCATTGTAGGAAAGTATAGGCTAAATTTGGTGTTTTTAGCCTATAACTCGGAGACGCCCCAACGGCAGAAATGCGCCCTACAATATTCGTTTTCAGCGGGGTTTATTAACCCAGGATCCGTCCTCAGCATTTTTGTACCTTCCGTCATGGGTGGGTGCACGATACAGAATCTGGCGCCCTGACCACATCATAGGGAGTTACTGGCGGAGAAAATTCGATCTACAACACTACTCGCTTGTATTGTTAAAATTTCAAGCTCCCTACTCCAACCACTCAAGAGACTTCATCTTGAAACCATTTGGAATCGCCTATAAAAAACTTAGTTTCATTCTGACCTACAGCTACTGGAAACTCTCAAAATCGCGGTATCCTCAACCGTACTTACGTATCCCCAAGAAATAAAGATCGGTTAGGATGGCAACTTCTGCTAACCAAAACTTAAACCACTTCGAATCTTTCATGAATGATGCGAAAAGAGTTTTGTCCCTTCTTTACTGAGATGCTGTTAGTAGCAAATCATTATTGGAAGTAAGTTGTGTATGATTAATAGGGGATGGTAAAGGATTAATTTGAGGGAATTAATTCATATTGTTAATTTTTGTGTATATTTGTTGTGCAGACCAGAAATCACTTGTTGGCTGAACAAAGATGAAGCTGGTCTTGACATTTATTTTATTTTTTCAGATTACTGCCAGCCTACAGTTGCTTTTGAAAGCTGAACCCAATGTCCAGCAACTCTTGGAAAAGATCAGCCCAGTGTTGTCACACATATCGGCTGTTAGAGATGGTGTTAAGCCTCCCACTGTTAACTCCGGTTACATTTCCAACCATACCTTTTTTGAAAACAGGTATGGATTCTCCGAGGAACAGTTGACAGTGGAGCCACCTATGCTGCTATATAATTACTTGGTTGGACATCCATCTACACTATTGAATGGTGGGTTTTTGTTTTTGTCATTCAAGTGCATTCTAAATTACTGTTAGTTCATAGACCTTTTATTGTTTCCCGTTTTCGTTTGGCCACAAACGGAAATGGAAAAGTTAAAACTTGTAAGTGAAGACCAGTAGCGCTAAGATGCATTATTTCAACTAAAAGGGAAGCAGAGCTTAAAGGACACCTGAACAATGAAACCATACTTGAACACACCATGGAGAATGCATTTACATACATGGCCATGGAGAGCATTATTCTCCTGAGCGTGACGTTTTCAAAATAGGGACGTTCGTTTCTGGAGGTTTGCACATGCAGACTCCAAGACAAAGAGCGCAATTCAGTCAAATCTTGTACAGCGCTGGCCGGATCGTATTGGAATTTCTTCTAGATATACGTTTGGGCTTAAATAGTTAAAAAATATTCCAGAAGAAGGGTTGATTGGAGACATTTCTTCATTTCTAAAATTGTTCGGTACTGAAATAAGGACAGATGCAAAATGGAGCAAAAATCATAGCTTGGAAACACTATTTCGTATTTGGATTGGGTTTTCTGCAGGCAATGTTAACGGAAGTCATACAGATGGGGATGATACTTGGTACTCTTCATTCAGGTGTCCTTTAAACCCAAATACGCAGTTTCTCTAAACCAGGGGCTACCGTCAAAAATCCTTGTTTTGTGCGTATTTTATGACAAAAGACGGCTTGAGTTTGCGTTTCTGCACTATGGCCTTTTCGCGTCAGCGTATTTGCCGGCAAGGAAAAACGTAACGCAATTGATGCTGTTTCTGTGAAACGGGGGTTAAAAGACAGCTATACTGGAATACTCTACTTCCCTTTCTAACCTGTTCCAATTCCAGATCAGCAGTGATCGGAGTAGGATGTCTAGTGTGTGTTTTCGTACCGAACGGAAAATACAGTACCCAAAGACAAAGAGACATTACCTTAATTCGCACTTCGGAGCGATAAGGTCCAATGGATCTGTGTTGCTCCGTGAGTGATGAAGGTTGACATCTGTTACTGATCTGGATCATGCCAGCAGTATTTCCAGTTCTTGCATGACCACTCGTTATCCAGTGACTTCTTGAAAGTTACAGGTGAAGTTGCTGACACTGTAGACTCCTAGAGGGAATTCCAGTCGTTGACAACTCTTTCGGAGAAGAAGTTCTGACGCATTCTTGAGTTCACGTGGCATTAGAAATTAGTGGCCAAGAAAACAAAAGCTAAATATTTGTGTGATGATGGAACTTATACAGTGGCCTTTCATCGTGACTGATAAACCAGAAATCAATTTCTTTCTGCTTTTGATTTGTTTTTATGGCACTTGCCTTCCGGCCAAGTGCCATATACCGATCAATTTTCCGTCGGTCGGTCTGTCGGTCAGTCCGGTGTTTGCGAGTTACGGTACTTCCAGATTTGCTAGGACGATGAAACTTGGCAGGCATATTAGGGACCCGACCAAATTAACTTGGAAATAGTCGCTTGCCCGATCCGACCATCGTGGGGGGAGGGAGGGGAGCCGGAATCCGGAATTTAGTGGCATGCATAACTTTCGAATCGGTGATCAGGTCTTAATGAAACTTGATATTTGGAAAGAGGTCATGCTTCACATGACCTATATCAAGTCCGGACCGAATCCGATGTATGTGTCGGAGTCAGAGGGGGAACCGGAAATCATGTTAAACGCTTAGAGTGGAGCGATCGGGATGAAACTTGGTGGGAGGAACAAGCACAACCCCTTGGTACATCATTGACAGAACCGGACCGGATTCGTGCACTGTGGGGGGAATTGGAGGGGGATTCTGGAATTCCGGTGATACGGAGTTAAGTTACTTCCAGGTGGGCCAGGATAATGAAACTCGGCAGGTAAATCAGGGATGCGACCAGATTAACCTCGAAATAGTCAATTTCCCGATCCGACCATCCTGGGGGGAGTGGAGGGAGGGGGAATCCGGAATCTTGAGGTATGTATAACTTCCGAACGAGTGATCGGATCGTAATGAAACTTAATTTGTAGAAAGACAACATGTCTCGGATGTCCCTTTTCAAGTCCGGACCGGATCCGATGAAGCTGGGTGGGGGGGGGGGTTGGAGGGTGGTCCGGAAACCTTGTGACATGCTTGGAGTGGAGCGATCGGAATGAAGCTTGGTGGGAAGAACAAGCACAAGCCCTAGGTACATCATTGACAGAACCGGACCGGATTCGTACACTGTGGGGGTAGTTGGGGGGGGGGGGGGGTCTGGAATTCCGGTTATACGGAATTAAGTTACTTCCAGGTGGGCTAGGACAATGAAACTCGGTAGGTAAATCAGGGACGCGACCAGATTAACCTGGAAATAGTCAGCTTCCCGATCCGACCATCGTGGGGGAGTGGAGGGAGGGGGAATCCGGAATCTTGAGGTATGTATAACTTCCGAACGGGTGATCGGTTCATAATGAAACTTGATTTGTAGAAAAGACAACATGTCTCGGATGTCCCATTTCAAGTCCGGACCGGATCCGATGAAGCTGGGGGGGAGTCGGAGGGTGGTCCGGAAACCTTGTGACATGCTTGGAGTGGAGCGATCGGAATGAAACTTGGTGGCAAGAACAAGCACAAGCCCTATGTAGATCAGTGACAGAACTGGACCGGATTCGGGCAGTATGGGGGAGTTAGAGGGGGGGGGGGGTCCGGAGTTCCGGTGATCGCAAGTTAAGGTACTTCTAGACATGCTAGGACGATGAAACTTGGCTTGAAAATTAAAGACTTGACATGATTGGCTTATAAATAGTTAGTTCCCAGATCCGACCATCCCTTAAAGTACTAATGCTAACCGCAAAGTACAAAAAAATACCTTTAAGCAAAATATACATTTTCGTGATCCCTATGAGCCCATGATCATTTTTGCCTCAAGGGTTTTGCTTACAACTAAATTCCTTAAAGTACAAACAATACTTTTGAGCAAAATATACATTTCGTGCTCCTCATGATCATCTTTTTTGCTTCAAGAGTTTTGATTACAGATGATTTTCTATAGCGCCCCTAAAGTGCGCACAGCCAAATACATTGCCAAACGATACAGTCTCGTGATTTCCAAGGACCCATGATCATTCTTATCTCAAGGGTTTTGCATACAAATGTCACAACAAACTCACGAATTGACAAATTCCTACTTTCATCCTCTGACCCAGCCTTGCAAGTGCCATATGAGCTTCCAGCTTTTGTTTTAAATTGCGGTCTTGTTTGTTTGTCACGGTAAAAATCCCTTGTGTAAGTTCCGTAACCAAATAAGTCTCTAACTGTCACGTCATATGGGTTGTGAACTGTTAAGATAAATTTGCCTGGAGCGAGGTCGCTGGTTCTTTAGCCCGTCACCCCGATTAAAAATTCTTTGAATGTGTAGTAGTATGTAGTTGAACGAAAAAGTTGCATCGAATCGTATAAAGTAGTATGGAATAGTTTGATTAGTGATATATAGTAGTATGGAATACTTTGGTAAACATGCCTCCGACTGGGTTAATCTTATGTAGTAGTATCCGATAGCATCCAGTTTGCTAGTAGTAGCATGTAGTAGCAACGGTTACTACTGCATGCTACTTTTTCGTACTACTCCATACTACTAATTCTCGGAAATTTTTCATCGGGACTAACTAACGATTAGTTGCGTTTTTGATCGAAGTTTGAAGTTGCCTTCAAACTCAAAGGTCTCTATTTAAACACCGTTTTTGGTCGCCGGTCACAGTCCCTTTGTCCTTCAAACTCTGACCGTCGAACTTCGTCAGCTATCAAGTTCGAAGTTTGCTTGAATCGTCGAAGAACGTTGACCGGGCAAGGATCGCCGGAGTAGTAAAAACACTAATTAAGCAAACGGTGAACTTCGACGGCGTTCGAAAATCGAAATTAAGCAACCGGCTAAGCCAACGGCGAACAAAACTTCGATGAAAAACACAACTATTGTAGTGGTTTGCCAACATTGTTCACAAGCCCTTTGTTAGCTTGATTGATTAGAGCGTCGGTATTTCAAGCCGAAATTTGCGGTTTCAAATCCCGTTCAAGGAGCATTTTTACTTTTTCAGTTCCCTGCTACTAAAGAAAAACAACTTACACAGGCCTAGATTGAAACCACAACAAAGTGGGACCAGAAAAAAGAAAAACAAGTGCACAGAGACCAAAGGAAACATAAAAAGAAAAAAGAGAAAGGTCATTGTTGCTGGTCCTCCAAAAGTATAGTGCACATATCTACCAATATTGCAGTTCGCTTTACCAAGTTTTGCCGATAAATATACAACCGTTTTCTGCTATCCATCTTGTTCGATATGACTTTAAAAAAAAATGTTGTTCCTTTGGATTCATTATTAAGGGAGCTGATCAGTCTTCTCTTTTCAGGGACCTCGGTACGACATTTCAAGACCCAGCGATCTGTATCCGATGATGACAGGACTAGCAGTGTCTTAGACAGGCTGAAAAGGAACCGGGGGTCATCATCAGCCATGTTTGGAAAATCCCGTAAGTCAACCGAGGCAGACCACTTGAAAAGTAAGTAAGGAATGTTTAATTCTGTCGTCGTTATTTCCCAGGTGTTCCAAGAGCATGTGTGCAACTTCAGTGCGTTTCTATTTTGTGTTCTAATTCAAACCATTATAACTTTTCTCGAACAGGTATGCAATGCATAGCTTCCTATGTCCCAAAGGAAGTTATATTATGACAATTACTTTTGTGGAGGTTTTTACGACCTCGTATCATCCTCCAGAGAGGCTAATATGAAGCCGTATCAGCCTCTGCAGATGTTCATCGAGCATTTTTACTCAAATAATGGAAAGTTGAAGCTGACCTCCAAAAAATAGATTAAAAACAATACTTTCAGTTAAAAAAAAACCATAAAAAAACCCTAAGAATTGGGTATATTATAACCGCCGGACGGGGGAAAATAAAGTAGGTAGCGCGAGCAAGGCCCCCGGATAATCAAACCCTCCCGGAAGGCCACCCCTCCGCCCAGGAGTTATAGCAGAACCATATAAGAAGAATAGATACCGGCAATTAGTTTTATTTATAAAACGAAGTAACGAAATAAAAAGATAAAAAGAGACGAAAGAGTGATACGATAATTATTCACTGAATTTACTCCCAATGAATTTACGCCTACTGGCCGACCTTCCTAAAGAACCGACTTCCAAGACGCCCCGCAATGCACGGATGTCCCTACGCCCGACAGAGCCTCGGAATGCCCAGATGACCTGATGCCTTTCGGACACGAGGGCACGTAGGCACCGGAAACCCTCAGAACGCCGAGACACGAATGCACGGAGGGAGTTGAGAAGCCTATCCCTCTACAAGGGACCATCCTGATGAGTCTTGATGCTCCTACAGGAATCCCCTTATCTAACAATATTTAACACTCCCAAAGTACACTGAAATCACAAAAGGTTGTCGAAGTACACTATCGCCTTATTTAGAGAGACAGGAATAAACTAGAAATAACAATTTATATGATTTTAACTGTCTTAGAAATTAGATTATTTTTACTATGTATGAGAACAAATACCTCATATGTGAAAAGATAGTTACGTTACCTATAAACTACATTTTATAAAAGAACTGAACTCTTTGAGAGCCAAGACAAGTCTGCCGAAGGATTCTCAACATGAAGCCTACGAAAGCAGTTGTTATTGTTGGTTCGAGGCAACGCTGGCCTATCTGTGTTTACAGCTATACTTTCAAGAAGGCCTAGGCTATACCTAGCATATGTGTTTACACTTTATAGTTTCAAGAAAACCTTGGCCACACTGGTCTAGACGGATGTTTATGCACTGTATAGGAAATATTACTTGTGGACAAAATACTGCAAGAGACATAGCGACGCTTTCTTACGTTGATGTTAAATAATTAATAGACATAATTGACTGATTTTTAACATAAGTCTTTAATCGAAGATTACAAGTTCCGGTCTCCTTTTAAATTTGACGTAGTCAAGAAACACTCATAAAAACATATAGATATAGATTGCCGATGGCTGTAAAAATTTTGCACTATCCTAATACAAGCACATCTACTCATCATTTCTAAAGAAATATAACTTCCTATCTAGTCACTGTCTATCACAATTCAATATAAGCACTCAAGCTATTCTAAATTCCATCCATCTACCCAACACCCTAAACTGATTCAAAATTATACAAACAAGGCACTCACTAGGAGTATACCTACGACCGTAAAAATTTAACGCCCGATCTTTCGATCAAAACATCATACAAACTGAAACTGCAAATACGACAATGGACCTCCCAAAATCAATTTAACTATGCGGGTGTGTGTGAATAACTGATGAATGAATGGGTATTACAGTGTGATTTAATCAAATTACAAGAAGAATGTGTAAAGACGAATGTGTAATATTTTGTTTCTGTGCATTGTCAATAGTTTGGATGTCGATTTTTTTTTTCTTTTGTTTTTAACGATTCGGATGTCGACGAGGGGATAATGAATTTCGTATCTGGTGCACTTGCAAAAATAAATGAAGTTCTGGACAACGAGCGATGTTTTTACGCGCAGAACGCGCGATTTAAGAAGACGACCCAGCCCCAAAGTCGAGACTGAAAGCCCCAAGTAGCAGTTCGTAATGTGATGCCATGTCGGAAATCTCACATCACCAATGCAGGAAGAATTTAATAGGTCTCGCTTGTCTTCTTCAGTACCTGATGGATTCAGTCCATCACGACCAAGCTCGTTCCTGAAACCGAGCCCGTCTGGAATGACGCTCGCCAAAAATGGGCTGAATTTGACTGTGGGTAGAAAAGTTGAGAAAAGCAACATATGCTTCTTTAGATACTCAGCTTAAAGAGCGAAATATCAGAAGGTCTTGAATCCTGCCGAACCTTAAACACCTTCACCAGAACTTGGTTTAAGCAAAGGAATCCGAGGCATGAAGAATAAAACGTAGATTGTGGTGTTCACGCCAGAACTCTGTTATCTGACATGCCAACATGCAGAAGGGATCACTAGATGAAATAACTGGAAGGACCAACTAGTGAAGCTGAAAGATCACGAGGTAAATAATTTGTAATGCGTCGACGCAGTGAAGTCCCCCGAATCAAACAAATTCCAAGTGAATGGAGTATACGAGGGCTCATCAACTCGATTATGCAGATGGCTGAGTGTATTTTCCACACGCAGCTAGAGGACAGATATGTTATGACGAAAAGCGTTGCACGGTGAAGCCTAATGACTAAAGAGCATTCATAAACTTCGCTATTATCCAGTATATAGGCAAAACTGGACAATGGCTTACCAAAAGCAGTTGAATGAGATACGACTGTGGCAGCTGGAAACAGCAGCTGGACATACTGTATACACCGGCGTGCTGTCTCTCTCGGAAGACCGAGATAATAAGCCATCAAGAAAATTTGCACAAGCATTTCCAGGCTTGCATTAAAACGTGCAGACATCTATCAAACTGTAATTGTAACACACCGAGGTGAGGGATTCATCACTGGTTAATTCGACGCGCGTTGGGTTGTTTTCATAGTGATAATGCAGTTGTTTATAAGTTTGTTATGATACAGACAATTTGATAAATACATGTCGCAAGTGGGTCATGTTTTAAATTTGATTCGTTGTGTTCACGTGTTTTATGTTATGCATGAGTTTTCCCGCATAGTTATGGTCCTATTAATCATACACATGATTACAATCATTCTGTAATTACCGGCACAATTCCTCCGTCGTCTGACTAACAAATTCTAAACACTTTTTTTTCATGAAATAAAGCACTTTTTCCTAAGTATATACATGACATAAATCTGGTATGGATTAACGAGTGAAGTGTGTGACCTAAACACTTGAAAAACCGGAATAACACATAATATCATATCTCAAATAAAGATAATATGTTTACTAGGTAAACCACACTTCGAAAACAACGTCAGCCTGACTTATGAAACATTCCTAATAAAATAATCAAATGTTAACCTAGCTACGCTAACACACAAGACATGCAACAATCATGGCTTTGTTTTTCTCTTACTATTTTTTTTTGTTTTGTTTTGTTTTGTTTAACAACAAAAATTAAACCTTTCATCCGAAATGCTTCAAAATGACGCATCTCGCATCAAAGTTCCGTAGGGGATTTTCAACGCACACGTGACAGGATGGCTTCTGTTGCTTACCCCGAAGAAGCAACAGACAAAAATCAGCACTCCTGTGTCTTGCTGTGAGGCTCCATTATTCTCGAGAATGGGTCAGCGAGACCGACAACCACTGGATCTGGTCAAATGGTCAGCGTCATCGTCTTCACTTAAAATCGGTAAGTCTGTCTCCTTTTCGTGCCCTTCCCTAACATCTTACTGTCTTTCTTGTATTCATACCATTAGTTCGTCGTCAACGACATTCTCTGTTTGTCAGTTTGTCAGTCACACTTATCCTTGTCATACTTGCCTTGTTTTCCCATGGCTAACTCGTTGTGTAGATGTCTACACAGAGGCCTACTTTATTCTGCTTCGAAAATACTTCTTTTTCAAGAGCCTACCCTTTTTCAGTTCTGTGCTTCGCATCTGATTTGTATAAAGAAGTCAACAAATGAACATTCTTGTATAATGCTACCCGGACCAAAACTGGACCAATCAGAGAATATTTACTTCCCTGTTAACCGTCAGGAAAATTCCTTACTTTAAACCAAATCATGGTTTAAACTTCCAAACTCCCTGGTATTTTTCTTTCATCCCTTCGCTTATTTAACCGTTGTCTTTGAAGTCATTTTAGCATATTTAATGCATTTCAAAATACTTCGGACTAGCTGGGTACCGAGAGTTTCGTTAAACTCAATATAATCCACCTTAATATTTACGTCCAGAAGAGTTCTACCAAGAACTCTGCGGAGCAACATGAGAATACGCGCCATATTCATCCAGTTATTCATGATCAACATTACCTGACCCAGAATTTTGCCCCAATCACCTGTTATCTCAGGACAGGCGTGTTCAAAAATTCTTTTGAGGTTTTTGACCTTATTTTTCACTCATGCTGTTTAGTTGTGGCGAGTATGGAGAATTATAAAGTTTACGGGTACCTCGCTCGTCACATACGCTGTGAAAAAGCTAAAACTGCTACCACGACCGGTTAAAAAGTACTGCGGAAAATTATAATTTGCGTAAATTAAGTCTTAAAAAATCTGTATGTTATTTCTGCACCAAGGGTTCGAAGTATTTTTCAAACAACATGGCCGGAAAGCATTTCCACGGCTATTAGGACATACCTACTCACTCATAATAAAAATGGTCCAGTTGCGTCTCTTGACCATACAACTAAAAGACGGTTCGGTAAAATATTCTGGCGGCTTTGCCGCTGGAACTCGCGGGTTACTTGCTCATTTTTGGGTGTCATACTCTCATGTACTTTTCTTTTACCTCCTTTCCAATATGAAGACCTTCATCTCTACTTGAAGGATCAACTGCGGTTTAATTATCCAAATTACCACTACGCGCGTTAAATGTGAAACATTAGTTCACCTGGGAACACCTCAAATCCCGCTGTATGACGTTTTATTAAAGTAAATCTAGTTATCCTAGTTCTTGTCATCTACTATTTGCTACACAACGAGGGACATTCAATTTTCGTTGTTAGGACGTCCTATATTTTACTCCCTTGTTGGTAAACCAAAAGAAGATACTATACGGACATGACACAGTCCGAAACGTCATACTCATCAAAGCTCGTTCTATTAGAGCACGCGCAATTCATATTAGACGAGATGACTCGTCAGCTCAATTTTGAGCTTTCCCTTGTTTCTCATTTGAAACAAGAATGTGCTTGCTAGCTAGTCAAGCATCATATTATTTGCCCCTTTAAAAAAAACATCCTGATTAATTCAATTAGGCCTATAATCCATCCAAATATATCATCATCATATTGATGATTCAAGCCAAGACGTCTGGCACTTCGGGGACTTTATGCGGAATATGGCGGTCGTTGTGGCGTTCAACTAGCCTCCGCGACACACTGTCGTCAGGGTCGACAGTTCGGGAAATGTCACAGTGCTGCGAGCGGTCGGAATGGCATGTTCCTAGCCCATTACGCACTTCGGTTGGGTGGCTGGATCCGTATCAGCCTGCATTGCAGAACCTGATTTCGCCACAATAAGTCTATTTCTACCGGTAGTTCTAACGGGAATGAGTCATGTGACTCCTTATTTACAGTGTTCACGACACATTGGCGTAAACATTTGTCCACCGACTTCATTAATTGTCAGGTATATTTCATTACAGTTTTCCACGCTTAAAAAAAAATGCAAAAATGAGAACAGTTAAAATCTGGATTTTTCTTAGAGATATTTGGCCTTATATCTCCAAGAAGAGGATCCTTGACGTGGAAATCTCACGCGGGCTAAATTCCGCGCAATTTTCTAACAACCTAAAACACTGGTTCTGCTCAATTAATTCCGTCTTTGGACATGACAGTAAGTCAGGAAAAATATTGCAGTTTCACGGAACAACTGAGTTTCTCAAAAGGGATCGCGACATTTGAAAACACGGCTCGCCATTTTACATAAGAGCCAAAACTTAAAAGAAAAATTCCCTTTTTTCACTAAAAACTCCTGGAACCGGTAATGCAATAAATTTCGCAACCCACATAGGTAATTCCGGGTATTTGATATCATAAGGACGTTTCACTGAACTATCCCTGTGACCTTGAAGTCATTCTTTTCATCACTTACTTAAACCCAACATTAATTATCAGATTATTAATTAATTATTATTGAAACAGTTCCTTGGTACTCAATAGATGTCAGATAAAATAGTTTCACTTTTTCTCATGGAAAAGGAGTAGCTAATTCCATAATTCCATGAGGAAAAGACAAACTTAAAGAGGAAGCAGAACAGGGAAATCTGCTGAAACAAAATGGTTAATAAACCAAATATTAAAATAAAATAATTCAACAATACTGAAATAATAAAAAAATAAGATTAATTTTTTTTTTTTAAATAAATTAGCATGATTTTTTTTTTTCTGAAAGAGAACCTTGCACGTAGGATTACGTGAAATCATTTTTTTTTCCTTTTATGTACAGTATCCTGACTGTAATAAATCTTCACGCGTTTGAGCAATATTGCGGCTCTTATTGGATCAAAAGTGGATGAACATGAACTTCTCGTGTTCATTAGCTATGTTGCGTCATCATCGTATAGTCAAATCCTTGGTTTCGACCAAATGAGATGAGAAAAAAAAACTAAAATAAAAATTTTGTTGTTGCAGGACAAGTTCTGTAGCGCTAAAATGATCTCCTTTTTCTGCATAAAATTAGATCAATTCCGTCACCGTATTAGCTAAGCCAACAAAGCTCTAGGTGAACATAAATGGCGGACTGGCTACAAGCGAAAAATAATAAGGACAAAAAATACACTCTGCCAATCTCATCAAACCTGCAACCTCATCTCATTTGCTCTACTCTTTCTCGTCATAAAACTGCTCATCAAAGCACTGGTCTACAAAATTCGTCAAAGCTAGGGCGGATTCCTCATTGGCAACTTCATTCCATACACATTGCTGTCAATACTATAAGGCAACTTTACTTATAAATTAGTGACTGCCTGTCCACAAACTTTTCTCTTTTTCAGGTCGGAAAAACAACAGTGGACAACGACAACGCTGGGCACCTCTTATCTCGCGGAAACAGACAAAACGCAAATCTTTACTGAGGATGGCACACAAAACCTTCGTTTCGTAACAATACCTTTCTCGAGAACAAACCTTATTCTTGGTATCATTATTCCCTGATTTAACGACACGGGAATTACTGGTGTCGGAGACCTGTCTTGCAACAAAACCTTACATACGCCAAAAATGATCAATCGATCGAAAATCACTTGTCAACCCTACTAACTGTTCAACCCGGACCATGAAAACATCAACAAATAACGAAAAGGGGAAAAGCACTAACGAGCGTGCGACTTCGACAATAGTCAATAAACCTGTCAGGTTATTTGGGACTTCTGAATGACCATTTAAAGTGAGGTCGTTCGTTTTATGGCGGGAACTTTGAGAGGTAACGAAAAGGTGCTTTAGATTCGTGACAAGGATGTACATTACGCAATCAAATATTTTTGCGTAAGTAGATGGCGTTGAAATAAAATAAACAAAATACAGAAAATATATCCTAAGGAATTACGTGATTTTTGAGGTGATTCAATGATGCAAAACTTTGTGGGAAACTCTAGTGGCTTGGGACTTCTTACGGACGGGAAATTGAAAAAAAAAATACAAATAATTTGCTGACTATACTGCAGTTTTACATTCGTACTCACGTCGCAAACCTTGTCTGTAAGGATTGCTATAGGTTAAAAACTCCATATTTTTCTTCTGTCCCACGACGAAATCCACGAATTCCACTGACTCCACTAATTGCTGTTTTGCTGGCTTGATGTTCACATTTTCACTGTTTTCACACTTTCGCTGTTTCCACATTTCACAATTTTAAATATACGGTCGACTTGTTGAAAATAAAAAAAATAAAAATAAAATTACGTCGTCACCAAAATGAAACATTTTCGTCCAATAAAATTCAAACAATCAGAAAAACAAGATTTGTGAAAATTTGGCAAAATGTTGGCAACGACAACTTCCAGTCTCTCCAAAAAATAGCGATAGCGTTTAAAAAAAAAATAGGCGGGTTTCGTTTCGTTAGCTGTCACCAAATACTATAACCGCCGGACGGGGGAAAATAAAGTAGGTAGCGCGAGCAAGGCCCCCGGATAATCAAACCCTCCCGGAAGGCCACCCCTCCGCCCAGGAGTTATAGCAGAACCATATAAGAAGAATAGATACCGGCAATTAGTTTTATTTATAAAACGAAGTAACGAAATAAAAAGATAAAAAGAGACGAAAGAGTGATACGATAATTATTCACTGAATTTACTCCCAATGAATTTACGCCTACTGGCCGACCTTCCTAAAGAACCGACTTCCAAGACGCCCCGCAATGCACGGATGTCCCTACGCCCGACAGAGCCTCGGAATGCCCAGATGACCTGATGCCTTTCGGACACGAGGGCACGTAGGCACCGGAAACCCTCAGAACGCCGAGACACGAATGCACGGAGGGAGTTGAGAAGCCTATCCCTCTACAAGGGACCATCCTGATGAGTCTTGATGCTCCTACAGGAATCCCCTTATCTAACAATATTTAACACTCCCAAAGTACACTGAAATCACAAAAGGTTGTCGAAGTACACTATCGCCTTATTTAGAGAGACAGGAATAAACTAGAAATAACAATTTATATGATTTTAACTGTCTTAGAAATTAGATTATTTTTACTATGTATGAGAACAAATACCTCATATGTGAAAAGATAGTTACGTTACCTATAAACTACATTTTATAAAAGAACTGAACTCTTTGAGAGCCAAGACAAGTCTGCCGAAGGATTCTCAACATGAAGCCTACGAAAGCAGTTGTTATTGTTGGTTCGAGGCAACGCTGGCCTATCTGTGTTTACAGCTATACTTTCAAGAAGGCCTAGGCTATACCTAGCATATGTGTTTACACTTTATAGTTTCAAGAAAACCTTGGCCACACTGGTCTAGACGGATGTTTATGCACTGTATAGGAAATATTACTTGTGGACAAAATACTGCAAGAGACATAGCGACGCTTTCTTACGTTGATGTTAAATAATTAATAGACATAATTGACTGATTTTTAACATAAGTCTTTAATCGAAGATTACAATATAAGCGCTCAGACGTGGTGGTCACAATCAGATTTCCACTGAAAATATAGCTTGTCAACTGAAACAACACCCTGCTATCCCTTGCTTTCCAAAAGCTAGGTATTCAGCATTAAAAAAATGACAGAACATCTTACTCTCTTAGACAATCAGCCTATGCCCTAGGTCATACCTTGTCACAATCAGATTTCCACTGAATATGCAGCTTGTCAACTGAAACCATACCCTACTACCCCTTACTTTCCAAAGCTAGTTATTCCTGAAATATTTCTTAGATTTCTCAAAAGACTACGCGTGGTCTTGTTATTGTTTACTTTTTACTTCCATGACCCCTAGAATAGTAATTTTAGTAGATCTACAGTAAGCTTTCATGACCGTTAGATGACATCTGAATCGCCAAAAAGTAAAAGACTGCATTGGTACGAACTGAAGTTTCCCGACAGTAGTCATTTCAGTAGGTCTACAGTTGGCTTGGGTTGCTACTTCACTAAAATAAAATTCCTTACACCAGTCGCGGAAAAGTAAAACAGAAGAAGAATAAGTCCTACCTATAAAAATATTCTGTTCGAAAAAGTTATATTCTGTCGGAAAAAAGTCGGAATAAAAAGTCGGAATTCTGAATTTAAATTGACATGCTTTGTATAATGTATACGTTTGTTATCGGAATGATTTTGAAATTGTAACATATATATGATTCTGATGTGATTATTTATGACCATGAATGACGATCCACCATTATTTTTGTAAAAAGATAACATGGAATTGAATGAATTAAATTAATAATAGTTAAACATACCTCCATCTCGGTTCATATCAGAATAACTACCTCGACGGCCATTTTAAAATATCAACCTCGCCTTCGGATCGGTAAATATTTCTCATAACATACCTCGCCTTCGGCTCGGATAGGTTATTTTCAATGACCTTTAATAAAAAAAAAAAAAAACAGAATGCGGCAAGTTGCCGAACTTTGTTTTTTCTTGTCAAGAGAAGTTCGACACACATGTCCTTACGCGGACAGTTTGTACCTGTAGCTTCGAAAGCTTGGTAATTTAAAGGAAATGCGCTTTCTTCCGCTAAATGTCAAGGATCGGGATTTGATATTTTTGCGAAATAAAAAGCCTCGCGACAGTAACAACAAAATAGGCTACATAGAAAAAAGAAGAAAATATAGGATAATCAAAAACCTATAAATTATTTACATAAACCATTCTCAACGCTTCACTGCTACCCGAATTTATTTATTTATTCATTTGTTTCCCTCAAAACTGAGGAGTACAGTATATAAATTATAAAACAAAACCATACCTAAATCAACTATAATCCTTTCAGTAAAATGCTGTGAAATACTATAAAAAATACAAATTATTTCAACAACTAACTTACAATTACTTACGTATCACATTGTGGGTTAGGAGGGCTTCCGATGCTTTTTTATAAAAGTTTGTCAGCTTTTTCTTCAAAATTAAAACTGGGTCTTTTACTTTAAAATCAGAAACTAACTGCGAATTGCTGAAAGATATCGGGAACTCAAGGAGAAATTTGGAAAATTTGAAATAGGATATTTTTATAGCAGAAATGTCACAAATTCGAAAATTTTCTATAATGAATCCAGCTATTTACTAACCTAAAACATTTATCCTCAGTTAACTTTTAATTAGCTGGTCCACTTCTAGAATTTTCCTCCCTAAGAATTCCTCCCATTAAATATGAATATAGAACGAGTCCAGAAACGCTTTGTAAAAGGACTTCAAGGATTCAGAAACCTTCCGTATGACGGAGCTCTAAGAAGGCTCACTCTCCATAAACTTGAGACAAGAAGAACGATCTTAGAATTAAAAACCCTCTTCAAGATAGTTCACGAGAATTTTGGGAACGTAAAAGACAAGCTTGTTCAAATAACTCCCCAAAGCAACACAAGATCGCATAGTCTGCAGTTGGAGCCTGTGAAGATGAAGATTGCAAGATCTAATTCTTACCATCATTCGTTCATACCCCGGGGCATCAGGATCTGGAATAAACGGCCATTTCCAGTCGAAAAGATGAAATCACTGGAAGCCTTCTCCAATGACTTTCAACGTAGGACGATTTTAAATGGCAATCGTGCCGCAGTCGATCCGCTCTTCGCCCTGCCATGTCATTTTTCTTTTAAAGTTTAAACGAAAAGGGCTAGGATAGGACAATCTAGTTACCCATCACTTATTCACTTAAATTGGCTTGAAGACCCGATGAAAATGAGTTACGTCGTTGTTCCGCTATTCACGAATAATCGATTTTAAAATAGTGGAATTTCCGTGTGATTTGTGGTGCCTCGATGCGCTTGTATTTTTGTTGTATGCCTTACAACAAAGATTTATCAATTTTTTTTTGTTCAGGCACTAAGCAATCGTCACCAATCTCACCACTGCCCACTGAAAAGCCGCATTTGTGTTGGGATTAAAATTTCCCGCGTCAAAGTAGAATTTTCGCTGTGGGGACGGCCGGAGATATTCTGAGCCTCATAACTAGAGCAGATAGTGGAAAATCAAGAAATCCTTTAGCAGAATCCAAATGATTTAATGTATCCAATTAAATGACAGACAAATAAGTTGGCTTTTCAGTTAAACTTTAACAAGTTGTCAGTTATGTAGAAATTTTGTACTGAGAGGCGTGAGGAATAAATTATTATTAGCCCTTATTATCATGCTGGCAGGTGCTCATTCGTATGTGTACCTCTCTGGCACCCCTTTTCCCCATAATGATACCGGGTTCCGGCTAAACCCCCCCCCCGGCGAACCCCCCCCGGACAAAACCCCCCCGCCAAAACCCCCCGGCTAAAAAAACCCCGTTACCAAACCCCCCCGACCAACCCCCCCCCCCCGGTACCAAAACCCCCCGACCAAAAATCCCCCGATACCAAACCCCCCCGGTACCAACCCCCCCCCCCCCCGCATAAAAAAAGACGGGTATGCAAGAGTAGAGTAACTGGTAGGTAGAGAGTAAGAATAGAATAAATTTCTTTCGCAAACTTGATGATAATGTTGAAGTACAGTGGGTATCAGAACAATGATAAACAAAGGGAGTGTAAGACGAAGGTGAAGGTTGATGGTGACAGACTAATTGCTGAAGTCACCAAACACGAGCATTCAACTGGAGCTGTTGTCAGTGAGGTGTCAAAGCCAGTTCCACTCAGTGTAACAATCCCCCCAACAAATCCTTTCCCAGTGCCTTCCCCTTCTTGGTGAGGAAGCTGCAGTTAGGATACCACCCATTGGTGCAATGTGAAGCTCCCTTTGCCTTGATTGCTCTTTAGTTATTGTCATACCAGAAATTCGAAGATGGGCAGGAAGTGGAGGGATACCTATGCACCGCAAAAGTTGTCCTGCTTTCCGTCTGTGAGCAGGATAAGTCTCGAAGGGAATGAGATATTTTGATGAGACTTGATGGGAGGATCCTTTGGGTCAAGGGAAAGGTTGAACTCGTTTAGTAGCACTTTCAAGATAGTCCCAGAAACATTCTACCAGCTCTTCACCTTACTCGTGCTTGTCACATGGTTGTTCGTTTTGTTGCCCAGTAAATCCCAGTCCAAATATGTGTGAGTGTCTAAGGATTCGGGGGGGGGGGGGGGGGTACCGGGGTGATTTTCTATTCTTCTCTTACACTCTACCTACCAGTTACTCTACTCTTACATACCCGTCTTTTTATGCGGGGGGGGGGGTTTGATACCGGGGGGGTTTGGTACCGGGGGGGGGGGGGGTTTGGTACCGGGGGGAGGGGTATGGTCGGGGGGTTTAGGGGGGGGGTCGCCGGGGGGTTCTCGCCTAGACCCAACGATACCACAACATAACACTTTGGTAATTAGGCAAACCAATATTTTTACGTTACGTCGAATGTGTTTTACGCTAGTAGCCCTCTGGGAAATAAGAGGTGCACATACGTATGAGCACTCATACTCACCCCTGCCAGCATGCCCAAGCGTTTTAGCTTGGTTATCAGAAAAAGGCTTATGCAGCGTTTGCAAGTAGAGGAAAACTTGAACAGAATCCGGTCTTGACGACAAGATTATGTTTACACGCAGAAGAAAAAATAAATATTTCTGTAAGCCAGAAAATCTGACAAAAATAAATTCATTAGCTCCCTTTTCTAAAATGCTGATTCTCGTATTCTTTCAGCCTTACTTACGGCAGAAAACCTAACGCCAGAGGAACAGCAGAAGTTAAAGTTAGCCTTCGCTGAGGGTTTTGTGGTCGGTGAGACCACAGGTGCGAAGAAGACAAAATCACGGAGTCGTATGCTGAATTACCTGCAAGCTGCCTACTACGCTATGTCAGTGGTCGTCCTCGTATACGTGGTCAGAATAATAGGTATGTCTATAAATTAAATAATGGCTGAAAACGGAAAATCAGCTACGATGTTGTCAGTGATATTTCGCCCCTTCTTGGAAAGAGCAGCGAACCTGATATAAAGAAATTATTTATGGCAGGTTCGTTTCTTCGGTCCAGGAACAGCCTGACGAGGACCCGTGCCATGAAGGCAAGTTTTTAGCCATTAAGTTTCCCAGTTAGCGTGGGCTCGGGTGAAAGCTTCTGATTGAATTTGAATTGATTTGAATTCCCTATACGATTGTTACTGTCTATCCATCTGATTTTGATCCGCTATCAGTAGCATATCAGTCAGAGATATCAGTAGTGTAATATCCATCTACGTAATGTATATATCAATAACACCAGCACACCATGCACTCCCATGATATCAGTCCTATCCTACCCAGTGCCAAAATTTTCTGGTATTGCCCTGATTTTACAAGAGCCAGCCGTGCGGTAAAAACTGAGCCGTGCGGTAAAAACTGAGCCGTGCAGTAAAAACTGAGCCGTGCAGTAAAAACTGAGCCGTGCAGTAAAAACTGAGCCGTGCAGTAAAAACTGAGCCGTGCGGTAAAAACTGAGCCGTGCAGTAAAACTGAGCCGTGCGGTAAAAACTGAGCCGTGCGGTAAAAACTGACAGTGTACTAGTGTTATAATCATTATCGCCCTTGCTTTTCTTCGGGCGATAATATATAATAGCGTCAGAATTTGAGTGCCGTGATGGTGGTTCTAATATACGTTGTATCCAGTACTTTGTAAAATTATCGAACTTTTAGTTTTAAAAGAAATTCAGCACTCGTGCCGAATGCCTGATCATCAGTTCGGATTCTGACCAGGTCTAGGATGCGCTCACTCTCTTTTTGGGATCCCAAAACGTTAGTGACGGATACCTATGACATCGCAAAAGATGTCTGTCCGTCCGTCCGTCTGTCTGTGAGCACGATAACTCTCGAAGGGAATGAGATATTTTAATGAAACTTGGTGTGAGCATTCTTTGGGTCAAGAGTAAGGTCGAGTTCGTAGATGGGCCCTGTAGCCCTATATTTAGGGGTGGGGGAGGGGGTTCAAATTAAGGGACAAGCAAAATATTTTTAAACAGCTAATGTGATAGTCGATTATGGGGTAAGAAGACATGCTGAACACGAATATGAATACCATTTTCGCGCCGGACAAATAGTTCGCCCGGAATCCGGCCGAAACCGGAAAATTTGTTAAAAGTAAAAGTTTTATTTGAAGTTGATTAGACGATAGATTTAGGGGTAAGAGGAGATGAAGAATCCGTATATGACAATCACTCTTTAGCCGGAAATATAGTTCGTCCGGAATCCGGCTGAAACCGGAAAATTTGTTACAAGTTAAAGTTGTATTTGAAGTTGATTAGATGTTGGATATAGGGGTAAGGACGAATACATACGCTGAATCCGTTTTTGAGCTTTAGTTTTTCGCCGGACAAGTAGTTCTTGAATTTCGCCAAAACCGCAAAATTCACAGAAGTAAGCTAGGATCGTTTCGATCGGCTTATAGAGATAAACGCACATGGTGAATCCATATCTGAGCTTGGATTTCTTAATGATTAGCTGTTTGGCTTGGCGAAGACTGGATCTGGCGAAGACAAAACCTAATTGTCTGGATCAAATATTGAAATTTTGGGATCCCATCGGAACCTTTGGTCTTGTTAGTCTGGCCGCCATTCTAGCGGATTCCCACGATTCTGGTGACCGTTTAGTGATTTGTGCTTTTGATGAAATTATCGAACTTTAAAGTTTAACCGAAAAGGGCTAGGATAGGACAATCTAGTTACCCATCACTTATTCACTTAAATTGGCTTGAAGACCCGCTAAAAATGGGTCACTTCGTTGTTCCGCTATTCACGGATAATCGATTTTCAAATATAGCGGAATTTCCGCGTGATTTGTGGTGCCTCTGTGCGTTTGTATTTTTGCTGTATGCCGTACGAGAAAGATTTATAATTTTTTTTTGTTCAGGCACTAAGCAATCTTCACGATCTCACCACTGCCCACTGAAAAGCCGCGTTTGTGTTGAGATTGAAATATCCGGCGTCATAGTAGAATTTACGCTGTGGGGACGGCTGGAGATATTCTGAGCCTCATAACTAGAGCAGATAGTGGAAAATCCCTTTTCACAATCCAAATAACTCGGTGTATCCAATTGAATGACACACAAATGAGTTGGCTTTTCGGTTAAATAAAGATAGGAAACCGCGTCACTTCAGTAATTGTTCCGGTAAAGAAAGTTGTTCGCCAGGGTTCATTGTTATCCCCTAGTTTGTTAACAGCGTTTTAAATGCCCAGGCAAGTGCCAATGTTTCATGTATCGCCAAGAGTATTAAAGTTTAACCGAAAAGGGCTAGGATAGGACAATCTAGTTACCCATTACTTATTCACTTAAATTGGCGTGAAGACCCGCTGAAAATGAGTTACTTCGTTGTTCCGCTATTCACGAATAATCGATTTTCAAATAGTGTAATTTCCGTGTGATTTGTGGTGCCTCTATGCGCTTGTACTTTTGTTGTTTGCCTTACGAGAAAGATTTATAATTTTTTTTTGGTTCAGGCACTAAGCAATCGTCACCAATCTCACCACTGCCCACTGAGAAGCTGCATTTGTGTTGAGATTAAAAATTCCCGCGTCATAGTAGAATTTACGCAGTGGGGACGGCCGGAGATATTCTGAGCCGCATAACTAGGGCAGAAAGTGGAGGATCAAAAAATCCCTTTGCAGAATCCAAATAATTCGGTGTATCTAGTCAAATGACACACAAACAAGTTGGCTTTTAAACTTTAAGGGTCGCTACTCACGTACGCGGGCGACCTACTAAATCTAAGTCGGTTCTGCAATCGATTTTCGCAATCCTACGTGATGAATATCGAAAAATTGGCCTCGCTTTCAATACATCTAAATCTGCAGTACTGTTTTTTAATGACAGTTCCTCTCAACCTGAACACCTCCAACTGGGTAACGAATATAGTTCCGTTCCGTCTCACGTCGTATACCTTGGTCTGCCGATAGGCCGCAACCTTAACGAAACTCGTCTACTACTCGTCAAACCCGTCGAGAATAAACTACATATCGCATATGGATCTATCGTCGCCAGTAGACTCTTTTATGCCGAAAGTAGCTCACGAATATGTATGAAAATGAGGGAGAGAATTGAGAACTCGCATAACCTTGATGTCAGCAACCTAAGTTTACTTCCGCCCGCAAATATTTTACCGGGGGTGGAGACTGGGTGGAGCCTGGGTGGAGCTTCGCGTGTTGCCTCTTGCAGTATTAAGCATTACCTACTGAGCAAAAGTGATGAAGCAGGCAGAAAAGGCGGGAAGTTTAAACAGTGCTGATTTCTGCGGATTATACAAATGAAAACGACTTGGGTCAATTTCCAATAAGATGCTTATTTCATCGCAACCTTTCACAAAGACTATGAAGCCCAAGGGAGTGCGGCATTTGATGACTCAGGGAGCAATTAGGAGCAAACGTTGATGCACTAGAGGCAAAGACCTAACACCGTCTTTGGTCCAGATCAATAGGATTTGTGATGGATTGGTGTGAACATAAGTAATTTTATTTTAGTCTTCTCAGGACTGTAAAGCATCGCTTCTAGAAAAGGTATGGACAACTTAAGGTATTTCGCTGGCAAAAATGTACTGAAGGAGTTCTTATGTTTTGTTTTTAAATTGTGCTCTCTAGTCTCGACACAAAATTAGGTCATATCATTTTCTCATATAATTGCGAAAATAAGTTGACTGTAAAATTATTTATATTTGCTGATTATAAGAAATCCAAAACGTCCCCATTTGTGATAATAACTTATTATTCTTGGTCAAAATGTATATGATTTTCTCGGGTGGTTCGTGGGGGGAGTGGAGGGAGGGGGAATCCGGAATCTTGAGGTATGTATAACTTCCGAACGGGTGATCGGATCATAATGAAACTTGATATGTAGAAAGACCACATGTCTCGGATGTCCCATTTCAAGTCCGGACCGGATCCCATGAAGCTGGGGGGGGGGGTTGGAGTGGGGTCCGGAAACCTTGTGACATGCTTGGAGTGGAGCGATCGGGATGAAACTTGGTGGGAAGAACGAGCACAAGCCCTATGTAGATCAGTGACAGAACCGGACCGGATTCGGGCATTGTGGGCGAGTTAGGGGGGTCCGGAATTCCGATGATCGCAAGTTAAGGTACTTCCAGACATGCTAGGACGATGAAACTTGGCTTGAAAATTAGAGACTTTGCATGATTGGCTTAGAAATAGTTAGTTCCCAGATCCGACCATCCCTTAAAGTACTAATGCTAACCGCAAAGTACACAAAATATTTTTAATCAAAATATACATTTTCTTATCCGTATGAGCCCATGATCATTTTTGCCTCAAGGGTTTTGCTTACAACTGAATTCCTTAAAGTACAAACAATACTTTTGAGTAAAATATACATTTTCGTGCTCCTGGTGATCATCTTTTTTGCTTCAAGAGTTTTGATTACAGATGATTTTCTAGCGCCCTTAAAGTGCGCACAGCCAAATGCATTGCTAAACGATACAGTCTCGTGATTTCCAAGGACCCGTGATCATTCTTATCTCAAGGGTTTTGCTTACAAATGATCAAAACAAACCCACGAATTGACGAATTCCTACTTTCATCCTCTGACCCAGCCTTGCAAGTGCCATATGAGCTTCCAGCTCTTGTTATAGCTGTTGATTGCGGAGCTGTTACTTAAAATGTCATATGATGTATTTATGTTGTGCCCTTTTTCTTTTTTTTCTTCTTTACTCCGTTTTGTTCTGATGAACAATACGGGTAATAAACACTTTACTTACTTACTAGGTTTAGTGGTCATAGGTTCGAGGGGTCTCCCAAGTCGTGTAAATCCGGTCACTCCTTTACAAACGCGGAATTTACTATTACATTTTAAAATGTGGGTCTTTTGTCAGATGCCCAACCTCTTTTTATCTAGCCTATAATATTTGTTGTAAAACAGGAACATAAAACAACTCCGACGTTTGCATTACCTGCCCGCGAATCAGAGATTTTTAGTACTGTCGCCGCTAGCTTAGGAAGAGGAAGATATGCGTATAAGTTTTATTTTGTTATTTAATTGATACCTTTTCTTTTTAGCATCTATGTTTGCCAAGCCGCCTGGTAGCAGTCATGAAGTAGTTCCGGAAGATCGCACCGTCACGTTTGATGACGTGAAAGGAGCAGACGAAGCCAAGACCGAAATGCAAGAAATCGTCGAATTTTTACGGGACCCCGAAAGGTTCTCTGCGCTTGGCGGGAAGATCCCACGTGGCATTCTTCTGGTTGGACCCCCAGGCACGGGGAAAACCCTATTGGCCAAAGCAGTCGCAGGGGAAGCAGGGGTTCCTTATTTCCATGCCGCCGGTCCGGAGTTTGATGAGGTGCTGGTGGGAGTTGGAGCAAAGCGAGTGCGCGACCTCTTCTGTGAGTACATACTAACAATAATATAATGCGAAAAATAGGCCAATGGCCTCTAACGAGCTTGTCTAAAACACTTTCCGTCATAAATTTATTCAGCGCACGGACTGTCCAGGGAATTCCTGAAATCGTTGATGGAGTCACTCAGATGGAAGGACGTTCCAACAGCCCACCACTCTCTTTTGGAAAGACCATCTACCGTGAAAATTGTCAGTCTCTCAGCTTACAGTCATGTCCACGAATACTCGTTAGGTTAAACTAGCGACTTGGAGTGGGGTGGTCTAGAAATGCACATGCCAGAATGCTTTCGATTTAAATCCTTTAAGGGCAGGCTGTCAGTGCTGGTCAATCCTAAACTGAAGTCATGGCAGAACAACAGAACCCTCGTATGTTACATACGTAGCAGTTGAAAGGTACTACAGTTTTACGTAGTTGATCGGTTTATCGTTACATGCATCTCACCTCCAAAGCCAGCTAAAATCCACAATCTTCGGTTGTAGATTCTCCAGATCACAGGTCTATCCTGCCAGAGTGTGCTGCACTTTGTCAAGGCCTTAGCACATCATCCGTGGGTGCTCAGAAACTTAAACTTACGCCTCCGCCAGCAGAATCGCCTGACGGTATCAGAGATCCTTCGTCCCGTACTATATGGTGTATTTAAGCTATCTTTTTTTTTTACTTGCCGTTGTTTTTGGGATCCCAAAATGTTAGTGACGGATACCTATGACATCGCAAAATTGTCCGTCTGTCCCTCTGTTAGCACGATAACTCTCGAAGGGATTGAGATATTTTGATGAAACTTGGTGGGAGGATCCTTCGGGTCAAAGTACAAGTCAAGTTCGAAGATGGGCTCTGTAGCCCTATATTTAAGGGTTGGGGAGGGGTTTCAAATTAAGGGGCAACAAAAATATTTTTTGAAAGCTAGTTCGCCCGGAATCCGGCGCAAACCGGAAAATTTGATAAAAAGCAAAATTTGTATTTGAAGTTTTTTTTTAGTTTTAGTTTTTAGTTGAAGTTGATTAGATGTTCGATTTAGGGGTAAGAAAACGTGCTGAACACGATGGTGAAAACCATTTTCTTGCCGGACAAAGAGTTCGTCCGGAATCCGGCCAAAACCGGAAAATTTGTTAAAAGCAAAATTTGTATTTGAAGTAAATTAGATGATAGATTTAAGGGTAAAAAAAGACGCTGAATCTATATATGACAATCATTTTTTAACCGGACATATAGTTCGTCCGGAATCCGGTTGAAACCGGATTTTTTTTAGAAGTTAAAAGTTTTATTTGAAGTTGATTAGATGTTCGTTATAGGGATAAGGAGATACGCTGAATTCGTTTCTGAACTATCTTTTGTTTTTGCTGGGCAAGTTGTTTGCTCGGAATTCGGCCGAAACCGGAAATTTGGTAGAAGAAAACCAGGAAGTTTCGATCAGTATCGTCAAGATAGGTATGGCTTATACAGGTATATCTAAACTTGGTTTTCTTAGATGGTCCGTCTGTAGTGATCAATACGCCATCTGTTGTCAATTTAGTTTTGCCAAGTTTAATCAATACGGAGCGCTGCTCTTATGGAGTATGTTCCACCTATCTGCCAATAGTAACTTTAGTTACTATTTTCGTTAATACAGTACGTAATACGTGTAAGTCTAGTGGACACTGGATCTCGCGAAGACAAAACCTATTTGTCTGGATCAAATATTCAATTTTTGGGATCCCATCGGAACCTTTGGTCTTGTTAACTTTTTTCTTCAGTTTTATCCGTGGTAGCTCAGTGATCTTAGGGTAGTAAGAAATCGATTGATGAGATTGATTTGTCTTATACAATTTTGTCCTGTTCTAGCTGCAGCCAAGGCCCGTGCTCCGTGTGTCATTTTCATTGACGAAATCGACAGTGTGGGAGGAAAGCGAACCAACTCCTCCCTCAACCCCTTTGCGAACCAGACGATCAATCAGCTTCTCTCGGCTATGGACGGGTAAGCCTAGATTTAAAAAATAAATAACCATTGAGAGACAATGTAGCTACAAATTGGAATAACCTAACCACAACAGTACTGCACCATTAATAATCTCACTGCTAATTTAGAGACCAAGACATTGAACGCAGCAAAATCAGAAAGGAAAGAGACCTGTTCACCGTATATACTGTCACGTTCTACAAATACTTCTTCAGCTCATGATGACTGCAAATCATATAAAATTAATGACGCTAAACGGATAAGTCAGCTTCCAGATATTAGTTGCGTTTTTGTTTGAAGTTTGAAGTTATCTTCAAACTCAAAGGTCTCTATTTGAATACCTTTTGTGGTCGCCGGTCGAACTCCGACCGTCGAACTTCGTGAGCTAGCACGTTTGAAATTTGCTTGAATCGTCGAAGAAATGTCGACCGGGAAAGGATCGCCGGAGTCATAAAAACATTAGTTGCGTTTTTGCTGATACCATGGTATCTGTTACCACGGTAACTGGATCTGCAATTAGTCGTTTTTGCAGTTACCGTGGTATCTGATATACGGTCCACTGCAAAAACGATTATTGCCGAAATTGCTCTTTTCGAAGTCATCCCAAAAGAAAAACTTATATCCAGTCACATCGCAAAGTGCTGAACTTCTTTCTCACCAATTTGACAAAATTTGATGAAAGTGAGATGACTTTTCAGATACCATGGCCAGATACCACGGTCGGACCGTGATATCTGAATATCTGTTACCACGGTAACTGGCCAGATACCACGACAACTACAAAAACGCCTTTTGACCGTGGTATACCACGGTAACTACAAAAACGACTTTAGACCGTATATCAGATACCATGGTATCAGCAAAAACACAACTATTAATTAAGCAAACGGTGAACTTCGACGGCGTTTGAAAACGGAAATTAAGCAACCGGCTAAGCCAACGGCGAACAAAACTTCGATAAAAACGCAATTGCTGGTTCGTTTCTTCCAGCCATAGCCTGACGAGAACCAGCTTACCCAGGAAGGCTGAAATGTCGCTGGGGAAATATTAACTGACTTGTCCGTTTAGCGTCATTTTTGAATAGCAGCAATGTTTGATAAGCCGACTGCTATACGACAAACACACGTTAAGTGAAAGAAAACAAACGGTTTCCAATGTAGTCCGCGTTAGATGCACGTATAGTTCTACCATCTACAATATCCTAAAATTGCATGCAGTCGTTTTTTTTTCACGAATAGTGACGTTATTGTCGACAATAATAATGTAGTTTCGACAGAAACCCCAAAACGAAAAAAGATAAAAGTCGGAAATTGGGATATAATCTGACTGTTTTGTAGAACTACGACTACAGCTTGCGAATATAAGCAACAGCACGACATCGTAGTCGTCGACAGTGACAGATAACTCTTGGTGAATCGAACGCGGCTCTAATCTAATCTATCCAGATAATAGACCACCGAGGCCCTTGAAGCTATAGGAAATCTCTTCTATAAGTTGTTGAAAAAAACAATAACCTGCGAAGAAAGGGGTTCATTTCCTTGGTTTTTTCTTTGAGTTATTTAGCCGTTTTTTTTGTGAGTGGGTTACTTTTGTTTCATGGACATTTCTTTTCTTAACTGTTAGTATTTATACTGGGTAGTCATACTGTTATTATTGATTATTATTTTCCGTACCAACCGAAAAAGCATATTTTCTTGGATTTGCAACCGAATAGACTTTTTGTACCAATTACAGATTTCACTCCAACGAGGGGGTCATCGTCCTTGGCGCGACCAACCGCCGTGACGACCTTGACAAAGCCCTACTTCGCCCTGGACGTTTCGACCTTGAAGTGCAAGTTCCTGTACCGGACTTCGGAGGCCGCGTAGATATCCTGAAACTATATCTGGCCAAAGTCAAAGCAGGCAACGATATCAACGTTGAGTCCATAGCCCGAGGCACGACGGGCTTTACAGGAGCAGATATTGAAAACCTAGTGAACCAGGCTGCACTGAGAGCGGCGATGGATGGCGCTACTGCAGTGTCGATGAAACATCTGGAATCTTCGAGGGATAAGATCTTGATGGGTGAGTGTTTTTTTAGTAAAATTATAGCAATAATAATTATGTAGTAATTATGTAATTGCTCCAAAATGCTTTCGCCTCTTAATGTATATTTATAATGTAATGTATTGTTTATTTATGCACTGTTACTCTTATTCAAGTACCTTCTTTGGTGTGCGAAACACGTATTTGTAGAGCTAAAACAGTCGGTGTTTGATCTGTTAACTACTGATTCTATTACACTAGAAACATATGCTAGTGGGCGTGGGAGGCATGAACCGGGGAACAGAAATCCGATCCTTCTGACGGGGCTGGCGTGAGGACACATGGAAATACGGTGACATTAAAGTTTAACTGAAAAGCCAACTCATATGTGTGTCATTTAATTGGATACACTGAATTATTTGGATTCTGCAAAGCGATTTTTTTTTCTCTAGTTATGATGCTCAGAATATCTCCAGCCGTCCCCACAGCGTAAATTCTACTATGACGCGGGAAATTTTAATCTCATCACGAATGAGGCTTTTCAGTGGGCAGTAGTGAGATCGGTGAAGATTGCTTAGTGACTGAACACAAAAAAACTGACAAATCTTTCTCGTAAGGCATACAGCAAAAATACAAGCGCATAGAGGCACCACAAATCACACGGAAATTCCACTATTTGAAAATCGATTATTCGTGAATAGCGGAATAACGAAGTAACGCATTTTCAGCGGGTCTTCAAGCCAATTTAAGTGAATAAGTGATGGGTAACTAGATTGTCCTATCCCAGCCCTTTTCGGTTAAACTTTAACTGCCTTCTACGGTGACATATACTACACATTGTGTATATATATTTATTCGAAATAATTCGTTTCTTCTCCACTCCAATCAAAATTTTATTCGCGTCACGTCTCAGTTCGAATGCGGAAAAAAATCGCGTTCTATTCGAATCATCGTTCACGGAAAACTTGAGCCGTCTTTTAAAGGACCCGTCGTGTCTATAATGCCAATGCAACCTACTTCCGTAATTGCATTCATTAATTCTTGAGCCGGAGACCAGAGATGGGCGAATCCGACCATGAAAGGATTCGAATCCAGGGCTAGGTACGAATCCGATTCCGAATCCATCATTTGATGCTGAGGATTCGAATCCGGAATCGAATCCGGATTCGAATCCGACCTTAACAAAAATCAAATCCTATACGTAGGTTATAGTTTAAAAATCAGAGGTGACAAAAATCACTGATGTATATAGGTAATCGGATAACGTAGAGTAGAGTAGAGTAGAATTTAATTTAAAAATGGCTTTCACAGCAATAATGCCGAATTTGCATTTCGTGTCAACATAGTCATTAACAAAAGCGTCGTCAGTTCAACATTTTCAACAGACATACATGTACAAAATATATATATAATTTAAAACACAGCCAAGGTTATTTGATTTCCAGTGAAGAACAAAAATTCACGTTTAGTCTTGAGAATTTCACGAAGATGGAACGAAGCTTTTCCTGTACCTTTCGTGTGTGCAATTTATTGGAGTTAATTTAGGAATTTTCTGGGATTTTTCCGGGGGGCGTCTACTTCTGGGAGGGTCATGAACAGGTGGAAAAAGATCACGGAACCTGGGGTCAGAGAAAGCTTGAATTCCGTAATTATAGCACAGTGTTTGTCTCCTTTCCTCAAGCGTTGTGAGCTCGAACTTTTTTTTAGTAGATACAAATAGGGGAGCTTTCCTTCCCGCCCAATAATACGCAAAGCTCGTTTTTGGATACATTCTATCCGGTCTGAAAGATCTTTAGTAAGGCCAAAGTGCCATACCGGACAAGCATATTCGAGAATTGGACGTATAAACGAAGTATAAAAATGTAGCAAGTCTGAAGGGGGGGGGGGGTGAAAATTTGACCATGTGCTTTAGGAGCGATAGTGAGGGGAAAGATTGTTTAGTAATAGTTTCAACATGATTATCCCATTTAAGGTGGTTAGAGAGAGTAACACCCAACAGATTTACTATCGAAAGTGCTACTTCTTGGGGGATGGGTTGTGAGAACTCAGGAGCAGATTTCAGAAAGCTGATGGTCATAATGTTTGACTTGTCAGTATTCACGGTCATCATTGATTCTGCTGCTTCCTCTGTGATATCTCCGAGTCTCCATTGCTGAACGTTTTATGTTCCTTCGGCAAACTTCTAGAGCTGAGAGTTCATCGACGAACTTCAATCTCTCTGGTGATTCGGAAGCAAGGGAGTTGATCATGACTAGGAAAAGGAGGGGACCCAAAAGAGTATCTTGTGGTACTCCGCAGGTGGTGGGGAGGGGGTCAGAATAAACGTTATTATATTTTACAACTTGGAAACGATCAGAAATGAAAGAAGCTATCAAATTTACTAGAAACGGTTCCACTTTAAAATCATCCAGTAACTTTTTAATTAAAACGTGACAAATTACTGATGATGGTTGATGGTGGAGACCAAAAAGTTGGATTGCCTAAGCCCACTGTGTAAAAATTGGTAAACGGAATCTAGAAGAACGTAGACTAGAAATTTGAGCGGATTCGTAAGATTCGAGGGTTGGAATCCGGGTCCGAATCCGGCCTGGCAAGCAAAAGATTCGAATCCGACCAAAAGGACGAATCCTGGATTCGGATTCGCCCGTCTCTGCCGGAGACCCACATTTCATGTTACATTCTAAGCCGGGTAACGATACCTCACGAGTTCTTTCCACTTGCCACGATTCACTATTTTCCATACACATTATGCTCCCGACGAGTGTTCGTGCATCATGCTATTGATGCGTAAAACCGCTTATAATTGGCCGAGTTTTTGCTAGAAGTCAGTGGGCTTGGGAAAAGGCTTAAAACAGCCAAAGCCGTGGATAATTTGTTAAAAGCATAACCTAGTTTTACAGTATTCAAATAATTTTGAATATTGTAACAAAATCAGTAAATAGTGTGAGGTGTGCTTTAAGGTTATATAGTCCTTTACAGGTTAGCCTCTGGGTATCTAAGAGTTGGCTGCATTTTTTGGTTGGAATAAATCTATTTATTTATTAATGCGCGAGACAGCCTAGTCAGAAGGATGACAGGACCTACAAAGGTTGTGGGTCCCAAAAAAAGATGAAGGTATCTGCATCAGCCTATACAGGCTTAACTGGGGGTGCTCCGCTCCTCCACACCCTTCCTGTCACCTTCCCCAGATTTCTCCAGGTATCCATTTGAAGCTGGGTGGACTTTGGCTTGTCTTACAGGGTTACGTCACAAAACCCCGCCAACCAAAGGGTAGGCACCACCGAGACTCGAACCAGCGGCCCTTTGCTTGCGGGTTTGGCGTGCTAACCATTCGGCGAGGACGGACAATGGGTCCAAATCCCGCCTGAGGAGCGCCCGTCTCCTGCATCAGTAGTGATACTTCTTTCGGCTCCCAATGATTTTTCTGGAGTCCGTCCTATAACTACGACACCCATTTTCAGCAAAATTTACGAGGGTTTCCTATCTTCTTGGTAAAAAGATAAGATTCTAAAGTTAATTGATGTGAAAAAATTCGGTAATCTTCCTAAAACGTCTACGGCCCATTATTTGGTTAGTTTGGTGTATACCATTTTAAAAAGTTTAGATAACCCCGACCATTGGATCAAACTGATTGCCATTTATCTAAGAATAATATGAAAAAAACTTCGTTTTCTTAAAGAGTTAAAGAGGCTGCGTCCCAAAGTCGAACCTTAAAACGTACAGGAATTAGGAGAGGCATTTGGGGGGCTGCCGCCCCCCAAACCCCCCGCTTTTAAAGACTCTTTTGTACAGGTTTTTTGTTGTGGGGGGCTGCCGCCCCCCTAACCCCCCGCTCTTGGCTTCGGAAAGGCCCTCTTTTAATTAACAAAAAATTGAAATGAATGAATAATGGAATAACTTCGAAAAATGTTAAACACAAGAGGACAGGAGAACCATTGCGCCGAAACTAGTAATTAGTAACAATGAAGTTGACCACTCCATTTACATTTTAACATAATTATTGAAACTGTTTCCCAGACACAGAGCACACAAGCTAAGAGCTGGGGGTGGGGGTAGGGTAGCAAACAAAAACCTGTACAAAAGAGTCTTTAAAAGCGGGGGGTTTGGGGGGCGGCAGCCCCCCAAATGCCTCTCCTAATTCCTGTACGTTTTAAGGTTCGACTTTGGGACGCAGCCTCTTTAACTCTTTAAGAAAACGAAGTTTTTTTCATATTATTTCTGCACGTTTTTCTACAATCCATGGTGGATGTAAGTTAATAATTCCTGTACTCCTCGTACAGGAATTAGGAGAGGAAGTTGGGTGGCTGCCGCCCCCCAACCCTCCCGCTTTTAAAGACTCTTTTGTACAGGTTTTTTGTTGTGGGGGGCTGCCGCCCCCCTAACCCCCGCTCTTGGCTTCGGAAAAATTTAAGGTCATTTTTCTCAAATAAAAATTTTACGGATTAAGACAGAATTTTTTGAAGCTTGCAGTCAGTCTCACCATGTCGAGCTGATCATTTTGATGTACTTGAATGTTGAAATTCGTAACTTTTAAGAATTTCAAAAATTAACATGGGCTCTTATGGGGAAATGTGGTTTTTTTAAGCTAGAAAATCGGGGGGTTAAGATTTTCCGACGAAACTTTCCAGGAAAATTACTCGGAGAATTCCGCGTCGAATGAGTCTTCGTACACCCAGATCCGATGTCGGCTGTGACCTGTAGGCGTGGCAGAAAAAAAAAAGGGTTTCTGTCATTTTTCTCAAATAAAAATTTTACGGATTAAGACAGAATTTTTTGAAGCTTTCAGTCAGTCTCACCATGTCGAGCTGATCATTTTGATGTACTTGAATGTTGAAATTCGTAACTTTTAACAACAAAAGACTTAACATGGGCTCTTATGGGGAAATGGGGTTTTTCTAAGCTAGAAAATCGGGGGGTTAAGATTTTCCGATGAAACTTTCCAGGAAAATTACTCGGAGAATTCCGCGTCGAATGAGTCTTCGTACACCCAGATCCGATGTCGGCTGTGACCTGTAGGCGTGGCGAAAAAAAAACATAAGGAGAACATGAACATTAAGTGGCTATGCGTGGTTTCTGGAAAACAGGGAAGGAGTTATCGGATCGAGCTGAAATTTCGCGGATAAGCTCCTGGGCCCTAGGGGACCTTAACTTGTGAATTTCAGCCCGATCGGACAACGTTAAAGGGGGGGTGGGGTTGGGGGGTCGAAACTTTCGGCCAGATTTTCCCCATGAAGGAAAAGTCGGAGGGGGATGAAATTTGGCAGGTTTCTTAGTTGGAGCTCGGGCTACGAAATGCATTCCTCCCCATCCGTCTGCGACCACTGGAACCGAAGATCGCTTAACATTGTCTGGTTCGCCTCTTTAAAGAGGCACGAGTGTGCCTCCTTGAAAGCGTTCGACCTAATAAACCGTAGCATACTGCTGAGAAATTGAAAATAAAGTTCGATGTGCCATTATTTCTTGTTAAAATCGTCGCAAATTTTCTATCAAATAAGACTCAGCAGACTAAATAATATTAGAATTCATACTCTGACCCCCTCCCAATTTTCTGTGGAGTTCCTCAAGGTACGCTTTTGGGTCCGCTGCTGTTTCTAGTTACGGTCAATGTGCTTGCGACATTGATGGATGACCGTTTGGAAATACGTAGATGACCTTTCCATTTTAGAAGTTTGCCGTAGAAATATAGAAAGCAAAGCACAACATATCATAGATGCTGTTTGTGATGAAGCATCTGCAGACGAGATGGTTGTAAACATGGAAAAATCAGTGGTCCTAACAATCTCTTTTCAAAAAAGCTTACCTAAATTTTTCCTCCAATCCCCAGTACGCAACACGTTAAAGAAATAAAACTGCTGGGTGCACACATCACGTGATTCCATCTTAAATAAGGCCAACATGGGCATTCGGGGACTTAAACTTCTTTCCCGGCACGGTGTCCCTTCCGAACATCTACTGCGTATTTTTTTCGTTCATTCGCCCAGTCCTAGAATACTGCTGTCCTGTATGGAATTTGGTTTGACTCGCGAGCAGTCGAATGCTCTAGAGAGGATACAATACCGAGCTCTCCTGATAACTGATAAATCCCTGAAAGTTCCTTATATTTATTTTCTAAAAAAATATAATCTGACTACCCTGTCTCATCGTTGTGAAAATCTGTGCTTGAAGTTTGGTGAACAGACTCTTTTGAACCCACTCCTTCGCAACATACTGCCCCTTGACTTTACAACAGAAAGGGCTAGGCCTCAAAGATAAGCTTCCGATCAGTTCCGACCCTTCAACCAGTGTTTTCCCGGAACGTTAGATATAAGAATAGTTTGGTCCCCTCATTTGTTTCGCTACGTAACGGAAGTTAGTAGTTGTTATACCCAAATCGTTATTTTATACATTCTTTGTTTTCAGTATTTTATATGTGATTTGACCACTATTTGTTTTATGTTGATACATTTTGTTGTTTCTGATTTATGTCTGACGTTACTACCTGCTATTAGGCTTGTCCGTAATTGGGTGATGAAATGAATTGAATTGTATGGTAGATCATTTCTCTCAGTCAGACACTAAACTGTACACTTTCTTCTTTTAGGACCCGAAAGAAAATCCAGAATTCCAGATGAAGAATGCAACAAGATCACGGCCTACCACGAAGCTGGCCATGCCCTAGTCGCCCACTACACAACGGATTCACATCCCCTCCACAAAGTAACGATCATCCCACGCGGGTCGTCTCTGGGTCATGTAAGTTAAGAAAAAATAACACGTGAAGTTTAAACCGAATAGGGCTGAGATTCGACTTCTTGTTGTACGTCACTTTTTTACTTAAATAGGCCTGAAAACCCGATAAAAATTAGTTACTTCGTTTTCATATTAATTTTGTTTCATTTCGTATCATATTTTTTCGGATTTGTGGTACCTCTATGCTTGAACATTCAGCCACTACAGAAGTAAGCCATTACCGAAAAACAACAGTCATTAGTTGCGTTTTTGCTGATACCATGGTAACTGATATACGGTCTAAAGTCGTTTTTGCAGTTATCGTAGTATCTGATACCACGGTCAAAAGGCGTTTTTGCAGTTGTCGTGGTATCTGGCCAGTTACCGTGGTAACAGATATTCAGATATCACGGTCCGACCGTGGTATCTGCAAAACGCACCTCACTTTCATCAAATGTTGTCAAATTGATGAGAAAGATGTTCAGCACTTAGTGATGTAACTGGATATCAGTTTTTATTTTGGGATGACTTCGAAAAGTTCAATTTCGGCTATAGTCGTTTTTGCAGTGGACCGTACGTCAGATACAACGGTAACTGCAAAAACGACTAAATGCAGATCCAGTTACCGTGGTAACAGATACCATGGTATCCGCAAAAACGCAACTATTGTATCTTATCATCATTTTCCTACTTTTTCATCCGTGAATTTCCTATAGCTTATAGCGTCCATAACACATGGAAATGAAGGCTTTTGTTGAAATTCAAATTTTCCGCGTCTGGGTGAATTTTGAGTTGTCGTGCAAGCAGTGCACATTCTCAACGTTATTACTAGAGCCCCGGGTGACAAAAAATATACAAAATCCCTTAGATGAGTCAAAATATTTCAGTGTCTTCAGATATCATATGTAAAAATAAGCTGCCTTTTCAGTTAAGCTTTAAAAGATCACATCTTTTGAAATTATGCATCCTTGTGATGCTATGAAACTTCTGACAATGTGATTATTTGATGACGCGACGGTAACCGGCCTTTCGAAGCGTGTAAAGCATCGCTGTACCGTCCTGCGCTGGTGGATTCACGTTCACCGAGTAGTTTAAGATAGCGCTTAGTCATCTTTGTCATCATATAGACACCTCCGCTTCTGCCTACCACAGTTTGATCAGAGGTGCGTTTTATTTACGATCCCAGGGTCCGCTAGCGCGTCACTGTGACGTCAGCATTTTGCCGTTTTATTTGAGCTTACGAGCGTAAATAAAACGACATTAATGATCTCGGAGCAAGTTTCGGTCCTGTACCAGGACCGATTCAAACTTGGCGCCAAATGGTAATTTCCTGACGATCGCCCGCTCACTTTTCCAACGGGTGTCTCATGGTCCGCTAGCGGACGAATTGTCCGCTGGGGTAAATAAAATGGCGAAACCGTGACGTCACTATGACGTCATCTGTCACCCACTCGCTAAATAAAACGATTTCAGTGACCCGCGCGGGCGAATGGACCTAAATAAAACGCACCTCAGAATCATCTGCTATTTTGATACGATACTGGTGTTTTCGCTTTTCCCTCCGTCTGGCGCCGTCAGTATCAAAACTAACATTCTCGCTTGTTCAGATATCCTATGTAAAAATAAGCTGCCTTTTCAGTTAAACTTTAAAACACAAAGGTCGTGGAAATTAATTCCTCTTTTGACTGCCAAGGCTTTCGAACTTTAGATAAATAGAAAGATTTTTAATACATAAAAAGGCCCGTTTGCCTTGTACATGTGAAAGATAAACAAAAATATAAAGGAAAACACAAAACAAGATTGTAACATACATCTATTCATCTTCTTGAACTTGTTTACGAAAAAAAAGTGTCCGTGTCTGAAGGTCAGCGGACACTGGAAAACGGATAAGTCAGCTGAAATTTATTGGAGCTATATTTCGGCCCTTCTTGGCACGGGTCCTCTTCAGGCTCAAAGCCGCTCAAGATGGAAAACGAAACTTGTGAGGACATATATTTATGGACACTGGAGTCACTGGAATCTTGTCTGTTTTTTTTTTGCGATAATTTTAAAATTGTATAGTTTGTATTATATATTCGCTACGCTCGGGCGATATCAGCCTATCATGCTGCCCGCTGGCCAAATTTTCCGATATCGCCCGAAGAAAAGCAAGGGCGATAATGATTATAACACTAGTACACTGTGCAGAACAATGATACCTCCTGGCGGAAATTCGGTAAAAAAGCAACTGCTTTATATCAATCTTTTCTTATAAATTAATGCTAATATTGCTAGTAGTTAGTAACTTCTCTTGCAATCTTTGCCAGAAAAACCGAAAAGTGCAGATCATTCACCTTTATCTATCATCAAACCGGTACCATCTAGCGTCAGAAACATCTTGAACAAATCTCACGATTGGTGGCTAGACCGTCGATTTTTCCACAGGTAAACAGGGCCGGGCCAGTTGAATGATGAAGCTAGATTGAAGGTTGTATGATACGCAGATCTACGCAGCGGGAAGGAGAGTTGGCTAGCGTTTTGTTGCTTCATGGCAATTCGTTTGAATGATCACACGATATGCATTTGTTTTTGTTTTCTGGTTGGATTTTATCACATGAGCTAAGCCAGATTTTCTCCAAGATGAGAATTTCCAAGATCAAGAGGTGAGGCATGGCTGTTTACCTAGGCTAATGGTTCTTGGTTGTTAGCACTCATCCTGACTTTGTCATATCAATCCACTTGGTACTTTTGCATGGCGCTTTTTTGTGTTGGCTGTCACTACTGCAGGGTGGCCTAGACTGCAGCTTTACTGCTGCACAAGGGCCAAATAGTCCAAATTTTCCAAATGACTGTAACAAGGTATAACCCGGGTTGGCTGGCTAGGATAGCAACATTTTTTTTTCAGTTTTTAAAGACTTTCCTACAACGTTTTCGAACATTATTGTTTACTGTATTTTTTTTTAATGTTTTTTTTGTTTTTCCTCCTGAAAGTGATGTCTTTTATTCGTTTTTTGGAGATCAGGCTCTATTTTTCAGTACTTGAGGGAAAATGCTCGATGAACTTGATGAACCGACCAACCGTGCGTTATCACTTTTTATCGCACGGCTGGCTGGGCATTATCACTTTTTATCGCACAGCTGGCTGGGCGTTATCACTTTTTATCGAACGGCTGGCTGTGCGTTATCACTTTTTATCGCACGGTTGGAACTTTTTTCTTTTAACATCAGGGCAATACCAGAAAATTTTGGCACTGGGTAGGATAGGACTGATATCATGGGACTGCACAGTGTACTGGTGTTATAACAGTAAAAAAAAAAAATCTCCAGAGTTTAGTAAAACTGAATTTTAGTGGGTCGAACGTAAATGTGCTTGGAGTAAATCCCGATGAAAAGCTGTCCTAGGTGCAAGCTGCAAGCTGGGACGTTAAAGAACACCCGAATGAAGAGTACCAAGTATCATCCCTATCTGTACGACTTCCGTTAACATTGCCTGTAGAAAACCCAATCCAAATACGAAATAGTGTTTCCAAGCTATGAGTTTTGCTCCATTTTGCATCTGTCCTTACTTCAGTACCGAACAATTTTAAAAATGAACAAATGTCTCCAATCAACCCTTCTTCTGGAATACTTTTTAACCAGTTGAGCCCAAACGTATATCTAGAAGAAATTCCAATACGATCCGGCCAGCGCTGTACAAGATTTGAATGAATTGCGCTTTTTGCCTTGGAGTCTGCATGTGCAAACCTCCAGAAACGAACATCCCTATTTTGAAAACGTCACGCTCAGGAGAAGAATGCTCTCCGTGGCCATGTCTGTAAATGCATTCTCCATAGTGTGTTCAAGTATGGTTTCATTGTTCAGGTGTCCTTTAATGATCAATCAAACTAGCAGGAAAATGCAACTGCGGTTACTGAAGATGTAAATGTTCACTTGACGTAGATTTGCTTTTTATAGACAGCATATATGCCAGAGAAGGAGAGGTATCACGTGACAAGATCCCAACTTCTTGCTTCAATGGACGGCATGATGGGTGGCAGAGCGGCAGAAGAGTTGATTTTCGGACAGGAGAAAGTGACATCTGGCGCTGCTAGTGATCTCCAGGTAAGATCTCTTAAAGTTTAACCGAAAAGGGCTGGGATAGGACAATCTATTTACCCATCACTTATTCACTTAAATTGGCTTGAAGACACGCTGAAAATGCGTTACTTCGTTGTTCCGCCATTCATGAATAATCGATTTTCAAATAGTGGAACTTCCTTGTGATTTGTGGTGCTCTATGCGCTTGTATTTTTTGTTGTATGCTTTACGAGAAAGATCTATGATTTTTGTTTGTTCAGGCACTAAGCAATCTTCACCAATCTCACCACTGGCAACTGAAAAGCCGCGTTTGTGTTGAGATTAAAATTTCCTGCATCATAGTAGAATTTACGCTGTGGGGACGGTAACCAGAGCAGATAGTGGAAAATAAAAAAATCCTTTCGCAGAATCCAAATAGTTCAGTTTATTCAGTTAAATGACACAAAAATAAGTCGGCTTTTCAGTTAAACTTTAAAGGACCCGGCGTACATATACTTGTGACGGGACCAGACGATTGCCGCCTCACCCAGCGTCCATGAGTTGCCGAACGGTGATGTCCCAGTTGCCTCTATCTTGCGCCAGCTCCTGGGTAAAACTAGCCAGCAGCTATCCCATCTTCTGCCGAAGCGTCGTAGTAATCATCGTAGCATTATAACTAATTTCAGGCGAACGCAAACACTGTTATTTCGTGTTAAACATTAAAGGACCCGTCTTGCATATCTATTGCAACCATCTTCCGTAATCGCTTCATCTGTTCTTAACCCCGGAAACCCGAATTTCGTACGGTATTTTCCAACACCCCTAACGACATCTCACTGATTTTCCCCTTTGCCCTGTTTTGCTACCTTCGATGCGTATCATGTTGCCGAGGGTTGTTTTCGAGAAGTATATTCATGAACAAAAAACAGTTGTTTAAATTTTTTCCTTTTTTTGCTTGAAGTCAGCGGGCCTTGAAAAAGATTAAAACAGCCAGAACCGTGGATAACTTATTAAAAGTAGAGCCGGTTCAACTATTTTAAAGTATTTAATTATTTTAAAATGCCGGAATGAAATAGTAAATAGTGCGAGGGGTCCTTTAAGGTAAAAAAAAAAGGTACAAACGAGTGTCAACTGTCTACCCCCACTGGACACGCCGGTTATAGAAATACCAGTTATGCAAATTCCTCAGGGTCAAATCAAAGCCAAAGGGCCGTGCGAGGCTAAAAATCTGTTTAGCACCACCAAAAATTATCCGTAGTCAGCTTGAGCTGAAGGACTATTTACACCCATTATACTTGTTTTTTTTTTCCATTTTTATACTTCAGTGTTTTGTTTTCATAGCAAGCGACTTCCCTCGCCACCCATATGGTAAAATCCTGGGGTATGTCAGACAAAGTCGGCCTTCGCTACTTCGATGACAACTCTAAGAGCATCGTGGTTGTCAACGACCTCAGTCAAGGAACATCAGAAGCCATCGACAGTGAAATTAAGAAAATATTACAGGTAAGTCGTTTCGTGCATCCCATCCTGTGATTTATTTCATAATTTCTACAGTTTGGTATAAAACCTATCACAATCAAAGACCTTAGCAGTGAGAAAGACAGTGAGAAGCAACCAGCACTGTTTAGTGAGTTTAAATCACCGCTCTTTTGACATTTTACTCTGCAGATTCGACATAAACGTTGTAAGATGTTTTTCTCAAGAGGAGTAAACGAAATTGCGAAGTCTATTTATGTCATTCCAACAAGCTTTTTTTTTCTATTTTCTGTTCCGGCTACTCACAGACACATGCAAACTCTTCAAACTTAACTACTTTACTGGAAAAGGAAAAAAAATAAAAAACAAAACGCCCACGACTTCAAGGGGCTACTCCCATCTTTAACACATTCAATTAAAAACATCACTGATAAATAAAAAATCATTTAACTAACATCTTAAAATACACCGATCACTATGTAATAATTATAATCAACTCAGTACAATCGCCCATTTTTTTAGTCCCGTTTCCAATAATCTTTTTGTCAACCAAAGTACGGACAAATCTCTATACCCTCTCAACGACCCAATCGGGCTAAAAAAAAAAGCAGCCGTGTTCAAAATGAAATTCTCAAAATTTTATCATCGTCTAGTGCCAGATGAATATGGCAAATTTCTGATGACATGTCTGAGATGCATACCACGTTTGGTGATAATAAATAGATCTGCAAGCATTGGCTGTTCGAGTTTCACAGCCAATGTGGCTTTGACCATCGGGTACGCTTTGATGTAGATTTATAGCTCAGCGGACTTGCCATTAGTAATCATAATAATTTTTTTTATTTTTTTTGAAACCCGCTACGAAATACAGCGGAGTATAAAAATATAAGTAAAGGCACGTAAGTATTAAAACTGGTCAATATAGCCAAACACTTTTACACTTTTGAAGATTGAAGGAGATTAGAGAGCTCTTTCTCTTTTTTGGACCATCATGTGTCTCGAGGACCGTAGTGTGAAGGTACCCCCCTAAAAATTGCGAAGTTTCGTGGTTTACGATCAACCTTGGGTGACTCTTCAGAGACTGTCTTAAACTGTAAATTCTAATTGTTGAACGTTGAGTTATTGGGTCCTCTGTGTACTAAAGGTTAACTTCAGACATCGAGGGTGATATCGGAAAAGAACATCGAGACGGCCATTTAAAATAACCTTTCCAAAGTTGAAGGCGATGAAGGTTTTGAAAAATATCTACCGAGCGCAGCGAGGTTGATATTTTTACTTAAATTGGCTTGAAGACCCGCTAAAAATGAGTTACTTCCTTGTTCCGCTATTCACGGAATAATCGATTTTCAAATAGTGGAATTTCCGTGTGATTTGTGGTGCCTCTATGCGCTTGTATTTTTTTTTGTATGCCTTACGAGAAAGATTTGCCATTTTTTTGTACAGGCACTAAGCAATCGTCACCAATCTCACCACTGCCCACTGAAAAGCCGTATTTGTGTTGAGATTAAAATTTCCCGAGTCATAGTAGAATTTACGCTGTGGGGACGGCCGGAGATAGTCTGAGCCTCATAACTAGAGCAGATAGTGGAAAATCAAAAAATCTCTTTGCAGACAAATTGGCAACAAATTCCTTATAAAGGAAACACCTGACACTATTAAAGTTTAACCGAAAATGGCTAGCATAGGACAATCTAGTTACCTATCACTTATTCACTTAAATTGGCTTGAAGACCCGCTGAAAATGAGTTACTTCGTTGTTCCGCTATTCACGGAATAATCGATTTTCAAATAGTGGAATTTCCGTGTGATTTGTGGTGCCTCTATGCGCTTGTATTTTTTTTTGTATGCCTTACGAGAAAGATTTGCCATTTTTTTGTACAGGCACTAAGCAATCGTCACCAATCTCACCACTGCCCACTGAAAAGCCGTATTTGTGTTGAGATTAAAATTTCCCGAGTCATAGTAGAATTTACGCTGTGGGGACGGCCGGAGATAGTCTGAGCCTCATAACTAGAGCAGATAGTGGAAAATCAAAAAATCTCTTTGCAGACAAATTGGCAACAAATTCCTTATAAAGGAAACACCTGACACTATTAAAGTTTAACCGAAAATGGCTAGCATAGGACAATCTAGTTACCTATCACTTATTCACTTAAATTGGCTTGAAGACCCGCTGAAAATGAGTTACTTCGTTGTTCCGCTATTCGCGGAATAATCGATTTTCAAATAGTGGAATTTCCGTGTGATTTGTGGTGCCTCTATGCGCTTGTATTTTTTTTTGTATGCCTTACGAGAAAGATTTGCCATTTTTTTGTACAGGCACTAAGCAATCGTCACCAATCTCACCACTGCCCACTGAAAAGCCGTATTTGTGTTGAGATTAAAATTTCCCGAGTCATAGTAGAATTTACGCTGTGGGGACGGCCGGAGATAGTCTGAGCCTCATAACTAGAGCAGATAGTGGAAAATCAAAAAATCTCTTTGCAGAATTCAAATAATTCAGTGTATCCAATTAAATGACACACTAATAAGTTGGCTTTTCAGTTAAACTTTAAATGACCTTCGAGGTTGTTATTCCGATATCAACTGAGATGGAGGTATGTTAACTATTATAACTTTTTCGAACAGAATTTTTGTCTTCTTTGGTAGTACCATTTGCTACTTTTGCAGGGAATTTTTATTTAGTGAAATGGCAACCCTACAGCCTACTGTAGAAATGTAAAAATGGCTACTGTCGTGACCCAAGCATTTCTGTTTATAACAATACAGTCCTTATCTAACATCTTCTTTTTCATTTTCGGCGAAGCAGATGCCATCTAGCGGGTAGGCTCTTAGAGAGATAGAATTAATCAAGCTTAAATGGGTTTGCCACTGGTCGCAGAATTCTGCGATTTATCATACGTTTTCGTTCCTTCGACAAAGCGAGCAAGAACTCTGTGACCGGTTACTTACCAGGAAAAACAAAAATGAAGCATAAAAGTTGAGGCGTATAATTATGAAGATATAAAGCGAGATTTTTCGTTAATAGTTGGTGAAAAAATCTAGTTTCGTTGGTGCCAAAATGTGATTGTTTTTCCGGCAAAAAGTCACAGGTTCCATCAGAAAAAGTGGCAACACTTGAGCATTATGAATGGACTGTTCAGTCAGCAAAATCAAGAAGAAAGGCTGTTGTAATTGCTCAATAGCTGCCTTTTGGAGAGTAGAGGAAAATAAGCTGAAGCAAGTTGGAAGTAATGTTGTTTCATTTGACACGTTGCATTTTCGGTGGGAATGTGGTTGTAACATGGTATGACCCAGGCTGGTTCGCTAGGAAAACAACATTTTCTTTCAGTTTTTGACCTTATAATTATTTCTATAATGTTTTTCAGCATTTTTTTTTCTGTATTATTTTTTAGTGTTTTTGTTTTGTTTTTCTTTCTGAAAGTGATGTCTTTTATTTAGTTTTTTGAGGTCAGGTTCTACTTTTCAGTAGTTGAGGAAAAGGGCTCGATGAACTTCTGCGAAGGTTGATACGGCTTCGTATCCTCCTCTTTGGAGGGTGATACGATATCGCTTCAACCTCCGCAAAATTAATTGTCATAATATGCTCGATTATATGTGGGACATAGGAAGATATACGTTATATACCTGTTCGAGAAAAGTTATTATAGGTTAACTTCCGACACCGAGGTTGATATCGAAAAATAACATCGAGACGGCCATTTAAAATAAAATTTCCAAGTTGAAGGCGAGGAAGGTTATGAAAAATATCTCATGAGCGCAGCGAGGTTAGTATTTTAAATGGCCGTCGAGATTGTTATTCCCATATCAACCAAGATGGAGGCATTTTAACTGTTTAAAGTTTAACTGAAAAGCCAACTTATTTTTGTGTCATTTAGTTGAATACACTGAATTATTTGGATTCTACAAAGGGATTTTTTTGTTTTCCACTATCTGCTCTAGTTATGAAGTTCAGAACATCTGCGGCCGTCCCCACAGCGAAAATTTTACTATGACGCGGGAAATTTTTATCTAAACACAAACAAGGCTTTTCAGTGGGCAGTGGCGATATTGGTGAAGATTTGCTTAGTGCCTGAACAATAAAAAATCATAAATCTTTCTTGTAAGGCATACAACAAATTAGAGGTACCACAAATCACACGGAAATTCCACTATTTTAAAATCGATTATTCCTGAATAGTGGAACAACCAAGTAATGCATTTTCAGCGGGTCTTCAAGCCAATTTAAGTAAATAAGTAATGGGTAACTAGATTGTCCAATCCCAGTCCTTTTCGGTTAAACTTTAAAACCGTTAACAATCAACCATTAACCATGCATATCCTACCATCACACAGGTAGTTATAGATATTCCTTCAGCCCAAGCTAACTGCGAATCATGTTTGACAATGCAAAACGGATACGTAGTTGTAGTATGATAATCGTCACACAGAAAGTTAGAGGCGGATATGACTTAATATTACCCTCTCTGGAGGTTGAAATAAAGTCATATCTACTGCTAACTTTCTGTGTGACGATTATCGTAATATAACTGACCGTGGGTCATAGAATGATTGCAGTACATACTTGTTCCAGAAAAGTTGTCTTTGAGTCAACCATATTTTGTTGCCGTTTCATTTGTTTTTTTATTTTTTTCTCATAGGCTTATACTCTGCCCCCTATTGTACCTTGTAAAGTTTTGGCAGGTGATACACCTAGGCTATATCGTATCATTTGGCAACCACATTTTATCTCCAGGAATCCTACGAAAGAGCGAAGCAGATCTTGATAGCCCACAAAGAAGAACACAAGAACTTGGCAGAAGCCCTTATCAAATATGAAACACTCGATGCCGAAGATGTCAAAGCAATCCTCGAGAAGAAGGAGAAGTAACTCAGCAATGAATTTTTCTCCAAGTTATATTCGACGGTCGACAATGCAACAGCCTACGGAAGCGCTCCATACAAAAAGCGCCGTCGCTAACGATGTGTCTGTGTTTCGTGCGGACTTTGATATTGAACGAAGTTACAGAATGTTGAACTAGTGGAAATCTGAGTCTATTTTCTGGGTATGTAAGTTTTGTAGCAACAGATTTTGCGTTTAAGATAATAAATCTTTCTGTTTCACTTCATTTTGTTGTCGCCACTGAAGAACCCATACTTTGACGAAAACCCTGGGTGCCAGCCACGAAATAGTTTATTGCGAATAAGGGCCTGGGTTTGAACTTCCTTTCGATGATGATGCCATTCTATGTCTCCGGTATTGAACACTCCGATGAAGCCCAACTACCAAGTTTTTCGGCGGCAGTACTTCCGTGTGCCACACATTTCTAAGCGTTTGTCACACTCGACCCATTAGTTGTAACTCGTGGAAACGACGTTTCGTCTGTTTTTGTGGCGTTAATTTCAAATGACTGAAACTAACAATATAATCCAGATAAAATTTCAATGAGAACTTCAGTCTTACATCCCTACTACTGGATGCTTGATAAAGTAGCTAACTTTATTATTTAGAATTCAGTTTTTTGATAAAATTTGGATTTCCCACCGGATTCGAGCCACAAAGTCAAAAATCACCTCGACATTGGTTTATCGAATTCGAGCCACAAAAACCTTGTTGGTCGCGGAAACACACTTGTGGGCCACGAACACAAACACGGAAAAACTTATAGAGTTCCAAACTGCGGGAAAACGCCTTAGGTTTGTAAGTTCGGACCAAGGTTTCCACCCTACCTCGGAGGGGGGGGGGATTGCCCTATTTGCCCGTCCCTTAGCCTTCAAGTAGCAAAAAATTTGTTTCTCTAGGCATAGGATAGGAAGAGTGAATTCAAGCGAAACAACAGTAAATCCAGTCCTCATTGACGTTTTTCAACGGTTCGCTGCTAACGGCAGAGCTGCTACCCAAGTACAGCGTATCCCGGGTTCGAGCCCTGGGCGAAATCCTTTGCGACCAGACAAGTGCGAGACTCAAAAATGTTCTCGCGACCGAGTTTAGTAAAAACGAAAAATTAAGAATATTAATATAAATAATCTAACCGTCATTGGCTAATCTCTGGTCGCGGAAGACGTCGGTGTGATCTGAACCCGACTGGATTTCGATACCAGCAGAGTCCGAGTCGTGCTCCAAGAGTGATCAGACAAGAGGAGGCCGTGGAAAAGGCGTCTTAAAACAATTCTAGCCGTAGTCCGACTCCACCAGCTCTGGCTAACGGACGCTGTCTTCATTTTTATAAGGACATCATGACATGTCTTATCCCCAGCTTGTTCCCAGTTCCCGTGCAGAAATGCCCCGCCCCTTCCACATTAAAAGGATGTCTTGTTTACAATACCCTTGGTTTGAAAATGTTAATGAAGACAAGAAGACCCAAGAAATTGGAAATACTATCCGCACTCTGATCCGCATCGGTTTGTGTATCGTACGTAGTGAAGACTCTTGTCCTTTTAGATTATTTTATTACCTCTATAAAACGGTTTTTGTTTTGCTGTTCGTGTTCCTCGTTATTATCATTCGGGGGGAACTTCGAATTTACTTCAAAATGCCTCATTTTTTGAAGTACATTGAGGTGGATAATTTCAAAAGTTACGAAGGATTCAAGCGCATAGGTCCTCTGAAGCCATTCACTGCTGTTATTGGGCCAAATGGATCAGGTTAGTTTGATCTGTCATTGTCCTTTTGTCCCTATCCTATGTGGCTATGTCATAATAGATAGCATTTCCATTGGCCTTGCCATTAACTTTTCGAAATGTGAATATCTGTGCTTTAATGCTCCTTACATTTTGTATTGTTCCGGTGTTTATCACATTCTGCGAAAAAAAGACATCAAAGCTTTGAAGACGTGTTTTTATAATCATTGTTAATTTTTGATGTACCTTCCTCGTTCTTACCGTAATCACAAATTACAGGAGAGGCACCTAACCTCAGACAAGATTTCAAATTTCCAGAGAAATCTTTTTTTAGTGAGATATATCTGGCTTAAAAAGGAACCAAAAAACATGACAAAAATACTAGAGTGAAGCTAATAGAATGGTTTACATGTTGGGGATATAAATTTTACTTCAATATTTCCAGTTAAATATAAATTTTTTTTCAAACAGTTTCACCCATTTTTACATGAGGTCAGATTGCTTGCAAAGTGATGAAAAAGATAGAGGTAATAAGGCTAATAACCAGAAAATCCCTTTTTAAACCAGGTTCAAAACAAAGAAAAGACAAAATAATTGTAATATTTTGGGACATAACTGTTGAAAAAAAATTCAAATTTTGCTTCTTGACTGTCAGGATAGCACTGAACTTTCATTTTAACATTTTCGCGGCAAAATTCGAGGTTGCGCAAAAAAACGAGGTCAGGTACCCCTCCTGTATGTACATTTCGACATCCAGGTCATCGGGTACATGATGTTTTTCATGAATTTTTCAGGTCCAATTATAAATTATGTCTAAATTTTGTGTGTTTTTGCTGTTATTTACCTTGTGTTATTTTTTGTTATACTATTTACTCCGCTATCACCTCGTGTATTTGGCGGGTTATAAATAAAATATATATATATATTTCTTGTGCATGAATAACAAAAGCCACAGGAGGCAGAATGGATTCCAGTGCAACACTGATTCCGGACTAAGCCTAAAAGACTGCAGAACACTAAATTTATGTTACCTACCCATCAATATGATCTTTTTTCTTGGCATGTATCTTATTTACCTCGGCAAATCTTTTCCTCTAAACATCATGGCGATTCTAATAGAGCCGTAACCGGATTGAGGTTCTCCTTTACCATGTGATAGGTGATACCACGGATTCAGGGGAACAGTCCGATCTTTGTGTTTTTTTTATCAACGCACAGGTTTTGGTCAAATAGCAAAGGTATCCGAGTACGCAAGAAGAAGAGGAAGATTTACTCTTTACTTTGGTATACTTTTGGATAAATTTGCAGTAAGTTTAGTACATATAATGAAGAGTTGAAAAAAGGTAATTCTGAACTACGCCGGAATCCGTTCTGCCTCCTGTAAGTAAATGACCAAGTCTTTAGTTGAGTTTTTGCAGATACCGTAGCAGTCTAGTACACTAGCCCCTTTTCAGGCATGGTGCTCAAACGTCAAGCACCATGCCTGGGTGCTAGACATTCAAGCACTGTACCTTGGATTTCATGTAGGGTGCATGGATTTCAGTATACAGTGCATGCATGAAAAACACAGTTTCTGTCATCACAACTGAGAACCGGCTCGGACAGGGCTGAAATTACTACCATGAATTAGAGAAATCAAAGACAATCCTATCATTTTTGTCATAACAAAAACAAAAGGATGCGACTGATGATGGAGATGAAAAACCTCATTTCCTTTTCTACATAGTCAAGGGTTTTTCATGTAGAGTGTCCTGTGCCTCAGCTTTTTCTACCTAGCAGCCAACCAGAATATTGGCTCCTGGGGCCTGCCTGGGGCAGACTACATGGAAAATAGATAGGGTGCTGTCAGATTTTTCATCTCCATCATCAGTCGCGTCCTTTTGTTTTTGTTATGAAAAATATGATAGGATTGTCTTTGAATTCTCTAATTCATGGTGGTAATTTCAGCCCTGTCCGAGCTGGTGCACAATTGTGATGACAGAAACTGTGTTTTTCATGCATGCACTGTGTACTGAAATCCATGCACCATACATAAAATCCAAGGTACAGTGCTTGAACGTCCAGCACCCAGGCATGGTGCAAGACGTTTGAGCACCATGCCTGAAAAGGGGCTAGTGTACTAGACTGTACCGTAGCATCTGATACCACAGTCTAAACCCATTTTTGCAGTTATTATGGTATCTGATCAGGGGGGCACAGGTATGAAATATATTGATATCTAGCCTAAAATAAGTCAATTTTCAAGAAAAGGACCCACCCACCCACCACCATAGGGTACAAAATCTGGTTTTGCGTTTGGGACCCCCCACCCCCCGGGAAAAAATCCCCGATTTTAGTTTCAAACCACCCACCCCACCACCCCTAGACTAAAAAAAAAAAAAAAAAAAAAAAATTCAGATGGTCTGGATTGATGATTTGGTTCAGTTTGTGTACAATATCATGCCGATATTTAGATAATTGCGACGTTCTGAGCAAAAATAGAAGTAAAACACTGCCTCATCTCCAGTATGAGAGTGCTACACCAAGAAACTTAATAACTAATCCAACCCGTCGGGATGTATCTTGGTGTGAAGAAGTGCACTGAGGAGAGTTGAAGGGGGTTTCCCGGAATTCCAGTGATCACGAGTTAGTGTCACGAATCTTGTGTCATGTACAACTTTCAAACTCTTGATCGGATCCGAATAAAAAAAAAACGGAAAAAAATATGCCGATATTTAGATAATTGCGACGTTCTGAGCAAAAATAGAAGTAAAACACTGCCTTATCTCCAGAATGGAAGTGCCAAAGAAACCGAATCCAACACACTAACTAAATCCAAACCGTCGGGATGGAACTCGGTGGAACCGTCGGGATGGAACATTATTGACAGAACATGACCGGCTCAGTGCACTGGGGAAAGTTGAAGGGGGTTTCCCGGAATTCCAGTGATAACGAGTTAGGGTACTTCCAGATGTGCTAGGACGATGATACTTGGCGGGCGAATTAGGGACCCATTAACTTGGAAATAGTCACCCCTCCGATCCGACAATCTTGGGCTGGGAGGGGGGGGGGGGAAGTGAAAGGAAATTCAGAATCTTTTGTCATGTAAAATTTTCGAACTGGTGATCGGATCCGAATAAAATTTGATAATTGACTATAGAACGTGCGACAGGTGTTCTATTTACAATCTTTGGGGGGGGTGAGGTGAAAGGAAATTTAGAATCTGGTCAGGATAACAAGCCTTTGCTGTACATACAGCCTTTACAAATTTGGACTAGATCCGGCCACTGTATGGGGAGTTAGAGGGTGGGTTCCGGATTTCGGGTGGGTTCCGGATTTCGGGTGGTCACGAGTTAAGGTACTTTCATATGTGCTACGACGATGAAACTTGACAGAGACATTAGGAACCCCGCATGATTCATTGGGAAACTGCCATTTCCCGGGTCCGACCATTTTTGAGGAATTTGAGGGAGGAAAAATCCGGAAACTTTAAACATGCATAACTTTCTAACAGGTTTCCATAACTGAATGAAACTTGACAATTAACAAGAGTACATTCCCCTCATATTCAGTTCAATCCCGGACGGGATTCGGCAACTATGTGGGTGCACCAGGAGTCCCATGACAAGCTTAGCCTAAAATGGAGTGCTCGGGACTGGACTTGGTTGGAAGGAAAAACATAACCTCTAGACAATCATTAGAACTTGATCCGAATTCGGTCATTATCGGATGAGTTGGGAGGGGATGTAGGGCCGTCAGTTTTGTGGCATACATACACTGTAAAAAAAAGATCTTGCAGTATTTGCTACTGGGATTAATCTTGTCTTTATTGGGACAAGATTACCCCTTATTCGGATTAATGTTATCCCAGTAGAGATAAGATTAATCCCGGTAGCAAATACTGCATCCTTATTCGGAGAAACTTTTTACAGTGTAGCTCTGGTACGACTGACAGAGCTTGAAGACCCCTTAAAGTGGGCATGTTAACACCAATGTGCTGAAAATAATTTTCATCAAACGATACCTACACTTTCATGGTCCGCAAAAGCTCATGATCATTTTTACCTGAAGATCTTATATTAAAATTTAATCACAACCTTAAAGGGTCGATCTAACCGCACAGCCCTTTTTTGCGCAAATACAGGAAAGGATGCATGGAATATTGGGGGGAAAACCTTACACTGTTCCCGAAGCTTACCAGTAAATCATGGTCTCAAAGGCCTAAAAGAATTGACATCAGACAAAACTGAACCAACGGATCAGACAACAATTGACGAACTGGAAGGAGATCACTGGAAATGTCCTGGCACGCTTGGAGTTGAGGTATCGGGATGAGACTTAACAAGACGAACAAGCGTAACAGCAATACGAACAGTACATCATTTTTAGAACCGGACCGGATCCGGGCACTGTTTGGAGGGATAGAAGGGGATCCCGGAATTCTTGTGTCATGCTTAATTCTGGAATGAGCGGTCTGTTTCGGATGGAACTTGACAAATGTTCCGTTGGATATTTTGTTTAAGGTCTGTATTAGGGACTTGCCTAGACAGTATAACTTTCAAACGAGTTATCCAGTTTGGATGATACTTAACGAATCACGATGGTACCAATCTTCTATTTTGAAACAGTCCTTTCCAAATTCACTATGTCCGCCACTAGTGCTTACAACCCTTACAAGTTCCACATGAATTTTCAGGTTGTTCCTTCAAACAAGGTTGTTCATAGTTGAGTCTTTTGATGATCCGAACCATGTCTGGGGGGGGGGGGGAGACGAGTCCCTATATGTATGTAAACAACACATCTACCAATAGGCTTACTACGTAGGGGAGGTTGAAGGATGGGGTCTATTTGGTATTCTTGTCAACAAGACATCTGCTAGAAAAAGTTGTTGGACCTCAACTAAGCTCCGTTTCGAGGGTCCGAACCCGATACGGCCGCTGTGGGAGTCCTTTAATTTGTATTGTATCGCATCTAACGGAAGGAGTTCACGGGTTATAACCAAACTTGCTGAGAAGATAAGATATAATTTTTAGACCCCGGAAAGAGTTGCCGGATCTGAACCAAACTTGTTCGTAATAGTGATTTGGAGGACCGAACCACATCATCTTAATTTTGTCTGCACACCACAACACCACCAATTGATTTGCTGCCAGAGCTCATGTATGGGTCGGATTGGGTGTGAACCATCAAAAGCCAGAACTACGTCCCTAGCTCTAACTCTCAAGTTTGGTGAGATCCGGCAACTCAATCTGGTACCCGGCTCTACCTGCTGTTCGCACAAATGTGGACCCCCTTCCCACAGTGTTTGGATCATCAAAAGACACAGCTAGGACTCGGAAATCATGGGTCTCCTGTCATGTCCGTATTATGGAGGTATGTGTATCGTCTTTATTGGGTCCTCTTTATTTAGCCAGATCGGTCTTATTTTTTTTTCTTGGGTCTTATTTTTGTTTGTCAGAAGGGTCAGTCGGCGCTTCGGAAACTTAGTCTGTGTTGGTTCTTCCAGAAAATGAAATTGTTCCTATACCGTACGCACAAAAAAGCTTCTAGTTTCAGTATTGGCTCAAAACCATGTCGACGACTGTTTTCTACATTACCTATTTAGTCATTATGTGGTAAGCTATCGAATGATATGTTACTCGTCCCAAAAATAAAATAAAATTGACAAACCACCCACCCTATTTATCAAGGTATAAAATCCCGAATTTCGTAACTTTGAAGGGACCCACCTGGATTAAATCCGGATTTTTCGGACCAAACCACCCACCCCCACCCGGCTAGATGTCATAGATTTTAATACCTGTGCCCCCCTGTATCTGATACCACAGTCAAAAGATGTTTTTGCAGTCATTGTGGTATCTGGCCAGTTACCATGGTAACTGATATTCGGATACCACGGTCTGACCAGGGTCTGACCGTGGTATCTGAAAAGTCATCTCACTTTCATCAGTTTTTCTCAGATTGGTGGGAAAGAAGTTTTGCACTTAGGGATGTGACCTGGATGTGACTGGATCTCAGTTTTTCTTTTGGGATGACCTCAAAAAGCGCAATTTTGGCAACTGCCATATTTGCAGAGCATTTGTGTATCAGATATCACGGTAACTGCAAAAGCAACTAAATGCAAATCCATTTACCATGGTATCTGCAAAATGCAACTTTTGTCAGTATAGTAAAGGTATGCTTATTTGAACAGTTACTTAAATGGGAACAGTTCAGCTTTTGGCTAAATGGTAGAAGGACGATCGAAAATACCTGTTCAGATTTAAGGTGTTTGTTTTTCAGAGGAGAGGCCCTTAATTACCTACTTTGGCCACCTGGTAGTTGAATTTAGTCACAGCAAGTGCATGAAAATTACAAAGTTCGAAGTCAACAAACATTGTAATAAGCATACGTCTACTGTACCATTGTACCCTGATTGTACCAGACATGCAGACAAGTATCCTTCTTAGCTGGAAAGAAGAAGAGACAGGTGATATCAAAACCAGAATGTGAAAAAAATCTCTACCAGTCGTAGCCTACAGTAGAGGTATGTTTATGTGAAAAGTTACTTCAATGTGAACAGATCAGTTTTAGGCTAAATGGTGGAATGGAGGACCAAAATACCTTTTCAGGCGTCTTCAGATGCCCTTAATTACCTACTTTGGCGAACTGGTGGTTAGATTTGGACACAGCAAGTGTATGAAAGTAATAAAAGTCCAATGTCAACAAATGTTCACATAAGCATACCTCTACTGTACACAAATTAGGGTAGCCACTAAATAAATAGCTTTCAAGTTCTGAGCCTTTGGTCATTATACTATGAAATACTAAATCCTGTGGTAGCACACCGACATGTGTTTAAAAAATTGTTGATCGTGGATTAATTTTGGGTCATAGAAAATTCCGGGGAATCATGATATCATATCGCAATGTTAGGTCAACCCATGGCGACCCATTTTGTCTTGTGATTTTTATTGAAACTGGTTGTTAGTTTGTTGCATTGGCAATACTTGCAAATGGATTATAAAAGAAAGTTTAAATATGATGCTCAAGTGCTAAGAACAGGCAATTTACTGGTTTTGCTGTCCATGGATATTCAGTCCTTGGTGTCAACAAATTTTTCTATGAAGTTCAGTTACTTTTTTTTTGTACCTGAATTTACATGTAATAATAATGTCATTAATATTACATGTAAATTCATTCATCAAAGTAAACATCATTCAATGATAATATAAGTTAGGCCTAGTTAGGACATCTTACTGCTTGCCTTATTAAATTGATAATTTAGTCCTGATTCCTGAATGCCTTGGTGTGTTTTAAATATTTTTGGAAGCTGTTTTAGATAGTTAAAAACTGAAAAACAAATAAGACAATTTCACAGCAATTCATCTTTTCATTACGGAAAATCGGCAAATTTGAGCTACTGCTGATGGCGCTTTTGTGGCTACTCTAAACAAGTCATAAATTCTTGGGCATGGTGCTCCAGTTAGGGCATGGTACTCACATACAAATCTGTTGAATTGAAATTTGGAGGGAGAATTTGCTTTTCAGACATATTTAAACACATTACTGTGCCTTGCTCCAGGCAGAGGCATTACTAGCCAAAATGTTTGGGGGGGGGGCAAGGTAGGCCTATTTACCGACTGGCTGGTAATTTTTACAGATTGTTTTTGCAGAGAAAACGACCGTTTTCAAGAAAAAAACTAGTTTTGAAAAAAAATGACTGATTTTCAGAAAAAACTACTGTTTTCAAGAAAAATCGACTGATGTTCAGGAAAATTACTGTTTTCATTGAAAAAATCCACTGTTTTGACGAAAAACCGACAACATTGGGGGGGGGTCCCCGTCCCCCCAGTTGTGATGCCCCTGGCTCTAGTGCGTCGTGCCCCAGTATGAGAGCACCATGCTCATACAAAATTATGTTGCTGTGGAAATTGCAACAGTTTTGTTGTAACCTATAGTCATTCTAGAATCTGAACAGAAGGAACAAAACATTTGAAACAAACAGCAGACATAATTAAAGGAATCTGATTTGATCCTTTGTGACAAAAGAAACCTGAAACACTTGGCTGCCAGCAGATATTCAGTCCTTAATATGTTGTTTCCGTTTGACTATTTTAGATGTGAAAAGTAAAACCATGTTAGTCCACAATTTATAGAAGTGTTCAAAGAAGCATATCTCTACTGTAGGCTATATTTGAAATTTGAGTGTATTTGTAAGTGAACTTGGACTGCTGGACTTTCGGAGCATGTTCCACCCGACTTACCGTAGTTACTATGCATGGCATCACGAATTTCGGCTTCTTGGCGTCAAGGCTGGAACGGGTTTTTACATTTTCGGTAAAATATCACTTCATGTGGTAATCCAGCCAATCACGTTACAGTACAGAGATCCGTAGTTACCACGCTTACTGTGCTCCCGAGCATGGCGAGCAAATAGTTACTATTAGTTACTATTTCGAGAAGGTTGGAACGGTCAGGATAGTAACTTTTCGTGAGATAGTAACTAATAGTTACTATTGTTAGAAGGGTGGAACACGCTCTTGACTAGCAATTACTGTAATCATTTTGAGTGTGGCGATGGTATGGTCTCCATGACTGATCACTCCTACTGTTCGCCATGTGTTATGTGTTGGACTTTCCATCATAATTCTCAACTGTTCTATATTTCCAGGAAAATCAAATTTCATGGATGCAGTCAGTTTTGTTATGGGTGAGAAAACTTCGAGTCTTCGAGTTAAACGTCTAGGCGACCTGATCCATGGAGCATCCATCAGCAGGCCAGTTTCAAACAAGTAAGTGGCTCCTCAGTAGTTTCAGTTGGATTTTATATTTTATTTTAAATGGTATTTATTTTTATCATTATATTAGCTGTGTCTCTGCAGATACCATGGTATCTGTTACCACGGTAACTGGATCTGCAATTAGTCGTTTTTTAGTTACCGTGGTGTTTGATACCAAAGTCTAAAGTCGTTTTTGCAGTTACTGTTGCATCTGAATATCAGATACCACTGTACCTTGCCAGATATCACGGTAACTGCAAACCGTACTGTGGTATCAGATACCACGGTATACGGTGGTATTAGATACCATGGTATCTGCAAAAAACGCAACTATTATTTTCATTATATTATTATCTTTTGGACTAATTTCTTTTCTTTTGATAGGATGCTGAAGCTCCTATTCTGCCTTCAGCTATTTAGCTTGCTAAATGGAATGATTTTCATTTTTGGATCCCACTACCTTTTTGTGTTGGGGTATTTAAATTAAATCTTGGAAGTAGCCTACAGTAATAAATCTTTAAAATCCGAAAACCTGTACAGCAAAAAAAAATAAAAAAAAATAAATGGCTTCATCTTGGCTGTTAAATAGTGGAAAGTAACTTGGTTATTTCCAATTTTTAGTGCTTGATGGACATAAAAACCCAAACAAGAACAAAGGTTATGATGGGATCCCAAAAATTTGATATTTATGAACTTCTTGAATCTGTAACCAGACAATCGGTGATCTTTTTATCAGTTGAAACTGCTTGAAAGTTAACTTAAAAATTTAACTTTCCGGGTCTACCAAGTTTCCGGCTTAGGCAAATTTCGGCACAATTACTTGTCTCATAAGAAAATAGAGTTCAGAAACGGATTCATAGCATGTTCTTACCCCGATGTGAATTCAGAGTGAAATTTTATTTTTTATAAAATTTATGGTTTTGGCCGGATTCGGGGCAAACTCCTCGTCCGGCAATAAGTTAAATTTTCAACTTCAGATAAAAATTTTACTTTTAACAAATTTTCCGGTTTTGGCCGGGTTCCGGGCGAACTACTTGTCCGTCGATAAATAAATTTCCGTATACGGATTCAGCATATCTCCATATGGTCGACTATCTCATTAACTTTTAAAAATATTTTTTTTTACCCGTAATTTGAAACCCCTCCCCCACCCCTGAATGCTTGGCGACGGAGCTCATCTACGAACTTGACCTGTAACTTGACCCAGTGTATCCTCGTACAAAGTTTCATCAAAATATCTCAACCCCATCGAGAGTTACCGTGCGAACAGACGGACGCACGGACAAACTTTATGATGTCATAGGTCAATGACGCTTCGAGATCCCAAAAAGCTGTTTCTCTTGAATGCAACACCACATGACACTGGAGCAGAACGCAAGTTTCCTTCCCTAACTTAAATATGAGTCCAATTTTGTACTGTTATTATTCGAGGCATCCAGAAGATTGTTGTTTGTACGACGTTGTTCTTGCAAACATTTATTTTAAGGCAGGGTTAAGTAGGGAAGAGTTGGGTTCGTTAATAAGTATGAGGGCTGATGGGTTACCGCTCGGTGCAAGGAGAAAGTATATAGGGAAAAAGAGGAAAGATCGGGTCCTTACTACTTCTGCCCTACGTGTGGAGAAATGAATGAGGATGTATGCCACCTTTTGTGTGATTGTATTGAGTTACGGGGACTAAGGGAGGAGATTTTCGGGGTGGGGGGAATTGATAAGAAATGGATTATTAAAATGATGGGGAGTAAAGATTTTAAAGAAATAAGAAATGTAGGGAAGATCCTCAAGTTAGCTTTTAAATACTGGAAAGATTTCTTTTGATGGGGAAGTTGTGTTTATAGTGTTAATAAAGTATTCAGAGTACATTAAAAATATTAAGAGTGTGTTAGTGTGTATATACTCGAGTAAGATTGTTCACTTTTTGTTTTGTTTTGTTGTATGATGGCCTGATGGCTTTAATGTGCAAATAAATCATTTATTCATTCATCATAATCGACGAGAATAACTTCTTCGTTGTCTCTCTTCACCTTGTGCAACCAGTCGAGGCAGTCGGTCAGCACGCCAATCTCATACTTGGACGGAACCATATCGTCTCAGTCCTTCAGTTGTATTTACTTCTCAAAAGTTACAGACAGTAGCGTATATTAGGGGGGGGGCGACAGGGGCGATCACCCCCCCCCCCCGAAATTCATGAAAAAGGGATTTTTAGTGGGAAAAACGTGTGCGAAACACAGGCAACAGGGGCGATTCTCACCCGAAATTCTCGGAAAAGAAGTTTTTTACGGTAAAAACGTACGCTAAAATACAAATTGAGATGATCAATCGAAATTATTTACAGCACGGTTTGGTAATAGATCTCAGAAACAATTTTTGAGTCGTAATGTGAATTATTACAAGATTAAAAGGTGTTGTTTGCACCTCGTTTTTAACAAAATCGTCATTTGGATCGAATTTTAGTCTGGCTAGAGGTGTTTTTAGTGTTAAAAACGGTAAAAAAAATGGAAAAATCGCCGAAAATTTTTCGGCCGGAAAGGGGGTGGCATTTGGCAGCATATTTTCACTGAGCTGTCGCCCCTCCCGAAACAAATCCGAATATACGCTACTGGTTACAGACCACATTCCTTAGAGTTCCTGGAGATTAGGGGCCGTCTGTCTGCAAGGTTTGTTTTTCAGGGCTGCTGTTACCGCTGAATTCGAGCTTGCTGATGGCACAATCAAACGATTCTCTCGGCTTGTTGTTAACTCGTCATCTGAACACCGAATCGACGATGAACCTGTATCTGGTCAGATCTACCTTCAGGAGCTGGAGAAACTTGGGATCAATGCAAAGGCGAAGAATTTTCTTGTGTTTCAAGGTGCTGTGGAATCAATTGCCATGAAAAGTCCAAAGGAAAGGACAGCTCTATTTGAAGAGATCAGTGGGTAAGCAAAGCAGTTCTTTCGGGCGTTCTTAATTGTTCGATAGATAGATAGATATCGCTTTTATTCTTCTCTAACTATCATGAAACCAAATTTGTCGAAATCGTCAATATAATTGTTCATGGTGACATTTCCTGCAGCATTTCCTGACATTTCCTGCAGCATTTCCTGACATCTCAAAAGCATACAATAGCAGTGATATTTTCAGATTTGCAGTCCCAACAACATGTGCAACCAGATCTTCCTATTTTAATTTTTTCTTTATCAGGTTAACTCAAAATAATGTGAATTGGTTTAAATGCATTAGTTGAATTGGCTCTAGTCTGCAGGTGTATTGAATGAAATTAAAATAGTGGAATTTTAATTTTGATTAATTTGACTGAAAATAAAAAATAATTATCACAACTCGGCTACGCCTCGCTTCACTCAAAAATTTCTTCAGCCTCCTGTGCCGGACTGTCAAAAGGATAGTCAGAAACGCTCACGGTGTGTATTTGGGGTTTTCCCCTTATCAGTATGGCAACAGCGCCTTGATGAGACTTTGTGTGGGCGTAAATGAACAGTCTGGAAACTGTCCCACATCCCGACCGTGTCCTTTATACAGGGTTTAGAGTGCTCCAAGCTCTAAGACTGGACTTGCCAGTTTACAGGCGCGGTCATTTCTCTTGCTCACCGTTTTCAGCAGCTTTGGAGTACATACTGCGCGATTCACTGGTGATCGCTTCCTAGTGTTGTGACCAGAGGCGTTACTAGCCAAAATGTTTGGGGGGGGGGCAAGGTGTTTACCGAGTGGCTGGTCATTTTTACCGACTGTTGTTGCAGATAAAAACAGCTATTGTTGAGAAAAAAACGACTGTGTTGACGAAAAATCGGCTGATTTTAAGAACTACTATTTTTAAGAAAAAATCGACTATTTCCACGAAAAATACACTTTTTTACGAAAAATCGCTGTGCTTCGCGCCGACTCGGATATTTTTTACCGACTGGCTGACAACATTCGGGGGGGGAGGGGCGTCCCCCCTCCCCCCTAGTAGTGACGCTCCTGGTTGCCACTCGTTTGCGGACTCGCCAGAGTCTGCTTATCCCTCACCAGAGCGGACTAACCGGAACCTGGAGGCATGTTCTAGGGAGAAGTCGTGATGAGACCAACAAATTCCTTATAAAGGAAACACCTGACACTATTAAAGTTTAACCGAAAAGGGCTAGCATAGGACAATCTAGTTACCTATCACTTATTCACTTAAATTGGCTTGAAGACCCGCTGAAAATGAGTTACTTCGTTGTTCCGCTATTCACGAATAATCGATTTTCAAATAGTGGAATTTCCGTGTGATTTGTGGTGCCTCTATGCGCTTTTATTTTTGTTGTATGCCTTACGAGAAAGATTTATCATTATTTTTGTTCAGGCACTAAGCAATCGTCACCAGTCTCACCACTGCCCACTGAAACGCCGCATTTGTGTTAAGATTAAAATTTCCCTCGTCATAGTAGAATTTACGCTGTGGGGACGGCCGGAGATATTCTGAGCCTCATAACTAGAGCAGATAGTGGAAAATTAAAAAATCCCTTTACAGAATCCAAATAATTCAGTGTATCCAGTTAAATGACACACATAAGTTGGCTTTTCAGTTAAACTTTAAGTAAAGACCAGAAACTACCAAAGCTTCGTTTTTGTTGCAATAGTGCTGCTGCATCGCTGCTGCAGCACGGACTTGGTCGGTAAGCAAGTCCGCGATTCTCGAGAAGCGCTGCCGTCTTCCTCGGAGCACAGCAGTGCAAAAACGCCAATTGATAGCAGAAGTGGACCTGCAGCGTGCAACAAAAACGAGGCTCAGGAGTGCGACGAACGCGCCCACTCTTCTATCCTGTTACAGTCTGTAGTTATGGTTTTGGATTGTGTGTACGTTTTTGGAGAACGATAAAACTCGAGATGTTCGGTTGCGTAAGAAAGTAATTTATTTGTTTTTAGTTCGGGTGTCTTGAAGGAAGAATATGAGCGGCTGAAAGCTGAAATGCTGAAAGCTGAAGAGGAGACCCAGCATTCGTACCAAAAAAAGAAGGGAATTGCGGCAGAAAGAAAAGAAGCAAAGATGGAGAAGGACGAAGCTGAGAAGTATCAGAAGCTGAAGGAAGAGTTGGTAAGTTTTCAGATTCCCACTTGGTTCGGAGCCTAGAAGCTAAAATGTTAGGGGGTGTGTGCCTGGTCCATTGTTTGGTTAAATGGTTAGAAGACTAGATTTAGAAGACTGTTTAGTTAATTGTTATTGCGTCAGTATGTTTTTCTCCATATAGCTCTTTTTTTTCTTTGTGATGAGTCATAGGGAAATTATCATTTATATTATTACTGTTCTTTTCCGCTTCATTCATTATTTTTTTTTGCAACTAACCCTCTTGCAGTTTCTCTACAGCAAAGTGTCGACTCTTCTGAGGAAAAGAAAGTCAACGTACGAAATACCAGGAGAAAATAATCTTGTAGACAAAGATCTTAAACGTCTGCATTAAAACCGAGACATAGTAGTCCATCTTCAGCCTCTACTTGACACCACCAATACTGCAATACCAGCCAAAATATCTGCATTGAATAATCTTATTCTGCATTGAACAATTTTGTCCTACATAGCAACCAACGTCGAGCAAGAACAGAAATCAAAATTAAAGGAGACAATGAAAATGCTCGCAAAGATGAAATTATTACGTATAAATTTTGAAACTCGCAGATGTTACCTTATGATTCACTCTTCTCATGGAAGGAAATTGAGAATCCCGGCGTCACCGAACCGCACCCAGGTGGTGAGCAAAGGTGTTATCGCATCCACGTGGGGAGCAAAGGAGCTATCGCATCTAGTTGGTGAGCAAAAGAGTTGGCAACTTGCAAGTAGCAACCTGTGTTATAACCTCAAAATAGTGGCTACTAAAAGCCACCATCGGCGTTGCATGCTTTGTGGAGGGATGTAGCCTACATATCGAAACAAGCTCACGATTGATTGGACGTTGAAGATCACTCTGAGTTATTCTGAATCTCTTTCTCTAGGCTAACAAGCAAGTCGAATACTTCTTGTTCCGTCTGTATCATACCGAAACTGAACTTAAAAGACTCCAGAGGGACTTGGAAAAGAAACAAGCAGAATTGGAAAAAGTGGAAAAGAAAAAGGAGAAGATTGATGAGGCGTCGAAGGATAAAAAGAAAGACCTTGCAAAACTGCAGCGTGAAGTGGCAGCAATCGACCAGTCGGCGAGAAATATTGTAAGTCAAATAACGTTTATCCTCATTAGTAGGGCGTTAATTCCGTCGCTTCGCCTATCTCTGCCTGTATGGGTAAAAATTTAGGAACCGGAGGGATATGGCAGGTTGTTTATTTTTTGTTTTGTTGTAGTGTTAGAATATGGTTTCTTACCTGATTAAAAGTATTGAATCGATTTGATTATTTGTGGCTGCGCGTTGCCTGAAGTCCTTGCCGAGGCGTGTAGACGGAATCCGTAGCATCGAAACGTAAGACCAGTAAGGAGCCCGGACAGTAGAGGTATGCTTATCTGAACGTCGCTTAAGTTTGAACGGTACCGAAGAATTTCGTGAAAATCAGTTTGAAACCGCGAGAGTGGGCGAGCTCAAAGCAGAAGTTTACAGGAAAATCAGGCAAAAAGGAAAACATATGGATGGTATCTTTGAATAAAAAGAACAAATAATAATATTTGAAAGTAAATATTTCTTTCAGTAATTTATTTTGAGATGTTATGACAATACCTCATAATAATCGGCCAAATTTGATTAATTTGGTTGATTAAATTCCTTATTAGACGTGACTAAGGTTGGCTGGCTGGTGTTGTCTTCAGGAATAAAAAGGTACAATAGTGTTCACAATAATCATTCCTATCGACTTGCAGTGGTTTCTTCCATTTTTCGCCTATATCAGTTAACACGTTTAGTCGCTAAATCCATCTGCCAAGTGAAGGATACCTTTCTGTTATTTCAGGAATCCGAAATCGAAAAAATTCGACCTCACTACATCAAGGCCAAAGAAAACGTAGCTCATATGGACAAGAAAGTGCAGTCGGCCCTCAAGTCTTTGCAACAGGCAAAGAAAGCCGAAGAGGCCCACAAAGAGGACATTATGCAACTTCAGGAGAAAATACAGCAAGTTGAGGCACTGAAGGCTGAATACGAGGCGCAGGCGCAGCTGGAATCTCAGAGTCAGGGGAGAAACGTGCACCTTGAGGAAGCTCAGGTATGTTTACTGTCGTAACCCCGTACTGTATACTTTGACCTTACAGCCTCGATGACCTCACTTACCATTTCCAGCATCAAGAACCTCGCGTCGGCTTCACACGATTTTGCCCTTTATTCTTGTTGTTTATTTTTGCCCGTCCAGTTCGGTGTTCCATTTTCTTTACTTACTAAGTTTGTTTATGTGATAAATATTGTCTACCCGACTATTGCTTATAGTTGTGTTCATGTTTGTTTGTTTTTTGTTGCACATTATTTAACTTGAGCTATTGTGGGAATTTCTCATTGAACCTCAAACCTTACCCTAACTCCTTCGTCCTTTCACACATGAAGGACACGACCAAATATTCTTCTTTTGCTTTTAATTGAACCTGTCAGAACCGTTATCCAATCCGTAAAATCCTATACCGCTCGTAATCGTAACCGTATCGAGGTGGCCTCGGATCTTCGCAGAAACGAAATGATCAGTTAGGTTATTCTGCTTCTTCTTTGCCAAGGCTTACGGATCTTAAAAAAACATCCCGAACCCGTAAACCTACAATACCGAACGTAAGATGCAGTAAGATCATCCTTGATTCACACGCTTTGGGCGTGGGTAGTGCGGTTTGGACCGTGATCGTCAAAGTGACTGACGAATTGTGTGATGTCAGCACGAATTTTTCCAACGATATCTCTTTATATCGTAATGGGCAAAACTGCTTTTCCACCCTAAATGCGTGTTAGGAGAAACTCGAAGGAAAAGTTATTCCTGAACGATGGCTGATATCTAAGCAGGAAATCGGAACTGTTCAGGTTCTTTTTTGTTAGGTTCTGTTTCTTTAATTTCAAAAATACTTCTTAACAATATATATCGATCCGTGGGGCCGGCACGTTAGCTCGGCCCCGTAATGGCTGTGGCGCAACTGTGTTTTGTCTACGATCAATGGTTTTTATCGAGTTTTTATCCAATTTCTTCACTTTTTTTTCCCCTTTTGCGCTGGGCCTTTGCCCCAGCTACCCTGTGCTTTGCGCATTCGCTATGAACTGGTTTCGCCCGTGCCTCCGAGGGTGAGAATAGTACTATATTCACAAATTCTTTTTCAAGCCGCCTTTTACAACTGCATGAAACCATTTCGTAGCCCGCGAAGCTCACCGTAACGCGCCCTCAGATGTAATCAAAAACTGTTAAATTTGGGCGTGACTTCTGTGCGTCATGATCATCAACGGAAGGTCTCTTGAAGAATTATTAATATATTACTAGTAGTCGTTGTTATTATCGAAATTGATTAAGGATTCTTGGCCGTACTTGTAATTACTGGTCGCTGTCTTATCGTCATATTACCTAAGACCTTAGTTCCCCCAGAGCCAGTGGTGGGATAGAGGGAGTCGACGTTTCCGTTGCTGGGTCCAGTAGCGTATATTCTGATTTGTTTCGGGAGGGGCGACAGCTCAGTGAAAATATGCGGCGAAATGCCACCCCCTTTCCGGCCGAAAAAATTTTCTGCGATTTTTATGGCACTTGCCTACCGGCCAAGTGCCATATACCGATCACTTTTCCGTCGGTCTGTCGGTCGGTCGGTCGGTCGGTCTGTCGGTCAGTCCGCTGTTTGCGAGTTAGGGTACTTCCAGATGTGCTAGGACGATGAAACTTGGCAGGCGTATTAGGGACCCGACCAGACTAACTTGGAAATAGCCACTTGCTCGATCCGACCATCGTGGGGGGAGGGAGGGGAGCCGGAATCCGGAATTTAGTGGCATGCATAACTTTCGAACGGGTGATCGGATCTTAATGAAACTTGATATTTGGAAAGACGTCATGCTTCAGATGTCCCATATCAAGTTCGGACCGAATCCGATGTATGTGGGGGGAGTCGGAGGGGGCGAACCGGAAATCATATTAAACGTTTAGAGTGGAGCGATCGGGATGAAAGTTGGTCGGAGGAACAAGCACAACCCCTACGTACATCATTGACAGAACCGGACCGGATTCGTGCACTGTGGGGGGAGTTGGAGTGGGGTTCCGGAATTCCGGTGATACGGAGTTAAGTTTCTTCCAGGTGGGCTAGGACAATGAAACTCGGTAGGTAAATCAGGGACGCGACCAAATTAACCTGGAAATAGTCAGCTTCCCGATCCGACCATCGTGGGGGGAGTGGAGGGAGGGGGAATCCTGAATCTCGAGGTATGTATAACTTCCGAACGGGTGATCGGATCATAATGAAACTTGATATGTAGAAAGACAACGTGTCTCAGATGTCCCATTTCAAGTCCGGACTGGATCCGATGAAGCTGGGGGGGTCGGAGGGGGGAACCGGAAATCATGTTAAACGCTTAGAGTGGAGCGATCGGGATGAAACTTGGTGGGAGGAACAAGCACAACCCCTAGGTACATCACTGACAGAACTGGACCGGATTCGTGCACTGTGGGGGGAGTTTGAGTGGGGTTCCGGAATTCCGGTGATACGGAGTTAAGTTACTTCCAGGTGGACTAGGACAATGAAACTCGGCAGGTAAATCAGAGACGCGATCAGATTAACCTGGAAATAGTCAGCTTCCCGATCCGACCATCGTGGGGTGAGTGGAGGGAGGGGGAATCCTGAATCTTGAGGTATGTATAACCTCGGAACGGGTGATCGGATCATAACGAAACTTGATATGTAGAAAGACAACGTGTCTCGGATGTCCCATTTCATGTCCGGACCGGATCCGATGAAGCTTGGGGGGTCGGAGGGGGGTCCGGAAACCTTTTGACGTGCTTGGAGTGGAGCGATCGGAATGAAACTTGGTGGGAAGAACAAGCGCAAGCCCTATGTAGATCAGTGACAGACCCGGACCGGATTCGGGCATTGTGGGGGAGTTACAGGGGGGGTCGGGAATTCCGGTGATAGCAAGTTAAGTTACTTCGTAGATCAGTGACAGAACCGGACCGGATTCGGGCATTGTGTTGGAGTTAGAGGGGGGTCCGGAATTCCGGTGATCGCAAGTTAAGGTACTTCCAGACATGCTAGGACGATGAAACTTGGCTTGAAAATTAAAGACTTGACATGATTGGCTTAGAAATAGTTAGTTCCCAGATCCGACCATCCCTTAAAGTACTAATGCTAACCGCAAAGTGCAAAGAAATACTTTAAGGAAAATATACATTTTCGTGATCCCTGTGAGCACATGATCATTTTTGCCTCAAGGGTTTTGCTTACAATAAAATTCCTTAAAGTGCAAACAATACTTTTGAGCAAAATACATTTTCGTGCTCCTGATGATCATCTTTTTTGCTTCAAGAGTTTTGATTACAGATGATTTTCTATAACTTGGAAATAGTCACTTGCCCGATCCGACCATCGTGGGGGGAGGGAGGGGAGCACTACTATCCATTCACATCGTACTACGATAACTTGAATACAAGCTAAAAAGCTTGCAAGTGCCATATGAGCTTTCAGCTCTTGTTCATTTTTTGACCGTTTTTAACACTAAAAACACGTCTATAGCCAGACTAAAATTCGATCCAAATGACGATTTTGTTAAAAACGAGGTGCAAACAACACCTTTTAATCTTGTAATCATTCACACTACGACTCAAAAACTTTTTCTGAGATCTATTGCTGAACCGTGCTGTAAATAATTTTGATTGATCTTCTCAATTTGTATTTTAGCGTACGTTTTTACCGTAAAAAACTTCTTTTCCGAGAATTTCGGGTGAGAATCGCCCCTGTCGCCCGTGTTTCGCACACGTTTTTCCCACTAAAAATCCCTTTTTCAAGAATTTCGGGGGGGGGGGGGCGATCGCCCCTGTCGCCCCCCCCCTAATATACGCTACTGGCTGGGTCTCTTTTACAGGGACAGATAGCAGGACTGTCCTTCATCTTGGCTTGGGAGAGGCTGACATTATCTTTGACAGTGACCTTACCTTAGACCTTAGTTCCTCCTGCTCCTCCAGAGGCGCTTAGGGCATCCAAAAAGAGTCGCCAGTCGTATCTCATATGGGCCGCTGTCCATTATACATCTTCCCATCCGGGCTGGATTGACGCGATGCTGTTGTGGAGATCCGACTGTTAGGTACGGCGAAGTCCAATCAAATACGAATTGTTCGCTTTTCAGGTCAGTGAGTATAAACGTTTGAAGACTGAAGCACTGCGACAGTCTGGAATTCAGCTGCAGAACCTGGAGAAAGTTAATCGTGAACAGAAAGCTGACCAGGACCGACTGGACAATGAAAGCCGGCGAAGGAACGATCTGAATAACCGACTGGTACAAAAGCAACATGAGCTGGCGGAAGCTGAGAAGCGACAGGAGAAACTCGTGGAACATATTCGGTATGGGTCATATTCAGTGACTGGGTTTCTTCGTAGAACTCACTAGTGTAGAAATACTGATTCTGGACCCCCCCCCCCCCCCGAAAATAGCCCCTCTTTTTCAATGAAATTCAACAATCAAAGCACAATTTTATATGAATTAGATACTTTTTCAAAATATATTTTTTTTTTAAATCGTCACACAATTGTGGGTGCTGCAAAATAGAAAATAATACGCTTTTCGTCGTTTAAAAAAATCATAACATTTTATTTGTAAAAACTTCCACATAAAACCAATTTCACGGTCAAGCGCGTTCAAAGCTGATCAAGTCATAGTAAGTGCTTACTGGCAACCAAATCTAGCCTGCTAACTACTACCCGTATTAGCGATTAAAAAGTTGGGTAAACAATTGCAAATCAACTTGTGTTTCCTTTTTCTTGTTTACACGTAAAATAGGTTGTAAAACACATGTTTCTTTTAAATTATTTCGTTAATGATAGCATAACACCTTTTAATAAACATCGCATGACTTATAATTAAAGATAATAACTATACTCTGCTACCACTAGTTTATCATCATATTCGTTTTTAGCGATTCTCGTTTTATCCACATTATATTCGTTTTTTAATATACTAATGCTTCTTTCCTAATTCTTTTCTCGTTTCGTCAATCGTCGGGAATATGAATCGTGCTGTTTCGTCAGTATATAGTAACTAATACAAAGACCCATTATTCGTACTGAAACCCATTCAAACACAGCTAAATTAATCAATTATCCAGCAGATGCAACTGAAAGATATGTAAATTTGTTTGTGCCGTACTTCATTCGTTCATTGAATAGTCCATATAGTTACTTATTAGTGGCGTTTTTTATCGCCGATGAAATTTCCCCGATAGACGAAGGAAGTTTGCCGATTCGTGCTTATTTACTGTTTTCGATAGCCGATAGCCGTTGGAGTTGGAGGCAACGTCCATCGCCTATCGGCGAGTCCTAGGCCGATAGGCGATGGACAGGAATTTAGGCGATAGATGTTAGCCCTTGAGCACAAAAACAGAAATTAGAAGAAACAGCTACGGCCTACGGCTATCGGCTTCCGGCCAACGTCAAAAACGCCAAAATATATAACTTATTTGAAGTGTTATGTTGACTTACCTTTGCTAGCTTTCTTTGCTATTTTGGTCAATAAACGATATATATATATATATATTAAAAGAAGCTGGGAGGGGATAAAGAAGAAAAGGAGGAAGTGTCTAATGTGTGGTGTCGTTTCAGACAATACGAAAACTCCCTTCAGGAACAAAACCGCCTTCGAAATGAACTGAAAACCGAAGTGCACGACTCGAGAGGAAAGATATCGACGCTGGAACAACAGTTGTCTGACATCGGCGAGCAGCTCGGAGATGCGAGGGTTGATAAGCATGAGGTGAGGCTGCCAGAGAATTGTGTTTATTTACTTACTGATTTTTCGTTCAACTTTCGCCGTAAACTACACAAATAACAGTTTACAATACTTCCATACAACACTGATCTGGCCCCAACACATGTCTCCAAATTGGGAGGTTGTGGAAAGTAGGGTTTGCTGCCGGGAGAATAAGAGAGTTTTCCCACCGTAGCCGTATGGCCAAGGATGAAGTGGTTTTTCGCGCAAGCGCAGGAAAGAAACACAGGACATAAGCTGTGCAGGTATCATAAAGACAACATATGCTTCGTTTGATGGTTGTGATTTGCAAATTTAGGCGCAAACCGAGCGCGTCTGCGTGCTTCGGATTACAATTACAATTGTAATTACAATTCTCACAATATCTCTTTCTTCTCAGAAAGAAACACAGGACGTAAGCTGTGCAGCTCTCATAAATACAACATATGCTTCGTTTGGTTGTTGTGATTTGCAAATTTAGGCGCAAACCGAGCGCGTCTGCGTGCTTCGGATTACAATTACAATTGTAATTACAATTCTCACAATATTTCTTTCTTCTCAGAAATAATATAGACATGTCAGTCCACTGGCGTGTCTGATGCTTTGCTTTATGTCACGTTTTTATTTATGCCATGTTTTTATTTTTAATAAAATTGTACCTTGTGGACAAATTAATCGTTAAATACTAGGTATGAATATTTCAGTAATTCGATTCTCCGCACAATCGGACAGATTTAAAAATAAAACTAAAAAAAAATAATCGATAAACAGCCTTTTCTACTGCAATTATGCCCTTGGGCAGTGCGTCAGAAATCCTTCATTCATTCAAAAACAAAACAACAAATTGCCGTATCCCATACAGTTTTATTCCAGCATTTATTTCAGGTCATATCTTGTAAAGTGTACTATAGTTCATTTGTTGTCGTTTTTATGTATTTCGTAAATATTTTATTAGACCTTTTCTAGCCTAACGATATTTGGATTAAATTTGATTGATTGATTGAAAACAACGTTTAAAATAAATGCATACAAAAAGTTGACAGTTCAAACGGTAAAATAAAAATAAAAATACACTAATGCAAAATAATCGACAGATAAAACTTTAAAACAACAGTGTACGTTACAAAGCCATCAGGCAGGGTTGAACGTCCCATTGAATACTGAACAAAGGATTCAGATTTATTATTCCTAGGACTCAAGAAGGCGGAAAAAGACTGAGATTGTTGAAAACTTCAAACGAATGTTCCCTGGTGTATATGACCGAATGATCAACATGTGCCAGCCCACTCACAAAAAGTACCACGTTGCTGTTACTAAGCTTCTCGGTAAGTTACATACTTGGTTCACGCGAGAACATATCACCCTCTTTTGAGAATAGACAGGGGAAAGAATATAATAACTTTTCGTCGAATCTGTCCCCGTCGCGCCGCGCGCCTATAGACTTTAAACTGCTCGGTTGAGAGGGCCTCTTGTATTCCGGGTAAAACTAAACATATCTTACTTATTCCCTTTTTCTTCTTGACTGATTTTATTGATGTTGAACGTGTCCGGAAGCTCCGAAACGAACGATAATGCTGGATTAATTCAGGATTTTATGCAGCATTTCGCTTTCGGACTTAAATTTTCGCTCAATTAATTCAGCATGAAATTCATCGAAAAATTCAGCAAAAATGCTAAATTTTACGCTGAATTTTCAAGAAGAAACTGGGGGCAGGCGATTAAGGCTAAATTTCGGTATTCTGGAAGTGTCAGAGAAGAAATAAAGGTAACAGCTTTCGGACAAAACAATAAATAAAATGTAGCATTGAATGCAGCATTTACAGCACTAAAAAGCTTTCGGACACGTTCATTGTTCTTAATTTGCGTGCTTCCGAATCGCGACACTACATGATGTCACGGTCGTATTTATTCCTAGTTTGAACTCGCGATATGGATTGGAGTGGTCTAGGCGCTGCACATGCCAAAAAGCTTCTGATTTAATTCATTTAAGGCACATAGTGTAAAGAGTTCTCTCATTCTCCCAGTAGTATTAATAAAATTCCCGGAGTTTTTGCAAAGAATCCTCCTTATTTTTCAGGCAAATACGTTGAAGCCATCGTTGTTGACACTGAGAAGACAGCACGCTCTTGCATTCAATACCTGAAGGAACAGATGCTTGAGCCCGAGACATTCCTTCCCCTGGATTACATCAAGACGAAGCCTCTTAAAGAGCGACTTAGGTAAGGCAAAATAATTTACGATTTCGGTACCAGGGCGACAAGGCTTGGATTTGGACTTAAATTTGGCGATCGCATCCTCTCGGACGCTGACTTTGCCGACGACCTGGCGCTCATGGCGGAATCCATGGACCAACTGGTGGAAGCACTTCATATCCTACAAGAAGAAGCTGTGAAAGTAGGACTACATGTCAACTGGGACAAAACCAAGATCCATCGAAGATCCGTCGATCCATCTTCTACCATCACGAACCCTCCTGTGGCCCTTGACCAAACAACTACTGTCGACGTGGTTCAGCAGTTCACTTACTTGGGCTCTGTCATTGCTGCTGACGGCTCGCTTCTCCCTGAACTTCAAGCAAGAATTGCCAAGGCATTTGCTGCCATGGGGAGGTTAAATCGTCACCTCTGGCGGAAACCAAGTATTAGTCGGGACCAGGAGGGGACTGGTATGAAATCTGATGACACCTAGCCTAAAATCTGGCCTTTTTCGAAAAAAGAAGACCCACCAACCCCTCTGGATGGTATGAAATCTGTAACGGCTGAGGGGTACCCCAGTAATCCCCCAAAAAATCTGTATAAAAATAAAAAATGATTCATTCCACCCCCCAAAAAGGGGTGAGTAGCATATCATTCGATTGCAAATCGTAAGGATAGAAGCTTTCTCTACTCGATCTGTCGTTTAGAACGAATGTTATCCCAGTAATCACATATTTTGAGCAAACCTGACGCATTTGCATAAGGATTATCATGATTTCTAGTATCAATCCACCATAGCGGCCCCACTAGCCGGTTTTCCGTTTTCACAGTTTAGTGTAGAGTTAATAATTCGTTAACCATGGCAGGTTTCAAGTTGAAACTTTGTATACTTGTTGGTATACTTGTCCAGATGTGTCTGTTAGGATCCAGTTCACACACCTACCCGGTTCAGGGACAAATGCGGCCCAATGAGTTAAGTCAACAGTCCGGAGTGGGTCGGTGAAATTTTAGAAGTTACTGTTCATGTTGCAACTTCCCCACCCTTCTTGTTCATGCGCAACTTGGCCCTGGTATGTCGAGTTAGATAACTAAGTTAAAGCTTCTAATTTCCTGAATCCATATCTCATGTTAAGTTACATTTGCAGCAGATGTGTTATGCAGCCCATGTGTTTTCTACATAAAATATCGATGCCCTCTCAATAGCCACCTATAGAAACCAATAATCTTGCCTGGACTGGCTTCTAGTGGCCTATATCATATCCAAGGTGGATGGTCAGTTTTAAGGCACTTACCCTTGAACAAGTGCCATAAATGTCTGCCCGTTCGTGGGTCTGTCGGTCGGCCCGGATTTTGCTAGATCGGGCACTTCCACATAAGCTAGGACGATGAATCTTGGCAGGCGTATCAGGGACCCAAAAAGATTAACTTTGAAATAGTCACTTCCCCGATCCGACCATCTGGGGGGAGTGGAGGGAGGGGGAATCCGGGAAAGGTATGTATAACTTTCGAACGGGTTTTCGGGTCTTAATTAAACCTGATATTTGGCAGGACCTCGCGTCTCAGACGACTCACTTAAAATCCGGACCGGATCCGGTGACTTTGTAGGGGGGAACCGGAAATAATGGGAAACGCTTAGAGTGGAGGGATGAAACTTGGTGGGAGGAACAAGCACACGTCCCAGATACATCGGTGACATGCGCGGACCGCATTCGGGTGCTGTGGGGGGAGTTGGGAGGGGAGGGGTCCGGGATTCTGATGATCAGATCCCTCGAGCGCGATACTTCTTGATGTACTAGGACGATGAAAATTTACAGGCATATCAGGTACCCGAACAGACTGACCTGAGAATAGTCGTTTGCCCGTTCCGACCATCGTGTGGGGAATGGAGGAATGGGGAATCCGGAATCTAGTAGCATGCATATGGTTTGAACGGGTGATCAGATTTGAATGAAACTAAGCAAGTGGAAAGAGCTATCGCCTCAGATGTTCCACGTCAAGTCCGGACCAGATCCGAGACTTGTGGGGGTGGGGTGGAGGGGGCACCATACATCTCATGAAAAGCTTAGAGTTGAGGGAACAGGATGGAATTTGGCGGGAAGAACAAGCATTTCTCGGAATTCCGGTGATTGCGAGTTAGGATACTTCCAGATGTACTATGGACGATGGAACTGGCAGGCATATTAGTGCGGAAAACTTCCGTTCCCGGATCCGACCATTTTCGCGGGAGTTAAGGGAAGGGAAATCTGGAAATTACTGACTACCGTAGGTTGCGAACGGGTGGTCCGATTCCAGTGAAGCTTGTACGGGTGATAAGAACTGATGGCCTAGATGTGCAAGACATGTGTCCGTGCCAAATTTTGTGATATGCACAGAAACCAAACAAACGTGCCGAATGGTACGTAAGTTGGACAGTTTATGCGGCCCAGATTTGTTATGTGATGTGCGGACCGGGGAAACGGAAGTTTGCAGAAATGCTCCGATTCGAGTCAAAATGGATGGGCGGGAAGAGGAGATGTCAGAGATGCGATTTTTTAATGTTTCCGAGTCGTAGCAATTCAGACACAATGGGGGAGTTGGGGGGGAGGCCCGAAAACTTTGCTGCTCGCTACTACAATGTTTATTTAATAGATGACATATTTTAGGGTCCGGACTGGATCCAAGCACGGTGAAGGCGGAGGTATCGGAATTTCCAGTAAAATGTTCAGATTCGAGTGAAACTTGATACGCGGTAAGAAAAGATACTTTAAATCATCCATTTAAGTGTCCAAACAAGTTTCGGCCGCTGTAGGGGGGGGGGGGTTGGAGGGGAGGTACCGGAAATAGTGTGGCACCTCTAGGGATCAAAAGAGTTGGGCTAAAATTGGAAGGTAGAAAAGTCATTTGCTCTAGATGATCCAAAACGATGCCGAAAATGCTCAGTCTCGAGTAAACTAGAAATCCTATTTCTAGGTACGATCCTAGGGATCCTAGGGGGGGCTGAAGGGTGTGGTTTGTGACGTGTCCATATACTTTCTTGCACCACCTTATCAACAAGTACCATATGAGCTCAGCTCTTGTCTGTAAAACTTAAGGCAAAATGGCATGCAACAACTCCCGTTCAAACAGTTCAAACCCCAGATTCAGCGCAATGGTTCAGTGGCACTTGGGGCATTAATAGCTTTTGAAACAAGAAAATACTGTTATAAAAATAGGGGCGCCGCCACAGACGCTGTGGATGCGGTTGCCTATAGAGTGGCTGAGGATTTAGAAGTCTATACTGTGAAACGAATGGCAGGCTTCTGTTCAAGTGTTCAGTATAGAAATCAATTGTAACAGCTGTTTCGGCCATGTGATTTCCTGTTGAATGATACGTTACTCGGATCCATGTACAAAAAAATCTGCCAAGGGGACCCACCCAAATAAAATCTGCGATTTTGGGGGGAAAAGACCCACCCCCACCCGGCTAGGGTCCTCAGATTTCATACCAGTCCCCTCCTGGTCGGGACACAAAGCTGCGAATCTTCAACGCCTTGGTCGGGTCTGTAATTCTTTATGGAACAGAGACCTGGCCGGCTACAATCACAGCTCTCAAGACCGTAGACGTGTTCCAGACGAAACGCCTTAGGAGGATAGAAGGCCTGAGATGGTTCGACTTCGTCACCAACGAGAAGTTACTACAGACAACGCAGCAGACACTGTTTTCCATCAAAATTGCGGAGCGCACCCTGCGATGGTACGGTCACCTCCTTAGGATACCTTCACACCTACCTGCGAAAATCGTGCTGGACTTTAACCCCGCAGAAGCCGGCTGGAAACGACCCCGCGGCAGACCGAAACATCGATGGTCCGATAGTCTTTCAAAATACTTGAAGTTGGCAAACATCGATGTCCACGATGCACCAGCTTAGCTGCTGATCGCACCAGTTGGAGGAGGCTGACATCACTCTCTACGCTGAGCCACGCCCGGCAGGAGACATAAGTCAAAAGTAAGTCAAAGTACCAGGGCGGGTGGGTGGTACCGAAGGGCCCCTTTGAGGTAGGGAATTTTTTTGTCTCTACGTAGATATAGTCGGTTTCAGGAAATAACTATCTGGCCGCTAATAACGAAATTGTTACCCTAAATTGCACTTGCAATAAGTATATAGCTTGCAGCTATTGATGATGATTGTTTTCGGTTTACAGCTTCCGGGGCGCTTCAGTGTTCCCACGCTTGCGCGCGCCAGTCATCGTCAAACCGTTTGAAGCCCTGTGATGTCTCGCTAGTGACGGTTGTTTCGGACAAGCCGTTCCACAAAGGAACCGCTCGATTGAGTAAGGAGCGTTGGTGCACACGAGAAGAGCTGGTCTGTCTGAACAGCTTCCGGGAGTGACTCCTGGTCCGGAGCTTAGCGGTGGTTATGCACCGAAATTCAACTAACGTGTCCATTTATTCCGACAAGTGGTTCAGACGAAAATAGCCAATACCAAACAAGAAACCATTCGTAATTTAATAGCTTGCATGAGCAGCGTTTGACACGTTGTGTAGTGTTGATCACTTCTTCGTAGGATTCTAAAGATCTTGTATTTCAAGGTGGGACCCTTTCAGCTTCCTCTTGAGGTGTTTCATGATGGTTCTTCTGTTTTCTTTGCTGCTGTCGTGGGGTCATCAGTGGAACCTTCTACTAAGGTCTGTGCCCGGAAGAACTAGCAATCTTCAATGTCTTCCAGCCATCTTCTAGCCAGAGTGGATCTTAGATTGTTTCCTTAGATCGGGTCTTCTTTTACTGTAGTTTGATTGATGCTGGTGAAACTGTCGACTTGGTTGTGGGCGCGGGAAGAACTAACAACTCCTACTTTTTGGATTGAAAAGCCCGCCGTTTGATTATGAACTTGTCTTTCAGGGACATTCGAGAGCCATCTAACGTCAAGCTTCTCTACGACGTCCTGCAATACGAGCCACAGGAGATCCGTCGTGCCGTTCTCTTCGTAACGGGCAACGCGCTCGTTTGTGACTCTCCAGACGACGCTATGAAAGTTGCGTACGAGCTCGGCGACGGCCAGCGCTACGACGTAAGAATCGCTAGATTTCAAAGCTTTCGATCATACTGTCAGACGTTTCATAACGTGTGCAGTAATACCAAGAACAAAGGGAGAACAAGTCTCCCTATCTCGGTCAGACAAACATGCTGAGTCGAGTAAAATACGACCGACTCCCGATGCAAACGAGCGGCTTCGCGCCACATCACGTTTGGTTACCTCTACAAATAGCTAGATCGCCGGTATGTTGCTAAAGAGGAAATCTAGAAGTCATCGCTGATTGGCTCTATGGAGGCGCTCGATAGCGGATCAGCGCGCGGAGTACGCCTCCTGCTCGCCTCTTTCGATATTTCTTGTGCGATAGGCAGAAGTGAAGACGGAAGAGAAGTAAACGGGTACCAACATCAGCTCAAAGCTAGAGTAAATACCTCCAACTCCGCTCAGATTTGTCGGGGTTTTCATAGTCGCTGCATGCGACTAAAGACAGAAGTTCTTACTGATTATTTGTTCTTGATAATACACTGTCTGTTGCCCTTCCAGAATTCTTCCGTTATGATCTTTCAAGTGTTATTTTTTCGCTAAAAGCAACGTTTAGTGTTATGTTTAATAGAAACCTGGGTAAGTGGGTTCAGAAGCAATTCAGAAAGGAGGTGGCGAAACCTGGCTGACCAAGACACCAAGCGCAAAATGACGCGGCTTAACTGCCGTGGGTAGATAACTATCTTAACAACCTCCTTTTCCCTGTTTTCAGGCTGTTGCTCTTGATGGAACGTTCTACCAGAAGAGTGGCATCATCTCCGGAGGCAGCTTAGATTTGGCGCGCAAGGCGAAACGGTGGGACGAAAAACAACTAGTCAACTTGAAAGAGAAGAAGGCAAGTTTAGCCCCCCTCCCCCGCCAACTCGACTGTCTAAGCGTTTATCCCTTATCAGCTCTTTTAATTTGCTTGTGTATAAGCTGGGCGACGGACGGTGAGAGGCTGCGATTTTTTGTGATTCGTGGCCTGGCTGAATGTGTTTGGCTGTTTTGAGGAGCTGTTACGTGCCTTGCTGTTTTTTGAATGACTTTAGTTTTCACGAATCACCTAACTATTATTATTGATATTACTATAGTTGTTGATCGATAGCCGAGTGACTGAGGCGTTGGACTTGAAAATTCGCGCCGAGTTCGGATCCTCGCCTATGCTATAGACACTAGATGGAAGCAGGGCTGCAGTTTTGCAAGACTAGCTGCAGACGACTCAGCAGTAAAACGGGAACCTATTCCTGACCGAGGGCAGTAAAACAGAAGATCGGCACCTGTGCTGCGCGATCCTTCAGTGGTTTGAATGTGTTTGCCTGCTTTTCTCGCATTCTTTCAAGATTTCTACGTTTCCAACCCCCCTAAAATTATTCCCGAAAGAAGTATACCGCATTTCCACACCTCTCTCGCTATCAGACTATCAATTTTTATGGCACTTGAGCTTACTCAAGTGCCATATAGCGATCGTAATGTCTGTCTGTCTGTCGGTCTATCCGCATTTTGCTAGTTTGGGCACTTCCACATGACCTAGGACGATAAAACTTGGCACGCATATCAGGGACCCGACCGGATTAACTTGAAAATAATCACTTCCCCGATCCCACCATCAGTGGGGGAGTGGCGGGATGGGGAATCCGGAAATTAGCAACATCCATAACTTTGGAACGGATAATCGGGCGTGCATTAAACTTGACAGGTATCAAGAACAAGTGTCTTGGATGTTCACTGTCAAATTCGGATCGGATCCGATAATTGGGGGGGGGGGAGCTGGAGGTGGACACCGGAAATCTCTTGAAACGCTTTTTCTAGTTTGTGTCAAACCCCTACCCCACTAGTAAAGCTCTGTGCATGGATGCGTCATTTGTTTGCTCAAATCGTTTGGGTGTTCGGAGAGAGCTTGTCTAATAAGATGGGTCGAAGGGGTTGGGATATGTAGTTGAATGGTGGAAGGGGTTGTTATAGATTAGGGGGCGCTAGGAGGATGAAACTTGGCAGGCGTATCAGGGACCCGACCAAACCATCCTGGAAATAATCAGTTTCCCGATCCTACCGGGAATCCGCACAATCTCTTGAAACGCTTTTTCTAGTTCTTGTCAAATCCCTACCCCTTCTTCACACAATTAATAACTCTACGGATGATTGAGGCATTCTTTGCTTAAAGGAACAGTAAACTTGACTACGCAACTTTTGGCCATCGAATCGCCCGGGGGGGCTTGGATAAATATATAGGGTCTTATTGTCGACAGGCCCCCCCTTCTTTGTCATCTCGAACTGTCTCGAACCCCCTCCTTAGTGTTCCCAAAGCTAGCTGGCAGGCCCTTGCCCCTTATGCACTGTAATTATGCACTCATGTACTGTAAAAGTTCGCCTTTTTACATGTAGACTACAGAGTAACGACCTCCCGACTAGGCGGCCGGGGTTCGATTCCTAGTCGCGGCACACAAACCTTTTGCTTTTTGCAAACCTTTTGCTCAGAAGTCGAATTCTCGGAAACTGCCAGGAAACTGCAATGGTCGTAACGAGAATTTTTCTTACTCTCAATATCGACTCAGGGTACATTCTTGATATGTTAGCTAGCTCCCCGAGTCAAGTTTGAGTCAAGTTTTCTGTTCCTTTAAATCTAATCGAACGTCGAAGGATTTGGTACGTGTTGTTGAAGCGTAGTAGGAGTTGATATAGATTAGGGGGAGCTAGGACGATGAAACTTGGCAGGCGTATCAGGGACCCGACCGTGTCCTAGACCACTAGGCTAATCGTATTTGTGATTCGACCGACTGCGGGAACAGGTACAGTTTAAGGATTAAAATAAGACCAGGATTAAAATAAGACCTCTAATAGAGATTATTTGAATTGCAGTTCCGTGAAATTTACTTGTTTTAAAGAATCTTTTGGTATAATTAGTCTTTGAATTACGCGTCTTCGACAATTCCACTTCTACTTGACTTCTCCGAGGAATAAAAAAAGAGATGGTCGTTACTTTTTAAGTTACTCCCGTTTGAAGATTTCCTCTAGTTGCCGTCTTTTATGACACTTGAGCTTTCAAGTGCCATATAGCGATCGTAATGTCTGTCGGTCTGTCCGGGTTTTGTTACTGTTGTCACATCCACATAAGGTAGGACGATGGAACTTGGCAGGCGTATCAGGGACCCGACCAAATTAGCTTAGCAATAATCACTTCCACGATTCGGCCATCATGGGGGAGCAGAGGGATGCGGAGTCGGGAAACTACTAACATACATAACTCTGGAACGGGTAATCGGACATGCATGGAACTTGACAAGTTGCAAGGACAGGTGTTTCAGATGTTCAGTTTTAAATCCGGACCGGATCCGATAACTGGTGAAGGGGGGCTGGAGGGGGAACCGAAAATCTCGTGAAATGCTTCCACATAAGCTAGGACGAGGAAAATTGACAGGCGTATCAGGGACCCCACCAGATTGACTTGGATATGATCATTTCAGGGTTGCCACTTTACTAAAATAAATTCACTGGGCAAAAGGAAAAAAGTAATACCAAACAAGAAAAGTACTAGGAACGTGTTGCTGGGTCATAGTCACCTTGGAAATAAAACCTGACAACTACCTTTTTCTTAAAATCTGCTGCCGAAGTAAAAATAAAGTTCTATTGTGGGCACAATTGTACTACCGGTGGCAACCCTGGATCCTTTCCCCGATTCAGCCACTGTGATGGGAGTGGAGGGATGCGGAATCCGGAAACTAGTAACATGAATAACTTTGAAACCGGTAATCGGACATGCATGAAACTTGACAAGTGTCAAGAACAAGTGTCTCAGATGTTCAGTTTAAAATCCGGGGGGACCTAGAGGTTCGAACCTTCCCAGGAAGAAGAGGAGTTGTAGACCTGCCTTTTTAACTTCTTTTTACTTCAACAAGTGTAAAATAAAATGATATTCGGCTCTGTATATAACTCTCAAGCAAAAAACTCCCGCCTACAGTTCGCTTATTCTTACAAGTGCCATATGAGCTTTCACCTCTTGTTTTTTTTTTTTTTTTTCAATTCACTTTATTCGAAAAACATGCGACGGACAGAGCCGATTATTAGTTTTTGTTGTCAACATGTATGTCAATCGATGAGCCAAAAATAACATGCACAAAAATACAATATATACAATTGATAACTATTTTACAGACTAAAAAATCGACCCGGCATTGAACAACTTCACAAACGAGGGCACAAAACTATGCTCATAACGAGCATGTGAAGCAGTCACAGGTTGAAGTTTCGGTACAGGCTCTGCAATGGACCTGCTTGGCCTTACCCGAGTCGGTTCGTGTTGGGGCGGGAGGATATTTCGGTGAATGGGGCTCGACAGGATTTTATTTCCAAAAGATAGGGAGAGTTTTAAACGACGGGAGTGAAGGGTTTGAAGTTGAAACTGATTAAGGAGGGATATGTATGGTACTTTCGGGGCTTTTGAAATTACTAGGAGGGCACGGTATTGCACCCTCTCAACCAGGTCAGACTGTTCCTTCGTCAGTCCAAAATGCCATACAGGGCAGCAGTACTCGAGTGTGGAACGAATAAAAGAAAAATAAATGCGTAGGAGGTGTGGGGCAGGGATTCCGTGGCGAGCCAACACCTTTACAGATCTGATGGCCAAATTGGCTTTCTTTAACATGCCATCGACGTGCTTGTTCCACTTCAGATCTGAAGTTATATGGACACCAAGTAGTTTGATTTCGGTCACGTGACTAGCGCTGGAAATAATTGGGTTAAAAACTGGCGTGGATTTTAAAAAAGAAATGGTTAAAATTACAGATTTGTCAAAATCAGAGCAAGACCGATAATGCCTCGCTCCTGCTAATGAAAAAATATGGAAATATAGAGAACTATGCGTTTTGTTACGTTTTCGTTTTTTTTTTTTAGGAGATGCTTACAAACCAAATCAGAGAAGCCATGAAGAAAACGCGTAAGGAGTCAGAGTTGGCCACAATTGAGACCCAGCTCAGCGGCATTGATAATCGATTGAAATATTCCCGTCGCGACAAGGAGATGACCGTAAGTTGTTTGCTACACTGTCAGCAGGTAGACAACACTTTTTTTATGCACAACGGAGCGCGGCTAAAACAACGTTTTTTTTTGAGGAGTTTTTGTATGGCAAAAACGTTGAACCATGAAAAACGTTTACTGCGCCAAAAGTGTTGCACCAAAAGTGTTGCGCCAAAAGTGTTGTGTCCAAGAAAACGTTTTGTCAAGTTTTACCGTTGTGCATACAAAAACGTTGTGTTACTTTATAGCGTTGTAGAAAAAGCGTTGTTGAAAAAAAAAACGTTGTTTTAGCCGCGCTCCGTTGTGCATAAAAAAAGCGTCACACCCAAAAACGTTGTACGATGAAAAACATTGGAATCGAATATCGTTACACCCAAAAACGTTGTACGATGAAAAACATTGTAATCGAATATAGTGTTGCTACATACCTTTTCGAGCAAACGTATAATAATCAAACAATTATTAAAGCAAAATGGACACAAATGCAGATTATGCACACGTTGTTACAATAGAGGTATGCTTATGTCAACAGTTATACTTTAACGTGAACACTGCAGTTTTGCGGGCTTATATGAAGATCCAAAGTACCTTAGTTAGCTCTACCTCTATAGCAATAACATAAAATACTACAATTATAATGAAAAAAATGGACGTTCAAATTTGTTCGAGCTATATAAACGAACAAACAAGTGGACTAAACTCTGTGCATACCTTGCTCGCAAAGCTACAATCGGCACTAAACGAGGCACAGGCTCGGCAGCTTGACGAGGGAAAGGCATTCGGAAGGGGAAAAAATCGGGGGGGGGATATCGCGGTGAAATGGGTTTTATATTATAGATGTAATGAACTTCATACGAAGTTGAAGTTGGCGGCATGAACGGGTATATATTTAAATTTCTTTAGGAGCTGAATGTATGGGACTTTCGGAGCTTATATGTCTACACAAATGACGGTCTTCTTTCAATCATTTTCATTGGTTTTATACAGCGCACGCACATTCCCTTTTATTCACAAATAATTATGGGACCGTAGGGCCAGGGAAATGTCAATCTGTTAAGGTACTTAATACACTGGTTTCATCGTCCCAGCCCATATTGAAGTCGCCTTATACTCTTACTGCCAAGAGATCCCTCCCCACTCCAATCCCCTATAGTGTCCGGATCTGGGCCTGGCGTGTGAATTGAACATCTAGGACGTGTACTCTTGCTTTACCAAGTAGCGTACCATCCTTCCCGATCCCTCCCAAGTAAATGTTCCTTCAGCCTGATATTCCACTAGAAGCCTGCCACAAGATATTCGTTGCCCCCCCCCCCCCCCCAACATCCACCGCAGTAGTTTGATCCGGTCCGGACTATAAATCAAATATCTCTGACAAATGATCTTGCCAGTTATTAATTTTCATTCATCCGATCATTTGTTCCTTTGTTCGAAAGTTATGTACGCCTGAACATTCCAGATTCCCCCCCAAATTCCAAGATGGTCGGTCATCTAGAAGTACCCTAACTTGTGATGACCAGACTGATGGACAAAAATTGTCATATGGTACCTAAGCTGAAGGGAAACTTAAGTTCAAAGCAAAGTTGACTATTCAACTCTTTCGTATGTTGTGTAGAGTTATATTGTGTAAGTGGACTTTGTTCTTTGCTGAAAATGGTTACCGAAAGTGCTGCTGACATTCGAATTATATTATCCCTTGCATAAGGTCTTAGAGGGATAATTAGCTGATCTACAAAACCCCGGAATTTCATTTTGTTTTCTTATGTAGCTGTAGGGAGCAAGTGCCATTAAAACTGTTATTGCTTTTTTGTAAATTTCAGTTTCGAAGATTGTTAACTATTTTGTAACGATGGTCGGAGAGCATCGTTGGGAAAAGTTAACAATCGTAGAATCGGGAAAAGTTAATGATCGTTAAAGTTGCAGTTAGCTCCGCCCCGAAATAAAGTTGAACATTTGTTAACAATTGTTAAGTTTCTGGAATGTAACCTCTGTAAATGATTAATCCAGGGCATCTGTTTGTTCTTCCCACAAAGTTCCATCCCGATTTCTCCAGCCTAAGCCGGTCATATATTTTCCATCCCACCTCCAATTGTTGTCGGATCCAATCCAGACATGAAAAAGATTACCAGAGACATGTCCTCTGTTCAATTAATAAATTTGACACAAATCCGATCACCGTTCCAAAGTTGCGCACAACTCAGTATCCCGGATTCCCTTTCCCTCCACTCCCCCCATGACCATCACCAGAATTCCGGGAAACTCCTCTCCAACCCCCCAAGTGTCTGGATCCAGTCTAGTTGTGTATACAATTCATCTGAAGCAGATGCTTGTTCTTCCCAGCAAGTTTCACATCCATCCCTCCATTCCAACCGTTTCTCGAGATTTCCGTCCTTCCCCCCAAACTCCCCCATAGCTGTCGATTCTGGTCCGGACTTCAAATGAGATAACAGAGATATGTCATTTATTCAGTTATTAAGTTTCATTCCAATCTGATTACCCGTTCCAAAGTTACGCATGACTCAATTTTCTGGATTCCCCTGCCCTCCACTCCCCCTAGATGGTGGGATCGGGAAACTGATTATTTCCAATTTGCTCAGGTCCCTGATACGCCTGCCAAGTTTCATTGTCCTAGCACATCTGGAAGTACCCTAACTCGCGATCACTGGGCCGACCGACAAGACAGACCCAGGATAAACCGGCTAACTGACGGAAAAGTGATGGGTATACGGCACTTGAGCGAAGCTGCAAGTGCCATAACAAGGGAAAGTCTGAATTACTTGTCTCTTAGCTCACTGGAATTTTTATTCTTGATATATCATTCTTGTTTGACTTTTTTTTTGGGGGGGAGAGGTTTAAAAGTTAAATCAAACCAGGTCGAAAATTAGATGTACAACCCCAAAAACATTTAAATCCGGGTTCTCCTAAATTTACTAGATGATAACCGAATTTGAAAATTTCTGTTTTACTACTTGTCTTTCTGTACTTCTTGTCGACACTTATTATCTTAGTGCAGCCTAGCCCTAGTGGTAGCCTAGCACTAGCACTAATATCCTTTGCTGGATTCGGTTTATTTAATATAGTGTATGTAAAAATAAAACGAACTTGAACTTGGAACTAACATTTAATATCGAGAAATCGTAGATTCACATATATTGTACCGTCTACGAGCTTTCCATTCCAGCAAGACTTTTCTGCATACTAAAACATAGGATCGATCAGTTTTCTCCATTATGAATTACCATATCACCAGTCACAACCACGCCCGATTCGAAATTTGAAATGCCCGCGCTGCTAAACTGCCATATAGCTATGGCAGATAAAGAGCGTGTTCCACCCCTCTACCAATAGTAACTATTAGTTACTATTTCCGTTCCAGCCTCACGAAAAGTTACTACGCTGACCGTTCCAACCTTCTCAAAATAGTAACTAATAGTAACTATTTGCTTACCACGCTCGGGAGCGTAGTTAGCGTAGTAACTACGCATCTCTGTAACGTGATTGGTCGGATGACCCCGCGGCCTGATATGTGACCGAAAAAATTCAAAAAGCGTTCCAGCCTAGCGTAGTAACTACGGTGACTAGCGTAGTAACTACGGTAAGTAGGGTGGAACACGCTCAAAATCAAACCTCTTGAAATGATAGGGGATATGACCTAGCAAAACAGAACCAAAGGAGAACAAAAACCACGAGAAAGGATAGGCGAAGGGATCAACTTGTAGCAAACTTTAGGCGTCGCCAAGTAACTCCTTGAAGAGGATCCGGCAACCACAAATGAAACCTTATTGCATTACTGGATCCATGATCTGTAACGATCACATACGAGAAAAGACGAGAACGCCGGAAATTACGCATGAATGCATCTGAACACATCTAAACTTTCGTCAAACCTTGTTATATAAAAGGCGATGGGCCTAGAACTAACAGAACCTTTTTTCTTTTAAAACGGGCTTAGCAACATATGTAATTGTAAAAATACTGTAGGAATAAAAAGTTTGGTACCGGAAAAAATGGTGTGCTTCCGTTGTCCCTCTGCTTTCAACAGCTCTTTGTACTTTTTTTCTTTTGCAATTAATTTTCTTTTGCACTTCTTTTCTTTGCTTTAATTTTCTTTGCAGTGTGTACAATACTTGTCACATACACGAGTCAGCATGTCCAAACCTGCTTTTTGAGTAGCCAAAACAAAATAAAAATTGGTAAAAGGGCTGGAAAGCGGTGGTCAAGTACAAAACATCAAATCAGCGATTGGACTAACTACTTTGCCCACTTTTAATCACGTTCTGTTTAGAAGTCGCAGTCGGATACGAGTTAACAATAAATTTGTCTTCTTCTCCAAAAAAGTCACTTCTTTAAAGAAAACGGTGTGCATGGAGGAAACACATTTTTTTTTTTTAAATAGCTTATTTAAAAAATGTCACACGTCTTTGTTTGAAAAAATGTTACAGTTGTAAAAAAATGTTGTTCTTAAAGGGAAAACGTCTCGGAAAAAGTTAATGCAACAAAAAGCGTTGTTTTTAAGGGGAGACGTCTCGGAAAAACGTTAATGTAACAAAAAGTGTTGTAGCCAGGAGATGCAACAAAAATCAGCCTATCATGCTAAACACTTCAATAAAAAAATGTCACACGTTTTTGTTTGAAAAAATGTTACAGTTTTAAAAAACGTTGTTCTCTAAGCAAAAACGTCTCGGAAAAATGTTAATGCAACAAAAAGCGTTGTTTTTGAAGGGAAAACGTCTCGGATAAACGTTAATGCAAGAAAAAGTGTTGTAGCCAGGAGATCAAGATCATGACGGGAGTTCACTATACTAAGAAAACAACCGAGAATCTCCCTGTCTACGGGTTCCAAAGCATTCTGTTATTTCAAAGCTTGAAAAAAGCTAAGAAAAAAAAAGAAAAAAACTGAGACACTTTCGTAAAAAAACGTCACAAAAAGTCGCAAGAAAAAAGTTCGAATAACCATGTTGAAAGGTAACAGCGTTATTAGATACTTGCTTCTGTACTTGCACCCTAAGTTTCAACTGAATCTGACAGGATAGACGAGACTTATTAACAAAAAGAGACGTTTTTGTTACGGAAAAAACGTCTCAACCGTAAAAATATGTTGTCTACCTGCTGACAGTGTAGCCGGCTAACGGGTTTACGTTTTTAACAGTGTGCGAATAACCAAAACCACTACGTAAGCAAATAAGTAATTGAACTTCATTACCCATCAGGCTTAAGGTTCCAAAGGACAAACGATGGAGTACAATGAAAGAAAAGAAAATGAAAATTAAGAACTTAGAGACAATAGTTGCGTTTTTGCGGATACAATGGTATCTGTTACCACGGTAACTGGATATGCAATTAGTCCTTTTTACAGTTACCGTGGTATCTGATATACGGTCCACTGCAAAAACGACTATTGCCGAAATTGTACTTTTTGAAGTCATCCCCAAAGAAAAACTGATATCCAGTTACAACACTAAGTGCTGAGCTTCTTTCTCACCAGTTTGGCAAAATCTGATGAAAGTGAGATGACTTTTCAGATACCACGGTCGGACCGTGATATCTGAATATCAGTTACTACGGTAACAGGCCAGATACCACTTTTTGACCGTGGTATCAGATACCACGATAACTGCAAAAACGACTTTAGACCGTATATCAGATACCATGGTATCTGCAAAAACGCAACTAATAAAACTTTTCGACAACATTGCAACGAACCAAACCATTCACAAAATAAGTCTTCCATAGGTGGTAACTGCCTTACAGCTTTATTAGCTGAGACACAGGCGGGCTCTCGGATGCCGCACTTCGCACACAGGCCGGAGTTAAGAGACAGAAATATAAGAAACAGAAACAGATAAACTACAACATCGTTATCTATCTGAATCGTCGATCTAATAATAATATTCGTGTTTCTAAATTCTACACTTTTTTTTTAGGAGCAATTGATTCAACAGTTGAAGCTCAACGTCCAAGAGATATCTCAGCAGCTTGACTCAATCGAGGTAAGCCCGTTCTTTCTTTTCTCTCTTTTAAATTTCCCGTGAGAATCTTTTTTGTTTTTACCCATCGTGTGCAGAAGGGATCTCCCACCAACTGACTTCTGCCCCTCCTCCCCTCACACTGTTACTCGAATCCGAAGCCAGACCAAGGCTAGTATTGGCCTGAGTGTTAGTTTTATGTCTCTTAATTGGAAAATGACGGTTGCAAAATTATTACAGTTTATTGACAAGAAGACGGAACACAAAATATATTTCAGACACTTTTTTTTCGACACCCGGAACCAGCTTTCGTCGTGTGGCCAGATCGCTTGCCGGACAGAGCAAAATAACACTACGGAGTAGCGCCAAGACCTATGCTTTCTATGCTTCACAGTCGGGCCATACTTGTAGCGTCGCCCACTACACCTATGGTATTCAAAGCGAGACAAACTTGCAGGTTTAGAAATTTCTTAGCTAAGCTGCGGTCTGTACACATAGGAGAAACAGGGGAGGTTGTAGCTATTTTTTGCTGTGTTCAGAATTTTAAGTTTTTAGTAGGGACGTTCTCTATCGCTAGTGTTGCTAGTGTCGCTGCTATTCGAGTGTGTGTCACTTTTTTCAAGTCTTGGCGCTAATGTCTAGTGTTATTTTGCCCTGTTGCCGGATGACGACTAAAAACAAACCGGAAACTTCGATATGACAACAGTGAGCCACAAGCGCGAGGGTTAATGCCTTCTGCCTCAAGATAAAAGTTGTACTGGGCACAACAAAGAGCTATTTCCTTCAGTTTTTAAGTCTGAAAAAGGTGTCGTCGAACAGACGTGTCAAATGCTTGGCGTTGTCATCACTTTTGTATGTTTGCTCTAGCCAAACATTCTAACCATCGAACATAACATCCGAGAGCGCGAGACGAGCATTGAAGACATCAAGCAGAACATGAACACAGTCGTGGACAGAGTGTTTGCTAACTTCTGCGGGTCTATCGGCGTCGAAAACATTCGTCAATACGAGGAGAGGGAACTAAAGTAAGTGCACGCATCTCCATTTGAAGCTTGGGTAGGTCTACAGTGCCCAAAGCTGGCCTATGTAAATGTGGTTCAGGCGAAGCTGAGAGTCCATACGTTTGGAACGATATGTGCGGGAGTGTTTTCAGCTGTTACAAGTACGTATCGGCACCTGGCAGGTTGTATAACGTCCACTTGAATCTAGTATTCAAAATACAGTAACAAACAGAAACTCAAAAATTTTTGCTTCGGTATAATAGTTAGGACTTATACACTGCGTGGAATCGTTCGCGACGTGGGAGCCGACAAAGAGTGCGACCCAGCTCATTCAACTAATTGACACATAACGCGTTAACTAACCATGCTACGACGTCGTTCCGAATTCCTTCATTTTGAAGTGCGTCCGCACTCTTTGTAGGCTCCTAGTCGCGCTCGATTTTACGCAGTAAAAATTAGGCTACAATTTGCCGTGTGCAAAAACGTATTTTAATAATATTAGTAGTAGCAGTAACAACAGATTTCATCAGAAAAAGTTTTTTGAAACTGTTGATTGCGAAGGAAATCTTATAATATGGAAATCTGTACATACATGTGAGGCTTTGTAGCTGTTGATCGATTCATAATTAATTGAATCTTCGGTAAAGCTGTTAGTAGTAGCAATAACAACAGATTTCATCAGAAAAAGATTTTTGCATCTGTTGATTGCGAAGGAAAGCTTATAATATGAAAATCTGTACATACATGTAAGGTTTTGTAGCTGTTCATCGATTCATAATTAATTGAATCTTCGGTAAGGCTGGTCTAGGGTCCATACACTTTGTTTTCAAAACTTCACTTGCACACTTTATTGTGGCAACGTGATTTCTCAAGCAGACTTTTCGAATAGACTAAAATCTGCGACGTAGAGAAATGCGAGCCCCATGTGAATGAAATGCTTTTATTCCGCCAAAATGACGAGACAAAGAAAAGCTTAAAGGTTAAAGCATTTATAATACGTACATTAAAATTTTCTAATCCTAGTGCACATCATCCGTAACACTCAAAATAAAACAACAGATTTACAGATGTAAAAAGATTTACAGAAATATCAACGAAATATTTTTTTTTAAAAATTAAACAGGGTAACAACTTACTAAGTTCTAGGCTTGGATCAGATGGTGGCCAAGATGGTTGTAACTGGCACTTTATCTTGCTTTTTGGAGCCTTATACCTGGATCGGATCCTTCAAACCTAGATCACGCATCATCAAATCTGCTTGCACAGCCACTTGATGATGTTGTTGCTGAAATTTACAGTATAATTCAGTTCAAAGTTAATGTCTCACCTAAGTCTCCTGTCAAAAACCTATCACCGATATCGCGTAAGAATTTCTTTAGAACTTCAGTATCACTATTTAGCATAAGCTTGGCCATGTTGTTGCACACCCCTACATCTGAATCAACAAAAAAACTTGTCTGTTTGTGTTGGATTACTAATAAATTTCTGTCCCTTAGTTGAGCAGCAATATTGTAAAATCATTCCAATTTATTGACAAGAAGCTACAAACTAAAATATTGAGTCAAGAAACTACATATTTACAAAGCGATACCAGCGATCGGCATGTGGTCAGATCGCTTGCCGATCCGCGACTAACATAAACCGGAATGAATTCCATTGACTTGAATCCGACCTCGACATAACAAGAATGAATCACGACGGCGACCGCGAGGGGTTGGTACCTTCTGCAAATCTCAAGACAGGCCAAAAGTTGCGCTGGGCAAAGCAGCTACCAATAGCCTGATGACAATTATCTTCATTGCTGGTTGGACTGTAAGTGTTATAGATAGAGTAAGGTGTCTAACAAGTTATGGCTTTAATAGTTCAGACAGCTCGAACCTTTCACGAGCGGTTGATGGTAGGTGTCGGCTATCGGCAGCAAAATGGGAAAGGTATTGGTGTTCTGCCTCTTCCCTCACCTCTTTAAATAACTACTATGTTCGCATGGTATGTACAAATCGATTTTTTTTTACCCTTACTTCGGGTCAGTTTTCTGCAGTAGGTGTAAAACCTCTGGCTCATTTCATTTTAGGGTACAGCAAGAAAGAGAAAGAAAGCGTTTAGAGTTCGACGAGCAGAAGGATCGAATAGAAAACGAGCTCAAGTTCGAACAGTCAAGAGACAAACAAGGTATGTTTTTTTATGTCCCTCATTTGTTCTTACAGATTTTCGTTCGAAATACCTGAGAACAAAAATTTGTGCACTCGCCGATGGCCTATTTTTTTGTATTGTATTACTATTGTTAATAATAGCGATACTGAAATAGGCAGAACAATAAAAGCAGGCGCTGACGCACAGTTTCGTGATAGAGGAGCAACCCCCTTCCTTGTCCCTGTGAGTTTCAGTTCGGTTGAAATTCCACTTTACAACAAGACCAAAGGTTTCGATGGGATCCCAAAAATATTTGATCCTAACAATTGGGTCTTGTCTTCGCCATTCAATCTTCGTCAGATTCCTTTAAGATTTTTACTGTTAAAGTAAAGTTCAAAAATATAATCAGCATGTCTCCTTGCACAGGAACCGTATATCAGATACCACGGTAACTGCAAAAACGAAGTTCATAGCGAATGCGCAAAGCACAGGGTAGCTGGGGCAAAGGCCCAGCGCATCTAGTTAAAATTGTGGAAGAAGCTTTGGAGCATTTGGAAAACAAAAATGCATTCATCGAAATCCTGCAAGCGGATCTGGAAAAGGCTTTCGATAAGTCAAGCCACCCGGACATTCTCGAGTCAATGACAGATTTTAGAGCTTTTTTAGTTCGGATGGTTTACAGTTTTTTACACGGTCGTCAGCAATGCGTTAGTGCTGATGGGGTACTATCGGACTTTCTTGAGCTTTTCTGCGGAATACCTCAAGGAACTAAAACAGGGCCTGTGTTATTTTTAATACTGTGTAACATGATTGCAACATGGCATAAAAACCGAGCCAAGTTTGCAGACGATTTGACGTTGCTGATACTTCAAAAGCTTGAATCCATGATCAGTACGGATGGAATAATTCGTCGTCTGGAGTCAGACTGCGAAGAAAAACGGCTCAAAATCAACAGGAAAAAGTCAGCAGTTATGAGAGTTTCATTTTAAAAAAATGAGATTCCTAGTCAAGGTGATCTAAATGTGCCAATTGTAAATAATATGAAGATTTTAGGTGTGACTTTTAACTCAAAGATGTCATGGTCGGATCATGTACATAATATTATTAAGTAGGCGAATATAGCACTAAGGAATCTAGTAACTACAAAGCGTTTTGGTTTTAGTCGTCCTTCACTTTGAATTTTTACAAATTGTATATATTAAGTATTTTAGAATATGCTTGTCCTGTGTGGCATCCAGGGTTTAGTAAGGAACAAAGCAATGACCTCGAGAATGTGCAGAAGCGGGCTGTTAGTGTGATATTGGGCCACGAGTACACAAATTATGAAGAAGGTATAAAGCTCCTTGGTATAGAAAGCCTTGTTGCCCGGCGTCACCAGCTTACTATGACATGCGGGAATAAAATGTTAGAATCAAGTAAGCATCGTGATTTGCTACCGGAAGCGGCGCGAACCGGCTATAACACGAGGCATCAAAATAAATTAGAGCCCTGCAAACCGTCAGCTTCTAACCGGTATAGATCTTCTTTTCGTCAATATTTTGTTAAGCATTTTAATGAGTAAGTTGACAATGTTGACATGTATGTTTTATAAATTATTGATATGGTCTTATTTAACTATTATGTTATTTGACCTAATAAATTCGTATCGTATCGTAAAAAAGAAAAATAGTGAAGAAATTGGATAAAAACTCGTTTACCACGTGCATGGTATGGTAGCACCTTTTCTTAATTGCAGATCCAGTTACCGTAGTAACAGATACCATGGTATCTGCAAAAACACAACTAATATGAATGAGTGGAAAATTGATGATAGTAAAAGTAAGTTAAGAACCAATACGCAAAAGCAAATACAACACTGAAACGAACTCCAAACTCTGATCCATCGGACCGGCTATTCTGCACACGAAAATGGCGATAACGGTTATATCTTCGAGTAGTGGGCAAAGATCGTGAGACTTTTGTTAAAGCGATTTTTAAAGGATTTATAAACATATTTTCTTCTTCGCAGTACAAGACAACGTCGCTAGGTGGGAACGCTCTGTCTCCGACGCTCAGGACGAGCTTCAGCAGTGGAAAGCGTCTGAAGAGAAGCAAGCAACAGAACTGGATCGACTCATGACAAAAGCTGCCGATATCAAGCGCGAGCGGACACAGAAAAACACTGAGACAGAAGAGATGCAGGAGGAATTAGGAAAGGTATGACTGGCGCGCACAAAAAGTCAGTTCAACCAAGAACAAATAACGAGACAGAACTGTTGTCTCCCTATCTCGGTCATACAAACATGTTGAGTCGAGTAAAACACGACCGACTCCCGATGCAAACGAGCGGCTTCGCGCCACATCACGTTTCGTTATCTCTACAAATAGCTAGATCGCCGGTAAGTTGCTAAAGAGGAAATCTAGAAGTCAACGCTGATTGGTTCTATCGACGCGCTCCAGAGCGGATCAGCGCACAGAATACGCCTCCTGCTCGCCTCTTTCAATATTTCTTGGGCGATAGGCAACGGTGAAGACGGAAGAGGAGTAAACGGGTATCAACATCAGCTCAAAGCTAGAGTAAATGGCTCCAGGTCCGCTCAGATTTGTCGGGGTTTTCATAGTCGCTGCATGCGACTGAAGACAGAAGTTCTTACTGATTATTTGTTCTTGGTTCAACTATTTTATTTCCATCAGTATTCGTGAGTTATTTTACAGTTTTTTTTGCTGGAAAACACGACGTAACAGAAGAAAGGGGAACTGCGAATGAAGGGTGAAGCTTCAGTTTGTCAGTCTCAGTTCAGTCAATTAACGAGTTTAACTACCGCTCAGATGCGGTTTAAAGCCCGAAGGCAGGAAACCATTCCCCCTTTTTTTTTTTTTTAAAGCCAGCTTATATTTGGACTTTGGGTACACTTAAAGGAACAGAAAACTTGACTCAAACTTGACTCGGGGAGCTAGCTAACATAATCAAGAATGTACCCTGAGTCGATATTGAGAGTTAGAAAAATTCTCGTTACGACCATTGCAGTTTCCGGGCAGTTCCCGAGAATTCGACTTTGAGCAAAAGGTTTGCAAAAGCAAAAGGTCTGTGTGCCGAGACTAGGAATCGAACCCCGGCCGCCTTGTCGGGGAGGTCGTTTCTCTGTGGTCTACATGCAAAAAGGCAAACTTTTACAGTACATAAGTGCATAATTACAGTGCATAAGGGGCAAGGGCCTGCCAGCTAGCTTTTGGAACACTAAGGAGGGGGTTCGAGACGGTTCGAGATAACAAAGAAGGGGGGCCTGTCGTCAATAAGACCCTGTATATTTATCTAATCCCCCCCGGGCGATTCGATGGCCGAAAGTTGCGTAGTCAAGTTTACTGTTCCTTTAATTATCTTATCAATAGGCCCTCGTAGCGACGTTGATAATATGGATGGTGCCCGACAAGACCGAATTCATAGCTAGACCGCGTAATTTGATTTTATCGAGGACGTGGTTGTTCTTCTGTAAAATCGCGAACGATAGAAAGTCAAAGACGCTGTCTGCTGCAAAAAAGCTCGAAAAAGTCGCATAACTATCAGTCTAGCAGATTTTCGTAATGACGCACCAGGCAATTTGACGCTGTTGTTGCAGCTAAATATTTGAAAAATTACATAGAGCTACCCCAAGTTTGAAGAATCTTTCACACACACAAAAATCGTTATCGAGAATTGGAGTACATAGATGGCACTTTATACAAGGGACTTTTACCGTGACTAATGAACCAAGAGCAACTTTTTGAATTTAGTGTAGAAGTCTAGGACTCCAGTGTCGGAGCCACGTAGACAAACCAGGACCCACTTGGCGGGGTCTCATGGTGAAAACCAAACAAAACCAAATATAATATTTGATGGGGAATACGCCCTTGAGATGGAAAATATTGTAGTACTACAGTATTTTCGAGAATTGGAGCCTGATTAGAGCAACGGATTTTCCTCGTGTTTTGGACCAGTTTCAGTGATAAAGTAACTAGATGTTTGTGCTTTCGCTTCGCGCTTTTCAGTGAACCTTGAAACATGTGTCCTACGGTTAAGGTAGACGTGCTTCACTTCTAATTATTTTTTTGTTCTTAGAGTCGTCGGGACATTGGTCAAGTTAGCAAGGAGATTGACAGTGTCAAGAAGAGTATCCACGGAATTGAGTCTAAAATGGAGAAGGCCAAAGTGGACCGTCACAGTATTCTTCAGCAAAGCAAGGTATTGATTTTTTTCGTTCACTGCCTTTTAGATCTTTTACTCTAAGCGCTTTATAGCCATGAATGAATGAATGAATTTATTGCACGAAAAAACCCATGGGGTCATGGCAACAAGACAACAACAAAACAAAAGGAAAACACAACAAACTACAAAAAACGCTCTCTATGGGACAAACCAACGCGGAGGAATCTAGCGACCTTACGGATATCCCCCATATTTGTACTTGCAATCTTTTCTAGTAGCCACTCCTCCCTAGTAATTCGCACCCCAAATACTTCGACCCTTAAATCACTCAATCCTTCACATTCACACATAAAGTGGAACACGTCCTCATCCATCTTTCCACACATAGGGCAAAAGTAAGGGCCATTCTTTAACCTATTTTTTCCTATAAACCTTCTTTTCTCCCCAATAGCTAATCCTCCCCCCCTTAAACTCACCATCCATTTTAGATCTGCTCCCGACAACCCGGCTTTAAAATAAATTTCCTCCCCCCATACATCTTTCGCCTTTGCATAGAACCGTAGAGACACCGACTCGGCCTTCCGACACTGCCAATCCTGAATTTCCTGATCACGAAGGATTTGCTCCACCTTACGCGACACTTCACCATACCGTAAGGAAGTTCCAACACCACCGTTCCATAGTTCAGACAGGCCGCATCTGTTCAGAATATTCTTAATTTGATGAGGCCAAGATTGCTGGTCTTCATCGCACAGCGCCTCCAGGTAGGCGGCTTTAAGCAACCTCACTCGCGGTAATGAAATAACTTTCTCCCAGAACCTTACCATAGTAACCAATCGATTAGACCTAAGCGAAAACAAACCTAGATCACCTTTCAATACTATACTACTGAGAGACTCACTAACCCCTAGTATCCTCTTAAAATATCTAAGCTGGACTACCTCCAACTTGGGTACATCCACATAACCCCAAACTTCCGCAGCATAATGCATACTTGATACTATTTTAGTCATAAATATACGCTTCTGGAACTTCATATTCTTAATATCCCGTACATGGCTTCTAAATACCATATTTGACAATCTTGCTCCCCTTAACACACACTGATCCACATGCTTTCCAAACTTACCCTTCGATGTAAACTTAACCCCCAAATAAACAAACTCTTCTTTCACTGTTAGCTCCTTACCCTCAAAATATACCCTGTCATGCACACCTAATTTCCCCCCCCTTTCGGCAAACCATAGCAACTGTTTTATTCACGTTCAGGACCAACCGCTTAGATTTCAGATACTCCTCCACCAAATTTAGTAACACCTGCAGGTTATCTCTAGTATCCGCCACCAAGACCACATCATCCGCGAATAATAGCATGCAAAGCCTAACTAAATCAACTGAAACAAACGGAGCAGCCCTAGCACTTAACAAGAGCTGTAAGCTCATATGGCACTTGCAAGGGTTGAGATGTATCATTTGATCAAAAGTAATTTTCGACTGTGCGGTTCAGATGCGCACTTTAAGGGAGCTAGAGAAAAAGTATTTTATCGTTGAACTTGGCTGTAATGATGCGCACTTTAAAGGCACTAGAAATTCATCTGTAAGGAAGACCCTTGAGGCAAAAACGATAGCAGGCTCTTAGGGATCATTGATATATACGTATGATCAAAAGTATTTTTTTTCCACTAATGCGGGTAAAATGCGCACTTTAAGGGTGCAAGAAATTATTTTTTTGCAAAACCCTTGTGGGACAACTGATCATGGGTTGAGATGTATCGTTTGATAAAAAGTACTTTTCGACCTTGCGGTTAAGATGCACACTTTAAGGGAGCTAGAACTTCATTTGTAAGCAAAACCCTTGAGGCAAAAATGATCATGAGCTCATTTGGATGATGGAAATGCATATTTTGCTTAAAAGTATTTTTCTTAATTTGCGGTCATGATTGGTACTTTAAGGAATGGTCGGATTTGAAAAGTGGCGACTTCTAAGCCAATCTTGTCGAATTTCTAATATTCCAGCCAAATTTCATCGTCCTAGCACATCTGGAAGTACCTTAACTCGCGATCACCGGAATTCCGGACCCGCCCCTCAAACTCCCCCCACAGTCGCCGGAGCCAATCCGGTTCAGTTTTGGACTTGTTTGTTATTCCCACAAAGTTCCATCCCGATCTCTCCAGTCCGATCCGGTCACGTATTCCCCCCCCCCCCAATTGTTGTCGGATCCGGTCCGGACATGAAAAAGATCACCACATGCACGCCCTCTGTTCAGTTATTAAATTTCACTCGAATCCGATCACCCGTTCCAAAGTTACGCATGGCTAAATATTCCGGATTCCCCCTCCCTCCGATATCCCCACGACTATCGGATCGAGTGAATTTTTATTTACAAGTCAGTTTGATCGGGTCCCTGATACGCCTCCCAAGTTTCGTCTTCGTCCAGTCCAAACGTGTAAACGATTTATCTGGAGCAGATTCTTGTTCTTCCCAGCAAGTTTTACTCCGATCCCTCCATTATAACCGTTTCTCGAGATTTCCGGTCTTCCCCCACCCCAACTCCCCCATAGCTGTCGAATCCGGTTCGAACTTCAAATGGAACATCAGAGATATGTCATTCATTCAGGTATTAAGTTTCGTCCCAATCCGATCACCCGTTCGAAAGTTACACAACACTCAATTTTCCATATTCCCCCGCACTGCACCACATATACAAACCCCTTTGACCCTCGAATGCACTAGCTCTTTCCAATGTTAACAGAGTGTTCCGATGCAAAGAGTGACGCCACGACTCGCGCAGACCTTCTAGTGTGTAGAAAGGGGTAGGGGTTTTACAAAAACTACTAAATTCTCAGGATTCCCCCGCCCTCTACTCCCTCCACGGTGGTCGGATCGCGGAAGTGACAATTTGCAAGTTAGTTTGGTCGGTTCCCTGATATGCCTGCCAAGTTTCATCGTCCTAGCACATCTGCAAGTACCCTAACTCGCGATCACCGGACCGACCGACCGACCGACCGACCGACGGACCGACCGACGGACCGACCGACGGACCGACCGACGGAAAAGTGATCGGTATATGGCACTTGAGCGAAGCTGCAAGTGCCATAAAAACCCTTCCATATCATTAGTAAATAGAGAAAAAAGCTTTGGAGATAAAGTACACCCTTGCTTCACACCTAGTTTAGAAGAAAAACTCCTTGAAATCTTGCCCGCCACCCTTACTACTAACCTCACCCGAAAATAAATCTCTAACAACACACAAACGAAAACTTGCGGCAAACCCATACTAACCAGACTTTCCATCAATAGCTGTCTATTTACATTATCGAACGCCCCTTTTAGGTCAAGGAAAGCTATAAAAAGCTTCCCTTTCCTTGGTTTGATATACTTTCTAATCAAAACTTTTAATACAAAAATTTGGTCTAGAGTACCAAACCCTTCTCTGAAACCTGCCTGACATGAACTCAACACCTCATTCTTATTTAACCAAACCATCAATCTACTATCCAATATTTTACAAAAAATTTTACTACAAACATTATTCAAACGAATTCCCCTATAATTTTCATGGGCTGTTCTATATCCCTTCTTGAAAATTGGGATAACAATTGAAGTGTCCCATGCCGCGGGCCAGCGCATTTTCTCAATTATTAGGGCAAGTATCGCTGCCATTATGGGGAGAATTACAACCTTACCCCATTTCCACAAACATAGTGGAACTCTGTCGATCCCTGGGGCTGATTTCCCTTTCATCTTTTTCATTTGGTTCCAGGCCTCTTGCTCTCCAATCGGTGCTAATAACGTGTAATCTGTCTCCTTCATCGGGAAACTAACTTGGTCCCTAAGGTCACTCCTAAAACCTTCATCAAACACATCAAACTGAGCTTTGAAGTGGCGTAAAACGTTGGCTGAAGTTTACAATAATGGTTCTAAGTTAACTATCTTAAATTCGTTTAGATGGACGATATCGTCATCCCCATGTCGAAAGGCAACATGGCAGATATTGACCAAGAAAATGGCGAGAACGGAGAATCGACCACTGAACAGTCTTCGACATACATTTATGAAAAGGAATCTAAAATCATTGTAGACTACTCGGAACTTAGTGAGAGACTCAAGGACCTGGATGATTCTGATGACGTGAGGAAATACTCCGATAAAATGTCGAGAGCAATTACTGATCTACAAAGCACGCTGCAACGCATCCAGGCACCCAACATGAAGGTATGTTTTAGTGGAATGATGATTTATCATCAGTTCAGTTTATTAAACCAGGGACCCATAAATTTCCTTTACAGGGGGCTTGTCATTTCCTATGCTTCTATGTTGCTATGTTGTCCGATCCTTGCCTACTTTCCAAAAATCCCACTTGGGTCGAATTGGCATTCTTGTTTGCCTCATTGGACGTGCGCGCCAAAGAGACTTCTCCCTCAAGGCGCCAGCAGCCAATCCCAAATTTTGTCTATCTGGCCTTGGGCGTGATTGGACCGTGGGTATTTCTCGAACTATCTTCCGTTCGGTCAACATAGCATCAGAAATCTCTTATTGGCAAGCCCCCTGAATGGCGAGACATTACAGGAAATTTATGGGTCCCTGATTAAACTCAATTAATTAAATTTAGCTTAAACCTAGGAGCATCCAGAGGCGTTACTAGCCAAAATGTTTGGGGGGGGGGACAAGGTATTTACCGACTGGCTGGTCATTTTTACCGACTATTTTTGCGGATAAAAACGACGAAAAACGACTATTTTTAAGAAAAAATCGACTATTTTTTACGAAAAACCGACTGTTTTTTATTGTTTTTAAGAAAAAACGACTATTTCCAAGAACAAAATCCACTGTCTTTACTAAAAATCGCGGCGCTTCGCGCCGACTCGGTCATTTTTTACCGACTGGCCGACAACATTGGGGGGGGGCGTCCCCCCCCCCCCCCCCCCCCCCCCCCAGTAGTGACGGCTCTGGGAGCATCGATATACTCGGCTAAGTTTGTTATAAATACCTAGATAGGACACACGCCTATCCCGCAATGTTAAACTTTCGGACAAATCTGAAATTCGAAAAGCCGAAAAACACGAAAAGTGGCGTTTCTCCATAAGCCGTAATGTTAATGTTCGGTATTGTAGCTTAGGCCTATGACGTCGGAAATTAGTTCCGACAGCGGCAACAGGTAGCCCCGAACCTCCGAAAAAATGACAGTGGACACAAAAAGTGACCCGACCCCGATCAGGACCAGGCCAGGGGGGGAAGTGGGGGTAGGTAAAAAACACACCCGGGGGACCCCCTCAGGCACGCAAAACGAAAAACGTGTTTCCAAAGGGAAAATTGCGAAAGGAGACGAAATTCATTTGTCGCTGATAGGGTTTTCAGACACGGGGAATGCGAATAGGGAGTTGGTTTTCGTCCCCGAATTTCTCTTGACCCTTCACGGTCCTAGGGTCTAGACCCTAAATAATGAAATTGCTGTATCGGCCAAGAAACACATGTTTTGGGGGTATTTCAAACATCCTGAATGCGAAAATGACACTTTTTTCACTTTAGAGCTACCCCTGACCCGTTTCCCTAGGGTCTAGACCCTAAAAATGAAATTGCTGTATCAGCCAAGAAACACATGTTTTAGGGGCATTTCAAACATTCTGAATCCGAAAATAACATTTTTTTCACTTTAGACCTACCCCTGACCCATTTCCCTAGGGTCTAGACCCTAAAGATCACATTGCCGTATTAGCCAAGAAACACATGTTTTAGGGTATTTCGAACATTTTGGATCAGAAAATGGCATTGTTTTTTACTTTAGACCTACCCCTGGCCCGTTTCCCTAGGGTCTAGCCTAGACCCTAAAAATGAAATTGCTGTATCAGCCAAGAAACACATGTTTTAGGGGTAGTTCAAACATTCTGAATCCGAAAATGACATTTTTTTTTCACTTTAGACCTACCCCTGACCCATTTCCCTAGGGTCGAGACCCTAATAAATCAAATTGCCGTATTAGCCAAGAAACATACGTTTTAGGGGTATTTCGAACATTCTGGATCAGAAAATGACATTTTTTTTTCACTTTGGACCTATTCCTGGCCCGTTTCCCTAGGGTCTAGACCCTAAAAATGAAATTCCTGTATAAGCCAAGAAACACAAGTTTTAGGGGCATTTCGAACATTCTGAATCCGAAAATGACACTTTTTTCACTTTAGACCTCTCCGTGACCCATTTCCCTAGGGTCTAGACCCTAATAAAGAAATTACCGTTTCAGCCAAGAAACACGCGTTTTGGGGTTATTTCGAACATTCTGAATCAGAAATTTACACTTGTTTTAACTTTCGACCTACCCCTGGCCTCTACCCTAGGGAAACGGGTCAGATGTAGGTCTACAGTAGAATAAGTGTCATTTTCCGATTCAGAATGTTTGAAATACCCCCAAAACGTGCTTTTCTTGGCTGAAATAGAAATTTAATTTGTAGGGTCTAGACCCTAGGGAAACGGGCCAGGGGTAGGTCGAAAGTGAAAACAAGTGTAACTTTCTGATTCAGAATGTTGGAAATACCCCCAAAACGCGTGTTTCTTGGCTGAAACGGTAATTTCTTTATTAGGGTCTAGACCCTAGGGAAATGGGTCAGGGAGAGGTCCTAAAGTGAAAAAAAGTGTCATTTTCGGATTGAGAATGTTCGAAATGCCCCTAAAACTTGTGTTTCTTGGCTTATACAGGAATTTCATTTTTAGGGTCTAGACCCTAGGGAAACGGGTCAGGGGTAGGTCTAAAGTGAAAAAAAGTGTCATTTTCGCATTCAGGATATTTGAAATACCCCTAAAACATGTGTTTCTTGGCCGATACAGCAATTTCATTATTTAGGGTCTAGACCCTAGGACCGTGAAGGGTCAAGGGAAATTCGGGGACGAAAACCAACTCCGTATTCGTATTCCCCGTGTCTGAAAACCTTATCAGCGACAAATGAATTTCGTCTCCTTTCGCAATTTTCCCTTTGGAAACACGTTTTTCGTTTTGCGTGCCTGAGGGGATTCCCCGGGTGTTTTTGACCTACCCCCACTTCCCCCCCCTGGCCTGGTCCTGATCGGGGTCAGGTCACTTTTTGTGTCCACTGTCATTTTGTCGGAGGTTCGGGGCTACCTGTTGCCGCTGTCGGAACTAATTTCCGACGTCATAGGCCTAAGCTACAATACCGAACATTAACATTACGGCTTATGGAGAAACGCCACTTTTCGTGTTTTTCGGCTTTTGGAATTTTAGATTTGTCCGAAAGTTTAACATTGCGGGATAGGCGTGTGTCCTATCTAGGTATTTATAACAAACTTAGCCGAGTATATCGATGCCTAGGAGGGCTCGTTCAAAATTTTTGTAATTCCCACCCCCACTCCTTTCGGTTCATTGGCATTTGTGAACAATCCACTGGTGGAACTCATGAACTATGACAGACATCAAGTTAAAATTCGGTACACTTGTTTGCGTGTGTGGTGTTATGATTTATATCATCGTCTTCTGGAATCCCAGCCACCCAATCCCATCCGATTGAGGGGCAACTCGGCCCAGATTTCGAATTGTTGTGTGCAGATTTCGAGTTCGTAACTTGACCACGGTTGGAGATCGGGCTATGGAATTCCGTTTACTACTAGACCCTTTTACCTGGAAGAACATTCTGGACTCGCACCTCCTACACCCTCCCAATTCGTGGGCAACTGTGCCCACGTTGCTCAGTAAGTAACTTGACAACCGTTAGGAGCAGGACAATTAAACTCTATATCTCGTAAAAATCTGTAAAGTCGGGTCTTCACCTTCCGGAATCTGGGTTCCCAGATTTTCCGAGATTTTTTTTTTAATTCCTTCTGCGATACTTCAAAATTCCGGAAATCTGGAAGTTCAAAAGCCCTTTTTTTCCGGATTATTTTGATGTACTTTCGGACCGTTTCATGTTCCAGATGCAATTTACAGAAGAAGTCGAAGAATAATCTGGAAGCCCAGATTCCGGAAGTTCCGGGAGGTGAAGACCGGACTTAAAAGTTTTTTTCATCCACTCTTCACGTGAACTTGATGGGAAGTACTGGCTTGGGGGGAAGTACTGACTTGATGGGAAGTACTTGAAGTAGCCGACACGTCTGATGCTATTGCCTTTCTTTTTTTGTGTTTACCCGTTTTTGCTGCTGGGTCTTCCGCACCGTAACACTGACTCGCTCGGCATACTGATCCACCCCGACGAGGAGTTAAACTCGAGGCCTACGTCCGGATAATAACAATGATTTAATACATCAAAAGTTAAGTGACGTAAATAGTTTAAAAGTGGGTAAAAATGGATCAAAATTAACGTCACTGAGGGATGGGGGAGTAGCCACAAAAAGTACGAAACATTATTTTCTCTTGTTTTTGTTTAAATAATATAAAAATAAGTTAAATTAGAAAAGATGCTACGGGTTTTGAAAAAAAAAAAAAAAAAAAAAAATACATAGTCCCGATGAAAAATTTGTAGCCTGCGTAGTTGTACGAAAAAGTTGCATGTACTGATATGTAATAGTAAAGAATACTATCATTTAATGTGCCTCAGACTGGGCCAATCTTAAGCAGTAGTATCCAGTAGCATCCTGTCTTGCTATGGTAGCATCCAGTCTTGCTAATAGTAGCATGCAGCAACACGGTAGCCTTGACATAGAAGCATGTAGTAGCATCAGTTCGTACTACCTGCTAATTGTTCGTACAATTTCATACTACTGATTTTGAGATTATTTTTCATCAGCGTTATCTTTAAAATGTGAAAAAAAATAGCTTCGGATCTGTCAATATTTTCAGCAATCAGTCCACAAATAGAATCGATTAGCCTGTATCAAAATATCAACAAATAACGGTCGAAATGACTTAGTTAAGAACAGTTAAAATAATTTGAAGAAATATGGTATACGAGACTTCAGAGCCTCGTTTTTGTTGCCATAGTGCTGCCACATAGCTGATGCACCACTTCTTTGCTTTTGCACAATATGCGTTTTTGGATTCACTTTCTTCTTGGTCTGAGTGCTGCAGCACCTTGCAGTGAAGCACGGACTTGGTCGGTGAGCAAGTCCGCGATCCTCGAGAAGCGCTGCCGTCTTCCTCGGAAGCACTGCAGTGCAAAAACGGATGTAGAAAGAATCAGTCCGGAAGCGTCCGAGAAGTGGACCTGCAGCGTGCAACAAAAACGAGGCTCAGGTAGCGCGCGGGCGAATCTCTTACTACTTGGCCATCGACCATATAAATCTTCACTATAAGGAATGTTTTTACAAGGCGGTTAACTCAAGCAAGCCTATACGAAAAAATACATAATTTTTTTCTTCTTTTCCAGGCCCTCCAGAAACTCGACCAGGCCCGTGAGAAGCTCCAAGAGACGAACGAGGAGTTCGAGAGCGCCCGAAAACGTGCCAAGAAATCCAAACAGAATTTCGAAAAAGTCAAAAAGGAAAGATACGACAAGTTCATGGCCTGCTTCGACCATGTCTCAGAGAGTATCGATGGAATTTATAAGGTAGGTGTTCCTAAATACTCCTTGAGCCAAGGCTGACCGGGAAACATATATTCAAACAATGCACAAAACGGATACGTCAGCTGTGGTGCTTTGGGAGCGATATTTCGGCCCTTCTTTGCAAAAAGAAACTTGGAGAAGGAACGAACCTGCAAACTGCATTGAAGTTCAACAGCCTGACGAGGACCCTTGCCAAGAAGGGCCGAAAAATGACTTCCAAAGCATCGTAGCTGATGTATCCGTTTTATGCATTGTTTGAATGTAGGTGTTACGTCAGCGCAAACTGGCTGCGCATCGTATTTGACTGCACTAAACCAATGTTTATTCTAGCAAAAGATGACCGTTCTTGGTAGGGGTCATCTTATGGCTGAAGATAGAAAAACGAATCTGTGGTCCATTTGGATTACTTGTGGGGGGCTCTAGGCATAATTCTTGCATGTTTGCGAGATTCATCGCAGTTTCATTTTTAGCGTGAGCCTGGGTAAATATCAGCTTATTTATCCGTGTCGCGTAATAAAATATAATACTCTATATGACTGAGTCATAAACACGCCAAAGGCCCTCAGGAAGAAGGAGTAAACGTGTCTGTAACGACTCTGACTCAACGACTCAAATCCTGGATCCAACAATCACGGCGATCTCCGGGAGCAGCTGTGACACCTTTTCTTGTTTTCTTCCGCTGCTACCCGGAGATTTTGCATCGGCAAGGAGATATAGTCATGAAGAGTATTTATAAGGTATTGTCCATCTGCGCGCGACACTTTGGGATGAAACAGATGGAAACTTGTTGAAACAGACGGCTTCCACGAATATACTTTATTCTCTCGGACTAAATAATCTGTCTGTCAGCATAACTTCTAAAAATAATTAGGAAATTATTTTTTTCTCGAAATAAGGAACGGTTCAACCAGCAGGAGAGTGTACGGTGTTGTCAGCTCAAAAATTGCTTGGGTTTAAATTGCCACCTTTTTTAGAACTTGGCCAAGAATCAGTCAGCTCAAGCTTTCCTTGGTCCGGAAAACCCGGAGGAGCCGTATCTGGATGGTATTAACTACAACTGCGTGGCTCCCGGCAAGCGTTTCCAACCCATGTCCAACTTGTCCGGAGGAGAAAAGACGGTTGCCGCGTTAGCTCTCCTCTTTGCCGTGCATAGGTAAGGCAAGCCTATCAAGTATGGTTTCTCGGCAATGACGTAAGCTAGGTTATAGTCGATAGCCTTCTTTCACATCCAGTAGACGACACGGTGGAGAGTGCGAGACGCCTGACATCTGGGGTTGTGAGAGAGGTTCACGCGTCGAAATAGTGTAACCCGATGAAGACTTGACCTCGCTATCGCAAGCGAGCATCATTCATGGGCCCATGCTTGTAGAGTTCGAAAAGTAGCCACGGGAAGATAGGCTTCGTAGAATATGATTTGCAAGTTGGCTGAGAATGTAGGTATTTTTTGCAAAAGGACAATTGAAAGGGTAATAACATAGATATTGTCGGCATCAGCCAACCAGATCACAGGTTCGTTGTCCTAGCTAAGGCTGAAGAGGACCCTTACCAAGAAGGGTCGAAATATCGCTAGAATATAACTCAGGTTATGTGTCCGTTCCACGCAGTCAAGTATGGCTCGTAGTCAGCTTGGGCCGAAGGAATCTTTTTTTTTCTTTTTTTCTCTATCTTAATTTCCTTTTTTGCAGCTACCAGCCCGCCCCTTTCTTCGTTCTTGACGAAATCGACGCCGCCCTGGATAATACCAACATTGGCAAGGTTGCCAGCTTTATTGTTCACCAGACCACCACCTCCGCCCTTCAGACTATTGTCATCTCATTGAAGGAAGAGTTTTACTGCCACGCGGATGCCCTTATTGGAATCTGCCCGGACGTAAGTGTCTCCTGAGTATCTGTCCGTGCAGTTCGTGTCGGTTCTGTCGATGCCGCTTTTGCATATCAGTGTGTGACCGTCCTGCCCGCCAAGTTCCGTCCCGATCCCTCCACCCTGAGCGTCTCACAAGGTCCCCCCCTTCCAACTCCCCACACAGTTTTCGGATCTGTAAGTGGAACACCTGGGACATGTGCTGTTCCCAATTGCATAGTTTCATGCGGAACGGATCACCCGTTCGAGATGTCCGCATGGCTAAAGATTCCGTATTTCCCATCCGTCACTGTCCCACGGATAGTCGGATCCGGGAAATGACAAATTGAGTTTAACCTAGTCACTATGTAGTCAGGTGTCATGCGCCAGGCGAATTTCATCCCCTAAACCATCTATAGAAGTACCCAACTCTTTTTCACCGTTCCGACAGACAGACCAAAAGATGGCGAGGGGCGACCCTAGGGATCACTGGTCCTACACGCTTCTTTCTTGGGATTGTAATCGTCTGCGAACGACATTCACAATCACAAGCCCCTTGGTCTCTCAGTGGGTAGCGCGTTGGCCGTGAAAGCCGGATTTCGCGGGTTCGAGCCCCGCTGGAGGAAATTTTGTCTTTCAGTCCTGTTTTCAGTCTTGACAACGCCATCTGTATTTCAGGATGGTGACTGTTTGGTCAGTCAGGTAGTTACCGTGGATCTGACCGAGTTTGCTGAATCTAACGAAGAACCCATAAGGTAAATCCGGATTTCCCAACGACGGCACGGCATGAAATATTTCTTGATGTTTTTTTTTTTTACTTAATTACGCCCTGGAAGTTTTATATATAAAGATGTAGTCTTCTCGTTTTAAATATGAGGTCTTTACTGCGCTTGATCCAGCACGGAAATAGACAATCAGCCTGTGTAACAGTAACAGTCTTTATCCTGAAAATGTGGACTACACTATGTCGTGTTCACATTCAAGAGGCATTAGAACGTGATACAATTGTGAAAACGTGGAGACCTATTTTGGTGGAATGGGTCTACCTCAACACCAGAGCAGTGTTGGAACTTCTCTCCGTCGCAATCTGTGTCATTCGACCGCAAAAATACGTGACATTATTATGGCGCCTACGAAACTCGGACCTTTTTACCTATTTCTAAAGGACCCATTGTACCGGTAAGCCAATGTGGCTTTCAAACTTGCCTTGTTTCGCCACTTTCGCTGCCAAACATGCTTCCGACGGCTGTCTAGGAGAAGCTTGCTCGTGAGAAAAACGGTCATTTAAATTTGTCCCTGTTTCTGCTTGGTGACAATGGGCCAGGAGGAGGGCTTAAAACAGCAAAAGCCGTAGATATTTTTTGTTTAGACAGAGCTTGGTTTTAAAGTATTCAACAGTGTTATTAATAGTGGACCTAAAACAGTAAATAATGCGAGGTGTGCTTTAATGATAATTCTCACACTTGCATCGTAACAATCATATGCTTTTGTTTTTTTCACGGTCTTACGGGTCGCAGAATCGAAAACCTATGACAAATCGCAGAATTTAATGTTCATTCAATACAAAAGTTTATTTTTACGTTTTATCCGAAATATATACAAAAACAAGAGGTATGTTTAGTTTTCCTAGAGACGGTTTAGAAGGTCCAGGAAACGCTGCTTCTGAACTTGCCCATCTTCATCTTCGCCAAAGTTCCCAATATACTCTGAAAATGAAAAAAAAAGGTCACGCACAGATATAGTTACGGTGCCAGTTTTACGGTACAAAACGTTCCAGTTTACTGACAGGTAGACAAACGCAAGATATCCGAGGCTCCGGGGGCCAGCGATCGGCATGTGGCCAGATCGCTTGCCTGATCGCGACTAAAAATATACCAAAATCCAACAGATTTTCTTATCTATCAAGGATACACTTCGCATACACTTTTTGTTTATATTTACACTTGCAACGGCATGTATCCTCACCCTATATCAAATAAACTTTTTTTTTCGGATTTAAGGTAGCTAGCCTATGAAATATTTAGGAACTGCAACGGTAAAGGGTTGCCAAAAAACAAATCTTTTTGGGGTCAGATACAATAGCAGGTTTTCTACAGAGGTGACCTTACAATCGAGAACTGAACATTTCCTGAGATTCGCTTCATTATCCATTGAAAATTTCTACAGAGGTGACCTTGCAATCTAGAACAGAACATTCCTGAGATTCGCTTCATTATCCATTGAAATGCACACTTTTGTTCGACTATATCATTGGGTTCAAAAATTTCATGCTAATTTCCGGATTCCGGGCGAACTACTTGTCCGGCGAAAAGATATTTTCATATTTGGTTTCAGCATGTCCGTTTACCCCAGAATCGAACACCTAATCAACTTCAGATTCAACTTTTACTTTTTACAAATTTTCCGGTTTTTGCCGGAAATATAAATGGAAAATATATCCTTACCTATAAATGGACTATCTCATTAGCTTTTAAAAAATATTTATTTTCGCCCCTTAATCTGGAACCCCTCTCCACCCCTAAATATACAGCTTTGGCGCCCATCTACGAACTTGACGTGTCCCTTGTGGCCTTGACCTAAAGAAACCTCACACCAAGTTTCATCAAAAAGTCTCATTCCCTTCGAGAGTTATCGAGTGACAGACGGACAACTTTTACTAAGTCATAGGTATCCCTCCACAGGTATCCCAAAAATGAAAATAGGAAAGACGTGGACGTCTCACAAGACGCAGGACTGGTGGACAGGGGCGTCGCGACACCTTCCTGATAGGGGGGGGTGCGGCTTCGGAATTTTACCGGAAATTTTCCTTAGTGAATATCTCTGCAGTCACAGGCGTCACTACTAGGGGGGGGGGTGTCGACACCCCCAATGTTTTCGGACAGTCGGTAAAAAATAGCCGAGACGGCGCAAAGCGCCGCGATTTTTAGTAAAAACCCAGTCAATTTTTCTCTTAGAAATAGTCGTTTTTTCTTAAAAACAGTCGTTTTTTCTTAAAATCAGCCGATTTTTCGTCAACACAGTCGTTTTTTTTTCCTCAATAATAGTCGTTTTTATCTGCAAAAACAGTCGGTAAAAATGACCAGCCAGTCGGTAAATACCTTGTCCCCCTCAAACATTTTGGCTAGTAACGCCTCTGTCTGCAGGAACTCTAGAATACTGTTGTGTTCTGACTTTGATTGTGTGTTACAAACGACGGTAAACAAAGACAGGCTCGTTGAAGTTTAACTGCAAAGGCATAGCTTATTTTTACTTCTGATATTTGAAAACACTGAAATATTCTGACTCTTTCATAAGTAATACAAAAGTTGAGCAAATGAATTGAGAAATGAATCTGATACTTTCTTTTAATTTTCGGCTATGGCTTTCATTTCTAGTTGGTAAATATTTCAAGCCTAGAGGGACAACCGCACAGAGGTACCACAAATCTGTAATTTCGACAGCCTTCTCTACTCAAAAGTTAGCCTTATTCCGACATGATCTCGGAAGTCCCCAGGACAGCCTCGAAACAAACAAAAAGTTTGAAGATATATATTCGAAGATGTAAGTCTTTCGTGAATCGAACGATGTCGTACCACTAGTATGGAAAGCGTTAAATCTGGCTAAGACAATCTCTGTTAGCTCAGCAAAAGGGGAAATAATTTTTCGGATAGTAAGCCGAAACTGGTGATGCTGTGTTCGATAGAGGCCGACCATCGTCTTGAGAGTCTGTTACTAATCGCATGTGAAACCGATCTAGTTGACGAACGTTAAATTTTAACTAAAATTCACGAAAGAATTCGAATACCATATTTCTTCAAACTTTTTTTTGTTCCGAGGCGGTCCTGGGGACTTCCGAGATCATGTCGGAACAAGGCTAACTTGTGAGTCGAGAAGGCTGTCGAATCTAGAGTAGACGGTACTGTGATTTTATTCCTGGAACAATATTTGTAGCTGGAAATGGTGTAAATTTTGGTAGGTTGCCTAATTTTTCTAAAGCTACAGAAATTTGGAGATTACCGGAATCACCCGGTGAACGTCCAGGTACGCTGTTTTGTCCGTCTGCACGATTCACTCTGATAAGTTGTGCTTCGGGGTCATCCCTGTAAGCGGTAAGCAGCAAGATTCCGGTAGATTCCCTGAGCCGAATTTTGGAAGATTCCGCGGGGCATATTCCGGTAGATCCCCTGAAACACGTTCCAACAGATTCCCTAAGTCAAGTTCCGGTAGATTCCTTGTGAAAGGTTTCAGTACATTCCCTGAGCGAAATCCGGTAGGTTCCCTGAACAATAATACGGTAGATTCCCTAAAAATCGTCAAGTTCAGGTGAATTTAACTGGCGCGGCTTCGCCGCACCAGTCAAAATTTACCGAATTTTTTTCCCACGGGCCTTCTGGGGGGGGGGGGTGCAGCACCCCCCCCCCTCGGGACGCCCCTGCTGGTGGAGCTACTGCGAACGGAAAGGGTTTCGCGTACCTTCCCAGTGTCGCAACCCAAGAACCTAAAAAGGGTGGAGTGTTTACACATCAAAATCATAAATCAGTTCAAAGCAGTCACTTGTCTGATGATGTCAAGTTTAGTGCTAATAGTGCCCATTATAGCTAAAACATCTCAAAAGAAAGCTGTTCAGTCTTACGAATGGCAGACGTGTATCCAGAACAACATACTAGGCTACGTTATAGTAAACAGGCTAAATATTTACTAAGTATTTTTGATTCTTTGCAATGCTAAAAAATTTAAGTTTTAATGGTGCAAGTTTCAAAAGTAAAAGGTTGTGTTCGTATTACTGGAGTTAAGTATTTCCCTGGAACATTTTAGTATTAGCAGTGAAAACGTTTCTGTCCGTGCTCGACCTTTTCTGAACTAGAATTATCAACAAGGAATCCAGATTGGCATTTCCAAAGGGAAGTTGCTCTTACCTCGTATCACTTCTCGGATTTGCTGCATGGAACCACCGCGAAGGTTCAAAATGTGCATTATTCTATCCCGAATCTGTGCGGGCCCAGAAACGGTTACCTCGACTATGATATAGTCAACCAACTGGAGAGTGAACAGCCCGTTGTCAAGTCGGCGTAGGTAAGTTGCATCCTCGTCCTCATCCTTACAAAAGAAAAAAATAACTTTCAAGCGCCAAAGCCATTTTACCTAAATCTGTCAACTCGAATCGCTTGATTCGACGGGAGTCTAGTATTTTAGAGTACGTCACTCCTAACGACTTCTTTTTCTTGTGCCAACTGGGGTGTTAAGTCTGGTCTTCACCTCCCGGAACTTCCGGAATCTGGGCTTCCAGATTATTCTTCGACGTCTTCTGTAAATTGCATCTGGAATATGAACCGGTCCGAAAGTGTATCAAAATAATCCGGAAAAAAGGGGCTTTTGAACTTCCAGATTTCCGGAAATTTTAAGTATCGCCGAAGAAATTCAAAAAAAAGTTCGGAAAATCTGGGAACCCCGATTCCGGAAGGTGAAGACCCAACTTTAGAACATTTGTAAATGTATATGTTATATTGACGAATTTGTGCATGAGAGTACTCACCAATTTTGGTTTTGTTACCGTGAAAGTGTGAGCGAATAAATTACTATTGTATTCTATTCTATTCTAGTAAAAGGATTTTGCACGGGTAAAACGGTGGGGAAGGAAGCCCTCTACCAACAAGTATACCCTAAGCACTGCAGTTTCATTTGTGCCCACAGGGTGGGGGGGAGGGAGATTCAAGGGCTTATTAATGACTAGTAACGGTAGGTGGTATCACCATCGGCCTTGACAGGCCCTTCTGCTGGTCTCCGGTTCTCTGCCCTCAACCAGGAAGTCCAATCGGCGGTTGGGGGCAAGCCATCCTGGTGCCTTCGCACAACCTTCATGCCACCTTCCCCAGATTTCTCTCGGTACCATTTTAAGCTGGGTCGACATTTGCCTGGTCTCACAGGGTCACAACACTAACCTCGCCCCAAACGAAACGGTAGGTACCACCGGGACTTGAACATGCAGTCCAAGGGAAAATTAGATTCCAACGCGTTAACCACTCGGTCAGGACAGACTTCACTCGTAAGCTCAAGACGAGACACATCTTCTCTGAGAAAAACAGCGAATCTGGTACTACTTTTCCAGTGCGAAAGAAATAATGGAAAAAAAATTGATTAAAAGCTGAAAGTAACTGAAATACCTCAGCATCCCGGATGGTTCGGTCCGAGGCTGCAACCCTCTCGGAGTATTTGAAGTGAAGCTCCATCAGCTTCTCCACTTTTTCCAAGTCGTTTTCCGTGAACTTGTTTAGTAATCGTTGTACCTGGGACCCTTGGCAGTGACGAAAGATGTTGGAAATGATAGATATAACATGCTCTGAAAATGAAAAACATGAAAATCAGTATTTCGCCGCTTTACTTTCCACTTTCGTATATACCCATTCTTACATCAGGCTAAGCGATGGCGTATGTGATTAATCATAAGTAGACATTTTTAACCTGATCTAAGATAGCTTTTTCCAGTCATTTTGTGCCAACTTTCTTCGAAACCGGGTTGATGAGATCGCGCCCATCCCCGTTGTTCAATCGTACAGCTTATCGTTCGCTAATACAGAAGAAATGCTGCACCAACTCTTGTGTAAGCTCTAGACTAAGAAGACAGTATGGATTTCAAATCAATAAGAATGCGATGACAAGTGTCATATAATGAGTGCTGATTTCATCAACTATGTATAGAGTGATGGTTCGCCATCAACAACTGTAATTTTGGAGGACTGAGACAATTTTGAGCCGGTTTTTGGCCATAGCAAATAATACTCGCAGCATAGGGTAGTGCAACAATTACCTTCGAATTCCTCCGTAGAAAGTCCTTTCCTTTTGTGCCTTTTCGGCGTCTTCATGAAAAGTGGGAAAATAGTTCTCAGTCCCAAAATGTCCAAAAACTTAACAGCACAATCATGACCTTCAGGTCCTGTGAGTGCGTGATTCAGAACTCTGAGAGCACCGTTACGAGATAATTTCTTCTCTCTCAACATCAGATTCATCAGCTGGACTCCTTCTCCAAGTAGAAATTTCTCGCGATTTGGAGGGTGGAGGAGGCAGTAGCATAAGGAGTCGAAAAGGTTTTCCATCATTTCCTGTTCTTCGGTGGATTTCGGATCTTGTCGCTTGAAGTACTGAAACGGAAATGGTTAAGCTCGGTATCAAACTATGGAAGATCCTATTCATCGTCACGTACTTACACCTCCTCATTTCCCCAACCTGAGAGACTGACAGCACAGTTAGTTCCAAGGATACAAACCTGTAGGTATGTCACATGCGTGGTACGAGATAAGTTTCGTTCCCTACTCTTTGAAGTCTTTCAATAAGAATTTTCAATCACAATTCAAAATTTCAACGTCGCAATTTTTTCGTAGTTTTATTATTACTAAACTACAACATTTACGTTCCTACGCCACGGAAAAAGGGTCCGTTTTCCGTTTTCCTAAGCGTGTCTTGGCATAAATTCGGTTCCAATCGGAAAATGTGTCCTTAAAATACTTGCGGGGTCAGCTTCAAGTGCCTCCACTCCCTAGATCATAACTATTCTTAGAGTTATATATTGGAAGGGAAGGGGGGGGGGCAAGTGTTCAACTGGAAATAAATAAGATTTCAAGTAAGGCTTACTGCTAGTTGTTGCAGTAGAATATCAATGCCACCGCTGTCTCCCAAAACTGCCCGATTCCCTGGCGTTCCTTGTAGCAAAATCGACAGGATTTCACTGGCGTACAGTTTATTGGCATCAAATGGCATTTTCGCTTTAAGCCGCCGGAGAATCCACTGCATGAGACCTTGCTGGACAGCATCGGCGCACAGTTCTGGCCTCATTTCGGTCAAATTTTCAACGACAGCTGGAAAAAAATTCAACGGTTTAGATGAGTAGATTACAGCACACTTCTTCCCTTTTTGGGATCCCAAACCGTAAGTGGAGGGATACCTATGACCAGGGGCGTCGCAAGTGCATTTTCGGTGGGGGGTGCAGAGCCAAAATTTTACCGAATCTCTCAAAAAATTTACCGAATCCTAGAAACTGAGAATTGGAGCATTAAATTATGCATGAAAGGATTACGTAGAAAGAGTATCGTTAAAGGCAGCATGAAAGACGATAAGCCAACTATTAGGCAGCCTTTTGGCGAAGCCCACTTAGAGAATATATTGCCGGGGAAAATTGCAGTAACAGCTTCTATCTATTATATACCCAAGGGATTTTTTTTCTGCTTGCTAAAATTTAACTTCTTCTCTTACAAATTCTATCCTTTACCGTAGATTAAATACCGATACTCTAAGAAGTTCCGGCCCCAGTCAAATCACACACCCTTCCACGAAATAGAGAATATTACGAAAAGTGCCACAGGCGGAATTTTCGAAACATTTATGAGTATATCTTCTTTTTGGGATCCAAGATAAAAGTAAGGACTATCGGTGAAATCATAGATCAGTCCTTTTGTCTGCGACCAGTGCTTCACTCGACCTCTTCCGAGTTTCGAGGTTCGTCGAGGTTCGCTCAGGGAGATTCCACACAAGGAGAGCTATCAGCAGCTTCTTTAATATCATCAAGCATACGGATAATGAACTGTTGCTGCGCGGATATTAAAGTTTAACTAAAAAGGGCCGGGGCACCCGGGGCTCTAGTAGGCTAATAACATTCAAAGTGTGCGCTGCTTGCACGACAACCCAAAATTCCCCCAGACGGGGAGAATTCGAATTTTAACAAAGGCCTGGATTTCCTGTATGACAGATGCGAAGCCCGGAGAATTTACGCCTGTTCAGAGTAGGAAAATAATGTTAAAGTTTAACTGAAAAGCCAACTTTTTTTGTGTCATTAGTTGAATACACTGAATTATTTGGATTCTGCAAAGGGATTTTTTTGTTTTCCCCTATCTGCTCTAGTTATGACGACCAGCATACCTGCGGCCGTCCCCACAGCGAAAATTCTACTATGACGCGGGATATTTTTATCTAAACACAAACAAGGCTTTTCAGTGGGCAGTGGCGATATTGGTGAAGGTTGCTTAGTGCCTGAACAAAACAAGAGCTGAAAGCTCATATGGCACTTGCAAGGCTGGGTCAGAGGATGAAAGTAGTAATTCGTCAATTCGTGGGTTTGTTTTGATCATTTGTAAGCAAAACCCTTAAGATAAGAATGATCACGGGTCCTTGGAAATCACGAGACTGTATCGTTTAGCAATGCACATGGCTGTGCGCACTTTAAGGGCGCTAGAAAATCATCTGTAATCAAAACTCTTGAAGCAAAAAAGATGATCACCAGGAGCACGAAAATGTATATTTTACTCAAAAGTATTGTTTGTACTTTAAGGAATTCAGTTGTAAGCAAAACCCTTGAGGCAAAAATGATCATGGGCTCATATGGATAACGAAAATGTATATTTTGCTTAAAAATATTTTTTTTACTTTGCGGTTAGCACTAGTACTTTAAGGGATGGTCGGATCTGGGAACTAACTATTTCTAAGCCAATCATGTCAAGTCTCTAATTTTCAAGCCAAGTTTCATCGTCCTAGCATGTCTGGAAGGACCTAAACTTGCGATCACCTGAATTCCGGACCCCCCCCTAACTCCCCCACAATGCCCGAATCCGGTCCGGTTCTGTCACTGATCTACATAGGGCTTGTGCTTGTTCTTCCCACCAAGTTTCATTCCAATCGCTCCACTCCAAGCATGTCACAAGGTTTCCGGACCCCCCTCCGACCCCCCCCCCCCCCCCAGCTCCATCGGATCCGGTCCGGACTTGAAATGGGACACCCGAGACATGTGGTCTTTCTATACATATCAAGTTTCATTATGATCCGATCACCCGTTCGGAAGTTATACATACCTCGAGATTCCAAATTCCCCTCCCTCCACTCCCCCCACGATGGTCGGATCGGGAAGCTGACTATTTCCAGGTTAATCTGGTCGCGTCCCTGATTTGCCTGCCAAGTTTCATTGTCCTAGCCCACCTGGAAGTATCTTAACTCCGTATGACCGGAATTCCGGAACCTCCCTCCAACTCCCCCACAGTGCACGAATCCGGTCAGGTTCTGTCAATGATGCACCTAGGGCTTGTGCTTGTTCCTCCCACCAAGTTTCATCCCGATCGCTCCACTCTAAGCGTTTAACATGATTTCCGGTCCCCCCTCCGACCCCCCCCCCCCACATTCATCGGGTTCGGTCCGGACTTGATATGGGACATCGAAAGCATGACGTCTTTCTAAATATTAAGTTTCATGAAGATCTGATCACCCGTTCGAAAGTGATGCATGCCACTAAATTCCGGATTCCGGCTCCCCTCCCTCCCCCCACGATGTTCGGATCGGGAAAGTGACTATTTCCAACTTAATCAATTGGGGTCCCTGATATGCCTGCCAAGTTTTATCGTCCTAGCCTATGTGGAAGTGCCCGAACTAGCAAAACCCGGACAGACAGACCGACCGACCGACCGACAGACCGACCGACAGACCGACAGAAATTGCGATCGCTATATGGCACTTGGCCGAAGGGCAAGTGCCATAAAAAGTCATAAATCTTTCTTGTAAGGCATACAACAAATTAGAGGTAGCCTACCACAAATCACACGGAAATTCCACTATTTCAGAATCGATTATTCCTGAATAGCGGAACAACCAAGTAACGCATTTTCAGCGGGTCTTCGAGCCAATTTAAGTAAATAAGTGATGGGTAACTAGATTGTCCTATCCCAGTCCTTTTCGGTTAAACTTTAAGATAGCCTATGTCTTGCAAGGAATCGGACATTTTATTTTAGTTTTTGGCAATGGCCTACATTTGTAGATGGTAAATATTTCAGGCGCAGAGGAACAAGCACATAGATGTACCACAAATCTGAAAGAATCGATTATCTGTGGATAACGGACAAACGAAGTAACGCATTTTTATCATTTTTATCTAGCCTACTTTGATGAATAGTGATGTGTAACTAGAATGTCAGATCTCAACCCTGTTCGTCTAAACTTTAAGGGTGCCGGAGTTCCAAGTTAAGTGAGTTTCATAGAAGCAGGAAATGGTGTGGTCATCACATGGTTTTACTCAAATAAAGGAAGGTTGCAGTTTTCATGAATGGCCATACCTAGTGAGTTGTGAACTCCTTCCGCCTCCTCTGACACAGTCTCATCCAGCCTCTCGAGATTCTGTACAAGGAGGGCAATCAGCTGCTGATCCTTCAAAAGGTCAACTAAGACATCTGCTCCATCCTGGCTCTCCTCTAAGGTGTCAACGTCAGTTAATTCCTGCAATATGATCGGCTTTGTCAGGATTTTTGTTACGACTCGCTACAGACAGGCTATCAACCAAAATACCCCCAGCTTCTGTTTTGGCAACGGAGTTTTTGTATCCTCGAACGGCCTTATCGAAGACACAGTTACTCTGATTCAGTCGAGAGCTTCAAGTGTGCATACCAGATCAGATTTTAACTGTGCTCACTACGAGTATTCCCAAATCTTAGTGACAAAACCCTTTTAATGGTGCAATAGACTATTATTCAGTTACTGAATATGTGCTCTAGACTACCATCAATGAAAGATCATCCTTAATTCCCCTACTCTGGGTACTAGGTATTCACAGGATCCTAACTTCGCTGACCACTGGCCGACAACCTTAACTGAGTTATATTTCCAAATGTTCACATTTAACCGCTGCATTGTGACGATAACAACTCGAGTAAGACAAGTGTTTATTCATCAAGCACAAAAAGGTAACTCACTGCAATAAACCTCACGGCTTGCGAGTTTAATTTATTCTTTCAACACTTCCCAGTATGTACCGTGGAATAATAGAACTAGCGGTGGCGGAAATACCATATTTTCGTCACATGCATTAAGACAATTTGTGCAGCTCAGTTAGGATTATAACCATCCTCTGCTGGGCCTCCACTCTAAGAAGACTCCCTGCGCGGTTACCCGTGAAAACTGAGAGCAGAAACTGTATGCTAATTTAGTACCAGTCAACAGGTTAAGTAGTTAGTAGTTAAAGAACAGCTCTTACTAGAACTGATCTTTCCACGATGAAATAGCTCAGAAATATTATTTTTCGAAAACACAATCACTTTCCACGTGAAATTAGCGATTTTCTTGTTCGCGCTTATCGACTCTACCCAGCCTTCCTGCTCTCCGACGTGGCGGCTGGACGCAAAATATTGTAAAACTGAATGCGCCGTCGGTCAAAAGTGAGAAAACCAAGGAAAACAAAAGAAGTCCAAAACAGAAATAGACCTGATGACCTACCATGTCTGCCAAAATGAAAAAAATGATAACATCCTTATGCGTGAAAGACTTGTCGGCGAACTTTCAAGCTTTTGACGAAGTTGGCGTTGCGTGCCTGGCGAAATTCGGCTAGGAGGAAAAGGCGCTAAAAAGTCAGAGGTACAAAACGAAACAATGGCGAAAGGCGGGGATTTCAGAAGCTTATAATTCCATAAGGAAGCTAGGGATAGAATAAAAAGCAGAATAAGCAAGACGTGTCTTTTAAAGCATCATTCGACCTACATGTTTCCGCCTGAGGAAATCACGAAAAGGTACTGACTGAATCCTAGCTGAAACTAACCTGTAAGAGATTTACAACAGCAACAGAGATGTCTGTATTTTCATGGCTTAGCAGTCCTAATAGCGATTGAATCAATCCTAGATCGACAGCCACTGGATAAAGTGATGGCACAGTTGCTAGAGCATGAAGGTGCTGGACTGCTTCATGGAGTTCCAACTCGGAGTCCATAAACCTGGAAGACAGATGGCTTGTGAATGAAACTAGGGGTCACCTGCTGACTGGTTAAGCAACAATTCTGCTTACAGACATAGTTTACTCTAGCCTGCGATAAATACCAGATTTTGGATAGGTTATGCCAAACTTCTAATATACCCTTAGTTTTATACAGCATGTAGCAAGCGCCGGTTAGAGTATCCAAACGCTGGTGTGCGCTGGCCTAATGAAAGAATTTCCACCTGTCAAAAACAGCAGACAGAACGAGTAGGTATAAACGAATAGAAGAAAAGGACACAAGAAAAAGAAGTAGAAACCCAAGTCGCAATACGCAGCCCCAGCAGTCCAGCAAACAGATCCAGGTATACCCACTGATACTTATCCAGTAATTAAAAAAAAAAAGACACACAAATCATAAGTCAGCTGCTAAATGCCTGGGGAACCAAGGGTCCCCTTAAATTATGCCTTTCGGAATCCCCCTTTGACGACAAAAATTACGCTGAATCATTTACTTCTCTGCAACTTCCGGATACTTGATCCGGAGTTCTTGGTTTTTCAGCGACTTCTTTTCAAAGTTGAAGATCATTCTCTTGACACTGGTCTCATTCAGTTGTTCCTGTGCTTCTTCCTCACCATCATCCAGGCCACCATTTTTGTTTATTTCACTTTCAACTTCTCGTCTTGGTTGTTTAGGTAATCTCTCCTGGATGCCATCTGGTTCTCTTTTTAGATCTCGTCTTGATGGAGTCTAGAAAGTGGTCATCATTCAGTTGTATTTAATACCCTAGTAAACTCAACTGTTAGGAGAAGGGGATGCTTTCCAAGTACCCTATTTAAAGTTTAACTGAAAAGGCAAATTCTTGTTATACCTTGGATCTGGATAGAATTAATTATTTTGACTCTGCAAAGGGATTTTTTTTTGTTTTTCACCTTGGGCTCTAGAAGTAACATTCCAGAATATGCACTGCTAGCCTGACAAGACAAAGTTCAACCCGACGCAGAGAATCTGAATTTCAATAAAGTGTGCTGGAGCATAACATGCATGGAAAATAGCTAATAGTGGTAAGTGCAAAGATTAGGGAGATATCGTTAGCGGGATTAGAATTTATCATATGAAGTTTGGGTCTCTGGGGTCAAGAATAATGAATGCAAGAATAATGAAACAAAGATTGCAACATTAAAATTTTTAATTATGTCTTTGAAAATATGTACTGAAAGACTCTACAAACTAGGGAACGAAACTTCTCGTACAGGTTGAATCCTTGGAACTAAACATGAGTTTTATTTAAAGTTGATTAGATGTTCGATGTAGGGGTAAGAAGACATGCTGAACATTTATTTGAAAATCATTTTCTCGTCGGACAAGTATTTCGTCCGGAATCTGGCCGAAACCGGAAAATCTGTTAAAAGTACATGTTTTATCTGAAGTTGATTAGATGTTCGATATAGGGTAAGGAGATATGCTGATTTTTTTTTTTTTTAGCTGTGGTGTTTGCCCAGATAAATAGTTCGCCCGTAATCCGGACCGAACCGGAGCTTTGGTAAAGTAGAGCAGGAAGATTTGATCAATTTCCTCAAAGTGGATAGCCTATGATGGATAAATAATAATAATAATAATAATAATTTATTTGTAACCCACTTTCCTATAAAATAGCCTAAGGGGCAACCCCTTAGACCTTAGAAGAAACAAGCACAAAAAAACTTAAAAAAGTATCAGGCCTCAGGGCCACACAACAAAAAATAAGACACCGTGATTCATGAAATAGAGTTAGAGCTATCTGTAGAAAAAAACTGGCTCATAATATTCAAAATGGCATTTCCAAATGGAAGTTAGGACTTAGGTAGGGTAGCCACAAAAACACCTAGTGGCAAAAATTGGCGATTTTGTTGTAATGAATGCATGAATTTCTGTGAATTTTCCTTATCAGTTTTACCTATCTAAAACATCTCCAAAAAATATTTTAAAAATACCATTGAATTCAGGACAAAATTGTCTATTTTATAAGGCTAACAGTAAGATGTCCTAGCTATTTAATATTATTTCTTAATATTCAATGTAAATTTAGATGTAAAAAAAAGTAGCTGAACTTGCCTACAAAAATTTGTTGATACTAAGGAGGAAAAGTCAGCAGCCTATAGCAGCAATAGGTCTATTGGACTATAACCTTGATGATCATATTCATATTTTCTCATCTAACTCACTTACTGGGGCTCCCCATGCTAGGGTGGCCACAAAAACACCTAGTGGCAAAAATTGGCGATTTTTTTGTAATGAATGCAGGAATTGCTGTGAATTTTCCTGATCAGTTTTACCTATCTAAAACATCTTCAAAAAATATTTTGAAAATACCATTGCATTCAGGACAAAATTGTCTGTTTTGTAAGGTCATCAGTAAGATGTCCTAGCTATTTAATATTATTTCTTAATATTCAATGTAAATTTAGATGTAAAAAAAGTAGCTGAACTTGCCTACTAAAATTTGTTGATACTAAGGAGGAAAAGTCAGCAGCCTATAGCAGCAGTAGGTCTATTGGACTATAACCTTAATGATCTTATTCATATTTTCTCATCTAACTCACTTGCTGGGGCTCCCCGTGCACTCAAAACCAGCTCAAAATACCCAGTTTCATAGAATTTCATTGAAGCACATAGTTCCAAGCTGGTCACTAGATGGACAAAACCCTAAAGTCAATGGATGAACATAGGCATTTCCTTATGTAAAATACTGTTTTCTAAAGAAGATTTAAGATGCTTAGAGGCAAGATAGAGAGGTGATTTTGGCCTCAAATCAAAGCTAAAAGATAGGAGAATCACATTCTGATCTTCAACAGCTCAGGTTTGATTAAAAAAAAATTTACTGGCTACCCTACCCATGCACTCAAAACCAGCTCAAAATCACCCAGTTTCATAGAATTTCATTGAAGCACATAGTTCCAAGCTGGTCACTAGATGGACAAAACCCTAAAGTCAATGGATGAACATAGGCATTTTCTTATGTAAAATACTGTTTTCTGAAGAAGATTTAAGATGCTTAGAGACAAGATAGAGAGGTGATTTTGGCCTCAAATCAAAGCTAAAAGATAGGAGAATCACATTCTGATCTTCAAAAGCTCAGGTTTGATTATTTTTTTTTTTAGTGGCTACCCTAACTTAGGTACGGTATTTTCAAAAAAGGATCAGAATACTAAAAAGGGCAAGATAGAGACTTAATTTTGTCCTAAAACACAGCTAAAAGGCTTGTGCTTAGAAGGCAATTATAATAAGCGTCACCTGCGGGGGAAGGAATTCCGAGACATCCATGCTAAATTGTTGAAGTAGGAAACCCACGTCACAAGGGAAATTCAAAAGTGTTGCTCTTTTCTTCTTTCATACCATAGAGTAAAAGCTGCGACTGATCAAGCAACTCAAAACTTTGCGTTTTGTCGCAGTGTCGGGTGCGTTGAAAAATTTCAACTAATCGGACAAAAAAAGATCAGTCGATTTTCAACCCTAAAGTTACTCTACCTTGTCCTGAACATGACATTGTAATCCTAGGATGGCTGAACGCAAAACATCTTCTGAATAAACTTGTATTAACCTGTTTTGAACAAGGTGACGCATAGGGTTTGACTGAAAATTTCTTAATGGGTGGTGTATTCAGATGAGTAATCTCCCAGCATATTCAGAAGTCGTGTCCCCAAAGGCTTCTTTTGTACTTTTGTAGACTAATCTCGACGAAAAATTTCGTTTTCCCTTTGCGTCTGCGTGGTGGTGGGAAGGTTCATGCGATTCTGTCGTACGTCGAAAAATCAAAAAAAAAAATCGTGTCGCATACAAGGCAGCAGTGTGAACCAGAGTTGAATTGCGCAAAACAACCATTATGACGACAAAAAAGGCTCGCAATGAGCACAGTAACAATTGGTTAACAATTTAGTCATTTAACACCGTACGTAACTTTTTTCCACGCTAACGCCACTATGCTGATTTTTGGATTTCCGTGTTTGTCTCCTGGCGAGGCGGGCTAGGCTCCCGCTTATTTCTTCCGAGAGGCTGATTGCTCAGAAGTGCCGGTTATGCAAGTTTGTCTGTTTCTCATCAAAGCGAAGGGGGCAGAGTATATACACTGTCAAAAGTTGCGCGAGGATGCGCTTTTTCTACAGATAGCACTTGGGATGTAATCTGTCCTAATTTTGGAAACGTTATGACTAACGAGCGTTTCCAGGAAGAGCAAAAAAAATGCCAAAAAAGCATCTGTTGACTCTTCCGATATCATTATAACAAACAAAAAAGTCAGCAGATATTTTTTCGTCGGTGATTCGGCTCTTCTTGTATGGTAACATTTTAATGCGTAGCGTTTGAAAAACATAACGACTAACATCCTAAGCGTGCATCCTTGTGTTATCTGTCATGTCATAAAACTTATGCCAGTGTATAGGAAGCCTAGTCAGGAAAGGTTCGTAATCTCTTAGGAAATCCAACAGTTCCAAAGATATATATATATATTGGGAATAGTTGTCAGCAGATATTTTTTCGTCGGTGTTTCGGCTCTTCTTGTATGGTAACATTTTAATGCGTAGCGTTTGAAAAACATAACAACTAACATCCTAAGCGTGCATCCTTGTGTTATCTGTCATGTTATGAAACTTATGCCAGTGTATAGGAAGCCTAGTCAGGAAAGGTTCGTAAATCCAAAACGAATTCCAAAGATGGCGCGTATATTGGGAATACTCTTGGTGACTAAAGTCCGGTCTTCACCTCCCGGAACTTCCGGAATCTGGGCTTCCAGATTATTCTTTGACGTCTTCCGTAAATTGCATCTGAAATATGAACCGGTCCGAAAGTATATCAAAATAATCTGGAAAAAAGGGGCTTTTGAACTTCCAGATTTCCGGAATTTTTAAGTATCGAAGAAGAAATTCAAAAAAAATCTGGGAGCCCAGATTCCGGAAGGTGAAGACTCGCCTTAACTCTTCGTGTCGATGAAGAATCGCCATGTGCCTCGCGAAGAGCCAGAACCGTCACCACAGCTGTCCGCAACAACCATTTTCATTGGTTTACAGAGGATTCGAGTCAGTTTTGAGGATTTGTTTGGATGACATTTATCGTTCTTTTAGAGGTTCACCGGCGTGTTTCGAGCTTAGTCATATAGAGTACTGAAGCTGTCTTTACTGTGGCCTGTGCTTCAAGATGCGGTTAAGAAAATTCGTCCATCCTCATCAAGGAGAATATGTTTGACCAAACAAATGACATACCGTGCTTAGTAGCAAATATGAAATGATCTGCGAAGGAACGTTTATTTATATACGAAAGAAAACTGCACAAAAATAAGAGATCTCGAGTCGCTCCGAATAACACAGACAAACATTCGAACCTAGATGCAAGGAAACTAATGGCGAAATAATAAGGCAGTCAGTTTTTTTTTTTTTACAATACGACCCAGCTCAAAGCATGCGATCCAGACAGTCCTCAGTAGGGCACATTTCATATGATACCTACATCTAAAGAGCTAGATTTGTACTACCTGCACTTGCGTAACACTGGTAACATGAAACGTTCAACATTCTGTTTCCCATCGCTCGAAATTGCTGATGTTCCGCTCGTTCGATGCTCGTTGCATCTCTACACTTGTCGGAAGTTCGACAGCACCTAACAGTAATAATAACAACAATACAAAGCAGCAGAAAAGGCTTTCGCCTCTAAATAACTCTGAGAAATTTGGAGTAATAGTAGTGACCAGAGTTAAAAATCCTGTCAACAATGCGCTTACACTATTGATCGATTTAGCGTAACAGTACCATCCTTGTGTTAAATGCTATCAAAGATGAGGAGAAAATATGAACTATGACGGTTATTGCTGTTATGTCTTCGGGAGACAACAATATGACCGTATTATTTCTTTCGGTAAGGTAAAAGAAGTTTGAATGCATGCAACAAAAAAATTAGCACCTTATGCTAAATGTTATCAAACTTTTGACAGTAGTGGCGTTTTTGATTGCCGATGAAATTTCCCCGGTAGACGAAGGAAGTTTGCCGATTCGTGCTTATTTACTGTTTTCGATAGCCGATAGCCGTTGGAGGCAACGTCTATCGCCTATCGGCGAGTCCGAGGCCGATAGGCGATGTACAGGAATTTAGGCGATAGACGTTAGCCGTTGAGCACAAAAACAGAACAACGGCTATCGGCCATCGGCTATCGGCTTCCGGCGAACGTCAAAAACGCCAAAAAGTCAAACGGCTACGCTATCGCCGAACTCATCGGCTATCAAAAACGCCACTAGTGTAGCGATGAGAAACCAAGTGCAAATATTAGAAACTCGAAGAGAACGAATGGAACATGAATCTAGGCACTGCAGATTCTAGTCGCTATCATTTGAAACAACCGAATATCTTTTGGCAATACAACTTTTATGCAAAAAAGCACGATGATTGGAGGAAGTAAAAGGGGTAGGGCATATCAATCCTCTCTTCCCACTGGCTAATTCGCCGACCTTATAAATCGAAACGTGGAATGAAAAAGGCAAGGAAAACATGAGGTTGACTACGAAAAGAGACAACTAGGATCTTTCACGATTTATCACGAATGATGTGTTCCAGCTTTCGAATAACAGTAACCAAGAAGCTGTCCGTGGCTGATGGCAAAAACGGGACAAGATTGTAATCTATTGTTAATTTGAAGGCGAGTAATTCAAATTATTTTGATCTACTTCCTATCAAGCATATTATTATTTCTTATTCACTCCACAACCTTCAACATTCGCTAATGTTATAACACGTATGTACAGCTTGCATAATCATATACCTACTCACTTGAATCTCGAAAACAAAACAACATAATAAAGAAATATTTAAAGGAACAGAAAACTTGACTCAAACTTGACTCGGGGAGCTAGCTAACATATCAAGAATGTACCCTGAGTCGATATTGAGTAAGAAAAATTCTCGTTACGACCATTGCAGTTTCCGGGCATTTTCCGAGAATTCGACTTTTGAGCAAAAGGTTTGCAAAAGCAAAAGGTTTCTGTGCCGTGACTAGGAATCGAACCCCGGCCGCCTTGTCGGGGAGGTCGTTACTCTGTAGTCTACATGTAAAAAGGAGAACTTTTACAGTACATGAGTGCATAACTACAGTGCATAAGGGGCAAGGGCCTGCCAGCTAGCTTTGGGAACACTAAGGAGGGGGTTCGAGACGGTTCGAGATGACAAAGAAGGGGGGTTCTGTCGACAATAAGACCCTGTATATTTATCCAAGCCCCCCGGGCGATTCGATGGCCGAAAGTTGCGTAGTTAAGTTTACTGTTCCTTTAAACAAACTGCCTTGGTATAGTAGTTACGATTTCCACTTCGTAGATTCCGCGTGACATAGTAGTCTGCATAGGGCACGGACGAGCTTCATTTGACGCAAATAAAGACGCGAAATTCGAAACAGCATTGTAGAGTAGGCCAGGCAGTAGCGCTGTTTTGGGGTCAAATGAAACCAGACCGCGTTCTACGCGCCCTTCTGTGCCACGCCGAGTCTACGCAGTGAAAAATAATAACGTTCATACAGGTGCAAACTGCAATCAGGTGGTTCAAGTGAGTACATATGCATCCTGTCAGGTGTAGATACGTGCTTCAGCGGAACACTAAATAGCGAACGATTTTCGAGTACCCTCGGTTTCTATTTTCTGAAATTCAAATTTTCAACCCAGAATTCCTGGACACCAGTAGGTACGGAGTTACCAATTGTTAACTATTTGGCAAGGGTTGGTATAGTTGCTGGAGTAAATGGCTCATATTTCGGAACGACAGCGTTAGCTTTAAGTATCCATTGGTCGAAGGTTGGAACAAACTCGAATTGGCAGTGGTCGCAGTACGTTATAGCCTTTTAGGCAGTCAACAGTATCCACATAATTCCGACTCTTAACTTTAGGAGGTGGTTACTAGAGATCACTGCCTGTCAGACTAACGGCGTCATCGACGTCATAAATGATCTGCTCGTTGTCGTCGCGGCAGCCATTCGATTTCGTCGGTGTGACGACATTTCGTCGTATCATCTCAAGCCAGTTTGCATTATGCCACTCAAACTGAGCTGCGCTGACTTTATCGTGAAGCTCTGGGATGCTTTCCTGCAAAACATATAAATGTAGATGAGCACCTAATGTCATGGTTGTCGAGCGGTTGGGTGAAACGGAGAAGCATTACAGAAATATGGTTAATTACTATAAGGGAGCTCGGACTAATTTTCCTTTTCTTGCTTCGCGGCTATTTATTGGTGGTTACACCGTTTTTGGTTCCAAACGTGAAGAATGTGCTGTTGAAGAATTTCTGTTATTTTTTTTTCGAACTTTCCTGTATCAAACGCTTACAAGAAAATTTTTTCAATTTGTACAACCCAACCCTGAACCTATGGGGTTGATTCGGAAAGGCCCCGGGCCGGGTTGGTTCGGACAACATTTTCAATGTATTATTTTTCTATTCACCTGCGCTTAAATATTTAAGAAACTGAAAAGTCAACATTACAGCTCAGAAATAGAAAGAAAACTGAGGCAGATAAATTTTTCAAGATTAGCGGACACTGCAGGCGCTGAGGTTGCATTGAAATGTAAATTCCTCTCTTTACCCTTCCAGTTCCTCCAGTCATTCAAGGGTACGGAAACTATCAGGACAATCAACTTCGGCGCAGTCCGATGCACTCGGAAAGATGAGTTAGTCCCACTGTTACGCAGAAGATATCTTTAGTTCCTTTCCACACACTTGTTCGACTTTTCCTCATGGAAATCACTTAAGCTTCGACATGCTTCCAAATTTTTGTAGAGGCTTAACGGCCTGCCATCAAATTTGCGAATATATTATTATTATTATTATTATTAAACTTCTGATGTACTTCGTATTTCGTAACGAATGTATTGTCGAACGCCTTGAAATCCTTGGTGAAGTCACAGCGCAACATTTTGTCACTAAAACCCTCGCCTAGGGTCACCGCTTCTTCTAGCTTACTATTCTTCGGTCGCAATAAACTCTAAAAGGCGTATTCTCGCCATTCCCCGAGGACTCAACTTGAGGAGTCGCCACGTTTTTGTTTGTCCCGGGGACTCACTCCCCGTTTTCTCGCGAGTACCCACTGACGGGGAATGCTCCGATTATCATCACTATCATCAAAAAGGAGTCCCTTTCAGATTCGGAGAGGAATCAATTTTTGCTGCTGTTGGTGCAATGTAAAATTAATTAAAAACAATCAGAATAAACAAAACCAAAAATAAAGTGGATCCAGTTTCCAGACTAATTTCGTCAACTGCATATTTTTTTTCGAACAAAAATCCATTTTGAAAGCATTCCCCCTGTTCTCGTTGTTTTCCGTACGTGGAGTCCGCGTGGAGTGACTCCCTCTATTTTCACCGTTCCCTTCAATTCCTCGAGGAGTCCTACGGGAGCGGTGAGAGTGCGCCTTAAGTGGCTTGTTGCCATGCTCTGCACAGTCTCCTAGTCAACTTCTAAACAGTTCAGCATTTACGCGGGACATTTTTCATGACTGTATTAATGTCAACTATAACAGGTCATATGAACTCGACTGCCTTTCTTGCTGTAAACTGATGGGATAAACTGCCCGGTAAAGCTTGCAAAACACGAATAAAACGATACGCTAAGTTGAGCGCCTGTAACAACAGAGCACACAAGAGGCGTATTCTCGCCTTTCCCCGAGGACTCCTCGGGGAATCGAAAGGAAAGGCGAGAATAGAGGGAGTCACTCCACGCGGACTCCGCGTACAGAAAACAGCGAGAACACGGGAATGCTTCTAAAATGGATTTTGTTCGAAAAAAAATATACACGTGACGAAATTAGTCTGGATCCACTTTATTTTTGGTTTTGTTTATTCTGATTGTTTTTAATTAATTTTATATTGCACCAACAGCAGCAAAATCGATTCCCCTCCAAATCTGAAAGGGAGTCCTTTTTGATGATGGTGATGATAATCGGAGCATTCCCCGTCCGTGGGGACTCGCGAGAATACGGGGAGTGAATCCCCGGGACAAACAAAAACGCGAGGACTCCTCAAGTGGAGTCCTCGGGGAACGGCGAGAATACGCCTAAGGTGCCTTCATGCGACTGTACGGATAGTCCGCGGGCTGCTCGCAGCGACGTAAATACACCAACGGCCGGACAGTCCCCTTCCACGACACCGTGAAAAGTTGAGCGGTTTATCTACCTATATATATATCAGTCTCGGTTTAAATTGTATTGAAGATTATTTAACACTTAATCAAGATTTTGTTGACAAATAAAGTGAACTGAATTGATCTTACTTTCATGTGCCCATAACTACACACTTAACTTCGCGAGACTGGGTTTCTTGGTAGTCATGAATAAAGCAGTGTAACACTTTCTTAGGCACTGCGGTTGGTGAATAAATATTTCTTCAGCCCCATTTGAATGCGAATCATGTTTAAGCCTGCTGGTGTTTAACAGACAGGCCCAGACATTTTAGCAAAAAAGAAAAACTTTACATTATAATAATGTTTTGACAAGCTTCGTAGAGGCCAATGAATTTTGTAGAGGCTTGCACCTTTTTTTTGCTATCAATAACAATAACAATAATAATGACAACCAGCAGGTCTCGAGCAGGCAGACAGAATACTGACTTAGCCAAATTTCGAGTTCAAAAAAATACTGAGAGGGAGGATGGGATGGGCTACGGTTACGTACTTCAAGATAATCCAGAGTTTCGTTGCAAACCCTCCTAATTGCCATATTGGTATCGGTCGCAAGGTCGAGAAGATATTCGGTTGCACCTAAATAGAAAAGAGACAATAACTGATGGATCATTCTAGGACAGTGGTTCCGAACCTTTTCCGTACCGCGTACCCCCCTAATCAAGGTTCAAAAAGATTGCGTACCCCTAATCAAGGTTCAAAAAGGTTCCGTACCCCTAATCAAGGTTCAAAAAGGTTCCGTGCCCCTTTTTTGTTTGAACTATTTCTTCGAATTGTTGTTTTACTATTTCTTACCACGATTATAGAACGCCAAAAGACGATCTTTAGGCTATTGTCATCAATGATAAGGCACATAAATCTGAAATTGCGTACGATAGGGTATCTCATTTTGAATACAATACTGGAACTTAGTTAGGGGACTCAAAAACGACTAAGCGAGGTATTAACGCTATAGACTAGCTTGATTTTGGGACCTTCGCGTACCCCTTGCGAGGGTCTCTCGTACCCCTTTGGGTACGCGTACCACCGGTTGGGAATCACTGTTCTAGGAGCAGTCAATCTTGGGCTATGTAGGCGTTGGCAACCACTACAGTGCCTCAATCCACTCTGCATTTTTTTTTTATTATTTGCTGAGAATATTCGTATAATGCATTTGCTAAAGACAACTCAACGCTTCTAGTATCGATTCATGGACCCAAAAAGCCGCCATATCTGTGTACGTAATAAGTGTGTTTGCAGTGGCAATGGGCAATGGTGACAATAACAACCGCAAATGGTTGGTACATACGTCAAACATAGAACAGTTTAGAATAGTTACTTCCTCAAATATTACGTAAAGATGGCGTGTTCTTACAGATACAGCTACAAGAGGAAGTGTTTCAATTCTTTCCATTCTGAGATCCTGATGTGTCTATACAGGGGGGGGGGGGGGGGTAGTAATGTCGCAAATCCATCTCTATCGTAACAGTTATCCTATCCGGTGACATGGTGATGTGATCTGTTTAGACGAATTTGCCTTTAACGGGTGTTTCTACACTTCTATCTCGCGATCGCAGTTCCGCATCTCTTACTTCCGCTTCCCCTTTCGCCATCTTCGTCCACCTGAGAGGAATGCTGAGAGGAACAGAGAGGAGTCGCTTTTACCGTTCCTCTGGTAAAATTTTGAATATTTCTATTTCAGCAATTAATCTCAGGATGTGTTCCTTATTTTTTTTCTAAAAACAAATATTTTGCTAATATCAAAAGATTTTTTTAAGATGTTGGTTTTCTATAAAACCTTTTTTTTACTTGAAACACGAGTTTTCTCTATAAACATATTTTTGGACAAAGTAAGTGCAACTCTTACCACTTTGAACTATTTTCTCCTTAACGTTTGAGTTTTTTGTCAGGTTGTACAAGGCGTAGACACACTGAAGAACTATTTCGTCTTCCTCTTGATGTCCTGAAAAAGCAACTTCGTCAGTCTTGCAATCCAAAGTATGTAGCTTACTCAAATGGTACATTCAGCAGAAATTAGCAGTACCCCAGTACCCCGCCTAGTAGACTGTGACTGTGCCCATTGTAACTTGTCGAGTTAGTTTCCAAACTCATCCGGGTTTTATGTAAAAAAAAAAAAAATTATAAAGATTATGTACTGTTTAGCTGTAATAAGATTTGTTTCTAGTGTACGGCGTCATCTGATGTATAACCGGCCTTGGCTTACTGGAATTCGAAATAAACTTGATACATAGGGAACTTGATAACTTGATACCTATTTATCCCTGGGAAAAAAGTCAAACCGATACACGTTCTGCAAACAGCCTTATAAGTCTCGGAAGGAGCTACAAATGGCAATCTGAAAATTCCGTCTGTAACCGTGGTACCAGTACAAATACTGTACAAGTCTGAAAATCGCGGAAAAGGAAGGATGGAACGACAAGAGACGTATAGTGGATGAGTACCACAAGTAAGACAATTCTATAACGTAAATGACTCACTTTGGATTATATCCACAAGCAGCTGTACGGTATCACCACTGCTAAGCTGCTTAGCTCCTTCCACGTGAGCTGCCACAGATCCAATGCAGCTGACAGCTGCTAACGTTAACACTGGGTCAGCTGCAAAAAAACAAAATGTAAAAAACTGTTATGCGTTATCTATTATTTATAACGATATATTGTACATTTCAGGATCAAGAAGCTCAAAAAAGGGAAATCGATGATACGACAATTCTCTCTGTCCGTCTGTACTCACGATAACTGTCAAACGGGTTGAAGTATCTGACCAAACTTCGTGAGCGGATTTTCGGGTCGAAGCCCAAGTGAAAAACTTTGCGGAGGTACCCACGAAGGAGGATAAGCGACAAATGAAGAGGTGAAGGGGGGGGCTATTTTACGTAAAGTTGGATATAAGGGAAATAAACCGTGAAGAATAATCATGAAATAATTCCAGAAGTTAAGACTCCACTGTGAGAGCCTTATAAACATTTCAGGCCCTACTGGTGGATCATCATGGAGAAAACATATTTTGATGGGGAAGCGCCCTCCGAGATGGAAAAATTATCCACTACACGGCAAAAAAAAATCTTGCAGTATTTGCTACTGGGATTAGTTATTTATTTGTTCTTATTTTTTTTATTGAATTATATCTTGCAAAGTTAAAATCTTGTGTGTTGTTCATTGTTCCTTCTTCTTTATTTTTTCTTTTCTTATCAGTGACATTTTATGTAAATACGGGTAATAAACTTATTCATTCATTCTTTAATCTTGTCTCTACTGAAATAATCTTTTCTCTAATTCGGATTAATCTTATCTCAGTAGGACAGGATTAATCCCAGTGGCAAATACTGCAGTCAACTTTAATCCTTACTCTGAGAAACTTTTTATAGTGTAGATACTGTTCCTATAGCCCACCATGGCGACTGTGGTGGTTTCCGAAGTACGTTCACAAGCTCATCGTTGGCTAGGTGGTTCCCAAAACGGCAATTTAAAGCACTTCTCTAATCAGAATTGATCTTCCATGATGGATTAGCTCAGAAATATCGTTTTTCGGAAACACTATTAATTTCCACGTGAAATTAGCGATTTTCTTGATAGCGCTTGTCGACTCTATCCAGCCTTCCTCCTTTTCGACGCGGCGGCTGGAAAAAATATTTAAAAACTGAAAGCGCCATATAAAAAAATGAGAAAAACAACTAAAACAAAAGAAGTGCAAAACAGAAGATGGGCTTGATGGCCTACCATGTCTTCCAAAATGAAAAACAACACTTTGAAGCTTATCATGTCCTTATGCATGAAAGAGTCGTCGGATCTTAAAGCTTTCGGCGAAGTTTGCGTTACATACCTAGCAAAACTCGGCTAGGCAGAAAAAGCGTTAAAAAGTCGTAGGTTCAAAAGGAAGGAATGGTGAAAGGCGGGTCTTCCATAGTGGAGCTAGGGATAAATTAAACTCAGAATAAGCAAGAGGGATCTTTTTAGCCGAAGGTCGCGGGTAAAAGACGTTCGCATCGAGCAGCATTTTTGCCTATCAGTCACCACTTAAAATGAGGGGAAAACTCACTATTGGACATCAACATTTGTTCGGTCCCTTGTTTAAGCACTGCTGTCAGAGATGAATCTCCGGTCTTCTCGGCAACATTCCCAGCGAGCCCAAGGTATTCAAGGAAAAACGTCTGGTCTGGATTTGAAGACATAATACCCGGCATGTCCTCGGCTATCGTCTGTAAAGCAAAAGCGATTTAACCACATGGATTCTAGTAGAACAAGGAAGTGAACGGGGTAACCCTAGGTTCACACAGACGTTCACACTGAGGTGATATCGGCCATCGCCGAGATTTTCGTCGCCAAAATCGGCGATTTCTGTTGCTCCGTCAGGCGATTTTCAATGTTGGGAAAATTCAACTTTAATCGGGCGACAGTACGATTTTATGCACGCAACAGCAACATGGATGACCCTTTTGATGATTCACTTTTAGAAAAATTAATTATTACTGTTCAGTTCTAACCCATTTTGTATGAAATGCGAGAAAATTTGTTTCTTTTTAAAAAATTTCGCGTTGAATTCTATTGCCGACGAAAATTCAGTGTGAACATCCAGGCGATAAAAATCTTCTGTCGCTGCGATTGGAAAATCTCGTTCATCGCCGCGATTTGCTCTGTGTGAACCTAGGGTAAGTGAAAGCTGATACCGGGGAGGACACGTCAGATGCAGACTGCCCCTACAAATACCGGCATAAGGCGTATTCTCTCCGATCCCCCAGGACTCCTCGGGGTATCGAAGGGAACGGCGAGAATAGAGGGAGTCACTCCACGCGGACTCCGCGTACAGAAAACAGCGAGAACACGGGGAATGCTCCCAAAACGGATTTGTTCGAAAAAAAATGCAGTTGAAGAAATTAGTCTGGATCTACTTTATTTTTGGTTTTATTTATTCTGATTATTATTAGTTAATTTTATATTGCACCAGCAAAACTGATTCCCCTCCAAACCTGAAAGGGAGTCCTTTTTGATGATGGTGATGATAGCCGGAGCATTCCCCGTCCGTGGGGACTCGCGAGAATACGGGGAGCGAGTCCCCGGGACAAACAAAAGCGCGGGGACTCTTCAATTGAAGTCCTCGGAGAACGGCGAGAATACGCCTATAGCTGCAGGGACGGTCACTTAAGCTCCTTCTTCAACTCGTATCTTCTCCTCCTTTACCCAGCATCCTTTTTTTTTTTAAGCCCGCGTAGCTTCTTTTCCTGACCTCCTCACAGTGGATTGAACCAAAGCGAGTGGCTACGCCTCCACCTCCACTCAGTGACGTTAAAAACTATTACTTAACGTCACTTACACTAAATTTTAAACAATCTTAATTTCATTAAATAACATTAAATTCAATATATAACAAAACACTTTTTTTCTATTTCTTCTCATTTTCCCCCTTATACTTTAAGACCCATATTATTTTATATTTTAATTATAGCAGCAAAAAAGTAGACTTTCCAATCAGCATCCTTGGTTTAAAAACATTTCTCAAGGATATTCTTTGGTAACGATTTCCTAGCAGATTTTCCTCACACTGTCATTGTAACATAAGGTGATGTACAGGGGCGTCGCAAGTGCATTTTCGTTGGGGGGGTGCAGAGCCAAAATTTTACCGAATCTCTCAAAAATTTTACCGAATCCTAGGAACTGAAAATTCGAGCTTTAAATTATGGAACAGAAAGGATTACGTAGGAAAAGTAACATTAAAGGGCAGCATGAAAGACGATAAGCCAACTTAATAAAGTGGCGTTTTGGCGAAGGCCACTTGGAGAATATTTTGCCGGGCACGATTGCAGTAACAGCTTCTATCTATTATACCCAAGAGAAAAATAAATCTAGCGCCGCAGGCGAATTTTCAGATTTTTTTTTTCCTGTAGGCTAAATTTAACTGCTTATTACAAATTCTATCATTTACCATGGATTAAATACCGATGTTCTAAGAAGTTCCAGGAACCGAATGGAGCGACGTTCCGACAGCAGCAGCTACTGTAGTATAGTCAATACTATCCATGATCACAGAAAGTGAGCGCCGCAGGCGAGATTTTTTTTTCCTGTAGGCTAAAATTTAACTGCTTATCTTACAAATTCTATCATTAACCGTGGATTAAATACCGATGCTCTAAGAAGTTCCAGAAACCGGATGGAGCGACGTTCCTGCAGCAGCAGCTACTCTACCATAGTCAATACTACCCATGATCACATAAAGTGGGCGCCGCAGGCGAAATTGTATTTAAGTTAGCTTTTTCCTGCCAAATTTAACTATTTCCATCCAGATTTTAGCTTTTAATGTTTCGAAACCCCAATCCTAAAACTGTCTTAAAACCCCAATCAAATGACGCACCCTTCCGCAAAATATAGAATATTAAGATTCATGATTAAATCTTCTTTTTGGGATCCAAAGTAAAAGTAAGGACTATCGATGAGATCATAAATCAGTCCTTTTGTTTGCAACCAGTGCTTCACTCGACCTCTTCCGAGTTTCGAGGTTCGTGATAACTCCCGAATGGCAATTATACCGAATCCCAGTTATTATACCAAATAAGTTTAGACCGGTAGCATGTTCGAGATTCTGTATAACTACCGTATCTCGGTTATTATACCGAATTGTTTTGATATCAAAACAGTAGCCTACCGAATAATTTTCGTATTCGGTATAATTTCGTCGAAAATGGAACAAAAGTAGGGATTTATGGTAACTACCGGATCCTGAAAATTATGCCGAATAAATTACCGAATCCCAAATATGATACCGAATAATTCTAGACCGATACCTTATTTGGGATTCTGTGTAACTACCGAACCTCCATAAATCTACCGAATAGTCCTGGCATCGAACAATTACCAAATATTTTCCTTAAATTCTCTCCCCGAATTCGTGATAACTACCAAATACTGGGAATTATAGCGAATCCCGATCATTATACCGAATAGATTTGTACCGATAGCCTATTTGGGATTCTGTATAACTACCGAATCTCTGTAAATATACCGAATAGTTCCGCTATCGAAAAAATACCAAACAGTTTTAGTAAAATTTTGGGCCGGAGGCCCAAAATTTTACCGAATCTCAAAAAGTTGGGGGGGTGCTGCACCCCCCCCCCCCTTGCGACGCCCCTGGTGATGCACGCCTCACCGCTGCGGACTCTTGCTCCGGTGGAAACCAGACCTTGGCTTATTATCTACGACTCGTGACGTTTTCGTGACGTCATGAAAGATATAGGGAAATTCGATTAAATCAATGTTGCAGAATATGTATTTGTATCTATTTATATAGAGCCGAGCCGTCAGCGAGGCGCCGGACGCGTCTACACTTATAAACCGTTCTAGGGACAATCAGTTCCGTTAGTAAATGGAAAATACAGACTTTTCATGTGACGTCACGAGTCATAGATAATCGGCTAAAGTTAGTCAACACCCTTGCTCCCAGAAGCTTGTTGTACACAATGACCGGGCTCCACTATAGTCACACCTGGTAATAACGCCGGTAATAAGACCGTTCTGCGGTCAAAATTATGAAGAAAAGACGCTGAAATAGTCGAGATGGAAAAATCCACCTTCGCCATTTTGAAACGTAACTTTGGACCAATCAGACCACAGTCACTGACTTTTGCCAGTCTTGGCCTATGAGTGATGATGGTGGTAATATATCTTGAATTTCTTTGTTCCAAGTGTGACCAGGATGAAACGTAAAGAGTAGGTAATAACCAAATTAACGAGGCAAATTACGTACAGATGTAACTGAATGTCGCCCGGGCATAAGGCGTTTTTTCCGCGATCTCATTTCAAGAGTTTCGGTTGTGACTCGAAAAGAGTGTTTCCGCGGTCATTTCTGTGGCCCACAAGTGTCTTTTGCGATCAACTGCCGAGATGATTTTCAATTTTGAGGCTCGAGTTTGGCGGGAAATTCAACACTGCAAACACTTCTGGAAACAGCACGAGATCAAGAAGCGTTTGAGATGGTAAACAGCGGAGTAGAACCAGGGCGGGACGACCAGACAGTTTGCGCTAGGACGCCAGGTCGAAAGTAGGAAAACAATACTTCGGGGAAGGTTTAAGTTTATCAAGGCACAGAAAAGGTAAGCAAGTTAAAGTGACGCATTTTAAGGAAGCGGACCGGGGGGCGGGGGGGCATAATAAATAAGTCATAGGGTTTGGCAACGCGAGGAGGTTAAGAGCTCCATGACGGAAAATGGGATGGCAAAAACGGAAATCTACAAGACCAATTTGGTGGAGTAAAACATTCCCATCCGGGATCTCACTGAAACCTTTGGTCTTTTACGCCAAGGATTTAAATGAAGCGATAGGAAGAAGACAAGTCAATTGTTGACATGTTTTCAGGAAGGAAACGGGAACACAGAAATAGCCTACTGTAAATATGGACTCGGTTAAACTACCGCTCGGGTCGGAAGCGGGAAGCTGCTTATATAGTAAGAGCTGCGGCAGTGACCAAATCCTGTCACCGACGTTGGCTTGGTCACGCCCTTCGGCGCGCGAATGACCGCCTGGTTGAGCAAGTTTTCCTAAAAGAACCTCTTCATTGATAGTGTTCGCCTTTCTCTTCCTTTACTAAAAAAAAGGTTTAAAACTAAATTGTTGGATTTGTATTAATGAGGAGTGTTGGAGAAGGTGGTTTGGCCTCTGGTTTGTTTAGTCCTGATTCTCTGATTCTTTGCCCATGGTTATATATTTTTTATATTTTGATGGTTATTGAGTCTTCGATCTGACGTGGTAAGTTGCTTTATAATCTCTTATTGTTTTTCATGTTTTTCTTTCTTCTTGTTGTTCACGCTGTTATGATATAGGCGCGCTCTTAATCTGTTATTGGTTGAATTTTCTTCTCTTCTTTGTATAATGCCCTAGCCTTTGTTGAGTCCCTCTCTGCCGGGTAACTTCCTGATACTTAGTTATTTTGTTTTGTTGTAAATAATAAAACCTTGAACCTTGGAAAAGGAGACCGGGTGGCCCACTCAAGAATTGGTGGGTGACCGTAATGAAAAAGCTTGAGCTTGTAGGCGACTTCCACCGCCTTGGCCGAAGATGCGACAGCAACTAGCTGGTCTCTCAAGAGCTGGTACAAGATGGAAACAGTTGAGATGCCACCCTGCAACAGCTCACGGACGCTGGGTTAGGCGGAAATCGCCTGTTCTCGTTACGAGTGTGTACGGAATAAAGGGAAGGAAGAGCTCGAATAACAGATACGAGTGAGCGGAAATACCTTGGCAAGTGGCAAAGGTATGACTTGGCTAATGGTTCGCAGCAATCTTAGAAGCAGGGGATCCAAGGTTTTTGAACCAATCAGGTAAAGCTGTTCAACATTCTCAGAAAATATCAAAGCCACTTCTTCGTCCAAGGATAAATTGATACACAGACACATGAGCTGTTCGCTGTGAGTTGACGGTGCTGACAGTAGCTTCGCAAGCTGAAAAGAAGGAACGAAAAGATTAAAGACGACCTTATGCTGGTTCTGCTTCAAACAATGACAAAACTGCACGACCATTAACTTCCTTCAGTTTGCTGTTTCCGGAGGCTCGAACACCTTTTCTCATTGCTTGCCTCTTTATTTTGCAGTTCCACAAGGCCGGAATTTTCAAGTTCCTTCCTCTAGCTTCGGACTGGAGTTTTGCAGAACTAGCTTTTCAATTCGTCAAACTGTTAAAAAAAATATGGAGCTCGTTGCCTGAAGCTATTAGACATAAAGTAAACTATTATTGTTATAAACTATTAGCTAAAGGCTCTCAAAAGTACAGGTATTATAACAATTATATTTCCTCTCTATAATTTTCTCTGATTTTTTTTTTTCTGACTGGTGGAAAGATTGTCTTCAAATTTTCGTGCTGCTGTTTGTGTTCGTTCTGTTTGTTAACATCTTAGGCTACGGTTTTGTTATCTCGTGTTGCAAATCAATCAGTTAATTACAAAAACGTCATTTTTCTATGCCACTGGCATGACTGGCGTACGCTTCTTTTATTTTTAAATCTTTAATGTTCGCAGTTGTTACATAGGGGGATCCCTTACATAGGAGGAGAATGTTTAAAGTTTAACCGAAAAGGGCTGCGATAGGACAATCTAGTTACCCGTTACTTATTCATTTAAGTTGGCTTGAAGACCCTCTGAAAATGCGTTACTTTGTTGTTCCGCTATTCACGAATAATCGCTTTTCAAATAGTGGAATTTCCTTGTGATTTGTGGTGCCTCTATGCGCTTGCATTTTTGTTGTATGCCTCACGAGAAAGATTTATGATTTTTTTTTTCTGTTCAGGCACTAAGCAATCTTCACCAATCTCACCACTGCCCACTGAAAAGCCGCGTTTGTGTTGAGATTAAAATTTCCCGCGTCATAGTAGAATTTACGCTGTGGGGACGGCCGCAGATATTCTGAACGTCATACTAGAGCAGATAGAGGAAAATAAAAAAATCCCTCTGCAGAATCCAAATAATTCAGTGTATTAAATTAAATTACTCAACAATAAGTCGGCTTTTCAGTTAAACTTTAATGCGTACAACACCGTCCCTTGATCGTTGAGCAAAACAAAGGGTGGGTCCGTATGAAACAAAAGCTAAAGACTGGATTAGAATTAAGAAGTCTAGGTCACCGTACGGGCTTTAAAGCACAACCCTTACTATATATAAATGATCTTTCCACGATAAAAACAGCTCAGAACTATTGTTTTACAAACACACAATTACTTCCCCCGTGAAATTAGCCATGTTCTTGTTAGCGCTTGTCGACTCTATCATGCCTTCCTACTCTCCGACGCGGCGGCTGGACGCAAAATATCTGAAAACTGAATGCGCCGTGGTTAAAAAGTGGGAATTGTGGGAAAACCAAGCAAAACCAAAGAAATCCAAAACAGACAACAGACCTGACGGCCTAGCATATCTTCCAAAATGAAAAACAACACTTTGAAGCCTATTGTGTCCTTATGCGTGAAAGTGTTGTCGTGGATCTGTAACTTTCGGCACAGTTTGCGTTGCATGCCTGGCAAAACTCGGCTAGGCGGAAAAAGCGCTAAAAGGTCGTAGGTTCAAACGAAACAATGGCGAAAGGCAGGGATTTCAGAAGCTTTTAATCCCATAAGGGAGGTAGGGATAAAATAAACGCAGAATAAGAAAGAGGGTACCTTTAAAGACAGAAGGTTGGTTAACATCTTAAGGCTACCCTGAACCACGGTTGACCCGCCCCCCAAATAAGCTCATTTATGAACAAAGATGTGTGTTCCGTCCTAAAACTTTTATTTCTTTAAAAAATTATTTAAAATATTTCGAGACCACCTCCCAAATTATGAAAAAATAAAAATTCATGATTCGATCTAGAACTGTCAAATCAATATTGGCCGAAAATTTCCAGCTCGCCACTTCCCCCTTAGTTTCACATTTTTATTTTAAACAAACAAATTAATTCAGTTTTTTTCATTCCCACTCTACTTCTCACGAAATAGTAAGAAACCACCAGTTCAAAAATCTGCTGTACAATATTTTTTCAAAGAAATGCTTTTCCATGTCAAATCTATCTTTTGGATGATGGCGTGGGAAAACTGTAAGCTTTCTCCTTCCCTCTCAGATTTCTATCCGTGTTTTTTTCCTGGAAAACCCCAACACCAGATGAAAGCGAAGGGAAATCGACTGACGATGAATTTCGGTCCGTGCGGGATTCGAGGAACGGAACTTGAAGCCGATTTGGACCAGAAAAGATCCGGATTCTACTTGGACAGAAAGCCTCAAATCCGAATTCGTTGCCCCGGTCCTCAAAAGTTGGTCCAGAGGAGGCGCGACTACCTCAGTTTCAAAGAACGTTCTTGATTCATTTAAACTGATGGGCTGTCTTACCGATTTGATCAGTTGACTATGCTTTGATAAGATGACGCAGTCGTCGAGGGATAACTGGTATAACAGTCGCAGAGCTGCCTCACAGTGTTGCTGGTTACCTGGAACAGAAGTGCAAAAACTTATGTAGCTCATATTATACCGTTGTCAACTTTCTTCAGTCCCCGGTTCACTTTCTTCAAATTTTCTAAATACTAACTTGCCTGCCCCCACCCCTTGGACAATAAATACTATATTAAAATGTATAATAAGTGATCCTGAACTTGCTATTTGTAACCTGATCAGCCAGTTCTATTAAAAAATCCAGTCCCACCCCTGGAGCAAAATTATCGAAGTGTAAGCGTACATATACGTAAACATTGTTCAGTTGATGATCACAGAGGTTTCAGTTTATAACTGTTGATTTTTTTGGTGTGTGAAAGTTTAATGCTTTCCTTTTTCCGTCCTCTTTGGGATCCCAAAACGTAAGTGAGGGATACCTATGACATCGCAAAAGTTGTCCGTCTGTCCGTCCGTCTGTCTGTCCGTCTGTCAGCACGATAACTCTCGAAGGGAATGATATATTTTGATGAAACTTGGTGTGAGGATTCTTTGGGTCAACAGTAAGGTCGAGTTCGTAGATGGGCTCTGTAGCCCTACATTTAGGGGTAGGGGAGGGTGTTTAAATTAGGGGTCAAACAAAATATTTTGAAACAGCTAATGTGATAGTCGGTTATGGGATAAGAAGACATGCTGAACACGATGGTGAAAACCATTTTCTAGCCGGATAAGTAGTTCGCCAGGAATCCGGCCAAAACCGGAAAATTTGTTAAAAGCGAAAGTTTTATTTGAAGTTTATTAGATGACAGATTTGAGGGTAAGAAGAGACGCTGAATCTGTATATGACAATCATTTTTTACCCGGACAAATCCGGTTGAAACCGGATTTTTTTTTATGAGTTAAGTTTTATTTGAAGTTGATCAGATGTTCTTTATAGGGATAAGGAGATAATCTTAATTCGTTTCTGAACTTTTTTTTTTTTGCTGGACAAGTAGTTCGCTCGGAATTCGGCTGAAACCGGAAATTTGGCAGAAGAAAAGCAGGAAGTTTCGATCAGTATGGTCAAAATAGTTATGGCTTATACAGGTATATCTGAACTTGGTTTTCTCAGATGATTAGCCTGGCGAAGACTGGATCTGGCGAAGACAAGACCTAGTTGCCTGGATCAAATATTAAATTTTTGGGATCCCATCGAAACCTTTGGTCTTGTTCTTTATGACAGGTGACAGATAAATAAATTACCCAAGCCTGCAACGCAGAGTAGAAAACAGCATGCAGCCCATGCAGGTCGACACTCAAGGAGTGGAATGCTTCTAACAAGAGTATTATAATTAGTAGGTCTCATCCTTTTTTCGTTAGTAGGTCTCATCCTTATTTTGTCTCATCCTTTGGATTGCATTTCTTTTTCTGTACCACAAGTCACTTCTTTTCGATGGCTTGGGATTTCTGTTTGCAATTCTCTAAGTTCTTTTCGTTTTCAGACAATTCGGGATATTCAGATTAAGCTTAAACTGGGGTATTCTAAAATTGTTGGAAATCGTGGACATTTCCGGCGACAAGCACTTACAAAGCTGTACTCGAGTTTCTGCGACCATTCTGTGTTATTTTGTGCTGGGTTTTATATGCTTCTGAATAAAGGTGACGTAAAGAGGGTCAAGACGGATTACTATCGGTATTGTAAGTTCTTACTTTATTTACCACGATCATTTCGGAACCGAAGGTTAATTAGTCAATATCAGGCAACGGATATTGTTCTCTCAGTGGAAAAACTAAGTTCAAAATTAACTGATGAAGCGCCAATCCGTCTTGGTCCTAACAATCGTCTTATCCGCCTCTTTTGCTAAATTGTTATTTCTTTTTCTTGTATTTTGTGTTATTTGTAGTTCTTTGTTTTTTCTCCTTGTACTCCACTTTTTCCCTTTGTAAGTGGGTAAGAAATAAATTATTATTAGTACGCCCACGTTTTGATGCGAACTTTAACGATCGAAGGCGCAACCACAACACAGCCAGCAATGGTGCGAAGAGACGATAATTGGAATTCTTGACAGGATTTTAACCACCGTCATGACTTCCATTTGGAAAAGTTGAAATTGTCCTTCCCGGCCAAGACTGATGAAAACAGGAAAAATTCGAGATCGTCTGGCCAAACAAGATGGGTGTGTCCAAACGATAACAAAGAAAGCCCGTTCTGGTGGTTCTAGATCTACAGATCGGAGGAGACTTTCGCAGAGACTATACCAATCCGCTCATCCAGCACTAACATCTTGCCCTGCCATCACGACATTCTTAACCATTTTTTTTAAATCCAGAACCCTGTTTAGTGTATATGTTAAAGTTTAACTGAAAGGCCGACTTATTTTTGTGTCATTTGATTGAATACACTGAATTATTTGGATTCTGCAAAGGTTTTTTTTTTATTTTCCATTATTTGCTCTAGTTATGACATTCAGAAAATCTGCGGCCGTTCCCACAGCGTAAATTCTACTATGACGCAGGGAATTTTAATCTCAACACAAACGCGGCTTTTCAGTGGGCAGTGGTGAGACTGGTGAAGATTGCTTAGTGCCTGAACAAAAAATAAATCTTTCTCGTAAAGTAGACAACAAAAAATACAAGCACATAGAGTACCACAAATCACAAGGAAATTCCACTATTTGAAAATTGATTATTCGTGAATAATTTCAGCGGGTCTTCAAGCCAATTTAAGTGAATAAGTGATGGGTAACTAGATTGTCCTATCCCAGCCCTTTTCGGTTAAACTTTAATAGGTCAAAATTTCACGTCACTATGTTTCAAGTGTATTTAAAGAACGTAAACAAGTTGTTTAGTATTTTAATTCATGCCTTTTACTTTGTTTTGTATTACTCCGCTATAGCTGAAATCCCGGGTTACAAATAAATAACTAAATCGAGCTACTCGGAGGGTTCTTACCTAGGAACTTCACAAATAATTCCACGAATCCCAGCTTGGTCATCTGGCTTCGTGCCAAAGTTGAAAACGAGAGATTCTGCAGAAGATTCAGACACGTCTCCGCCAAGACGGGATCGCTTCTGTACTGGTGAAGGACTACGTGGAGGGACTCAAATATGTCGCACGATACCTATGAAAGCATATGGAAATATCAATAGAAATGCTTTGAACTGAAGCGAGTGTTAACCTCATTCGCATCCCCTCTCCCGCCCCACACACACGCATAGCTCATCTAAACCGAATCTACAGTCATTGTTCGTCAGAAGACATTCTCAACAAATTTTGTCAGAGTTTTGTAAGATACAGTGGCGAGATTTAACTCACCCAGTTAAGAGCTGGTATATGAGCTAGCACGTATGCTTTCTTTAGCTGAGACAGAACGAAAAGCAGTGTTGCCACTGAAACATCACTTTCTGAGTTCGGAAAATGATCTGACTGAGACTCTCTTCTCCACCAACGTTCCCCGCCTCTTTGGAGAATACAGAACGAATATAGAGCTTCTGGTTCGTCAATTTAACTTTCTAGTGTTTACTCTTGTATGTGTTTTTGTTTAGCGTATCAATATAATATTTCAGTTCAGCTCCATGATGTTTCGGTTTAGTGACTTAATTATTCTGTTGTTGTGTTTCTTTATTTGATCATTTTTTTTTTTTTTTACCATACTCCGTCTCTACCTAGACGGTTTATAAATAAAATTCAGTTGAATTCAATATGGCTTCAGCTCGGTTAAATAAAAAAATAAAAGTAAACAAAAGGTCACGAACGGAACACTATGTAATCAGCCGGACTCAGAATTTACGGTCCAGAATGACGATCAGGTTAGGACTGTCACCGACTTGAATTCTACCCAGGATTTCCGGCACCATCGTCGCGTACGGAAAAGCTGATTTTTTCCACACTAACGCGCAGACAATCCGGCTTGGATCTTAAAAAAAATACCAAATACACCTCAATACAACAGAGCATTAAGAATATCGCCAAACCCAGACAATCAATATGCAGTTGGTTCCATGCTGGTATAAAAGGGTTCAAAGGAGCATCAACTACAGTGTCAGAAGTTTCATAACGGACAGCACAAGGATGCGCGGTTTCAACAGACAATCCGTAACAGACAACACTTGGGATATTATCTGTTGTGTTTGAAACGTTACGCATGAAATGGTATGCATAACAAGCATTGCCAGGAAAAGCCGAAAAACCGCAAAAAAATGCATCTGGTGAATTTTCCGACATCATGACGACAAACAAAAAAGTCAGCAGATGCTCTTTTGGCTGTTTTTTTGGCTCTTTCTGGCAATTCTTGTTATGCATAACATTTCATGCATAACGTTTTCAAACACAACAGATAACATCCCACGTGTTGTCTGTTATTCATTGTCTGTTGAAACCGCGCATCCTTGTGTTGTCTTTTATGAAAAATTCTGACAGTGTAGATGGTGACTAACTTTAGTGGCAAAAGGGTTAACGCCTCTAAACTGAGTGAAAAATTCACACGAAATGGTGCAAAGACTCGTCTATTTTGTCTTTTTTTCACGCTGTGCTGCACACTAACTTACACTCGAATCTGGCAATTTTTGTTTCTTTCTTTTTGACCGTTTCCGTCTCGCACTTTTTCCCACTTTTCTAGTTTTCTTCTTTGGGGTTTCCGGTTTTAGGTCTTTTATCGTGACAGCAGTAAATATAAATTTTGCGGCTTTGCTGGATTTTGGTTTCGGGCCGCTAACTGGACGGCGGACTTGACCAGCTTTGGGTCTCTGGCGGAAAAAATAATTTCTCAGGACAAACAATCTCACAGAAAGATGCTAATCCATAAGTTTACGGGTTCGCTAATATGGAAAGGACATAGTTTACTTAGTAGCATGGACTGTCATGGACAACTAAAGCTCAACGGCCATTCGGCTCTGGTCATCCCAACTTTAAGGAGACAGCGACTGTCTTCCTCGTTCGTACATTAAACGTTGCCTCACTTCTCCTACAACACCAACTTCTCGCAGGTCACCAAGCAAGATGGATCAGGGTAAGAGTGAATAAAGCTTCGCAAGAACTACCAACTTCCATACAGCCGGTGTCAACTTCTTGTCATCTTTCGCTCATTGTGTCAACTCATCCTCGTTCGGGAGTGGGAAAAGCGTGAACGGGCTTTGACTCGTATTTGCATCATTCAACCACATCAATTCTTGATCAAGAATAGGGCTTGAGTAAATCGAAAGAACAGGGCGATGACTAAACAAGGGCATAGGACTCCTATGGATACTTAATGCGTTAGTATTTCTAGAAGCGACAGAGAATTTTGTTGGTCGACATTTCATCCATTTCTGGCGAGGGTCCTGCCCAAGTCAACGCTTTCTAAGTGACAAAGATGGACCAGTCTAAAGCTTCGGTATCAGTACCCTAAACAACAAGACCAAAGGTTCCGATGGGATCCCAAAAATTCAATATCTGATCCAGACAAATAGGTTTTGTCTTCGCCAGATCCAGTCTTCGCCAGACTCCTTGAACATTTTTACTCTTAAAATTTAGAAACAGATTAAGGCCAAACAGCTAATCATCAAGAAAACCAAGTTCAGATATGGATTCAGCATGTGTATGCCTTACTTCTACGAATTTTCCGGTTTCGGCGAAATTTTCGGAACTACTTATCCGGCGAATAAATAAAGCTCAAAAACGAATCCAGCGTATATCTCCTTATCCCTATATCCAACATCTAATCAGCTTCAAATAAAAATTTAACTTATAACAAATATTCCGGTTTCAGCCGGATTCCGGGCGAACTATATGTCCGGCTAAAAAATGATTGTCATATACGGATTCAGCATCTGTTCTTACCCCTAAATCGGACATCTAATCAACTTCGAATAAAACTTTTACTTTTAACAAACTTTCCGGTTTTGGCCGGATTCCGGGCGAACTACTTGTCCGGCAAGAAAACGGTTTTCATATTCATGTTCAGCATGACTTCTTACCCCTACATCGAACGTCTAATCAACTTCAAATAAAACTTTTACTTTTAACAAACTTTCCGGTTTTGGCCGGATTCCGGGCGAACTGCTTGTCCGGCGAGAAAATGGTTTTCACATTCGCGTTCGGGATGCCTTCTTAACCCTAAATCGAACATCTAATCAACTTCAAATAGAACTTTTACTTTTAACAAACTTTCCGGTTTTGGCCGGATTCCGGGCGAACTACTTGTCCGGCAAGAAAATGGTTTTCATATTCGTGCTGAGCATGTCTTCTTACCCTACAATCGACTATCACATTAGCGTTTTAAGAATATTTTGCTTGCCCCTTAATTTGAACCCCCTCCCCCACCCCTAAATCTAGGGCTACAGAGCCCATCTACGAACTCGACCTTACTCTTGACCCAAAGAATCCTCGTACCAAGTTTCATCGAAATATCTCATTCCCTTCGAGAGTTATCGTGCTCACAGACGGACGGACGGACAGACGGACAACTTTTGCGATGTCATAGGTATCCCTCCACTTACGTTTTGGGATCCCAAAAAGAGCCAAACAACCACACAAAGTTCTCTACTAACCCAGTTATAAAGGCAACGACTCCCGCTGTCACCAACCGCAGGGCCGAACAAATGCAGTCCACTCGCTAGACTCCTACATCTAACAGACTATTGATGGTACAGTGGGTGGAATTGGTGAATTCAAGCTACCTATGCTATAAGTGACTGAGCGGAACTATGGACGCGGAGAACGTGACGTCCTAATTTTCGAAGATTGTCCAGCTTAAGCCAAGTCGTTCTCGCTTAAAAGGAAACGCTTACATTTTGGGACTTTGGTCTGTCCTGCGATGGTACAAGCCCATTGGCACGAATCTGCCTTTTCTTGTCCTTTTCACCAGGCCGAGGCAACTTGGCTAGGATCTGGCGGTCATTAGTCTTGAAAGAAACACAAACTGACAAAACGACTACGATTATTTGAAGCCTACATTTTACCGAAGAACAGACGAGTTTTCCGCAGATGAAAGCTCACGTATACTTCAAAGCATCGTGCTGCATTCACAACGACATCAGCGTCAGTGAAGCTTATGCTAGGCTTCGGTGGACCGACTAGTCGAATTCATCATCGGTTTTAAGTACCTCCAGTCGTGGTGGGTTTTGGCTCTGCTAGTGTTTTACACAATCGTACGAAGCACCGCCACATCTTGCCGACAAACACCAACACGGCCAATCGACAGGATTATGCAGGATTAGCCCAGTACTCATTTTTGACCTCACAGAGCCACCATTACGTTTTGTTTTATTTTGAATAAGGCGTATTCTCGCCGTTCCCCGAGGAATCCACTTGAGGAGTCCCCGCGTTTTTGTTTGTCCCGCGGACTCACTCCCGGTATTCTTGCGAGTCCCCAAATGCGTGGCCACCTTCCTAATTTGTTCTTTTTTTTTAGAAAATGAATCTGGCAACCGCCTTATTTATCTTCTACCTTGGAGCATATTCCTCACAGCCCGCTAAGATAGAAGAAAGTGAATCAGTAGGGAGGGCCGATAGGCTACCGCGGACATTAGAGCCAGAAGTTTGGTGCGGTATCGGTACCCAACCCGACTAGCCCCATATGTCAAACGAGGGTACACTTTACCTGAGCGGGCGGAAGATATCGGGGTCAGCGAGCTTATGAAGGCTGTTGGTGATAATGGTAAGTAGTTTTTGACAGTGCAAAACGGATACGTCAGCTGAAATTTATTAGAGCTATATTTCGGCCCTTCTTGGCAAGCTTCAGGCTCAAGCCCATGGGCGGGGATTGCTCCGATTATCGTCACTATCATCAAAAAGGACTCCAAAATCGTCAGTATGAAGGACATCAAAATCGTCACTATCATCAAAAAATAAACAGAATAAAGAAAACTAAAAATAAAGTGGATCAGACTAATTTCACGAACTGCATATTTTTTTTCGAACAAAATCCATTGAAAGCATTCCCCGCGTTCTCGCTGTTTTCGTACGCGGAAACCGCGTAGAGTGACTCCCTCTATTCTCGCCGTTCCCTTCGATTCCCCGAGGAGTCCCCGGAAAACGACGAGAATACGCCTATAGCTGACGGTATTATTGTTGTGGGGTAGATCATTTGCAGATACCATGGTGCCTAATACCACGGATTAGTGATACTGATTTTCGGCCTCACAGAGCCATCATTACGTTTTATGCATATTTTCTTTTAAATAGCCGACGGTATTCTTATTGTTGTGGGGTAGACCATTTGCAGATTCCATGGTACGTAATACCACGGTATAGTCGGTCTTGCAGCTATCTGGCCAACTACCGTGGTATCTGATATTCAGATACCACGGTCCCAACCGTAGTAACTGACCACAATATCTGAAAAAATCATCTCAATTTCATCACCGAAGCACCCGTAGTATCAGATACCATGGTAACTGCAAAAGCGACAAAATACAGATCCAGTTACCGTGGTATCAGATACTATGGTATCAGATACTATGGTATCTGCAAAAACTCAACTAGTATAACACTTGCCATAGCGTTCTTCTTGATTATGAAAACGAGATTTTCGGGTGTTTTTTTTTTAATTATCCCTCTAAGATTATGTGCGAGGGATAAATAAATTTTCATAATTTTGTTTGCAATGAATTGTCAGCTTGGCTTCATACCTTATATTCTTCTTGATTCTAGACAATGTTCTATCTATCCAATGCTCCTGTCAATCAAAGGAGCTTTGCATAGCAAGAACTACCCTTAGACAAAAGCAGCAGGCCATCGACCTTTTAGGCTAATCGCGCACATGTTAAACGATGGCTAAAACCGGAAAGTCGGCCACGAAGCTCGTCAGCAATATTTTGGGCCCTTCTTGGCAAGGGTCCTTGTCAGGCTGTTGTTGGACTAGAAGAAATGAACCTGCAATCAGCACCTTATTCTTACAATTCAGAGAGATATCCCTTGTTGCCTTCAAAGCGGCCTCTGAGACCATTTTTGATTGGCTACTATAGATAGAACCGAGCATCCAGCGAGGCGCTGTACGCGTCTACACTGGATGATCGAGTATGATTACTTACTGTCGTTTAATTGTTATTGTTCATGTACTTCGTGTTTTTGTTTTTCCCTTTTTCAGTTTCTTTTATTATACTCCACTAGTCCTCATTGTAGTACAGTGGGTCAATAAAATTCATTCATTCACACTTATAAACCGTTCTAGGGAAAATGAATAGTCGCTTTGTAGGCCGCTTTGAAGGCAACAAAGGGTATCTCCCAGGATGGTAAGAATAAGCTGCAATCAGTCCAATATACGTCCAATATATTCTTCCAGTCCAGCAACATCACGACGAGCTTCAATATTACTTTCTTCTCGAGAAAATGCAGTTACATCAAAGTTACCTGAAGACCGTGAGATACTTACCATTTCACTCACTGACTCCTTGAAGACAGACAGGGAGTGAAGTAGCTGCACAGCAGACCGTATCCAGTATTTGTCTCCACTTCCGTCGACGCCAAATTTTCTCAGTGCAGCAGCAACAATCAGAATAATTCCGCGACGAACCATTTTTGACTGCACTTCGGTATCCTCGGCAAGCAAGTCCAGCATCGAGAAGGCAACTGCGGAGAAATAATAGTAGTACGCACACCTTTGGATATAGAGACCGAAGTAACCTAAATAAAAAACAAACAAAAAATCATAGATATGACGTGGGAGTGGTAGGACAATGGTTTTATTCAGTCTTTTTTAATTATAATGACGTTAATTTACGCCAAACAAACTTGGCATGAGCCATGAAAGGGTTTTTGGCGAATAACAAGATTTATCTATCTAAATCGATAAGTGTGCACACAAGTTTATCGCAAAACCAGAACTGGACCAAGATTATCTCCTTTACAGATTGTGTTTATGGCTGAGGACGCAACGTTTTGCGTCAATAGTGTGTGTCTCATAACGCGTTCAGGTACGTCTCGACCACTATTATCTTGAATGCAAAAACCTTACAGGATCCGTCGTAACTACAATGCCGATACCTATAGTCTATCTACCCAATCTCATTTAAGAGATTTGTAAATAAGTAATGGTGGGTTTACACACTGCGTACAATCCGGGCGTATTATAAAATCCGAGCGTATTTTACGCATGTATTTGAGCTTGGAGGATTTCTAGCAATATGGACATATTTACATACAAAACGGGCCGATTTCTCAGACACGTCCGCATTGCTAGAGATCTTTTCAAGCCCAAATACATGCGTGAAATACGCTCGGATTTCAAAATACACTCGAATTTGTGCTGTGTGTAAACGAAGCATAAGTAGGGTTTATCCACACAACAACTTGATAGCGAGCTAATTTGGTTGTCTTCAAAAACTTCATTCGGTATAGCAATCACAGAGAAACAAATAACGGCATAAATGGCCGCAAAATATTTGCGTTCATTTTTGCTTCATGACATTTCTTTATACATGTTAACGAAAAACGGCACCTGTGCCTGTTTGGTTTTGACTTTACTCCATTTTTGCCTTCAGCTTGAGCTTTGAACTTTTTGGCTCTTTTCGTGGTGGATCAGGCTGCCGCTAATACTCTATATGACTAAGTCCAAAACACGCCAGTGATCCTCAGGAGGAACGAGTAAACGTCTCACTAACGACTAAAACTCAACAACTCATATCCTGTGTCAACCAATCACGGCGATCTTTGGGAGCAGCAGTGATACCACCGCTTCCAGCTCTTCCGCTAGGTACCCGGCGATTTTGCATCAGCAAGGATAATTAGTCATCAAGAGTACCGCTCCTAAGGTACCATTGGTCGGAAAGAGAGGGTTACACAATTTTCTCAGTGTTTCTGATCAAAGCTAAGAGGGCTGCTCGTAGTTGAAACAGACAGATGGGTCTGTAATTTTCTGATAAAGGAAACTTCAAGTTAATCAGGTGTGTTAGGATATTGCACCAAAAACTGTACCTACTGCGCCCTGGGCTTTAAACTTAAGCGTCTGCAAAGAAAGACCACATAATCGCAGCAGTTTCGAGCAAATTTGATTCTGGCACGAAACGCTAGATAACAACCTCTTTTGGCAGTGATCATGCGACGGGGACTGGAAGTTAACCCCCCCCCCCACACACACACACACGAAACAAAATGAGGAAGAAGAGGCTGTTCTGCATTCTGCGGTTTGTTTACAGCCAACACATTCTAGCCAACGCATCCATCTTGTAGTCATTATTTTCTGACCTTGCATAATTTTCTCAATTCCCCTCCTCACTCCTGCCAATTCAGATTTGACATTGCTATCTTCATTAACCCGAAGGGGTTTATACTTCCCAATCAACGCCTCAATCAAGTCCATGACGGTCGAGCCAACCTGAAAGTTGGATCGTTAGTAGGGATTCGTAAACCGACGTTGAACCTTAAAAAGTATTGGCTTTTCATCTGGAAGCGTTATCTTTGTTGGTGGTGGAGGCAGGAGGAGCGCTAAAGACCTGCTTCATGGAACGCCACAAAAAAGGTATATCGACACGCATATAAGCAGTTGGCAATTTACTAAACACAAAGATCGCTAATCAATTATTAATGACTACCAGGCCGAGCTTACAACACAACTCAGTCGTAAGAACATAATAATATGGCGCTCACTCTCGAAATTGCGTCCTTGCTCTCCTATAATGCAATCCACGAGACCACGACCCAAATGAGCGCTATCATTTTTACGCTTCTGCCGAGGGGCTGATCACTGAAATTTTTTATGTACACCAAGAGGCACGGAGGCTGACCCGGAGCCACGGAGGCAGGGACCCTGTACACCTTGCGACTGAAGTGAGAAGCCCCTCGGCTTCTGCAAGACTCCATATACCAACCCCGTAGTTCCATGCAATACTTTTGAAGTATACTGTAACTACTGTAAGGCCTGAGTATGACGCCTAATCGATGGGATCCTTGATCGGCCAGGGTCGTCCAGCCTAGATAATTTTGGCTACCTTATGCAAAACTGGCAAGACATCCTTGCACACAGCACGGTAATTACGGTAGAATCCCCTAGGGAGGCAAGAAAATGCCTACCTTTTGCTCCACAAGGTACTGATGGAACTGAGAGTATTCTGACAGTTTGTGGAAAAACTTCATCACGCCGTACGCAACTCGTATGTTCTTGCCACCATCTTCTGACAGTAATCGAACCAAGGCGCTTAGCAGGGATCCTAAAAGAAAATAATGTTTCATTATTATATTTTACCTTATCTATTATTCTTTAATTCTTCCAAAGAAAAGTCCAGTGGCCACCGTTTATAGCCTCCTACTACGAACAACTAAGAGTTCCTCCAGACCGCCTCTGCTATTTCCGACTTAATTCTTCGGACACTTAAAGCGTATTAGGCTATACGGGCTATACCAGGAACTGGTCTCTGGGAACGGAGCTGGGCTCATGTCCCCATGAGCTTGTTATCACAAACAAAAAATATGCATTGTACAAGCTTGAGACAATAAGAGGCAGCTCGCAAATGCGCTCCGTATGCTCTCGGCAGCTTATACTTACCATCCAGGGAGATATCCCTTGTTCGCTTCAAAGCCGCCTGTCACACTACTGATTGTCCCTAGAACGGTTCATAAGTGTAAACGCGTCCGGCGCCTCGCTGGCCGCTCGGCTCTATATATATAGCAGCCAATGAAAAATAGTTTAACAGGCCGCTTTGAAGCGAACAAGGGGTATCTCCCTGGATGGTAAGAATAAGGTGCTCTCGGAAGCCCCGGCGCTAGGACCTCCACGCGAAGCAAAAACGCAGCAGGAGAAATTACCAATAATACAGGAATGAACCTTCTCACTTTAGTCGGGAGATGGCACTCTCACTTTAGTCAGAAGACCATGTTTCCTCAACCTGTTTTAGCGGTTCCTCCTCTGACGATATAGCCACTAGTAGTCCCAGCGTCGGCCGCAACCCCGAGAAGCCTCTTCAGGGATCGGGTGCTACAGGGTGGCAGGCCACGATGACTCGTTTCACAGGACCGAATGATTACCCAACACAATTCGAACTCTTAAAGACCACAGCTAAGAGAAACGTCAGGGCGGTTGAAAGTGGGTTACCTAATTTTTCTTTGCTCCATGAGTGAAAAAAAGAAAAAAAAAGATTGTGTCAGACACGTTTCAAATGACGTCTCCATACTTGAGACATTAGTAAATATAGTCAAGCGGTGATTATATGCAAGGATTCGGAATGAAATGGACTTCAAACGGGAGAAGTAAGTTCGCTGAAGTCAGGATAGCAAGCGAGCAAATGTAAACATTGTTCCAGAATGAGATTGCTAATAAAAAGAACAGATTCGTATACGTGTTCGACGAAAATCAGAAACGTTGTCATGAATCCGGTCTACATATTTTTAAGACTTGGTCCGACTTACCATTCTTCACAAGAACTTCGAGATTGTCTTCTACCATCACCAACGTCCCAACAGCAGCCACGCCTTTGGCTACGCCTTCTTCTGTTTCGTAAAGCATTTCAACATAGGAGTCGAGCAGATCAATACTGAATTCGCTGTCATGCTGGTTAAAGTTGGTGCGCAGGGCTCGGTTCATATCACTAGTCGAACTTAGTGCTGAAAGGCTCATGCGCGAACTACTTCGCGAGTACGCTGGAAACAGAGGCGTTACTAGCCAAAATATTTGGGTGGGGGACAAGGGATTTACCGACTGGCTGGTCATTTTTACCGACTGTTTTTGCGGATAAAAACGACTATTACTGAGAAAAAAAACGACTGTGTTGACGAAAAATCGGCTGATTTTAAGAAAAGAACTACTATTTTTTAGAAAAAACCGACTGTTTTTAAGAACAATCGATTGTTTTTAAGAAAAAACAACTATTTCCAAGAAAAAAATCGACTATTTTTACTAAAACTCGAGGCACTTCGCGCCGACTCGGCTCTTTTTTTTACCGACTGGCCGATAACATTGGGGGGGGGGGGCGTTCCCACCTCCCCCTAGTATGTGACGCCTCTGGCGGGAAAAGTCAGTTATACAGAACTTTCATAGGCGAAATGATTTGCCCGTCTTAAAGCCTATTTCCTCACTATTTAGGCTGTAGGGGCAAGATATTTTTTTAGTCTCTGGGGCTGTGCCCTGCCATAAAACTTCGAGCTCAGGCTTAAACTGAAAAACATAATTTACACGGTATATCAGCTATTTGTGTGAAGATGGCCATAATACAAGGGGTTTGATATATCTGTAGATTGTGGTAGTTTGCAAACAGATCGCAAACCTCTTAGTGGCTCAGTCGACAAGGTTTGGTGAAGGCCTTGGGTTCAAATCCCCCTCGAGGAGAAATTTTAGAGGGCCCGTTGTCCTTATAATGCCAATGCAACGTACTTCAGTAACTGCGTTCATTAATTCTTAAGCCCTGAGACCCAAATTTTATATGCTAAATTCTAAGCCCGCGAACGGTACTTCACTAATCTTTGCACTTGCCACGATTCACTATATACCGTGCGCATTATGCTCCCGACGAGTGGTCGCGTATCATGCTACCGATGCGTAAAGCCAGTTATCTGAATTTTGCCGAGTTTCTGCTAGAAGTCAGTGGGCTCGGGAAAAGGCCTAAACAGCTAAAGCCGTGGATAATTTGTCAAAAGCAGAGCCTAGTTCTACAGTGTTCAAATAGCTTTGAATATTGGAACATAAACAAACAAAATGATGAAAACGAGATTTTTGGGGGTTTTCTTGATCAGCTAATTTTTTTTTTTCACACAATTGGCTACATGCTCCCCGTAAGCTTGACGAATATAAGGTTTTTGAAGCGATAATTAGCTGATCAAGAAAAAACCCCGAAAATCTCGTTTTCATCATTTTGTATTTTAAAAGACACCTTGCACTATGTGGTGTTTTCCTAAGATGTTCTGAGATAGTTGACCACTTTACAACTAAGCTATGCTTACAGAAAATTACACACGACTTAGGCTGTTTTAAGCCTCTTTTTTGCAGTTTGCCTTGGATGACAATCTTGACAGAATTTGCATAACTGGTCTCCGGACGAATAAGCTCCCCGGAAACAATGATTGGCCGCTTGCCACGCAACGTAAAAAGAACATAAGTGGCAAGCGTGATAATCGGTGTATTGCTAATATTAAAGTTAGGATAAACTAACGAAGTGAAAAATCTCGGGAACGAGAATCTGTGGAAATACTACTGCAGAAAAATGAATTACTATCATAGGTCCGACGATACTGCTGTCTTGTCGCCGATACAACGCTGACAGGCAGTACATTTAAATTTCAGTAAGTCACAGAAATGGACAATCAAGGTCCGTACCGGAACACACAAAACAAAATAAAACAACATCAAACCCTTAAAGTTTAACTGAAAAGCCAACTTGTTTTTGTGTCATTTAGTTGAATACACTAAATTATTTGGATTCTGCAAAGGTAATTTTTATTTTCCACTATCTGCTCTAGTTATGACATTCAGAATATCTGCGGCCGTCCCCACAGCGAAAATTCTACTATGATGCGGGAAATTTTTATCTCAACACAAACGCGGCTTTTCAGTGGGCAGTGGCGATATCATAGTGAAGATTGCTTAGTGCCTGAACAAAAAAAAAGTCATAAATCTTTCTTGTAAGGCATACAACCAAAATACAAGCGCATAGAGGTACCACAAATCACACGGAAATTCCACTAGGCTATCTGAAAATCGATTATTCCTGAATAGCGGCACAACCAAGTAACGCATTTTCAGCGGGTCTTCAAGCCAATTTAAGTGAATAAGTGATGGGTAACTAGATTCTCCTATCCCAGTCCTTTTCGGTTAAACTTTAATAATAAATTAAGCAAAAAGTCAAGTTGTGGGCTCGGAGCCAAATGAAATGCTGCACTGCAATTACCGCAAATTATTAGAATACTGAAAAAGATATGGTAACATTTTCAAAAAAAAAAAACAGATTCCACGAGGCTTTTTTGTAAATCTTCAACCATGAAAACTACGTACCAGTGCCAGGCCTCGGTCCATCACAGTCCTGTAGTTCGGCAAGACACACAAGCACTGCATTTCTGTAATCCGGATTCAATACGTTGCACTTGTCAATTACTTCGTCTGCCAATCCATTGATATCCGTCGACTGACTGATTCCGGAAACACGGATTGTTTTCTGGTGAATCTACGATTACATAACAATAAATGTAAGACATGGATGGATTAGAAGAAAAGTTGACGACAAGAAAACTAGAAAAAGAAAGACACAAATACACTATGACACAAAGCATTCACTGCAAACGTATATACGTTCTCACTCGTATTTCAAATTTTCTTTAAACTCTATTAAATGCTCTAAATTCACACAGCAGTTGCTTTGACGAATGCATCTAACAAATGCATCTAACTTATATTTTTATTCTCCAATAAGTTGCAATACAAAACATAGGGTAGAGCAACCGAGCTGAACAGCTTATTGGACATGAGAGCCATGTGTCGCAGTGATCTTTTCGAATGCATTTTGATCTCCCAGGTCCAAGATTCCGTCACTAACTTCACTAAATAAACCACGTAAGGTTAAAGTATTCAGTTCTCTTCGAACGGGGAGCTATACTGTACGAGCAATCACGAGATATATAAGTTTCTTCTCGTTTCCATTATTTTGTCTGATCACCTGTAAATGTTTGTTAACTCTGTATCTTTCTTCCTTTGTTAGCGCATGGCTTTAGGCTTTCCAAAACACATTGGTTACTAACTCACTAAAGGTGCCAGATATTTTTTTTTTTTTAAAGAAATAAACTATCAGCTCAACTTACTTTGTCGGATCCGGGTCTTCCAGTATCCTCTTCACTAAAAAAGACTATCACCGCTTTTTCTTCGTTGTTGGCTCTAATATCCTTGACTTCAAACTTCCTACGAAGCAAATAGAAAGCTGCTGGTTAGAGCGGTAAAACTCCGCAGGATTCTTGCATGCTTATTAATAATCAGAAACCAATCTAAGATCACGCAAAGTGATTTCCAACCCTGACATTTCACGGAGTTACTATGGGAAACAGTCAAGGATATATTTGTATATCCTAAATACACGAGTGGGTGGATCGTGGAGGTGGCCGTGTGTGGGGATGAACAGGGACTGAGGACTGCGAACAAAAACACACTAACTAAAGAACAGCCTACTTCTAATATAGATTGGTAGCGGCAAAACTTTGGTTCAAAGGATGGAGGTCCCGTAGTTCCGACGGAAATACATAATGTCACGACAGAAAGTGATCTATATTTGTAGTAGAAAACGTTGATCTTGTTACTGACAAAAATATCTTTAGGGAACAGACGACATGAGTAGGCTAAATGCAATACAATTAAATCCCATTTCTTGAAAAGGAATGGTGGTTAGAATTGCGGCCACAATCAGGATTCTTTTGTCTTAAAAGTGGCCGTTAATGGTAAATTGTTTGTTTAATTTATATGTTTTGGATGAAATTAAAAAAAAAACCCGTCAAAATTGTGTCTAAATGTCATACGGTGCACTGTTGTCTGGTAGGCACACAGGTACACCACCGAAAGTTGTAGCTAAGGGTGGGAAAACAAACTATTTGTCGGCACACATGCGGCGACAGACCCTGGAATGCCGTATCTGTGCCGAAAAAAAAACTTAACAAGTGCGCAAGCGCTCAAACGCGGAGTGTAAAAGTAAAATGTATCTTCTATACGAACGGCTACGAACCAGTCGCCCTTGAACCGGAACGGTGCGGGACCAGAAACCGAAAATACATCCAGACTACAAAACCGACAAGTAAACTAAATTTGAACCTGATACCCGTTGTCGGGTGACGAATTTACTCACTGGGCAATCTGGGCCAAGTTGCCCATGAACGGGGACGGTTGGAGAGGTGCAACTCGAAAAAGCAATTCCAGATCCTAGGATCTATAAGCGCACTAAAGTTCATCGTCATCTCTCCAGCTTTGGTCAAGTTACGAACATTAGTCACTGGGCAATCTGGGCCCAGTTGCCCCTGAACCGGTTTGGTGTGGGTTGCCCCTGAAGGGTTGTCCCTGAAGAGAAGGTGGGGGGAGGGAGAAGGCTACCACAAAACACAAACTTCGACCGTTATGTCCACAAGTATGCCAAAATTCAGACTTGGTACTTGTCATGGTAAGAGAAGTTAACTCATGGGCAACCTGGGCCCAGTTGCCAGGTGCAGTATCTTCCAGACCCTAGGATCTACAAGTACAAGGAGTCTATTGGCCAGTTGTGGCCAAGTTACACACATTCGTCACTGGGCAATCTGGGCCCAATTGCCCCTGAACCGGGTGGGTGTGAGAGATGGGACTCCCAAAAAGCAAAACTAGACCCATACGCTCACAAGTACACCAAGTTTCAACTTGATACGTGTCATGGTTCACGAGTTATGGATGTCACAAAAATCAGTGAAAACCGAAAAACCGGCTACAGCGGCCGCACGAGTGGAATGTTCATAAAACAAAAAAAACACTCCACTAAAAATCAGTGGTCATCGACGGCCTTCAGGGTTGGGCGGAATCGGATCTCCCTCTCTTTAGTTACGCCCCTGCATACTGGTTGACTGCTGATTGAGCCAAATAGTAGGCTACATTAATAGTGCGAAAACACGAACAGGATTTCCCGGTTAGATTTTCTGCACTCTCATCATCAAGTTGTTAAATTCCAACTTATTCATACGGAACTGATGCCTTGGAAACAGGATGAGGGCCAAGTGCTCCCGGGCTGGAATTCCCTACCCGGATTTTTTGGCACCACCATCACGTCCATATGGAAAAATTAAGATTTGTTTAATTTGATGATAAAAGTGAAAAATCTGTCCGGAAAATCCTTATCGTGTGTTCGCTCTATGATGAAGGGGCAGGAATAAATGGGGGCAGGAATTCCAGTCCGCAAGCACCCGGCCCGGGTCGGCTGTAGCCTACAAGGCATAAGGGTGTGTTCCAACCTCCTACTAGTTATAACCAGTATATCCTTAATCATTCGGACAGACTACCACGTTCGGCAGTCGCGGACTAGAACTCCTGCTAGAACTTTCGGCATAAATTACGGAACAGCGGACATTTTTCAACTCCCTGGCGAAAGTGCAGAAAATCCGGCTGGGAAAACTGGATCTTCATTCGGAACGGTAAACCGGAACTGTGGTTAACGGTAAATCGACTGCGGTTAGAACTGCGATGGTAGTTTTTAATTTATATCCACAGGAAGTTGGGACACGCCGTACACAATAAAGCGATATCTGTGTGTTAACGATAGGCTAGATACATCTTGGTTGTTTTAAGTTATTTGCTGTTCCACAACGGGGTTTCATAAGCCTTTGCCGAGTCATTATCCGCTTAGGCGTTAATAGGCCTATATCAGCAAGCAGAATAGACACAAGCTGCTGACGTAAAAGATAACTATGTAGATACATTTACTACGAGCTTCGCTATTCGGTAGCAGAATCAGCAAACTCGTTCACCCACCAACCGTGAGTCGATATTTGCCTAGTCACCGTAAAACTATGTGCACAGAGGAATACAACTAATTCTGCTAATGTTCACGGTACAAAGTACGAAGCAAAAGAATAATGGTGCTTGAGTGAACAACCGAAGTTGGTAGCCCAAGTCTCCCAAGTCTTAGTGCTTGAATTCTGTCCAGCAAATATGAATTGCAATGTTCGATCTTGATTACACAACTTCTTGCGTAGGGACACAGAAAACCCATGTTTCATGCCACAGATGGATCTGACAGAAAGTTGGCACATAACGAATGACATATGAAAATTCGAGTGGCAGAAACTGACTCGTCGGCTGACGTTTATGGAGGCGAAATCAATTTTTCGCAATTATGTTATTATTACTATATGGTATTCTATTTTACTACAGGGAAGTCAAATCTTAATTATTTAAGTAAAATAACTGATCAATCAAGAGCTGGACCTACAAACGGGCTAGCATGTTGCACACCCCTCTCCCCAAATACAATCCTACAACTAAAAACATTTTCAAGGTAAGAAGCAAATCACTTTATTATGTCAACCTTTGATTTAACAAGTCTTATAGGAGGCAGAACGAATTTTTTGTCATAAGAGCAAAACTGTCCAGTCACAAAATCAAAGGTGCCAAGTTTGGCTGAACAACCTTCACATCCAATCTTCCCTTTTGTCCATCCACTCTGTAAAAGGTATTAGGATTTAGGATTTTAAAAGTCTGAACATTAACAATAAATATACCAGCTGACAAGTCAAGACTATGTCAAGAGAGACTAAAGTGTGCTAAATAGATATCGTGTTTGAACTTTCTCAGTGGCAACTTCATAGTGGCAACTACTACCAAATAATTATTTTTTTACTTTCCCTAATCCTACATTCAGTTTGGATGTTTCTAAGACCAATTTCCACTTAGCAGCATCACGAAATGCTAGACCTTCAGGTCCATATCTGATCTAGACTGTGAAAAAGTCTTGCAGAAATAATACAGAATTTTCAATATGTGAAAATAAATTAAAATGATCTTGAGTATTTGTTGTTTTTAGAAAATCCAGTTGATGACAAAGGCCTATAACGCTGCTGGTAGCATATTCTCCAAAACGCATGCTTCAAAAAAAAATCGTTGATCTACACAGAATCTACCACCGACCTTCAGCTCTTCTCCAAATCAGAAAATAGGGATATAAAAGAAGGGCTACAAAAAAAAGAAATAACCTCATTAACTGTGCTTGCAATGGACTCTGGAAGGCCTTCTTCTTTTAGAAAAATTATGCCACTGCAGCTCTGACAAGCAGATGAGTGTTCACTTGACTGAACATGCGTGCTTTCGAGAAAAATGTTTCTGCACTGCCTACATCTCACAGCAAAAGACCTAGAACAAAAACAAACAGAACATAAGAGATTCAGGCTATTCATATGTATTGTACCAACTTTCTACGAGTTCCATCTGGGAAAGCTTGCTTTGCTTGCATTCTTAAGAATCTGAGCCAAGCAACGAAAGCAGACCACTGTGTCTGACATGTGTCTCATTGTGTGGCAAGCACAAAATTTTGTATAACAATGTGCTTGATTGGATGTTTTGTTCTAGGTAATGCACAGCACCTATTGTCCCAAGAACATTGACTGCTTTGATATCTGGTCAGAGTTTAATAACTAGCTGATAACTTGGAGCGACTTGTTTAGCAATGCAAAAACCGGCCCATAAGAAAATGTAATTCTCTACCTCTTTCTAAAGCAAAGCTGTTGGCAAAATTTGCAGGAAGGGTATAGTATAGGGTTATGGAGGTCATAGGCAGAACAGGCTGGGCTCAAGGGACACCACCACAGAGAACCCTCTGTTAAAGTCATACATGTGTCTTCATTAGCATAGTCCATGAACTCACTCAGTTACATCTACGAAATTTGACAGTTAATAACAATTTCATCAAAATGGCAAAATCTGACTACCACAAACTTCTGGTTTTGGGATGCTTTATGCCATATATTCATATAATATATACAAAAACGGATTTGTCAGCTGTAATACAAAAAAGAAGCAGCTTGTCAGCTGTGATGCATTTGGCTTTATGCCAGATGCTGAGTGTCTAGCATCTGACTTAACCTATGCCTAATGCTGGATTCCCTATAGCAAACACTGGACAAGGTAAAACATTGAAATTCGAACACATCGGAATTCGGACACATTGATCGAACAATTCAAATCAGACGTTTTCTTTCATGCCTCACGGTGAAGTGTTAGCACTTGCAGACAAAACAGAATAGCCATTAGTTGCGAGAACCATAAACTCGATCGCCGCTGTTTTATGGCAAAGCTGTAACAATTCGGTGAGGGAAAACTCAACTAAAAGGTTCGCCAAATTTTACTTTTTTAATGTTTTGAAGTGGTTCCGTAAACCGAAAAATTGCCGGGAAAAAGTCAGTGCTTCTGTTGAAGGTGGCTAACATAGCTAAGTTGCTAGAGTTGGTAAATGTTGCACTGATTGCGACATATTGTGTCATTGTTCAAATAGTTATGCGATATTCGAACACCGTATTTGACGACATAAAGCTATTTGGACAGTTGTATTTTGTCTGTTCGCGACTAAAAGCATAACGAACAAGTGTATGTCTGTAATGTCCGATAGCTGTTCGAGATGGTTACTCCCTGTTTGAACACAAAAGCAGAGGGGCATCCCTTCCACGCCAGAAAGATTTTCTTCTCGTAGAAATAAAAACCCCGGGAGAGGCTCAGAAAACGTCAGACATTCTGCTCTTTCAAGAAACCTAATTCACGAAACGATACCGGCAACGCTGTCCTCACGAACGTCAAAGAAGAAAAAGAACGTAAATATGTGTCCAAGTTCAATGTTTTACCTTACATGTTGGTATACTGACCCTGACCCACTCCATAATCAACAAATTTTGACTGGTAGAATTCTGAACTTTACTCAAGGCATCACTATTACTATTTACTGAGTAGCCAAGGGTTCAAGAATTTGGCGTCATTATCCAGATTTTAGAATGAAGTACTGGAAGTGGAGTTGGCTATCTGAAATCTAATAAGGATCTGGCCTCTGGGTTTCGTGGTATCCAGAAATGATAAGTTTTTGGTAGACTAAAAAGCTAAAATACCAAATTACCGCCCTAAAGACTGTCTAAAGAACACCTCAATGGGGTCTCCCCTTTGCCATTTATTTATTTAGCCCTCCAAGACTCTTGGCAAGAGGCAAGAAGTCCAAGTCCAAAAAACTGCACTGTTCAAAATTAAGTAAGCTAACATTCAAGGTACCGTACTTCTATTGTACCCGTGCTGGCCTCATTGCTTTCCGCTGGCACAAAGAAAAAGAAAACAAATTATTGACCATAGAGAACGTGGTGAGAAAAGGCAGACTTACATGATTCCCAAACTGACGCACATTTATTGGACAATTCAAATTGCCCGCCTTTTGGGGGGCTTGGTTTTTCAAAAAATAAAATCCCCAGCGCTTCTGTGGGTTCAAAAAAGGAACCAAAAAGGAAAGTAGGAAAATAATAATTACTAGGTTTTTAACTTCAAATTATTATTTAACTTTACTGAAAAATATTCAATTAAAGAAAGCATATCAATTACTTTATTATTGTTTGTTTCGGACAGATTTTCCTTACACAACCGCTTCTATTTCCCGGCTCCCGCGTGACTTTCAAATAGATCAGCATATGCTCCAGTCCTATTTTCAAAAGGTTTTTAATAAATAGGTAATGTTTGGAATCGCTGTAGAATTTCCAATAAGACTTAGAAAATACTACAAAGTTTGGCCTAGGTTTATTCTTTGTTAACTCTTAGCCGTTAGGAATAAGGTAAAACATTGAAATTCAGAAACATATTTACATTTTTTTTCTTCTTTACGTTTGTGAGGATAGCGTTGCCGATATCGTTTCGCGAATTAGGTTTGTTGAAAGAGCAGAATGTCGGACGTTTTCTGAGCCTCTCCCGGGGTTTTTATTTCTACGAGAATAAAAGCTTTCTGGGCGGGGTGGAAGGGATGCCCCTCTGCTTTTGTGTTCGAACAGGGAGTAACCATCCCGAACAGCTATCTGACATTATGGACATACACTTGTTCGTTATGCTTTTAGTCACAAACAGACAAAATACAACTGTCCGAATAGCTTTATGTCGTCAATTTTGGTGTCCGAATAAATATTTATCGCATAACTATTCGACCAAAACTAATGACACAATATATTGCAATCATTGCAACATTTACCAGTTCTAGCAACTTAGCTACGTTAGCCACCTTCAACAGAAGCACTGACCTTTTCCTGGCAATCTTTTGCTTTACAGAACCACTTCAAAAAATTAAAAAGTATAATTTGGCGAACCTTTTAGTTGAATTTTCCCTCGCCGAAATGTTACAGGGTTGCCATAAAACAGCAGCGGTCGAGTTTCTCGCAACTAATGGCTATTGCGTTTTGTCTGCAAGTGCTAACACTTGGCTGTGAGAGATGATAGAAAACGTCCGATTTGAATTGTTCGATCAAAGTGTCAGAATTCCGATGTGTTCGAGTTTCAATGTTTTACCTTATTCGAGGAATGAGGATGCCCGGCCTGGTGCCTCTGTCTGGCTGTGCCCTGCCCCTGGTCAAGCTTGACCTGTCAACTCTTGCTGAAAGATGGAATGAGCTGACAATAGCATTTGAAGAAAATAGTTGTGTTTTTGATCTGATTCTCTTCGCAATTTTCCTATTTCCCATTTTGGGACTATTCAAATGAAGCGAATTCTCCTTTTCTTGCATTTTTTTCAGAATAAGAATGGGGAAAGCCTCGTGATTCCTCCGAGTTTTACCTGATTTTGAGACATAGTAAGTAGCAGAAAGAGGGACGCTGCTTCCCTGCAGCTGCTTCCCACAGACTAGTAAGACCACCCGTAAACTCCAGATAAACTTGACTGATCGTTATCTGAAATATTTTGTACCTTATTTCACCTAATATTTTAATTGCAGTCAAGTTAAACGATATTCGTAAGTTGTACAAGTAAACATGAAATAATTGTGTCATGTGTTATTTGGGTGAATTATGACCCAGTGCTAGCATGTAGAACACAAGCTGTTAAGGAAATAAAGCAGGTCTACATTATTTATTTATTTAACTAGAGAATTCAGTCAGTCCCTTGAAACTTTCTTTAATGGTAGCCTATATCCAAAGGATTGTTTTCTTCAAAAAACTGATGAATTCCGTTTGTTTGTCAGCTGATCAGGAGCTATCACTCATTTGAACAAAAATATAACATCTGGAGAAGGGATTGAAAAAAGAAATTTGACTTAGCAGTCACTTAAACTTTATCCTTTTCAGTTGTGGACCTTAGAGCTTGGTCACACTTGGCTTATTTCTGGGCGTCTTTCGAAGCCGAAGTGAGCACACTAGAGCCAAGAAGAGGCAGCTTTTTGGGTTGCTAAATTAGAAAAAAAAGAAGAATAACAAGATACACCTAATTTTGAATGTTGTTATTTGAAATTCAGGGGATCAATTAGAGCGAAACAGCATTTCTAATTATGCCTCAGGAAACAGACTGGTATTTTTTCTGATGGTCGCTACAGAAATAATTTAAATAAGTTTTGTTTTTTCAGTTTAAAAAAAAGGGATAACACACCAACTAGATGCTTCTTTGTTATTCTCCAGTAGAAAACAATAAAAAGACATGAAATACTTGTGGCTGATGTATTTTGACATCTAAAAACTCTTTGCCTTGCACCCCAAAAAACTTAGGTTGATCCTGGAACTGAATTGTTGCAAAACTGGCCATGCTTCAATTTTACACCCCTAATTGCAGTCTGCTTATTATCCTCTAGCTGCCCCAAAGCCATCCAATGTCACATCCCCTAGGGATTTCCAGAACATTGCAGGGGACCAATCCAATCTGTGTAGATTTGTAGACTAATTTTCAGCTGACAAATCTAAGTAGATTTCGGCCCTGTTTGTCGAATAGACAGCTTTTTTTAGCCAAGTGTGACCAAGCTCCTAGTTTGTAGCCTACTGTCAACCTACTGTAGGCTATTTGATTTGTGGCTTTTCAGAATTAGAATTGTGTATCATATTCGAAGATCCTCGATTATTGTGGGAAGTATGTTTTTTTTTGTAATTGGTGCATAAACAGTTAATTCTAAGTAACAGTTGTAGAAATAAAAACTATATTCTTACCCTCAAATGTGGGCTATCAGAAACAAATAAAAAGTTGCAATGCAATTCTTCATAATGTTCCACTTGAAACTGGTGCCTTCCTAGAACGGAGCTTTCCAGTCTAGAGCAGAAACATGGTTTGAAGAAACGGAAGCTTGGCTGCACAACTTGGGTCTGTTCTCTTTACAGCTACAGGTTCAGGTTCTTTAATTTAAAACACTCGATAACAATATAAATCGATCACTGGAGGCCGGCGGGATACAAGCTAGTTAGCTCGGACACATACTAAAAACTCCACTCTGATTCCCATATTGTAGTCTCTGTTCTTCCAGAAGCAAAAAACATTATTTATGGCCCCAGTCAAGAGTTCTAGGAAGCCGTCCAGGATGCAATATCGTATTCATCAGTCCGGCCTGCTGTCTAAACTTTCCGTCGAAACCACAGAGGTTAAATCCTTACCATCTTCTACCACTGAGCCAGTTAGCAGGAATCGGCCGACGAGGAAAAAACGGGATAAGAGCCCAATCACACATGGCTCAAAACCCGGCCTATTCGACAAACAACTGAAAATCCCTAGAGATCGTGAGATATGATGGGCTTTGTGGCAGCTTGGAAGTAATGAGCAGACTGCAATTAGGGGGCAGTTAGGGTTCCTGCAATATAATTATACAGGCTATTTCGCTCAAACTGATCTCCTGGATATAAAATGACAACATTCAGAATTATTTGTATTTCGTTCCTTTTTGTTTTTTCTACTTTTGCAACCCAAAAAGCCAGGAAATGAGCCATGTGTGACTGGGCTCTAAAGCCCAGTGTTGCTCAGTTAGTGACTGGTTTCTTGTTACCGAAATCCAGATAAGTGGTTATGGGCATGCTGAACCTGTTTCAAAATAGAGTAGCCTAGGGTTTCACATCAAATCATCGGACAGCCTTTTTTCTCCCAACAAATATTTCATGGAAGAAGGGAACGGTTATTCTCTCTGTGCGTCAGTTTGCTATATTATTTCTTGGTTATGGAAAGGGTTAACCAATATATTTTCGTTCGCTCAAACGAGTAAATGCAGTAGCCTATTTTTCCTTTTCTAGAAAATGTTTGTTCAGAAATTAAGGCAAGTTTTGCCTTTTGTGTCCGCCATTCCTGCAAGAAGGATCCATCCGTCTCTGGTATTGCCTCAGGATGAGCCGAGTGAGAGCAAAAAGGGACCTGGAAAAATAGAAGAGCCATCCGTAGAAAAATTGCTTGATGACAGTGCTTCCTTTCATGAATATGTTGATGATTCTCCAACCGCTGCATTTAATCCGTATCCAAAAGAAGCCAAAAGATATGCAAAAGCGAAGAAGCGAGATCAGTCCAGCTATTCAGCACGTCCACCTGTTGACCCTTCGCTGACCACAATATTTTTGTTCCCCGGCCAAGGTACACAATTTGTTGGCATGGGTCAGAATTTATTGGAATGCCCATCTGCAAAGGAAATATTCATGGCTGCAAATGAAATACTAAAGTATGATTTGCTTCGGTTATGCCTTGAAGGTCCGAAAACGGAACTTGACAGAACCGTACATGCTCAGCCTGCAATTTACGTATCGTCGTTAGCTGCTCTTGAGGTGGTTAGAGAACGGGAGCCGGAGGCTATTGAATCCTGCATGGCTACTGCTGGCTTTAGTCTTGGTGAACTTACAGCTTTGACATTTGCCGGTGCCCTGTCTTTTGAGGAAGGGCTCAAACTAGTTCAGGTCCGGGCCGAAGCCATGCAGTACGCCTCAGACCTAACAGATAGTGCGATGATGAGTGTTTTCTATGGTCCAGATTCGAAGCTTTCCTATGCTTTACTGCTGGCTAAAGAATGGTGCATTAAGAAAGGAATACAGAATCCTGAGTGTTGTGTCTCAAATTACTTGTATCCAAGCTGCAAGATCATAGCAGGCCATGAAGAAGCTCTGAGGTTTATTGAAAAAAATGCAGCAGATTTTAAGTTGCGAAAATTGAAGAGGCTTGCTGTATCAGGGGCCTTTCATACCAGTCTTATGCAGGACGCAGTCAGCCCCTTTGCCAGCGCCCTGCAGAAGGTATCTGTACACGACCCCCTGATAAGAGTCCACTCTAATGTTGATGGAAAGGCCTACAGGGACGCCAATCATATTAAGAAACAGTTGCCAAAACAGATCCTAGCCCCAGTAAAATGGGAGCAGACCCTCCATATTCTTTACGAAAGGCCCTCAACATTGAGTTTTCCAAAGACATATGAATGTGGACCCGGGAACTCCTTGAAGTCCATTTTGGATAAAGTGAACCTGAAAGCAGGGAGCAAGTGCAAGGTTATTCGTGTGTGAGCCTGTGCCCTGTAAATAGACCTTACAATTTTAATACATATTGAATACTCAATGTCAAGTCTGATAGAGGCTGTATAAAGCGGCTTATAATCTTGAGCTGAGCTTTCCTATTTTCCCTTTCTAGCGCATGGGTCATGCAGGTTTATCCTTCCATAGCTTTCGGCGAGTGGGATAGGTGACTCGGGTGTTTGTGCGTCCGTCTTTTTTGTTAGTGATGGGACGTGAACTAGATAATACTAGCTGTATACTCTTGATGACTAACACTTTGTAACGATGAAGAATCGCCGTGTGTGTAGCGAAGAGCCAGAAACGTCAACACAGCGAACGTTGTTAATTGGTTCACATAGGATTTGAATCATATTCAAATCATACTGAAATTTTATTAGAGCTATATTTCGGCCCTTCTTGGCAAGGGTCCTCTTCAGGCTCAAAGCCGCCCAAGTTGGAAAGACCAACTTGTGGAAAAAACGAACTAAAGACTCCAGCTTAGCGTTAAATATCTGACTTTGTGAATTCCTTTATGATGATGTAAATTACAGCAACCTTTTTAACTCCAGGCAACTCTCACAGAGGAATTCACTAAAGTCAGGTATTTAACGCTGAGCTAGAGTATTCTGAGCGGCTTTGAGCCTGAAGAGGACCCTTGCCAAGAAGGGCCGAAATGTAACTCTAATAAAATTTCAGCTAATCTATCCGTTTTGCACTGTCGAATATGATTTGCAGTCAGCTTAGGCTGAATGAACATTTATAGGATTGAATTAATTAATTTATAGGGTTCGTATGCGTGACGTTTCTTGTTCTTCGCGAGGTTCACTGGCATGTTTCGGACTTAATAGTCACATCAAGGTCACATAGAGTATTTGGCTATAGCCAGCTTTCATTTTGGAAGGTACATTGAGACTTATCGAAAGTATGTGGCAACAGTGACGTGGGGTTTAGTTTGGTTTAGTTCATTTCGAAATACAACGCAACTCGTGGCTTGAGGACGAATGGCGTGTTGAATGGGTCAAGATAAATAGTTAAAATGTCAATGTACAAACTTAAAATAGTCGAACATAAATCTCTAACAAAATGAACACAATAGGAAACTAAATTCGTTGTGATCAATAGAGTAGAGACAGAGTTCGAATACAAAAGGACAGGCCCTAGTTCCATGGGGTGAACAAGTAGGCCCACAAAACTTAACTCACCCCTTATCAAATTCTCGTTAGCCTACTCACTTTATTCTCGGAATGTGTTTGCGGGAGGATGGCAGTGGGAATGGAAATATTAAACCCTCGAGGAGCTTAATTAAGACTGAGAATTCTAGGCATTATCTGCAGGAAATAAAGGTTCCACCGACGTGAAAGAGCTTGTTGTGATGTCGTTCTAACTACCAGTTGAGGAATCTTACCATGTTGGACGTTCCGTAGTGACGTGGAATCCTTTGGACTTACCCACTTTCTTCGTCAGTACCCTAGTTTTGGTGAGTTGCTTGTGCCTGTTGTATGCTGCCTGTCTTTTATATTTTACACAACGACACCCGGCCCATAGCATGCTACTTGTCGTTTCTCGATTAAATAATAATAGTTGCTGCATGGAATCTCGCTAAGGTTTAGTTTTCCCTCCAAGATGGTAGAGTAGGCTACTTGGGTGTAGTTTCTTTCCTTCAGTTTAATTTACTTTATTTTTTTCCAAAAATTCATGTTGCGAAAAATATCACAAGAAAATTTCAATAAAAATACACTGACGTGCAAGTACCTAGTATGCTATTACTTTTACATAATCTATACAATTTAGATACGATTTTGGTTTCTTAGTTTAATCAATGATAAAAATGTTACTAACACATAAATACTATATACAATTTGCTCGTGTTACGTTGATCTGGTGAGGTGATTTCCCCACTGAACGGAAATTTCAATGGGCTGTGATAACGTGAATCGTTCTCCATGCTTGCAGCGTTCCCAAGTATCCCATGGTTCACACTGCTGCGATTTCGCGCAGAATTCTGCGTCATCCGACATACGACACAAATCGTACGACAAACAACGCAGAACTGTGCGTTTTGTCGCAGTGTCGGATGCGTTCAACTGATCCGACATAACGCATGCGATTTTTTTAGGGAAAGAAAAGAAGAACTGAGATTAGTTAATTTTCAAGACTAAAAATTGCTCTACCTTGTTTTTACTGTAATCCCACGATGGCTGAATGCAAAATATCTTCTGAATAGACTTTTGTTAACCTGTTTTGAACAAGATGACATATAGAGTTTGACTGAAAATTTCCTAATAAGTGGGTGGGTATTCAGATCGGTAATCTCCCAACATCTTCAGAGGTCGTTTCCCCAAGGGCTTTTGTCCTTTTGCAGAATAATCTTGACGAAAAATTTCATTTTCCTTCTGCATCTGCGTGGTGGTGTGAACGTTCATGCGATTCTGTCGCACGTCGGAACATCAAAGAAAAAATCGTGTCGCATACGATGCAGCAGTGTCAACCATAGGTATCAGTCTCGTTCCGTGAGAAGCTTTACCGGCTCGAACTGAGAAATCAGTGTCCCCCTCATCCTTCTGACCTTTTGCTTCGACTTCCGTTTTCATAGAATGTAGATAGATAGATCTTTAATGCATAAAAGCTAACAAGGGCCATACGCACAAAGACAATAAAAGAAAAAATATATATAAGAAACATGAACACTATGCCAATATTTACTACTACAGGGATATACAATTTTCCCTGTGTGCTAACCGTATCCGGAGGAACCTTCCAAAGAGTCATTTGTGAATTTTTGTACAAGTCCTTGATCAAGAATTCCGAAACTTCTTGACATGCTTTACTCCCAGAGAAGTTCTAGAAAGAAACACAGCTTAATCATCTAGATCATACATAAGCTGTGGAAAGAAAGAAAAGTTATCGGGGAAATTCAGGCCATTGTTGACAATCTAAATGTGGGCTGGCCTACTAACTTTCATCTCATTCGCTGCCAGTGTTTCACTGAAAGGATCGAGGGGGTGCCAACTCCTAAAATTGGTGTACAGGTGTGCTCGACAATTGAGTGTGCCCGACTCCCCGGTACAGAGTATGCCCGACAATTAGTACCCCCTTGGGGGTGCCAACTTCCAAAATTGGGGTTCAGGTGTGCTCGACAATTCAGTCTGCCCGACTCCCTAGTACAGAGTGTGCCTGACAGTTGGTACCCCCTCGGAAAGGATGCTCTCGATCCCACCTTTATATTTCTGTTGTCCTTCTTGTTTCTGACGTCCTCCTTATTTCTAGAGTCTCCAATTCCTGTTCCAGGTTTCACGCAACTCCGGATGTCAGAATCTCCAAGCCGCGTTGTAAGATTTGTATTGAGGCGGTCTCATCACCTGTGAGATGATGGAAGAACGCTTAGAAATGTGAGGGAACCAGTGCATTTCCATATGCCTATGGGCCAAGCTGCTTAAAAAGTTGTCCAGGTCGTGTTGTCTGAAGGGATGGAGGCTAAATTCGGAGAACTAAACAGAAGATTGTAGTACTGAAACTAATGGTAAGTGTTGTTCTTTGCATCATGGTAGAACCGACCTAAACATTGCCCAAATCAGTCGGATCAAATGGTTTTGTCCAGGACTTTTATTGTGGATAAAACAGGCTCATGATCGTTGGACGATAACGAGCAAGCAACCTATTTAACAGATAAAAGTAATATCAGCCCACAGTTACATTGACGACATTTTTATTTGTTCCGCAATGATCGCTGTGCGCAAGTCCGTATCCAGGAGTTTTTTTTCGAGGGGGGGTTGCCCGCGCGTCGGACCAAAAAGTACAAAAAAGACGTAGATCAGAGGTTAAAGCCTATAAAAACTGTTATTTTCGTATGTTTCGGGGGGGTGAACCCCCTAACTCCCCCCCCCCCCAGGATACGGCCCTGGCTGTACGGTAATGATATTGATTGCGTTTTTGCAGATACAGTTATGTCTGACACCACGGTAACTGAATCTGTATTTTATAACCTAGGATTCCTGTGTTGATGATGTCAAAAGTGAGATACTACACTGTCAGAAGTTTTATAACAGATAGCGCATAACACTTTCAAGAATAACACCTTTTCAATTAGAAATAAAGTGTATGACCAATTAAGTTTACACTTTTTCGTGCTTTTTCGTTCGTGCCTAGATCTCCAACAACACCTTCAATTGGTAAAAATACTAACGGGAACGAAATAAACATAAACAGATAACATCCCAAAGTGTTATCTGTTGAAACCGGGCATCCCAAAGTGTTATCTGTTGAAACCGGGCATCCTTCTGTTGTCGTTATGTAACTTCTGACAGTGTAATATTTTTACCAATTGAAGGTGTTGTTGGAGATCTAGGCACGAAATAGTGTAAACTTAACTGGTCATGACACTTTATTTCTAAGTGAAAAGGTGTTATTCTTGAAAGTGTTATGCGCGATCTGTTATGAAACTTCTGACAGTGTAGTTTTTCAGATATCCCAGATAGTTGCTACGGTCGGGACCGTGTGTCCGAATATAAGATACCACGGTAACTGTCCAGATACTCAGTAACTGCAGAAAGACCATGGTGTGAGATATTACAGTAACTGCAGAAACGACTTTAAACCGTGGTATCTGCAAAAACGCAACCAGTGTTTCCGGTAAATGGTAGAGCATTGACAAAAATTTTCCTCGGGCGGGAGTTGATCCCGCGACCTTCCATTTACAAGAGCGAACAGAAACTGCTACTGAGCGTCATTCTCTGCCTCATGTGGGTTCCGGCGAATCCCTCCCCCCCCCCCCCCCCTCCGCTCACACAGTCAGCAGTCCCTTATCGGAAGTGTCTAGACGTGCTGATAAAAGTCTAGGGAAAATCTATTGCCTGCAGTCAAAACTGCAGTTTTTAACAAGGTTTTCTAATGTCCTCTATTTTTGGATTCAGAAGGGGTGTCGCCAGGGGGCTTTGTTACCGATTTTTTCTGGGGGCGAGGGTTCGCCGGGGGTTTTCGCCGAGATCCCCATCAGCCAGTCATGCTGGGTCGACAGAATCTCGGCCGTTGCGGCTGTTGGACGGACGTTTTGATAAAGCTGCATTTATGTGTTCGCAAAAATGGTTTATATGTTCTTGATAGCTCTTGCGGTCGATCTTAAGGCGTATTTAGTTGTCTGAAGAAGAAATGACTCATTGTAACCAATCCCGTTGGGAAGGAGCATTGCTTTCAGTTTTCCAGAAACACTTGCATGCTAGTGTTTACCGTAACTATCCCATCATTACACGTCGTCTTTTTTGCTAGTTATTGATATCATCGTTGATTTATAGTGACAGCTGGACTAAACTAGAGTTGTTTACAGGGCGGGGCAACAGCTTGAGCTGAATAATTCGGACACAAACGTAAAATGGGCGTAACGGGAATTTCTTTATTCTATTTGCGTTTGTTTTTTGTGGGTTTGTTTAGGCGGGTTGAATTCAACCAGAAACAAACCTGATATCATAACTTCTGGCAAAAAAGTTGAGGGCACGCTCAAGTCCGTATCCAAGAATTTATTTCGGGGTGGGGAGGGGGTTGCCCGCGGGTCGGACCAAAAAGTACAAAAAAGGCAAATATTAGAGGAAATGATTAATAATCAAACGATTATTTTTGAATGTTTCTGGCTGGGGCGGGGTTGAACCCCCTAACTCCGCCCATGGATACGGCCCTGGGTAGGCCTACGCTGTATCATTATTATTATAGTGATGTAGACCAATTTTGGTCGAAACGTTAGGCCAAGTGTCGTGTTCCCCAAGCTGCAGTTGATATCGTATGATCAGACTAAATACAATTGACGAAACCACCACTCTTCGTCACACTTTTCATCGCGCTCTTCTGGATTTAGAATTTGTCAGTGAAAGAGAGACGGACAGCTCCTTCAGACGAGTCTTTTTGGAATCCCAAAACGTAAATAGAGGGATACCTATGACTTCGTAAAAGTTGTCCGTCCGTCCGTCTGTCCGTTCGTCTATTGGCACGATAACTTTAGAAGGGAATGAGATATTTTGATGAAACTTGGTGTGAGGATTCTTTAAGTCAAGGGAAAGGTTGAGTTCGTAGATGGGCTATGTAGCCCTACATTTACCAGATGAAAAAATTTCATGCGTGTGTAGTTGCATGATACAACTTCTTTGGGTGAAGTTGTGTGTAGCTTCAGTGCAACTTTTTTAAAGATTCTTTACGACTGAACAGCTACTTGATACTAGGTTATAACTGAGTCGGGAGGTGCGTCGAAGGGGGGGGGGGGGGCATAGAGATGCACATACAAATCGCTGCGTCTTTTAATGGTAGTCTTGGGATTTACAGTAGATAGTCGTTTAATATGCATTTAGTAATTGTGGCAAAAATGCCCTTGGGCCTCCTAAGCGATAGAAACAAATCCAGCCAAAACCGGAAAATTTGTTAAAAGTAAAAGTTTTATTTGAAGTTGATTAGATGTTCAGTTTAGGGGTAAGAAAATATGCTGAATCCATATATTACAATTATTTTCTACCCGGACATATAGTTCGCCCGGAATCCGGCCGAAACCGGAAAATTTAAAAAAGTTTTATCTGAAGTCGATAAGAGGTTCAATGTAGTGGCAAGGAGACATGCTGAATCCGTATATGAAAATTATTTTCTCGTCGGGCAATAGTTCTCGCGGAATCCGGCCAAAATCTGATTTTTTTTTTTTTTTTTTAAATTTAAGTTTAGGCTATCTGAAGTTGATTATAGGTTTGATATAGGGGTAAGGGGATGGGAGCATATCACGAGAAAAGTTTTCACGAGACAATCGGCTTTTGACAAGTCTCACTAGGCAAGTCTGCACGAGGCAATCGAGCATTAGAAAAATCTTCGAGAGGCAAGTATTCATTAGGCAACCCTCTCACGAGACAACCCGGATTAAGAAAAGTAGGATTAAGACAATCAGCCACCCAAACATCTTCAAGATTCTCGGCATCTTCATTACCAGAGAAGCAGATGACATGTTATTTGTCAAGCAACTGGAAAATGGGGAAGCCCACGTGGCGCGACGGAAAAAATGGATTGAAAAGGATCTTAAACTGCAGCAACTGAAAGATCGGCTCCAAACAGCTCCATGAACTTGGAAGATTTTGTTAATCAGGTATCCCAGTTCTCTGGCATTTGATCTATTTCCATTTTAATTTCCTAATTTATGTTATAGTTCAGTTTTGTGTATGTGTATAGTTCAAATAAAATTTAATAGAAAGTCTCCGCACTTGCCTCAGGGGAATTTTTCTTGCGACGACTTGCCTCGTGAAAATTTGTTCTCCTGGTAATTTTTCTTGTGAAAAACTGCCAAATGACTGACTTGTCTCGTGAAATTTTGTCTAGAAATTTTTTTCTCGTGATAGACTTTTCTCGTGAAAACTTGTCTCGTGAGATGTAGCCAAGGGGATATGCTTAATTCGTTTTAACCTTCAGTTTTTGCCGGACAAGTAGTTCACCGGGAATCCGGCCGAGACCGGATATTTGGTAGAAGTAAGGCAGGAAGTTTCGATCAACTTCGTCAAAGTAGATATTACGTATAGGGGTAAACACATATGCTGAATCCATACCTGAACTTGTTCATTGGCCTTAATGTATTTCTAAATTTTAATAGTAAAAATCTTCAAGGAGTCTGGCAAAGACCGGATATCCATAAGACGCAATTGTCTGGACCAAAGATTAAATTTTTGGGATCTCATCGAAACCTTTGTATTGTTTTGTTTGTCGTCATGATATCGAAAAATTGACCAGATGCTTTTTTGAAGGTTTTTCGGCTCTTCCTGGCAATGCTTGTTATGCTTGACATTTCATGCATAACGTTTCAGAATCGCAACAAATTTGTCTGTTGAAACTGGGCATCCTTGTGTTATCTGTTATGAAACTTCTGACAGTGTACCGCCTGCCTCCAAATTAATCGCATTTTGCCTAATCCTTTAAAGTCGACTTTCCTTTGGGCAGGAAACGTCAGCTGAAGAAAAATTCAGCTGACGTATCCGTTTATCACTACCAACTATGACTCACAGCAGGGCCGTATCCAGGGGGGGGGATTAAGGGCTTCCACCCGTACAAAATAATCGTTTTTATAGGCTTTAACCTCTGATCCATGTTTTTTTTTACTTTTTGTCCAACCCGTGGGCAACCCCCAAAAAAAAAAAAATCCTGAATTCGGACCTGACTCGCAGTCAGCTTGGGCTGAAGGAATATTTGGTTGCATTGAGAATGAGTTCCAGCTTCCACTCCCGCAAAATAATGCTATGTGATGTTGGGGGATGGGCCGTTAGAAGCGGTGGAAGGGGGTTTTCACGCGTTCCTCACGAAATGGAACTATGTAAAGTAGCTTATACCTGTCAGGGGCTTATCCGCCTGGCTCTGGAGATGGTGCTAGAGATAAACTAGAAATCCCCTTCCAACAAAAGGAGTTCATTACCCCTACTTGCTCTACTAATATAAGACATGAAAGCGGCACCGCCAGAATACTAATCCCAACCATATGGAATTTGCCACTTTGATTGACGTGATTTAACTTGGGTAGATTATGGCTATTGGCTTTGGGAAAAGCAAGGAACTGTTAATCTTCAAGTCGGTCCCTTTGTGTGCTTAGTGTGGTTCTGATTAGACTGGAGATAGTAAATTACAGCAGTTGTAAGCAATGGCGCAAAGGTGCTATAGGGAAGAATATAATGTAGTTTCCACTGAATAATAATAATAATTACGTTTAGCTAAGCCTTGTAGGACCACACACAAAACCAAAAAACAGAAACATTATTGTATGAATAAAACACCATCATCCTACGCTATATTAAATTTGGTTTGTGACAATTGTGACCCATCTAGGTACACTGTAAAAAGTTTCTCCGAATAAGGATGTAGTATTTGCTACTAGGATCAATCTTATCTTTATTGGGATAAGATTAATCCTAATTAGGGGTAATCTTATCTCAATAAAGACAAGGGTAATCCGAGTAGCAAATACTGCAAGAATTTTTTTACAGTGTAGGCTACAGGCACAGTGTAGTATAAGAAATGAAAAAAAGAACATGATGCGTAGAGTGGTTCCAGACCAGAGATATAAGCAGCAAAGGAATAGCACTGGCACACAGGAAACTAAGGTAGCTTTCAACTAAATTAGGCATAAGAATAGTAATGATGTTTATTTGTAGCCTTGTATTGCCACACTCAATGTTTAATGTGTAACCCATCTAGACACGGACGGTGTGTAGCCTATTATAAGAAATGAAAAAGAAACAATAATTCAACCATAGTTATAATTTTGTGTGTTCTAAGGTTATCTTTATTTACAAACAAATTTATCTTTAACATTTTCCGCTACTGAGAGCAGAGCTCGAGCGCACACGAAAAATAAAAAAAATAAAAAAATAACTTCAACATGACGAATCATACCGAATATTATCACATTCGCTAAAATAATCATACATCTAACCAACAGCAAGGCCAAAGCACAGTCACAATTAAACAAAAATAACTATATAAATACAATATAAAAATATGTCACAAAGCGTACATGACAACAAGAATATTAGGATGATTAGTTTATCTGTAAATTTAATTGGAAATACTGAACCGCGAACCTATAATAAAAGTACCACATCACCTGTAGAAAAGCCATTACTTGGTCCTGACTTGGTCCCAAAACCGAGTTAAGAAAACCTTAATCTGATTCCGCAACCTAGGTGTTCTGACCTCTAATGGGTTTGTTTTGGGCTAATAAAAGACTGCGGTTCACCTGAGACGATTACGAACAAGGATAGCAGATGACATTTCGTGGTCATGATCGGCATATAAATAGACCCCCCAGACCCGGTACCAAGCAAGTTGGAATTTTGATAGTTGTGCTGAAAGTGAATTTAGAAGAAGTCTTATACCCATCTTGAATATACGTAAGTGTTAAACGGTATCCAAACGGAAAGACTACGAACCCCACACGTCTCCGAGGAGAGTTGCGTATTCCCCACCGCTCGACGCTACCAAGATTTATACAGCCTAAGGGCTACGGGTTAAAACATACCATTTGTTTTAAATATACAAAAATGGGAAAAAGAAGGGAGAACCGGAAAGTGAAAATCACTTAACTAACTTAATAATTCTCGATCAGCAATATTCTAAGCCGTGATTTTATAGCAACTATTACTACCGTTAAATCCATAATTAACTTCACAGTCTCCCAGTGGCAGGGGCAGGTGAATTAGGGACCCGAACAGATTGATTTGGAAGAACTCGTTTCCCCGATCCGGCCTTATTCGGTGAAGTGGAGGGAATTGGAATCCGGATTACCAGCATTTTGTGTCACACATAACTTTTGAACGGTTGGTCGGATCCGAAGGAAACTCTATAATTTTACTGACAAGACGATACACTTTCATAGTCCCCAAGGGCCCATGCTCATGTTTGCCTCAAGTGTTTTGCTTACAAATGACTTTCCAGCATACTTAAAGCGTCAATGCCACCGTAAAGTTATTTTTGTGTGTTATTTCAAAGTTTTTTAATGTAACCACAAACATGGCATATTTTTGACTAAACTGTATATTTTCATGAATCCGAAGGCCCATTAATCGTCTGTGCCTCAACACATCATTAGCTACTACGTATGCTTGCAAGTGCCATATGAGCTTACAGCTCTTGTTTTGTTACGAGTAGTTTCGGGCGCTGGAAAGTTTAGTCTATTTGGAAGTAAAATAGCGATGGAGTGGACAGACATGACTTACAAGAAGCTCACGTTCACTTATAAAACTTACCTAGTTGTCAGGTAACAGTTCCGTCAGTTTCTGTTGACTCAGCGACCTCAGCGTTGCGCTGTTTCGCAGGTATTAGGGTCCGTTTGAGTTCTTAAATATTTGCATCCTAACATTACAGGGATTATCTGAGAATCCGCTTTATGAACATATGATTATGGTACCTAAATGACTAAGTGTTTCGGGATCTTTGGAACAAACAGTCGGGGAATTTTCTAGAAACACTTCCCTGATATGGTTTACCCGTCAAGTCCATTTCGTCTGTTTGGTAGTTATTGACGTCGTAGTTGACATTTAGTGACATATGGAATAGAGTAGGCTATTCCAAGGGTATAGGCAACAGTTTAAGATGAATAATTTGAGATGGTCGTAAAATGGACGCAGTGCAAATTTATTTATTCTTTTTTGCTTGGGACTAATTGGTATTTTTTGTACAATACGTTTTTTTAACAGGTTAAAGCACAGCTCTACAAGAAATAATCTTTTCCCTATGAAAGGGATCAGAAAAAAGTTTTTTCAAAAATGCTATTACTTTCGACCTGAAATTAGCGATTTTCTTGTTAGCGCTTGTCGACACTATCCAGCCTTCCTGCTCTCCGACGCATCGGCTGGGAGCAATTGTTTGAAAACTGAACGCTCCTTGGTTAAAAGTTGGGAAACTAAGCGACTAAAAGAAGTAACAAACAGAAGACTCTCATACCCTTATGTGTGAAATAGTTGTCAGCGGATATGGAAGATTCAGGCAAACTTTGTGTTAGTGTGACGAGCAAAACTAGGCATGGCCGAAAAAGCGCTAAAAGTTCGCAGGCACAAAACGAAACAATGAAGAGAGGTGGGGATTTTAGAAACGTGTAATTCCACAAGGGAGCTAGATATGTTATAAAAGTCAGAATAAGCAAGAGGGGTCCTTTAAGCTGAATTGTATACAAAACAAACGAAATTAAAAGACACTGCCAAATATTTAGCTTTTTTTTTTGTTTTTATCTACATAGTAGCGGAACGTTTTTGTTTTGTTTAATTTTCTTGTTTAGACATATTTTGAGCCAGCTCAGTCGGGATTATTCCGAGTCGCGCCAGTATATGGCCCCACGGTCGTACTGAGGCCTGATTTGAACTAGCGCTTTGGATGGAGGTGATCTAGACATGCCTCCGATTGAATGCCTTTAAATCACACCTCGCACTATTTACTGTTTTGTTCCAATGTTCGAAACTGTTTGAGTAGGCTACTGTAAAACTAGGCTCTGCTTTTAACAAGTAATCCACGGCTTTGGTTGTTCTAAGCCTTTTCCACAGACCCATTGACTTCTAGCAAAAACTCGACAAAGTTCAGATAAACGGTTTTACGCATCATTAGTATGATACGGGAACACTCGTCGGGAGCATAATGAGATGTAAAATCGTGGCAAGTGCAAAGATTAGTGTGGTGTCGTTACCGGGTTTAAATGTAACATGAAATTTGAAGTCGAATTGAAATTGAAGTGAATTGAGAAAATAGGTCGCAGTGGCATTATAGGTACGACGAGTCCTTTAACTGCCCTTCGTTCACCATACGAAACGCCTTCGAACCAGTCAGAATGAATTTGATCAGCTGTGGAATTCCCGTTAAGTCAGCCCCCCTTCGTACGCCCGGCCCCTTACGTCAACAGAATTAAGGCCGTCGTATGTCCTGGCTATTGTAACTTTCCGCCTAATTTCCGGCGCAGAATGCGTGAGATGTGTTTTCTTAGACCGATTAATCCATGACAAAACGCTCTGTTATCACGGTACTACCAATTCACCCCACGACCCGCTTTATTATGGGAAACTCCTCCTTACGCAGTTTTTTGGGCACCTTGACACAGAGGTTTCACTACTCACTGGAGTAGAGCGAATAAGCAGTTCTTGAACGTGTCCGAAACTACCGAGAATGCTGAATTAATTCAGGATTTTATGTAGCATTTCGCTTTCGGACGTAAATTTTCGCTCAATTAATGCAGCATTAATTCATCGAAAAATTCAGCAAAGATGCTAAATTTTACGCTGAATTTTCAAGAAGAAACTGGGGAGCAGGCGATTGAGGCTAAATTTTGGTATTCTAGAAGTGTCAGAGAAGAAATAAAGGTAACAGCTTCCGGATTTTTTTTTTTATAAAATGCAGCATTGAGCGCCAAAACGATTTCGGAACGCTTACAGCACTAAAAAGCTAAACACGTTCCTTGATACCAAAAACACAATTTTGACTGGGTATGCTAAAATCTTTACCAACGGGGGAAGATAAAACCGCCGAGCTCTTGCCCAAGACTCGTCCACTCGGTTCTTTATCCTTCTGGGCTTAAATCCCGTCTGAAGAAAAAGGATGCAGCTGTTTTTCGAATTTCATATTTCCGAACTGTAAATTCCTCTTCTGCTTGCCAATTTAGTACAAAAACCGAAAAATTATCACTAAATTTTCAGTCATAAATATAACCGTTAAACTTGACGAGCCGCATAGAAACGATAGAAACCAGTCGGTTGCAGCGTTTTCTCCGCACACGGTCTTGTCCGTATGTTCGGAGTGTACATGTTCATTCTAATTTGAGATGTGTCCTTTTCTCTATATACTCGCACTATAACTGTTTTGTAGAAGTGGGTAAATAAAAAGAAAAAGATTCATTCATTTATTCTACTGGTTCCAAGCGGTTGTGTCTTTTCGTTGCTTCGAAGAACCGCCTAACCAGTTCTGTACCTTTATTCCAGTTCGCCGGCTGTCGGGTTGCCTCCATCTACTTCTGGGAGTGGTTCCAGGTCTGGGAGCCCATCGTACACACGGATTGCCTTTAGGGTCCTTGAGTTTCTCGAGCACAGAGCGGCAGTACATCTTTGGTAGTTTGGGTCTGTAGCGTCGCTAACTGACAATGCTTTACAGGTTGGAGAGATGGTGTCCAGTGGAAGGGGTTTTCTAGAAGACCGCGAGCCTCAGCAAGGGACGGTAAGCCAAAGTTTTAGCCGAATTTCTACCTGAATTAGTAGGGATGGGTATGGCTGACTCTGACTGGTCTGGTTGTGTTTGGGTACCTAAGTAGGGACTGGGGTTAAAGTTTAACCGAAAAGGACTGGGATAGGACAATCTAGCTACCCATCACTTATTCACTTAAATTGGCTTGAAGACCCGCTGAAAATGCGTTACTTGGTTGTTCCGCCATTCAGGAATAATCGATTTTCAAAGAGTGGAATTTCCTTGTGATTTGTGGTACCTCTAATTTGTTGTATGCCTTACAAGAAAGATTTATGACTTTTTTTTTTGTTCAGGCACCAAGCAATCTTCACCAATATCGTCACTGCCCACTGAAAAGCCTTGTTTGTGTTTAGATAAAAATTTCCCGCGTCATAGTAGAATTTTCGCTGTGGGGACAGCCGCAGATATTCTGAACGTCATAACTAGAGCAGATAGTGGAAAACAGAAAAATCGCTTTGCAGAATCCAAATAATTCAGTGTATTCAACTAAATGACACAAAAATAAGTTGGCTTTTCAGTTAAACTTTAAAGGTTGTAATTTGGCTTGGGAACGGGCCTAGTCATGGCCGGATCTGGCAAATTGGATTTTTTTTTGTCGCCGGGACATGACTGTCTAATTAGGGCCTATATTAGCCCGCGGTCACGCAAATCCTCAGAACTTTAGCCTAATAGATCGTTACGTGGAACAACTTATGTAATTCCTAAAACTCACTCCCGAGTCTCGTTAAACACAGTTTTTGTTCGACCTTTCTAGTCGCGCAGGACATGACCCGGGCACATTAGGCCATGTTAACACGTGCGCACGCCAATCCTCATAGCTCTACCAGATCGCTGCACGAGATGACTCACTCAAGACCTCGCTCACGACTCAGTTCCCAGCATCCGTCAGCAACTCTCGGGCTTCTTTCAGTTGGTTGATTTTTTCCATCGTATCTGTCATGACGCCGTTCCGGCGGGTTCAATTTAAATTCCAGGAATTTTCACGTTCACTCTGGTCTTTGCCACTCCATCGGAACCTTTTAGATTCGGTATTTCGCCTCTTTGGCAACACTCACATTTCCCCGTGTTTTCATTTCATGATGGTTTACGATTCGTCTCTGGCGAAAGTCGGTGTACTTTTACACTCGTGAAATTTGCATCTTTAGTGGAAAAATGCTTAGTGGTGCTCGGTATCGTGATCGGGCAGGTCAAGTTGGTGGTTTTGGTGGTCTGTTATGATCCAAAGGCGAGTACTTTGTGGTTCTTTATGTACTGTAGAGGTATGTAACTTTAAACGTCACAGATGAGTATGATAATAATCAGACCAAGCAAATATTCATACTCAGTACTAAGCACAGATAATAATTTAAGTTAAATCAGGGAACCACACATTTCCTTTACAGGGGGCTTGTCATTTCCTATGCTTCTATATTGCTATGTTGACCGATCCAAATCTAGTTTCCAAAAATCCCCACTTGAGTCGAATCGGCATTCTTGTTTGCCTCATTGGCCGTGCGCGCCAAAGAGACTCCTCCCTCAAGCCGCCAGCAGCCAATCCCAAATTTTGTCTATCTGGCCTTTGACGTGATTGGACCGTGGGTATTTCTCGAACTATCTTCCGACCGGTCAAGAGCGCATCAGAAATCTCTTATTGACAAGCCCCCTGAAAAGGAAATGTATGGGTCCCTGGTTAAATTAAGAACAAATGGAAGGTACAAATTGTTGTTGCTTTGAATCTTTTGCTCTTTGTTGCCCAGTCTACTCTGCACCCTTCCTTCCTCCCACCCTCACCCTTCCGGCATTTTGGCATTACTTTCATGGCCGTCTGAAAATCCCAGTAGAAGACAAAAACATTCAGAAAGAAATAGTAAATCGTACTGAAGGATTTTTTATTTAATTTTGTATGTCAAAAGAAAGCTAAAACGTGTGGCTGTTAGCTGATATTAAATCCTTACTTTGTTGTTCCCATTCGACTCTTTCGAGTGTAGCCGAGCCTAGATGCTTATTATGATATTATCTCCCCAGATCTTTGTGCTTAAAGCAGAACTGAAACCTTCATACTCTTACGTTATTTTTCCGTTGACTGTTGTTTTCATGCTTTTACTCTTTAGCCAAATTTAAACCGTGTTAAGTCGACTTTACGTCGACCAGAATGAATCAAACGCTCGAGCTAACCGAACGTCAAGACGATTTCAGTTGACAGAAAGGGGGTCGAACGCGGCTTTAATCTTTCCATGAAGAGTGTTTTCACAATAAGGCCCTCCTCTCGCAATGTTAGTCAGGATTGCGCGTAATAGCTATGTTTTCTTTCACAGTGGAGAGACAATGCGTAGGAGCTGATCTATTTTTTTTCTTGGGGGGAATTTAAACTAGAATTCAGCAACTGCATGTCCGCGGCGGAAAATTGGAACGACAAGCTCTTCAGTGAACCTTTAAGCATGAAAAGCATTAATTCAGTTGTGTGAAAACGTTTAGTAATCAGCCCGAAAACTCTGGCCGTTAAACTGCTATTAGCTTTTACGATGGGACTAGATAAACTTGCAACCGTCAGCATCTCCTTTAATATGTTTAGTCGTTGGCCAAATTCTAAATTTTTGGCTCCGAGGGTTTTTGCAAGAAGTGTGGGATTTAGACTCATAAAGAATTGAGGCGATGACATTTGGAACGTTTTCGAAGTTGGAATTCTGATAATTTTATTTCTGTGCCTGTGTTTGTTTGTCAGGTCCAAAAGTAGTGTTTGCGATGGATACCTGTGAATCGTGAATCCGTCCGTCTGTCTGAGCTTGCTATCTCTCGAACGGGTTGAGATATTTTTAATAATCGGTATGAGATCGATGAATGGATCTTAGTTCGTAGATGGGCTTTGCTCCGGCAAGATCAAGGGGTCGAGAATGCGTTGTAGAAACTTAGGGGCGGGAAGCTAGGGGGACTTGGCGACGCGAAAGGAACGTCCGATATATCTCTGACTATTTCCGCGATAATTGGTGGATTAGCCCTCGCTTCGCTTGCACAAATCCACGTTATGATCAGCAGTTGGCTTTGCTCACTGCAGCGCATTATGATGGCTTTTTGTGGTCGTAAATCGATACTTCATTGATCGTTCAGTTTTCAAGCACAGTTCGTACTAGCAGTAATCGATAAAATGGTTTAGAAAATTCGTTTTCGGAAAATACAAATACTTGCCCAGTGAAATTAGCGATTTTCTTAATAGCGCTTGTCCATTTGGCCCGGACTTCAGATGATTTCCGATGCAGAGGCGCGACGCAGATTATTTAAAATAGTGCTGGACGTGGTTATAGTGGAAATAAGCCAAGCAAAATAAAATTCTGGATTTGTTGGGAATTGACCAATTCAGACAATGACAATACATCGACATACAAGATATTTGACAGTGCAAAACGGATACGTCAGCTGAATTTGATTAGAGCTATGTCTCGGCTTTTCTCTGAAAGAATATTCCATTTCCCCTTGAAAACTTAGATTTTGGGTAGAACTTCCTGGAAATGGTGGTTTTGAATATCCTGCTAAAAACATAGATTTTGGTAAAGCATCGTGGTTTCTGGGGTTTTCTGAAAAAACCGCGATTGTGGAAACTAACGGAAGTGGCGGTCGTGGAAGCAGGAACTGGAGAGCGGTTTTTAGAAACAGATGCGAATTAGAAACAAGCCAAGAGAAAGCAATTGTGTATACGGACTGTTTTTTCCTTAAGTTCATATTCCAGCCTGAGCGGCTAGAGCGTGAGCGGCTAGAGCCTGAAGAGGACCGTTGCCAAGAAGGGCCGAAATATCGCTCTAACAAAACAAGATTCGCAGTCAGCTTGGGCTGAAGGAATATTTATCCTCGATGTACGAAACACAAGATAGACCCGTTGGCCCACCAAGTCTGCCAAAATGAAAAAAAAAATTGGGGGTATTTCATTTGGGTCTTTATTTTACCAGTCAGCCCAAAACTGCACTGTTCAAAGTTAACTGACGTTCTAAAAAGCATACCTCTGCTGTAGCCTATAGTTTGTAACTGAATTGGAAATAGTATTCACAGCTCAAACGATGTCTTGAGACAGCAAAAAGAGCATCACCTCACGGCTCAGGTCTTCACAGCGATGTGTTAACAGCAGCAATGCTAGACTCTCCTTTTAAGGATCGCTAGCGAGAAGAGAAGACCAGTTACGGAAAGGGGTCAAGAATGAGATTTGAATCAAAACCCAAAACGTGCGCCTTAGCTTCTCACTTTTCATTTATTGAAAATAATACAGCTTTTGAAAATTGACCATTTTTGGTCGACATATGACCTAGTTTCGTATAGGATTGTGGGCCATCACACACACAGTTCATATGTATTTGACAGGAACTCGTAAAATAGTAGTTGACTGACTGCCCTAAACGGATACGTCAGCTGATTTTATGTGAGCGATATTTCGGCCTTTCTTGGCAAGAGTCAAGGGTCTTCTTGGGGCTTAAAACTAGGAAAGTAACCTGTTATTAAGTTTGCCAGAAAATAAAAGCGAATTGTGTATAAAGTGCCTAACTAACATGATGGTCCCGGAAGCCCTGGCAAGAACTAAGACAGTACGCGACAGTTTTTGGAAATCGGAAAGCGACCGCAGCTGCCCTATCCAGGCTTACAGGGACTTAAACTAACAGAAGTGGTATGCTCCTTTGAACAAATTAACTTTGAACAGTACCATTTTTCACACGCCATCATGAGATCCAAACGGAAAAGTTGAGATCCATGATGAAAGAGAAGTCCGATCGGAAAGACCTGCTATGCCCGTCTTTTCAGCACTTTAAGATGGGTCTCGGCAATAAACCCAAGGTCTGGTAGCTGCATGGAAAACTCAGCACTTTAAGATGGGGCTCAGCAATAAATCCGAGGTCTGGTAGCTCCAAGGAAAATGTTGTGGCAGTTTTACTTCTTCTGATGGGAAAACCTTTCGACCTTTTTGTCAAGGCCCTATCGGATAACGGTTGTAAAAGACAAGTGGAGAATGATTGGTCGCATGCAGAGATTCCTATCTCGTGGGACCCGTCCAGCTGTGACAGAAGCACTGTTTCTTTGACTGCAGTCGGAGCGTCAAATTAACTGTCGATGTTTTAGTGAGAACGGTTCGCTTTGTCATCAGATTGCGATAGTACCTAGTCGTTGTTGTAATGGGGAGACGACTTGACGGACGAGAGGCCGACCTTCTCTTAGGGTGCGGCTTCACCTTCCAGATTTTTCTTTCGGACTCGAGACAGCCGTTTTCGTCGAGATGGATGGGAAGGTGAAGCCAGGCCAAAAACGCCTGAAAGTCACCCCAGATTCCGGATGTCTGCAAGGTGCAGTTGAGGCAACGCATACAAGAGACACAATAAATATGCAAGTGTAAAAGAAAAGGGAGTGATTGACAGTTATTATTTGGAAGCAAAAGATATTGGAATATTGAAGGGGACATCTAGGGAATGTTGAAGAATAGTAAAATTAGCTATCATCGTAATAATGAAAATCCGGAAGGATTGGCTTGAATGTGCGGAGGCCCCAGATATCTGGACGTCTGGAAGGTGAACCCTAGCTTTTAGGGTGTTTTAAGCATTGTTCAGATCGGTGTAATAAGCTGCATGAAGATTTTCGACGTCATCGTTTCTTGACTAGCTAGAGCAACCCAAGCAGACGGTGATCTAATTAGAGCCGCATAAGTGAAAATAGAGTCGATTTCTATTTTTCTTCGTCACATCCTGCTCGCAGTGTTAGCTGACCTGTACAGCTCTCATGCAGCTTATTACACATATTCATATAATATATAGAAAACGGATTCGTCAGCTGTGATGCTTATGAAGCGATATTTCGGCCCTTCTTGGCAAGGGTCCTCTTCGGGCTGTTATTCTTAAGAATAACTGGTAGCCTAACGGTTATTTTTTCGGGACTATTGGCTAGACCCAAAGAGCTCTCGTCCTTGTCACATTAGCAGGGTTGTACACTTGATCTCCTAAGATTCTTATCCCCAAGGGTAATGACATGAAGTACAAGTTATCCATGTGATCACTAAGTGATCAGCCCGTCGTTTGCTGGTTGATTAAAGGGAAAGAAATACCGAGCTCCTCTACTGCTCTTCTGAGATTCTGGTGCTCATTCCCCGAGAGATCTGGCAATAGGCAATGGGGTTGGAAAATCTTACACAGACCTACCAGAGAGTGACAAGTAATGACGGGGTAGGCTATGTGTGGTTGACTGAAAATTAGACAGCGCGTTAGGACAGCTGTAGAACTTTTTGTGGCCAAAAAAAGATCCCGGTTGTGGGCGTTTATTTTAACTTGTTTTTTTCAAGCTGACATGGATCGGGTCCTGTAAAGGTGAGTCTTCACCTTCCGGAATCTGGGTTCCCAGATTTTCCGAGATTCAAAAGCCCTCTTTTCCGGATTATTTTGATATACTTTCGGACCGGTTCATATTCCAGATGCAATTTACAGAAGACGTCAAAGAATAATCTGGAAGCCCAGATTCCGGAAGTTCCAGGAGGTGAAGACCGGACTTAAACGGAGATCATATTCTATCTGTTAGCCCTATGGATGACTTGAATTTCTTGTTCCAGGTTTAAACATGATCAACCTTGTGCCTTTAGTGGTAACCGTGCTTGCCTGCACAAAGGCATATATGGTGGCAGCGGAGTCAGACCGAGAAATGTGTCAAGATGCGCGCTCAAAATGTCTGTTCAGAAGTGGCTGCGGCATGGCGATGCAGAACTATTTGGTGCACTGTGCAGATGTGATGACAGGGAGGGGGGCAGGGGGCTGCTCTAAAACCTGTCAGCATTCGCTGATAGCCCTGATGTCAACCGAGGAAGGGCAGACTTTAATGAGGGTGAGTGCGTTACCGTCATATTCGAGGTCATATTTTTCTTTCGGGGAGGGGGCACTTAGACCGCGAGGGGCTGACCACTCTCGATCTTAGTGTACAACAGTGCCCAATGCCGCGGTGCCCTGCCGGTGCCGGCTGACACCAACCGTCACCGGTTGCCACGTGTAATATTATTAAAATCAGCATGTTTAGAAGCATGATAGACGAATCGCCTAATTTACGGGTGGCACCAGTGCCGGCACCCTGCTTTTGGCTTGTGCCGGCCGGTGCCAGAAATGGGTATAAAGCGGGTGCCATGGAGTGGGGGTGGGTGGCGAATGAGGTTTCAAATAAAGGTGAACAAAATTTTTTGTCAAACCAATAAGACGTTAATTTAGGGGTAAGGAGGCTCCAAATCTTAACTTTCTACGGAAGAATAGTTCGCCGGAATCAAGCAAAAACCGGAAATTCGTGAGAATCTAAAGTTTTTCAAACTGAATTTTTTCTCTTATTCTCTTATTCTTGAAAACCCATATTGTTTTATATTTGATCTATGGTTGAATTTAATTATATAAATGAAAAAGTAGACTCCTGTTCTCAGCCATAACGGAATAAGAAGAAGAGATAAACATGTAATAAGACCGTAAAAAAGGAAAGGCTTTGGTCGTTTTAAGGAGTGGAAGGTCCAACTAACGCAATTAAGTATCGCCTAAGATGAATATGTCTAAAAACCCGCCTCCCTCCTTTAAGCGCTTGCCGCCATATGGTGATGCTAAGTCCTCGGTCATCGTTGAAACCACTAGGAAAAAACTCATTATGTATCTTAATTAAACTGGCTTTGTTCCAGAAAAGAGATTAAGTTGTCATCTTCACAAAAGGACTGTTCGCACCTGATGACCAGAAATAGCCTTGTGCATCCAGGTGTTAATCTTGTCTTCACGTTTTGTGTCGCGGGACGGTAACTTAATTAGTAGATTTTCTGAGGGGCAAGAGGCTTACGTAATGACGTGAATCCTACGAGACCTATGAACATGGTGACAAAGAGTATCCGCGGCTTGTTACTACTTACTTTAAGGAGACGTCGTACATGTGACAGTAATTCATTCTACTTCATTGGTGTTTCCATCCATTCTCGTTCCGAGATTCTACACTTCATAGGGGTAACCTCTCTCGCCTATTGGCAATTACACTGGTTATCACGCGTGTCACTTTTGTTCTCTGCACGTGACTTACTAGGCTCCCGATCATCGTTTCTAAGAAGGTAATCGGTCTGAAGACCGGTTATGCAAATTTTGCCAAGTTTGCATTCAAGCCAAGGGACATGGAAAGAGGATAGAAACAGCCGAAGCCTTGTGCAATTTGCTGTAAGCAGCTAATTTTCAAAGTATTCAACTACCTCAGAACATCGTAGCAGAAACACTATGTATTGATGCGAGGTATTCTTTAATTATTACGTGATTATTATACAAGTAGACAATTCCTTCCGAAAAAGCAATTCCGTCGGTTTGGTCAACACGAAGGTTCGGTAATACAATTATTAATTATAGCCTATAGTTAGAAATTTAATTTATATATGCTATTTGTAGTTTTAATTATTTAACCCCGGGCCATACACACAGTCTCGATATATGATACGGAAAATAACATAACTTCATTATTCTTAAACTAATACCTCCTATTTGAATATTAAACCACATAACCCCCAACAATTTTGTAAGTTGTCGTCAATTTCCAGGGAATTACTTTATAATAAAATAAAAGCTGGTTCAAAAATAGAAATCCCAAATGTGGCGAAAGGCACATGATTGGCAAAGGCTAACATAATTTCACTAAGCACTTGTTCGTGTATCATTAGCAGTAACAGAACAGTGTATAGCAATAGTAATAATTCTTCTGTAAGAAAAGACAGCTGGTCGTAATGCCGATACTTCTTTTTTTTACCAAACAAATTCAGTGTTTTGGAAGCTAGGAATAGCTGAGAGGGTACCCACTCCCCCGCACCTGCTGTACACCCTTTCCCGGCACCGGCCGAAATAGTCGGTGCTGGCACCGATACCGACAATAAATTAGGCGATTCATCTTTCAAACGCTTCTAAAACTATTTTAGAAGTAGTGAACTGAAAGACAAAAATGCTCCTCAGCCGGGATTTGAACCCAGGACCTTCTGCTTACAAGGCAGGCACTCTAACCGTTTTAGCTATCGAGGGGCTTGTGAACAGAGTTCGCAAATCACTACAATAGTCCGGTAGAAGCCGGCCATAGGAACAGTGATCTCGGCCGAAGGCAAATTCATCTAAACAGTTCACATCCCCAAGTCACGGAAATTATAATACATACACTGTCAGAAGTTTCATAACAGATTGCGCATAACACTTTCAAGAATATCACCTTTTCACTTAGAAATAAAGTGTTATGACCAATTAAGTTTATACTATTTCGTGCCTAGATCTCCAACAACACCTTCAATTGGTAAAAATACCACGCTGTCATAAGTTACATAACGACAACAGAAGGATGCCCGGTTTCAACAGATAACACTTTGGGATGTTATCTGTTATGTTTCTTTCGTTCCCGTTAGTATTTTGACCAATATTGAAGGTGTTGTTGGAGATCTAGGCACGACATAGTGTAAACTTTATTGGTCATGACACTTTATTTCTAAGTGAAAAGGTGTTATTCTTGAAAGTGTTATGCGCTATCTGTTATGAAACTTCTGACACTGTAGATGGCACTTTATACAAGGGACTTTTACCGTGACTAATGAATCTCGGTTCATTAGTCACGGTAAAAGTCCCTTGTATAAAGTGCCATCTATGTATTGCTTCTAAAAATGCTTATTTTGATGTTTTAACACGTGACAACTGGTGCCGGCTTGTTTCAGCCAGTCCGACCGGGTGTCGCGGCACCGGGCACTTGCTGTACTCTAAAATCGAGGGTCCGACCCCCCTTTGAAAACGCGCGCGCTTGCCCGCTCTCATATTAATATTAGCCGTCGATTTGTTTCTTGCTGTTGTTTGGTTATTGGCATATAAATTTCAAGATGGATAAAGAATTTGTCGGGTCCAGCTGAGTTTAACCATGGGTCGCAAAAAAACGAAACCATGCTCATGCAAAACAAGCCAGTTGGAATAAAGAAGAATTACTGTCTAGTATTGGTACGAGCGAGGCAAGTGGTCACCCCCTAGTGTGCGCTTAATGAGTCGGGAACTGCTTTTGCATGCACTGAGAAAGCCATTGGCTTTGGGGTCAGGACGAAAAGATGCTGACAGGTTGTACAACCGAGAATCGGCAAAAGGAATCCACGTGTTACTTTATTTCTTGAAAAAAAAACGAAAAATCAGCAAAAAATCTAGATAAATGCTCAGTCCCTAAGAAATAATGCATTTTCCTCCAAAAATATTTTATTTTTCCTCCAGGAGTGTTTTGTTTTTCCCCCAAGGTTTTTTTCCAGGGATTTCCTAAATGATGCATTTCGAATCTGATAGGTTTCATTAGCATAAGCTCCAGTGGAAGGGGGGGGGGGGCAGATCCAGAATGGTTTATATTGAACTGGGCGTAGCAGTATGGCTTGGCTAACCAGATTATTGACACAATGTTCTCCTTTGCGATCCCATCGAAACATTTAGTCGTGTTTGTTCTGGAGAATTTAAACTGGAATGCGGGAACTGTATTCCAATCGTGAGAAATTGAAACCAATACGCTCTTCAGTCAATATTTATTGTTAAAAGACGTTTTGTACGGTATTAACAAAAACGTGGATATTTGTCCTATCGTCAGGCGTACTCCATATTTCTACAGAAGCTCTTCAGTGAACCTTTCAACTGGGCGCAAAAGGCTGGCTAGACTTCAATTCGAATCGTGCCGAATCAACTCCTTTAACCCTTCTAATTTAATGTAAGTGATGCCCCGTGTGCATCACACTAGTATCACTTTGCTGCTCTGAATACTCGTACTCCCGGGGAGTAGTAAATAAATAATATTATAAACAATTTATTTTTGACCCACAAATCGTACGAGACGAAAATAGTGGAGTACAAAGGAAAATAAATTGACATAATTAGAGAAAACATAACACGTACGAGAAAATTCCTGAAGCGTCCTATAGGAGTCGCTGTATATACAGACAAAAAAGCCCATGAAAGGGCGACAGATACGTATTTCTCCGTAATATTGGACAGCGAATACTTTCTAATAATTTTGAATTTCTTCCCCAAAGACGAAGAAAAAGAAGAAATTTACAAACACGAAAGTAAGAAGGCCGCACCTTTAGTATCCTTCTTCTTTAGAACAGGATAAATCCCAGATAGAACAAGACCAAAGGTTTCGATGGGATCCCAAAAATTTAATATTTGACCCAGACAACTACGTCTTGTCTACGCCAGAACCAGTCTTCGCCAGGCTAATCATCTGAGAAAATTGAGTGCAGATATACCTGTATAAGCCATGTTTATTTTGACGAAACTGATCGAAACTTAAAATTCCTGCTTTACTTCTGCCAAATTTCCGGTTTCGGCCGAATTCTGAGCGAACTACTTGTCCAGCCAAAAAAAGATAGTTCAGAAACGAATTCAGTGCATCTCCTTATCCCTATAATGAACATCTAATCAACTTCAAATAAAACTTCAACTTCTAAAAAAATCCGGTTTCAACCGGATTCCGGACGAACTATATGTCCGGGTAAACAAGACCAAAGGTTCCGATGGGATCCCAAAAATTCAATATTTGATCCAGACAATTAGGTTTTGTCTTAGCCAGATCCAGTCTTCGCCGGGCCCAACAGCTACTCATTAAGAAATCCAAGCTCAGATATGGATTCAGCATGTGCGTTTACCTCTATAAGCCGATCGAAACGATCCTAGCTTACTTTTGTGAATTTTGCGGTTTTGGCGAAATTCAAGAACTACTTGTCCGGCGAAAAGCTAAAGCTCAAAAACGGATTCAGCGTATCTCCTTACCCCTATATCCAACATCTAATCAACTTCAAATAAAAATTGAACTTCTAACAAATTTTCCGGTTTTGGCCGGATTCCGGGCGAACTACTTGTCTGGCGATAAAATGGTTTTCGTATTCTTGTTCAGCATGCCTTCTTACCCTACATCAAACATCTAATCAACTTCAGATAAAACTTTAGGCCTAACTTCTAACAAACTTTCCGGTCTTGGCCGGATTCCGGGCGAACTGCTTGTCCGACGAGAAAATGGTTTTCATATTCGTGTTCAGCATGGCTTCTTGCCCCAAAATCAAACATCTAATCAACCTCAAATAAATTTTAACTTTTAACAAACTTTCCTGTTTTGGCCGGATTCTGGACGAACTACTTGTCCGGCGAGAAAATGGTTTTCATACTCGTGTTCAGCGTGTCTTCTTACCCCATAATCGACTATCACATTAGCTGTTTAAAAAAAAAATTGCTTGCCCCTTAATTTAAACCCCCTCCCCCACCCCTAAATGTAAAGCTACAGGGCCCATCTACGAACTCTACCTTAGTCTTGACCCAAAGAATCCCCACACCAAGTTTCATCAAAATATCTCACTGCCTTCGAGAGTTATTGTGCTTACAGACAGACAGACGGACAGACGGACGGACGGACGGACAGACGGACAACTTTTGCGATGTCATAAGTATCCCTCCACTTACGTTTTGGGATCCCAAAAATGATTGTCATATACAGATTCAGCGTCTCTTCTTACCGTAAAATCTATCATCTAATCAACTTCAAATACAAATTTTACTTTTAACAAATTTTCCGGTTTTGGCCGGATTCCGGGTGAACTACTTGTCCGGCAAGAAAATGGTTTTCACCGTCGTGTTCAGCATGTCTTCTTACCCCTAAATCGAACATCTAATCAACTTCAAATAAAACGTTTGCTTTTAACAAATTTTCCGGTTTCGGCCGGATTCCGGGGTAACTACTAGTCCGTCGAGAAAATGGTTTTCACCATCGTGTTCAGCATGACTTCGTACCCCTAAATCACACATCTAATCAACTTCAAATAAAACTTTTGCGTTTAACAAATTTTCCGGTTTCGGCCGGATTCCGGCCGAACTACTTGTCCGGCCAAAAAATGATTTTCACCATCGTTTTCAGTATGTCTTCTTACCCCTAAATCGAACATCTAATTAACTTCAAATAAAACTTTTACTTTTAACAAACTTTCCGGTTTTGGCCGGATTCCGGGCGAACTACTTGTCTGGCGAGATAATGGTTTTCACCATCGTGTTCAGCATGTCTTCTTACCCCATAATCGACTATCACATTAGCTGTTTCAAAATATTTGGTTTGCCCTTTAATTTAAACCCCCTCCCCCACCCCTAAATGTAGGGCTACAGTGCCCATCTACGAACTTGACCTTACTCTTGACCCAAAGAATCCTCACACCAAGTTTCATCAAAATATCTCATTCCCTTCGAGAGTTATCGTGCTTACAGACAGACGGACGGACGGACGGACAGACAGACGGACAACTTTTGCGATGCCATAGGTATCCGTCACTAACGTTTTGGGATCCCAAAAATCTGATTTGTCTATCTGGAAGGGAGAGGGAATGGAAGAGGAGAGATTAAACGAGAAGTGCCAGACGACTTTCCTACTTTCATCTTCCGCCTGGACCTTGTTATTAGTTAATTGGGGGAAGAGCAATTTAGGTAGTCATTTCTAAGGGTAGAACAAAGCGTGGGAAATGCTTTTGCTTCCACGATCTCCATTGTAGCAAGAGCTAGGGGTGGATCACGTTTCAGATGAGGGTTTGCAACGGGAAATAGACGGTTTGACTTTTGTTACCCATTCTGCGTTTTTGGGATCCCAAAACGTTAGTGACGGATATCTATGACATCGTAAAAGTTGTCCGTCTGTCCGTCCGTCCGTCCGTCTGTCTGTAAGCACGATAACTCTCGAAGGAATGAGATATTTTGATGAATTTTGGTGTTAGGATTCTTTGGGTCAAGAGTAAGGTCGAGTTCGTAGATGGGCACTGTAGCCCTACATTTAGGGGTGGGGGAGGGGGTTTAAATTAAGGGACAAACAAAATATTTTGAAACAGCTAATGTGATAGTCGATTATGGGGTAAGAAGATATGCTGAACACGATAGTGAAAACCCTTTTCTCGCCGGACAAGTAGTTCGCCCGGAATCCGGCCAAAACCGGAAAGTTTGTTAAAAGTAAAAGTTTTATTTGAAGTTAATTAGATGTTTGATTTAGGGGTAAGAAGACATGTCGAACACGATGGTGAAAAGCATTTTTTGACCGGACAAGTAGTTAGTCCGGAATCCGGCCGAAACCGGAAAATTTGTTCAAAGCAAAAGTTTTATTTGAAGTTGATTAGATGTTCGATTTAGGGGTAAGAAGACATGCTGAACACGATGGTGAAAACCATTTTCTCGACAGACTAGTAGTTAGCCCGGAATCCGGCCGAAACCGGGAAATTTGTTAAAAGCAAAAGTTTTATTTGAAGGTGATTAGATGTTTGATTTAGGTGTAAGAAGACATGCTGAACACGATGGTGAAAACCATTTTCTTGCCGGACAAGTAGTTCGCCCGGAATCCGTCCGAAACCGGAAAATTTCTTAAAAGTAAAATTTGTATTTGAAGTTGATTAGATGATAGATTTAAGGATAAGAAAATACGCTGAATCTGTATATGACAATCATTTTTTACCCGGACATATAGTTCGTCCGGAATCCGGTTGAAACCGGATTTTTTTTATAAGTTGAAGTTTTATTTGAAGTTGATTAAACGTTCTTTATAGGGATAAGGAGATGCGCTGAATTCGTTTCTGAACTATCTTTTTTTGGCTGGACAAGTAGTTCGCTCGGAATTCGGCCGAAAACGGAAATTCGGCAGAAGTAAAGCAGGAAGTTCCGATCAGCATCGTCAAAATAAATATGGCTTATACAGGTATATCTGAACTTAATTTTCTCAGATGATTAGCCTGGCGAAGACTGGATCTGGCGTAGAGAAGACGTAGTTGTCTGGTCAAATATTAAATTTTTGGGATCCCATCGAAACCTTTGGTCTTGTTATCGAAGAATTATGATTGTTGGGGATCCTATTATAGAGAATCGATGGGTTTATTCCAACCCCCAAAAAACAAACAACACTTTAATGCCCAGAGGCTAGCCTGTAAGGGACAAGATAACCTCGAGGGGTTGCCCACTCCCCAGCACCTGCTGTACATCCTTCACCGGCACCAACCGAAATAGGCGGTGCCGGCACCGGTGCCGACAACAAATTGGGCGATTCACCAACCAACCGGCCGGTGCCGACAGGTTTCAGCCGGTGCCGGCACCGACCGGGCATCGCGGCACCAGGCACTTGCTGTACACTAAAATCAAGAGTGGGCAACCCGTCGGATAACCTTAAAGCATTAACGAAAACAAATTACGTGAAGAAAAGGAAAGAAAGAAAGAAGCTTGACTTACCATTCTAGGACGCCCAGACAATAACAACAAACACACTGCTGCCCATCACCGCTAAAAAAAAAACAAAAAAAAAACAGAAAATAAATTTAAATGGCTAGGATTATCGCATCAGATTCATAAACCGCCGCACTTCCAAAATTTTTACGAAGTTCAGTAAAACATTTAAGGTCTTAACTAACTCGATAAACATTCCCATAGACTGAATGTCCATGGGACGTCTTGAGTGATGTAAAGTGTATTGTTTTCATTACGGACATGTAATGTGTAATGCCAATTGGCTATTAAAGTATTCATTCATTCATATCTAATACTAAATCTCGATCTACTATGTAGTTAGCCTATAACAGTCGGCCTGTGGATCATCAGCAGTCTGCGAACTACGAGTGCCGTGATCAAGAAGAGATGACGCAAGGGTAGTTCTGAAAAGAACAAACCATGCGTTGACCACTTTCGATGGTGGTGTACTGTACACCAAGCTTCGGGGAGTGGGTAACCCCTCGAGAACAAAGCAAGTGTCCTTCGTTTTTGTTTCTTTTGCTGCTGTCCCGTTATTGAATTCCATACGAAAAGTCAGGATTAACCGTGAGCAAGTGAGAATAATATCCGCAAAACAATATACCCCACCTAAATTTGTTTTGTCGAATCGAGAAGATGCATTCGAAACCTCAGAAACAGCTAAAGTTGAAAGCACGTCCACTTCCAGGCTCGAAAGTCTGCAGGAACGATAAACTGGGGGGAAGGGCTTTTTGATCCTATAGGTGGAACATTGCGAGAAGTAGTGAACTGAAAGACAGATGTGCTCTTCGGGCGGGATCGCTTAAATTTTAACCGAAATAAAGCCTAACGTTACGACTGTCTGGTTACTCATCACAATAGTTCACTTAAGTAGACTTGAAGACCTGATGAAAATGCGCTACTTCGTTGCTCCGCTATTCATATGATTGATTTTCGTCGAATGAACTTTCTCTTTCGGATTTGTGGTCCCTCTATGTGCTTTAAATAGTTAGCAACCGCATGAGTAAACTATTACCGAAAAATTAATCTTTTTTGGGGGGTCACACGCAGTAGCAGGCTTTCTTCAGAAGTGACTTTACAATCTTGAACTGAATATTTCCCTAGCTTTGCGTCGTTAGCCATTGAATTATACGCTTTTGTTGATATTCAAATTCTCCGCGCCGGTATGAACTTTGTCTTGTCGGGCCAGGAGTGCATTTTCTGATCGCACCGCCAGAGCCCAAGGTGAAGAACAAAAAAAAGACGTTAGCAGAGTCAAATAATTCAGTGTATTCAAATACAAGATAAAACATAAGCTTTTTTCAGTTAAACTTTAACAAGAACGGCGCGGTACCAACTGGGCCACTGTTTACACGGTTTCAAACACGCAGGAATTCCATGACAGTAATCTACATCGGTCTTATCCTCCTGTTGTATAGTGGTATTGTTCTCGCAGTTATTTGTGCGTACGGCGGCAGATATACTAAGATACAGAATTAGCCGCACTGCGATAACAATGCAACTCTTGCGATTTCTCGCTCCGAATGTATTTATGCTTATAATCTTTCTTGAAGGGTATAAAAGAGCTACGGGGGTCGGAAGCAATTTCAGTCCTGTAAATGCGATCGGACGTCCTTTAATTTAGAAGGATGGTTCTGACACAGCTGGAAATATTGCGGTCAATTCGGATTGAAGCTATCAAGTCACTGTTCTCTCTCGAACGACTTGGGAAAAGGAGTGGCTCAGTTCAGGATAACGATATGATCGAGGGGTTGCTTACTCCCAAAATGGTTGTACAGTGGTTCCCAGGTGTGCCCAGCCGGTGCTCACTCCCAAAATGGTTGTACAGTGGTGCCCGGTGCCCAGGGAGGGTGTACAGTGGTGCCCAGCAAATGAGCAGCCCTTCAGATATGATAGGATAAGAAAATATTTTATTTACGCTAAGAGACAATGGCCATGGCAAATACATGGAAGACGGACATAAATAAAATACCCATGTATTTAAAATCAACAATCGTGTTATGTGTTTGAGTGGGATGTAAGGAGGGTTTCCGCGAGATCCCGGAATCACTAAAATCAAGCATATCGCGAAGCTGTGGAATCCGATTCCTGGAATTGCTTTCCGCTACCGTTGGTTGATCGCGAAAACACGTGGAAAGCTGAAAGTAAATATGGTTTACAGGATATTTCTTCCATTCTCATAAACGTACGGGACGACAATGGTTTGTCTTATAGAGATCTCCTTCATCTAAGCCTGTACACTCAACCAGGTCCGTATCCAGGAATTTATTTCGGGGGGGGAGGGTTTGCCCGCGGGTCGGACCAAAAAGTACAAAAGAGACATAGATCAGAGGTTAGAGCTTAATTATTCTTGTGGGTTTCGGGGGGGGGGGGGGGGGGGGGTCGAACCCCCTACCCCCCCCCCCCTGGATACGGCCCTGCACCCAACCTGATAAACAACGCCGCTAAAAACGACGTGCAGCAATGGCGCAGCAAACAGTGGAACCAAGTGATGACGCAACGTCTACAAGTGATGACGCAACGTCTACAGCTTTTGTCACGTTAAGAGCATGGGTTTAAAGCTGTCTTTCTTTTCCAGTGTAAGTGCAACGACACCTACTGCGAAAACCAGAAGGAGCGCATTGATATCTGCCGACCACACGTGCAGGCTGCACTTCGCAGTACTGCCGCTATGCCATGCAACGTTGCCACCTACTTATGCCTAGCCGATGCGCAGTGCCAAACGGCACTTGATTTCTATAACCACCATTGCCGCGCTATGTTCGACGGCAGAAAGTGTACACTAAAGTGCAAAAATTCGATAAGTATTTTGCGGAAACAAGATAAAGCCGAAAATTTATGGACGTGCAAATGTGACGGCTCAGAGGATTATGACTGCAAAGGCATAAGGGAGAATACGTCAGAGTTATGTTTCAGAAACAAAAAAGAGCCAGAAACGACCAGTGTTGCGACAACGCTGAAAACGACGACGTTTCCGGCCTTTGTGCCCGAAGTCGAAAATGAGGTCAAAATCGAAGAAAAGCCACCGTCGCATCGACCCTCCGACAGAACCAAAGTGCCGAAAAAGGTCAAAGTTGAAAAAACAGAAACAGAGATCTCTGTAAAAGCAACTAGTTCAAAGTGCGATGTCACCTGGATTACCACATTAATGCTTATGGTAACTTTCGTCGTAAGATGGCAAAGCTGAGACTCAGGATCCGTTAAATAATCCGGTGAGTTAAACCTTTTTTCAACAGTTTTTTGGTGCTGCTGGACTGCTGATTTTCTTCTGGCCCTTCGTAGTAAGGGTCCTATTCAGGCCTTGGTTAAAAATATGAATTAAAGGAGTTGCATCATAAGCATAGCCTATGGATCTAACGAAATGTTTTTAGTGTAGCAGGCATATGGAAAATGTGTAGAAAAATCAAACTGATTATTTGCATTATCGATTTCTTTAAGTATTTTGTTTTCTGTTTTTTTCTTGTCAATTGCCTTAAGTCCAAAGAATTAAGGATGTAAACTAGAACACAATAATCAATCGTCGTCAATTATACTAAATTCGTTATAGTGATTTCTTGAAGATTCTAAAATTGAGGTAAATAACATTCATCTTCCGAGACCAAAAAATGTCAAACTGGCCGACGATTTCTTCTTCCGACATATCTAAACGTCCACATGGTGATATACTTAGTTGTTTTAATCCTTTTACACGCCACTCGATCTTCTCGAAGGTTTTAGTAACTCTTCTGACCACCGCCGGGAGATCGATGAATAGTTAATTAGCAATGGCGACCTTGCTTTCAAGAGTGAAGTGTGTTAAAAGTAATTTGCGGATAACGTTGGCTACCGTGAGGATTTTGAAGAAAACAAAGGTAACAATGTGTTCGTAAAAATCCGACCTATTGAAAAATGTGTCTCCCACCTTCTTGGCCCACATGAATCAGAGACTATAACGATTAATCTCAGTGAAGTAATCAATCAATCAATCAATCACATTTCTTTCCAAATTGCTCAAAAATAAAGCTAGAATAGGAAAAAAAAAATATTTACAAAATACACAAAAGCGGAACAATTTACCAATACACTTACAAAATTTTACCAGAAATAAATGACAGAACGAAACTATGTGAAAATTGGGAAGAGGAATTAGCCGGATCTGGAGAAAATTGATTGTCAGTGTTCCTCTCAGACCGACGCACGGACGACGGGAGGGGAGGGGGGAATAGACGGACGGTAAATCTGTCCAGCACCACCAAACATGACTGAAAGAATATTTAATAGCCAAGGTTTCTAAATCGACTTGACGGCGCCGTCACGTTATTCCGGTACTAGGCTGCAGTGCACGACCAGAAATCTCTCACTCATTCTTTTGTGTGCAGGCTGGGCTGGGTCGTGATCAAGATAAATTTATTTCCGCTTCTGCGACAACACATTGTCGTAAATGTGGTATAAAAAAGAGACAGGGAAAGAGATAGATAGAATTCCAACAATAAATACACGTGTGGCAAAAACAACTTATAACAGGTGCATGGAAACTATCCAAATCAGTGGCGAACCGGTAGGCTGCTCCTCTTTTAATTGACCGGTAAGACCGTATTGTGTTGAACCATGAGTATTTTTAGGCCAAAGTGGGGAACTTGGCATATTTAAAGAAGAGGTAACGAATATAGTAAATACGTAAATTAGATAAATAGATAGATCAGTGTATTTGAACGCCCAAGGGCAAAATACACAAAAAAGATCAACAAAAAATAACACACAAACTTGTCCTTTTTTCCAAACTTTTATCAGTGTACACTCCCCATTAAGTGATCACGCTTGGGTTTAGGCTACAGTAGCCTACGCAGAATGCCAGGAAGCAACAAATAAACCCCAGCAACAATTAATTTGTTGCAATTTTTGTTTTTGTGTAATTCATGGAAATTTGACTATGTAAAAGCACAATTGTATATACCGTAGTTATGTTTGACGACAGAACAAATAATTTGTTTGTTTTTTTTCATACCGTAAGGAATGTTTTTTGAAGAATAAAGACTGACTGACTGAAATCCCACCTGAACAAATTTCCCAATCCCAAAATACCGGGTACCTGCGGAGAAAATGAAAAATCTTCTTCTTCCTCCTTACAGAGGGGGCAAGTATACCTCCCGTCAGAAATCATGCTACCTTCTTCAAAACGCCTGCTCTGACAGGGTTCGTGCGGCTCTGGAAATCAGGGAAAAGTCAGGGAATTTTTTTTGGTCAGGGAAATCAGGGAAAAGTCAGGGAAAATCGTGAAAAGTCGCAGAAGGTCAGGGAAATTAATGAAAAAGTTCAGTCTATAGCCTACTTATGCATCGAGCTTTTTATCTTCTCCTGAGGAGAGTCCTTTGTTATAAAAAGTTATAAAATCTCTGTATCTTAGCAAGAAAGAGACGTGTTTTCGAAATTTTCGCCTGCGGCACATAGTTTAGAATTGTTTGCTTAAAGTTTCAAAAATTTGATAAACCGAAATTAAAGCTAGAATTCCCTGTAAAATTTCTGACAGGTTTAGTAAAAATTTCCACTTACTAAATACTTATTTTTAAGAGGAACATACTTATTTTGAGAGTGCACCGAGTGGAAGCACTAAGTGACGGCTCCCTAAACGCAATGTTGCTCTAGAATTAATTTAAAGAGGCCAAACGAAGGAAGGGCTAGTCGAGCAGGAAGGCCGCGAGCATTTGCAAAGGCTTGAAAATGAGGTGAAAAGCTTGCAGGCTCGACTGAATTTGTTATCCTAAGATCATCTTCTCGTATTGTAGCCTAATGTCATTAGCGGTCATGATAGACGGTGTGATTTTCCCGTCTGCTCTGATTTCGCTTTTTCCTCTCCTTGTTCTTTTGGTTTGCTTTTAAGCTCAGTCTGTCAGTCTGTTATTTGAAGTCTTTCTCGCCAACTTACGTATTTGAAGTCGTTGCTGTCAGTGACGTTACAGTTGTCGTTTGTGTTTAAGACATAGTGTTTTTTTGTTTTTTTTTTAGTGTTTTGAGACATTTTTCGATCTCTGTGATTGCAATACTATAGTTGACAAATAGTAATCTGTTTTAGAAAATGAGGAATCGCATTGTTGATTTCTCGTACAGTTTGAAGGGCTTTACGAAGCTGATCGATGTTTTGTTCAGTTTTTTTTTTTTTTATGGGTTAATTTTTTCACTGAGGTAATCGAAAGGTGTTGGAAAACTGGTGGAAAAGGTCAGGGAAAATCACCAAAAAAGGTCAGGGAAGTCAGGGAAAAACGTGGAAGAGCAATCGCACGAACCCTGTCTGAGTTGGAAGGCAGTTTGCGCTACACTGTGAAAACAAACAAAAATCTTGCAGTATTTGCTACTGGGATTAATCTTGTCTCTAATTAGATAAGATTATCTCTAATTCTGATTAACCTTATCCCAGTAGAGATAAAATTAATCCCAGTAGCAAATACTGCAGTTAAGCTTTGATCCTTAATCAGAGAAACTTTTTACAGTGCAGTTTGATCCAACGACTTAAAACCTTCCCTGGCAGATTAAACTTAAAGCATACTTCCTCTCCGAACTATGAGTTTAACTAGTTTAGGCTGCCGTAGAAATGGACCAGAACTGAACTCTTTGAAGTTTCCCAACCCAGTGAGAAATCCAACTCCGTTCTTAACTGCTCTCATCTTCTTAACTCTTCTTTCATCAACGTCCATACTGTAAGAGAAAAATTACGTGTGAAGTTGCAGTTATTCATCATTTCAGTTGCAAAAATTTTTTCGATTGTTTGGCTGTATTACTCGCCGCTCTGTATTTACTCTTTTGCCAAGTCAAAATTACGCTAATAACGTCAAAACTACGGTAATCAGCGTTTGTCAGAGAATCCTGATTCAGTGCCAGTGGTAGTAATAGATACAACACAAGGATCTTTCTGCACTTAAAGGACTTCTCGACCCTATAATACGAATGCAGCCTATAGGCTACATCTGGAATCGCACCATACATTTTTTTAGTCGCGAGGCCCGAGTGTCGCACGGTACGTTCTAAACTGTCCTACGACACCAAGCGGGTTTTACACTTTCAGTTCTTTCGAAATGTATCATGCTCCTGACGATTGTTTGCGAGAAGGTCAGTCATCAGAAAAATTAGTTGTGTAAATTTCTCCGTGTTTTTGCTAGAAGTGAAACAACCAAATCCGTGGGTAATCTGTTAAAAGCAGGGCCTAGTTCGAAAATATTCAACTATTTGAAATATTAAAACATCAACAGTTGAGAGATACAGGGGTCCTTTAAGTAGTACCGGGTTCAGGTTCAGGTTTATATATTTATGTAAAAATTTTAAAATAAATTACACTTCTTTCCCGGCTGAGAGGCACCTCGAATGCTCGGGAGGATCCCTACCGTAGAACAAATCTGTAGCCATGTTTGTTATTTGTCTTGGGGCCATTAAACGTTCGCAAGAGCCTTCGGTGTCTAGAAATCCATTTGTCAATCCCGCGCAATAATGAAATGCCGTTTCCTTAGCTCCTTCGTCCGTAACGCAGTTGAAAATGGTCCTGTTTTCAGCCGCTGATATGACGAACTACGGATAACCTCTCATGGGCATAGATAAAACAACTCAGGTTAACAGTGCTTCTTTGATACCAGTGACTTTGACCTCAGCGTTTCAACGTAAAGCTAGGCGACTAGGACATATTTGTCGTAGTCTTCGACCACTTACAAGTTTAGTTATCTATAACAAGAAAACCTGAGAAAGCATGTCTACCACTCGATCCACGAAAATAGTTTTGGCTTGGTGTGATACTCCGTCAACTCTCTTGTATCCTAAGCGAAGAAGCTTTACCCGATAAGTTTTACGCGTGGTAATACTCTTTATGACTATCTCTCCTTGCCGATGCAAAACCTCCGGGTACCAGCGGAAGAACTCCTTCTTCCGCTGGTGCTCAGAGCATCACAGCTGCTCCGAAAGATCGCCGTGATTGCTTGACACAGGATTTGAGTCGTTGAGTTTGAGTCGTTACGGATCCATTTACTCCTTCTTCCTGAGGATCACTGGCGTGTTTTGGACTTATTAGTCATATAGAGTATAATTAGGCCAGCGATGAGGTCTCCTCAGGTCTCCTTGTTCGTGGCCGGTGGTTGGAGTTTGATGTGTAACTTCATTGCTTATTCTGAAGCCCGGCCGAGCTCCCTAGTTGGGTTTCTAATACACTCAGCGTCCCCAACCGATGGTGTGTCGTTCGCGCCCAAATGGGCGCCTGAGCGATTATGGTCGTTTATACGGCTTCACGGAATAACCCGTGCGACGCGCTTACTGCCGAATTAAGCAGGTGCCGACCCGTTGGATAATTAGCCATTTATTTCTGAGACGAAAAGCCGCAGGTTGTTCTGTCGTGAGGGGTTCTTCGATTTCTTCCGGTCTACTCAGAAGCTCGAGATCCCATATTATCTTGCGTCTGTAAATAGTTGTTTCTATTTAAATACCGTTTCTGGTCGCCTGTCACAGTTTCCTTGCCCTTCAGACTTTGACCGTCGAAATTCATTAGCTAGCAAGTCCGAAGTTTAATAATAATAATAATACAAAGCAACAGAAAACTTGAAACGTTGAAGAAACGGCGAGCGGGCAAGAATCGCCGGATCTAACCCCCTCAAAGGTTTACTGAAGAGCTGATCGTTCCGGTCCCCATACTATCGTTTCCGGTCCCGGTCCCATACTATTGAAAGAAAAAAGACCAGCTCCCATGCATCAACTCTCGTAAAGCAAACCTGCGAAAACGACTTTTGACCATGGTATCTGCAAAAACACAACTATTAAGAAAGAAGACAATGAATTTCATTTTCTTGCTTTAAGATGTTGCGTTCCGAGGTCATTAACTTCGATCACATTCACCTTGGACAGTGCTGTCATGTTTAAGTGATTTTAACCACACGTCTGCAGTCGGCCTAAACCCTGTTCTGTTTCTTTGGGTGAGGAAGATGTTTTAAACACCTTGAACTGTTGGTTCACCAGGTTATAATCACCAGTTGATATGGAATAGTTTACGCTTTCCGCAACGCTCATCTGTGGTTGTACGCCACTGCAGAACCCGAGAACCCCTGCCTCAAAAACAGCCCCTAGATACGGAATAGTTATACATCTTTTCAAAGCTGCAATCTACGTCTTCGATATTGGTTGATTGTCACACTCTGAACTCCCCGAATAGGGTAGCATAGGCACCGCAATTCTTTTGTCTCGTTAATGGTTGGTAGGGGTTTCGTAACTCTCCTTGAAGAGGTGAGGGACCAGAGAAGTTCCTATATTGGCTTTCTAGGCCCACCAGAGCGGGCTCTCCCACACCAGGCTTCCTTGTCGATGTGGCTTTAGTAATATGTGGTGATGTAGGTTATAGTAACTGGGATGTCATTGTCGACACAACAGGACATTAGTTGCGTTTTTGTAGGTACCATGGTATCTGTTACCACGGTAACTGGATCTACAGTTGGTCGTTTTTGCTGTTACCGTGGTATCTGATGTACAGATATCCGATATCTGATACGCCCGAAAAATGCAAAAATAATCGTTTTTTATACAGTTTAACCTCTGATCTATATATTTTTTGTAGTTTTTGGTCCGACCCGCGGGCAACCCCCCCCCCCTCCCGAAATAAATTCCTGGATACGGACCTGGTCATATAGTAATTCTCAAATGATGGTAGATTGTCCTCATGGAAGGAAATTAAGAATCGACTTCGTCAAACCGCATCCAGGTGGTGAAGAAGTGGGTTAGCCACTTCTAATTTCGGCGATAGAATTTCGAGCAATTTTACCCAACCGGTGTCATTCTGTGACGAGCGAGGGGATCCAGACGAAGAGAGCGGTCGACGAATACAGTTTAGTTTTTGATGTTTAGGCAGTTGCCTGTAGCGGCTTTTGGGGGGGGGGCAGAAGTTTCCTAACGATTATGTTGAGCCGGAAGTTACGCGTTTAGGTTATCTTCACATGATGTATGGCGTAGGTCTAAGATTATTGTGTAAGATTCATGTGCCCCCAAAAGCTGTCATAGCGGCCCACGTAAAACGCGACTGGCCACTCTTTCTTGATCCCTAAGGGCGTCTGGAGGTGCAGTCATATACTGGGAGGTACTAAGGACCAGGGGCTGCGCTGTCACATATGACCTGCTCAAGTGGATTTATTGCAATAATTTTAAATTTATTTTGTCGCTGTAACGTGTTGACACCCTTCCGGATTCCGGAATCTGGGGTGTCAACGCCCCAGACTTCCAGAAGTTATTGGCTTGGCTTCATCTTCTGGATGCTCGTCGACGAAAACGGATATCTGGAATCCGGAAGAAAATTCTGAAAAGTGGCGCGTGGTTTGAACGCAAGCCGGAAGCCGCCGCGAAAAACGAGGAAAGGCAGGACCCCTGTTCTAATTTTCTTCTTCCTTAACACAGGTTTTGATTAAAAGGCAGGAGTCCTGCAGGACTTTCGCTATTTTGGTGTTGTGTTGTGGGGGGAGGTTGTTGACAGCAGTTTTTTCGAGGCTGCGGCCCTGTTTATTTGATATTGTTGGTGTTTTGTTTGCATGGCCCTTGTTCACCGTTGGGTAATTCTCGGGGTAATCGAAACAGCCATGTGCCTGCCATGCTTGCTGAATATTTGTTCGCCAACCAAACTCTCGAACGTGCATTCTTGCTAGATTGGTACGTGGGTGTGACTGAGCGAAGGCGCAGTATTCCAAATGCTCATCGACGCAGACGTGGATTGTTGACAAGTCAGCTTTTACATAATTAAGGATTGTGAGCTGGTCGGTGTACATCAAAGAGTACAGGGCCAAAAATAACAAGTTAATTATAATACCCAGTCATCGCGTGCTCAGGTTACATGGACGTTGATCTATCACTCTCGTTCCTTATTGCTTTCAGATTCGAAGCCATAAACAAACTTCATAAATGTCTGGTTTATGACCCAAGTGAGGTTTTGAAGTCACAAGCCCTTTTATAGTTAACCCAGCGGCTGAAAGAATGGTAATAAATGGCTGATAATCATGATGTTGGGTTTGGGTTTGAATGGGGTTGAGACCTTCCGTGTGAAGTAAACACGGAAGCCCTCAAAATTGGCTGCGGGTAGGGGTTGATGAGGGCGCGACCTGTACGGCAATTCGCCTGGCATAATCTTCATCCACAGAGCCCTAGGCATGATCGAAATATCGGCGTTCTTCTGTTGTCAGACTGTTCCGAGTGCGTTCGAACCGAATTTCCGCCAAATGTTTGACATGTCAGAGCGTTTCCAAGCAAAATCGCAGCATGTGCGCGTATTTGGTAGTGCAAGGGTCAAGGCCGTATCCAGGGGGGGGGGGGTAGGGGGTTCGACCCCCCCCCCCCCCGAAACCCACAAAAGTAATAGTTTTTTGTAGGCTTTAACCTCTGTTCTATGTATTTTTTGTACTTTTTGGTCCGACCCGTGGGCAACCCCCCCCCCCCCCGAAATAAATTCCGCGGGCAAGCCCCCCCCCCGAAATAAATTCCTGGATACGGGCCTGGCAAGGGTGCATAATGATTGCATCTCTACGTTATACCAAGAACAAATAATCTGACAGAACCTCCGTCTCCCTATCTCTGTAATATGACTATGCGGAGTCGAATATTTCCCCATACCGTGTCCGCTACGAACGAGCGGAGGTTAGTAGCTTCGCGCCACGTCACGTTTCGTTACCTCTACAAATAGCTAAATCGCTGTGAAGCCGCCTGTGAGGAACAGTAGACGTCAAAGCTGATTGGTTCTATGGACGCGCTCCAGAGCGGCTCAGCGCGCAGAGTACGCCTCCTGCCAGCCTCCGGCACTATTTTTTCTGTGATAAGCAACGGCGAAGAAGGAAGATGAGTGAAAGGGTATCAACATCAGCTCAGAGCTAGAGTAAATACCTCTAGGTCCGCTCAGTTTTGTCGGAGACGGAAGTTCTATTAGATTATTTGTTCTTGATTATACGTTTTTATAGCGTGATTACCCAATGAAAAGGGATCTGTGTCAACGTTTGCAGTGCCACGAAGGTGCAAAGAACGACCAATAGGATGTTAGACTTCTTTTGTTATAAAAGTTTGAAACCTTCAGGATCCCATTTCCGATCAAGTTCTTCTCCAGTGCCGTGACTAAACAGTCAAAAAAGGATCGGAAAAATGTTTTCAATAAACATACAGACTCAGAATGGTTACTATAGACATAGACATTTTTTTTAATTTCATCCGAAACATATAAATAAGCGAACAATTTACCATTAACGGCCATTTTTAAGACAAAAGAATCCTGATTGTGGCCGCAATTCTAACCACCATGAATCCGCTAGAACACTCCGCTAGAAGAACAGCTAGAGAACACTCCGCTAGAACTAAACAACGATCATTCAGTCTCAGAGTCGAAACCGATAGATCATGATTTTTTTTTTGCCTATTTTACGACGACGTGTAGAAATACCCGTTTTCTCCGGGTAGGCTGCAATCTGTCTAGGCTATAGCTTATTTTGGATCTGGACTTGAAGCTGAGCTCTTTTGCAAATTTCAACTTCTGTGTAATTGGCGCAGCAGAAAACCACACATTTTTGAAGTGTGTGTGACCAGAGGTTAGACGGACAGGAGTAGCAGACAGAAAACATGCGGTGACCAAGATTTTAATTTACGTTTGTTTTCTCTTTTAGGTTTCTTCCGGAATCTCAGTACAAAATATTCAGCGAAGAAGTATTTTCTCTCGGGAAACACGCACGACGTAGTGTTTGATGAAGTTGCAAGTATTTTGTGTACGCGGGCAGTTTTTGTTGGAAGTCCCGCGCTCTGTACTGGAAAGAACGTTGTCTCTCTGTGTTGTGCCTCTGTTTTCTAACCGACGGCGCTAGAAGTGCGACCTAAGGCAGGAACAGAAATAACGACATGCAGCAATGGGCTAGAGTCCCCAAAGCCTCTCCAGAATTTGGTGACTTGCTGACGGTTCAGAGTTTCAGTGCCTTGTCTTGCCAGTGTACATGGTTGGACAAATTCATCCAAGACTAAAAGGATAATTCGCATTAGATACAGTTTATGTTCCAGTATTCTAACATGCTCTTTTGAAACCCTGCCGGTTTTTCAAAAAGGTTACGAACCCGTCCCAGCTGTTCTTAGCTTCACTCGTGCGCCTTGCCTTCGATGAGAAACACGGTATTACTGACCAGTAAGCTCCTCCGAAGCGATAAGCGGTAGCCTGATCAACCTCGAAAAGTGCCAAACACGGAAAATGCATGAATAAGTCAAGCGCCGTTAATTACATACGAAGTTCTACAAGATTTAATGGAATGATTATGGGCGTAGAGTTAATCAGTAATGTACGACGAGCCCTTTAAGATATATCCTTCTCTGGTTGAAATTCTCGTTCAAATCCTCTGTAAGCGGAAATAACTTTTCGCTCAGGACTGGCCGATTATTGAACTCGGAAATGTCTGCTATGGTGGAGGCGAAAAGAAACGAATTTACTTTTTGTTTCCCTGTTCTTACCACTAGTTGCTACATAAGGGGAGGGAGTACAAGCTGTCAAGATGATAACTAGCTTGGCGGAACGGTAATTGTAACCGTGATGATAACCTGTTCTCCTTCTGTGTTTTCTTTACATGCTGCCGTTTGACGCTTGGTGAAATCTAGCTGGATGTGTACAAACGATGCTCCCGAGGATTCATACAAAAAATAAGTGTGAGACTTAGGTTGCGTTCCAGAAATTTAACAATTGTTAACAATCGTCAACTTTATTTCGGGGCGGAGCTAACTTCAGCTTTAACGATCGTTAACTTTTCCCAATTCTATAATTGTTAACTTTTCCCAACGATGCTCACCGACAATCGTTACAAAATAGCTAACAATCAAGCTCTGGGACGGAAATTGTAGGTGGGCGGAGCTTAATTTTCGAAATCAGAAGTCTGGAACGCAAAAAGTTAACAATAGTTAACATTTTGCGTTCCAGGTTTCTGAATTAGAAATTTAAGCTCCGCCCACCTACGATTTCTGTCCCAGAGCTTAAAGTTTAACTGAAAAGCCAACTTATTTTTGTGTCATTTAGTTGAATACACTGAATTATTTGGATTCTGCAAAGGGATTTTTTTGTTTTCCACTATCTGCTCCAGTTATGACGTTCAGAATATCTGCGGCCGTCCCCACAGCGAAAATTCTACTATTACGCGGGAAATTTTTATCTAAACACAAACAAGGCTTTTCAGTGGGCACCAAGTAACGCATTTTCAGTGGGTCTTCAAGCCAATTTAAGTGAATAAGTGATAGGTAACTAGATTGTCCTATCCCAGTCCTTTTCGGTTAAACTTTAACGATTGTTAACTCATTTGCAACGATGGTCGGTGAGCATCGTCGGAAAATGTTAACAATTGTAGAATTGGGAAAAGTTAACGATCGTTAAAGCTGCAGTTAGCTCCGCCCCGAAATAAAGCTGACGATTGGTAACAATTGTTAAGTTTCTGGAACGCAACCGTAATCGCTAGGTAATTGTAATCCTAGGAAGGACTGAACTTGTTTTATTACGACTATAGCTACAAGGAACGAACATAGTAGCAATTCTTACAACCTGTTACATAAGTAACTTCAGAGGAACGCATTGTCTACTATATAGCTAAATCTACTCATCTACTCGCACTATTTACTGTTTATGTTCCAGTATTTAAAACCAGTAGAATGCTTTTAAACTAGGCTTTGCTTTCAACATATTAAACCTGGTCTGGTCTGTTTTAGGCCGTTCTCCAGGCCCGCTGACTTCTCGCAAACAGCCGTCGGAAGAGTGATGCGCATCGAATGTAGGGAAACAAGGAACGTGTAAAAATCAGTGTGGTGTCGTTAGAGGGGGGGGGGGGGTAGATCGTACCGTATGAAATGCGGACCCTGGTTTCAAGAGCGGATTGAGTGAATGCGGAAGTAGGTTCAGTTTATGATGGGTCCTTAATTCTTATGAGCTATTTTACCCCCGGCTAAGCTCCACTTGAGTGTTGACTGAAATCTGAACTCCTCGGTCGAACATGGCTGCTCTCTGGATCGGAAGAACCCTGTTCTCCTCAGTGAACCTTAGGTTTTCTGTAGCATGTTGAAGGGTTCACCCTCAACCGTGCCCAGTATTATTTCAAATGTTTTTGTTTTGTTATTTTATTTCGATCTCTTCTGTTGTTTCTGTTTTTGGCGGAATTATGTGCTTGACTGGATTATTGAACGTTTTATACTCGTCTTTGAGAACACGAATGGTTTATAAATCCTTCTTTTTAACATTTAGGAGAAAGGCTTTCTAGATATTTGACAGTGCAAAACGGATACGTCAGCTGAAATTTATTAGAGCTATATTTCGGCCCTTCTTGGCAAGGGTCATCTTCAGGCTCAAAGCCGCTCAAGATGAAAAAAAAACGAAACTTGTGAAAACAGAAAAAGAACCGATGTGACGACCAGAATACCGGGGCCCGACAAAAGCTTACCGAATTCGATTTCTTTTGTATTTTGCCCGACAAATGTTTGCAGAATTTGATTTCTTGCAAACAAAAGAACCGGACGTGCTGACGACTCGACCGACGCCTGACAATAGCCTACAAAATGGTTTTCACAAGTTTCGTTTTTTTTGTCATCTTGAACGGCTTTGAGCCTGAAGAGGACCGTTGCTAAGACGGGCCGAAATATAGCTCTAATAAATTTCAGATGACGTATCCGTTTTGCAAGTCAGTTTGGGCTGAAGGAATATTTAGGCTCTCTGAATTCCCATGACTTCGTGGTGATGCGACAGGTTCAAATTCCGGTCGGATTTTCTTCACATGAAAAAATAGAAAAACCTCGACTTTTCCGTACGAACCGGATGATGGTGTCGGAAATCCGTGCTGGAATTCCAGTCCGTCCTCGAGCGGCTCTGATCATCTGTCAGCACTTGAAGTTATCCCGCGCCAATTTGCTAGTGAAAAGCGATCCTTGAGGTGTGTGCCCCCACCGTTCAGTTTTCGCATTGGGATGAGAGGTTTCCCCAAAATTCCTTCTAGATCAGTTATTTGTTTTTGCTTTCCGTAAAGTAAACAACGACACGTTGCTTCTTTGTGTACGTTTATCCACGTTTTGGCTATTTTCAATTCCTCTTAGGCCTAGCCACGATTAAAAATGTTGAAAATGCCTGCCTCTATTTGTGCTCTACTCAACTCTGTCAAACTTCTATCAGGTTTGTCAATCCTGGCTTCCGACTTTCGGGCTGACTGCTGGTGGACTTTTCCACGGTGCCAATGCGCGACTCGGAATGAACCGAAAGCCTATTCGCCTATTCCCCCTTCAGATAACTTATACCAAGATCTCACGTGTGATTGTTATTGTTTCTCTAGTGCGTCTGGCGGAATTTCGTCATTGGATTTTATGAGGGGCGTATACGTCCATCCTAAAATTCCTTCCGGATACACTTAAAATTGTCTGTGCTTGATAATTACTGTTTATTGTTTTTATTTTTCTTGTGTCATTCCTTACTTTCACCCTTTTTATCTACAGTTTCCCGTTTTTAATTATCTTTGCTGATTATTTCCGTCATTAACAACTGTTAGACCGAATCCAGTTTTCCAAATTTCAAAAATTCCGTGACATACGTCTACTGCTGGGTCTTGGTGTGTGGTCTTGCTAAGATCCTCAAATTAGTAATTACGTGAGATGGCATAATGGTTTAAAACATATTAATGAGCCCACAAGGCTTCAGACTGGGTTGTGGGAATCAGACCCATGCCGTGTAATTTAAAAGTATAAAAAATGCACCGAGAAATCGGGACATGTAGAGGCGTGTACTGAGTAATCTCGTAAATCGTATGAAAGTTTGCGGGTGGAGCGGCCACGTTTCCATGTGTGTGGGGGCCAGACCGTGGACCTTCCGTGGCCGCTGGATCCGGAGAGAATGTTCACTTTCATAACCTGGCCCAGCACCAGTGGCTTTGAGGGGGAGGGGCATGGCCCCCTAGATTTTGATATGCCGGACCTTCGAGTCAAATCCTGGTATCCTAATTGGTCTATACTGCTATGTTGACTCGAATCCGTTTTCGTTGGTTAGAGTCTAAGGTAGCGTTCCAGTGACAAGAGGAGCGGCGAGCGCCGTATTGCGGTAGTTATCACGCTCTCTGAAACGAAAATAATAACGCGAACATACGTCATCACTGTTACGGGAGTTCCTGCAGAACCGATGGTTATTATCACTTATGATGCTCGCGATCATCATAAGTAAACTGTAACGATCGTAACAGTCGTGGAACGAAAATAACAAGTGGGAGGAGCCAATTTACTTCTTACGGCGGGCTCTGAAACGGCAATAATAACAAGAACAGTCAAGATCGTAACTAATAATAAGTCGCTGGAACACTACCTAAGTCTCTCAATTATTAGTTGACTGCCAATGCCTTGTTATCCCCCTTATAGCTGAACAGGGTTCGCTAGAAAACCGTTGGGGGGTCGTCTGTCAACCAGTCATTTGTCTTAACTGACGTTTCAGGAATTGATCATTCTGTTATCTCACCCTGTCCAACCCCGACGTTGTCAAGGGACACATATCTTCAAAACGAGAACCAGATGGGTTGTAAAATATTATTTCCATGCGAATGGTATTGTCCAGGACCCTTTTACGACAGGTCTTGGAAGAGGGTCAGCCCTAAGCCACTCTACTTACAATACAGCCAGGGTTTTATGTAAGAAAATATAATTCCGGCAAGGGTCTTCAGTAACCGAAGTCACTTTATTTCACCCCATAAGGCCATAAAGTTTTATCGGAAATTGACCAAATAGGTGCTTAAAGTTTAACTGAAAAGCCAACTTATTTTTGTGTCATTTAGTTGAATACGCTGAATTATTTGGATTCTGCAAAGAGATTTTTTTATTTTCGACCATCTGCTCTAGTTATGACGTTCAGAATATCTGCGGCCGTCCCCACAGCGAAAATTCTACTATGACGCGGGAAATTTTTATCTCAACACAAACGCGGCTTTTCAGTGGGCAGTGGCGATATTGGTGAAGATTGCTTAGTGCCTGAACAAAAAAAGTCATAAACCTTTCTTGTAAGGGATACAACAAAAATACAAGCGCATAGAGGTACCACAAATCACACGGAAATTCCACTATTTGAAAATCGATTATTCTTGAATAGCGGAACAACCAAGTAACGCATTTTCAGCGGGTCTTCAAGCCAATTTAAGTGGATAAGTGATGGGTAACTAGATTGTCCTACCCCAGCCCTTTTCGGTTAAACTTTAACTGCTGAAGCTAGACTGAACTACAAATGGACGAAGTGTGTCAATTACGGACAGATGGTGGTAAGGGGATTTGCAATTGACTGAAAAGCCAGCTTATTTTCGTATCTTGTATTTGAACTGCATTATTCTGTTGAGGGATTTTATTTCCTCTCAATAGGCTCTCGTATTGACGTTGATAACAATGACGACGTCCCGACTACACCAAATTCACAGTCAGACCGCGAAATTTGAATTTCATCGAGGGCTTGTTTTTTTCCTTCGAAAATCGAAAACGACAGAAAATCAAATACTGCAAAATAAGTTGAGACGAGTCCAAGAAATAGCAGGCGGGCAAGTTTGTTTATTGAGAGCAGGCAATTTTAAACGTTTGTTGACTTTGAACAGTCCTATATTAATGCACTTACTGCGACTAAAGTCAGCTACCAGTTAACCAAAGTGGATAATAAAATTAATGGCCCCTGAAAACGCCTTAGTAGGTGTTTTAGATCTTCATTCTACCATTTAGCCCGAAACTGGACTGCTCAAATTTAAGTAACTGTTCAAATAAGGATATATCTACTATAGCATAAGAATGAGTTGATGATGATGATGCTCATTGTGTGATTATAAGGAAATAAACGGCGTGGTGGCTCCAAGGCCGTATCCAGAGGGGGGGTTAGGGGGTTCGAACCCCCTCCGAAAAATAAAAAAATGATGATTTTATAGACTTTTACCTTTGATCTACACCTTTTTTTTCTTTTTGGTATGTTTTAAGTCTGATCCATGGGCAAAACCCCCTCCGAAATAAATTCCTGGATACGGGCCTGGGTGTCTCTTAACTGTATGGTGAATTGCCGCGTTTCCGAATGGTCCTTTGGAGTTTTGAAGACTTGGTGGCGTAGAATACACCAATTCAGTATCCACACGGATTTTTTTTGCCGGAAGCGGCCCTGCGGCATTGACGGCTAGGACAAAACAACCCGGGTCGTCGGTCGCGGACTCATATTCGTGCCAGGATTTTCCGCACTGTCCCCTGCGAAAAAGTTCATATTTGTTCGACTCTATGAAGGAAGTGCAGAAAATCTCGTCTAGAAAACCTGATCATCTGTAAGCACCATGATAAAAAAAACGTGGAGAAATCCTAAGCGACGTTTTATCGTCACACGTCACCCAGGGCATACAAAGTTTTATTTCGCGCAAGCCGTAATCGACAAAAGAACCGCCACGCAATTACAGCCTAGCCGACAGGATAATTACTATCCGACTCCGAAAATACACAGGGACGCGCCATTTCTCACGAGGACCTTAGAACAACCGTTGTACACCTAAGGGTGACGCCAGGGGCAGACAACTTCTTTTTGATGGTGCAAACGTTAGAGTTCTCCGAATATTGGTGGAGAGATTAGATCGAGCGTTCCACGGTTTCTCATAGTTACTTTGACGATGTCACTGACGATACACTTCTGCGCTTCAACGAAGTTGGCCAGGCTAATCATCTGAGAAAACCAAGTTCAGATATACCTGTATAAAGCCATATCTATTTCAACGATACTGATCGAAACTCCCTTTTTTACTTCTGCCAAATTTCCGGTTTCGGCCGAATTCCGAGCGAACTATATGTCAGGGTAAGAAATGATTCATATGATTCAGCGTCTCTTCTTACCCTTAAATCTGCCATCTAATCAACTTCAAATACAAATTTTGCTTCGAACAAATTTTCCGGTTTCGGCCAGATTCCGGGCGAACTACTTGTCCGGCGAGAAAATGGTTTTCTTCATCTTGTTCAGCATGTCTTCTTGCCCCTAAATCGAACATCTAATCAACTTCAAATAAAACTTTTGCTTTTAACAAATTTTCCGGTTTCGCCGGATTCCGGGCGAACTACTTGTCCGGCGAGAAAATGGTTTTCACCATCGTGTCCAGCATGTTATCTTACCTCTATATCGAACATCTAATCAACTTAAAAAAAACTTTTACTTTTAACAAACTTTCCGGTTTTGGCCGGATTCCGGGCTGTTTCAAAACATTTTGTTTGCCCCTTAATTTAAACCCCTCCCCCACCCCTAAATGTAGGGCTACAGAGCCCATCTCCGAACTCGACCTTACTCTTGATCCAAAGAATCCTCACACCAAGTTTCATCAAAATATCTCATTCCCTTCGAGAGTTATCGTGCTCACAGACGGACGGACGGATAGACAGACAACTTTTGCGATGTCATAGGTATCCGTCACTAACGTTTTGGGATCCCAAAAACGTAAAAACGCCAGCACGCTGAAGAGCCTAGGTTTGAGCCATTGGAAATGACAGTTTGCACAGAAATATGAATGTCTCTGAGCTGGAACATAAATAAGGTATAGAAACGAAGAGACACGAATTGCTCCCTGGGCTCAGAAACCAATGGGCACCTCTTCATTCTGACGGAAGAGGCTGCCAACCCCTCAGAGGATATAAGCCCTTGAGAATATAATAGAAACAGGTGTTAGTCATCGATAGGTTGTCGGTTTTAGTCTGGTGCCATTTTCACATGCTCATAAATCAAAGCAGAAGAACGGGTTGGCAGACATTTATTTCTGCTCTAGACCGTCATTTCATGCATGGTCATGTCCCTATTGACAATGTACAAATCGAATGCTTCGAAGGTACAGTCCCCTATCTTTATCGCCGAATTTCGTCCATTTCCCATATTCACATGTCATTTTCTTATTACGCCTAGAACAAACGATCAGGATCGGGTGCTCCCAGTCTGGAAATTTCTGTGCCGGCACCACCATCACACCATATGGAAAAGTTGAGATTTTTCAACTTGATGATGAAAGTGCAGGAAATCCGGCCGGGAAATCCTGATCGTGTGTTCGCACTATTAGGGGTGTCCAGCTTTCCTACTGGCAACAGGGAGCGTAATGTGAAGTGGTATACATTCGTTTATCCCTTGACGATGTTCCCCGCCCCACCCCTTTCATCTAAAGTCCGTAACGAAACCCTAATTGCCACCTATTAAAGCAACAATAATACTACTGTTCTAGACTGCTCCTTCTAGATGGCGGCAGACGTCCCACCATGATAATGCATCACTTGTATAGCATTCAATACCCAATTTGTGCGCTTGCCTTGGACGTCGTCAGTGTCTGATATGCACCGTCGTAATGCCCTCTACTGAACATTCTTCATAATCTTTCAGTTCTCCACTAGATCTCCGTCTGGGTGCAAGAAAGAGCCGATTGGTTAAAAGTGGTAATTTTCATTTAAACTTCTCCCTCGGGTAACACCTACGAAGAACCCTAAAGTTTTTGTGGGATCTCAAACTGGAAATGAAGAACCCTAAAGTTTCGGTGGGATCTCAAACTGGAAACGGAAACGCTCGGATATGATATCAGCGACATATGGAAATCCTTAGTTCAACTTCTTAGTTCAATTATTTGGATTCTGCAAAGGGATTTTTTTGTTTTCCACAATCTGCTCTAGTTATGACGTTCAGAATATCTGCGGCCGTCCCCACAGCGAAAATTCTACTATGACGCGGGAAATTTTTATTTAAACACAAACAAGGCTTTTCAGTGGGCAGTGGCGATATTGGTGAAGATTGCTTAGTGCCTGAACAAAAAAAAGTCATAAATCTTTCTTGTAAGGCATACAACAAATTAGAGGTACCACAAATCATACGGAAATTCCACTATTTGAAAATCGATTATTCCTGAATAGCGGAACAACCAAGGAACGCATTTTCAGCGGGTCTTCAAGCCAGTTTAAGTGAATAAGTGATGGGCAACTAGATTGTCCGATCCCAGTCCTTTTCGGTTAAACTTTAACACAAATACAAATAACACACAGATACAAATTTGGCAGAGTGGGCTCGATGCAGAATGGCAGGAAAGTGCCCTGACTGACATTTATGTCCTAAATCACATAACCAGGTTAAAAACCCGGTCTTAAAAATGGTGACTAATGTTGGAAATTTGGTTAGTTGTGTGTCACTTTAAATGCGAAAATCAGAAAACTCGAGACTTTCGTGAAACAAACATAAAAAAAAGTGATGTGGCAACCCTCTGGTAATCCTGGACATAACAGTGGCAATCCTGGACATAACTGCACTGCGTACAGAGCAATACTCATGATAAATATATCATTAACCCGATAACGAAAGACTCCTCCGAGGCAACGATAACGAATCAACTTTTTTTCTCCCTCCATTTCGCTTAACGAGCTGGCAACTTTAAGATCTGATGATCGAACAAGAATCATAGCACCTTTTCTCTAAGTCGTTTCGTGATAAGCCCTACTTATAAGATGGAAGTTGTCTGCCATTTTCTTGTCATGTTTTTTTAATGCTCCCGCTTACATCGACGCCGCGCTTGTCGACTTTGCACTTTTATCTTGATTCCGAACCGGTTAGCTACGATACCCCACTTCCCATACACACGCAAGCTTCGATCTCTGTGCCTTGATAACAAAGCAGCACATGAATGAATCGTCATGGTACCAAGAACAAATAATCAGATAGACCTTATGTCTTTAACCGCATGCAGCGAGCAGGGCCGTCACTACTAGGGGGGGGAGGGGGGACGCCCCCCCCCCAATGTTGTCGGCCAGTCGGTGAAAAATAGCCGGGTCGGCGCGAAGCGCCTCTATTTTTCTTAAAAACAGTCGATTTTTTTCTTGGAAACGGTCGATTTTTCTTAAAAACAGTCGATTTTTCTTAAAAACAGTCGGTTTTTCGTAAAAATAGTCGATTTTTCTCAAAATTAGCCGATTTTTCGTCAACACAGTCGTTTTTATCTGCAAAACCAGTCGGTAAAAATGACCAGCCAGTCGGTGAATACCTCGTCCCCCCCAAACATTTTGGCTAGTAACGCCTCTGGCAGCGACTATGAAAACCCCGACAAATTGGGCGGACCTGGAGGTATTTACTCTAGCTTTGAGCTGATGTTGATACCCGTTTACTCCTCTTCCATCTTCACCGTTGATTCTCGCACAAGAAATGTTGAGGGAGGTTGACAGGAGGCGTACTGTGCGCGCTGACCCGCTCCGGAGCGCGTCCATAGAACCAATCAGCTTTGACTGCTAGATTTCCTCTTAACAGCGATATAGCTATTTGTAGAGGTAACGAAACGTGATGTGGCGCGAAGCTAGTCATCTCCGCTCATTTGCGTCGGGAATCGGCCGTATTTTACTCGACTCTGCATGTTTGTATGACCGAGATAGGGAGACAGCAGTTCTGTCTCGTTATTTGTTCTTGATGGTACGAATAGCCTATACTCTATATGACATGGTCCGAAACACGCCGGCGATTCTAGGGAAGAATAAGAAAGTCACACAAATTTCAAAATTCAAATTCACTTTGTTTTACCTTAATATTCTTGTCGATGACAAAAATAACAGCGGAGAATGATTTTGATGGACTCAAAATCATTGTTAGCCTATCAACAACGTTTGTTGTGGTGACGTTTCTGATTCTTCTCTTGGCACAAGGCGATTATTCGTCGGCATGAAGATCTAGAGCGTGTTCCACCCTAATTACCATAGTTACTACGCATGACGTCACGGATTTTGGCTTCTTGGCGTCGAGGCTGGGACACGTTTTTCGATTTTCAGCAAAATATAGTGCCACGGCCAATCGAACCAATCACGTCAAATAGATTCGTAGTTACCACGCTTACTATGCTCCCGAGCGTGGTAAGCAAATAGTTACTATTTCGAGAAGGCTGGAACGGTCAGCGTAGTAACTTTTCACGAGGCTGGAACGAAAATAGTAACGAATAGTTACTATAGTTAGAAGGGTGGAGCACGCTCTTAGTCATCAAGAGAATGAGCGCCCCAAAAAGGTTAAAAATGGAATTTCGTTGGTAGCCTACTCATAATTTCTTGATGAAGTGACAAGGATTCTAGAGACCTGTGACCTGGAGGTTTTTCTTATCGAAGTTTGAACTTACTTTTAAACTCAAAGGTCTTTATTTAAATACGTTTTTGGTCGCCGGTAACAGTTACTTTGTCCTTCAAACTCTGACCGTCGAACTTCGTGAGCTAGCAAGTTCGAATCGTCAACGCAACGTCGACCGGGCAAACGGTGAGCTTCGACGGCGTTCGAAAACGCAAATTAAGCAAAACTTCTGTTAATTAAGCAAAGCGTTCAGCGGAGGGCTACAAAACTACCAACCAAATGTAAGAACCTCTCGTACCCCGAACGCCTCAAGAAACTCAAGCTGCCAACTCTGACGTACAGGAGGAAGCACGGAGATGCAATCCTGACCCACAAGCTGCTGGAGAATGGTGTCACACCAGGGATTTTTAATAAGTCGCTCTCTAGCCACACCCGGGGCCACACCAAGAAGCTCCAGCAGCAAAGAAGCTCACGGAGAGAACGTTCCAACTTCTTCTCAACTCGTGCTGTTCCACTGTGGAATTCCCTTAGTGAAGAAACAGTTTAGTCCAAAACTGTTGACAACTTCAAAAAAGCAATTGACCGAGACTGGGCAGCGATGGAGTGGAAACTACACTGGGAGACCAGTGGATCTACTCAACGGAAATAGACAACGCACTTCCACCTCCATCACTCAACCGGCGAATCTACAGGATGTTCACCCAACCTTATTCGCCGGCCAGTGCGATTTAAGGTAATTTAAGGTAAGGTAATAACGCATGCATCAAATTCGAACTTTCTGAATCATCGAAGACTAAAACGCGGACACAAGCAGTTCCCTAAAGTATTAATTTTATCACCATATCAAGTGTTAAGGACACCAACCTGAACCATAAATAATTGGCTGACTGGCCACCAGTCCCTCCAGGTGTGACAGACACATTTCGCCAATGATGAATGTAAAAACATTAAGCGAAGGGCGTGTAAGCTGGTCTGCATAACGGCTATTGATGTTGCACCTCTGGGAGCCGCGTCTTCGGGCGCGTAAGAAAGACATCAACTTCGCTTGACAGCAAGGATGAAGGCTACAGGTGGCTGATGGTCATTCCACATTCAGTTTAGCGAGGGATTAGATGCTCGTTTAGTCAGGAATCGAACATTTCGTAAATTAAGTGATTCATCTTTAAAACGTTTATAAACATGCTGAATTTAATGTTCTAACACGTGTCAACATCGGTCGAACACCGCGTCACCCTCTTGGCACTTGCTGTACACGAAAACTGAGAGTGGGACACCCCTCGGATTTTTGTTCACTCCTTAATCTGAAACCCCATCCCCAACCACTAAATATAGGACTACGGGGCCCATCTGCAAACTGGACCTGTACTTTAACCCAAAGGATCCTCACACCACCAGGGACCCGTAAATTAAACAGTCTTCCCATGATAGTCTGCATAATTTCTTTTGATGTTGTTCTATGTCAAAATTTCTTGTCATTGTGCAAAAAAAAATGTGTTTAAAGCTTAATGGAACAGGGCTGAGATCCGACAGTGTAGTTACACTTCACTTATTTAACTTAAATATCCCTGAAACCGATAAACATGCGTTACTTCGTTTGTCCGCGATCTACAGATAATCGATTTCATCGAAATAACTTATTATTTAGATGTCTGGTACCTCTATGTGCTTGTCCCTGTATGCTTTATATATTCAGCAGCTAAAAAGGTATCCCATTGCCAAAAATAACAGTCATATGACAAAAAGACAGATCTTACGACCACTTTCCTACTTTTTCCTCCGCGAATTCCTAGCTTAGCATCCGTATCATAGCACATGGAAATGCAGGCTATTGTTCAAATTCAAATTTAAAATTCAAACGATTTTTGGGTTGTCCTGCAAGCAGCGCCCATTCTGAGCGTTATTACAAGAGCCCCGGGTGAAAAAAAAAAAATCCAAAATCCATTCCATGAGCAGTAAAAATCATCTGTGAATAAATCGGCAATGGAATATTTTTGAGGTTTAGATATTAACTTTAAACAGTTAAAGTTCAATCGAAAATGGCTGAGATAAGACAATCCAGCTACCCATCATTTATTTAAAAAGACTTGAAGACCCGATGAAAATGTGTTATATTTCGTTTCTTCGCTATTCACGAATAATCGATTTTCAAATAGTGGAATTTCCCTGTTGGATTTGTGGTACTTGTATGCGCTTGTACCTATGTTTTTTGCTTGACGAAAACGATTTAAGAAAAATAAGTGCTCACGCAGTGAGTTACCTTCGAAGATGATCACTGCCACTGAAATTTTGCACTTCATAGTAGAAGTTTGCGTTGTGAGGACGGCCGTAAATATTCTGAACGTCATTCTAGAGCAAATAGTGAAAAATACCCCTTCACACAATCTAAACCTCAATCCAAAAAATGCAGTGGGTTCAGCTAAATGACACACAAAGAAGTTGGCTTTTCAGTTATGCTTTAACGCTTGTTAAAATTTTGGATGTCTTCTTTCTTTTTTTGTTTTCTGTCTTCATCGAAATGAGTTACTATTGAGGACAGGAATACTTGATACCTAGAATCTTGTCTAGCCCTGTGGTAACCCACAACACAACGGACGGTTGATTTACTCCTCACAGTACCCTGCGCACCGCCCTCTTGGCACATGCGCCTTGGCTATCCTAAAATGGCTGTCCATTCTTGCTTCCATCAGGGACCCATAAATTTCCTGTAATGCCTCGCCATTCAGAGGGCTTGTTATTTCCTATGCTTCTTATGTTGCCCGACCCTCTCCTACTTTCAAAAAATTCCGCTTGGGTCGAATCGGCGTTCTTGTTTGCCTCATTGGACGTGAGCGCCAAAGAGACTCCTCCCTCAAGGCGCCAGCAGCCAATCCCAAATTTTGTCTATCTGGATAGTCGTTCTTTCCCCGTGGGTGTTTCTCGAACTACCGGACGGTCGGTCAAGAGCGCATCAGAAATCTCTTATTGACAAGCCCCCTGAGTGGCGAGGCATTACAGGAAAATTTATGGGTCCCTGCTTCCATGTAAATACTGGCTACTATGATTACAGACGACTTGACCTAACGAATAATACCGACACAGGTAATGACGATGACGACCAGTGTCGACAATACCACGGCAAGAACAATACAACGTGGCAGATAATGAAACGAAAAGGGCTTTGCTCCCAGCGCATGACAGCTTCTTCGAATTCGGGCGTAAATGATTATAAAGATATTATCAACAAAAAAGAATAGATGGTCATGCTCTTTTACGGCTACAAAGCAATTCTCCGACTGTTTGAGCTGCTTTTCGCTTTGGTACTTTTTAATTAAAATGTGAACAAATGACGAAAGTTCTTTTCCATCCTTTATGCTGTGAAAACACAAACAGGGTTTCCGGACGGATTTTCTGCATTTTCATCATAATTTGGACCATTTTCTCCGTAGATGTCCGAAGCTTTCTGATTTAAGAAAAAGTTATCCAGATGGTGTAATTTTGTCACTTCCCGAAATCCTGTGTAATATTAACCCTACCGTTATTACTCGAGTGGGCGTGTACATAGATAAATGTTTAGAATTAAGGAGTCTGAGTGTCTAAGTTATAGTTTTGTTGCTCTTTTGTGTATGTCAGAGCAAAATAACACTAGGCAGTAGCGCCAAGACTTAAAAAAAAAGTGACACACACTCGAATAGCAGCGACAATAGCACCGTTGCACTATAGCGATAGCTAGCGATAGTGAACGTCTCTGCTGAAACTCAGACGGTCGTACACCAGCGACGAGACCAGCGATGGCTCCAATAACTTCATATTCTGAACGCAGCAAAAAAAAGATACAAACCTCCCCTGTTTCCTCGACGTGTGCAGATCGCATCTTAGCTTTACTAGAAATTTCTACACCCGCAAGTTTGTCTTGCTTTAAATGCCCCAAGCGTAGTAGCCGACGCTATGAGAATGGCCCGTTTTCGAAGCAAGGCAAGCATCAGAGCCAGAGCAAAATAACACTAGGGAGTAGCGTCAAGACCTATGCTTTTCATGCTTTGCAAACGGGCCATACTCATAGCGCCGCCCACTACTCTTGCGACATTTAAAGCGAAACAAACTTGCGGGTCTAGAAATTTCTAGTAAAGCTGAGATGAGGTCTGCACACATCGAGGAAACAGGGGAGGTTGTATCTTTTTTGTGCTCTGTTCAGCATATGAAGTTATTGGGGCCAGCGCTGGTGCACGACCGATTGAGTTTCAGTAGGGACGTTCAGTGTCGTTAGTGGTGCTAGTGTCGCTGCTGTTCGAGTGTGTGTCACTTTTTTCAAGTCTTGGCACTACTCCCTAGTGTTATTTTGCTCTGATCAGAGCAAAACAACACTAGGAAGTAGCGCCAAGACCCAACGGGCCATACTCATAGCGCTGCCCACTGTGCTTGCGGCACTTAAAGCGAGACAAACTTTCGGGTTTAAAGTTTACCCGAAAAGGACTGGGATAGGACAATCTAGTTACCCATCACTTATTCACTTAAATTGGCTTGAAGACTCGCTAAAAATGCGTTACTTGGTTGTTCCGCTATTCAGGAATAATCGATTATCCAATAGTGGAATTTCCGTGTGATTTGTGGCTCGATTTTTGGTACCTCTAATTTGTTGTATGCCTTACAAGAGTATGCCACTGAAAAGCCTTGTTTGTGTTTAGATAAAAATTTCCCGCGTCATAGTAGAATTTTCGCTGTGGGGACGGCCGCAGATATTCTGAACGCCATAACTAGAGCAGATAATGGAAAACAAAAAAAAATCCCTTTGCAGAATCCAAATAACTAAGTGTATTCAACTAAATGACACAAAAATAAGTTGGCTTTTCAGTTAAACTTTAAAAATTTATAGTAAAGCTAAGAAACGGTCTGCACACATGAAATTATTCGAGCCAGCGCTGGTGCACGGCGGAATGCGTTTCAGTAGGTACGTTCACTATCGCTAGTGGTGCTACTATCGCTGTTGTTCGAATGTGTGTCACTTTTTCCAAGTCTTGGCGCTACTCCCTAGGGTGCCACTCCCTAGCGTTATTTTGCTCTGGAAAGCATAGGTCTTGACGCTACTCTCTAGTGTTATTTTGCTCTGGTGTATATGGCTCTTGGGCTTCTGAAATACACCGATTTTTATCTATCTGTCTATCTATCTAAAGCTGAAAAATATCAGCTCTTCCTTATGAAACTAATGACGGTGTCGAAAATCCTGGCAGGAATTCCAGTCCACTAGCAGAAAGTTCGTCCCTACGACTATTTCGAAAGTCTCCCATAAATTTATTTTTGTTCTTTCTTGGAAAGTGTTGCTATGAGTGTGTTCCACCCTTCTGACAATAGTAACTATTAGTTATTACCTTCATTCCAGCCTCGTGAGAAGTTGCTACGCTGACCGTTCCAACCTTCTCGAGATAGTAACTAAAAGCAAGAACAAATAATTTGATAGAACTTCTGTCTTTAGTCCCATGCAGCGACTGTGAATACCCCGACAAAACTGAGCGGTATTTACTCTAGCTTTGAGCTGATGCTGATACCCGTTTACTCATCTTCCTTGTTCGCCGTTGCTTATCGCAGAAAAAATAATACAGGAGGCTGGCAGGAGGCGTACTCCGCGCGCTGACCCGCTCTGCATGGAGCGCGTCCGTAGAACCAATCAGCTTTGACTTCTACTTTTCCTGACCGGCGGGTTCACAGCGATTTAGCTATTTGTAGAAGTAACGAAACGTGAGCGGTTCGAAGCTACTAACCTCCGCTCGTTCATAGCGGACAGGGTATGGGGAAATATTCGACTACGCATAGTCATATTACAGAGATGGGAGACGGAAGTTCTGTCAGATTATTTATTCTTGCTAAAAGTAACTGTTTGCTTACCACGCTCGGGAGCGTAGTAAGCATGGTAACTACGAATCTCTTTGACGAGATTGGTCATTAGCCCGTGGCACGATATTTTGCTGACACCAGAAAAATGTGAAGAATCCGTGACGTCAAGCGTCGTAACTACGGTAAGTAGGGTGGAACACGCTCTATGTAAACGAAGAATGTTTATTTTTCTTCTCTCAAATAGTAACCAAAAAGAAATAGTATGATATATATTCATTACGATTTACATATGTTCTCACGAGTAAAAATGACGTTAACCAAAAATTTGGCGTAAGCCGTGATAAATTATTGGAGAATACCAATATTTATCTATATCTAAAGGGTATGTTTTTATCAGCAGAAGTTGAAGACTGGATTTAAATTAGTGGAGTAATATCCTAACCATCACTAGGTTGTAGCGCGGGGCTGGGGAGGTGGCACTTCACCAACATCTACGTTAAAAAAAAAAAATAGGAGTTGAATGTTAAACTGCACCACACAGTCATTGCCAACGCAGACAAATGTAAGTAAAGTATCAATAATGTTTTATTTCTTAAGGAGGGGTTATTTCAAGAAGCTCTTTTGTCAGCGTCGGCATTCAACAGACGAGTTAGTAGCGTAATTGAGGTGCAATAACTATAGTTCATAACGGTCAAAAAAAAGTTACACCACCATGAGATGACCTCAATAACAAGCCATGGATAAAATTTTACAATGCAGCTTTTTATACACCGTCCTGAACACAAAGACGCCGACAATTCTTACCGATACTAGTATCCAGTCGAGAACTTGATAACCATTCGTGGATCCGACAAACGATAAAAAAAAATTAAGCCACGTAGGCTGTACGACTTAATTTTTTTCAGCTTATTTATTAGAGGTGTGCCTTTTAACAGAGGTTCAAGTTCATTTATTCTTTTAACGAACTGTGTAACATAAATTATCAAATACTCCCGGCAAAGGGCAAAGAACGAATGACAAGGGAGTGATAAAAGAAAAACCATTACCTTCTTTAAAAGACAAACAAGAGCTACGAGCTCATATGGCACTTGTTACGAGTAGTGGTACGAGAAAGTAGAAGAGAACTTCACAATAAACACCCCGCCATTCAAAAATGCGGTTCGGACCTAGAATTAGAATATCTAGGTTCATATAATCTGAAAGCTCTAGATGACATATTTAGAACTTATGCTTGTTCTTCCCACCAAGCTTCATCCCGATCCCTCCACTCTAAGCGATTACAAAGATTTCCGGTTCTCCCCTTCAACTCCTCCCAATGTCACCGGATCTGGTCCGGATTTAAAATGGGATGTCTGAGTTACGAGACACCTTTCTAAATATCAAGTTTCGGTTAAATCCGATAACCCGTTCAATAGCTGAGCTTGCCACTAGATTCCGGATTCCTCTTTTGTACACTCCCCCTCGACGGTCGGATCGGGGAAACGACATTCTCAAGTCAATAGTTCGGGTACCTGACAAGCATGCCAAGTTCATTGTCCTTGCACATCAGCTGAAGTACCGAACTCGTGGGATTACTACAAACTCGGATCCCCTCCAACTCCCCCACAGTGACCGGATCCATTTCGGTTATGCTATTCACTTGCTCTTCCCACCAACTTTCATCCCAAACCCTCCACTCTAAGCGTTTCCCAAGATTTCCGGTTCCCCCGTCCGACTCCCCCCAATATCACCGGATCCGGTTCGGATTTAAAATGGGGCGTCTGAGACACGAGATCTTTCTATACGTCAAGTTTCATCAAGATCCGATCACCCGTTCGCAAGTTAAAAATACCTCACTTTTCGGATTCCCCCTCCCTCCACCCCCACCCCCCCAGATGGTCGGATCCGGGAAACGACTATTCTCAAGTCAACCTGTTCGGGTCCCATACACGCCTGCCCAGTTTCATCGTCTTAGCGAATCAGGAAGTACCGAACTCGCGGGATCACTAGAAATTCGGATCCCCCCACCCCCCCCCACTGTGAACAGATCCGGTCCGGTTATGTCAATCACGTATCTAGGGCTTGTGCTTGTTCTTTCCACCAACTTTCATCCCGATCTCTCTACTCAAAGCGTTTCCCAAGATTTCCGGTTCCCCCCTACAGTTCCCCCCATGTCACCGGATCCGGTCCGAATTTAAACTGGGATGTCTGAGACACAAGGTACTTCTATATATCAAGTTTCATTAAGATCCGATCACCCGTTCGTAAGTTAAAAATACCTCATTTTCCGGATTCCCCTCCCTCCAGCCCCCCCCCCGGATGGTCGGATCCGGGAAACGATTATTATCAAGTCAGTCTGTTCGGGTCCCTGACATGCCTGGCAATTTTCATCGTCCCAGCACATCAGGAAGCACCGAACTCGCGGGATCACTAGAAATCCGGATCCCCCCCTAACTCCCCCAAAGTGAGCGGATCCGGTCCGGTTATGTCAATCCCGTATCTAGGACTTGCGCTTGTTCTTTCCACCAACTTTCATCCAGATCTCTCCATTCTAAGCGATCTTCAAGATTTCCGGTTTCCCCCTCCAACTACCCCCCATGTCACCGGATCCGGTCTGGATTTAAAATGGGAGGTCTGAGACACGAGGTACTTCTATATATCAAGTTTCATTAAGATCCGATCACCCGTTCGTAAGTTAAAAATACCTCATTTTTCCGGATTCCCTTCCCTCCAGCCCCCCCCCCGGATGGTCGGATTGGGGAAACGGCTATTATCAAGTCAATCTGTTCGTGTCCCTGACATGCCTGCCAATTTTCATCGTCCTAGCACATCAGGAAGCACCGAACTCGCGGGATCACTAGAAATCCGGATTCCCCCCCAGCTCCCCCAAAGTGAGCGGATCCGGTCCGGTTATGTCAATCCCGTATCTAGGACTTGTGCTGGTTCTTTCCACCAAATTTCATCCAGATCTCTCCACTCTAAGCGATTTTCAAGATTTCCGGTTTCCCCCTCCAACTACCCCCCATGTCACCGGATCCGGTCTGGATTTAAAATGGAAGGTCTGAGACAAGTGGCCCTTCCATATATCAAGTTTCATTAAGATCCGATCACCCGTTCGCAAGTTAAAAATAAGTCATTTTTCCTATTTTTTCCGGATTCCCCTTCCCACCACTCCCCCTCAGGTGGTCGGATCGGGGAAGCGACTATTTCCAACTTAATCATTTGGGGTCCCTGATATGCCTGCCAAGTTTCATCGTCCTAGCTTATCTGGAAGTACCCGAACTAGCAAAACCCGGACCGACAGACCGACCGACGGACGGACAGAAATTGCGATCGCTATATGGCACTTGGCCGAAGGGCAAGTGCCATAAAAAAGCATAGGTAATAAAAATCATGGATAAAATAATTATTTAATACATAACAAGAACCAACAAGAGGAGCGCATAACATCACAGCAACAAAACAAATCCCTCACAACCCTAAAATTAAATAAAAATAATAACCTGTAATTAATTTAATTTCAATGCTGCTGTTTTACTTTAGCCTACTATATACTAATTAAAAACTCTTTGAATGTTTTCTTTACACTACCCGGAGACAATCCTTTGATATTGTTTTTGTAATTGTTGTAATTTGTAGCCAAACTGTATTTCAAATAAAACAAGATCAAAGGTTTCGATGGGATCCCAAAAATTCAATATTTATCAGACTTCTTGATCCAGACAACCGAATCTTGTACATTTCCTAGTCTTCGCCAGACCCCTTCAACATTTTTGCTATTTATCCATAATCAACCGCTTGAATATGCAAAGAAAAAACGTTACCGTTTTGACGTTTTTTGCTTACGGCCAAACAACTAATCAAATGGGGAAACCAAGTTTAGATATGGACTCAACAAGCATGTTTACTCCAGTATCTCACATCTCACATGGAGATAACTAAACTGATATGTTTATCATTAGTATGTTCGAAAGTTGCAGCAGCATGTCACCTCACTCCATGTCGACTATGTTAAACTCCAGATTTCCGGATTCAGCGCGAACTACTTGTCCGGCGTGAATTTTCGTATCCAGACTCAACATGTGTTCCTACCCTTGAATCGAACATTCGGATTTAACTTCAGACTTCAGATACAACTTTTACTTTTTCCAAAACTCCCGGTTTTTGCCGGACTCTGGGTGAACTACTTGTCCGGCGAGGAAATAATTCTCATATTCAGATCCAGCATATTTCTTAGATAATTCGGCCCTTCTTGGCAAGGGTCCTGTTCAGGTTCAAGCCGCCCAAGCTGGAAAAGGAACTTGTGAAAAAACAACGAAAGATTCTCCCGCAGTCAGATTGGGCTGAAGGAATATCTGATTATAGTAGAAGTGAAAAAAAAAACAGCTTTGGATTGGTAATTGGAAAGTTACAGAATACCGTAGTTTAAAAAGTTATAGAAATGGAAATTACAGTTCTGAAGTCTAAACCTTGTAAAAAAAAAGTTGAACTTCAGTAAAAAACGGCTACCTCTGCCGCAAGAGCGGACTGTTCATAAATGAGCAGACAAATATAAATGTTATTTAATGTTCACAAATGAACACCCCACTAGAAATGGAGCAGACCCACCAGCGTCTCGACCACAGCAAAATAACACTAGAGAGTAGCGCCAAGACTTGACAAAATTGACACACACTCTAGTAGTAGCCATTCTAGCACCACTAGCGATAGAGAACGTCCTTACTCAAACTCACTCAGCCGTTCACCAGCGCTGGCTCCGATAACTTCATATTCTGAACATGGCAAAAAAATGATACAGCCTCCGTTCTTTCCTTGGTGTTTGCAGACCGCATCTTTGCTTTGCTAGAGATTTCTAAGCCCACAAGTTTGTCTCGCTTTAAATGCCGCAAGCGTAATGGGCGGCGCTATGAATATGGCCCGTTTGCAAAGCATAGAGGCATATTCTCGCCGTTCCCCGAGGACTCCTCGGGGAATCGAAGGGAACGGCGAGAATCGTGGCGAGAATAGAGGGGAGTCACTCCACGCGGACTCCGCGTACAGAAAACAGCGAGAACACGGGTAATGCTTTCAAAACTGATTTTGTTCGAAAAACAAATACGCAGTCGACAAAATTAGCCTGGATCCACTTTATTTTTTATTTTGTTTATTCTGGTTGTTTTTAATTAATTTTACATTGCACCAACACCAGCAAAAATCGATGCCCCTCCGAATCTGAAAGGGAGTCCTTTTTGATGATGGTGATGACAATCGAAGCATTCCCCGTCCGTGGGGATTCGCGAGAATACGGGGAGTGAGTCCCTGGGACAAACAGAAACGCGGGGACTCCTCAAGTGGAGTCCTCGGGGAACGGCGAGAACACGCCTTAGGTCTTGGCGCTACTCCTTATTGTTATTTTGCTCTGTTCTCGACTTGGGAACTTACCAAAGCCACAGGCATCTTCAGCGCGGAACCTTGCCGACCTTTGCTTAAGTTACATTGACATTTGTGTCGCAGAATTGTGCGATTTGTCACAGGGATTCAACTTCTCTCAGATTCACAGCTGTGAAAAATTTGTCACAGGAAATCGCACTTATGGCAAAAATGTCGCCACACCTGCCAAAGAAAAACGCTAATATGAAAAATTTTAAACGACGTTTTTCGCACCGACAATGACGAAAACGAACGTGGCTAGTATCTTAAGTCAGTAGTGAAACGGACTGTGTGGTTATCTCTAGCATGGATAGAGATAAAGGTCTCTGGTGTCAAAAGTAACTTGGTAATTGAGATATAATCAAACAAGCAAGGCTTCGCAAAAACGGGGCGTTCCTTTTCGCTTTTCTGCGCGAGTAAGTCATTACAGTGGAGCCATATTTTGACAACGCAGTCGGAATTTACAATGAGATATTTTTGCTAAGGAAAGTTTCATGTTCAAGGAGGTTCTTACTTTCCGCGAGGCGTGTGGATAATGCGTGGATTGTCCGCAAACATCCGGGACATTCTGGCGCCGACAAAATTCGGTCCTTTTTTCGGTTTTCAGTCAAAAACTTGTGGATTCTGAGGTTCCAATTGATTCGTGTAACAGGAGCTAATGTTCGTAAAACATATAAATCCCTTTTCCGGAAAAGAGATGCCTTGAAATTGGCCAAACTTCTTTGAAATCGCAGAACTGCACTGTCAGAAGTTTCATAACAGATAGCGGATAACACTTTCAAGAATAACACCTTTTTACTTAGAAATAACGTGTTATGACCAATTAAGTTTACACTATTTCGTGCCTAGATCTCCAACAACACCTTCAATTGTTAAAAATACTACAGGCACGAAATAGTGTAAACTTAATTGGTCATAACACTTTATTTCTAAGTAAAACTAACTTAATGATGACAAATTTATTTGCCACTTAATTGTATGACAAAAAACGTCTCAAATGGAGTATAAAAAGAAGAAACAGGAAAGAAAAGAAGATGATGCCATAGCAGTACCGAGTCTTAGTTTGAACTAGCGTCTTAAAAGTTAGTGATCTCACAAGGAAGAAATTGGTCTTAATTTTTAAGTGCTGCACGTTTCCTTTTGTAATCTCAAACGAGCTATGCGACCCCCAGGAGATTCAGTAGCGCAGTATGGCCAATACAAGCGGTGTAAGAAATAACATGTTATTATGCTGTGACTGACAAATGGGATTTTTATTCATGTTTAGAGTTGGTTTTTCAAGGGGTTATAAAAGCTGTTGCTATAACTTGAAGTGTATGCGACCAATTTATTTTAGCGAATATCAGTGCTGGAGGTACAAGATCCCATGCGGTGGTTTCGATGGGCTCAACGTCATACATTGTTACACCCCGCTCTCACTTTGTGTATCCTCAGTTCAGAATAAGGCAAGACATCTGGCATAAAGTGCGTTCCAGCTGCAAGCCACACTGTAAGAAGTTTACATTTACAAAAGAGGCATATTCTCGCCGTTTCCCGGAGTTCCCATAGCGCAGTCCCCGCGTTTTTAAGTGCCATATAGCAATCGCAATTTCTGTCCGTCCGTCGGTCGGTCGGTCGGTCCGGGTTTTGCTAGTTCGGGTACTTCCAGATAAGCTAGGACGATGAAACTTGGCAGGCATATCAGGGACCGGACCAGATTAAATTATAAATAGTCGCTTCCCCGATCCGACCACCTGAGGGGGAGTGGAGGGAAGGCGAATCCGGAAAAATAGGAAAAATGACTTATTTTTAACTTACGAACGGGTGATCGGAACTTAATGAAACTTAATATATGGAAGGACCACTTGTCTCAGACCTTCCACTTTAAATCCAGACCGGATCCGGTGACATGGGGGGTAGTTGGGAGGGGGAAACCGGAAATCTTGAAAATCGCTTTGAGTGGAGAGATCTGGATGAAAGTTGGTGGAAAGAACAAGCACAAGTCCTAGATACGGGATTGACATAACCGGACCAGATCCGCTCACTTTGGGGGAGCTGGGGGGGGGGGAATCCGGATTTCTAGTGATCCCGCGAGTTCGGTGCTTCCTGATGCGCTAAGACGATGAAACTTGGCAGGCGTGTATGGGACCCGAACAGGTTGACTTGAGAATAGTTGTTTCCTGGATCCGACCATCTGGGGGGTGGGGGGTGGAGAGAGGGAGAATCCGAAAAGTGAGGTATTTTTAACTTGCGAACGGGTGATCGGATCCTGATGAAACTTGACGTATAGAAAGATCTCGTGTCTCAGACGCCCCATTTTAAATCCGAACCGGATCCGGCGATACTGGGGGAGTCGGACGGGGAACCGGAAATCTTGGGAAACGCTTAGAGTGGAGGGTTTGGGATGAAAGTTGGTGGGAAGAGCAAGTGAACTGCATAACCGAAATGGATCCGGTCACTGTGGGCGAGTTGGAGGGGATCCGAGTTTGTAGTAATCCCACGAGTTCGGTACTTCCTGATGTGCAAGGACAATGAACTTGGCATGCTTGTCAGGTACCCGAACTATTGACTTGAGAATGTCGTTTCCCCGGTCCGACCGTCGAGGGGGAGTGTACAAAAGGGGAATCCGGAATCCAGTGGCAAGCTCAGCTATTGAACGGGTTATCGGATTTAACCGAAACTTGATATTTAGAAAGGTCTCGTGCCTCAGACATCCCATTTTAAATCCGGACCAGATCTGGTGACATTGGGAGGAGTGGAGGGGCGAACCGGAAATCTTTGTAATCGCTTAGTGTGGAGGGATCGGGATGAAACTTGGTGGGAAGAACAAGCATAAGTTCTAAATATGTCATCTAGAGCTTTCAGATTGAATGAACCTAGATATCCTAATTCTACGTACGAACCGCATTTTTGAATGGCGGGGTGTTTATTGTGAAGTTCTCTTCTACTTTCTCGTACCACTACTCGTAACAAGTGCCATATGAGCTCGTAGCTCTTGTTGTCCCAGGGACTCCCTCCACGTATTCTCGCGAGTCCCCATGGACGGGGGTGCTCCGATTATTATCACCATCATCAAAAAGGAACTCCCTTTCAGATTCGGTGGGGAGTCGATTTTGGGAGTTGCTGCTGTTGTTGGTTTTTGAAAAACAGATAATATAGAGATGGATAAAAAGAATTTATGAGATTTTGAGAAAAAGGAGTCTATTTATTAAGGCTACGATTTTTTGTTTGTAAAAAAGCAAGTGTAAAATTAAATAAAACAAATCAGAATAAACTAAACTGAAAATAAGGTGGACTACTCTTACAGACTATTTGGACTGAATTTTATTTGTAACCCGTCCAGGCAGAAACAATCAAAAATAAATCTTTTAATATTGCGGCTTGAAAGGATGGATTTAGACGGGATCCTTTAAAGCACAGCTCTCACTATAAATGATGTTTTCACGATGAATAGTTCAGAAAGAAAGAAGCTTGTCGGCTCTATTCAGCCTTCCCGCTATCCGACGCGGCTGCTGGACGCAAAATATCTGAAAATTGAACGCGCCGCGGTTAAAAAGCGGGAAAACCAACCAAACGAAGAGAAGTTCAAAACAGAAGAAACAAGACCAAAGGTTTCGATGGGATCCCAAAAATATAATATTTGATCCAGTCAGATCCAGACAATTGCGTCTTGTTGATATCCGGTCTTCGTCAGACTCCTTGAATATTTTGAATATTAAAATTTAGAAACAGAATAAAGCAAATGACTATAGTCTTCTGAGAAAACCACGTTCAGGTGTGGATTCAGCATATGTGTTTACCCCTATACGTCACATCTACTTTGAAGGAGTTGATCAAAACTTCCTGCCTTACTTCTGCCAAATGTTCGGTTGAAACGAATTCAGCATGTACCTATATCGAACCTCTAATCAACTTCAGATAAACTTTAACTTTTAAGATAATTTCAGATTTTGGCCGAACTATTTGTCCGGCGAGAAAATAATTTTCATATATGGATTCAGCATGTCTTCTTATCCCTAATTCGAACATTTAATCAACTTCAAACAAAACTTTTACTTTTAACAAATTTTCCGATTTTGGCCGGAACGGACGAACTAATTGTCCGGCGAGATGATATTTTTCAGATATGGATTCAGCATGTCTCCTTACCCCAACGATCGAACATTAATCAACTTCAAATAAAACTTTTACTTTTAACAGATTTTCCGGTTTGGGCCAGATTCCGGACGAACTAATTGTCGGGCGAGAAAATAAGTTTCAGATATGGATTCAGCATGTCTCCTTGCCACTAGATCGACTATCTCATTGGCTTTTAAAACATTTTGTCGTCCCTTAATTTGAAACACCTCCCCCACCCTTAACTGTAGAGCTACAGAGCCCATTTACGAACTCGGTCTGTCCCTTGACCCAAAGAATCCTCACACTAAGTTTCATCAAAATATCTCGTTCCCTTCGAGAGTTATCGTGCTCACAGACGGACAACTTTTATGAAGTCACAGCGGTATCCCTCCACTTACGTTTGGGACCCCAAAAACGCTAAAAGTCGTAGGTACAAAAAGAAACAATGGCGAAAGTCGAGGATTTCAGAAGTTTACAATTCCATAAGGGAGCTAGGGATAATATAAAAGGCAGAATAAGCAAGAGAAGAGGGGTCCTCTAAGACTTGCTAAAATATCCTTTGCTTTTTTACAACCAAGCTTGTGCACTTTTCGGTGGGAGTCCCAGCTCCAAAACTATCCTGCGAATGGTAGCCTCAGAAAAGTTTTTTTTAGAAACAGGCGGCTCGCTGGAGTGCGACCAATCAAGAAATCCTGATTGAAAATGACGTAACTCTTCACTTAATTGTCGAGTCAATAAATTAGAGGCTGATCAGCTATGACAAGCCGATGCACGCGATCGGTCAGAAGAATTGTAAGATGAAAAGAAAAAGTGGCCAAACCGGTCGTCAACCAAAACCTAAAAAACAGGCTTAACCTTCCCAATTTATCTTCCGGATTTATCCGTTTTCGTCGAGACGGATTTGGAAGGTGAAGGTGAACTTTGGGCACTGCAGATTCCGGATACCTGGAAGGTGTCATAGAGGCAACACGTTTGAGAGACCCAGTAAATATACAAATAAATGGAGTGGGAGAAAAGGGGACACTGATTGCCAGTTGTGCCTGGGAGGCAAAAGGAATTCGAAGAGGACATCTACGAAATGCTGAAGGTCAGTGACATTAGCTGTCATCATTTTAAAGTTTAACTGAAAAGCCAACTTATTTGTGTGTCATTTAACTGGATACACTGAATTATTTGAATTCTGCAAACGGATTTTTTGATTTTCCACTATCTGCTCTAGTTTGTTATGAGGCTCAGAATATCTCCGGCCGTCCCCACGGCGTAAATCAACACAAATACGGCTTTTCGGTGGGCAGTGAAGATGATTGCTTAGTGCCCGAACCAAAAAAAATGATAAATCTTTCTCGTAAGCCATACAACAAAAATACAAATCACACTGAAATTCCACTATTTGAAAATCGATTATTCGTGAGTAGCGGAACAACGAAGTAACTCATTTTCAGCGGGTCTTCAAGCCAATTTAAGTGAATAAGTGATGGGTAACTATACTGTCATATCCTAGGCCTTTTCGGTTAAACTTTAAAGAAAATACGAAAGGGTTGGCTTGACTGTGCGGAAGCCACAGATATGGGGAGTGTGAAGCCTTCTTCAACACAAGGTCTACCTGCATAACCTTTCAGCTTTGGAGTTGTGTAGGTCTTAATTTGAGGGAGAGCGACTAGTGTCTTTAGGTGTAGGCTATCTAAGACCAGCCTCCGTAACTATCCGTATACACAAAGCACTGGGTCACCCTGGTAATTTCTGAATCCCAACCAAGATTCCAGGCCTGAAAAATTCTTGTCTGACAGTAACCAATTCCGAGCAAGAACTGAAATAAAAATGAAAGGAGACACTACAAATGTTCGCAAGGAAGAATTGATATTAAATAATCATAGATAGATACTACACTGACACATATGATGCAGAGAGGAGTCGGTTTTTGGCAGAAACAGCGTATTTTGAGGCCCTTTCTCAGAAGAGTTCAAGTATAGGTAAATGATACCTTCAAACGATCGGGATACTGGATTTTCTCCACTTTCTGTTCACTTCTGTTTCATCAAAGTTTGTAGTTTGGCTCTTGTTTTGTCTTAATTTTATTGAGTTCTTGTTTGCGAAACTCAAACTACTAGTCAAACTACGCCAAACTACATTTGCGAGGTAGTTCGTAGTTCGACCTACGTAGTTGCTATTTCGAAACTATAGCAAACGGAATGGACAGATAAAACGGCGTGAAGCAGAACTTTTTTTTTACAAAAAAAAGGCTGTCAAGCGAAACTACATAAAAATTGAATACCCGTCTTGTCTCGAAACAGGACAATCGACCAAAGATGCAAAAGTGTTTCGTTTTTTTCCCTAGGTTGGTGTAATCTAACTCCCCGAGAACCATTCGAGTTTACAGGTAACAACCCCAGAAAAAGGTAACGTTAGATGGTGGTGGTGTGGGGGGGAGGGCTCCTGGCTTTATGTCTGAAGGGATGGCTAGGCTAGCCTAGGCCTTACCGTAGCAAAAGAGATATATTCTCGAAGTATCACAAAACACCATTGTCCGCTTTCCACTGCTGAATCCACGTCATTATTCGCTCTACATTAGACTCCATCTCCTCCGGATTGTTGCTCGGGAGTTCATGGACGATCTCAGGTTTGTAGGATTCTTGCGCCTCCTCAAGGATTGTTTGAAAGATCTCGCACTGGACATTATCTTCTAATTTCTTTCCAACATATCCCCTGAAAGGTTAAAACATTCGCTACATAAAATGCGTACATTATGGACTCCTCTTGCCTTACCAGTTAGACCCCCCCTACCCAGGGCCGTATCCAGGGGGGTAGGGGGTTCAACCCCCCTCCCCCGAAATATACACAAATCATCGTTTTTTATGGACTTTAACTAACCTTCCTTTAACGGACCGTCCCGCAGGCAACCCCCCCCCGAAACAAATTCCTAGATACGGACCTGCTTCCACCCTTATAATTTTTTTTTTTTTTGGGGGGGGGACCACCGAATGTGATCGAAACACAAGCCTATTCATGTGATCGAAACACAAGCCTACTCATGTGATCGAAACACGAGACTACTCGTTTCTTAAATGACGAACAGAATTCCGCCCCCACCATTACCAGTTTTTACGGACCACGGTTCTCCAGGGAACTGGCGGATGCAATGGCACTCATAATAGCTAGTTCCAATTTAAGTAATATATTAGAACTATAAGTAGGGCGTAGCCACATAAGGACAAATAGTTAGCCGCTGCGCTCGACATATTCGTGGGGGACTTAAGGGCTGGTTCATTTGTCTTCGGGAGGGCTATAGTGGCATATGCTAGACGCATACTATATGCTATAATCTGGCTATAATTATAGGCCTAGATTGCCCATTGCCTCCATTGCTTTTCCAGTCTCTCTATAATGAGATCTAGCCCACAAGAACAAGGACTAAACTGCCGAGGGGGAGCCTCATTTTCCCTGAGGAGAACTTGTCCTTTTCTGAAAATGAGCTGACAGCAGTAAAAGATGGGTGCTATAGCTAACTCCTTTTCCAGACTCAGATGTAAGGAAACTTTACCTTTTCGTTAACCTGTCATACAAGAGTGTGTTATCTGTACGTAAGACAAAAACGATGTCGAACCACCGCTCAGGGAAGAAGTCGCAGCCGTGATAGTCTACAATTTTGCCTCCCTCTGCAGTGATGTCTTCTAAGATGTCGAGGATCTTCAAAGAAAAAAGCACTGTCAGTAATGGGAATAATATACACTTGGCCTGGGGCAACTCCAATTAAGAGCCACAACCCACACATATTGGTGTTGTCATATGAACAACTGTCAGGGACATCAAGAGCCACAACCCACACATATGTGTTGTCAGGGACATGTTTGATTATAGTAATGTGATTATCTCTAATGTAGGTTAGTGTTTAGGTAGTGGATCCCCCAAAAAGATAGCTTCAGGAGATATTTGTGTTATGTGGGCAAAAAATAGGCAATTGCGCTGTACAAGTTGTCCAGGGAAGATTTGAAGGCACTGACAGAGTCGCTCAAGAGCTCTAAGTCACTGAACTTCTAGCTATCAAAACAAAGGCCTGTTGAAAATTTCTTTAATAAAATACATAAATTTATGACCAATGGCTTGTGGCTGCAGTAGGCCTGTGGTGCAACTTACTTTATCTTCATCAAGAACAGGGCACTGATAGGCTTCATCAAACTCTTCATAGCAATTGTTGTCTTTGGCAATCTGTCCCACTTCAACCCATTCAAGTCCTGAGTTTTCAGCCAGCTGCTGACATAGAGTGGACTTGCCAGTGCCAGGGGTTCCTGAAAAATATCATTTCTTGGGGAATCACAGACAGGTCATAGTGTAGGTCTGCATAGCTTCTTAATGCTAACGAAGGTGTTGAAAGCAGTTCAGGGGAACAAGGATAACGTCAACAATGAAAGCTGTCACATATAGTACAAACACGAGGTAGCTCAAGGAATCATATGTGGTAACAATTAGAAATCTACAATACTGGTAACGAATAGCCATCAACAACCAAACATTCTCTTTGTTCCTTCCTTTACAACTTGTATCATCGCAAAAACTTACAAGGCCTTTTATTAAGACCTTTATAAAGAGGGTGCACCTGGACAAGTAAGCAGAGCAAACAGGATCTATAGGCTATGGAATAAAATTAGCATTAGATGGACAGAACTGATCTACTAGGATATCTGTAACTTCTACACTGTCAGAAGTTTGATAACAGATAACACAAGGATGCGCAGTTTCAACTGACAACACTTGGGATGTAGTCTGTTGGAATTTTTAAAACTTTATGCATAAAATATTATGCATAACAAGCACTGCCGGGAAGAGCCGAAAAACCATTGAAAACGCATCTGCTGACTTTTCCGATATCCGGACAAACAAAAAGTTCAGCAGACCAAGAGGCATGAGTCAAGTCCAAGATACAAAAGTGCACTTCACGGATATATTGATGCCTGGTACAGCCATATCACAGGCACCTTATGAGTTCTACCAAGAAAAAATAATCAGTTAGAACTTCTGTCTTTAGTCGCATGCAGCGACTACGAAAACCCCAACAAATCTGAGCGGACATGGAGGTATTTACTCTAGCTTTGAGCTTATGTTGATACCCATTTACTCCTCTTCCGTCTTCACCGTTGCCTATCGCACAAATAATATTGAAAGAGGTTAGCAGGAGGTGTACTCCGCGTGCTGACCCGCTCTGAATCACTTCCATAGAACCAATCAGTGTTGACCTCTAGATTTCCTCTTTTTTTTTTTATTTGTGATTGTTTTAGTTGTTAATTACCTTGTCTAAAAAAATTCGAGCTGATGTTGTTGGTTGTTTGTTTAATTTTATTTAGGCTAGCGTTTTAGTAGTTTTTTCATAAATCAGTTGAATTAACGAAGCGTCATTTTGTATGCCACTGGCATGTTTGTCGCTTTTATGTTATTGCAGTTAAACTAAAGTTGTCAATAAAATTGTACCTTACCTTACCTTACCTTAGCGACTTAATGGCGATCTAGCTATTTGTAGAGATAACAAAACGGGATGTGGTGCAAAGCTAGCAAACTTCACTCATCTGCATGGGAGTCGTTCGTATTTTACTCGACTCAGCATGTTTGTATGACCGAGATAGGGAGATGGCAGTTCTGTCTCGTTGTTTGTTCTTGGTTCTACACTGGTTCTACAATATGCTACAATACCATATCAGGAGAAATTTTCATGTGAAAGAGATGGAAAGGTCTGGACATAACCTCAAATTGGCACTGCCACTGGTGTTGAATTCTCTTCTACATACTTTCCCTGGACATACACAATAGAGTAGAAGTAGGCTATAGCTACAGGAGAGGTACCCAACCTCAGACAAGATTTCAAATTTCCAGAGAAATCTTTTTTAGTGAGATATATCTGGCTTAAAAAGGAACTAAAAAACATGACAAAAATACTAGAGTGAAGCTAATAGAATGGTTTACATGTTGGGGATATAAATTTTACTTCAATATTTCCAGTTAAATATAATTTTCTTTTCAAACAGTTTCACCCATTTTTACATGAGGTCAGATTGCTTGCAAAGTGATGAAAAAGATTGAGGTAATAAGGCTAATAACCAGAAAATCCCTTTTTAAACCAGGTTCAAAACAAAGAAAAGACAAATAATTGTAACATTTTGGGACATAACTGTTGAAAACAAATCAGATTTTGCTTCTTGACTGTCAGGATAGCACTGAACTTTCATTTTAACATTTTCACGTCAAAATTCGAGGTTGCATAAAAAGGATGTCAGGTACCCCTCCTGTACACTTATGTGCACTATGTGAACATTTGTTTACTATCTATGGACTTTCCAATTTTCATGCACTTGCTGTGACTAAAGTCAAATGTGAGTTAGCAAAAGTAGGTAACTAAGGGCCTCTGAAACGCCTGAATAGGTATTTGGGATCTTCGTTGTACCATTCAGCCCAAAACTGCACTGTTCACATTTAACTGTTTAAGTAGCCTAACTGTTCAAATTAACATAACTTTACTGTATTCAAGGAGACAAAAGAAACTACACCAAGAGAAGAGCTGATTCAACACGGATATGTATGCAAGATCGATACAAACCAAGTCTTACCAGTAATCAAGATATTGGGTATACTTCTTTGACTTCGGCTAGGCATGTTCTAGCAATTTTGAAAACCTGGCGCCTGGCGGCTGGCTATATCCGTTTTCGTCTTCTCATCACAAATCGTTACTTTTCGTAGCTTTTGAGTGTGTTTTGTCCCTGAAACATTTGTTGTTTGAGGGACTTGACGCTTAAAACTTGTCGTTCAAATTAAGAAAGTGTAGTAAAAGTTAAAGAAGTTTGAACAACTTGTCACTATGAATTTTAATCCCATGAGCTCAGCAATGGGAAGAGGGCCTGTTCCATACAAAACGACCCCTTTAATAGAAGATTATCAGATAGGGTCTTCTGTACTAGGCTTTGGAATTAGTGGAAAAGTTGTTGAATGTTTTTCTCGAAGTAATGGCAGAAGGCACGCTTTGAAGGTGAGAACTTTCAAATAGATGATTTGAGAGGAACCACTGATTTACGTCGAACCAGTCTAGTACACTAGCCCCTTTTCAGTCATGGTGCTCAAACGTCTAGCACCATGCCTGGCCCAGGCATGGTGCTAGACCCTGGACCCAGGACCCAGGCCCTGGCAGGGCCCTGGGTGCTAGACATTCAAGCACTGTACCTTGGATTTCATTGGTGCATGGATTTCAGTATACAGTGCATGCATGAAAAACACAGTTTCTGTCATCACAACTGAAAACCGGCTCGGACAGGGATAAAATTACTACCATGAATTAGAGAAATCAAAGACAATCCTATCATTTTTTTCATAACAAAAACAAAAGAACGTGACTGATGATGGAGATGAAAAACCTCATTTCCTTTTCTACACAGTCAAGGGTTTTTCATGTAAAGTGTCCTGTGCTTCAGTTTTTTCTACCTAGCAGCCAACGAGAATATTGGCTCCTGGGGCCTGCCTTGGGCAGACTACATGGAAAATAGATAGGGTGCTGTCAGATTTTTCATCTCCATCATCAGTCGCGTCCTTTTGTTTTTGTTATGAAAAATATGATAGGATTGTCTTTGAATTCTCTAATTCATGGTGGTAATTTCAGCCCTGTCCGAGCTGGTGCACGATTGTGATGACAGAAACTGTGTTTTTCATGCATGCACTGTGTACTGAAATCCATGCACCATACATGAAATCCAAGGTACAGTGCTTGAACGTCCAGCACCCAGGCATGGTGCTAGACGTTTGAGCACCATGCCTGAAAAGGGGCTAGTGTACTAGACTGCGTTGAACTTATCTCCCAGCTTAGGGCAGCATTTCCCTTTCTGAAATTCTGAATTTTGAATGTTTTTCTGCCTTCGCCTTCGGAAATATGGCTAAGACGAAGTCGCTAAGAAGGCTAGTGCAGTCTACCACAAATCCCTGATTTTGGGAAAGCCTATGCCAAACGCTGGGTATATCTAACGTTTGGTATACCCTATGCCAAACGCTGGATACACTATGTCAAATGCTGGATACTGGGACCCAATCAAATATTGATGATTTGAGTGAAGCTAAAAAATCAACGAATCAGAATTCAGTTGTAGTGAGGTAGGTAAGGGTTAATGTGCCAACAGCTATCCGGCGTTTGGCATAGGGTGTCCAGAGTTAAGCATAGGCTATGCCAAACGCTGGGCATACCCAGCGTTTGGCATAGGGTATCCAAAAATCAGGGGTTTGTGGTTGACTGGGCTAGTGCAGACCTGGTGCAGACTCAGCGCAGACTATGCAATTCCTTGGTTCTCACAGGTAAATAAAAGGAAAAATTCACTACTGGCTGAAGCTTTGGAAAGCCGTCTCACCTGCACTGTTAAAAGTTTCTCCGAGTACTAAGGATTGAAGTTAACTGCAGTATTTGCTACTGAGATTAATCTTATCTCTACTGAGATAAGATAAGTGTAATATTAGTAATATCCGAGGCTATGTACATTGCAGGTTGAGTAGCAAGTAAGACTCAGAAAAAGCCACTAAACTAGGAGTACATGTTTTAAATAGTTACCTTAATTACCTTAATTTGCACTTCGGAGCCAATAAGGTTCATGATGGATCTGTTTTGCTCCACGTTAAACTCAACCTTCAGTGTTCCCCCTTTTGTCTGCATTTTCTGATTTTCATGTTGCATCACAAGGAGTCTTGCAGGTTACACACTCTAGTCCCAAATAGCTACCGGCCGTTTTTCTCTTGCAGTTTGTTTCTACATTTTTTTTTCTCAGTATTGAAAGGGGTGCAGGATGTTGTATATTTTGTTCAGGTCTTGATGTGCAGAAACAAGGATAAGTGGTGATTATGCCAGGTTTCTAGGCTACTCTTACCCTTCTTTAAAAAATTAAAACATAGCTAAGCTTGAAAAAGATTGAATACAGAAAATAAAAGACAAAACAGGAGGCTAAGCCATGTGGCGTACCTCTAGATGTTGAGCCAGAACTTTTTTAATCGTCCAGTCTTTGTCCTTTAGGTGCTTCGAGACAGCCCAAAGGCAAGACGCGAAATTGAATTACATTGGAAAGCATCCAGCTTTAAGCATATAGTTGGAATTGTTGATGTCTACGAAAATGTTCACAACACTGTCAAATGCCTTTTTGTTATAATGGAGTGGTAAGTTAATACTGTTTACGTTTTTCACATTTTACATACCCTGTAGGAATGGCTTGACATCTGGCTGATTGTAGCATTTTTCCCATTTTACAAATTGTAAATAACTGTCTTGGCATCTGGCTGATTGTAGCATTGTTTTCTTTTGGAAGGTTTCCCTGTCTTCTTTTCTCTATGGAAAATAGTAAGGTCTATGTTCAGCATAAGCATGTGCAGTAGGGAATGCTGGGAAGACTGAAACTTGGTACATCTGCAGGAGTGGCACTGGAGATTGATTATCGCGAACATCTTAAGACTAAGGAGTAACTTAAGACTTGGGCAACAGTTAATAGAAAGATCTGTTCATTTATCTCGACTCTTTGTAACATTTTGTGTGTAGTTTATTCACCATCCTACCTTGTAACAGTCTTTGCAGGGAATTGGTGCACATTTACTTTCAGTAACGCAATTACAATTTTTTCAGGTGTATGTAGGCATTTTGTAATGATTGAGTAGGCATCATTTTTGGGATCCCAAAACGTAAGTGGAGGGATACCTATGACATCGCAAAAGTTGTCCGTCTGTAAGCGCGATAACTCTTGAGGGGAATGAGATATTTTGATGAAGCTTGGTGGGAGGATCCTTTGGGTCAAGGGGAAGGTCGAGTTCGTAGATGGGCTCTATAGTCCTATATTTAAGGGTTGGGGAGGGGTTCAAATTTAGGGGCAAATTTTTTTTTTTTAAAGCAATTGGGATAGTTGATTTAGGGGTAAGGAGACATGCTAAATCCGAATATTAAAGTTATTTTCTCGCCGGACAAGTAGTTCACCCGGAAACCGGCAAAAACTGGACACAAAATTTGTCGACCAGTTTTCGGTTATAGCAGTCCCTACCCCTTTATTCTCAAACCAGTATAGCTCTGCGCATGGATGACGAAATTCATTGTTTATTCTGTGGACGGCGGAGAAATGGGGTTGATATATATTGTTAAAACGAGGAAATATGTTGTTCAAGCGAGGATGTTGTTCAGTGAGGATTCACTGGTAAAGTACAGGTGAAGTTCGTAGATGGGTCCTTTAGTCCTATCTTTAGAGGCAGAAGAGGGGTTTCGAATTTACGGCAAAAACATGTATGTCTTATAAGCTAATAAGATATTCATTGAGGGGGTAAGGAGGTCTGAACTTAGTTTTCTTGCTGGACAAATGGTTCATCACGAATTCGGCCGAAACTGGAAATTTGGTTGAAGCTCAAAGTGGTTTCTGAAATCGATTAGAGATTCGGTATCGGGGCAATGAGACATGCTGAATCCGTTTTTGAACTTTATTTAACAGTAAAAATCTTCAAGGAATCTGACGAAGACTGAATGGCGAAGACATGACCCAGTTGTTTGAATCAAATGTTAGATTTTTGGGATCCCATCGAAACCTTTGGTCTTGATGTAAATTGTAGCCTAATGCTTTAATTGTAGGATTCCATAAGGGGAACTTGCTCTTCTAGCAAGTAAACTGATATTGGAGTGCCAGTCTGATGTTATGTTGGCCTTGCAGGACAGTCAGGTACAGTCACACATACTTGGTACCTAAATATATTTATTTCTAGCATGGAGGGTGGAGAGCTGTTCCAGAGGATCCAGGATAGAGTGGATGACTTCTTTACAGAAAAAGGTTAAGTTTTTTGTTTGTTATCCCTGTGTTACATCTGTAATTTAAAGGGCTTGCTGTGTTCTTTCTCCAGGGGATGTGAACCACCATGAAGCATGTCATGAAAATATTAGACCAGCAAGCATTGTTTCAAATTTTTGCAAACCAAATACCAGAGTTTGTCGTTTTTATGGTTGTTATTGATGTTGCAAACTTCTAAAGAAAGCTCCAACATACCCTCCTTATGCCCAAAGGACATGCAGTGCAGCATCCCATTTCTTTCTGAAGGTTCAAAGATACGTTCTGTACCGGATGGCGGTAATCGTTATGCATTATGCTTAGTCCGTCCTTTACCTTCAAGCAAATGGTTTCTAATCTATCTAGTTGGTAACTGAAGCGTCTCTAACGTCTTTTGTATTGTACCGCTAGCTGGGCACTCTGAAATTCCGTAAACCTAATGAATCATCTGGAGATAGTTAGCCATGATCTATTTTATTTCTTTCTATTTTGTTTCTTGCTCGATAGTTTTTGCTGTACAGAATAGGAATGTTTGATGCCTTAACGGAGTCGGTGTGGCTCAAAACGAAGGAATGAAGCTTCACCTGAAGGTTTGACTAATATATAAGAAGTCCGGCTTCGGAAAGGAAATTATAATTTTATAATGTGTCCTTTACTTTTACAGAGGCAGCAGAAATAATGCGCGACATCTGCCTTGCTGTCCGTCACTTGCATCACATGGGGATCGCACACAGAGACTTGAAGCCGGAGAATTTGCTGTACACATCACCTGGACCTCATGGTGTTTTGAAACTGACAGACTTCGGATTTGCCAAGGAAGCTCACATGAAAGAAAGCCTGCAGACTCCTTGCTATACTCCATATTATGCAGGTAATTCGACCGTTCATGGTGCCATGAATATATTCCTGTGGTGATATATTCCTGTAGGAGGTGCAGTAGTAATAATAATAGAATTACAGCAAAAAGGCTCTCACCTCTACAAATTTCTCACGACACTATTTAAACTAAATTGAACGCCATACCAGGCGACGGTCTACCCCTGCTTTAAATTGATTTCTGAGTTCACAACAGGAAGATGATCCCCCTATTCCATTATTCGGATTTTGAAACTCCGCTTTCCGGTGTCTTGTATATGTGCACAACAGAATGAAACAGATAAAATGGGAGTACTTCTGAAATAATAAATCAAATTATTGGTGTGTTCGTGTTTTTTATAATTTATAAAAAACACGAATTTATAATTTATAGTAGAATTGGTCACAAAGCAAAAGGAATTTCAACAATAACTGATCAGGATACAGATATTCAAATTCAAAGGGTAACTTCACTCCGGTATCTGGGTATAATTATTGATGAAAATCTATCGTATAAAGAACAATGTAATAGATCACGGGTTAAAGTTGCCCAAGGAGTTGGTATAATGAGGAGGTTCCAGCATTTTTTCCCGTATGAAATTCTCCGCCTGATTTATTTTGCTTTGGTACATTCCCATCTTACGTATTGTCCCCTTATATATTTGGCAACATTCAAACTCCATGTGAAACCGATACAGACTCTTCAAAACCGTGCTCTTCGAATTTTACAAAAATATTTACCGTCCCCTTCTTCTTATCCTAATAAAACCCAAACCGAAACTCTATATTTGTTAACTAATATATTGCCTGTTTCAGAATTATTCACTCTTCATTCTTTTTTATTTAAGATAAAATATGACCGGTCGGAACTGCCTTCGTATTTTCGTTCGAGTAATTTTTTCCCTGACCAACCCGACCATGATTATGAAACCCGTCACAAATGGAAGATTCAGCACATTAAATTAATCACTGAGAGATCGCGGTTCTCACCATATTTTTCGATCACGGGCTCATGGCGTCTTTATCTACAATATATTGACTGCAGCAAATCTCTTCCAAATATTAAGAAACAACTTCATTCTATACTTATAAATAAATTCAAGAACCAATGATAAGTTCAAATTTAAAGTAAATCGTTAATTATTACATTTTTTGGGTGGATTCCTCATAAGTTGCCGGCCATTGATTACCCTTGCTTGCGCATCGTTGTTTTTTTTGTGGGTTTTCGAGTTGATCTTTGCCGAGTGTCGGTGTGTTTGAGGGGCGGGTTCCCGTCTAGTGGTGAGTCATGGAATTTATGTATTTATATGATTGTTATATGTTAAATAGATTTGTTCTTTTATTGTACCGGGTTTTGGTCAATCGACCTTGTGTCTCCGGCTTAACCCCATGTATGATTATTTTATATTGAAGCGTAATTAAACCTTGAACCTTGAACCTTTGAAATCTGGGTAGAGAAAATTGTCCTTTACATGCATTTCACCCAGCGCCGGTTTGAAGGGAGGTGAGCCCTCTTTTTGGATGGTTCGCGCAGTAGTGTCTTTCGACGACGTCCTTAATTCTTTCATCCACGCACACGTATGGTAATCTACTATCGTCGGTTTTCAATCGTCAAATCTGCCTGTTTTTGTTTGGCTTCGTGGCTAGAGGAGACACTATGTTTACCAGACTATTTGTTGTAGGTGGATGTTGTGTTAGTTGGATATATCCGTTTGTTTTTCACCTGGCAGTTTAGTGATATATATACAAGTATAGTATAATATATAAGTATAATATGTATATAGGATAAGCCAAGTAAGAAAAAACTAAAAAATAAAGATAGTCTAATTTACAGTATCATCGTGTTTAATAGAGAACAAAACCTCAGTGGATAGACCAGGCATTCTCTGCCAATTCTTTCGAGTTTGGGTCGCTTCTCAGACATCAGATAATTTGATGGTAGGAATACGTGTGTTTCAGAGTTCGACCCAGAAAAAAACCAAACTCTTTTTTTAGCTCCGGAAGTGCTTGGACCTGAGAAGTACGATAAAAGCTGCGATATGTGGTCTCTTGGAGTCATCATGTACATTCTGTAAGTTTAGCCTTCGGTTTCCTACCTTAAAGGGCGCTTTTACTTGAATAACTTGGACTAGCCTCGGATTTGGTATCTCGGAATTTTCATTTAAGGGACACCTCGCATTACATAGCGTTTATGCTAAGATGTTAGATAGTTGACCACTTTAAATCTTAGCTATGCTTACAGAAAATTACGCAAGGCTTCGGCTGTTTTTAGCCTCTTTCAGTGTCCATTGCCTTGGATTACAATCTTGGCAAACTTCGTGTAACCGGTCTTCGGACCAATAAGGTTATCGAAAAGAATGGTCGGGAGGCTGATACGTCACGTAAAGATAAGAAACGTGGCAAGCGTGATACTCAGTGTAATGCTAACAGACGAGATAGGATACACTTATGAAGTGTAGAATCTCGGGAACGAGAATGAATGGAAACACTACAGAAATAAAATGAATTTCTGTAATAAGTACGATGTCCTATAGCAGCTGGGCACTGTGCCCTTTAGGAAACCGGAAAATTAAAGCATTCTACGCCGAATTTGCGTGTGACTAGTCAGGAGTGAGAACGTTTTCGTAGGCCTAATGCTCTTGATGACTAACTCTTCGTGCTGATGAAAGAATCGCCGTGTGCCCAGCGTAGAGCCAGAAACGTCACAACAAACTTTGTTGATTGGTTTACACAGGATTAGAATATATTGAGAGGGTTCGTTTTGGCCGGATTCGAATCTTCTGCTTGTCAGGCTGTATTCGGATTCCAAACCCCAAATCTTACGAATCCGCTCAAATTTCTAGTCTACATCCTTCCAGTTTCCGTTTCCCAATTTATACACAGTAGCTAGGCAATCCAACATTTTGATCACCACCACCAACCATCCTCAGTAATCTATCACGCTATCCGATTACCTTAGACATCAGTGCTTTTTGTCACGTCTGATTTTTGAACTATAACTTAAGCATTTGATTTGATTTTTGTTAGGGTCGGGTTCGAATCCTCAGCATGAAATGGTGGATTCGGATTCGAATCCCTTCATGGTCGGATTCGCCCATCTCTGTCTACATCTAAATAACAAAGTGAGTGACAAGTCTTTACGTGAGTTCTCCTGTTGGTTGTCAATCGGTGCTGAGGCTCTCGCCACCGCCCGGCAGAGATGGAAGAAAACGTTCAACCGCGTGTGTTGTAGAATAGTCCTCTACTGACAGGTATAAGGATATTCAGAGGGAATGAAGGAAAGAGATTAGATTGTAAAGAAATTATACTTTCCATGGACCCTATCTGATCCTGTTTTCACAGGCTGTGCGGCTACCCGCCCTTCTTCTCCAGCCACGGCCAGGCTATGTCACCGGGCATGAAAAAGCGTATCCGGGCGGGGCAGTACGACTTCCCTGGTCCGGAATGGAAGGTGGTCTCCCAGGACGCCAAAGACCTCATAAAGGGACTTTTGCAGACGGATGGAGAAAAAAGACTGACGATTGATCAGGTTATGCATCACAAGTGGATCGCGGTAAGTTCATTTTTTGGATCCCATGCAGACGCAAGTGTGGGATTGTAAAGGTGTATTCTCGCCGTTCCCCGAATACTCCTCGGGGAATCAAGGGGAACGGCTAGAATAGAGGGGGTCACACCACGCGGACTCCGCTACGAAAAATAGCGAGAACACGGGGAATGCTTTCAAAATGGATTTTGTTCGAAAAAAAAATATGTAATTGACGAAATTAGTCTGGATCCACTTTATTATTGGTTTTGTTTATCCTGGTAATTAACAAGAGCTGTAAGCTCATATGGCACTTGCTAGGGTTGAGATGTATTATTTGATCAAAAGTAATTTTCGACTGTGCGGTTCAGATGCGCACTTTAAGGGAGCTAGAGCAAAAGTATATTATCGTTGAACTTGGCTGTAATGATGCGCACTTTAAAGACACGAGAAATTCATCTGTAAGGAAGACCCTTGAGGCAAAAACGATAGCAGGCACTTAGAGATCATTGATATATACGTATGATCAGAAGTATTTTTTTTTTCCCACTAATTTGCGCACTTTAAGGGTGCAAGAAATTATTTTTTTTGCAAAACCCTTGTGGGACAACTGATCATGGGTTCAGATGTATCGTTTGATAAAAAGTACATTTCGACCTTGCGGTTAAGATGCACACTTTAAGGGAGCTAGAACTTCATTTGTAAGCAAAACCCTTGAGGCAAAAATGATCATGAGCTCATGGGGATCATGGAAATGCATATTTTGCTTAAAAGTATTTTTCTTAATTTGCGGTCATGATTGGTACTTTAGGGAATGGTCGGATTTGAAAAGTGGCGATTTCTAAGCCAATCTTGTCGAATTTCTAATATTCCAGCCAAATTTCATCGTCCTAGCACATCTGGAAGTACCTTAATTCGCGATCACCGGAATTCCGGACCCGCCCCTCAAACTCCCCCCACAGTCGCCGGAGCCAATCCGGTTCAGTTTGGACTTGTTTGTTATTCCCACAAAGTTCCATCCCGATCTCTCCAGTCCAATCCGGTCACGTATCCCCCCCCCCCCCAACTGTTGTCGGATCCGGTCCGGACATGAAAAAGATCACCACAGGCTCTGTTCAGTTATTAAATTTCACTCGAACCCGATCACCCGTTCCAAAGTTACGCATGGCTAAATATTCCGGATTCCCCCTCCCTCCGATCACCCCCACGACTATCGGATCGAGTGAATTTTTATTGACAAGTCAGTTTGATCGGGTCCCTGATACACCTCCCAAGTTTCGTCGTGAAAATCCCAAAAACTGTCATCACCAGAATTCCCTGAAACTCCCCTCCACATCCCCCCCCCCAAGTGTCCGGGTCGAGTCCAAACGTGTAAACAAATTATCTGGAGCAGATTCTTGTTCTTCCCAGCAAGTTTTACTCCGATCCCTCCATTATAACCGTTTCTCGAGATTTCCGGTCTTCCCCCACCCCAATTCCCCCATAGGGTCGAATCCGGTTCGGACTTCAAATGGAACATCAGAGATATGTCATTCATTCAGATATTAAGTTTCGTCCCAATCCGATCACCCGTTCGAAAGTTACACAACACTCAATTTTCCATATTCCCCCGCACTGCACCACAGATACAAACCCCTTTGACCCTCGAATGCACTAGCTCTTTCCAATGTTAACAGAGTGATCCGATGCAAAGAGTGACGTCACGCCGCGCGCAGACCTACTAGTGTAAAGAAAGGGGTAGGGGTTTTACAAAAACTACTAAATTTTCCGGATTCCCCCGCCCTCTACTCCCTCCACGGAGGTCGGATCGGGGAAGTGATTATTTGCAAGTTAGTTTGGTCGGGTCCCCGATATGCCTGCCAAGTTTCATCGTCCTAGCACATCTGCAAGTACCCTAACTCGCGATCACCGGACCGACCGACAGACAGACCGACCGACGGAAAAGTGATCGGTATATGGCACTTGAGCGAAGCTGCAAGTGCCATAAAAACAGTTGTTTTTAATTAATTTTACATTACACTAACACAAGCAAAACTGATTTTTGATGATAATCGGAGCATTCCCCGTCCGTGGGGATTCTCGAGAATACGGGGAGTGAGTCCCCAGGACAAACAAAAACGCAGGGACTCCACAAGTGGAGTCCTCGGGGAACGGAGAGAATACGCCTTAAATCATCCGTCTGTAGAAAAGCATTGAGTTGATCAAACATGTCACTATGCTCTTTGGATCACGAATGTGCCAAGTTTGTTGCTCGGCTTTTTCACTTTATATTTAGGAACACAAGGGCTCAGAAATTGTCTTGGTGAATTAAATTGGAATGCTAACATTAGGAGTTAAAAGCCATTAAGCATTGTGAATTTGCCGAGTTGTTTGACGACTCTAATTGGTCACGACGGAGATACATCGGCTTGGCTCAACTCGGAGGCCCGTTTTGGCTGATGTAGCCCATAGAGAAAGCCACAGTGGAGATAAAATAAATGAATTTGTGTTCTGATAAAACACACCTGGCACCATTAATGTGTATGTTCCAATATTCAAAACTATTTGAATACTGTAAAACTAGGCTCTGTTTTTTGACAAATTATCCACGACTTTGGCTGTTTTAAAGGAACAGTAAACTTGACTACGCAACTTTTAGCCTTTCCCAAGGTCTATCGACTTCTAGCAAAACCTGGGCGAAATTCAGATAACCGGTTATAAGCGCCAATAGCATGATACGCGAACACCCATCGGGAGCATAATGCGCATGGAAAATAGTGAATCTTGGCAAGTGCAAAGATTAGTGAAGTATCGTTAGCGGGCTAGTAGGAACTAGGCTGCATTATAGACACGAAGGGTCCTTTGAGGGGTTTCAGACCAAGCGTCGGTTAAGCCAAGCGTCGTGGTTTGGTATGGCAGTAACACTGTAAAATCCACACTTCTTCCCCTTTTCATTCTCTTGCCTTTTTGCTAGCAATGCACCGCTGTTCCTGCGACGCCGTTGACCACCCGTATTGTCCTTCGAGAAGAAGAAGAAACATGGCCACAAGTACAAGAAGAGATGACAAATGCTCTCGCCACCATGCGAGTAGATTACGACCAGGTTAGTCTGAAACCGATCAACACATCGAGCAACAAACTACTGTCGAAGCGAAGGAAGAACGGGGAACTTCCGCCACCTATTGTGGAGGAGAGTATGTCAGTTTCGTAATGATTCGGGAAGTGGTTTTGCGTGAACGTGAAGTGTGGTTGTTGGTGGTAGGTGTGTGCCAGTGCAGAGCGATAGTGCAGAGCGAATGGTTTCGATGTTTTAAATGTTAACCGAACTTGCTCGCATCCTTCTGAAAAGTAATACCGTTTGAGTGTGCAGGAGAGTAATGCCAAAGAAGATACTGCAAGACAATTCATTAGACAACAGTAGGTTAGAAAATATCCGCATGTAAGAATGAGAGAAACTTGCATTGCGTTTTTCCGAAAAGGAGTACCGCCTGTCTGTAGAGGAAAATAATGCGAAAGAAGATATCCAGACAAAACTACGTGATGAAATGTCCGTATATAAGTGAATTTTTTTGCTGAATGCGAGTTCAGCGAGGATAATTCCCTCTTTTCATTGCCTTTTTGACGGAGGAGGGAGCGGGTCGGGGAAATTAATGTGGGGGACGTGGGATACAAAGAACGTTAGACCAGGGTCCAGGGTCTCTCAGGGTCAAATTAATCTTGCGTTGGTGCTTCGTCTGCATCCTGGCAAATCCTGGCGAATTGCTTCGTTGGTCCTCTTTTGCATGAATTTTACTCTTTACAAGGCAAGTTTTACGCCGCAGACGATGGAATCTTGAAAAGTTTCTAGTTAAGTACCAAGGAAGCCCCAGCCTTCCGCTGGTTTTAGACAATGTCTGTTCTCATTTGCAGTTTCACAAGTTTATCATCTTTTTTTTTTATGCCTGGAGGTGGTTTAGATTGAGGTAGAATACTAACTTAAGTACCTTTGACATGTTCACCACCATTTTATTAATTTAATAATGATTCAAACAATCATTACCTTGTTATAATTTGTATGTTTTCGTGGTTTGTATGGAATCGAGAAAGCGCTGTACTTTGATTCGCTTTAGTTTGTTAGTTTTTTGTTCGGCGTTGAGCTTATTACCGTTGCCGGTGAATGTTCTGCAACAAAAGCTTGTTCAGACGTACCGCAAAGCGTTGCCGACTTGAGCGTAATTCCCTGCAGTTTACTTACCTCTTGAAAGTTTTCGAGCTTTCGGCGTCGTATGCAGCTTGTGGGCAGATAGCTCATTTAGAGATATTTATAGTAGTCTTTTAGCAAGAAGAAATAATCTGATGGAACCTCCGTCTTTGGTCCCATGCAGCGACTATGGATACCCCAATAAAACTGAGCGGAGCTAGAGGTACATGCTGTGAGGTTTGAGTTGATACCCGTCTACTTCCCTCTTCGCCGTTGCGCATACCAGATGAAAAGCCGTAGGATACCTGCAGGGGTGAGAACGCGGTCTGCAGCGAATTAGACATGACGTCACAGTGGTAGACAACCAATCAGCTGTAATGGGTGACTCAGACGGCTTTCGCATTCTTCTGCGGAGTTGAACTGCGATACAGCTGCTTGCAGAGGTAACAAATTATGATGTTCTGCGTAGCTCCTCCGCTCGTTTGCATCGGGTAGGGTATCATAATATATTCGACGTCGCATCGTCGTTTTGCATAGATAGGGAGACTGAGGTTCTTGTAGATTATGTGTTCTTGCTTTTAGCCTATTTGGAAAATCCGTCTAATGGCTGTCCAGCTTTTAAGTATTTTCTTTTTGTCGATTTTTTTTTCGGGGGGGGGGGGGGGGGGTAAGCTCATAAAAACAACACTGTCAGAAGTTTCATAAGACATAACAGAAGGATGGGCGGTTTCAACAGATAACACTTAGGATTGTAGCTGTTATGTTTTTCAAACGTTACGCATTAAAACGTTATGCATAACAAGCATTACCTGGAACAGCCACAAAAGCATCTGCTGACTTTCCCGATATCACGATGACAACAAAAAAGTCGGCAGATATTTTTTCGGCGGTGTTTCAGCTCTTTTTGTATGCAAAATGTTTTAATGCGTAATGTTTCAAATATAACAGCTAACATACTAAGTATTATCTGTTGAAACTGCCCATCCTTGTGTTATTTGTTATGGAACAGTTATGGAGCACAATGAAGGAGCGAAAAGCTCTTCCATTTAAAGCTATTTATTTTTTGAATATTTGCTATAATATTCGTTTTCGCCTGTTTCATGTAGTCAAATAGCGTGGGACAGCAAAAAGTGCCATATTTAAAATTTGCATTAGTTGCGAATAGCTAGGGTTTAGGGCAACGTTAAATATTTTATTTTTTTAAAGGCAGACATCGCATATTTTTTAGTTTCTTCTTCTTTTTGTCGTTGTTTTGTACCCCCCTCCACCTCTGCTTTTGTTCAGGTTGTTGCTTGGATTTAGACGTAATATATATTATCGCCCTTCCTGAGGGCAGCATGATAGGCAGATATATCCGCGGGCCAAATTTTCCGCTATCGCCCGAAGAAAAGCAAGGGCGATAATGATTATAACACTAGTACATTTGTTTTAATTTTCTGGTATTTCCCTGATGTTAAAAATAAAAAAGTTACAGCCGGGCGATATCAAAATAAATGTCGCCCGGGCGATATTTATTTTGATATCGCCCGGCTGTAACTTTTTTCTTTTAACATCAGGGCAATACCAGCAAATTTTGGCACTGGGTAATAGGATAGGACTGGTATCATTGGACTGCACAGTGTACTGGTGTTATCGGTCTATATCAGGTTGGGGGAGGGACGGAACCTGGACGGAACAGATGTGCAATGATCAAAACAGTCTACTACCTGCTTATTCTCGGAGAGTAGTGCCTTACTATTTTATCACCATTTTGACAATTGTGAGATTAACCGTGATACATCATATTTACTAGTTTCGTTTCTGTCGAAATATTTTTTGCGCTCATAAGTTTTGTGGTTCTTGTGTGTCGAAATATACAGCTCTTCCGCCACTGTCTTTCTGGTTCTAAGCTATTTGGCTGAAAATTGGTTGACTGAAAAATAGTCTACACTGTCCAAAGTTCGACAACATTTAACACAAGGATGCGCAGTTTCAACAGACAACACTTTGTTCGTATCTACAGAATATTTCCGGGTTTGTCTGTTTTGTCACGTCACTACGATCCAACTGTTGAAATAGTTGTGAAACCAACCAATCCCTGGCTGAGAAGACACGTATTCAGCCCAAAGTTGATCCGGGTTTATCTCGGAATAAATTAACAAAACCAAAAGCATTTTAATCAGCACATCTTTGCATCCAATTCTCGACTTTGGCAGGATATGTTCCCTTCGCGGACTTCAAGTACTTCGAAACAAAAACATCAGCAAGCCCCTTGGAACCCCCCACCAACCAACTCCCTTCACTCAACCTTTTAGCTACCAGGTTCACAAACTCCTTAAAATTCTTGCGACCCTGTACCTCACAATCTTCTTGCAAATCCAACCACCGATCGATCCCAGCCCATTCCACACTTTCATACACAGCTTTCCCCGTAACAGCTTCGTAAATTCTACCAAAGAGTCGTAACAGATTCGCTTGACCTAACCTCAAACTCTTGCTACCTATGCTCACCTCACTTAATCGGCCCACCCGTCTGTAAACTAAGGTAACCCTTAGAGAATGACTAGGCGTTTCAACGGTAGGAAGCGCTGCTGTAGTATCCACAGGCGTACCCGACAGAGAGGAGTGAAGATGCACTGAGCTAGATAGCGGAATCACTTGGGATATTTCCCTCACTAGTTCAGATAGTCCCAGTGGAGGATGCGCGGGATCGCTTACGATGGTAACACAACTTGGAACGCCGTTTAGGGTAACCTTTGTAGGTTGAGGGGTTGGTTCGGCGTTCGATGTCAGCTCAGAATATGAAGGGATTTTCAGCTTTTTTAAGCCTGCATTTTTGCGGACTGCGTTAAGTTCCTCCGCTAGTTGACTGGCTCTGGTCCAAATGGAGTTGAAAATGCTTTCTAGGTCTTCAGTTCCGGGTCCGTCCGCTTGGTTCGCTGAATTATTGTGTCCGTATCTGAGAAGAAAAGTAGCCTACTTAAGACTTCTAATTTTCTTAAATGCCTCGGAAAAGGTGGCAGAAAGGCTGATTAAAAGTATTAAGGAAAACACCAAGGATACCGCCAACTCCCTCTTCAATAAAGATGCCGGTACCGTCGACCATTTCAGATCTTTCTTTCGTTTTCCTTAAATTCCTTAAGAATTTCTAAAGGAAATAAAAAAAGCTAATTCTAAAGGGAATAAAAACAAGAGCTGTAAGCTCATATGGCACTTGCAAGGCTGGGTCGGAGGATGAAAGTAGGAATTCGTCAACTTGTGGGTTCGTTGTGATCATTTGTAATCAAAACTCTTGAAGTAAAAACCATGATGAACTCATCGGGAGCACGAAAATGTACATTTTACTCAAAAGTACTGTTTGTACTTTAAGGAAATCACTTGTGAGCAAAACCCTCAAGGCAAAAATGATCATGGGCTCATAGGGATCACGAAAATGTGTATATTGCTAAAAAGTATTTTTTGTACGTTGTGGTTGCGATTGATACTTTAAGGGATGGTCGGATCTGGGAACTGACAATTTCTAAGCCAATCTTGTCAAGTGTCTGATTTCCAAGCCAAGTTTCATCGTCCTAGCACATCTGGAAGTACCTTGATTCGCGATCACCGGAATTCCGGACCCCCCTCTAACTCCCTCACAGTGCCCGAACCCGGTCCGGTTCTGTCACTGATGTATCTAGAGCTTCTGCCTGTTCTTCCAACCAAGTTTCGTCCCAATAGCTCCACTCTAAGCGTGTCACAAGATTTTGGGTTCTCCCCTCCACCTCCCCCCCCAACATTCATCGGATTACATCCGGACTTTAAACAGGACATTTGAGACATGAGGTCTTTCCTAATATCAAGTTTCATTAAGATCCGATCACCCGTTCAAAAGTTATACATACCTCAAGATTCAGGATTCTCCCTCCCTCCACTCCCCCCACGATGGTCGGATCAGGGAACTGACTATTTCTAAGCCAATCATTTCAAGTCTCTAATTTTCAAGCCAAGTTTTATCGTCCTAGCACGTCTAGAAGTACCTTAAATTGTGATCATCGGAATTCCGGACCCCCCTCCCTCTAACTCCCCCACAGTGCCCGAATCTTGTCCGGTTCTGTCACTTACGTACATAGGACTTGTGCTTGTTCTTTCCACCAAGTTTCATTCCGATCGCTTCACTCCAAGCGTGTCACAAGTTTTCCGGTTCCCCCCTCCGACCCCCCCACCTTCATCGGATCTGGTCCGGACTTGAAACTGGGCATCCGAGACATGTGATCTTTCTACGTATCACGTTTCATTATGATCCGATCACCCGTTCGGAAGTTATACATACCTCAAGATTCCGGATGCCCCCTCCTACGACTCCCCCACGATGGTTGGATCGGGAAGTTGACTATTTTCAGGTTAATCTGGTCGAGTCCCTGATTTGCCTGCCAAATTTCATGGTCCTAGCACACCTGGAAGTAACTTAACTCCGTATCACCGGAATTCCGGAACCCCCCTCCAACTCCCCCCACAGTGCACGAATCCGGTCCGGGTCTGTCAATGACGTACCTAGGGTATGTGCTTGTTCCTCCCACCAAGTTTGATCCCGATCGCTCCAGTCTAAGCGTGTCACATGATTTCCGGTTCCCCCCTCCGACCCCCCCCCCCCACATTCATCGGATTCGATCCGGACCTGAATCGGGACATCTGAGAAATGACGTCTTTCCAAATATCAAGTTTCATTAAGATCCGATCACCCGTTTGAAAGTTATGCATGCCCCTAAATTCCGGATTCCGGCTCCCCTCCCTCCCCCCACGATGGTCGGATCGGGGAAGTGACTATTTCTAAATTAGTTTGGTCGGGTCCCTGATATGCCTGCCAAGTTTCATCGTCCTAGCACATCTGGAAGTACCCTAACTCGCGATCACCGGACTGACCGACCGACAGACCGACCGACCGACAGACCGACCGACCGACCGACCGACCGACGGAAAAGTGATCGGTATATGGCACTTGGCCGGAAGGTAAGTGCCATAAAAAGCTAGCAGCTCCTAGAGGTTTTCCACTAAGGACACATTTCTGTGTCCATTTCTGTGTCCCATTTCTGTGTCCAGTTTTCCACTAAGGACACATTTCATAATTTACATTTCTTGTAAATTAAAACGAATGCAAGAAATATCCGAAAAATTATTCACTGTGCCCTCAAACTAGATTATCAAGGAAAACAGCCCTATCATATATCAAGTTCAATGGGACACAACCTGTGTGCAGCCGATTACACAGTGACTATACAGACAGCGAATCTTTTTTCGTAAGTTCTTATTTCTATAGTTGAAATTTAACCACTCAACTGAATCTTAAGTCACTATCTAGGTGGTCAAATGTTACTCTAACGAAGGACGGAAATACAAAGAAAATACATTATCTGATAGCGACGATTCTTTTGACTGGAGAGGCAAGTAAAACAGAAACCCGATCAAGAATCCACAAAATTTGTCGACCCTGTTTAAAATAACTCCTTTTCTTCTTCTTATCAGGCAGTCAACCGGCGAAGCGATTATATTCAATCCAATCCGAAGTCAAGCGATGCGATTACTTGGTCGCCGAAACGCACTTTCCCCGATAGGCGTCGCAAAATCCGACTAGCGACGCGAAATTCGCTACTCTTCAGAATTAACGTGAAGCAACTGACAGGTTGCATATGTAATCACTTGAATCAAGAAAATAGAATAACATATCAAAAAGAAATTGAAAAGTTTTTGATCCGGTGTAATTACCACTTCTCACTGCATAGAGTCCGCGTGACATAGTAGTCTGGACAGAGCGCGGCCGAGCCGACTCCACGCGGATTCAACGCATTGGGAAGTTGTAACTACTATCCGAGGCAATCGTTTTTTAATAACGTTTTATAATAACCATTTCCTCTTAGAGCGCCAAGCGCTTTCGCATTTGAGAGTAAAAATTTTTTTTTTTTGGGGGGGGGGGTGGTATGCTTCCCCGTATCCTGAAATCTACGAACCCCAAGTGTATCGTAGATATATGCAAATATGTGACGAAAGGATTTAGTCTTAGGAGTGAAAGTTTAGCATAGTAGTTTATAGAGGTGTGATGGTTTATTTGTGAAGTGAAACATGTAAAATCTTGTATGGCCTTTTGGCTCAATAAACAAGCGTTATTATTATTATACTTCGTTTTATTTTCGAGCTTGAAGTAAGTACATAAGCAACCTGTCACTCACGAACCTGGGGGCATTTTGTCTTGTCAGGAAAAAAAAAGGGCGTCAATAGCGAACGAATGGAGATCTAGCAACAATTCAAAACACATGATCAGCCGCAAGATGCAATGGTCTCACGAACAGGCAGATCAAACTAAAATAAGAAGACTTAGCTGCAAGGAGTTAATGGAGGATTAAGCTGCGAGGGTATTAAAGGAAAGTAACCAAAAGAAAAAGAAAATCATGCTTATCAAATGTACCATGTAACGAAAATGGGATTACTTGTCAAGCCGGCAGATGGGGTTGTCGTAGACCATTTGCAAGTCTACGCGGGGACCCACTAAGTCACGGATGTTGTCGATACCATACTTGATCATGGTTGGCCTAGAAACAGAACCGCGTTAGCTAAGGGGTCAACGCTGAAATCACGTACCAAGAACAAATCACTGAGAAGAAATTAGCCTGCGAACAAAGCTAGAAACCGTGATGAAGGGACTGAATATATCATACAGACAGCGTGTTCCACCCTACTTACCGTAGTTACTACGCATGACGTCACGGATTTGGCGTCACGGCTGGAACGAATTATTCTATTTTCGGCAAAATATCGTGACACGGGCTGATCGGGCCAATCCCGTGACAGAGATCGTACTTACCATGCTTGCTACGCTCCCGAGCGTGGTAAGCAAATTATTACTATTACTTACTATTTTGAGAAGGTTGGAACGGTCAGAGCAGTAACTTTTCGCGAGGTTGGAACAGAAATAATAACTATAAGTTACTATTGCGAAATTATGAAGGGTGGAACACGCTCAGAGTGAGTCTAGCATAGCTAACATAATTTTTGTTACCAAAAGATAGGCGATTTTTATGCGATGCGAGTGGAGGGTTTCAATCTGAAACTGATCAAGTAGACACATCCACGGAACCATCGGGCCTTTAGACATTACCAGTAGAGCACGATATTGCACTTTCTCAACCCGGTCAGACTGTTCCTTGGTCAGCCCGAAGTGCCATACAGAATAGCAGTACTCAAGGGTGGATCGAATAAAAGCGATACTGATGCGAAGGAGTTGGGATGCTGGGAAACCACGGTGAGCAAACAATTTCAGGGATCTGATAATCAAATTGAATTTCTTTAACATTCGTCAACGTATTTGCAGAGATGGGAGAATGCGATCATGAAAGGATTCGAATCCGAATCCAGGGGTAGGTACAAATCCGATTCCGAATCCGTCATTTCTTGTGAGGATATAAGGCCGGATTCGAATCCGTCCTTATAAGAAAAATCAAATCATGTACATAGGTTAGCATAGGCTATAGTTTAAAATCAGCGGTGACAAAAAGCACTGATATCTAAGGTAATCAGATAACGTGATGCATTACTGAGGGTGGTTGGTGGTGGAGATAAAAAAGTTGGATTGCCCAAGCCGCCGTGGGAAACGGAAACTGGAAGGATGTAAACTAGAAATTTAAGCGGATTCGTAAGATGAAGGTTTGGAATCCGAGTCTGAATCGGAATCCAGCCTGACAAGCAGAAGATTGGAATCCGGTTTCTAACCCGACCAAAAGGACGAATCCTGGATTCGAATCCGAATCCGGATTCGCCTATCTATGCGTGTTTGGTCCACTTCAGATCAGAAGTAATATGGACACCAAGTAGTATCTCGTTAACGTTAAACCCCTTGGCTCACCCCTGAACATAAGCTACAAGGTCCATCTACGAGCTTAATCTGTACTTTGACCCAACGAATCCTCACACCAAGTTTAAACAAAATATCTCAGACCCTTCAGGAGTTACCGTGCTAACAGACGGACAAGTCAGAGGTGTCAAGTCATTAAAGTTTTGGGATCCCTAAAACCGTTCAAGCGGTTGCGAACTCACCTCTCCAACGAAAGCCCCCACGCAATCACGTTCACTCCCTCCGGAAGTCCCATCGGCAGCAACATTTCCGGTCGGAATAGTCCGGAATTTCCGATTTCAACCCACTTCTTTAATCCGGGGTGGTAACTGAAGATCTCCATGCTCGGTTCTGTGTACGGGTTATATGCTGGTTTGAAACGGAGTTTCTCGATGCCCAGTTTCTTGAAGAAGGCATAGATGACACCTGGATAAAAGAATTTCCTTAGGTCATTCTTACACCAAAGGTTTTTGCTAGCTCATACATTTTTCCGGTCAAAGGCAAACATTTCAAGTCACTGAGATATTCTAAGGACCCTTAATAGGGCTTAATAGAGCCACTCTTCCATAAACTAGGGCAGGGGTACTACCCCCCCCGCGAGGACCGGTATAAATGGGTACCGGTACCGGTATAAATGACTGTAGACAAATCCAGAAAGTTCCATTAGGGACCAGTGATTCAGTATTTTGTATTTTCATCACAACGCTGGGCGCAAGTCGAGGGGTTGCCCACTCCCGATTGTAGTGTACAGCCAGTGCCCGGTGCCGCCACTGGTTGCCACGTGTTAGAACATTAAAATCAGCATGTTTTGAAGCAGAATCGCCTCACTTATGGCCGGCAACGCTGATTTCTGTCAGTGCCGAGAAAGGGTGTACAGCAGGTTCCGTGGAGTGGGCAGCCCTTCGGCGCCAGTACAGAGTGAATTATCCGCCTGGCGACACGGAAAGTACGACCATAGAACTGAAATGGCAAAATGCAATTTTTCCGCTAGATAGCGCCAGATTCGACGGCGCGAAAGCAAATCCCTGTACTGGGAGGGGGGGGGGGGGGCTTTAAACCAAAATGCGGAGTGTTGACCCCCGACAAGACAGCGCCAGGGGATCTTGTATCTTGCCATTAAATTACGTTCTGTGGTTTGTGAAGTACGGAACAAAATGAATGAATGAATGAATGAAAGTTAGGGTACGTCCAAATAATTTTACGATGCAGAAGAAAAACAGCACTAACAGACCGGCAGAATTGTTTTAAATTGTTACTTATCCAAGTCGGACATTCTAGCGTTGCTTTATTCTTGACAAAAGTAACTTACCAATCAGATCCCCAAGAGTGAGACCATAGTCGGCAACAACTCCTTCGATTTGGTGAAATTCGGCTAAATGTGTGGCATCTAATGTCTCGTTGCGGAATACTCGGTCGATACTGAAGTACTTCGAAGGCTTGAATTCGGGTTCCTGAAAAACCGAAACAATCACAACTGTGATAAGCGTTTTTGTTTGTCCCACAGACTATCCCACAATCGCGCTATTCTGCGAGGAAGGGGGATGCTACGATTATCACCGCCGTCACAATAAAAGGAACCCTTTTCCGATTCCATGGAGAGTTGCTGGTGTCGTTGGGTCTATGAGAAACAGGATGTTATTGTTAGGCTAGTTAAAGGACAACTCTTACTAGAAATGATCTTTTCAAGATGAAATGGCTCAGAAATATCGTTCTCAAAAATACCATTACTTTCAACGAGAAAGTAGCAATCTTCTTGTTATCGCTTGTCGACTCTAGCCAGCCTCCCTCTCTCCGACGCGGCGGCTGGACGCAAAATGTTTAAAAACTGAAAGCGCCTTGGTTAAAAGTGGGAAAACCAAGCAAAACAGAAGAAGTCCAAACCAGAAGGTGGTCTACTATGTCTTTCGAAATGAAATACAATACTTTGAAGCCTCGCTTGTCCTTATTTGTGAAAGAGTTGTTGACAGACTTGAAGCTTTGACGAAGTTTGCGTTGCGTGACTTTCAAAACTCGGCTACGCCCAAAGAGCGCTAAAAAGTCGTAGGTACAAAACGAAACATGGCGAAAGGCGGGGATTGCCGAATCTTACAATCCCAAAAGGGAGCTAGGGATAATATGAAAAGCAGAATAGGCACGAGCGGTCCTTTAAAGGACACCTGAACGATCCTACCATACTTCCATGAACCCCTCAGATCGTCCTTCACAGTACCGGTACAGAGAAGACGAATTTTTTCGCTCCGTGATTTCGGCGCTATCCACTCTTGAAGTTCTAAGTCTCCCTATGGTGATTCGTTACGACCTCCCAAGACAAATTTAGCGCCAATATTTAAACTGTCATTATCGCATGGATAAACGTACGTTGATAACGCATGGATGGATAAACAGCGCATGGATGGATAAACGCATGGACTGTTACGGCGTGGACTGTTACAACATGAACTGTTACGCATGGACTGTTACAACTGTTACGGCGAGCGTTACGATCAAGACAAGTCGGAGTCGGTTTGAAGTCGGTTTGAATTTTAACCATGTTTGACAAATCCCGTGCATTTTGTTCGATCAGAATTTTGGGAATAAATGATATTGATATTGATATTGATAAAAAAGGCTGAAAATTATAGCACGGTGAAACTTCATCCGATTTTTGTCCGGTTTTCGAGAGATAAATGGTAAGCAGTATGTCAAAGTGGCAATTTAGGGTGTTAGACTCCATTCAGATGACCTTTAAAGGAGTCCCTGGGATCAGCCATAATGTGATATGATATGATATAGTTCCAAAATAAAGCACAACGATCGGGCCACAGCGAATCAAAAATGTTTACACCAAAACAGCCCAAAAACGAACACATTTAAAATCAAACCAGTAAAAAAAAAAAAAATATCTCGATGTTCCATATAGCATCTTTAGTAACTTCCGTAATACCCTTACTTCCCCAAAACTCGTGTCCCAATTCTTTGAACCACCCCATCATCCCCATACCCTAATAAAGATGTCCCTTCTGAAATCACAGAGTTCCACACACCATGGAAAATACTTTCTTCTATTCAACACAAAGTAAGGGCCATCTAGCTTTCTAAATTTCCCCAAATGCTTACTTCTCTGATCCAATGGCAAGCTATCTGCCCTCACAGAATAGAAACCACCCACTAACTTTTATTTGTAGGCTAAGTTTTACAAGGAGTTTCTGTTTTACTGCTGCTATAAATATTGCGGGGTAGTTGGGTAGACCACATATGACCTAACCTATATCTACAGTTCAAGTGCTGTTTATTTATTTATAATTTTTCTCGAGCAGGTATGTAATGCATATCATCTTATGTCCCACAGGTAGATATATCGTGGTAATCTCTACTGACTTTTCTAGAGGTGGACTTTTTTTTTATCGACGGCCATTTTAAAATGACACCCTCGCTCCGCTCAGTAAATATTTGGCCGTCTCGATGATATTTTCCGATATGATATCAAACTCAATAATAATAATAATATAATAATAATAATATAATTGCAATAATAAGGCTTTTACCAATGTCAATTTTTACTCAATGTCGGAAGTCAGCTTTAACAGCCGGCCAGGAGCCGAAGCCAGAAAGACGGAGTATATGAAAAGGAAAAGTGAAAAGAATAAGCGCAATTCGCTCAAGATCGACAGAGTAGCCTACGGAAACAAGCAAAAAACAGTTCCATTTTCGATATCACCCGCATTCAAAGAAAACTATTGGCTTCCCTGCTTTCGGACATAGAAGACGGTGCGTCGGATGGCGTGTCACTAGGAAAAGTAGCAGATTTTACTGAAGCGGGAGAACCCTATTCTGATGTAAGCCATTTGTAGTTTATAAAAACAAACCTATTATATTTGACAAAGCAAAACGGTTAAGTCAGCTACATTTTCCAGCTTGAGCGGCTTGAGCCTGAAGAGAACCCATGCCAAGAAGGGCCGAAATATAGCTCCAATAAAATGTAGCTGACTTATCCGTTGTGCTTTGTCAAATATGATTCGCAGTCAGCTAGGGCTGAAGGAATACCCACAAACCTATTCATGCATAAAAGAAGAAAGAAAATATAAAATTAGTACCTGAGCTAGTTTGTAGAGCATCCTTGTGCTGACCGCAGTCGTGTGAGTTCTCAAAAGGTTTTTCCTGGCCTCTTCAACCTTCCAGTCGTACCTATAGCCAATAGAGCCATGTCCACCTTCACTGTGGACTTTCTGGACCTTTTCCATGTATTCCGGGGGAAGATCGTTTGCATACTTGGGTTCTGAAAGAATTGCAAGTGTTATTGACACTTGACATAGAATGAAGCAAAACTGTCATCACCCATGAAGCTCCATCCCGATGAAAAATTCTTTGGCTGTGTAGTAGTATGGTAGTTGTACGAAAAAGTTGCATGGAATGGTATGTAGTAGTATGGAGTATTTTGATTAGTGATATGTAGTAGTATGGACTATTTTGATAAACATGCCTCCGACTGGGTTAATCTCATGTAGTAGTATCCGATAGCATCCAGTTTGGTAGTAATAGCATGTAGTAGCAACAGTTACTACTGCATGGTACTTTTTCGTACTAGGCTACTCCATACGACTAATTCTCGGATATTTTTCACCGGGATGATGTTTCGGTTCAGTGAATTTAGTTATTCTGTTGTTGCTGTAGTGTTGTTTCTTTCTTTTCTTATTTGTCTACTATACTCAGTCTGTACCAAGACGGGTTTTGAATAAAATTTGATTCGATTTAATTTATTATTATTATTTCTGTGGGGTAGGCCAAAACACTCTGGTTGAAACTCAGACTACAAATAGACCTCTGTCCCATCCCGCACCACACAACTGATGGCAAAACATCCCTCTAACAAGAGCTGGAAGCTCATATGGCACTTGCAAGGCTGGGTCAGAGGATGAAAGTAGGAATTCGTCAATTCGTGGGTTTGTTGTGATCATTTGTAAGCAAAACCCCTGAGATAAGAATTATCATGGGTCCTTGGAAATCACGAGACTGTATCGTTTGGCAATGCATTTGGCTGTGCGCACTTTAAGGGCGCTAAAATCATCTGTAATCAAAACTCTTGAAGCAAAAAGGATGATCATCAGGACCGCGAAAATGTGTATTTTATTCAAAAGTATTGTTTGTACTTTAAGGAATTCAGTTGTAAGCAAAACCCTTGAGGCAAAAATGATCATGGGCTCATAGGATCACGAAAATGTATATTTTGCTTAAAAGTATTTTTTGTACTTTGCGGTTAGCATTAGTACTTTAAGGGATGGTCGGATCTGGGAACTAACTATTTCTAAGCCAATCATGTCAAGTCTCTAATTTTCAAGCCAAGTTTCATCGTCCTAGCATGTCTGGAAATACCTGAACTTGCGATCACCGGAATTCCGCCCCCCCCCCTCTAACTCCCCCACAATGCCTGAATCCGGTCCGGTTCTGTCACTGATCTACATAGGGCTTGTGCTTGTTCTTCCCACCAAGTTTCAATCCGATCGCTCCACTCCAAGCATGTCACAAGGTTTCCGGACCCCCCTTCCGACCCCCCCCCCAGATTCAACGGATCCGGTCCGGGCTTGAAACGGGACATCCGAGACGTGTGTTCTTTCTACATATCAAGTTTCATTATGATCCGATCACCCGTTTGGAAGTTATACAGACCTCAAGATTCCGGATTCCCCCTCCCTCCACTCCCCCTACGATGGTTGGATCGGGAAGCTGCCTATTTCCAGGTTAATCTGGTCGCGTCCCTGATTTGCCTGCCAAGTTTCATTGTCCTAGCCCACCTGGAAGTAACTTAACTCCGTATCACCGGAATTCCGGAACCCCCCTCCAACTCCCCCCACAGTGCACGAATCCGGTCCGGTTCTTTCAATGATGTACTTAGGGGTTGTGCTTGTTCCTCCCACCAAGTTTCATCCCGATCGCTCCACTCTAAGCGTTTAACATGATTTCCGGTTCCCCCCTCCGACTCCCCCCCCCCACATTCATCGGATTCGGTTCGGACTTGATATGGGACATCTGAAGCATGATGTCTTTCCAAATATCAAGTTTCATTAAGATCTGATCACCCGTTCGAAAGTTATGCATGTCACTAAATTCCGGATTCCGGCTCCCCTCCCTCCCCCCACGATGGTCGAATCGGGCAATGGACTATTTCCAAGTTAGTTTGGTCGGGTCCTAATATGCCTGCCAAGTTTCATCGTCCTAGCACATCTGGAAGTACCCTAACTCGCGATCACCGGACTGACCGACCGACAGACCGACGGAAAAGTGATCGGTATATGGCACTTGGCCGGAAGGCAAGTGCCATAAAAACAACAAAACTCTCCAATAAAAGAGTGGTGTAGGCTACTCTTTTATTGGAGATTTTCCCTCAAAATCTTCATTGCTTGACTTGCAGGACCTGCGTCTTTTGGACAATTTCTTGGCCATTCTGATCGGTCCCAGCTCAGTCTCATCAACAAATCGACTCTCGATTGACGGATTCTCATTGCGTTGGGTATAAGAGACCTTACCGGCATTTATACCACGTTCAGCTGACACAGCCTCAGCATAACGAAGCATCGAGAGGTCCAGATCAAGGACCACATTCAACCACCAACAGCTGCCAGCCCCTGCTGCCTGGAGGGGGGTAAGTCAAGATTACCGGGATGAGAGTGGCATTTATGGGCGTGAACACCATTATGTATGACTACCCTGGGTCACTGGAGAAGTCACGTTCCTTTCTAACTCTAAGACTTATCAATCAATCCGTACCAACCTGACAAGAAGAAGGTGTCGTGGGCGTCTCGAGCCGGATGCTGTTGGGGTTGGAAAAGTGCGTCAAAATTCCAGAAGGAGCTCTCAACATAGTTGTTCGTCGGCATCTCAGTGAACCTAAGTACAACATGTTTATATGGCAAAAGGACTAAAATATAATGCATAGGACCACCTTATCTATGCGACCACTTGTAAAACAAGACTAAGGAAACCTGGGTAAAAGCTGTAATTGGCAAGAAAAAACAACACTAAACTCTGACAGCTAAGTTCCAAGTTCAGGGAGCAAGTTTTACCCTTTCCGAAGTTTCCTCGTCTGCATCGAAAATCATCGACAACCCGGCCAAACCGGCGCATGACCTTCTACCCTGTCTCCTGGCAGAAGATTGAAAATTATGGTTTTATATGTGTTTTGTATTTCTTTCTTTTATTTGTTATACTCCGATTTCCAAAATGTAGCACAGCTTAAAGAATTTCAACACGGGAGTGTGTGTGTGTGGGGAGGGGGGCGTTAAAGAGAGCATTGTGACGGCTTCCCGAGGGGTAGATGCAATATTTGTAGACATCGTGTAGCAGAAACAGAGATTTTTACTTTCAAATGTCGGGTGCAAACCTCAACAGCTACACTGAATTAGCATCATGTGGCTTCGCCTTGAACCAGTGAATAATGTCGTGCGGAGCTGACACCAGTCCAAGTGAGGCTCACGCGTGATTAAATAATGATAATACGAGACGGGAATGCTTACGTCACAAAAGGAACGAAGGGAAAATAAGGTAGGCTACACGTGGTTTCCAAAAGGTATATAGAAAACATCACAGCAAGAACAAATAACCTGACAGAACCTACGTCTCCCTCTCTCTGTAATATGACTATGCGGAGTCGAATATTACGAACGAGCGGAGGTTAGTAGCTTCGCGCCACATCGCGTTTCGTTACCCCTACAAATATTAAATCGCTGTCAAGCCGCCGGTGAGGAAAAGTAGAAGTCAAAGCTGATTGGTTCTATGGACGCGCTCCAGAGCGGGTCAGCGCGCAGAGTAGGCCTCCTGCACTATTTTTTCTGAGACAAGCAAGGCGAAGACGGAAGATGAGTAAACGGGTATCAACATCAGCTCAAAGCTAGAGCAAATACCTCTAGGTCCGCTCAGTTTTGTCGGGGTATTCAAAGTCGCTGCATGGGACTACAGACAGAAGTTCTATCAGATTATTTGTTCTTGATCACAGGCATTCCTAAAAACACTTCTGTATGCACAGTGTTTCCATCTCTTTAAAACTTTAGTTTAGCGACCACACAGTGACGCCGGTCACTGTGTATTCCATTTGCCATCGGCCCAAAATTACAGACAGCGAGAGTTCAGGAAACCATGATTTTCGTTTTCTGAAAGTTATGACTATGAGCCGATTAACAACTAACTCTAGTCTAAAACTCGTCTGGGCAAAAACGAGAACATTGGGAGCATAGATGAGTAGCTGCAAAAAGATAGCGGAAGGGACAACCATCATTCTAAAATACGACGTCGACTTGAAAAGTAACAAATAAAAAATTCACACAAGGATTCCCTCCATCCTAGATATAACTCACCCCATTTCCAAGAAGATCTGCCTGTACTCCTCCCTTACTTTCAGAAGTGGATGCAAATGGCCCTTCGGGATCGTTGCACCCAGGGCGTTAAGGTTGTAGGGTTTGAATGTCTTCTCTTTCCACGCTCCTGTCGCCAGCATATCAGATGTCAAATCAGTTTCTTGTTTGGAGATGGACGTTGTGAAGTTCGGCCCTTTGGATACTGCATAGCTTTTAACTACCCTGCAAAAAATATCTACATAAGAGGTGTCAGCACATGAATCGACTTTTGTTTGCCTAGGCTTCACTTCCTCCACCCTTCAAGCCTTGGAGGTGGACCCTTCCGCAACAACAGCTTCAAGAATTCTACTACTTTATCTACTTAAAGATAATTTACTTTTTGAGTGAAAGGTTTGGACTGGGCATAACTTCACACTCAGAATCATCCAGACGACAAAAGACTGACCCTGAGGCTTGTACGAATAAGCACCGTGGCACAGACTAGAGTAATACTTTAAATACGTTGAATCAGTCTACCACACATGTCCGAATCCTGGTTTCTGGTATGCCAGACCCTGCACGCTAAAATGAAGAAAATATTGATGATTTCTTTGAAGTAGAAAATAACCATATAGGATTCTTGATTAATGGGTCAGGGTGTCCAAACGTCTGGAAGGGCACCTTTTGCCGTGAGGATTAACTTTTTGCCGTTCTGTCCTTTTTTCCTTGTACAATAATATTTTGAATGCTCTTTATGCACACTTTTTATCGGACTAAGTTACTGAAAAGTAAGATTTTAGAAGAAAATTAAGTAGTTAAAAACAGAAGAAGTTGATGAAGCAAAGAATAAAAAAAAGCAGAAGAGTAGGTGCCACTATATTAGGTGGTACCGGGTTTCCGATAGTCCATTTTTAATCTCCAACCTGGATCTTCCGTTATCTTCTTCTGCATGGGACAATTTTACCATAAACCCTGATGTGCGTTTCAGAAAAAAACTCGACCCACTTACACTTCTTGAACCAATTTCCTCTTCTTATATTCCGCTAACAGAGAATCATCAAGCTTGGCTCCATTTCTCAAGGCTTGAAGGTTCCTCTGAACTGTGTCTTGTATAGCGTCCACTTTCCTCCTTACTTTGGGGCCGTTGGTTCCACTTTTGTCCAGAACAATCCATCCCAGAGCCATCGCTTTGCTGAATCCAACTTTTGCATTCGGAATATTTTTCTACAAAAAGAATTTTCCATTTTTTTCTGGTATGGGAAGTCTCCCCCACACGACCTATGACAATGAACAATAAGGAAGTAGCACACAGTTTAATAGGCTACAGGTAGGCTGCTCTCAGACATTCGGCATGAGTGGCGTTTTTGATCGGCGATCAAATTTGCCCGGTAGACGAAGCGAGTTTGCCGATTCGTGCATAATACCGTTTTCGATAGCCGATAGCCGTTGGCGATCGCCGATGTTTCTGGGTGCGCAAAAACGAGTTTTCCATTTTTGAAAATACCGCCTAATCCTCAAACGAAATCCACACGTCAACGGCTATCGGCGAGTCCTCGGCCGATGGGCGATGGACACGAACTTAGGCGATACACGTTAGCCGATCAGAACGAAAACAGAAAATAAGATAAACAGCTACGGCAATCGGCTTCCGGCGAACATCAAAAACGCCAATAAGTCAAACGGCTACGCTATCGCCGAACTAATCGGTGATCAAAAACGCCACTATGGTCACAGTCTCAGCACAAACATTAAAAAATTTCGACAACAAACCAACAAGTGCTATTTGTTTGCTACATCTACCTAGAGACGCCGTGGCTTCATCAACTATTTTCAGGGTGATGTTTTGGTTACGGGACTGAGGCTCTTACCAGAAGTCATCTTAGTAACACTAATCTAGCACTTGGTCTAACTAAAAATTAACAACAACTTACCATCAGCTCTGGCTGGGAGATGCCATCACCAGGGATTGCATTAAAAGTGACTCCTTCATGACTTCCTTTTTCAGCTACTTCTGTTCCTTCATCAGTCAGTTCCCAGTGCTTTGAAAGCTGCTGCTCAGCACTGATGACCTATATAAAAAAAAATTATGTTGCTACTGCTGAGCCAATTTCAAACAAAGTAGGTAGTGCAACAACCTTCATTTTCTCCACTACGCATAGGTCATCAATAGCTTCATAAACCTTGCAAGAAACTAGTTAGACAAAATCTTACCTCTCCAAGTGACAAAATGCTTTTAATGGCTCCAACGATTTTCTGATGATCTTCTTTCAGCTTCTCAGCTAGTTCTAGAGATGATATTGAGCCATGGCTGGCTACTTCAGCTAAAAGTTGCTCTGGCAGACTGGCCATGACCTAGAATCAAGACAACTATAGCCATCAGTGGAGTAGCAAGAATGCCGACATAAAATGCTAAAGCCCTGCACATACCCTTCTAGCCTCATTCACATAAGTACTGGCATCACCATATTCTAATCCTCCTACTGTTGATCTAGTCATCAATAATTGTTATCAGTGCAGATCTCCTTGGTCACTCTCTTTTTAAGGTAAACAAAAATAAAAAAAGGTCCTGAAGTTTGTAATGCAAGAAGGGTAAAATTTACTGAAACGGAAATGTAGCAATACTTGAACAGAAGGATCAAAAATACCAGAAGCCAGTGGCATATAATAAAAGGCTGTTTAGGCCAGTCTACAACAAACCCTTGATTTTTGGAAACCCTATGCCAAACGCTGGATATATCTACCATTTAGCATAGCCTATGCCTAACGCTGGATACCCTGTGCCAAACGCTGGATACCTGTTGCCAATACAATATTGATGATTTGACTGAAGCTCAGAAATTAACCAATCAGAATTCACCTGTAGTGAGATAGGTCAGGGTTAGTTAGAGTACCAACAGGTATCTAGCGTTTGGCATAGGGTATCCAGCGTTAGACATCGTCTATGCCAAATGTTAGATATATCCGGCATTTCGCATGGGTATCCAAAAATCAGGGGTTTGTGGTTGACTGATTTAGGCTTCAAATTAACCGATTTATCACAGAATAATCCAGGCTCATGAAATTCCAAATTATTAGAAAAAAAGGCACAAGATGCTAAAAATGAATTAAAATTAGAAAGCGGACATATAAAAGTAACACATATTTCGTGAAAACTTCTGATTTCCTTACAGTGTCAGGCAATAAGTTGCATACATTTGTATCTTTATGTTAAGTTTAAAGGACCCCTCTTGCTTATTCTGCCTTTTATAATATACCTAGCTCCCTCCTGGAATTTTAGGCTTCTAAAATCCTGACCGTTCTCCATTGTTTCATTTCGTAATAACATTTTTTTAGCGCTTTTTCAGCTGTGCAGGGAAATACAAAGTTTCCAGGATTTTCAACGTCCGCTCAGAACTATGTCACACATAAGGATATGAGAATCTTCTGCTTTTTACTTCTTTTGTTTGCTTAGTTTCCCACTTTTTAACCATGACACATTCAGTTTTCAAAAGTTTTGCGCCCAGCCGCCGCGTTGGAGAGCAGGAGGGCTGGATAGAGTCGATAAGCGCTATCAAGAAAATCGCTAATTTTAGGTGGAAAGTAATGGTATTTTCGGAAAACATATTTCTAACCCATTTCACATTGCGAAGATCATTTCTAGTAAGAGTTGTGCTTTAAAAGCTTAATTTTGTACAAAGATATTGTCTGATGGATAGATTTGACCATCTAATTTTTCACGGTCCTATTATGGCATAACAATGGTACTATTTATTCATACATAATACATTTTTTTTAAATCAGCAAGTGAGGAACAGTATTATTAAAGAGTTGTCAGGGATTTGTTGTAGGCTAGACTTAGCGAGAAATGTTGGTCACATTATAATAAAACAGTCAACTCTTAGAGATGTGTTGAATTAAGCACATAATAAGCATACTTCTACTGTTGTACAGGAGAGGTACCCAGCCTCAGACAAGATGTTAAATTTCCAGAGAAGTCTTTACTTCAGAGAAATCTATCTGGCTCAAAAGGAACTACAATATACTAGATTGAAGTTAACACAATTGTTTCCATATTGGAGAACTAAATTTTTCTCCAATATTTCCAGGTAAATACATTTTTATTTTCAAACAGACACACTTCATTCTTATCTGAGCTCGAATTCCTTGCCAAGATTTACAAAGTGATGAAAAAGGATCGAAAAGTTAGAGACAAGAGTTACCAAAGGCAAAAGTTACCATGGTAACCGGATCTGCAACTGGTCATTTTTGCGATTACCATGTTATCTGATAAACAGTTGATCTGCAAAAATGACAATTGCCAAAATTGCATTTTCGTAGTCATCCCCAAAGAAAAACTGATATCCTGTCACCAGTCACATCACTAAGTGCCAAACTTCTTTCCCAGCAATTTGACAAAAACTGATGAAAGTGAGATGACTTTAGACTGTGATACCAGATACCATGGTACAGTCTAGTACACTAGCCCCTTTTCAGGCATGGTGCTGAAACGTCTAGCACCATGCCTGGGTGCTAGACGTTCAAGCACTGTACCTTAGATTTCATGTATAGTGCATGGATTTCAGTATACAGTGCATGCATGAAAAACACAGTTTCTGTCATCACAACTGAGCACCGGCTCGGACAGGGCTGAAATTACTACCATGAATTAGAGAAATCAAAGACAATCCTTATCATATTTTTCATAACAAAAACAAAAGGATGCGACTGATGATGGAGATGAAAAACCTCATTTACTTTTCTCCATAGTCAAGGGTTTTGCATACAAAGTGTCCTGTGCCTCAGCTTTTTCTACCTAACAGTCAACCAGAATATTGGCTCCTAGGGCACTCTACATGGAAAATAGATAGGCTGCTGTCACATTTTCATCCAAGTTTCATCAAAATATCTCAGTCCCTTCGAAAGTTATTTTGCGGACAGACGACAATTTTTGCGATGTCATAGGTATCCCTCCACTTACGTTTTGGGATCGCAACAAAGTAGACCTCTATGTCCACCAGTACATGAGAACGCTATGCGTGCTGCGAATATTCGAAAACAGTTTTAGTTTATTGAATGATACGGAATTTGATAAGTTCATTCATTTTAACAAAAAGTAGCTGAACTTGCCTAAAAAAATTTGTTGATACCAAGGAGGAAAAGTCTGGGAAAAGTCAGCAGCCTATAGCAGCAATAGGTCTATTGGATTGTAACCTTGATGATCATATTCATAGTTTCTCATCTAACTCAATTGCTGGGGCTCCCCATGCACTCAAAACCAGCTCAAAATCACCCAGTTTCATATAATTTCATTGAAGCACATAGTTCTAAGCTGGTCACTAGATGGACAAAACCCTAAAGTCAATGATGGATCAACATAGGCATTTCCTTATGTAAAATACTGTTTTCTAAAGAAGATTTAAGATGCTTAAAGACAAGACAGAGAGGTGATTTTGGCCTCAAATCAAAGCTAAAAGATAGGAGAATCACTTTCTGATCTTCAAAAGCTCAGGTTTTATTAAAAAAAAAAAATAGTGGCTACCCTAGGCCTAGTACTGACTATTTTTTGCCAGATCATAATATATCTATATATCTATATCTTCCTCCAATTTTATTTGGGTGGTCCACAACTTGTACATGAGATTCAATGTAATTCTGTGTTAGAAACCAAAAGTTAGTGTACAGAACTGTTGTAGCATAGCATAGCCAAGGCCAGTTTAACCTAAGTTAGTACCTAGTATTTACTGAATTTACCAAAAAGCTGAATCCACTGAAGGACAAGTAAACAATAAGCAACTTTCCTTCGAATGACTGTACTTTTGTGCTTCCTACTGCTGAGGTGTCTTCATACTAAAGCATTTGGCGGAAGGCGAAATATTTAAAAATAAGAAATGCTGTTTCTGTCTAGCCAATGTTAATTTTAGTAAAGTCTGATTATGACTCATAGGCTTGAAGTTAAGCTTGTTTCACCAAATCTTCGTCCGGAAGAGACGATTCTACAAATTCACCAATCCTTGCAAAATTTTCTAGGTCTCTCTAACAATGTATTTAGCCATGTCAATGACCGGATCAGTCAAACTAAACAGAGAGCTGAGAAGGCTTCTGCTAGAGCTAAATTAGTTCAGAACTACATAGAAGAAATCTCGGGCAGCACAAAGGCATATAAGGTAGGTATTTATTGGTAGCAACCCTTGGCCTTTCGCCCTTGGCCTTGCTTTAAATTCTATCTATCACCAGATCTAGGGTAGCCACTAAAAAAAAAAATTAATCAAACCTGAGCTTTTGAAGATCAGAATGTGATTCTCCTATCTTTTAGCTTTGATTTGAGGCCAAAATCACCTCTCTATCTTCCCTCTAAGGTAAGCATCTTAAATCTTCTTTAGAAAACAGTATTTTACATAAGGAAATGCCTATGTTCATCCATTGACTTTAGGGTTTTGTCCATCTAGTGGCCAGCTTGGAACTATGTGCTTCAATGAAGTTCTAAGAAACTGGGTGATTTTGAGCTGGTTTTGAGTGCATGGGGAGCCCCAGCAAGTGAGTTAGATGAGAAAATATGAATATGATATCAAGGTTATAGTCCAATAGACCTATTGCTGCTATAGGCTGCTGACTTTTCCTCCTTAGTATCAACAAATTTTTGTAGTCAAGTTCAGCTACTTTTTTTTACATCTAAATTTACATTGAATATTAAGAAATAATATTAAATAGCTAGAACGTCTTAGTGATGGCCTTACAAAACAGACAATTTTGTCCTGAATGCAATGGTATTTTTAAAATATTTTTTGGATATGTTTTAGATAGGTAAAACTGATAAGGAAAATTCAAAGCAATTCATGCATTCATTACAAAAAAATTGCCAATTTTTGCCACTAGGTGTTTTTGTGGCTACCCTACCAGATCAGCACTTCCCCCATTCCAGCCCCCTTCAGCTTCTTCAGTTCTGCATTGCCCTCTCAAGCTGCCACTAGTCTCCAAAGCAGCATCAAGGATAATTCAGCAGGCTGTCGCTGAAATCATTGTGCTGCCGTTGGTGTTGGCGTCAGCAGCCTGTCGGTACAATTCTGGCGCTGAATCCTTTTATGTGAAATGTTTCAAATTATCTTTCTGTTGAGTCCCATCTTGCAAAACTTGTTGTCATAAATACTCCTTGAGCCCAAGCTGAATAGGAAATGTTCAAACAATGCATAAAATGGATATGTCAGGAATGATGCGTTGGCATCAGTATTTCTGCCTTTTTTGCAAGGGTTGACCTTCAGTTGACAGAAAGGCTAGACAGGTTTCAAGGTAAGAACGAGATACAAAGTGGTAGAGTGAGTGATATTTTCATTAATTGTTTTCAGAGCGATGTTCTCATCAATTGTATTTTAGAGTGATGTTTCACCATCAATTGTGAATTAGCCTAAGGGATTGAGAGAATGGGCCATTTGTAGCCTGAGTTTCGGCTGGATTGTCTGACCTACCCCACAGAATAAATTAAAAAAGGGTCCTTGTCAGGCTACAATATAAAAAATGCAGCAGGGAAAACTGATTGTTTTATCGGCATCATAGAAACAAGACCAAAAGTTTTGATGGGATCTCAAAAATATTTGATCCAAACAGTTGGGTTTTGTCTTCGCCATTCAGTCTTCAACAGATTCCTTTAAGATTTTTACTGTTAAAATAAAGTTTAAAAATGTAGCCTAATCAGCATGTCTCCTTGCCCTGATACCGAATCTCTAAACGACTTCAGAAACAACCTTGACCTTCAATCAACTTTCCAGTTTCGGCCGAATTCGTGATGAATCATTTGTCCAGCAAGAAAACTAAGTTCAGAAATGGATTCAGCAGACCTCCTTACCCCTTCAATGAATATACTATTAACTCATAAAACATAAATGTTTTTACTGTAAATTCGAAAACCTCCTCTGCCTCTAAATATAGGACTAAAGGACCCATCTACGAACTTGACCTGTACTTTGCCAAAGAATCCTCATACTAAGCTTGAACAACAAAAATCAACCCCTACTAAGCGTGAACAACATATATCAACCCCTACTAAGCTTGAACAACATATACCAACCCCTTCGAACTTCGATTACACTAGCCCTCTCCGACGTTCAAAGATTACTCGCTCTGCACGTCATCCACGCGCAGAGCTATACTAGTGTGAAGGAAAGGGGAGAGTAGGGACTACAATAGCCGAAAATTGGTTGACAAATTTTGTGTCCGGTTTTTACCGGATTGCAGGTGGACTACTTGTCCGGTGAGAAAATAACTTTCATATTCGGATTCAGCATGTCTCCTTACCCCTAAATCAACTATCTCAAAAGCTTTCAAAAACCCTCAAATATAGGGCTACAGAGCCCATCTTCGAACTTGATCTGTACTTTAACCCAAAGGATCCTCCCACCAAGTTTCATCAAAATATCTCAGTCCCTTCGAAAGTTATTTTGCGGACAGACGACAATTTTTGCGATGTCATAGGTATCCCTCCACTTACGTTTTGGGATCGCAACAAAGTAGACCTCTATGTCCACCAGTACATGAGAACGCTATGCGTGCTGCGAATATTCGAAAACAGTTTTAGTTTATTGAATGATACGGAATTTGATAAGTTCATTCATTGGAAGTCCAGTTTTCCTGTAAAGCACTTTAACCCAAATCCATCCAATCAGTCAATCAGTCATTTATTTACACCAAATTATCCATAGGCTGACGACAAGATTATCATACATTACACAACAAAAGAAACAATAGACTAGTTATATGCAGTTGATTTGTCAAATTAAGTACCATTCTAACTCTATTCAGCTCAAATGATGTGCTTTTCCTGCAAGATTATCAAACTGCACACCTTGCAAGCTCTTTCAAAATCGCTCTTTGCTATCTTATCCTTTTCTTTATTTTCAAGCTGGTTTTCATCTGGGAGTTGCTGTCTGGAGTTGTAACTCTTCTTTTAGGTGTTTTCTAGTGCCACGTATCCAGTTCCAGAGAACAAGGCTTTTGGATTTCCAGCTTTGGATGTTCCAGCATCACCAGAGAGTACCGTCGCATTTCCTCTAAGAAATGTAACATACCCAGCAGTTGAAGACAAGAAATTGCAGGTAGGCTAACATTCGAAGAAGCAGCTCTGCTGCTGATTTAGGAAACCAGGCCAATGCGTGTTAGCAGCATAGCACTTAGTTTCTTACCATTTTTTAAAGACCAAACGGCATCTTTTCATATTTGTCACTATTTCTTACTTAGTGGGTCTATAGCTCTTACTCTACTCAGTGAGGTTATACTCTCTAACAAGTGTAATAATTTTCGTACATATACATTAAAGAAATTTCATGTTCTTCTATTATTTATTAACTATTCAAAAATACAACATATTCTATGTTTGAGCAACCAAAAAAGGTAATCCGAAGTCAAAGACAAACAACACACACATGCGCTAAAACTTTAAGTATTATATGCTGTCAGAAGCTTATTGAGTCAGAGATACGAGTTTTTAATTCATCCTTCTTTTTAGGAAAAGCTGAATTTCTACCATGTTGGAACCCCAGAGAAAATGAATGGTTTTAAACTGGAACGCAAACCATTCAGCAAAGAGTATACATCTCTTTCAGAAGCCCTGTTTTACAGTGCTGATTCTGTAAGGTAAATTACCTTAAATCGCATTGTCCAGCCCAGCGACAAAGGTGGATGGTCCTCCTGTGGTTGTCGCTGGTAAACAAGCCACTAATAGCCTACTGCCGTGGGTAAACTAGAGTATGTCCTGTCCCCATTTTCTCTCAAGTCGTGTAGGAAGGGCATGGGAAAGTGCGAGTTAGGAATCTTTTGGGTACAATGAATTGGGTACAGTAGTAGAGACGTATTGAGTACAGTAGTGGTATACTTCTTTGAAACTGTTTGACAATTTCTCTAAATTTTAAGCAACCTTGCCCTTGTTATTCCCTTTAAACCTCTTAGTAACAGCTAAGAATCAGGCATTTCAGCTTTCATTTCAGCTTTCTTTTGGCATAAAGGATGAAATGAAACTGATTCCCGGTGATATGCTATTTATTTTTAATGTTCTTTTTCTGATTTGGTTGGTCATGAAAGTAATGCAAAACTGTTGCAAGACTGCGAACATTGCAACCCAGCTGTTTGAGGGTGCTGAAACAACTCAGAGCATGGAAAGCAATTACGATCAGAACTTACACAACAATAGTTTATTAGTCTATTTGACTGTAATCAGCGTGTACTCGCTCTATTCCTTGCACGGTAGATGCTGAGTATTCTCTGTGGTTGTCTTGAGGAGAAAACCTGCAGAGTGCCTCCAGTTCTCGGGGCTATCATCCAGTTTCCGAGCAATCAAGAGACGATATACCGGAATCACCAATCTAGCGGTGAAAGGCGGTAGATAGCTCGTGGCGAATTTTAAATTGGCTGTACTTGCGGGTGAAATGGGGATTGTTTTAAGATATGGAAATGTCGGGATCTGGATGGTAAACTAATAAGCAATCGATCTTTTTCTTTATGTCTCGTCACTTTGGCGAGATAAAATCGGTTATTATTATATTTCCATATACTTCTTTCCATGTCGACTAAAAATTAAACGAATTTATTTTGAATTCGCAAAGTACATTTTTGGTCTTCCTCCTTGGACGCGCAATACCTACATGACCCAGAAATATGGCATCGTTGACCCGATTCGGAAGCTCGACGAGCTATGTCAACGACCAAGATGCAGTCAGAGCGGCCATGAGTGGCAGGGGATTGTTCTTTGATAATTTTTGAATTATTGGTGTGATTTTCTCTCTGTGTTTTGCCTTTTGTTTGTCTTTGTTGTGTGATCTTTTTCTTCTCTACGTTCTTTTTTATAGACTCCATCATTTTTTCTTTCCTGTACGATGGGTGAAAAATAACCATTACATTACATATAATGTAGCTTGCATGTCAGAGAGGGAAGTGGACCGATAATCTACTTCAGTAGTTCATTATCTTTGTCTAATATTTTTGCTGTTAACTCGTAGATCTGAGGATGAAGACATTGTATCTTCTACGAAATGGAGGGCTGCAGACGAAGATCTGACTGCCCCTCTTCTAGGCGAGGCCCCTCCTTCCATCACCAGACGAGGTCAGACCAGACATGTTAAAGTTGATGAGCTACACTATCACCCACAGGTATGCACTAAGTCTTAAAGTTTAACTGAAAAGCCAACTTATTTGTCTGTCATTTAATTGGATACACTGAATTATCTGGATTCTGCAAAGGGATTTTTTTTTATTTTCCACTATCTTCTCTAGTTATGAGGCTCCGAATATCTCCGGCCGTCCCCACAGTGTAAATTCTACTATGACGCGGGAAATTTTAATCTCAACACAAATGCGGCTTTTCAGTGGGAAGTGGTGAGATTGGTGACGATTCCTTAGTGCCTGAACAAAAAAAAAATGATAAATCTTTCTTGTAAGGCATACAACAAAAATACAAGCGCATAGAGGCACCACAAATCACACGGAAATTCCACTATTTGAAAATCGATTATTCGTGAATAGCGGAAACAACGAAGTAACTCATTTTCAGCGGTTCTTCGAGCCAATTTAAGTGAATAAGTGATGGGTAACTAGATTGTCCTATCCTAGCCCTTTTCGGTTATACTTTAATAGGTGTACATAAGTTTTTCCGTGATGTTCGATTCACAACGGGGAGGATTTACAGTAAGACATGGGCTCTCTCGACCCCCTGAAAATGCCTGTTCTGCATGTGAGGTGAGTTGTAGGTTGAGAGAGAGGCGCGTTCACCCCCAGTAGAGTCTTGTCTAATTCTGCGTATTCCCAGAGCCGCGATGCGGTTTAGAACTATTGTTGCCGAACCATTGAACATTTGTTAGGTCATTGACGAGTTCCCACGTACAGTATGTCGCTCGAAAAGTAGCACCACTCTTCAAGTCGTTCGCGGTTCTGAGACGGTTCGCTATTTCGTCACGAGATTTACGCACTATTTACTGCACGTACATTCGACCTTGCCTGGAGTGTGCTTGTCGGGCTTGGAACCCAGAACTCACAATCCAGAAATAGGGCTGTTAAGATTGTGCCCAGCTTGGGCTATATTTCATACGAAGGTGGCCTGAGTTGCGTTTTCTTTGAAGTTCACAGTAAAGCGGACTGTTCGTTGTCGTTTTATTCGCCAGCGGGCCGTACGCTGGGAAGGCGCGGGATGCCCGAAGTCGTTTTATTTGCTAGCGGGCCGCCCGCTGAGTGCCAGCGGACCCTCTAGTATGTACGTTGGTGAGGCAGGGAGTTGTTCAGCGTACTTCTGACGTAGTCCGCCAGGAATAAAACGGCTACTTACAGTTCGCCATCCGCTCCCGCTGTACTATGAACTTCAAATAAAACGCAACTCTGGTCAAGCTTGACCTGCCAACCCTTGCTGAAAGACGGTATCAGCTAACAGTAGCGCTAGGGAGCAAATGTCTGGCTTCACGTGTGCATCGTGCCGTTTTACCTGATTTTGAAACCCTAGCTAGTAGCAGGCCCTATACGCGACAACTCGACTGATCGTTATCTGAAATAATGTGTACCCCATTCCACCCACGAATGCAAGCTTCAGTTGCGTCCTGCTCCGGTAGCTGGTTCCGGCTTCAAAATTCGGATCACAGCTGTCAACTGGGTGAATTTGGGCCCAACGTCGTACTTACCAGTTACTTCGTGTTCTAGGTTCCAGAATTACCTGAAATCGAGCTTCCCCTTGCCTTACCAGACTTACCAGGGATTGCAGAAGATTTTGACTCAGAAGTGATGGCTCCCACTTTTATGCCCGTGTTGTCGCTTCCTGATCTGAGTAGCCTCATGGTCGTCGAAGAAAAGCCGATGGTAAGAACCTTACGACCTCTTCCGCCCCAAAGCACTTTTTTTTGGCACTGTCTAGGGAACCGGGAGCCGTACTTTGTGTCCTACGGGCTACGGTACCGGTAGTTCTCACGGAAACCAAATCAAACGAGCTACGATTCCGAGATTTGACGTCACCGACTAACGGAAACTTGTATGTGCTGGCTCGGTAGTAAATGGAAATAGCTCACGGAAACTTCATCGTACGAGCTCCCGGTCCGGTAGCCTCACGGAATTATGTATTCAGAAGCTAGGGCGCCGGTAGGTGATACCGGATACTATTTAATTGGGGCTTGTGTTCCGGTGTGTATACACGGAATATGGAGCTTACCGAATAGTTTGGCTGAGGGCTAGGGTTCCGGGGTTTTCATTGACTTACAGAACATAACATGGGAAAGTATCAACTACCGGAACCCATACGCGGAGAGCTAAGGTACCGATAGTAGCCACTATATGGTTGAAAATGACCAACTCACGGACACAAACGACTATGGGCTAGGGTTCAGGTAGTTCCAGAAATTAAAAATTTTGAACTCACGGACCCAAGTTTTCAGTGATTCGTTTCTGGAACCCAGAATCAGACAGAATCGCTTCTCAAGCCTTTTTGTTATTTATTTAAAGATAAATTCCTGACATACATTGGGCAAGCGCTGTGAAGAAACACACTTTGTACAGACAATGCTTGTCTGATAATTTTGAGAAATATTTCGCATTATTCTCATCCCGCGATGCGGTTACGTGAGACAAAACTTTGTAATTGCAGAATATTGAATCCTTCGACCAGAGTTAATTTATCCCTATCTTGGAGCCACTACAGTTCGTATTCCAACTTGTTTTTTCTCTGTCTAATCGCCTGTCGGAGTGTCCTTTAGTACCGACTTCTCTTCCTGGAACAGAAAGTCCCAGGTTTCTTTCACTTTGCTCTCATTATCCTCAGTCTTTTCAAGCGACGCGGATTTCGCCCGCGCTGCCAGTGTAAACTTCGGTCTACCCCTACCCTTCGGAGGCGGAGGGGCCAATGCCCTCTCTAGCGCCCTTCGATGCCGATCTTCCCTCCTTTCCCTCTCAGCAGTTTCGACGTCGGCTCTATGGTTTCTGTCTCGGGTGCAAACAATCGCAGCTATGGTTGCTTCAATTTTCTCCTGTGGGAAGTTCGTAAATTGATCTAGCGTGTCGTGAAATTTGTCCTCTATTTGAGCGAGCATATCCGCCGTGCCCGAATTCTTAGCGTATTTGTTTTGGGCGACCACTTCGAAAATTTGTTCGATTTGAGCGCGAAGAGAATCGCAATGCGTCGTCGCCCCATCGGTGCTGTTCTCTTCTAACGAGTTGTCGTTACTCCTTTCAAGATCTTGGATCTGCTGTTCAAACTCCTTAATCCGGCTCATGATGTCACCCTCTTCTTTCATTTGTTTTTCCTTCCCATCGTCCAGAGATATCTTGTACTTAATGTTTACCAGGCTTAGTCTCTGGGACAGGGCTAGCTGTGAGTAGATCCTGTCTTCAAGGGCTTTTAGGCAGTTGATGAAAAACTTCGGATCCGTAAGAAGTTCTCGATCTTCCTCAGTGAAGACGTAAGCTTTGATCTTCGCGATTTCTTCTTCTTTACTCATCTTTTCCTCAGTTGTTGATGAGATATCGACGTTCATTTTGGTTTCAACCAAAAAATCACGGTGTGAAATTAACTCATCGACAGATTCTCTAAGCTTTCCCAACTCCTTCCTCACATTATTGTATTCTTCTTTTTTGTTCTTGAGTTGTTCGTTTACTGCCTTTTTCTTGTTCCTTTCTGTCTCGGCTTCCTTGATGGCTTTTACAGCTTGTGCTTCAGTTTCTAGCATTTTCGACTCGAATTCTTGAATTTCTCTTTCTAGGGCATCCTTTTCTCTAAGAAACTCGCGAATGTCTTCTTTCTCTTCGGCTTTTAACGTTTCGATTTCCGATTCGATAGATTTGGCAAGGTGTTCATATCTGTGTATTTCGCGGACCATCTGCACTTCTTCATTCACTGTAGCCTTCTTCACTTTTTCTTTTCCAGGCATTCTTTCCTGCTACTGCTTCCAAACACAGAGTTAAGACTAGCTTGTTGATTAGTCGTGGAAACTTGTAAGCTATTGCAAAAAATTATATCGAGTTGATTGTTTGGTTGCTATGCTACGCGATTTTCAGGACTCGAGAACGAATGGAACAGCATGTCATGCTGATCGATCTTTTCGCATTATTTTCTTAGCGAGTCGATAATTCGGCTGGAACCCGAGATGTTTAGCGTGTCAGAGGAAAGGTAAGGAGAGAAGTGCCGAACTTCGTCGGAAGTACATAGTTTCGATTAGCCTGCCATGACCGGACAGTTTTTTTGTACTGCCTTTCCTCATTTTGTAGAATTTATTAGGCCGGGGGGGGGGTACGCCGTACGCATGGCAAACTGTCTTAAGAGTCCGCGTGCATATGTTTACGGGATCTGGCGAAAACGGCCTGGATGAACAAATAATTGTTCCCCGTCGGGATCCTACCGAAACGTTTTGATCTTGTTAGTTTCGAGTCCTTAGTTTAAAGCCAAACTAAATAAAAACAACAGAAATACATTTTTGTTTCGCTCTCTTCTCTCTGCAAGGCGTAGTTCGTTTACAGTGAAATCAGTCGCCACTCGTAATAGGGTGGTTCTGTGTTGTGTGTCTGAGCAGGAGGATTCAGTGTTTTGCAATGCTGCTAGATGGCTGTCAATAAGAAATGTCCATTTTGTGATCAATCGACTCCTTCGAGACGTCAAAAACAAATACAAATTTGCTGATGATCTTTCAATCAATGTACTCCGCAAGTTAAGTGACCCGATAGGCGAAGATCCTCTGGTTTCGACGATTGAAACACTAACAAGTGATGCCGAGGATGTCAAGCTAACGCTCAGTACAGAGAAGAGCTCCATCCTCAGGTTTTGCTTCCTGAAAAGAGAAGTACCGTGTATCCAGAGCCTTGGTCTATCTACAGTAAACTCGGTAAAAATCCTTGGCATTCACATTGACAGCGACTTGAGCTGGAAAACCCAAGTAAACCATATAATCAAGAAAAGCGGGTTACTTCTTCAACTATTTGCGGTGGTTCGACGATTCTCCCAGGACCGGAAAGTTCTTTAAACAGTGTACAAGACACACATTCGGCCCAACCTTGAATATGCCTGTCCGGTATGGCATGCAGCATTATCACAGGATCAGAGGGACAAGCTTGAAGCACTACAAAAAAGAGGGTCTGCAAGATCATCTTGGGTAGCCAGTATAAGGACTACGAGTCAAGTCAGGAAACGCTAAGACTGCAAACGCTTTCAAGCCGCAGGCACTTCCTACTGATGGACTTTGGCAAGAAATGTCTTGCTTCCCCGTTCGAAGCAATCTGCCAGACTTCATAAGTAGTGACAAGAAGTCGCCCAAATACAAGGCTGAAATCAAAGCTGAGTGAAGTGGAGCAGCTACAAACGCCTCCTTGCAGGACAGGCCGATATGAGAAGTCGTTTGTGCCTTATTTCGTTCGGAATTTTAATGAAGACAAGCATAGAGAAATTGACTACTGACTGAATTAATTGTAAATATATGATTTGAATAATTGTAAATATATTTTTGATTTGTTTATTTATTTATAACTGTCAATATTTCTGCTTAATCTCAATTGTGCGTGTTGTGTGTTTTGTATCGTTGTCTTCTTTGTGACGCGTCCAAACGATCTTATAATGATATTGGCAAGAAATAAATTGATTGATTGATTTTTACGAGGCAGACCGAAGATGAACATGTTTCTGACATAGTCGGTTAAGAAAGAGCATTGAGGGAAAGTTTGTCGGCGCAAAGACGAGAATTTTTACTTGTTACCTTTACGAAAATTTTGCGTGACAAATCATTCTTCAAAAAAACTCTCCAAATAATTCGACCTTCTCATCATGTATATAGGCTTACCATATGAGCATATTTTCAGTTTCTTGATTCCACATTTTCAGATTTATTTTAAAACTTGGATCTCTTCCCCTATTGACCGACCTTGTGAAATTTACGAAAAAAGTCAACGAACGTCGAGTGTCTTACGTACTGCCGTAAAAGACTTACGCATGTTTGCGGAACACCGTTACCTTGCTTTTTGGCCAACCTTTAGGACAGTAATCTTTTTAAAGCTGGGGATCTTTGGTTGTCAAGTTTTCCGTTTTACGTCGGAAAACCCGTGGAAAGTTATTGTTCTCTATTTTAGGAACGATTAACTGCAACACTCTCCGTCGCTTCCTTGCCTGCATTAGAACTGAGCCAACCAGCTGTTCCTGCCCTGATGGGGCTGCCTCCCCCACCTCCGCCTCCCCCTCCTATGCCGGCACTCCCCCCGTTGATGACAAGTTCAGCGGAACGATCGGTGAGTTACAGGATAGCCTGCCAGCACCAGATACAGTCTGTACTTATTCTGAGATATTCGACCCGTTTAAAACCACATTCCCGTTCACTTAGACGTAAAACATTGTCACGGATCCACCAGAAACAGTCCGCACTGCTCGGAATAGAAGAATTATTTCTTATCTCAAATTGCGAGCATTGTTTATACGCAAACGTTTTTGTGGACAGAAGGAATACCCGCAGCGTCCAGAAGACGCTAACTTAGATAGAAGAAGCTCTTCTATCTAACAGAAGAGCTAGAAGCAGTACAGAAACGCGCGTCGAAAATTATCATGGGACCTAACTTCCAATCATACGAGCAGGCACTGACAGTGTTGAGAATCCCGAGTCTCTACTCCCGGAGAGAAGAACTTATATTAAAATTCGGCAAAAAGCTTTTAGAAAGTGAAAAGTACCGAGTCTTGCTCCCCCCTGATGCCCCCAAAAACAGCAGGACAAGACGGCAAAATAGATTAGTGCCTGTCAAAGGACGAACCTCGAGGTTTATGAACTCTTTTGTGCCCTTTTTTACAGAGATTTTTAACAAAGTGAACTAGTTTAAATGTTTTATTTCATTATTGTAAGTGACCAGCATAATTTAGCATCTTCTGCTGAAGAAAGCTACGAAGTTGGTTTGTCAATAAACGATTTCAGATTTCAATAACGCTGAACCCTTTGAATTTGATCTTTTTTCGAAATGTAACACTTGTGATGGCCATAACATAAATATCCTAGCCTAGGCATCTACAATACTATTTAACACAATGATGCGCACTCATGTGTCATGTTTATAATCATTTACATATATTTTTTTGTCAGTGTTGTCGTTGTTATTATTTGTAGTATCGAGAAAACCATTTTTCTGGAAATATAAATAAATAAAATGCGTTAAGTATTATCAGACTTCCGACAGTGTTTTGGGTAAAAAAAAAAAAAAAAAAAAAAAAAATCAAATTTGACTGTGCAAAGCAAATATAATCGGCCCTCTCCTCGATCATCATTAAAGAGAATCATGTCATTCCAGGCGGATGTTGAGGCTGTCTTGGCTCCACCTGCGGCCTCCGGGGCATCCCTGGACATGCATGGTAGTCTTATGGATGCCATTCGAAAAGCTGGAGGTACCAAAAAACTGAAGTCCGTCGCCAAGGATACAGATAAGGTAGGGCCAAACGCTTGTATTCATTGAGTTCTGCCGGCCAATCTGAATCCCCTAGACCTAGATGATACCAGTTCATTTGTAACTTGAATTTAAAGTCATCTGCAGGTTGTTCACTCGATATTCCGAAACTCCGCATTCAGCTGAAGACGGCCGCGGTTGAGTTTCAGTTTGTGGGATACCAGAACGTAAGTGACGGGATACCTATGACTTCGTAAAGTTTGTCCGTCCGTCTGTCTGTTATCACGATAACTCTTGAAGGGATTGAGATATTTTGTTCAACCTTGTTATGAGGATCCTTCGCAAATACAGACCAAGTTCCTAGATGGGCCCCATAGCAATATCTTTAGGGGTTTCAGATTAAGAGACGAAAAAAACAGACAAATAGTTCGTCTGGATTCCCGTAAAACCGGAAAGTAGTAGGTTAGAAGCAACAAAATTTTTCGATCCAGGGGTAAACGCACATTCTGAATCTATACCTGGAACTTTTTTCTCGCCATTTCCGTGTGTAAGAACACACGGCAAATCCATTTCTGAAATATTTTCTTATTATTAGAGATATACTTCGGCTTCTATAGAGATATATTTCGAATTTCGGCTTCGGACAGAGCCGAGGGGTCTCTGTCTGGGTCGATTTCAGGCGTGAAATCGGTTCCCATCGAAACCCATCATTTCTGTGTAGATACATTGGCTTTCGTTGTTAGTTCAGTAAGTAAGTTTATGTATAGGCTACTAAAGGCTTGTCGGCCATAACAATCACAAAGAAAAAAGATCCACATACTAACAGCAATCAAAACCTTGAAATAGTGCACCATGTGCATTCCCAAACAAATGAACCTTCCCAGATTTGTATACCCACGACAGATTTTTCTACCAACCTCACTTCCAGCCCTTGTAAAAAAAAGTGTAAGGCAGTGCATTAGCCTGCTGATATGAGCTCAATCTTTGTCTGCCGTTCTGTTTACCTGCCAAAAATCTGACACGTCATTTTTACAGGAGCCTAGTAACGGCAGCCCAATTCCAACAACCCCTTCCACCAAAAAGCCGTCGGGAGGACAGGGAGGCCTCATGGCTGACTTGATGGCTAAATTATCGACACGGCGAAAGGTAAGAGTCTGTCTTGCTGAACGGTGTGAGGATAAGAGAATCCAGAATAACGTGAATTACACCTGCGCCTTAAGTAAGAAACCGAATCGAAAGCTTACAATTTTAAAAGATTCCTTTGGGGACACACCTCTCTGTCTCCAGTCACGGCACTAAAGTCCGGAACAAAAAAACGGTATCGGTCTACGGTAAAAGCAGGGGGGGGGGGATGGAGGATGGACTTTTTCAGGTCTCCTCGTCAACTAATTATCTGCGTGTGGCAGATTTTACAGCGGTGCCCGGAAGGGGTAAAGGTCATCTGGTATGCAGAACGCCCTACGTGTACCATTTATAGACCCGAACCTTATCCGAACACTGTCGGGGGAGTTTGAGGGGCCCGGAAATATCATGGTATGCTTCGTGCTAAACGAATGGCGGGATCAGGGCGATACCAGAACGCCCAGACGTCGATGTGCCACTTGTGTCCGGACCGGATGTAGTCACTTTTTGCGGAGTCTCGGACGTCCCATGGCGCGCATAAGTGCCGGACAGAAAATGTGGAAGGCAGAACGGTCATAAGCTCGCAGATGATACCTTCGAGCAAGAAATTTGTTATTTAAAATCATAGTTATTACATCGCCAAACGTTCAGTGATGATTCGTTATGCTCGTGGCTCCTATCACGATATACAGTGAAAAGTTCGTTTAGACAAGTAACAGCGTATTTCGAGGTCCCCTTTAAACGATTTTTTTTCCTAGGGTATTTCAGGCTCTCGAGCCCAGGAACCCCCCTCCGCTCCCACGCCATCAGCTCCAGGAGGAATGCTTGCCAAAGTCTCCTCCCTTATTCCTCCTCCTCCAATCGGCCTACATACTGAAGAAGAAGAAACAGAGGAGATGTGGAATGACTGATTGTGTAGTGTGCCGACGCAGTTGACACTGACTGTTCGACCCGCATGCGGTGGGAACGATTGATAACACAATAAGATACGTGCTTGGACAAATGATCTGTCGGTCACATGTAAAGAATCGGAAAAAGATTAAAATTTGAGGAAGGACGTCAGAAGTAGCCATTCACAGAGAAGCTCGCGTCATGTAAGCGAGTGGCGTTAACCTTTCCTAAGAATAATCCAAGTAAGGCCTAGAACCGTGCAGCAAAACCCTACCCATTCGCAGGACAATTCTTAAAATGCCGAAATGAACCATTTCGGATCTTGTAGCAAGTTCTGTGTGTGCTCTTCACCCCGTTCGGCTAAGCAAGGCTGAGCGTATACACGCACCACAAATCGGAATTTGGATGTGGGTATTTGCGGCCCGGGGCGAATACACTCTGGGTGAGCGTTATTGAGGCGTTGGGGCTAGGGACTCGCTACGTCTTGGAATCGCACATATAATTAGCTTCGGAGCCTCGCTTAGCCAGACGGAGTCTAGATTGCACTATTCTGTGTGGGTGATTCTCGTGGTTAGTTCATAACCCCTCGGTGGCTAAGTTTGTAGAAAACGAATGCCGCGGATTCAAATCCCGGCTGTGAAACATTTCTGTCTTTCACTTCACTATTGACAACGAAACCCCATCAAGTTGTGGGTTCTGGATCCGCCAGATCTAGATCTGTCAGAAAATTTTTATCTATTTTTCGCTACCAGCGTAGCCTAAATGGTGCGCCAGCTGTTTTTTTTTTCCACTATCTGTGGTATGTGCCATGGGCGTGTGCTGGCTGTGGGTTGTTACTGTAGCCTACGCCATACTGAAATCGAATTATTATGGTATATGGCTGTTGCCGTATAGGCTACTATACATTAGTTACCGGTGTGAAATAGTGTGCTGTGTGGAAGTTTGATTTTTTTTTTCCCTTTTTTGTCGCAAATGGAGTAGAGAAAACATAAAAAAGGCGGTACCAGAATACGACGAGAGCAAATTTGTGAACGTTTCCTGTCTCCGACAAGAGTTGCACTAGTTATAATATTGTGCTTGTCGGACCTTTATATTCATTTCTTAAAAGCATGTAACTACGCTTGTTTAACCTGTTTCTTGTCGTTTCGAATCCCGGGTTTAGAATATTCTCGTAAGATGTATTTTGTTAGTTCCGAATTAGCAGGTTTTACACCAAATGACGTGGCCCGTCTCAATAGTCGTGTGCAAACATGTTTACCCACAGATTGCTGCCTACAGTTTGTCGTCAAAACAAAACGACACGATGGAGAAGTCAAGTGTGAGAGAAAGGTTCTTCAGGTGCTGTTACGGGCTTGAACTGGTAGTAGGTAGTCCTATGTTTTGGAAACCTTAGGTGAAATCCGATGTTTCCGGAAAAATAGCTTTTCGTGACATGTATTTTTATAAGAATCTAAGCTCGATTAAAAAATAAAGAATTACTTATGATACTCGTTTTGGCTTGAATTGAAGTGTAGAAGTAGGTCACATCTTGTCGGTAAGTCGCACCGTCTCGAAAGACCCCGTGTCCGTCTAGAATGGAAAGAATATTGGAACATGGTAAGCAACAAGTTCTATGTGATTTTCAGACCTAATTAGAGGGGAAACCTAAGAGAAGGAAAGCAAAGAAGAGGTACGGTTCAAGGGAAAAGGATACTAAATCGAGGAAAGGCGGACAGGGAAGGACTAGGTGAACATACTTAAAGACCACATTTTCGCTTTCTATTACATAAAGAGAAAAGAAAACAGATATAGTAGTATTTCCTCCTTTCTTCTTTAGTAGCCTTCCTCCAGACATGTAGCCTACTCATTAGTCAAAAGCATGCTCGCGTTGACCGGTGGCAAAATGGCGCTGGTTGATCTAAGGGCTACATGCCTAACGCAACATCTTATGGTAGTTCACAGTTAAGCGGCACACAAAATTCAGCTCTCTCCCTTTAGGAGTTGTTAAATCCTATCTCTATCAAGTTCTAAAGCGCCAGAGATTTATTTTTGAGGGAACTAACAGCGGCTTTCGTATTGGAAAGGCCGAAGGCTTAGGTGAATTCCATGATGTAATCTGTGCACTAAAAAAAAGGGGGACAGAAAAGAAGGTAAAAAACTTTGGTTGTGGGCAGTTGAATTTTCCAAGTCGAGCGAATAGCGATACCATTTGTCCGTGCCCGGAGAGAAGCGGCATATAATACTATTATTATATCAAGCTCACATGCCCGGCGCCGTCAATCTTGACCCTCCACTTACCCGTTTCTGGTAGGCTGACTTAATCTTATGCAAAATCTTGGCACTGCGCACCGGGATTGTCACGGACACTTCCTCCTCTTCTCCCTCTTGAAGGGCGCACGACTCGGCAGCCGGGAGTTCCCCCTCCACGGCGTTTCCTCCTACGTCTTCATTCCGACTCTGACCTGGTTTCGTGCTGGCAACGAGCTTCATGTATTTGTATTCCAACCGGCGAGTTCGCTTCCAAACGCAGAGTAGCACAATGCATAACACAAGAGTCAGCGCGACGGTGATAACAATAACAAGCTGAAAGGATAAATGCTAAAAGGGGATATTCAACGTGGAATCTTGAAGGTACCTTATTGTTTAATGCCGCTAAAGGTTTGTAGGCGAAGTTCCGAGAAGGGGCGACAGATGGATATATTGTAAAGGCAGATGGATCTATTGTAAAGGCCTGTTTCTAAAAGTGTCTCGGCCCAAGCATATTCTTACATGTCAGTGAAAGCCTGTCCAAACTCACGACATCCATTTTCGAAGAGGTAGAGGTGGATCCAGAAGTTGAAGCCGGGCAAAACAGGTCGGGGGTGTTGGACACCCCAGATTCCGCTATCTGGAAGGGTGTCATAGAGGCAAGACATTGGGAGAGACGATACATATGCAAACGAATGGAATAGAAGATAGGTTGACCCCCCCCTTATTTACCCCGATGCGAACAAGGTCCGATTCCTGCTGCTCGTTTGGATTTCGGAATGGGGCGAGATGCCGGAAGTTTTCTTGGCCCCCACAAGTTCCTTGCAGGCTTAGTCTTAATCTGCTGAGATACAAGCAAATGACTGCCAAGGGCTAATTCCTGCGTCAGACGATACCTGAGCCTCGTACAACAACTGAGAGGATTGAAAATTCTTTCAAAGGAAGACAAAAACGGAAATGCTAGATAGGCTGGCGACACGGAGATTTCTTGGGTTAACATAAAAAGAATTTCTTGGGTTAACATAATAAAGAACAAACAAGTTCCTACTAATTAACCCACTCAAGGTTGCTAACGGCAAGAAGCTGGACAGAGGGACGTTAGCACTGTAGATTCGACTTCTCTTACCTGAATCGTAACTGGAATATGGGAAGAACAAGGCAGCACCTTGATCACTGGGCCATCAGCAGGAACTTGGCACGTTGGGCTTGGCAGATAATGCAAGTTCTGCTTACCGCTAGCGCATTCTCCCTTGAAAAGCCTGAGAAGAGTAAGAAAATGGCACCGTCATGTTCAGCTAGGTAATTCTCTAATAAGATGGACAGCATACGACAGAAGAGCCCCACTGGCTTTCATTCGGACAACATTGAATAACGAGGCAAGACGGCTCCTTCGTAACTTACATGTAGCCAACATTTCAAGGGGCACTTATTACTTCATTACTCCACAGCTACATTGTAAACAGATCTATTTAATCGGAGGCCCCATCGTGGGCCATTTCTTTTCAGGTGTGTATGTTGTGACTCATCAGTGACCCCCCTACTACTGTCTGGACACCCATCGTCTGGAAATCGAAATTCCAAAAGAAACGTACCATCTTCCATATTTCATAGTAACGGTAGGCTCTAATCGTCTCCATACCCAGAGCTAGGGGGTCGACCTATTTTCTTTATTCCTACGGATTCTATTATTATACGGTTTCTGCAAGTTCTGCTCTTCGTCGGACTCGGGATCTATCATACGAGCAACGTCCAATAAGACTCAAAGTTCCTACAGCTTTCACCGTGGTAACCTGATTGAGTGTAATAAGTTATGTTCCAGCTACTTCGGTTCCGAATTTCACTAATATGATCTGATTGGAGATTCTTGACTTTTTGGATCAGTCTTTCTTCGAAAAGTCCATAAGGCTTTCATCGTGTTTATAGAGGCCATATTCAATTATCACATGATTTAACTGGAATATGGAGCAGCCCCGACTAGAGCGAGGGGGTCGGGGGATAGCGGAGAAGGGCGCATGGACACATACTTGACATAAAAGTGGCTACTCACTTGTAATCCGAGAGACCACAGACCGGGCACGCGCTTGCGGATATCCATAGAAAATGGAAGCTGCATCCATCACACGTCCCATCCGGGCACTCCGTGGGAAGATGAATTGAGCCATCCGTCGATGTTTTCATGTCACAACGAAGAGTTATGGTCGTAGTACGACCTTTTGGACAAGCGCGCGTAACCCTGGAATACCAACAATGACCAGATTAGTCTAAGACACTAAGTACACTCTGGAACGTGACCGTGTCAATGTCCGATACAACTCATTGGAAAGCTTCAACTCGGAAAGCGTTTTTCAAGACCCTTTGTTTACACGAGCTATTCAGAAGCCAACGGCATATCCACGTATTGTATTGAAAACACCTTTGATATCCAGTTTGTACAACTTTCCGGAGGGGATTATCGATCAGATTTCCTTACGCGGGCAAACAGTTGCTGCATTTGAAACCCCGAGAAATATTACTGAGCTCCTGATGCGTTTACTTTAAAACTGCATGTCAAAACTAGCGGCATTTTGATCGTCTTTGGCTAGGCTTTTAGGTCTTTACAGGACAACCTCCAACAAACTTCCAAACTTGAGCCGTTGGTTTTGGACATTTTGGAAAAGCTGCGACAGGGGTTCGGAGACATTGCCCCCCTTCTGGAGATCGGCCAACGTCCAGGGGGACCAGGGGTATTTTCCAACCTCGTATCCGACCCCGATCCCGAGAGTCCAAGGGCTATTTGAGAGAACCGAAATAATGGGCTCGAGCCCGATTTTACTTTTACATGCAGTCGTGATTGTGGTTCCATTTCAGCTTTAAGTTCCAGTTCCACCTGTGCCAGTGGCCTATAATTTTTTTTTTTACTGTATTATTATCATTGTTATTTAATTATCAGTTCGAGTTCGGTTGTACCTCTAGTCGGGCGTGACTTTTCGGTTCTAAAGAATGTTTTTACCTGTACAGATCTAGGGCAAATAAGAAACTTCAGGAAATTGAACGGAAATACTACTTACACGGAGGAAGAAAAGAAGGCGTACAAATCCGTCTTATTCGCAGATCCTTTAAATTCCTCCAGCACCTCTATCCCCTTCAAAGATGGATTCCGGCTAAGTCCAACAAGGTTGTCCCCCAAACTGACCGACTGGGTTGAGACGGGGTCGCCGCTAGAACTGGGTATGAGGGTCGAGCGACAAATTGCAGCTTTAATAGTACGCGAAGTTTCAAGAGGGCCGGTTGTAGTTACGTTGTTAACACAGGTGGCGGGGGTGCTTCCACATAAGGAGATGTTGAACAAGTGGGAGTATTGGATTCCAGCGACAGTAAATAAGCGACTCCCGATGAGCTCCCTCGGCTTCCTAGGAAAAGATAAGTTAGTTGCAGAGCTATTTGAACACGGGGCCATAGTATGCTCTCAGAGGCGTCATTTGGGGGGGGGGGCAGCTGCCACCCCTTGACCCCCAGAGCTACCCAGGAAAATAGCCTGAAAAAGTCAGTTTTTCATCACAACTGTGACATCTCGTTGCGCCATACCAGTAGATCTTAAGTCACTGATGAAAATTGAACCTTTTTTAATCCGAGATAATGACCCATTGTTCGAGGATCGAATGTCTTCAAGGCGCGTTTGAGGCTGGATCAGTTGTGTGTCTGAACTCTGAACATGAAGAGCGAGACATTATTTTTGTAACATGGCATTCAGTATCATATTGTGATTTGTTCCTGGATAGCTGAGGGCTGAGGCCCCCCTTGGAAATTCAGGTGGGGGCACCTTCCCGACGGAGCACAAAATGTAAGAGTAGGAAGAGGAGAGGGTCATCAAACACTAAGTGCCTTTTCACTTAACCCCAGCTTGTTTATTTTGTAAAATGGTAAAAAGAGTTTTAAATCTGCGTTTAACGTGTGTTGCAGCAAAGGCTAACCTGTTTTAGTTTTTTTTCGGAAGGTCATTTTATTTGGAAATGGTCGAGTTGACGCACCATCATGTACCAGTTTTCAGTTTAATGTCTCACATTGTTTGAAATGTGTCGTGACCAAACATTATGAGTCGTGGCCCCTGCCTTCATTTGTGATCCAAAAAGGCCCTCTGATCATAAAGAAATCCAAAATTTTCGCCTGCGCCGCTTGTAGTATGCTCTGTTTACTTTGAGGTTTGGACTTGCAGTTTGGGGGAGGGCCATTTTAGAACCTACAATTTGTTCAGGAAGTAGTTAAATTTTGTTAGAAAACATGCAAATTCAACATTTTTTTTTGCCTGCGGCGCTCATTGCCATTTTCTGGCAAAAAATTCGTTAGAAGCTAGCTCTCCAGCGAGTTCTAGTTAGTTTCCGCTCTTCAGCCGTGGTCTTACCTATGTAGTTCCGAACATGAAAATAGCAAGGGGGGCCCAGAAGGATGTCACTGCCACCCCTTAGATTTTCGCGAAATGACGCCTCTGTATGCTCTACGTTTGCTCCTCTTATAAAATAGGAATATAACGGAAGCGATATCAATGTACATACGGCTCAAAAAGGTAATGTTACGGCTTCGGAGAAAAGATGGCATTTGTTTCAAAATAATTCGCCTTATTCCAGTTCAGCGCCCCAAGTGGACTATGTTAATCACCCACTGTCTCATAATCAACACTTGTGATAGACTTATAAAAATGTCGGATCCATAAGGTAGTGGGTAATTTTCACTTTTTACTACTGAGACATATGCAAAACCTCCATTATTTGGGAAGCAGATTGCAGATTTCCTACTCATCAACTTGTGGATCTTTTTACTATGACTGTCACAAGTGTTGATAGTGAGGCACTGGGGGACCAAGTCCGCTTGGAAGCGCTGAACTGGAATATGGCGAATTGTGGCATCTGCTTGTGTTCTTACATTAGTGTACCTGTTTTCTGCACCAGTTTCCAGCGGGATAGATGCCTCACAGGCTGCGCGTGCGCAAATATAAGTGTAACCTGTGCGTCAGCAACTGTCTGGGAGAGAATAAACGAGTATACTCGTGGACACTGTGAAATGTATAGAATTATTTGACCACCCTCGACTCTTCCAGTACGCTGGGACCTGGGGATCACCTAGATCGGACACTCTAACATTTCACATTGGGGATTTTGGAAGATAGTTATTGTCTTCATGCGTTGGTATTAAATTTTTCCATAATGTCCGTATCGCGGAACTGAGCAAATCTATTGTGAAAGGCCACACACACAGACAAAAAACAACTACATCTACCACACAGCCACAATATTCCCGATTATAAGAACTTTTTTCATTTTCATGACCTCGATTCTGAATGATACTGTAAATATATGTAATTGAATTTTTGTTGTTCTGCCGCTGACTCAGCGCTGACTCCCCTTATCAGGATGGCGGTCAGTGCCGTGCTTCTATGGTTACCATCTCGTCCAATCAAGCAACATTCCGTCTGCAGCAGATAGACGAGAAAAACAATAATTATTACGCTCTGTAAAACAAAACAAAAAACTAACAAGCGCTTCTATTATGAAGGGGTTTAATAAGCAGTAGTTCGTTATTGCAAAGGTCTCACTTACGTCCCAATCTTCATCAAGTCAAACTCCACTCTATTGACTCGTGGCTTGCAGTCCGATCCACATTTACTCCGTTCTTCCACTGGGACTAATCCATCCGTGCAAGCTTCGCACGAAGCCTGACTGAAAGGCATCGACTGCGCGGCGATTGTACCCTCCGGGCAGGCAATACATTCCGTTGTGTTTATCTGGAAGTAGCGCCCTGGGGGGCACATGGTGCAGCCCGACTTTTCCGCACCCTAGAACGATCACAAATTGCAGATAAGTGAGTAAAGAATGCAAAAAATGTTCAGCTGAAACGAAGCGAAGCGAGTTTTGACGCAATGCGTCGTCGGATTCGTGCGCGCGACGGAGAATCCGCGCTCTATGGGCTGATTTTCGGTAGATATTTACGTAACGATGGAACTGGCTTTGCTGTGCTGACCGATGGCGACTTTTACCGTGGCAAATAAACCCGAAAGCAGTTTTTTGCATTTATAAATCTAGGAATCCAATTTCTAAGTCACATAGACGGTCCAGGGTGCACCTGGTGGGGCCCCATGGAAACACCAAAGGAAAACCAAAGACTTACTGTAATGGAAAAAATCCCGCTTGAGAAGCATTTTTTTTTTCAGTTTACCACTACTACTGCTTTTCGCTACTTACGATAATAGTATTGGAGTCTATGTCAAACTTCTAGCTAATCTTCCACACAACGCGAAATTTATGAAACAAAGTTGAAAAAAGTAGCGACCTGGGGGGGGGGAGTGGCACATGGTGCAGCCCGATTTCTCCGCACCCTACGTCAAACTTCCAGAACCATCGTATTATTCAACACAACGCGAAATTTACGAAAAAGGTTAAAAAAAAAGTAGCGACCTGGGGGGACATACTACATAGTGCAACCCGACTTCTCCGCACCCTAAAAAGATTACAAATTAAAGATAAGTGAGTAAGGAACGCGATAAATATTCAGTTGAAACGAAGCAATGTGAGTATTGACGCTACGCGGTGTCGGATTCACGCGCGCCACGGCGAATCCGTGCTCTATGGACGCAAGGCCTGAATCTGCTTTTCGCTGCTTGGTGGAAAGTTTTGGAGTCCATGTCAATTTGTAGAACAGTCCGATATTAAAGCTAAAGGTCCATACAACGCGAAAATCCTCCGCTACAAGGCTCGGAAAAAAGCTATGAAGCTGAAATGGCAAGATTTTTTTTTCACTATAGGAGGCGCCGGATCCTCGCACGCGAAGGCGAATCCGCGCTCCGAGAGCACAAGGCTTGAATCCACTTTCCAGTGCTTGACGGAACGGTTTCCGAATAATTTCAAAAATTCCTGCTCAAAACAATTAAACCCTGGTCACCGCTGCGTGACTTCTTACAAAATCTGGCCCGATTCGCTTTTTGGTCTACCAATCCTCCTTGGATTAATCGACAAAAGGATTGGCCATTTTGAACGTCTTTGGACGCTATCTGCAAATATCGTAATAACCTGTCTAGTCTTACGTTTTCTTTCATACAACATTTAGACAATCTTTCAAATTGAATAGTGCTTGGGGCCAAGAAGACGAGGCATCAACGACATATAACATCGAATTATGTCTTTACTATTATGTTTTTAGAAACCAAAACAAGGGCCAAGTCATGCCGCAAATGTATTTGGCGAAAGTTAGTTCAGAACATTAACGGGAACAGTTTTGATCTTTAATCGATTGTACACTCAAAATAGCTTTGAGCTCAGAAACAAGAGGGTTACGCCAAATGGTTGACCATATGTCAAATAAGATACTTTTTTTTTTCGGTTTTCACTGCACTGTGAAGACAGAAAACGTCTAGAGAGGATGCGAGGGGAAACTAACCTTCAGGCACTTGGTACAGCTTGACGCTCCTCCTTCGTTGGTATTTAGAATCTGAATTTCGAAGATTCTTGCTTCGTCTTCTTCCTGAGGTCGTCCGAGAAGATGCTTTTTGGCCGACGCTGAAAGAGTAGGAGAAAGTGATGAGTTTTGGGACCACTTATTTAGTTTTTATTGGGCATTAACCAGAACTTGAGCTGAAGTCAATAAAGATGAGCTGAAGATAATGTCAACAGGCCTGCTTATTTGATCGAAGAGCTTATAATAAACGTATTTCCCGAAAACCGGGCATCTGGCACAGAAGAAAACCCAAACCTCTTTTTCTTACGAGCGGCTTTCTATAATATTTTTTACGAATTCTATAGAGACAAGATCCGTCAGGACCATGGTCCCGACGGATCTTGTCTCTACAGAATTCGAATCAGAAAGAAACGAAAAAGTCCACCTTTATTCACATAACCGACAGAACGAATCCTGACATTAAGACTTGAAATCTCAAGAATTACCTCTCTTATATCTATCTTCTGTATCCCAGGCCACCTTCTGGAAGGCCCAACTGAAGACATACGAATCATTTCTATATACTTGGTAGGTAAACTCCTGTTTAGACTGAGAGCCACGCCAGCTGTGAACTACGTTTATGCCATGGTTCGGACTCGCCTAAAATAACAAAACGAGATGAGGACAATAACATCTGGCGGGGTGACAAGTGAATCGTCCTCACTTGAAAGACAGAGCGCCATGTCATATCTGACAGATAAGGGCACACGCTCCCTACCCCTTATAGGCGTTTTTCCGCGACAGTACCGGATTATAATCCTAGATAGCTGATTTATCAGAGAAAACAGCGAATTGCCAATCCCAGATTGCAAAAAGACAATCCGACGATCTTGCTCCGTTGCAAGATTCCCGAATCGACAATCCAAGAACGAATCCGGATTGTCAGATTATCAGAGAAAACGATGTTTGATAATCTGGATTGTAGGAGAAAACGCATTCTAGAGAATTCGGATTGTGAATCGTCAATCTGGATTGTCACGGAAAAACGCCTTATATGAATGCCTAACGTAAAATACATGTAACCTCACAGATGAGAACGGGTGATCACAAGATGCCCGGCGAAAAGTGCGCTTTGGACTCTCTCCTCGGACATAAACAGGGACATAATGAATCGGACGGGAGACGATAGGACAAAGTGAATAACAAGAACAGTATGACAACCGTTCAAGAAAGTGTCAAAGAGTGCTCACAAGCGAGCGACTCATTTGGCCGTAAATAAAGCGCTGCAAAGGAATTCTGAAGTATCCCTTTAGCCGAGTCCGAGACCAAAATTACCCTTACGAGTCAAGACGAGTCTGGACAAAATCCGTCGAGACGAGACTATCAAAAATGTTCTCGAGACCGAGTCATGCCCCGAGTCCCTAACATTACGCTTTACTTTTTTTTTTAATAAAGAACTGGAATATTCAAATACTATGCAAAACATGGCTAATCCCTTACTTGGTCGCTGAAGACGTCCGAGTAATTTTAAATTTGCCGAGCCAAGACGTTTACTCGGACTCTGGACTCGGCCGGAGTTCGAGACGAGCAGATTGGGAGTCCTGCTCCATAAGCGCCGAGACCAAGACGAGTCCGTGAAAATGGCGTCTCGAGATCGTAGTTCTGACACCGAGTCCACCAGCTCCGTCTTTTTTCTTTTTTTTTTCCGCGTAGCTTCTTTTTCATTCGTTCTTGCTTTAGATCGAACTAAAACAAGTGGCTACGTCTCCACCTCCAACTCAGTGACGTTAATACAAACAATACCTAACAGTTTAACCTACTTTAACGTCACTTACACTTTCGTCTTAAACCTACTATCTTTTTATTCCAGCTCCGTCTTTAACCCAAGCTGACTGCGAGTCAGGCTCGATAGTGCTAAACGGAACAGTCAACTGAAATTTTCGACCTATAGTTAAGACCTGAAGTGGACACTTGCTAAGAAAAGCCGAAACATCACCGAAACAAATTTTCAGCTGACTAAGGATTCCTTCCGCCCAAGCTGACTGCGAATCGAAGTCGATTGCGCAATTCGGATAAGTCAGCTGACATTTATTCCAGCGACATATCGGCCCTTTTGCAAGAGTCCTTGAAAGAAAGCCTGCTCGCAGACGAACGAAAAACGTTCTTCTAAAGAAGAAATGAAAAAAAAATCGTTCTTCTGGCAGCAGCCTGACAATGACCGTTGCCAACAAGGGCCGAAATATCTCTGGAATGAATCTCAGCATCCCTTTAGCGCATCGACTATGTTCAGCTTAGTAATCCGTTTTGCATCACCAAACACATGGAAGCTTTTAACCCGGGACACATTGGTTGCGTTTTTGCAGATACCATGGTATCAGATACCACGGTCTGAAGTCGTTTCTGCAGTTATCGTGGTATCTGACACCACGGTCAAAAGGCGTTTTTGCAGTTGTCGTGGTTTCTGGCCAGTTATCGTGGTATCTGATATTCAGATACTACGGTCCGACCGTGGTAACTGATCGTGGTATCTGAAAAAGTCGTCTCACTTCCATAAATTTTTGTCAAATTGTTGGGAAAGTAGTTTGGCACTTAGTTATGTGACTGGATATCAGTTTTTCTTTTGGGTTGACTTCGAAAAGCGCAATTTCGGCAATTGTCGTTTTTGCAGAGCAACCGTATATTAGATACGACGGTAACTGCAAAAACGACTAATTGTAGATCCAGTTACCGTGGTAACAGATACCATGATATCTGCAAAAACCCAACTACTGATCCAAGTATCTTAAAACTGACTCTCTCTTCTCCTGTCAAATCCACATATTTGGCGTTTCGGACGTTATCTGCTGGGATATTCGCCGTTCGCGAGATGAGTTAAAGGACACCTGAATGAAGAGTACCAAGTATCATCCCTATCTGTATGACTTCCGCTAACATTGCCTGCAGAAAACCCAATCCAAACGAAATAGTGTTTCCAAGCTACGATTTCTGTTCCATTTTGTGATCAAATGAACAAATGTCTCCAATCAACCCTTCTTCTTGAATATTTTTTAACCAGTTAAGCCCAAACGAACATCTAGGAGAAACACCAATACGATCCGGAAAGCGCTGTACAAGATTTGAATGAATTGCGCTTTTTGTCTTGGAGTCTGCATGTGCAAACCTCCAAAAACGAACATCCCTATTTTGGAAACGTCACGCTCAGGAGAAGAATGCTCTCCGTGGCCATGTCTGTAAATGCATTCTCCATGGTGTGTTCAAGTATGGTTTCATTGTTCAGGTGTCCTTTAAACACCGGTAGGATTGTTACGAAGGATCCAAACGTCACTAGCAAAAATCAATCCAGGCTTTTTTCCTGGACAGGACAACATTTACCGTCATGAAAACCAGCTCGCAGTCCTGCTTACAAGTCGTCTCGAAGGTGAAGCTGACCATTCCAACTGGTGCTCTGCCGAGGTTGTGTGAATGGACCTTAAAGCCGGCATTCACTTTCAAGGATAGGACCAAGTAGACGTCCGGTTTGTGGCCGATCCCGGATCGTATATAGTTGCCTTTTGGCTGCCAAGGAAGGGCGTTTCCACAGCCGCGACCTGGAGAAAACATTTCCTTTAGAAAATAATAGTAAATTAAACTGCTGAATTTAAGCAGAACGAAGACCTCCATCATCCTTCCCCAATCTCTCTCGTGAATTCCGGAGGAGCCTCGACAGATTTTAAATCTAACTTTAAGTAGTAAGTCCAAAAGACTTACCACTATCGGTGATAGTAAATGGATTAAAATGGTCAGAAAAAGGCGACCGCTTATAAAGTGACCAACTAACTACGCCTCGCGTTCTACTCCAGAATGCAAAGGAGTTATCCTTCCCTACTTGCGACGTCATGTTTCATCGTTTGGGGGGATGATCTCACTTTGTGCGGGCGGTTGTTCCAAACAGCGTTGAGTCGATTGAGTTCTTATAATCATTGATTTTATTATGGAAGGGTTTGAACCGGAGAAAAACAAGTTCGAGTAGGAAGTCCGATATAAATTTCAACCTCTGAGCTTTGACGGACCCATAGACGGGAGCAAAGTTTTCCTATGGAATCCAAACACGTAATCATCTTGGAGCACGAGTCTGTCTAAAAATTAAGTTGCGAATCTCTGGTTTGCTGAGAAAGCAAAACAAGGAAAAGAAAAAATGCTGGACTCACCATCGAAGCTCATGCACTTGACATCAAGAAAGCGTGGACTGTAGCTATTCCACCAATAAATTCGAATGCCGTTGTTTGGCGTGGTGCCACCAGGGCATTTCTGACAAGTTCCAATGCCATCGGAAAACCAGCCCTTTCTGCAGAACTCACATGAACCTGCAAAGCATTCAGATGATTTACCAAGCTACTAATCTACGCCTTTCTGGTAATGAAATCTACAGGAAGATTCTGCAATGTTCGGTTACGAGGAGATTCATTGCAGTATTTTTCCAAACTCTCTCTCTCAGGGCCCCCTCTTCAACTGCTTTCAAGCAGCACAGAAATTACTGCACAACACACTGAAGGAAATAATGTACAAGTAGTGAACTGAACCGCTGGCGCTGGTAGAGCGCCTGCCTTGTAAGTGGGAGGTCCTGGGTTCAAATCCCGGCTGAGGAGCATTTTTGTCTTTCAGTTCACTACTTATACATTATTTCCAGTTCAAGGGCGTATCCCCATCAAAAATCACATTTGGAGTTGTTTGGTTTTCACCATGACATGAGACCCCGCCAAGTGGGTCCTGGTTTGTCTACGAGGCTCCGACATTGGAGTCCTAGACTTCTACACTAAATTCAAAAAGTTGTTCTTGGTTCATTAGTCACAGTAAAAGTCCCTTGTATAAAGTGCCATCTATGTACACTGAAGGAGTTTTCACAGGAAGATTTTTTGCGAGCTTGAAAGCAAAACGGAATCACTTTGGTTTTCGCGCTGCTTCGGTTTCATTCGGTTGCAACGGTTTTACGCTTTGGAACCGAAGTAGCTCTCTCGGAAAGTGATTACAGAAAGTTATCTGAAAGCTCTGCGGAAAGAGGATAGCAATTCCAGGAATCGAATTCTCAAAGTTTTCACAATGTGTTTCGCTCGCTGAAAAGTGATACCGGAACCTCGCGAAAACCCTCCCTATAGGTGTTTAGGGTTCGTTCCAGCTCGGCCCGAAAGTTACTAAATAGTTACTTTTCAGTCACTTTCACCGTTCCAGCTTGTCACAAAGTTACGGGGAGCACAAGGAAGACCGTCACTTCGAAGTAACTTTTTGTAAAGATAGTACCCGACCATCTTAGCTAAAAGCCAGGCTTCACCTGCCAGATACCCAGACGTCCGGGGCTTCCGGATAGTCAAGCCAACCCAGAGCCAACCCTTCCGGATTTTCATGATAATGATGACAGCTAAATTTGCTATTCTTCAACATTTCCTAGATGTCCCCTTTACATTTCAAATACTTCTTGCATCCCAATTACAACTGTCAATCACTTTCCCTTTTCTTCCTTCATTTGCATATTTGTTGTGTCTCATGAACGGGTTGCCTCTATGCTCGCCTTCCAGACATCCGGAATCTGGGGTGTCCAACACCCCGGACTTCCAGACGTTTTTGGCCTGGCTTCACCTTCCAGATCCGTCTCGACGAAAACGGCTGTCTGGGATCCGGAAGAAAAATCTGGAAGGTGAAGCCTGGCTTTAACTTTCACTTTCCAAGAGCCGTCTTGAGAAGGGAACTCGGGGCAGCAATGAGAGACAACGCGCATTATCTCGTCCCGTAGTAACTTCGACCGTTCCAGGTAGTAGTTAATTTGTGACGTCACACGTAGTTACTCCGAAGTAACTACGAAGAAGAGCTGGAACGAACCCTTAGTCTTCTATCAGGGGTAACTACAAGGGTTTGTCGTTGGCCAACCACACAAATTTGGTGTGGTTTGGACAGCAATGCTAACGCTTCTGCAGGGGAAATTCAAACGAACATGAAAATTATACCGAACTATCATCATACTACTGTGTTAAAGGTGACCAGACAAACAAACAAATGGCTCTCACCCAAATGACAAATGACACCCTAGGTCAAATGCTGGATACCCTGAACCAACAAAATACTGATCATTTGATTGATGTTAAGAAATTAAACAATAAGAATTAGTTAGGGTATCCACAGGTACCAAAGCATTTGGCATAGGGTGTCCCAGGTCCAGAGATTTGTAGTAAACTCCTCTCATACACCCCACAACTCACAAAATTTATCACTACAATATGACAATTAATGAATTAATTGTATATATTATATGAACTAATGTATACAACATGAATTAATTGTATATATTAAGTGTTATTTTATGTATTTCATGACGCGTATAAATTGTTGACCTCCCAGGTTACTTTTTCCCTTGTGTGAAGATATTGGGTAAATAAAAATGATTATGATTTTGATTATGATTATGAAATTCTATACCAACGAATGATCTCATTTCGCCCCAGCGTTTTACTGAAAAAAAAATCGACTTCGTTACTCCGCCTTTCAACGCTACCAGTACCTAGCATGCTCTATGGGGCCCAGCTTACGAGCTCGTATCCCTTGCCGGCCCCCACTGAGCGAATTTGTATGAAGTGTTTTTTAAATTAAAGAGCCTCGACCTGAAGCTCAAGCGCATGTATGAGTGGTAATGGATATAACTTAGATGGCATATTTGACAGTGCAAAACGGATAAGTCAGCTGAAATATAGCTCCAATAAATTTCAGCTGACTTATCCGTTTTTCACTGTCAAATATGATTCGCAGTCAGCTTGGGCTGAAGGAATATTTATAATTAGATGGCGCTTTATACAAGGGATTTGTACCGTGACAAATTAACCAGAAACGTTTTTTATTTTAACAGAACTTGGAAGTCTAGGATTCCAGGAGCCTCGTAGACATACCAGGACCCACATGGCGGGGCATCGAGATGGAAACATTTATAAGTAGTGAACTGAAGACAAAAATGCCCCTCTGCTGGGATTTGACCCCAGGACCCTCGCTTGCCAGGCAACTGCTCTACCAACTACCCTCGGCAGCTCAGTTGGTAGACCAGTCGCCTGGTAAGAGCGGTTCTTGGGTTCAAATTCCGGCTGAAGAGCATTTTGTCTTACAGTTCACTACTTACAAATGAGTGGTAACTATTGAAGAGGGTTGAAATGGTTCCTTGAGCAACTAAGTTGCATGGTTGGACGAGACGATATCAGAATTCAGTACCCGTAAATGACCCAGTACCCAATAAATGAGGCACAAGTCTTCCAAACCAGGCGCTTTGTCCCCTTACCTTCTCGGACGTGCCACATAGCCTACTAACGATTTGGGGTGAGGGATCCTACCTGTTGCTCCACTGAATTCCATCCCTGGATTGCATGGGGGGCAATCTCGTTCCTCCTTCTCAGCTGGGAGTTGCTCTGCTCTGATGCCGTCATGGCGGCAGATTTTTGGCTCCAGCCATCTGAACTTCACAACAGTCTACAAATGGACAAAAGTGATCAACTGAAGTCGAAGTCCGTCCTGAATAGAAGGGTAGCTGGTTCGAGTCTCGGTGGTGCCTACCGTTTGGTTTGGGGCGAGGGTCAGTTGTGTGACCCTGTACTACAACCCAAAGCCCACCCAGCTTCAAAATGTGTACCTAGATGAATCTGGTGAAGTCTGTCGGAGGACTTGCACCCAACCACGCATCGCACTCCAGGCCGAGGGCAACCAATCATGAGATTGGCACCTGCGCTACTTGTCATGTGCAGACAGAGGCATCCAGAGCATCCCGAATAGGCACCATAAGCCTTCTTTCTGGTGGGCTGCTGCCGGGACACCCACCTAGGAAATTAAATCCCAAGAAAATCAAGGAAATTAAATATTACAAAAAAACATGTAGCCTACTGGGTGCACATGTCACAATATTGGTACTGAACCCCACACAGGCCAGAATTCTGCTGAAGGGAGATTGGAGTACCACGAGTAGTGCCAAGACCTATGCTTTCCATGCTTCACAATCGGGCCATACTTGTAGCGTCGCCCACTAAGCTTATGATATTTAAAGCGAGACAAACTTGTGGGTTTAGAAATTTCTGGAAGAGATGAGATGCGGTCTGCACACATCGAAGAAACAGGAGAGGCTGCATCTTTTTTTTTTTTTTTCACTACTACCCACTATACGCTTGTGGCATTTAAAGCGAGACAAACTCGCGGGTTTATAAATTTCTAGTACAGCTACGATGTGGTCTGCATACATCGAAGAAACAGGGAAGGTTTTGTCTTTTTTTTGCTGTATTCAGAATTTCAAGCAGAGCAAAATAAGACTAGGGAGTAGCGTCAAGACCTATGCTTTCCATGCTGTACAAACGGGCCATACTCATAGCGCCGCCCGCTACGCTTGGCATTTCAACCGAGACAAACTTTCAAATTTTTTTCCCATGGCCTCTGTGCTTTTAGTGGAATAAATCTTATCTTATCTTATCTTCCGTGTTTAGAAATTTCTAATAGTAAAACTAAGATGAGATCTGCACCCACGGAGGGAAAAGTGAAGGTTTCATCTTTTGTTTGCTGTGTTCACAACATGAAGTTATTGGAAGCCAGCGCTGGTGCACTACTGATCGATTTTCAGTAGGGGCGTTCTCTATAACTTTTGGTGCTAGTGTCGCTGCTATTCGAGTGTGTGTCACTTGACACTTCTTTCAAGTCTTGGCGCTACTCTCTAGTGTTATTTTGCTCCGGTACAGATAAACACCGAGTATGTAGCTCGTTGCGTGGCAGTCAAGGAAGCAGAGGGTTCCGGCTTCAAACCCAGTCCGAGGAGCATCTTTCAGTTCACCATAAAGAGCGGATCTGTAAACACTTTTTAGTGTGACACCTTGGCAGTGGGAGAAACCCCGTTTGAATCACGAAAACTGCATTTTTTGCATCGTGTTTTCATAAGATAAGAAAAGGAAATATTTACAAATAAGCAAAAATAAAGAAAATCCAAATAAGTATGACCCCTACAGGCACCGATCAATACGGGCTAGGGCTACCTTCAGGATCCTCGTCACCTGTATTTATTATCAAAACAACTCTTCTTACTGACGCTGCGCATTCAAATTTCATTCGCTCCCCTTTCATTCACTCTCAAATATTTCTAACTTAAGTCCACTAAAACTTTCTCATTCACACATCAAACATCTTAGGTTCTCATTCATACTATCACACATCGGAAATGAATAATGGCATTCTTAAAAAGGTCAAAAGGAAACCTAAGTAAAAGAAAATGTCATTACCTTATTTTGGCTGTCGCACTGCGAATAAACTTCGTAATAATCAGCGCTGGTACAAGGGGATCTTGGGATGCAAGCATCCCCCTCCTCACTCGCGTAATCAACTGAAGAGCACGATGAACATCCAATACTCCCCGGTATCGAAATCTGATTTATTGGGCACTTTTTGCAGTCCCCCGAACCTGGTAGATCAGCATAAAACCCGGCAGGGCAGGGGTAGCATTCACTGATTCCGCTTGACCCCTGTATCTGTATACTTCGAATCAGGAGAGGTTTGGTGGACTTTAAGGAGGCAGCGACGGCCCGCCATGTTATCTTATAGGCCCCCTTTGGGAGGGAGACCTTGTGCGATGCCCACTCTCCTTCTTGGGTGGCTGGGGGCCACCGGCTTTCCTCGTCGGATAGGCGGTAGGACTGGCACTTGTCGTCATCCGACTGAAAACAGACACGATAACTTGTTAGTATCTTTTCACACACAAAATCAGCTTTCGCGGCTTACCAGATGATCCTTCCTTTTTCGGAAATGTTCCGTCGCAAAAACTCCCGAAAGAAAAGACAACTCGTTTAGTAGTATACCGTAGACCAAGTACAGTAACCATTGCCGTTTATGAAGTGTCTAGGCGACACCCACCGGTACCCGCTCCCCCACCCGGCGACCCCCTCCACCCGGTGCCAACCCCCCTGGCGAAAGCCCTCCGGACAAAACCCTCCCCGAACACAAATATATAGGAAATTAGAAAAATTTAATAAGAACTGCAGTTTGGACCGTAAGCACTTGTGGACTTCCCAGATACGCGAGTCAAATGTAAACGCGTGACGGCAGCTCTCTGACCGCTCACCTCTATATACACTTTTCATAAAAATATATTGCATTTTATTAACACTGTATGTGTGGGGAGTATCCGGGGGGGAGGGGGGGGGGGGTGGTTGGTCGGGGGGCGGTTTGGTTATGTCCGGGGGGGGGGGTGCCGGGTTTCTTTTAGCCGGAACTCTTTTATGCAGTGAAGGTTACGACGACACGGAGCACTTTCTGCTGGAGTGTCACGAGCTTTCGGTGTAAGGAAGTCTTTACTTGAGTGGAATTAGCGGCTTCCTGACTCCTTGGACCCACTTCGACAAAGTTCAGATGTCAATTCTGCAGATGAACCGACAAAACTTAAAAACGCCAATGATGTTCAAGCAGGTTGGCTTTTACAAACATATTTTTGTAATTGTTAGCTTCAAATATTGGATATCACCCGCGAACCACGGTTCTAAACTCTTGGCATGTCATGGGCTTGATCCCAGCTGCCTTTTTGTAATGATAAATTTTGCTGAAACACGATAGGCTATAACAGAAACAAAAAATATTGATCGTATATGAGCTACGAACGTTCTACGGAAATGTAAGGGGGTATAAAATATGTTTAACGGATTTTGTGGATGGATACAATGGATTTAGATGATTGAGTTATGGATAGACACAAGAGAAGGGAGGCTTCCCTCCTTTTTATGCCCAATCTTATAGGGCAGCGAGGCTGAAGTAAGGGCAGGATTGAATACTATCCGGCGCGTACTTAACAGAAGAGTAGCAGATAGTATGGTTTTAAATGAAGAACAAGGAAGGTGTAAACATTAGGAGATCATAAAGGGATAAAAGCTTAGAGTTAGGCCCGAGAAGTGACCAGCCTTGCTGCGTCGAAAACAAAAATAGTCCGCTGGCAATCAAGCGATGATTGAAAAGTCATGGGCCGAAAATTCATACATAAGCTTCATAATTAAATCTTTTACCTGAAATTCGAATATGACATCCTCATCCGGATACTGGTAGACGGTGGTAATAGTTCCGGGGCGGACAAGGTTAACGGTCAAGTAAAGAGATGCCACACAGGGTCCTCCTCCGAATGCAATGTGTGACCCCTTCGGCTGCCATCCAGACCTAGAATAATTGAGAAAAATTATTGCCCATCAAAATTGGCCTGAGAGGACCTAGACGGAGCAAACAAAACAGAAAAGAAGAGAAAAATAACGCAATACAACAACACAACACAACAACAATGTAAGAGAATACGATCATTAGCACGTCAATGTGTCGTATAAACCGTAATCCTTGCCTCAATCGCAGTCACATGGCCGGCAAGACAAGTAGAATGACCTTTAGTCAAGTCACAAAGCGCGAGCGAAACCATGATCCCGCCGATCCATGGTCCCCATTCTAAAAGAGGATTTTATGAAACTAGCGAACTGCAAAATGCTCCAGTCCTCCTCTAGTATAAGTATTTTATTTACAACCCGCCAAATGTACAAGGCGATAGCAGAGTAGAAAGTACAAAGAAAAAAAAACACACAAGAAACAAGAGGTAGAAGCTCATATGACACTTGCAAGGCTGGTTCAGAGGATGAAATATAGAATCTTCCTTTTCGTGGGTTTGTTCTGATCATTTGTAAGAAAAACACTTGAGAAAATAATGATCATGGACCCTTGGAAATCATGAGAATGTATCGTTTGGTAAAAAGTATTTTATTTTCGAAATTGGCTGTAATGATGCGCACTTTAAAGGCGCTAGAAATTCATCTGTAAGCAAAACCCTAAAGACAAAAACGATAATAGTTCCTTGGGATCATTAATATATCGTTTAATCAAAAGTATTTTTTTTCACTTTTCGGTTAAGATGCACATTTTAGGGTGATATTCGAGATAAAACCCTTGAGGCAAAAATGATCATGGCCTCATGGGGACCATGAAAATGTATAGTTCGCAATGTACAGTTTGCTTAAAAGTTGTTTTTTTTTCTTTACGGTTAAGGGTATATAGTACTTGGAATTGTCAAATTTCCGAAGTGGCGACTTCTAAGCCAATCTTGTCGAATCTCTAATTTTGCAGCCAAGTTTCACCATCCTGGCACATCTGGAAGTACCTTAACTTGCGATCACCCGAATTCCGGACGCTCCCCACTAACTTCCCCCACAGTACACGGATCAAATCCGGTAATGTAAATGATTTACCTAGAGCATTTGTTTGTTATTCCACCAAATTCCATCCCGATCTCTCCAGTCTAAGCGGGTCACGTATTCCCCCCCCCCCCAACAGTTATCGGATCCGGTCCGGACATGAAAAATAACATCAGACATTTCTTCTGTTCAATTATTAGCTTTCACTGGAATCCGATCACCCGTTTCAAAGTTACACATGACTCAATTCCGGATTCCCCGTCCCTCCACTCTCCCACGATGATCAGATCAAGAAAATTTGTATCTCCATGTCAGTTTGATCGGATCCCGATATGCCTGCCAAGTTTCGTCGTGAAAATCACCAAAACCACCATCACCGGAATTCCAGGAAACCCCCTCTACCCCCCCCCCCCGAAAGTGTCCGGATCTAGTCTAATTGTGTAAACGATTCATCTAGAGCAGATGCTTCTTCTTCCCAGCAAGTTTCCCTCCGATCCCTCCATTCTAACCGTTTCTCGAGATTCCCGGCCCCCCCCCAACTCCCCCACAGCTGTCGAATCCGGTCCGGGCTTCAATTGGGACATCAGAGATGTATCATCTACTCAGTTCTTAAGTTTCATTCCAGTCCCATCACACGTTCGATAGTTACGCACTACTCAATTTTCCTGATTCCCCCTCCCTCTTCCCCCCTCCCCCAGATGGTCGGATCGGGAAACTGATTATTTCCACGTCTGGAAGTACCGTTACTCGCGATTCACCGGTCTGACCGACCGACCGACCAACCGACCGACCGACCGACCAACCGACCGACCGACCGACGGAAAAGTGATCGGTATACGAAACTTGTCCGGAAGGCAAGTGCCATCAAAACAGTATAAGCGCACATAATTTAGACGTAATTTCTAATTCGGTGTAAACAAATTCATGAAAAACATCATGTACTCGATGACCTGGATGGCGCGAAGTGCATAATAGCGGCGCTAGCTAACGTTTTCTCTAGTAATCGAACGACATCTTCGACGCCAAGCTTCTGAACTAATTTGTGGTTGCGGCAGGAACGAGAAAGGTAGGCTACATAAAAAACGAAATGGGTGTCTTAACGCCACCGCGGTTTAGCGCCACCGTATGTTTTCAGCCACCCAGGAAATCTTGCATCATCAAGAGGATTAGTTGCGTCAGACGAAAGGGTCAAATATTTTGGTAGATTCTTCGCCACCGTATGTTTTCCGCCAACTCATTAGTGCAGGTAGCTGTTCCATGTAATTCCAGATCCAAATCCTTAAATGCGAAGAGGGTTTTACCGCCACCAACACTAACTCTACGTTGATCCTAGCTAAGACGAAGACTGAGCTTAATGTTTCACACAATTATTAGTCAGACTAAAGAAACTGTACAACTTCAACAATTCAAGGCCCCCAAACTATTCAAATTTCAAAAGATGAGAAATCGCCCGCAGAAATACGTCTCTTGAAGACCGTCAACAATGTAAATTTTCTTTCACACTCTTTGTTTTAACTATTTCCATGATTATTTCTCTTGTCACTTAGTTCGGATTCTGCAGTTACAGTTGCTCTTATAAATACTTTTAGACCAGTTACTAACTGATAATCCCTTAATCGCTGTGATACTTAATCCGGTTGGCGCACGACACCCCATCAGAATATTAGGTCTGACAAGATTTGACCCTACTCTCTGGAGGAACTAATGCCGTAAGATTTCCTGGGTGGCGCCCTTTGCAGTTTAAAGATTTTAATCTGAAAATACCTGCACAGGCTACCTGCGCTACCTGAATTAAAAGCTGGCGAAAAACATACGGTGGCGGAAAACCGCGGTGGCGTTAAAACACTGCTACCAAAAAAACTACAGTGAATACTATAAGACGTCTTCAAAGCTTTAATGTCTTTTTCCGTAGAATATGATATACATATACATATGATATACACAGGAACAGTACAAGATGGAAGGAGTGCAAAATGGTGTCGAACGCTTTTGCATTTGCGGGATAAATTTGTAGTTTTGCTTCCTGCATTCAGAAATCTAGTCGCCAACCTTATCTTGCGAGTTTCGAAATATGTACACAGCAACTATGCTTACTTTGTAGTGCAGTCAAAATGCTCCACCCTGCTGCTAAGGACTACTCCTCCAGCTGGGGAAGAGAAGTGCTCTGACTCCGTCGTAAAAGCCTCTGGAAGCGAACTCCACGTGTTGTAGATAACGCCATCTCCCACGGAGTAACTACCGGGGGCGCACGTCTCACATCTGATCGCTGAGACGTTGAAAAACTCTCCCTTGCCACATTTTGGAGCTGCAAGAAAATAAAAAGATCAAATGGCAAAACAAAATACGTTTGACGACAGCTTTTGACTCGGAAATGAACAAGACCAAAGGTTTCGACTGGATCCCAAAAATTTCATATTTGATCCAGACAATTGGATCTTCTAGATAACCGGTCTTCACCAGACTCCTTGCAAATTTTACTATTAAAATTTAGGAACAGATTAAGGTCAATGGCTGTCATCTGAGAAAACCAAGTTCAGATATGGATTCAGTGTTTGTGTTTGCCAGCTCTACTTCGACGAAATTGATCAAAACTTCCAGCTGCCTTACTTCTGCCAAATCCCCGGTTTCCGTCGGACTCGGGGCGAACTACTTGTCAGTTAAAAAAAAAACGAATTCAACGAATTCCTGGCGAACTATTGGTTCGGCGAGAAATAACTATATACATGGATTCAGCACGCCTCAGTACTTAAGTACAACGTTGGTGCTTTCGAAGAAAATTTGTTACTTCCAACTTGCAGTTAAGTAGAACGTTTATGCTCCCCGCTGCAACCCTGCGGCGAAGCGATCTGATTGGCTCTGGTATATTCTACTTATGCAGCTTATTACAGCGCACCCCGAGGAAAAGACGAAATTGTATACGGCGCATTACACAACAATGCTTTAAGAAATTCTGGCAGGAATAACAGTCCGTGACCGCTCAGCCCTAAGTGTCTGTCCAATCCGCCAGTGAAGTAAACTGCAGGCCACTCTGCAACACTCCCGTTCCCGCTAAAGAGTAATCCCAATGGAACCCCTGAATCTTCTTGAAGTCCCCTGGAAAATCCCCAGACAGCCAGAGCTAAGGCAATTCATATCGACTGCATTATGCTCGAGTGCTTCGCTCCAGGAGGCAATAAAAAGAATATAAGACTCCTTTCGAAACAGAAACACAAAAGAAGGGATACAAGGTGCTTGGAGCTGTTCGACAAAAAAGATTAAGACACAACAATTTAGGGAGATATTATTTGGTAAGGAGGTTTTTCAAGGTGGAGCTCTGGACAGTGTTGCCGCTTTTCTATGACGGAACCTGTGACATTTTGGCGCCTACAAAACTGAGTTCTTTTGACCAACAATTAACGAGAAATCTCGCTTTGTCATCTTCATAATTAAATGCTTCAACTTATTTGCTTCATTTTTGTATTTACTGGTAAGGAAACGGTCGCAGAATTCTGGCTCGCTTGGTCGAAGAAGCGAAAAACTCTGACAAATCGCAGGATTCTGCGACCAGTGGCAACATTGGCTCTGAAAGACTTGATGGGTAGGTAAAGTGTTCCAAGATTTGCGTAGGTTGGGTAGATTCCTAAGGTTGCCATGGCGCACCGTGAACGTTTTATTGTAGGTAGAAGTTGTGGTAGGGATAATTATTGGTTTGTTAGTTACTTTATTTTTACTTACTGGAATTATAAGTTGAGTGCTGAATATTTGCAATCGTACTGTTGGAGTGGCCTACTTATTCATTTTATTTTTTATTTTCGTACCGCCATGGCCCAAAGGATTTTTTTTTAGAATACATACATACGCACATACAAAAGGAATGCACTATATGAGGAAGAAGAATTGTGTTTCGTAATCGGCAAAACGGTGCGTAGTAACGGTAGTAAGAAATTCCAACAACCGAACAACTCTACTTCTGTTTGTTTATTGTAACCGGCCAAAATCATTGCATATAGGAAGATTCCCAACAACTATAAATTGATTCCCGTTCGACGATCGTTCCTGAATGAATGAATTTATTAACCTTACGGCATTTCACAACTACGAACTAACAAAACTAAAACATTTAAAATAAACTATAAATCACACTGCTTTGTAAAAACAATCCAAATAAGAAAAAAAGAACACCTACAGAAATTAAACTAATTAATGATCGTTCTTGATTGTGTTGTGGCTTTAGTTAATTTAATGTTAAGGCCTACAGAGTATTATATTTCTTACTGTACGTGAAAATTATTAGTCGAGAAAGAAAGTGCGTTTGTATTTATTTATATGTACGATACTTCTCGACTTCACCCATGCCCGAACTCAAGAAATCATCATTCGGCATTTCCTCTTAAGTAGCAAGCAATCGGTTGTTTTTCAGATGAACGTTGGCCAAAACTTGGCACACATTTTTTCTGTCCAACCGGAGCTGCATCAATCACCAACATCGGCGAGCGGCCAGTGAGAAGGCAGTTCGCACGACATGTATATTAGCAAAGGCATGGATTCTTTAATTTGAATACTGCATAATAGGCTTAAGGGAGAACTGAGAAAAAACCGAAAAATGTCAAGAAGAAAACAAACATTAAGGCTGCGAACAGTATAACGAACGGGTGATCTGACTCGAGTGAAAATTGATGGATGGTAGGAGCAAATGCACCACATGTGGCGTTTAGTATACTATCCTGCTCTTACTTCAGCCTCGCTTCCATATAAGATTGGGCATAAAAGGAGGGAAGCCTCCCTTTCTCTTCGCCGGACAGTGTCAGAACCTCATCCGCCCACGGTAGGGGTAAGGAGGGTCCCGGAAATGTTGTGAAGCGTTTAGGGACCAAACGCATGTACACTTTAACAACTACTTACAGCAAGTATCAAGAAGGACGGGTGGACTCGGTGCTCCTCCTTCGCAGACTCCAGGCTTGGGGAGTGAAATTCGCCATCTTCTCCCTTCTTCACACTGCGTAAGATGATGGTGGAAATCTTTCTGAATAGAGAAACAGCAAGTACAAAAAAATGTCCTTAACACCCTACTTCCACTTTCCATGTACTTTCTCTACTTCCGAGTCCCTTTTAGTGTTGTTGTCTGATTTGTTTGTATTTTGTATCCCAACGGACTTAGGGTCATGCTCAAAAATTTGTTAAATGTGACAGTGGAAAACGGATACGTCAGCTGAATTTTATTAGAGCAACACCAGTGGAAAATCTACTTACACATCCAAGTTCATTTTCCAGCTTGAGCCTGAAGAAGACCCTTCCCAAGACGGGCCAAAACATAGGTCTAATGAAATTCAGCTCGTCCGTTAACGGATTTTCTTGACAGTTTGTTATGTCTTTATTCTTTTTTCTATCATTTTTTTTGTAGACTTCTTTGGTTCGTTTCCCTTAATATGAATAAAGAATAAGCCCCGCCCATTTCCAGGCCTTATGGTGGGCTCATAATGAGTTAATGGTGCTTATTATTTTTATGAATAAAACTGAACTGAACTGAACTATCCATTTTGCACTGTCAAATATATGATTCGCAGTCAGCTTGGACTGAAGGAATAGTGACAGTGTAGCTGTGGCCTAACCAGGAACCTTGCCAAGAAGGGCCGAAATATCGCCAAAGCAAATCTAGGATGACTAAACCGTTAAGCGGCATCAATTTATCAGAATCAGCCTGGGCTTATGACTGCCCTGGAAGTTGCTGTGGCCCCATCAGGACCCTTGCCAAGAAGGGCCGAAATATCGCTAAAGCAAATCTCAGATGACTAATAAACCGTTACATGACATCAATTTAGCGGAATCAACCTGGGCTAACGACTGCCATGGAAGTTAACGATTCTATACCACAAGCAGCTGTGTGACAATATCATTATCGCATCCCTGGCCACGAAATCGCCGTACGAAAAGAACACTCTTCGCCGTACCTACCAGTCGGATCTCCACAACATCAACGCGTCCATCCAGCCCGAATGAGAAGATGTATACGCAGTGGCCCTTATGTTATGAGATACGACTGGCGGCTCTTCTTGGATGGCCTAAGCGCGAGGGGTCGACGACTCTCCCAGAATGGTGTACACGTCCCGAAGGAACAATCCGGAATGGCCAGGAATAATCCGGAATTGTCAGGATTATTCCGTTATTCCGGAATTGTGTAGGGGAGGTCGGGGTTGAACCGTACGTTTTTCGTTTTCGGCTAATAATTCAATTTCTGTAGAATGTGAACAAATTTTGAAGATTGGAAATGAAAGATAACGTGACTAGCTATATTCTGTAATTTTTTGAGAATTTAATTTCAACTGGTTTTGGTGCCACGATTTTTTCTTTTTTTCAAAAAATCGTCCGGTTCAGCCCCACCGGTGGGGTTGGTTCGGACGGGTGGTGTTTGAGCTCTGAATATGACCGAATAAGTGGTACAACTAAGCGCTAATCATGTTTTGACTTATTGGAGAAGAGTTGGACTATCCAAACATACCACTTAACCGAAAATTTTTGGAAATTCTAACTCAGAAGAAAGTGCTTGTTAATGAACTTGACTTTTTCCACAGGAAGCAAATAATTTAGAAAGCTTGGCTACAGCAGCTTTATCCTGCTTTCAGAACTCCGGAAAATGGTAAATATTTTGATCTGGACAGAGCGGGGTTGGACCGGACCTTTAGAATAACGTCCGGTTCAACCCCCCAGAACGTGTCCGGTTCAACCCCACAGAGACCATCTCTAAAAAAAACGAACACCAAGAAAAAACGGAAAGTAGTAGGAACCCCGCAATAGGCTAGTAAGATGAAGAAATGAACCTATATTGGACTAAACTATCACCAACTCGCAAAAAACAACTAACTTCTTCTCTATCCATCCCGTGCATTACGAATTTGTCTTCTCAGCCGGGCTCTGGACATTTTGTTATTTAATTTATTATTAAAAAGAACCTGAAAACCTGAACCTGACCTCTAACTGAAAATAAAAATGAAATTGCAAGTCCGATTTATGCGATGAAAAAAACAAAGTCGCCTGGTTGGAAATCGGTTCGCAACTGAGAGTTCAAATTTCGTCCCATGAGTCAGAACATTGATGCAGTTAATTATTTCACGATTTTATAACTTTGGGTCTGCTCACACTTGAAACTGTCCGGTTCAACCCGCGTACGGTTCAACCCCGACCTCCCCTACATAAAAAATGAGAGTCGTCGACCCCTCGTTCGCCCCAGGACAGATGGGGTGAAATAAATGCGGACTAAACAAAAGTTGCTGAATTACCAAACTCGATAAAGGATGGATGGGAGGGTATGGAATGGTTAGGAACAATCCGAGGAATAATCTGGAATGGCCAGGAATAATCCGGAATGGTCAGGATTATTCCGTTATTCCAGAATGGTGTACATAAAAAATAACAGTCGTCGACCCCTCGCCTAAGCGCATCTGGAAGTGCAGGAGGAACTAAGGTCTAAGACAATATAGCCACGAAATAACGTTTTATCCGTACAGCTAGGCAAGGAATGTCCTCATTAAAAGGCTCGCTAAAGTAGGAAAGATACCTTCGCGTTGCATTCCAAGGTAATGCCGTATCACATTACAAGCCCGAAACATTTCAACGGTCACATAAGTTGCTAACAGAAGGGGATTAACTCACCGGCTGACAGGTTGGCAGGTCCTCCGCCCAAATGCATCCAAGTGTCAAAATCGCCCCCAAAAGACAATAACTCACCCCCACCATTCTTTCATCTCTGTGACACTTTCCAACATCTCTGCTAGAAAAGCCTATGCTGTCCATGTGCAAAGGCTATCGATCCATTCCTGGAACTCATCACAGAGGTTATCCTACTTACCGGATAGGGATAACCACTCAAGTACCGAAAACTGTCCGACACCATCGTCGGAGTAAGAACAATTTTTATGTGACGTATTTTATTTAACTTCAACTGAAAGTGGACGAATGAGAGAAATAGCGTAATTGCAGTTCGATGACGAGTCATAAGGTGTTTTGCCGGGCATGTTTCACGTCATATCCCTGCGTCTAGTTTCTAGGAATATACTCTCTGGTCTAAGTAACAGGTAGGTAGTGTGGTCAATTAGAAAAGATATATCTGTTGTGAATGCAAACCGCAAAGGTTGATAAGATGGTAAAACATACCCATGATATAATACAGGAATTATGTTCATTGTTGCTATTGAAAAATAAAATACAGGGAATGTACGAACATCATGTATAAAACTCTAGACCTGTACAAAAGTAATAAAACGAGATTTTGGTACAGAAAACAGAAGTAAAGCTCGGAAATTATCAAGTAATGGCAGGAATACTGTAAAACGGGGAACTGACTTTCACTCGGTGCCATCCGAATCTCCTGATAAACCGGGCGTCTCTCCGGTCACACGGCTCCTAAAAAGTTGGATAGGTACAGGAAATCGTAAAACTATAAACGAAATAAGCAACTACATTGTCAGAAGTTTCATAACAGATACACGAGGATGCGCGGTTTCCACAGGTAACGCATAACAGATGTCACAAAGCGTACATGACAACAAGAATCTTAGGATGAGAAGTGTATCTGTAAGTTTAACTGGAAATACTGAACCGCGAACCTATAATAAAAGTACCACATCATCGGTAAGAAAGCCATTACTTGGTCCCACAACCGAGTTAAGAACGCCTTAATCTGATTCCACATCCTAGGTGTTCTGACCTCTAATGGGCTTGTTGTGGGCTAATAAAATAATGCGGTTTACCTGAGACGATTATGAACAAGGATTGCGGTGAGACTTTTGTGGCAAGTTTGTGGCCAAGACAAGATATAAAAAGATCTGCTGCCCCTGGACCAAGGAAGTCCGAAAAGAGGTCCGAAGGAAGTTCTAAAGTTACAAAGAAGTCCAAAAGTTATAGTTGTGCTGAAAGTTACTACAGAAGAAGTCTTGTACCTATCCTGAATATACGTAAGTGTTAAACGGAATCCAAACGGAAAGACTACGAACCCCACACGTCTCCGAGGAGAGTTGCGTATTCCCCACCGCTCGACGCTACCAAGATCTATACAGCCCACGGCCTTCGTATATAAAACATACATTTTGTTTTACAGATAACACTTCGGATCTTTTCTGTTGTGTTTCAAAATGTTATGCATAATAAGCGTTGCCATCAAGAAGAGTCGAAAAACCGCAAAAAAGCATCTGCTGAGTTTTCCGGCATCATGACGACAAACAAAAAAGTCAGTAGATACTTTTTTGGCTGTTTTGGCTCTTTCTGACAAAGCTTCTTATGCATAACATTTCATGAATAACATTTTTAAACACAACAGATAACATCCGAAGTTTTGTCTGTTACGCACTATCTGTTGAAACCGCGTTATGAAACTTCTGACAGTGTACAGACTGGCTGGCATGAGACCCGCCCCAAACTGCTATTCACTCATTTCCATTATAATAATTTGTTTCGACCCTAAAATCCAGATATACATAGGCTATGTATTTATGCTTTTTCACCCATCACCAGATGGTACCGACGGAGTACATAACAACAAAAAAAAGAACAAACACAAGGTTTCAATGGGATCCAAAAAAATTAATATTTGTTGGACTTTTTATCTTGACCAGACTCCTTCCACATTAAATTCCTACTATTGAAATTTAGCACTAATCAGCCAATCGAAACTAAGCATAAATGATACCATACCGTAGGTGTTTTTTTATTGACAGATTCAAGGCTAATGGCTATAATCTTCTGAAAAAAAACAAGTTCAGATATGGATTCAGCATGTGCGTTTACCCCTTCATATCATACCTGCTTCTGACGAAATTCCTTGTTTTAGCTGTATCCGGGCAAATTTCTTTTCCGACAGGAAAATAAAGCTCAGATCTGGGTTTACGAAGTCATAGGCATCCTTCCACTTACGTTTCACGACCCCAAATAGAAGAAAAGCCACTAATAATAGTTGCGTTTTTGCAGATACCATGGCATCTGATACTATACGGTCTAAAGTCGTTTTTGCAGTTATAGTGGTATCTGATACCACGGTCAAAAAGGCGTTTTTGCAGTTATCGTGGTATCTGGTCAGTTATCGTGGTATATGGTATTCAGATACCACGGTCCGACCGTGGTAACTCATCGTGGTATCTGAAAAAGTCATCTCACTTTAATCAATTTTTGTCAAATTGGTAGGAAAAAAGTTTGGCACTCAGTAATGTGACTGGATATCAGATTTTCTTTTGGGATGATTTCAAAAAGCGCAATTTCGGCAATTGTCGTTTTTGCAGAGCAACCGGATAGACACCACGGTAAATGCAAAAACGACTAATGTCAGATCCACTTACCGTGATAACAGATACCATGGTATCTGCAAAAACGCAACTAATGTAAATAATAGCCCTAATTCACGAAAAAAAGAGAATAAAAACCACCAAAAGCTACTTTTCCGACTGCAATAATACTGTGTCCAAACTATAGCTCGAGAAGGGACATCATGAGCGAGTTCTAGCCCTCTACCAATAGTAACTAATAGTTACTATTTCCGTTCCAGCCTCACGAAAAGCTACTACGCTGACCAGTTCCAGCCTTCTCGAAATAGTAACTAATAGTAACTATTTGCTTACCATGCTCGGGAGCGTAGTTAGCGTAGTAACTACGCATCTCTGCAACGTGATTGGTCCGATCAGCCTGCGGCCTGATATTTGACAGAAAAAATAACAAGACCAAAGGTCCCGATGGGATCCCAAAAACCGAATATTTGATCCAGACAAATCGGTTTTGTCTTCTCCAGTGTCCGCTAGACTTCTTGAAGATTTTTACTGTTGAACTTTGGAAAAGGGTTAAGGTGAAACAACTAATCATTAAGAAAACGAATTTTAGAAATCATGGTAAAAACAAACATAATATTTCATGACTCACCGGATTCCGGGCGAACTACTTGTCCGGCGAGAAAACGGTTTTCATATTCGTCTTCAGCATGCCTTCTTACCCCTAATTCGAACATCTAATCAACTTCAAATGAAAGTTTTACTTTTAACAAACTTTCCGGTTTTGGCCGGATCCAGGGTGAACTAACTGTCCGGCGAGAAAATGGTTTTCATATTCATGTTCAGCATGCCTTATTACCAAAAAATCAAGCATCTACTCAACTTCAAATAAAACTTTTACTTTTAACAAACTTTCCGGTTTTGCCGGATTCCGGGCCAACTACTTGTCCGGCGAGAAAATGATTTTCATATTCTTGTTCAGCATGCTTTCTTACCCCTAGATCGAACATCTAACAACTTCAAATAAAACGTTTCCTTTTAACAAACTTTCCGGTTTTGGCCCGATTCCGGGCGAACTACTTGTCCGGCGACAAAATGGTTTTCATATTCGTGATCACCATGTCTTCTTACCCCATAATCGATTATCACATTGGCTGTTTAAAAATATTTTGCTCGTCCCTTAATTTGAACCCCCTCCCCCATCCCTAAATGTAGGGCTACGGAGCCCATCTACGAACTCGACCTTACTCTTGACCCAAAGAATGCTCATACCAAGTTTCATCAAAATATCTCATTCCCTTCGAGAGTTATCGTGCTCACAGACAGACAGACGGACGGACAGACGGACGGACGGACGGACGGACGGACAGACGGACAACTTTTGCTATGTCATAGGTATCCCTCCACTTGCGTTTTGGGATCCCAAAAAAGCGTTCCAGCCTAGCGTAGTAACTACGGTAACTAGCGTAGTAACTACGGTAAGTAGGGTGGACTTACCTGTGCGTTATTGCTTCTTCGTAGGCCTTTTTAACAGCTTTCCGATCAGCCGGCTTCTTTGAGTCAACTAGCTTGGTTTTGTCATTGTTGGGATCAGCGCCCAGAAGTTCAAGCTTAGAACGAGGTAGCCATTGCCTAGAAGAAACAAGTGTCAAACATAAAATCAGAGCCGTCATTTCGCGGAAAAATCAGAAGGGCCAACTTTTCACCCCGTAGCTCCTCCCCCAGGGCGGGGCCGAAGAAACCTGTCACTTGTCACAGTGACTCCTCCCTCAAGGTGGAGACTTATCTCCAGCAGCCAATAACCGGCCTCCTTGGACTTAAATTTCAGTCTGCGGGTGCTGTCTTTGCATTCTTTAGCGTAAATCTTGCATAGGTGAGACCGACAATACCTAAGTGAACTAACAACATATGAACAAAAAGTAAACAATAACTTACGAAGACTTGCGGGATAAAAGTTGTTTAATGAGTTAGTACATATTCGGTTTTGCGCCACGTCAACTAGGTTTTACAGTGGTTTACATGGGTAGCTCTGGGCCCGCTTGGGAAGCCAGGGTGAGCAGCTGCCCCCACCCCCCTCAATGACGCCCCTGTATAAAATGACCAATAGGCTTACCATATTTGACCTTGCAAAATTCTTGGGCATGAAGAGGATCTTTGCCAAGAAGGGCCGAATTTAGCTCTAATAAAATGTATCTGACGTATCGGTTTTACAGTGTCAAACATAATTCGCAGTCAGCTTGGGCTGAAGGAATATTTGATCAATAACCTTCCGGAAAAGCCCGCCCAGATATGAGCCTAACCACAATCGTGGCGCCCTGGTCACACTTCAAGTTTTAATGCAACACCGAACTTTTTTTTTTTAAACTGAAATTACTTTCGCACTTTGAGTCGACTCCCTACGCAAGAGCCTTCACAGTTCTTAAGGCATTCACCCTACGTTTGTTAGCTGTATACCCAGGAAATTTGGAATAGCATGTAAACTACTCTCAATCTCAACAAGAAATTTTCAGATGGACGGACCAAAGACGATGTAGTTCTGTGAGGTAGTAGTTGAAGTATAGATTACTGCTTTCAGAAATCCTATGCTTGATGGTTTAGATAAATTTTGAAAACCTTTCTTTACATTTTCTTCTATCGCGTTCATGCCCCACCCCTCCCCTTCCCTTCTTATTCAATAAAATGTGAGCCTCACCTGAACAAGTGCCCGATTTCCGCACCCAATATTAGTGGCGTTTTTGATCGCCGATTAGTTCGACGATACCGTAGCCGTTTGATTTTTTGGTGTTTTCGACGTTCGCCGGAAGCCGATTGCCGTAGCTGTTTATATTATTTTCTGTTTTCGTTCTGATCGGCTAACGTGTATCGCCTAAAGTCGTGTCCATCGCCCATCGGCCGAGGACTCACCGTTAGCCGTTGACGTATGGATTTCGTTTGAGGATTAGGCGGTATTTTCAAAAATTAAAAACTCGTTTTTGCGCGCCCAGAAACATCGGCGATCGCCAACGGCTATCGGCTATCGAAAACAGTATTATGCACGAGTCGGCAAACTCGCTTCGTCTACTGGGCAAATTTGATCGGCGATCAAAAACGCCACTATTGATTGTCAACCCGGTTTTGATGAGGCTACATAAGCCACTCACACTCACTCTAGGAGTCACTTTTTACGAGAGCTATAATGTACCATAAGCTTCGGTGTGATTGATGGTTCCGACCTAATAATTCATCTTAAAGTTTAACTGAAAGGGCAGCTTATTTTTACATTTGACGTTCGAATACACTGACATATTTTGACTCATCTAAGGGATTTTGTATTTTTTCACCCTGGGATTTAGTAATAACGTTCGGACTGCGCACTGCTTGCGCGACAACTCAAAATTCATCCAGGCGCGGAGAATTTGAATTTCAACAAAGGCCTGCATTTCCAGGGCTAAAAATGCTGACATCGGAAAAGTTACGCCTCTATAAAAGGAGGAAAATGTTTTAGTATATGTCTTGCAAGGAATTTGACATTTTATTTTATTTTCGGCAATGGCTTACATTTTTAGTTCAAATTCACTTCATTTCACCTTAATATTATTGTCGATGACAAAGATAAATAATTCATTGGTTGGTAAATGTTTCAAGCGTAGAGAGACAATCACATAGAGGTACCACAAATTCGAAAGATTGTTCATTCGATGAAATCGACATCTGTGGAGAAAGGACAAACAAAATAACATATTTTTTTTTTACCGGGGTTCCAGGCTTATTGAAGTGAATAAGTGATGTATTACTATATTGTTGGATCTCAGCTCTTTTGTATTTGTTTTCTTCAAAATTTGTTGAGTATTTGATTGTGCAAGTGTTGGGCCACGTTTAATGTATTTTTTGGCCGTGTTGTACTATTATTTCTTTTCTATACTCGCCAGCTTTAGCGGTCAGAAATAAATGAAATGAAATGAAAAATGAAAATTCGGTTAAGCTTTAATATTATTAATATGATGCAAAAAACTAGGCCATTGGCCTCTTCAGAAATCTTATCAAAGGATAAACTCCAATGCTAGCGGCAGATGGGGTTTATAGATACATACCATGTTCGCTTCGAGTCGAAGAACAGAACGAGGAACTTGGGTTCCGTATGCGTTGCAGCGAGGTCCAGGACATCTTGCGGAGGGACGGGTATAGGAACTCCATTGTGATAGTATCCAGTCCGGGGCATTTTTGGGTTTATTATCTGAAAATGTCATCTGGATTATTTTCATGTCAATTCTCCAATTAAACATTTCTTCAGTAAAGCTTACTGCGAATCGTGTTTCGTGGCGATAAACGGAATGGTGGGCTAAGATTTTCGACGATTGTCGGACAGTGCTAAATTTTTAGCTAGGCCCTTGGCCTCTAAGTTCAGTAAACCTCACTGCGAATCGTGTTTCGTGGCGATAAACAGATTGTTCAGCTTAGATTTTCGGCGATTTTTCGGACATTGGCAAATTTTAGCTAAGCTTTGAAAGACGGAACTGCCTGTACTCCCTGCTAGAGTCTTCTAGTTAGGACAGTTCTGTTTTTCTTTCTTTTGCTTTTTGTGATTCTCCTTTCCTCTTCAACACTTCGCTTTTTTCTACAACGTCAATTGTTGTGGGTTAATGAATTACGTTTGTTTATTCATGAAGCCTACGAGGGGCATTTGACCGGGAAAATAAACCTGAAACAATTTTTAGAGGTAAGGTACCACAAACACGAAAGGGAAAATTAATAATATTATAACCGACTCTTCGTGAAGAGCGGAATAACGAAGTATCACATTTGTATCGAGTCTTCAAGCCTATTGAAGTGAATGGGTAACTAGATTGTCCTATCTGAGCCCTTTTTTTTAAACTTTAAAGGCTATCTGAAGGGCCTGGAAGGGACATTCCTAATGTTTGGTAGTATGATTAGCCTTGCAACGAAACACAGAGTTTATTCCGCCAAGTTTCACTGCGGTAGTTAACATTTATTGTGTGTGTTCGGGCTGCTCCCAGATTGGAGAACGAGGTTACGGGGCCTTGTGACTGGCTCTCGTTTCACTGACTATAGAAGGTCGTGCAAAAAAATTGAGCCAACTGAAACTCTAAAAGTACAGACTAATAGCTGGTGACGTTACTGGATGGTTCAAATTTGAAATGAGAGGCGACAGACTGAAAGATTGATAACGGCCTTAGTCCTAGTTCCTGTGAACCTAATGCTCGGGCCACATTCAGTCACACCTGTACGTAATTTGGTTCGTTAATTTGGTTATTACCCACTCTTACGTATCATCCTGGTCACACCTGGAACGAATACGTTCAAGATATATTACCACCATCATCACTCATATGTAAACAAAACCAGCTAAAGTCAGTGACTGTGGTCTGTCATTGGTGCTAAGACGTTTACGTTACGTTTCAAAATGGCGGAGATGGATTCTTCCATCTCGTCTATTTTACGTTTTCAGCGTCTTTTCTTCCCAATTTCGACCGTAAGACGATCTTATTGAGCGTGTTCCACCCCTTTACCAATAGTAACTATTAGTTAGTATTTCCGTTCCAGCCTCACGAAAAGTTACTACGCTGACCGTTCCAACCTTTTCAAAATAGTAACTAATAGTAACTATTTGCTTACCACGCTCGGGAGCGTAGTTAGCGTAGTAACTACGCATCTCTGTAACGTGATTGGTCGGATCACCCCGCGGCCTGATATGTGACCGAAAAATTCAAAAAGCGTTCCAGCCTAGCGTAATAACTACGGTAACTAGCGTAGTAACTACGGTAAGTAGGGTGGAACACGCTCATTACCGGCGTTATTACCAGGTGTAACTATAGTGTAAGAAAAAAAGAAGACACTCACCAGCGCAGGATACCACGGATATCCCCTACACTTCGCCCACACCAAATCCAAAGGCTCCAAAGGGATTAGGGACGACGACCTTTCATTGTCCGATTCCGAGGAATCTTCCGAATCAGACTCGCTGTCCGATTCTTCTGAACTTTCACTTCCGGATTCGCTATCTGAGGAACTACTCCGGTATATTTTAAAACTTTCCCGCTCTTTTGCCAGACTGTCAAGCTCTCCCTCTCCTCGTAGGAGGTCGGGGTCAAACATGGACCGGACTGGAGTGTCACTATCAGAGTCCGACGGTGGGGGCTCGGAAACCGGACTCTCGTTCTTCTTTTTCGGTCCGGGTTTGGAGGAGACCTGCGATCGTCCAAAATCCGGTGGCTGTAAAAATATATTAAGAGAGTTACGAAAGAACACTAGCAAAGCTTCAGATTAAGTTGCTGAACACACAAACTCTATGAGAAGTGTGTTAAATGCTACAAGGATGTGCACAAAATTTACGTCACGTTTTCACAAAACATATCACTAACAACAAAACAACAAGGACAAACAGCAAGATGTAATTAAAAACTATTATATCATCAAATACAACCTTAAAGGCGGCTTCAAATATAGATTTTTTTTTCAAACCAAAATACAAGGATCTGTTGCCACAGACCTTCTGAGAGTTCAGGACAGTTTAGTGAACTAAGCCTTTTTTTATACCCATGCTCAAACCTGAGGCATGCGCTACGCATGTTGGTCATAGGTATTTGTACCCATTATTCCTTAGCGGGATCCAGTACACAATGCTTCGGCAATATGACAAGACAGCATTTTATTGTTCCTTTGAAAATGTTGTACACTGAAACCCCTCTGAAAAATAAGAGGCACACATACATATGGATAACATGCTCACCCCTGCCAGCATGCCCCAGCGTTTGAGCATGGTTATCAAAAGAGGGCTTAGTGTACTGGACTGATTCGGCCCAACTGACCCAAATTAGAGACAGCGACATTTTGCCTCATCTCATCTTCATGAATAGCGGCTATGTAGAAGTGGCCGATAATAGCAGATTTTACACATATTACCGACCGCCCCTTTAAACACTCCGTTAGACCAGATAGACAGAGTTTGATAGCATTTAACACATGGATGCGCTATTTCAACAGACTTCACTTGATGTTATCTACAACTGTTACAGAATAATTCCTTTATGGTCTTTAGTGTTGGTTAGGTGGCCTAAAGTGTTGTTTTTGCATTAAAATTACTTAAGTAACATTGCAAACCATTTTTAGTGCAAAAAAGTAACACCTGAAGGATCATAAACAAATGTCTGAAACATTAACAGATAGTGTGTTGTCTCCTTGTGTTAGATGTTATGAAACTTCAGACAGTGTATATTTTAGTATTTATGTTTGACCAGGGACCCATAAATTTCCTTACAGGGGGCCTGTCATTTGCTATGCTTCTATATTGATAAGATGACCGAACCATCCACTTTTCAAAAATCCTCGCTTGAGTCGATCGGCATTCTTGTTTGCCTCACTGGACGTGCGCACCAAAGAGACTCCTCCCTCAAGGCGCCAGCAGCCAATCCCAAATTTTGTGTATCTGGTCTTGAACGTCATTGGACCGTGGGTATTTCTCGAACTACATTCCGTGCGCTCAAGATAGCATCAGAAATCTCTTATTGACAGGCCCCCTCTAAAGGAAATTTATGGGTCCCTGGTCTGACTTAGAAGTCAAATTTGGCGTTTACGCTGTGAAAGATACTTTTCAGAAATAAAACTGTACTCTACTCTAATCAGTGTACGGTAGCCCCTACAGCAAGTTGGAAGGAATCTGTATAGGATAAGGGTTGGAAAGTGCCCTGCATTACGAGAGACAGAAAAGTTTTCGCAGCCATCCGTAACTCATATTCAACTCACATACAATCTCTCTTTCAACCGAAATAAATCCTAGGTAGGCAAAGACGAAAACAAACGCAGTAACACGAAACAAAACCTTCTGAACTGAAATGAAGAATAAAGTCGTCTATAAGCTTCCGTCGTGGCTTTTTTTTGCGAAACGGCAAAAGAGAAGTTCCTCCAAAATGAATAACGATAAATCCTACCTTAATGGCTACAACAGCTTTCTTGTTGAACAACACAGCTGTCCTCCGATTTACTCCTGCTGGACTGTTGTTCACACTACCCGGGTTGCTGCCCGTTTTCACCGGGGTTGCGTAGTCTACCTTCGAAACCACTTTCTGACCCTCAACCTCGCCTTTTTGTTTTTTAATTACTTTGGGGATAACGCGCCCTTTGGCACCCCCATTTTCGATTGGAGAGGGTTTCTTGGACTTCGAGGGAATGATAGAGTCGACTTCCGAGTCGGTGCTGGAGTCGGAGAGGCGCTCAAGAGGGCGCCGGGAGACGGGCGCCTTACTGGCACTTTTTGAGGCAGGTTTCTGTCTGAAAAGATGAACGTGTCAATAACCACTGCGCCAAAGTTATTTAAAAACAATTACTGTAATCCTCGTTTAACCTGTCAGTTTGATTCGTGTTTACATTTTGATGAACTGAATTGTATCTATATGAAACTTAGGTTAAAACTGTAAATAGATTAAAGTTTAACTTAAAAGCCAACTCATCTGTGTGTCATTTAATTGGATACACTGAATTATTTGGATTCTGCAAAGGGATTTTTTTATTTTCCACTATCTGCTCTAGTTATGAGGCTCGGAATATCTCCAGCCGTCCCCACAGCGTAAATTCTACTATGACGCGGGAAATTTTAATCTTAACACAAATGCGGCTTTTCAGTGGGCAGTGGTGAGATTGGTGAAGATTGCTTAGTGACTGAGCAAAAAAATTGATAAATGTTTCTCGTAAGGCATACAGCAAAAATACAAGCGCATAGAGGCACCACAAATCACACGGAAATTCCACTATTTGAAAATCGATTATTCGTGAATAGCGGAACAACGAAGTAACTCATTTTCAGCGGGTCTTCAAGCAAATTTAAGTGAATAAGTGATGGTAAACTAGATTGTCCTATCCTAGCCCTTTTCGGTTAAACTTTAATAGATCTCTTGGTTGTGATGCCAATCCTGCATTATTTTTTTTTGTAAAAAATTTTATAGATGAATAAACCGAATTGTGACCTGAAGTTTGCATAAAAACGGCTATACGCTGCCAGGGATTGGGAAACCTAGCTGGAAACTTCTAGTGCCTTGTACGGTATCAACAGGAAGAGCGGATTCACAGAGAGGGCCGAAGCAGGGGGAGTACGGGTGCGAACGACCTCCCCACATGATATCTACGATTAAACGCCTAAAAGTATCCAAAAGAGAGCAGCGCGATCATTCTGGAGCTGTAGAGGTAATCTTACTTGGACGCCGCCTAACAAGGAAAGGTCGCCGACGAAAACACTAAAACTCATACCACGCAACGTTTACTGCAACGTTTGCCGAAAATGTTACTTCGTCTCTTTTTATCATGCGTCAGCAGCAGCATTTTGAAATATACTCTTAATTTCCTTCTGTTTCTTCTTTCAAAATTTAAAGATGCAAAATTTGCTGAACTGCTAAGCGGAGGCGGGGTATAGTTTCACCAAGTAGATGGCGTTCAAACTAAACAGCATATTCCAATGGACGAAGAAATATTTTGAAAATCAAACAAAATTACAAAACTTAAAATTTCATCCTACTGTTTGTGCCAGAAGAAAGCTGAAGCCGTTGTCTGTACAATTTGTTATTTTTCTTTCCATTTAACGGTTTTATAAGAAAGAGACGAATCCAAGCTAGTGAAGCATTTAAAGAAGTGTTCAGCAGAGCAAAATAACACTAGGGAGTAGCGCCAAGACCTATGCTTTCTGTTCTTTGCAAACGGGTCATATTCATTGCGCCGCCCACTACGCTTACGGCATTTAAAGCGAGACAAACTTCCGGGTTTAGAAATTTCTGGTAAAGATAAGATGCGGTCTCCATTGCACATATCCTGGAAACAGGGGAGGTTGTATACTTTTTTTGCTGTGTTCAAAATACGAAGTCATTGGAGCCAGCGCTGGTGCACGACCGATTGAGTTTCAGTAGGGACGTTCACTATCGCTAGTGGTGCTAGTGTCGCTGATATTCAAGTGTGTGTCACTTTTTGCAAGTCTTGGCGCTACTCCCTAGTGTTATTTTGACCTGGTATACGAAAACCTCTACTGCACGATGATATCGCATCCGAACATCCTAATCATGGATTTGATTTAAGCGAAACTGCAATGGAAATGAAAAGGATGAAATGATTAGGGAAGCACAGTGAATCAGAAATATAGGTATGAAGACGGGTCCTTGAAAAACAGACGTGCTAGTATTGTCTTAGAAACCCACCTTTCGTCAACACCATTTCTCTGATCCTTCCTTTCCTTCACGGGTGGAGCTTCATCTTCACTGGAAGAGTCGGGTGGGGCTGGTCTTGGGGTCTTCCTGGTCAAGAAGGCATCTATCTTGGTTTGTTTGGTTTTCTTTGGTACAGAAACAGGTTTTGGGGTAACCATGGGTGAGAGCTTGGGGGGTTCGAGATCTGAGAGACTGGAACTTGAGCTACTGGAGGAAAAGGATTCTTCACTGGAGGAATCTGCAACACAAAGGGTAAAAGTGAATAAGTTTATTTCTACTCAACATAAAACAAGGCCAGAGGTTTCAATGGCATCACAAACTGGGTATGACTGGATCCTATTTGCAGGGAAAAGAAAGGATTGTGGCCCGTCCGATGTTGCAAAAACGGATCAGCTCAGAATTTTCCAGTGATATTTCAAACCTTCTTGACAGGGGTTCTCCACGTCCCACGTCTGAAAACCTTTTACGATTTCTACTTTTATTGCAGGTTCATTTTTCCAGCTAAGACCTGACGAGGACCCTTGCAAGAAAGGCCGAAAAAATCTCAGGAATAAATCTCGGCTGACTTATCGTTTAGCGACATCAACCATCAAGCCCCGAATACAAGCCCGCTGGGGTTTTGCCTGACATTTTGCAGATACCATGATACCTGTTACCACGATAGTTACCGTGGTATCTGATACACGGTTGCTCTGCAAAAACGACTATTGCCGAAATTGCACTTTTTGAAGTCATCCCAAAAGAAAAACTGATATCCAATTACATCACAAAGTGCTAAACTTCTTTCTCACCAATTTGACAAAATTTGATGAAAGGATATGACTTTCCAGATACCACCATCAGTTAACACGGTTGGACCGTGATATCTGAATATCACATACCACGATAACCGGCCAGATACCAAGACTACTGCAAAAACACCTACTGACCGTGGTATCAGATACCACGGTAACTGCGAAAACGACTTTAGACCGTGGTATCAGATACCATGTTATCTGCAAAAACGCAACAATAGATTCTTCTACGTATCCGGTGAGAAACTAATGGGAAGATAAGGTTTAACATATGTCCTTTGCAAATTCAACAACTTGATCAAGAAACTCGTAGATCTAATGAATTTCCGCTAACCACCACATTCTGGCCACAACTATCCAATGATGAGAAAATGCGGCAAACCATAAAGCAGCATGTCTTCTTACACTCTAATCAACTTGATCTTTGCCACTCTGTTAGTGTTAAAAGACTGGTTCTTATTAAATAATCCTCGACCCCACTGTATGTCTTAAATGAGGGACTGACGCTAGTGCGGACGCAAGGTAGTCGGCCCACAATGCGGAAGCCCAGGCTAGTTGCAAAGAATGCAACAATCAAAATGTTGACCCATGTCGCGTAGGCTAATATCATGAATGAGGGACAACCCGAAAAGCCCAGCTGTACTGCATCCAAGTTCACCCACCTGAACTGCTCGAGCTGCTGTCATCCGACTCCTTCTTCACTTTCTCCTGAGTTTGACGCCGCTGGACTGGCGCTACTGCTTTAACCTCTTTTCTTAGCTCAGTTTTAGGTACCGTCTTTAGCCCCTTACTAATTTCTTCTTTGGGTGCTTTTTTCCCTCGCACTGGAGGCGAGTTGCTCCTTGACGTTGAGACGATCTCACGATCTTCAATGATTGAGAGTTTCCGCCGGACTTTCGAAATCTCAGCTCTGGCAAAAAAAGGACATTCAATCTTCTAAACAACGGTTACGATTACTTCCCGCATCGCACCGTTTTGGAAGGGCAAAGATAGAAGACCTCGGCCCTCTCACACAGCGGTTGCACCTATCCCGGAATTCCTGTCGATTGTACCACTGCACAGTGCACGCGCAGTGGTACAATCCCCTGCTTTAGTCGTTGATGTTGTTGGAAGCTGTAGAACGGCAAATATAGCAGACGTCGGCCCTCTCGCGCAGTGGCTGCACTTGTCCTGAAATTGCAGACGACTGCACAGTGCACGCGCAGTAGTACTATTAGGGTTGAATCGCTGATAATGACAAAGAACACGTTTACCTGATCCCTATATTGTGTTTTACAGTTTTAACATACTCTTCTTGACAAGAAAAAAAAATAGGCGTAGGCTATACCTTTGGGTTGTTTTTCGAAAAAAAATTGAATTTGAAATAAATACAGCCACTTGAAGCTGAATGAAATTTCATACCGGACTCTGACCGTGTTGGTATTTGTAAATGTGACTTAAAGGTGAACATTCAATAATTTACATGCAACCATTGTCGCATAGGCTATAGTATTGGGGATTAAAGTGTTTTGTAATTCAAGAACATCACCAAGTGATCTACAACAATGGTGAAAGCGGAGAAATCCGAACCGTCAATCATGAACCATCTACACGTGGTGATCTACAACATCTACTGAGCTCTGTCTCCTTTCCCTCTTCGGCCCCGCTTCACACTGTCAACAGTTCGGTAACATTGGCATATGGATGCGAATCCTTGTGTTCAGTGTTATGACAGATTCCGAAAGCATAGTCATGTTATAACCCTTTACGTTTTATGTTTTTGCATGGTTTGTTATGACGGATGCAGAGAACATCTATATTCAAGACCCTTTTGAGGAAACATAATGCTGAAAAGGGCCGTACCATCAATGTTTTCAGCATCTGTCGTAAGATTTAACACAAGGCAGTGTCTTCATCTGTTCAATATTATTAAGGTTTTATCAAGACTGGCACGCACGGTTGTGCTGGCCGAGCGGTACATCAGCTTAATGCTACCAATCTGGGTGTCGTGGGTGAAGATTCCCCAGTGCAATTCTTGACATGGAAGTTTAACAGTCTCCACATGGCAAATTTTATGTTATTAATTACTTTTATTACTCTATTGTTGAAGCTGCATTATATTTGACGAAGCAAAACGGATAAGTCAGTTACATTTTATTGGAGCTATATTTCGGCCCTTCTTGGCAAGGGTCCTCTTCAGGGTCAATCCTTAAATATCTTATTTTGTGAACTTCTTGCCGGAAAACTGCTTGGAGTTAAAGCTGGGCGGTGCTGTGATTTTAATTTCGACACGGCTGCTGTTTTCTGCATTGTTTCCAGAATATTTTTTTTTTTACCGAAAATTTTATTGCAAATGCGTAGTTCTGTGTTTCTTATGTTCTTTGTTGTAATTGACTCGACGATCCCGGCGGAAAGAAATCAAATAATCACACCTTACGGAATATTTTCTGAAAGTAAACAATTCTCAACTCACCTAAGCAGTTTCAGCCTCTTATTTTTCGCCATCCCTTGCTTTATACTCTGGGCCTTATCCTGCGCATCCATAAGCTGAGAAATCCTCTCTGTCGGATCACCTCCATCACCCTTCCCTAACACAATGTCCACCTCCTCCATCAACTCGTGATCAAAGTTCCGCGGAGAGCCGCTAGGCGTGTCCAGGGACGATTCCCTTTTTCTCTCACTCCCAGCTCCCTCTAGCTCCCTTCTTGCTTGCTTGATCAAAACAGCACCTTCTTCTTTAAGCTTCTTCGCCGTTCTGAAGTAGGGGGTGTTATCGTCGTTGTACTGCATGCAATTGTCCATGATAAGGTTGAAATCGCGAGAAAAATCGCCAAGGTCTCGGTACTCGTGGTTGTCCAGTTTCTTTCTCATTGTCGAGTAGTCCATGGGATGCTTGATGACTTCGGCATAGTCAGGAACTTCTCGTGGGTCAACTGGATCCCCAAATATATCCTCGTTATCTTTGTCCTGGAGCATATCTAATAGCCGGCGCATATAGAAGAACTGAGGGGCTAGACGGAGTTCGAACTCGCGCTCTTTGAGCCGGAGCAACTCTTTTTTCGTCTTTTCGCGTTTTCGGACCAGTTCACACAGCAGCCGTGCTTTTTCAAGGTCTTGACGAAGGCGTTGCCAGTAACGCAGCTCCTCCATAATTTCGTCTTTCTGTAAAAATAAAACAAATTTATAGTAAAATGAAGCGATACAGTACAACCCTTCCCGATTCCGTGATATCCCGTATCGCAAGTCTTTTAACCCCAAGCACAGAAGGCTCCTTCGAACGTCAGCAAGCTCTGGTAAATTTGGGCGTCCTGGGTTCCTACGTCTCCAGCGATGAAGGCCTACAAACTGTGTGACGTGACACCGTGAATTAGTTACGTTAAACCTGTTTCTTTGGTGTTTAGTTAAATCTGTCTTTATCTGGAGAGCGAAAGTAAGGACACGTGATGGGGAAATCGATAGAAAAGCTATCGTGTGTGAGAGCTAGGGCCCGGGGAATTTAGCAGAAAACGACTACTGGGGTTGTTATATCGACAAGAATCGCTATACATCCCTTACCACGACACCAGTAACCTGCTTTCCAGAAAAGAGCACTGACTGTAATACCTTTTCTTCAAGTTATCGACCCCTGACGCTCTGAAGAACACTGTGTGTGCACTGTCATAAGTCTGATATAGCATTTAACAACACTTTGGATGTTATCTCCATGTATTACAGAATCCGTAATGACTTTTGAAGTGTTATATTTCGCTTAACAGTAACATTGCAGACCATATTTAGTTTTATGTTTTTTACAAAACGTAAACGTTTTTCTGTAAACGTTAACAGATAGTGTGATCAAAAAAAGGATTTTGTCATTAATTCTTATACCCGGCCTCCACAACAAGAAAGAGATGTGACATGAAATGATTTTAGTTGCAAGCGAGCCACAGGCTTTGCTGAAAAGTTGTATGAAGCATTTCTTTGTCGGGTCCGTTTGCAATAAACATAAAAAAATTCGCCTAAATGTATGGGGAAACACTCGTCAAATATCGCACTGAAAACTTCTAAGACAGAACTATAATCAGCTTTAAAGCTATACACAGCAAGCTTTTTGGGCCAGTGGAGTTTTGTGTAGCAGAAAAAGAAAAAGAAAAAATACCTTATTTCGACCATCTCCCTTTTCTTCGTTCCGCTTCGACGGATGTGTCATCTGTAGTCGTCGAATCAGAGGAACCCCATTCCTCGACTGCCTTTTAAGGGTCCAATAGGAAATGAGCCTTAGCAAAAAGGAATTCCGACCGTGTGCCGCAATGAGGCTCGCGATAACTCTCACTTTTTCCGGAGGTATGGTCGGAACAGACACTATCCGAGGGGCGGTTCGCTTTTCCTCGAGGATTTTACGGGCAAACCGGATTCGTTTCCGAAATGCGGCGCGAGCTTCGACCTTCCGTGGATCCGCTCCCTCTCCCAGGTCTTCCATGTATTTCTGAAAAAAAAAAAAAAAAACATAATTCGATTAATCGTAAGTAGGACAGCTTCAGACAAGACAGCTTCAGGGGATCTTGTCTCCTGCCATTTAATTTTTGTGTAGTACGGAATAAATGAATGAAAGCCGACCTAGGGAAGGTATGTATCCAAAGATTCTTTAAGAAAAACTTTCGACTTGCAAACTCGAGTCATGTTTTTAAATCAAGACTTCAGGGCCTTCTCAATCAAAACTGTTGCAAAAATAAGATCAGTTATTGTACACTGCACAAGAATTACTAAGCTTGAGCCGCAATAAGCACAACTCCACAGCTGGCATGTCGCCTGAATGCCTGCCAAGCTCCACCAAACGTTTTGAAATATGCCTAGTTGTTATAGCCGTTGATTTTGCATCAGCTTTCTAGTACTGAAAGCGGTGCTTAAAATTAAGCCTAGTCCCACTGCCCAGATTTTTGAACTGGTGCGAGAAAACAGAAAAGTCGAGAAATCTTGGATGACAGAAAGAAAAGCCTGGTCGGACATTTGAAGAAATGTAGGGATAATAATATAAGGTATAATATATATTATTTACAACTCACATTTCAAAGCGTTCGTACCGTCACCATGGCATTTATGTGAGAAGCTCGGAAACTTGTGACGGACACAACTAATAGTTAGTACTTAGTAGGCTACTTACACACTCGGAATCCAGTGGGGTGTGCGCATCGCAAAATGCCTCTTTCCTTACTGACACGTTAATCCCAGTCGACTGCGCCTCACGCACTGTATCCATTTTCATGTGCAGACCGGCTTGCTGCGCACAGGTCACGTGAAATGCAGTATAGCAGTTTGGTCGATGACACTGAATGCAGGCACCCGCACCCCTTTGTTTGCAGATGTAGCAGGTCAGACGCCACCGGGGTGCGGGGATATTTTGGATGCTGTCTATTGGTTCCAGAAAAACCTAGAAAAGGACCTATTAAAGTTTAACTGAAAACCCAACTCATTTGTGTGTCATTTAATTGGATACACTGAATTATTTGGATTCTGCAAAGGGATTTTTTGATTTTCCACTATCTGCTCTAGTTATGACGCTCAGAATATCTCCAGCCGTCCCCACAGCGTAAATTCTACTATGACGCGGGAAATTTTAATCTCAACACAAATGCGGCTTTTTAGTGGGCAGTTGTGAGATCGTTGAAGATTGCTTAGTGCCTGAACAAAAAACAATGATAAATCTTTCTCGTAAAAGCATACAACAAAAATTCAGTACCATAAATCACAAGGAATTTCCACTATTTGAAAATCGATTATTCGTGAACAGCGGAACAACGAAGTAACACATTTTCAGCGGGTCTTCAAGCCAATTTAAGTGAATAAGTGAAGGGTAACTAGATTGTCCTATCCTAGCCCTTTTCGGTTAAACTTTAAGAAGTAGTAGCTAGACAGGTCATACAACAGAAACATACGATTTCAGCGTCAACACCAAACATTCCTAAAACTTATTCCTAAATATTTTTTTTAACCTGAAATTCCTACCCGATTGTCCGAAGTTTCATCATCAAGCAGAAGTAACCTCAACTGTTCCGTACGGAACTGACGGGCTGCCGAAAACCCTGTCAGGAATTAAGTCCGCGACTGTATACTAAGACCAACCCATGTTATTCCTCGTGGAATAATTTTTCTTCTACGGTTTTCTTCTCTTTTTTTTTAAAGGGCACGTCGTAGCCTACTGACAGCAATCATCCTACTTCAATAGTATATCCATCCATTCTCGTTCACGAAATACTGCACTTCATGAGTGTATCGTATCATTCCTATCTCTTCTATAGCAATTACTACGGTTATCACGCTTGCCACATTTGTTCTATTTACGGGACGAATCCCGCTCCCGATCATCGCTTCCGAGAAGCTCATTGGTCCGAAAACCGGTTATGCAAATTTTGCCAAGTTCATCATCCAGGGCAAGCTGGGCAAGGAACATGGAAAGAGCTAAAAGCAACCGAAGACTTGTGTAATTTTCTGTAAGCACAGCCCAGTTCTAAAGTAGTCAACTACATAATATCTTAGCACAAACACTACGTAGTGCTAGCTGTCATTTAACTCTTAGAAAAATGGGGTTTGCGATGGTTATAGTGGCTGAATAAGTAATTGATTGGTCTGTGTGAGTCAGCTGTTTGTTAGCATATGCATTATCTCCTACACGAATTTGATTTGGTACATTTACTATGAGTGTATTAGCCCTTATAGGTAGCTCATATTTCATGTTTGATTTTGTAGGGCCCTTATTTTTTTCTTCATATTAATGTAGAATTTTGAACATTCACTGCCTTTTCGAATTTAGTTTTTCTGCGATGCACCCTTAAAGGACACCTGAACAATGAAACCATACTTGAACACACCATGGAGAATGCATTTAGAGACATGACCACGGGGAGCATTCTTCTCCTGAGCGTGACGTTTTCAAAATAGGGATGTTCGTTTCTGGAGGTTTGCACATGCAGACTCCAAGACAAAAAGCGCAATTCATTCAAATCTTGTACAGCGCTGGCCGGATCGTATTGGAATTTCTTCTAGATATACGCTTGGGCTTAACTGGTTAAAAAATATTCTGGAAGAAGGGTTGATTGGAGGCATTTGTTCATTTCTAAAATTCTTCGGTACTGAAATAAGGACAGATACAAAATGGAGCAAAAATCATAGCTTGGAAACAGTATTTCGTATTTGGATTGTGTTTTCTGCAGGCAATGTTAACGGAAGTCATACAGATAGGGATGATACTTGGTACTCTTCATGCAGGTGTCCTTTAAGTAACGTATGGGCTTTTTGTCGTAAAACAGACAACAAATGAGCAATACTTACCAGGTTGGCAAACATGACTTCCGGTATCCAGAGGGCGCAGACGACGTGAGCCCACCTGTTATCGTCTGTTTGCTTAAAAGCGCCCCCTTTATTCGGACACAGGGCGCAATCAACCGAACGAGAGGGAGACTGTAAGCACCGGCGACAGAGCCATTGGCCTTCAGGAATGTAAGGTATGCCGTAGCACTCCTACAAATAAAATACGAATGAATACTTCAGGATTAAAATGCCACTTGTACGCCCGCTGGTTGGCTTGGCAGGATGAAGTCACGCGGCCACTAAAACGAAACGGATTTGTAAATATTTTGGCGGATAAATACTGGCTGAAAACAATAAAGTCACGCTGAAATCACATTTATAACTACCGTCCCGTTCGGATCTGCCGTTCGACTCCTTCTTTGAACCGACCTTATCGTAAGATGGTACCCGATGAAACATGTGTAGCCTGTATAGTTGTACGAAAAAGTTGCAAGTACTGATATGTAATAGTACAGAACACTATCATTTAATGTGCCTCAGACAGTGCCGATCTTAAGCAGTAATATCCAGTAGAATCCTGTCTTGCTGTATTAGCATCCAGCTTTCTATAGTAGCATGTACAACTTATCAAACTACTATTTTGAGATAATTTTCCATCGGTATATATATAACCTGGATTAGGAAAGACGCAAACATGCATCCATAGAGTAGGGGTAGAACTATCCATGAGTATACTTCTATTAAAAATGCAATATCTATAAAGAATCGGTCGGATTATCTTTTAATTACTTTCATAGAAACTGAGTGGGAGGGGGGCCACATATTCTCCTAAGAAACCGAGCAAGCCTTGACACTAGTTCCTGAACACAATACTCCGTTATCCAAATACGGCAAAGCTATCGCAAAAGCCAAGAGTGATGCGAAAGTCTTCTTAGCGAAGATTTAAATCATAAAAGGCAAGGTAAATAATTCGTCTTTTGAATTATCAAACAGGACAAATTCAATGACGCACGTTCTTTAACTGTAGTAGAGCCTCCTTTTGATTTACACCAGTTTTTTTTTTTTAAATAGGTGCGTGGCTTAGTACTGGTTCAACATCGATTAGCGGTTCAGACAGACTACATGCCGTCAGAAGCAATTAGTTTGGCGATATCTATTTCCGCGATAGCTGGACGCCTGGACCTAACCTGTTAACGTTTAGGCTAAACACATGCAATCGACAACGGCGCCGAACATACAGGAAAAGGGAAAAAACAGGATACTACAACAGTGAATTTATTTGTTTTATTTATTTATTTCAAAATATAGCCAACTGGGGCTGCTACATAACATTGTATATACACTAAAAAAAAGGAGAAAAAAAATGCTGAAGGCCAACAAACAATGTAGCCTACACAAAACTCAATCAGGATGGGTTGAACCCACAGTAAATTTCTTTACCCCATGTTTGCAACAGAGGCATAGACAGGCGCATTTGCGGTCCACACAGGATCATCAGCAGAGGATTGCTCGACGCCAGAATTCGTGACTGGAGAGAAAGAACGGAGGATCGACGGATTTCAGGGGGAGAAGGAACTCCTTCACCAACAAAAATACCCGAAGCACTACAACTCCATCTAAGCCCATGTAGCCACCAAGGTCTTTTCGCGCTTGTGAGATTTGTTTTTGTTTTTTCACAAAAGGCCCAAAAAGAGGAGGGACGCCCGAAAGAACTGCTGAAACCGTCCAATTCGGTTACGTACCTGATGGACTGCTAGGTTGCACATATCGCAGAAGAGGATCACGTTTGTGTTCTCGCATTCACCGTCGTTGCAAATGCAGCAGACCGCATCTTCATCAATGGGGGGACCATGGTGCTTGCCCGTACTCTGGACCTGAAGGAGAAAACATTTCCATATTTTACTCAACCTTGAGACAATTTTCAAGGGTCCATGAGCTTACACGTAGGGGATGCAGCTTTAGTCAAACTGACCCCCGGAAGATCTGGTATGGGGAACAGAGGACTTGCAAAATTAAAGTCAGATTTCAACATACAAATTAGTTATTTATTTATTTATTAGCAGAAAAACGAAGTTAAGCTGAAGCTTCTCTCCCTAGTAAAAACATCAACTATAGTTTACAACACTACACCTTACACGACTACAAGTTCAGTTCAGTTCAGTTCAATTTCATTCATCAAAATAATAAGCACCATTAACTCTTTATGGCCCCACCAGAAGGCCTAACATAAGGCCTGGCAATGGGCGGGGCTTATTCTTTATTCATATAGTCTTAAGGAAACAAACCAAACAAATCAAAAAAAGGAGAGAGAAAAGAATAAAGACATAAGACATAACAAACTGACAAGAAAACGCCCTTCCCCCCCAAAAAAAAATAAAGAAAAAAAAATACTAAAAACAATTCACGTATGCGCTACAAATGAACGATTTTTCGGCAAGATGTCGTCTAAACGAACGTAAATTTGGCAGGGAAAGGGCAATTACGGGAAGAAAGAAGAAGAAAACACCTTTTAAACTCCAGCCCTCAACTCTATGACGGCGTGGTTAAAAAAATGTAAAACTTGCTTAGAATCTATGTGGGGTTTCTTCTCCCATTCACTTAAGAGGCTTTCACAATGAATACGGAAGCGGGAAAAGTTTCTTGAGTAGTGGGCACTGGGCAGAAAAAGTCTCGACTTGAGCTCTCATACTAATGTTTCACCCTTGAAAACTAAGGTAGATACCTGGAAGTACGACTCCTTCTCCAATCGGTCCATAAGAAGCTCAAAGTCAGAGATCGACAGGGGAGCAAGACCATCGAACTTCCTTTTAGAATTCATCATCTCTAACCATGCACAATCTTCCTCGTCCATGTCGTATTCAACTTCATCGTCAAGCTCCTCTGCTGATTTCTCGATATATCTGAAATCGAAGGATTGATAGGTTAAACAGAAGGTTAAAGTTTAACCGAAAAGGACTGGGATAGGACAATCTAGTTACCCGTCACTTATTCACTTAAATTGGCTTGAAGACCCGCTGAAAATGCGTTACTTGGTTGTTCCGCTATTCAGGAATAATCGATTTTCAAATAGTGGAATTTCCGTGTGATTTGTGGTACCTCTAATTTGTTGTATGCCTTACAAGAAAGATTTATGACTTTTTTTTTTTGTTCAGGCACTAAGCAATCTTCACCAGTATCGCCACTGCCCACTGAAAAGCCTTATTGGTGTTTAGATAAAAATTCCCCGCGTCATAGTAGAATTTTCGCTATGGGGACGGCCGCAGATTTTCTGAACGCCATAACTAGAGCAGATAGTGGAAAACAAAAAAATCCCTTTGCAGAATCCAAATAATTCAGTGTCATATTCAACCAAATGACACAAAAATAAGTTGGCTTTTCAGTTAAACTTTAAGTTTCCTGCTTGAATCTATCATCTACAACTGCCAGAGAGATTCCTCAATCGTTGGTCCGGGCGTTCGAGGCGATATCATGGTTAATTTTTACTGTAACGAAAAACGACTCGGGTGTCAAAGCGAGCGGATTCGCGGGGATGTTTTTGAAACTTGGTACACGTCGACGATTCCGTGAATCAGAATAAGAGGAGATGCAGTTATTCAGTTTAACTGTAAGGCCGCTGGATGGGAGAGTTCCTATTATTTAATGGAGGATGGTACAGATTCTAACCTGAAATAGTTTTTCAGACGATCCGGAGCATCGGGAATGTCATAGTCCTCCAGGACAGTGAACTGAGGCTCGGGTAGCTTCACAGCCTTCTTTTCCTCTGAATCAGGGGGGACATCAGTAGGAGGAGGGTCGTCGGTCAAACCTGGAGTTTAAAAAACTTCATTATAATTCAATATTGTTCGTTCAATGCCGAAATGACTGGAGATCTTTGAAGTGTTTTCAATCATCCTTTCTCTAAATTCTGAAAGGATTTGATTCAGAACCGTTCTCCCTAAACTATGGCGGGCCTTTAATTACACTCCCAGTCGAAAGCCAAAATTCTCTGCACGCACAGCTATCCACTGGCGCGATCTCGAAATCGAAACCTGGGCAATCAGATTTAACCAAACGCTTCGAGAGTTTTGCAAGACAATCGTCTAAGTACTGTGAATGAATTAATCAATTCAAAGGCCCGTGGGGCCATGACAGGAAAACAAATCCTTGGAATAATAAAACTTGCGAAAACAAGCTTATAGCATCTAACCAATGTTAACCAATCCCATCATTGACCGAGATGCTGTGTCACGAGCAGGCGGTAATATTCTGCCCACAGTGCCCACCGGACTCCCACCGACGTTTATGCTATGAAACTGAACTTGTCTGACTGAATGTGGCCGAATTTTGTTTGTTTGAAGCAAGATACCTGTGTAGTTTCTTTTAGACAAATGTAACACCTGAATCTACTTTACGCTCCCCTCTGTTTGTAACCGAATAAAACAGCATTAGATAAACATTAAAGTTTAACCGAAAAGGAGTGGGATAGGACAATCTAGTTACCCATCACTTATTCACTTAAATTGGCTTGAAGACCCGCTGAAAATGCGTTACTTGGTTGTTCCGCTATTCAGGAATAATCGATTTTCAAATAGTGGAATTTCCGTGTGATTTGTGGTACCTCTATTTTGTTGTATGCCTTATAAGAAAGATTTATGACTTTTTTTTTTGTTCAGACACTAAGCAATCTTCACAAATATCGCCACTGCCCACTGAAAAGCCTTGTTTGTGTTTAGATAAAAATTTCCCACGTCATAGTAGAATTTTCGCTGTGGGGGCGGCCGCAGATATTCTGAACGTCATAACTAGAGCAGATAGTGGAAAACAAAGAAATCCCTTTGCAGAATCCAAATAATTCAGTGTACTCAACTAAATGACACAAAAATAAGTTGGCTTTTCAGTTAAACTTTAAGACAAGTACAACAAACAATAACCTCCAACTACCAGGTTACTCAGAAGGCACTCACCATTTTTACTACTTTTAGGTGTTCCTTTGTGGCCCTTTTTGGCGGACACCTTGCCACCATTGACTTTGAACGAAAGAGTTTTCGGTGCTTCCGATGCTTCACAAGGCTCCTTTGCAAGATTAGGAAATTTTCTTTCGAACTCATCCTGGAATAAAAGGTTGATGAAAGATAAATGGAAGGACTTGGCAAGCCTTTTCCCTAAGCTTGATAACCTGAAGCTTCAATGCCTCGCAAAACCACAAACAGTCTGTGGCTCGGTTGTGGCTCGAAAGGAGGGTTTCCGCGGTCGTTTGTGTGGCACACTAGTGTGTTTCCGCGACCAATGAGGTTTTATGGCTCGATTTGACAAACAACTATCAAGGTGATTTTCAATTTTGTGGCTCGAACCTGGCATGAATCGAAATTTAGCGGCAAATTCAAGTCCAAAAAATAAATTAGCCTCTTTATCAAGCAGACAGACATAAAACTGCGATCTTTCTAGCACATAATGGCAAGGGCGAAGGTCTATTTATTGAGATTTCATTTGCATTTCAACTGTATTACCGGGCATTTAAAAATAACCGCCAAAACAAAGATAAAGCAGCTTTCCCCAAACACTTTCCGTTGGGATTACATCACATTCCCAATGACAGATTTTGCCAACTGGAAGAGGAGACTCCAAAAGATCTGATCTTCAAGTAAAAACAGTAAAAGACGATGGTGCGAAAATCCACCAACTGTACAGAAGAAATTAAATCCCGAAACAACCCAAACAGCCGCCAAGCTAAATGTGACCGAAGAATGACAGCTTTTCAGGGAGCTTATCACGGTACTCACCCAAAAAGGAATCTACTATGTCCCGAATGGCTTAGAACGGCAAAGGGAAGGCAGACTTCCAGTACAGAACAGAAACTTTGGCTCAATTAATTCAGTGAAACTGAAAAAAAAAAATTCTTACCTTGCTCAGGAGGGCCAGTGGTTCATACATGCTGATGTGTACTGGTTTCCCATCAAACTGGAACTCAACAATCTTCTGAGCATCAGCATATGTAAGGGGATCATCATCTGCTTCTGAAATGTAAACAACATTAAAAAAAAAACTGAAACTGATTCTAATCTGAAAGAAATTGTTTATTCTACAGTTTATTGTTTCTCAAGACCTCACCGAATTACAACTCAATTCGGTTTGTTCCTGCCTCAAATGATTTTTCCACAACCCCAAAAAAGCTGCAGCGTGTTTACATTTACCTATGTAAATACAAAACACAGGCCTATTGCACTGATATTTCCAGCCATTATGCAATCTTTCCACAATTTCGTTGAGAGATACGGTATTGTCATGGAACTAGTAAGAAGAAATAGCAAGCAAGTGCAAAAAACTGAGAAATATTTAATGTTAAATTATTTTGGGTTCAACATGCCTATCCTTCAGGATCCTCCTTTGTGCTTGCTGTTCTAACATACATGCTATTAAGCAATATAACTAATAGAAGCAATATTTCTGGATTTGATAATATAGGCTACTCTCTATCACAAAATAAAGAATGGAGCTGGTTTTGAAGTATTGGGCTGTAAGATTTTAAAGTTTAACCGAAAAGGACTAGGATAGGACAATCTAGTTACCCATCACTTATTCATTTAAATTGGCTTGAAGCCCCACTGAAAATGCGTTACTTGGTTGTTCCGCTGTTCAGGAATAATCAATTTTCAAATAGTGGAATTTCCGTGTGATTTGTGGTACCTCTAATTTTTTGTATGCCTTACAAGAAAGATTTATGACTTTTTTTTTGTTCAGGCACTAAGCAATCTTCACCAATGTCGCCACTGCCCACTGAAAAGCCTTGTTTGTGTTTAGATAAAAATTTCCCGCGTCATAGTAGAATTTTCACTGTGGGGACGGCCGCAGATATTCTGAACGTCATAACTAGAGCAGATAGTGGAAAACAAAAAATCCCTTTGCAGAATCCAAATAATTCAGTGTATTCAACTAAATGACACAAAAATAAGTTGGCTTTTCAGTTAAACTTTAAGCAAGCAACTACATCAAACATTTCTTCCTTGAAAACGAAGCCTAAAGAAAGGCTTATCAGGCAATACACTTCTGGCTGGCTAACTTGATTAAACTTTTTATACCTGACACGAGAATAATTAACGATTATAAAAACGAAATTACCATTTTCTTCACCTCCTTCTTTGCTATGGGCTGTAACATGGGTATGAATCCCTTTGAAAGTTTTGAAAACCTTCTCACAGTCGTTATATGGGCATTCATATGGAGGTTTTGTGGCTTTGACATTTTGGAGAAATCCTTGAATATCCAATCCAGATACCATCTCAGACCTATGAAAATGATGTAAGCAAAAGGTAAGTAGACCTTAGTAGATTTATTTTTTATATATGTATCTAGTAGAGGAATTGACACTGGAAAGGGCAAGGGAACTGTACCCCAAAAGATTATGGGTTGGACTGAATATCTGGTACTGAAACAGATTATTGTGGGGATACTGAACCAAAAGATTGAGAATCTGTGTATGACTCACCTTGTTCACACCTTAGCTCAAGTTCCTTGCAGTGGTGGGAGCTTAGATGCTAGGAGATCAGAAGTTACTCTAGGGTACCAAACCAGTAACCAATCCATGGAGCAATCCTTGCCACTTTAGCCTTAATAAATCTTGTGATTTCCAAGTATACACCACAATTAGGATCTCATTTGATAGCTTGTTATTTACTCTTTAAAACCAGTTATAAAACTACTCACTGCAAGTTTACCAACATCTCTAACCACCATTATAACCAGTCTAGTACACTACAAACTTTCCCATAGCCATGCTCAAAACTTTAGATTGCTTCCAGGGGCCCTTATTCTGCAGAGGTACCCCTTCTTCTGCAGAGGTGTGCCAGTATAAAACACTCTAATGCTTTACCTAAATATTCATTTCATCTGAGGGTGAATCTACAGTTGAGGTATGCGTATGTGAACAGTTACTTTATTGTGAATAGTGCAGTTTTGGGCTAAATGGTAGAATGAAGATCCAAAATACCTATACAGGTGTTTCCACATCCCCTTAATTACCTACTTTGTTTAACTGGTTAGCTTTAAACACAGCAAGTGTATGAAAATGGCAAAGTCCACTGTCAACAAACGTTCACATAGGCATACCTCTACTGTAGCAATCTGAAAAGCTCGACTAGTTTCTGCACCAGCTGTTGTTGGGACTTGGACTACAACTCGCTTCCTTCACTTTCCAGAGCTGTTGTGTTACTCCAGTTTTGGAAGTGATGATGTGGAAAGTGTATCCACTAATTGTGTGAAAAGTGATCTTGTCAAGTCAACGCAAAGTAGGCTAGTCAATCCTCAATGACTTTTCATGATTTCTCGCCCTCAGCCTGCCCTAAGGGGGTTCTTCTTTTGCTTTTAGGAATGCGAATCTGTGATATTGCCAGAATAACCACTGATAGTTCCTACTAGTTACTACCATTACTAACTGCAAAAATGGCTTTAAACTGTGGCATCAGATCTGTATCACACACTGTGACTGTGGTGTCTACACTGAGAATACAGAAACACAACTAAAAACACTTATAACTAATACCTTGCACATGCCAGCATTTTTTTTTGAAAAAAAATAAACAGGGATACATCTAGAGACTGAAGGATTCGTTATAGCAAAACATAAAAAAAATTCATTTACTCTGTTAGACTGTTTGTACCCTAGTTCTACATACATTCAGCTTGAAACTGGCTTGAAGACGAACCTTGGCAAGGGTCGACATTCCAGCCCATTATTTAGGTAGCATTCCAGAGACGTAATATTAGTTACGATCATTATTATTCTTATTATTATTGCCATCAGAGCCCACCGTAATAAGTAAATTGGCTCCTCCCACTTATTATTTTCGTTCCAGGACTGTTAAGATCATTACAATTTACTTATTATGGTCGCAAGCACCATAAGGACATAGGCTAAGTGAATATCGGTTCTGCAGGAACTCACCGTAAGAGTGATGACGTATGTACGCATTGTTATTATTTGATTTGGGTTCCAGAGAGTGTGACAACTACCACAATTATTACAATGATCGCCCTCCTCTTATCATCGTAACTTGTAATAACTTCACTGGAACGCTACCTTATAAGGGCCTTGCTTGCTTGATAAATAAATTGCTTGCAAAACTTTGCTTGCAAATAAAGGGCTGAAATATGGACAAATCAAAGTCCTAGCTTCTAACTGGTCTAGCACCTGTCAAACATCAATTCAAAAAACAAAAACAAACAAATTTTTATTCTTCAGGTTCAGAGGCACCTCACCTTTTTCAATTTAGGCTGTGTCCTTCAAGAAAATCTGGCCAATGGCAATGAGAATGTACAAAAATCTTCACTGTTGGTAAGTGCTTTTTTAGTGAAGACTACAAATAGAGCTAATCCATTTAAAATACCATTACAAATATACCATTTATAAAATGACTAGCTCCAGATGCCAAAGGTTTGCAGCTTTCTTGTCTTTGGGTTGCCCACAGTTTGCAGGATTCTGGAAATAATAAATAAACAAAACTAGAAGCGTCAATTTGTTTGACTTCTTCTCCAGAAGGAATTACGGCGATTTGGAGGGAAATAGTTATAATGACGTCAGAAACAGAAATTAAAATTTTAGAGCTCTATTCTGGATTAGGCGGAATGAAAATAGCATCAGATGGTGAGAATATATTCTTCCACAGCTTGAGTGTGTCTTTTATTTAGTTACTACAGTTTCAAGCAACTTATTTATTGCTGTACGTAGTTCCTTTTATACTCGTTTACATAGTCTAAAAGTTGTCAGTAACAGAACAAAATAGTTTGTTTTTGGGATCCCAAAACGCAAGTGAAGACTGACGGGCAGGGGCGTCGCAATGGGGGATACAGCACCCCCCACCCCACCTTTTTTGAGATTCGGTAGCAAAGGGGTAAATCCCTTCACAAAGGGGTAAATCGGGTCAAAATATGTCTCTAGAACGGTTTATAAGTGTAAAGGCGTCCGCGCGCCTCGCTGGCCGCTCGGCTCTATATATATAGCTTACCGCAATTTTAATTTTAATTTTCGTTTTGACCTGATTTACCCTTCATATATCGGTACAAATCTGTTCGGTATAATGATCGGGATTCGGTATAATTCCAGTATTCGGTAGTTATCACGAATTCGGTGAGAGAATTTACTGGAATTATTTGGTAATTTTTCGCCATTTTTCGCTGCCAGAATCATTCGGTATATTTATGGAGATTCGGTAGCACACAGAATCTCGAATAGCCTAATCAATATCGGTCCAAAATTATTCGGTATCATGATTGGATTCGGTAGTTTATTCGGTATCATTTCCAAGATTCGGTAGGTTACCACGAATAACGACGTTTGTTCCAGTTTTGACGAAAATATATCGAATCCTAATATTATTCGGTAGTCTTTCGATCCCAAAACAATTCGGTATAATAACCGGGATACGGTAGTTGTACAGAATCCCGAACATGCTGTCGGTCTAAACTTTTCGGTATAGTAACTGGGATTTGCTAATTTATTCGGTATAATTGCCAGGATTCGGGAGTTACCACGAACCTCGAAAGTCGGAAGAGGTCCAGTGAAACACTGGTCGCAGACAAAAGGACTTTTACCTTGGATCCCAAAAAGAAAACCAAATCATAAATGTTTCTAAAATTCTGCCTGCGGTCCTTTTTGTAATATTATCTGTTTTGTGGAAGGGCGCGTCATTTGACTGGGGTTTTAAGCCAGTTTTAGGATTGGGATTTCGAAACATTAAAGTTTAACTGAAAAGCCAACTTATTTGTGTGTCATGTAATTGGATACACTAAATTATTTGGATTCTGCAAAGGGATTTTTTTGATTTTTCACTATATGCTGTGGTTATGAGGCTCAGAATGTCTCCGGCCGTCCCCACAGCGTAAATTCTATTATGACGGGGGAAATTTGAATCTCAACACAAATGCGGCTTTTCAGTGGGCAATGGTGAGATTGGTGACGATTGCTTAGTGCCTGAAAAAAAAAAATGATAAATCTTTCTCGTAAGGCGTACACCAAAAATGCAAGCGCATAGAGGCACCACAAATCACACGGAAATTCCACTATTTGAAAATCGATTATTCGTGAATAGCGGAACAACGAAGTAACTAATTTTCAGCGGGTCTTCAAGCCAATTTAAGTGAATAAGTGATGGGTAACTAGATTGTCCTGTCCTAGCCCTTTTCGGTTAAACTTTAAAGCTAGAATCTGGATGGAAGTAGTTAAATTTGACAGGAAAAAGCTGACTTTAAGAAAATCTCGCCTGCGGCGCTTTTGACTAGACTACAGTACCTGCTGCTGCCGGAGCTTCTTAGATTCTCGGTGTTTAATCCACGATAAATGATAGAATTTGTAAGAGAAGCAGTTAAATTTTAGCGTACAGAAAAAAAAAATTCGCCCGTGGCGCTCGATTTAGTTTTCTCTTGGGTATAATACCGTATAACAGATAGAAGCTGTTACTGCAATCGTGCCCGGCTGTATATTCTCCAAGTGGGTTTCGCCAAAACGCCGCGTATAGTAGTTGGCTTATCGTCTTTCATGGTGCCCTTTAATGTTAATACGCAATCCTTTCATGTTCCATAATTTAAAGCTCGAAAAATCAGCTTCTAGGATTCGGTAATATTTTTGAGAGATTCGGTAAAATTTTGGCTCTGCACCCCCCCCCCCCACCGAAAATGTACTTGCGACGCCCCTGCTGACGGGAACCTATGATTTCGTAAAGATTGTCTGTCCGCTAGCACGATAACTTTCGAAGGGACTGAGATATTTTGTTCAAACTTGGTGTGAGGATCCTTTGGGTCAAAGTACAGGTCAAGTTCATAGATAGGACCCATAGCCATATATTTAGAATGGGGACGGGGTTTCAAATTAAGGGGTGAACAAAAATAGTTTTCAAAAGCTAATGAGGAGGGTGGGGCCAAGCGGGGTTTTACTTGGCTTCCGAAAGGCAACGAAGATGTTAGTACTGCTTCGTCCACCCAGCACTGAGTAAATCTGCTTGCAGTCAGATACAGTAGCTTACGAATGGTCAGTATTGCCACGCTAATACAATTTATCGAGCTTCTAAACATCAGAAAAAGTGTGCATAGTATTACTTAAAGCACATAAGTACAATTTGACGACCATTATGTTGTAAAAACAAATTACTAAATTAACGGATGAACAGCACGAAACTAACAATAAGCAGTTGTAACAGAACAAAACGTGTTCTTTCGAAGAAAAGTTTTTCAAATTCAAATTCAAATATTTTATTGGCCTCCGAGATCGGAGAGTATAAAATGAAATAAATACAAACTAATTGGCCCAACATGTAGTACTACAAAAAAACAATCTGGCCAAAAAATACTAAATATACAAGAAAATAGAATTATACACACGCGTTAAACTATATTAACTCTTTAACCGCTAAATGTAGGTTATGAGTAAGAGAAGACATTTTCGACTTTTTTAGACATTTTTACTTCAACTCCCAACAAAGTAGAACTTTAGTGCTCCCCGTGACAACGCAGCGGATGGTACAAGAACGACCGTGCAGTAAACCTGCTAAATGTTTTCGGAACATGCATCGTGGGCTTAAATGCACGAAGTGTTGGCTATTATAAACAGGGTAATCCTGATCATTAACGGTTTTATTCTAGCGCAAAGACGCCACAATATTCGCATCGTCGCTTCTTTGGAGATCAATACTAATGCTGTGAAAGTCTACGAAGCGAATTTTGGCAAAGGAAGCATCTCAAACCGAAATATTTTATCTCTTTCCGTGGACGAGATTCAAAAGTTGGGAGCGAACTGCATTCTCATGAGCCCACCTTGTCAGCCTTTCACAAGGTAACCTTATCTAAAAAAAACTAGCATAATAGTTGCAACCCACGGTCAAGCTCTTGGGCTCACATTCCTGTCAGAATTTCCAGCACTATCATCAGTTCAGAAGGAAAAGTTGATACGTATTTTGTTTCCTGGGCGGAATCGACGAAAATTCAGCTAAGCGCCCAGAGAAATGAAAACTTGCTTTATATTCTGCCTTTTAGATTACACCTAGCTCGCTTATGGAATTATAGGCTTATGAAATCCCGCCTTTCGCCGCTGTTTTATTTTGCTTTTTAGCGCTTTTGTGGCCGAGCCGAGTTTTGCCAGCCACGCAACGCAAACTTCGCCCAAAGCTTCAAAGGTCCGCCGACAACTCTTTCACACATAAGGACAAACCCTAAAGTACACACGTAAAGTAGCCTACAACTTTTTGGAATAAATGAATGATTTTCTTTATTTCTTGTTTATTTTCTTTATTTCTTGCTCTTTATCTTTGGATTGTTGTCGTGTTTGATGCGGATAGGGTTGTGACAAGTGATTTTGTTAAGAGATTAAATTTTTCTTAATTAGAGAAGTATTAATTATTGAGTTCCTGAACTGGCCGTTTAGAGCCTTCGGCATGTTCCGGAATTCATCTATTGATTTTTTTTACAAATAGAGCAATCTTAAAGACCTAATCCAAACATCCTGTTTATCTTCTTTTACTGATCGCAAGCCACCAGTTTATTTAGATTTGAACTTGTTGTTTCGGCTCGAGAAAAAACCCAGGCAGAACGTCTTCTTTTCCAGATGACGAAATTTTCCCCGTTTGATTAGCAAAGAATTATAAGACTTCATTGATTATATCCTTCTGTCTTGACAAGTACCAGACTGGTCTTGGTTTTTTAATTTATTTGTTAGGAATTTTTTTTTTTTTTTAATATGCTCATTGTTTGACGGTGTTTTTTGTGGTTTTGAACAGTCATAGTGGCAGTAGGGATGGTTATCATTGTGTGTGTGGTAGAAATACTGTTTTTTTGTGGTCCGCTTTAAATCTCAAGCAATCTCAAAGAATGGCGCGTGTCTTCGGTTCTGCTTTAATCACCTCTTTATCCTTTTAGGCTCGGGAAAAAGCTCGACGTCGAGGACGATCGCTGCGACTCCTTTCAGCACGTCATATCCCTTTTGCCAGATACCCCTGAGGTCAAATTTCTTCTAATAGAAAATGTCAGCGGATTCGAGTCGTCCACGATGCGAGATAATGTCGTCAGCGTTCTAAGGGAAAGCGGGTTCTACTTTCGTGAGTTTTTGCTCAACCCTGTTGACATGAGAATACCGAATTCCAGGCTAAGGTATTATATGGTGGCAAGGAGGGACAAGGACTTTGAGGAAATTGGTTCTGGAGACGTAAGTGGGATGGTGAGTATCAGCCGTGGAAGTCATAATCGCAAGGGGGTCATTTGTGTTTGCAACAGGCCTAACGACCATTTTCCTTATCTCTCCTAAAACTTAAACTCCGTATCGAAACCTGGACTTCTTACTTCAGTTTCGGCTTCATACAACTGTGTTTCTTTTGACGGGTTTTAAATAAATTGAACTGAACAACTACACCCAAAGTCCAAACAAGCTTTCAGGCATCAGACATTCATATCCTATATTGCAAAAATATTTGGAGCAAGAAAGAAAATTAAAACGAAAGAAGATATTCAAGACGTTCCCGTAAGGATAACTTGTCTGAACGTAGATGCCTGTAACTCACAAGTGTGATACTGCCTAGTATGACACTTGTGAATTTAGAAATCGCCGAACCATTTACTTGAAACTCCAGCCGCACCATTGAAAGAAGAATGTGTGTGCAACTTCATTAAAGGTGGGAGACAGTTTCGTCAAACAGGTACCACCGTATAGACAGGAGTGTGTGCTTTGGTCAGAAATAGCAGCTTTTGAGACGGTTTGTAAGCGGCGCATCCACAGCGGTGAGAATAGCTTGAAATGCGACTGGAGACCAGCCGAATGGCTCATAGAGGAATTTCCAAAATCCGCCCCCCCCCATCGCCTCATTTAGCCAGCGAAACCTCACAGGATTCCGCTTATCCTTTATCCGGCCAGTTCTTCCCGCTCTGTGGAGATGAAAGCGAAACTGTGGTCCGCAATAAAATAGCTTCGGTTCTATGCCGGGTAAGTAGGTCTTCAGCAATCCTTTGTTCACACAGACTGCGTTTCTTCTCTGAAAAGCTGCGTCTCAGTCAAAGTTGCGTCTTGACGCCACTATTTGGCGTTTAAGAAAGTTAACGTCATCATCTTCTGGAAGACCAGTAACTTACACGGTCTACCTGCACATAAAGAGCGTTTACACCCTTCTAGCAATAGTAACTAAAAGTTACTATTTTCGTTCTAAAAGTTACTATTTTCGTTCCAACCTCGTGAAAAGGTACTACGCTGGCCGTTCCAACCTTCTCGAAATAGTAACTGATAGCACGATCTTTGACTAATAGTAACTATTTGCTTACGTAGTAAGTAATTTGCTTACTTACGTAGTAAGTAATTTGCTTACTTACGTAGTAAGTAATTTGCTTACTTACGTAGTAAGTAATTTGCTTATTTAACGTAGTAAGTAATTTTCTTACTTAACGTAGTAAGTAATTTGCTTACGTAGTAAGCCTGTTAACCACAAATCTCTGTGACGTGATTGGCCGGATCTGTCCACTGCCCGATATTTTGCCTGAAATAGAAAAATGCATTCCAGCCTTGACGCCAAGAAGCCACGATTCGTGACGTCATTCGTAGTAACTAGGATGGAACACGCTCGAAGTTGTCAATAGGGCTTGTGCGGAAGGGTACACCTAAACCAAGTTGTACAAGCTTATTACGGCTAGTTCACTTACTATTACCCTTCTTTGCAGCATCGTAACATTCCGTACTGCCTCTGCAGCATCCCGACTACAGCTGCTTCTGATAACTGTGATAGCTGCCACAAGAAGACAAGATCATGGATTTCAGGAATAGTTCGGTCCGACTCCAATAAACTCAGCGACTTCGTGGACATGAACGAAGGTGAAGAAAAACATCTTGTACCAGACAAAACGCTTCTGCGATATGCCAATCTGCTCGATCTGCGAACACGCGAATCGACTTCCACCTGCTGCTTTACTAAAGGTAGTTCACACGTCAATGGATACTGTTAATCCGTTCCGTTGATCAATTTTGTTTGCACTGACATCTCCGTCTGTTACCAGGTTCCGGCCGAACTACATCAAGGCGAAAAGTTACTGCATATAATGACCAAGTATTTTTTATGGCACTTGCCTATCGACCAAGTGCCATATACCGATCACTTTTCGGTCTGTCTGTCGGTCTGTCTGTCAGGCCACTCATCTCGAGTTAGGGTACTTCCAGAAGTGCTAGGACGATGAAACTTGGCAGGCATATTAGGGACCCGACCAAACTAACTTGGAAATAGTCACTTCCCCGATCCGACCACCGTGGGGGGAGTGGAGGGAGGGGGAATCCGGAATATTGACGTATTTATAACTTTTGAACGGGGAATCGGATCTTAATGAAACTTGATATTTGGAAAGACCTCGTGTCTCAGATGTCACACTTCAAGTTCGGAATGGATCCGGTTACTTTGGGCGGAGTTGGAGGGGGGAACCGGAAATCGTGTAACATGTTCAGAGTGGACGGATCGGGATGAAACTTGGTGGGAAGAACAAGCACAAGCCCTAGATACATAGTTGACAAGACCGGACCGGATCCGAATACTGTGGGGGGAGTTGGAGGGAGAATTCCGGAATTCCGGTGATCCCGACTTAAGATGCTTACACATGTGCTAGGATGATGAAACTTGGCAGGCATATTGGGGACCGACCAAACTAACTTGAAAATAGTCACTTCCCCGAACCGACCACCGTGGGGGGAGTGGAGGGAGGGGGAATCCGGAATATTGACGTATTTATAACTTCTGAACGGGAATCGGATCTTAATGAAACTTGATATTTGGAAAGACCTCGTGTCTCAGATGTCACATTTCAAGTCCGGAATGGACCCGGTCACTTTGGGGGGAGTTGGAGGGGGGAACCGGAAATCGTATGACATTTTCAGAGTGGAAGGATCGGGATGAAACTTGGTGGGAAGAAAAAGCACAAGCCCTAGATACATAGCTGACAAGGCCGGACTGGATCCGAATACTGCGGGGGGAGTTGAAGGGAGGGTTCCGGAATTCCGGTGATCTCGACTTAAGATGCTTACGCATGTGCTAGGACGATGAAACTTGGCAGGCATATCAGGGACTTTACAATTTTAACTTGAGAACAGTCGTTTCTCCGATTTGACCATCGTGGGGGGGGGGGTGGAGAGTGGAGGAATCCGGAATCTTGAGGTTGTCCAACTTTTGAACGGGTGATCGGATCTTACTGGAACTTAATATTCGGAAAGAACTCACGTTTCAAATGTCCCATTTCAAGTTTGGACAGGATCTGATCAATGTGGGGGAGTCGGGGTGGGGGTGGAATTTTGTGACACGCTTAGAATATAGCTATTTGGATGATACTTGGTGGGAAGAACAAGCATAAGCGCTAGATGCATCAGGGACAGAACCGGACCGGATTCGGTCACTCTGGTGGGAGCTGGAGGGGGTCCAGAATTTAGGTGATCACAATTTAAGGTACTTCAAGATGTGCTAGGACGATGAAACTTGGCTTGAACATTAGAGACTTGATAGGATTTGCTTAGAAATTGTCACTTCCCTAATCCGACCATCCCTTAAAGTACTCATCTTAACCGCAAAGTACAAAAAATACTTTAAGCAAAACCTACATTTTCATGATCGCCATGAGCCCATGATCATTATTGCCTCAAGGGTTTTGCTTAGAAATGAATTTCTAGCACCCTTAAAGTGCGCATCTTAACCGGAAAGTAAAAAAATAAACTTTTCACCAAACTATATATATATATTCATGATCCTAAAGGGCCCAGGATACTTTTTGCCTCGAGGGTTTTGATTACAGATGAATTTCTAGCGCCCTTAAAGTGCATATCATCACAGCCAAGTGCAAAATTTTTTTTTTTTTACCAAACGATACATTCTCGTGATTTCAAAGGGTCCATCACAATTCTTATTTCAAGGGTTTTGCTTATAAATGATCACAACAAACCCACGAACCGGCGAATTTCTACTTTCATCCTTTTACCAAGCCTTGCAAGTGCCATATGAGCTTACAGCTCTTGTTTTGGTTTACTATGCGCAGACATAGTAGAAACTTCCTAATTTTACCAGATTCTGGCCCAGTTTACTATACGAGCTGAAAATTCGGTACAGAATCGACCTTCTGGTCAGTTCGACTCAAACAGTTTGTCCATAAATTCATTTTTAAACCCTCTCCCACCCCTACATGTACAAAGCCTATCGAGATCCCACTCTTGACTTGAAGAGTATATGGGTTTTACTTACGTGTAGGTGGAAATTATCGAGGGGGTGCTAACTTGGTGGACACCACTGCAGTTCCTTCGTGGGCACTGCTCACTTACTGTACAGCTATTTTGGGAGTAAACACCCTCTCGGGAATAACGCAAGGGACTAACACACCGCGGACTAGATAAAGGGCTCTAACATCGAACATTCGTACTATTCTCGAAACGACGCAGGTTGGCAGGGAAAACTGGTTTGCAGTAGATTTTTTTATATGTATTTCTTTACTTCAGGGTATACGCATCTTGTGGAAGGTTCTGGGTCCATTTTCGTCGGAAACCCAAACGGAGACATCAAAACTGCCTACGAAGATTATAATAGACACAAGGATACAAACCCGAATAAAGCTGTCGAATCGCTCAAGAGCCTACGGCTTCGGTATTTCACTCCAAGCGAGGTGAAGCGGTTGATGTGCTTTCCAGAAAATTACCACTGGCCTAATGCCGTCAGCGATAAGACCAAGTACAAGCTGCTGGGGAATAGTGTGAATGTGTATGTTGTTAGCCTTCTTCTTGCAATTCTAATAAACTAAAAAAATAGAAAATGCGGGATTCTCCCTCTCCATCCTCTATACAGATGGTCGAATCCGGGAAATGATGCTTGGATTCTCCATATCCCAGATCAAACCAAACATGCAGACAATGCAGTTTAGTTGCTATTAGTCCCGCAATGGTCATCACCGTCAACGTTTACCTAAATCTCTGCTAAAACTTGTGTTTAATTATATTCTTTCAGCAGAAAAAGGGTGCGAACCTATTTGCTGATAAGAGTTTTGCAATATCCTTCAGTTAAAGCATACTCGCACAAGTTACTGTTTATGTTCCGATATTCAAAACTATTTGAATCTTACGAATTGTCCAAGGCTCTGGCGGTTTTAAGCCTTTCCTAGGTCCATCGACTTCTAGCAAAAACTCGGCAAAACTCAGATAACCAGTTTTGCTCATAAATAGCATGATACGCGAACACTCTTTGGGAGCATAATGCGCATGAAAAATAGTGAATCGTGGCAAGTGCAAAGATTAGTGAGGTTTCATTATTGGGCTTAGAATTTAATATTTGAAATTTTGGTCTCCGGGCTTAAGAATTAATGAATGCATTTACGGAAGTATGTTGCATTGGCACTATAGACACGACGAGTCCTTCAAAGCACACCTCTTACTAGAAATGATCTTTTATCATCATTTTTTAGATAAAATGGCTCAGAAATACCGTCTTCAAAACTACCATTACTTTCCACGAGAAATCAGCGATTTCCTTATCAGCGCCTGTCCCCAACCTTCCCTCTCTCCAACGCTACAGCTGGACTCAAATTATTTGAAAACTGAACGCGCCTTGGTTGAAAAGTGGGAAAACCAAGCAAAACAAAACAAGTCCAAAACAGGCGGTAGACCTGATGGTCTAACATTTCTTCCAAAATGAAAATAATACTTCGAAGCTTCTCATGTCCTACTTTGTGAGTGCCAAAAGTCGGCTAGGCCAAAAAATTATTAAAAGGTCGTAGGTGCAAAACGAAACAATTTGCGAAAGGCGGGATTTCAGAATCTTTTAATCCCATAAGGGAGCTAGGAATAATATGAAAGGCAGAATAAGCAAGACGGGTCCTTTAAAAAAGTTAAAGCTTCTCTTTTCTGCTCACTGACGTACTATCTCTGTGTGACGGATGCTGATATGAGGCGAGGGCGACAAACAGAGACTAATTCGCTTGGAGCACTGAACTTGGTCGGCTTCCGTACGCCTGTCTTGAAGGGGAAAATCACCAACATCGTATGAAGCTCGAAAATCATTGGGCCGACGATCCATATAATGCTGGACAAACTTGAAGAACTTATTCGTCAGCCATACAAGCTCAAGAATTCGGTTTTATCACGCACAAAATAAAACCACGGGTTACTTTATGCTGTTTTAGAAGTAGTGAACTGAAAGACAAAAATGCTCCTCAGCCGGGATTTGAACCCAGGACCCTCTGCTTACAAGGCAGGCGCTCTAACCGTTTGAGCTACCGAGGGCTTGTGAACACAGTTCGCAAACCACTACAATAGTCCGGTAGAAGCCGGCCACAGGAACAGTGATCTCGGCCGAAGGCAAATTCATCTAATCATTTCACATCCCCAAGTCACGGAAATTATAATACATAGATGGCACTTTATACAAGGGACTTTTGTCACGGTTTACAGTAAACGACAAGTTTACAATGAAACTCTCGGTTGGGGAGACAGAAGTGTTGTTCGAAATTATATAAGGGACTTTTGTTCATTAGTCACGGTAAAAGTCCCTTGTATAAAGTGCTATCTACGTATTACTTTATGCTGGTTAGGAATTTTACTCGTCGGTCATTACTCTAACTCGCGTCGAAACTTCTCTGGGACACCACCACCCCAGTGGTAGCCAATTTTTTTTATTTTTTTTTAACGAGTGAAAATCGGGATGGAAGACTCTTCTGTGACCCGTAAACCGGACTCTGTGTAACTGTTAGTCAACATATTTATCCCTTTAATTAGAAATCTGTTTAAAACAAAGCCTTTAAGCCACTCTTGCAAACATGAACTTAGAAATTTCACCTCCGTTGGGTTCCATTACGGTAGCTTACCCACGATACTTCCTTCACGGAAATCGGAATCATAACCAGGAATCCACGGTTACAACGGAAGAATACTCAACGTACGCCCAAGTTACTGACACCGAACCAATTACCGGAAACAGAAATGAGCACCGAGAGGGTGCGCGAATCCCCCCCCCCCCCCCAAAAAAAAATCATAGCCTACAAGGGAACTCAGAAACTGCCGCAGTTCTCATTCGCAGTAAGAGGAGCTTTAAACAAAATAATTCAACGCTGCATTCATATTCCTTAGCTATAAAGACGAATGAATTACTCAATGTTTATATCTTGAGGCATGTCGGACCGTGATTATGCAAATACTCCATTCACCTTCCCTCTAGAACTCAAGGGTTGTCCTTTATCGGCCATCTCTAGTTATAGCGGAGCCTAGAGATTGCATACACGGTCGGACAAGGGAGATACAAAAATGCTCTCTATAAACAATCTGATTTTCACTCGCTGTACCGTCAGATGTTTGATACCAGGTAACACATGTTTGCCCATGCGTTAAACGTTATGAGAACAAATCTGTTTTGGTCCATTTAAATTTTGTATTTTTCGCAAAACATAAAACTTAATGGGGTCATAACAGACATATTATCGTAACATTTAACACGTGGATGTGCAAACATTTGTTATCTGTTATCAAATGTCTGACAACGTGGTGGTTGGTCTCGTGCTTGCCTGTGCTCTTGTTTCTGATTTCTGTTGCTACTTTCCACTGCCAATTCAGATAGTACCTAAGAAAAACTAGTCTTATGACAAGGAAGTTAAATACAGATGGCAGGGTTTCGGGTAATCTCTAACGGTGCGGAGAGACGATCAGGGTTGGCGGTCGCTGGTGGAATTCCTGCCAGGACCACATTCCTCCGCATTGCCGGATCGAACTGACGATCATGAAGAAAATCCGGTCGGCAAAATCCGATCGTCTTTCCGCACTAAACGCTGAGTAATACTCTTGATGACTAACTCTCCTTGCCGATGCAAAATCAAGTGTACCTAGCGGAAGAGCCGGAAGCGGCACCACAGCTGTCCTCAATGATCACCGTGATTGGTTGATACAGGATTCGAGTTGTTGAGTCTGAGTCGTTAGTGAGACGTTTTCTCGTTCTTCCTGAGGATCACTGGCGTGTTTTCGACTTAGTCATATAAAGTATTTCAGCGCCATTCGGCTAGTTTAAGTCCACACCCGCTAGATGGCTCTGATTTTCTGCTCCGCCCGACAACAGCTCCGAAGAAAAGAAAACACCCCACCATGCGTTTCCTTATCCCAATGGTACTGTCTCAAATACAAATTCACTTCGAACCCAGACACTCGCTGAATATTCTTTCGCTGACTTCAACGATCCTGGGCAAGTCTCTTCCATCAACACCCTCTATCACTTACGATGTAAAAATAAGTCATTTGGTCAAATCACCTCAGAGATTTCGCTGCTCGGATCCAGATTGGCTCCTGCCTCGGCCTACGTCACTAATGCACACCCAATCACCTTCGACGTTACACTTCCAGAGGCTCACCTGAAAAGGTAAGTGATGAGATCTGCGTCAGTATTGACTGAAGGGGGGGGGGGGTATAATCTAACAGCTTCGATCAGCAATCACAGTGCAGAATTTACTTGAAGTTTACTGAAAAGGCAGCTTATTTTTACATCTGAAATTTGTATACTCTGAAACATTTTGACCCATCTAAGGGACTTTGCATTTTTTTTTCCACCCGAGGCTCTCGTAAAGACATCCAGAATTTGCGCTGCTTGCACAACAACCCAAAAGTCATCCAGACGCGGACATTTTGGATTAGAAAACAAGCCTGCATTTGCCGGATTAAAGACGATAAGCGGGCTTATTTTTCGGCAACGAAAGATTAAGTTCATTCGATGAAATCCAGTATCTGTGGACAGCGGACAAACGGAGTAACGCTGTTTTTATCGGGTTTTTAGGCCTACTTAAGCGAATACATGATGTGTAGCGAGACTGTCGGGTCTTAGCACTTTTCGGTTGACTTTAAAGAAGTTTTTCCATCCCATGCATTAAGAGCTTGTCTTCTCTGTCGGGCTCTGGACCTTTTTGTTACTTAATTTGTTATTTAAAAACTTAACGTGAACAGTCCAATTACACCCACGCTTTTGTAGCCGAAGCAGACAATTCTAGCGGTTGTCGCTCAGGGTATAAATCGTACGAAATTGTTAAAAACTCTGCTCATTTCTTAAACCTAGACCTAACCCTCTTTCCAACAACTTCAAGTCTTGAAACTCTGGACAAGTGAACCAATAAACATTAGTTCCTTGGGCCCTTTCTGCCTTAAAACAGGTTTGTATTGATTTTCAGAGGACCAAAAATAAAGTCCCTCCCAATAGGAAATTGGGTCAATAATGCAAGCAACTGTTACAAATGAGCTCACAATACGCTGTTTCTGCTTTTTAAACACTGTTAGAAATTGGATGCGCATCCTTTTGTTAAATGTTATGACTGATGCTGAAAGAAGGTGGAGTGTCACAGAATAAGGCGGGTTTGTATGAACCGAAGGCTGATGTTTGGAGTTTGGAAAACGGCCTCTAAAGAAAAAAAGACAAATAAACTATGGTACCTTATTGTCACCACACGAAACGGCGAGAATGTTTCCAGTGATAGACCAGCTTACATGCCAGACCACATCGTTGAACTTGTGAAGTACTTGAGAGTTCCAGGTGGACGTTGTTCCGTCGTTACTCCAAATGATCACTGTTTGATCCTGAAAGATTATCGTAATTTGAGCTTGGGAGCGATAAAGGTAAAATGGATCTGCAATGGGGCACCGGGAGCATTTTTTTTTTGGGGGGGGGGGAGGGTGGATAGGGAACGGAGGTTTTTTTAGGTTTATCTGTTTTTCCCCCCATGGACCCTGGGGAAACAAATTCATCCATTCATTCACGAGACTTCAGAACGCTGTCGTGGCCATCGAAGGGATCCAGACGAAGAACCCTCTTCGCCACATCTACCAGTCGGATCAACGTAGCATCAACGCATCTATACTACTGAGTGACAATATGTCTGGGCAACAGCCCACCTGAGAGACTACCCGCGACTCTTCTTGAATGTGAATGCCCAAGCACCTCATGAGTAGCTGGGAGAACTAAGGTCTAAAGTAAGGTAAGGTTGTTCACCTGGGAGCAGCTTGCGATGAGAGACTTGTCGACTCCAAATGAGGGGGCCCAGGCTACATCCCTGACCCAGTCACTGTGTCCTTCTAATTTCGTCTCCGGGATCCATTGGTCATTTTCTTCCCTACATGAGAAAGAAAAGCTGAGTGATTGGAGAACGGAAGCGTTCCGAGCAAGTGAGTCTGGGATAAAGGGATCAAAGGAAATGCTTAAAAGTAAACCTATTAGTAAAACTTTAAATTTAGGGAGATTCCTCAGGATCGCCCAACAACACGAGGCATGCCCCTGAGCTGAAAGTTATAACTTTCAGCCATTTGTTTGGCAGTAACTGTAAGTACAGTTACTGTACTTACAGAGCATAATAGCCATTTGTTTTACACATACATGCGTACATGAATGCCTGTGATAGTGATGCGGGCAACAAACATGTCAATTCGAGAGAAAATGTGCAACAAAAATGTAAAAGAAAATCTATAGCCTAACTGTCACCTCAGCCTAAGATGACAGCTAACCTCGAAAAAACGTGACGTTACTTTTTCGAAGGTATACAATAAGGATTAGACAGGAACCACATAAGCAATGCACTAATTTGCAACATTAACCCCGGAAAAGACATTTCTGTTTATTTAATCCGAGCAAAAGCTGATCAACGAAAAAAAACAGTAATATGATTGAGTTTTATTTTAAGTCAGGACCTATCACTTCTAAAACCAGTTCCAGCTCCGCTCAAATAGTCTGCCACTCCTCAGGAACAATAAAATTTTTAATAGGGAAAAAGGCGGCCCGGAAAACATGCCTTTGTCCTCCTTGAAACAGCGCAAAATAACACTAGATAATAGCGCCAACACTTGACAAAATTGACACACACTCGAGTAGCAACGATATTAGCACCACTAGCGATAGCGAACGTCCCTACTGAAACTCAATCAGTCGTTCATCAGCGCTGGCTTCGATAACTTCATATTCTGAACATAGCAAAAAAAATCATACAGTCTCCAATTTTCCCTTGGTATGTGCAGACCGCATCTTTGCATTACTAGAAATTTCTAAACCCGCAAGTTTGTCTCGCTTTAGATGTCCCAATCGTGGTGGGCGGCGCTACGAGTATGGCCCGTTTGCAAGGCATGGAAAGCATACGTTTTGGCGCTACTCTCTAGTGTTATTTTGCTCTGTTCTTGAAAGGTTGAGGAGGAGAATTCGTCCCACTTCTTCTTGGGAGGGGTTTGGTTTGGTTTCATTTCCCCGCACTGAAATCCTTGAACCCAAACCAAGAAAGTTTCGTTTGTTTTGTTTATGGTTTTTCGGACCAAATAAATAACATTTTACAATTTTCCATATAACTCTGCAGATAGCATTACACAGTGGTATTTTACGTTCTTGCTTTCAGCTATAAACGGTTATAAAATGGTACATACCTCCATACTGTAACTAAGTTATCACAACCTCCCGTCACGAATCTCTTCGGTGCGAGTCCCTTTGCAGAACTAAGGCCTTCAGGACTGCAGGAAGCAACGGAGGGGGCCCAGCTCACAGCATTACAACCAATCTAAAATGAAAGTTGGTTTCAGCGCAAACATACTGGTAAGACCAAGGTTTCAACGTTTATTACTATTCGTCACTAAAACAATTCTAGATCATCACTTACTTGTCTAAACTTTTCTATACCTTTGGTTGAATCTATTAGGTGGATGGGAATCTCGATTACTAGTAATCTACGGTCACTTCGTTCGCGACTGACGCTAAGCTTAAGCTCCAGATTGGTTCCTCAAAAATTGTTGCTAACAGAAGTAAATATAACCGTAAAGCGCTAGCGAAACTGTACTCGACCTATTGTGACCACTCTGTTTTATTTTTGTATGAGTTGTTTCCAATTTTTCTTAAAAAAGATAACCGAGCTCTCCGCTCCGCGTATTTCCGGTACTTGAGATTTTTACTTTATTTACCACCGTGGTATAAGAAAAGAAACATTATCAAGAATTTTAGTGCTCCGGATGTGACGGCAAAGCTGGCCTTGCTACACGAGGGGCTGTCCGAGTCTGCAATTTCGAACCTTGAGCCTTTTCATGCTCCGATGCTTTTCTCGCAGTTAAGTTGTTTTTCTTTCTTTTTGGTTTCTTTTTGTTTCTAGTTCATTACTCCACTTTTTCCTGTTTACTGTAGTGGATTAAAAATAAATTATTATTATTATTAATACACAACAAATCCAACATTAAAATTAAACAATATTACAGGTTCACAGTGATTTCGGGATTTGAACCGGAGAAAACTAGGTCGAACGGATCAAACCCTTCCATAAAAATAAATAAATAATCAATACAGGAAACCAATCAACTCAACTCTGGGTGGTACAACCACCGCAAACAACAACCAACACAAAGCGAGATCAATGCACCCACCCCACAAAAGAACAACAACACCAACAATAACAAAACACTCCGCAGCGCAGATGGGAAGGATAACCGAGAGCCAGCAATTCTCGAGGAAAACGACAACAAAAATACAAAACAAACAATAAAAGGGGAATACATTCAATCTAAAAAAAATGTTACTTATGTGTTCTTAAACTTTTGTATGAGGATTTCAGAAAGCTGCCTTTTTACATTCCGAAGAAATTTTTTCGAATCTATTGTGGAAAAAATAAGTTATCATAAATTTGCATAACCAGCTTTTTACCGATTTGCTGGATACATCTAAACCGCTAACAATTACAATATTAATTTTATGCGTAACCAGCCAGAGAGTAAGAGACATGGATGGCGTAAAAAGAAACAGAAAGTAAAAGAGAAGAAAACATTGTTACAAGGATAGGCTAAAGAAAGAAACAAACCAGGACATCATTATCTGTCTACAACATTAGCGACCAAACTGTTCTGACCAGTAAGCTAGTCAGACCGTAGCTACTATGCTTCCAAGAAACCTTTGTATGTATTCAACACCAAGCGGTCCTAGCACTTCAAAAAATAGGAAGGGGGGGTTGGTAAACAAAGTGTCGGATAAGGGGGTGAGGAGTACTTACAGCATGAGCATTGTCAATCTTTCTTTCAATCCACTCGCTGTTCGTTGCGGTAAGGACAGAGACGCATCCATCCGAGCTGGCACAGGCTAATATAAGACCATACTCAGGAGGGGCCCAACACACTGAGTTAACTGAAAGATAAACAGGCACTTAGCAGGTTTTCGCGACTTCAATAGGCTGAAGCACTGTCATAGCCGGCGTGTTGAGGGGACAGACGACGTATTTACATTAGAGATTGAATGAACGAATGAATACTTTCATTGCACTTCGGTGAAATAGAAATAACGGAGCAAGCTAGGAAAAAAAAAAAAATGAAAGACCGTGGTGTGAGAAAGTGTTACGACCGACGGCTTAGTGTATCGTGATATGTATATATGTGTGTACACTTGTTTGTAGACGAAAGCCCCAAAAGGCAACGGTGCATAGGACATCACAAAGAAATACCAAATTCATTTGCTTCTCCTTATAGAGAAGAATGAACCTATATCTGAGTACCTCCGTCACGTACGCGGCTATCATAGACTCTCAATAATTAAATAAAAAATACATGCTACTGATATTCGACGCAGGCGTTCATCATTCGAACAGAAACTGCAGGAACTCCGTTCTTCCAGTAGAGGTATACTTCTTTGAACGTTAGTTTTTCAGTGACAATATTCCAGATTGGCATGTTTAGTTCTTTTATTGCTTTCTTTCGTACCCTTTTCTAAATTTTCTTTGTTACTCCGCTTTACTAAATAAGCGGGTCAGAAATAAAATTAGTATTATTGCCAACGTTCACAGAAGCATACCTCTACTGCAATTCCCGCTGTTCACAGCCATAGTGGTGGAAACACATGGTTTACCTGAGGAGTTATGGCTTCTATATTCATGGATCTTGATCCACTGATTACCAGCTTCTTTCCAGATAACTACTCGTCGATCGTAGGAACAGCTAGCAATGATGTTTTCGTACATTGGATGAGCCCATGCAACTTGCCATACCTATGAGAATATTCGCATAATCAAGGAAGGATAACGATAAGATGCTCTATCCCTCAGCCACTGCGCAAAAAAAAAAAATACGCAACCGTGCTCAGTAAATACTGAGCGGGTCAGGAGCGGGTGCTTATTCTTGCGTCCTCACGGACTCACTTTCCAACAGAAAGAAAAATCCGCCATGTGTAAGAACATGAGGAAGGCCGTTGCGCCTTTACACCTTTCCAAAATACCGTCCACTACTGTCGTGGATTCATTTACCACGTCGTTTTCCAGAACTAGCGGAGCGCAAAAACAGCTCTGGAAAGCAAAGCTCCATCCAGCATGATTGTCAGGAAGCTAATTTTCAGGGATGTTTCTACAGAACGAGCTCTGCCTGTGTTAGAAGAGACAGCTCACTTTAAACAGAATTAGCAATCTCTCCTTAAATGAGAATGATGACCTGCAGGAGCCCCAGAGGCCTGGGAAGAGTCAATTTGGTCATTCGTAAGAAATAAAAGCTCATTCTCCTTAGACTGAACTATCTCTCCTAGGAGACAGTTCTGTTGGAGACCGCTCCAAAATATGCATTAAGATTTATAGACTCCTTGGTCGAAGAAAGCCCAAAACAAGCGAAATTAACTTACTGGTCCCTCATGCCCTCGCAGTGTTCCAATCTGAGTCTGACTTCCCCCTCGAACGTCGAAAATTCGAACTGATCCATCAGATGAACAAGTTGCAAGCTTTGTGCCATAGTAATCCATCTGGGCATCATGCTGAAACAGGAAAACTTCACAGCCATTGCCATGGTAAAATATTTCAAAACCAGGAATTCCAACACACATTCTTTGAGACTAAACCATGGGCTAGACAAACAGCTGACTTTTTTGTCTGTCGTCATGATATCGGAAAATTCAGCAGATGCTTTTTTGGCGGTTTTTCGGCTCTTCCTAGCAATGCTTTTTATACATAACATTCCATGCATTATGTTTTAAAAATCACAACAGATTACATCCCAAGTGTTATCTGCTGAAACTGCGTATCCTTGTGTTATCTTAATGATACTTAATGACAGTGTAGACCTTCTTCATTGACCCTTGCATCAAGTAACCATAAAAACAGCAGAAACGTGTAGCAGTACTTACAATCATGTCTTCATGACCAGTATCCACAGTAGAAATCACTGACACCTACAAGAGTTATTATTATTATACAGCAAATTATTCTCATCTTTCAAAACATGTCTATATTGTTGTAAACAGTACAACTCCTCACACTAAAACTGGGTACAATTTGACCCCATTAAACTGGTATTTTACTAATTTTATAAAGATGACCACTTCGCCAACATATCTGATTTCTCTTGGAGCAACCCTTTACAGGCATCACAACAGGTCTGACCATGATCTTGGCTTTTAAAGAGACCACAATACAAAGGCTAAAGTGAAAGAAATTGACATGGCAACTCTCTGTGCAGGCTTGTTAAGGCAGGCTTTATAGATAAGTGTTATTTTGGTACCTAGACAACTTTCATGTTTGGAATTATTATAGTACAGTCCACCACACCACGAATATACTGAATGAAATGATCCATACTGACTGAGGGCATTTTGACCTTGGTATAGCTAACCATAAACAGTTCTTGTCTACTAACGATGATCATATCCTATCTTAGGTAGTGTTCCAGTGAAGTTATTATAAGTTACAATGATAAGAGGAGGGGCAATCGCCATATTGTGGTAGTTATCATGGTCTCTGTAACGAAAATAATAACAATGCGTACATGCATCATCACTCTTACGGGAGTTCCTGCAGAACCGATAGTTATTATCACCTATGATGTCGCGACCGTCATAAGTAAATCGTAACGATCGTGACAGTCCTGGAACAAAATTAATAAGTGGGAGGAGCCAATTTACTTATTATGGCGGGCTGTGGAACCGCAATAATAACAAGAATAGTAATAATCGTAACTAATAATAAGTCGCTGGAATGCTACATTAGCCTATGTGATGTGTGAGGTCCAGCTGTTGTCAAGGTGTAAATCACACTTAATATATGTCCTACCTGTCTCATATTTGTCAGGCAACTCTGACACATCAACTTTACCTGTATTTCCTGATGAATCATTTTGATGCAGAGATGAAAGGTAATTTTTACCAAAGAACAAGGCTACTAAGGGCTAAAAGGTAGGATGATCCAATGACTGAAGGCTCAGAGTTTGAAGATGAATTAGTCTAGAGATTTGCTATCTGATCTATAGTAGCCTACACTTAACAGTGTTTGTGAGTTACAGTGTTTTTGTCTTTTTTCCTTCTTTTATCTTTTGTTTTAAAAATGGGCAATAGATTTCATTTATTCAGTAGAGATATACACTTTTGAAGTGGCCAAACTTTGAACGGCAATGAAGAACATGATGAAATAAAAACTACAGTAGCCTACTCAATGCCAGTAATTTCAGTAAAATAAAGAACAAATTGAGACCACAAAGTCTTATTATTTTTTAATCTTTTGCTCTTTCTTACTCAGTTAGTCCTGCACCCTTTCTGTGCACCTGTTTTTCACTGCCATCCAAAATATCCAGACAGATGAAAAAGTACTGTTGAAACGAACTAACAAACTGCACTGAGGGATTCTGATTTAATTCTTTACTTCAAAAGAACTGAAACAGTTGGTCCTTAGCTGATATTGAGTCCTGAATTTATCATTCCTGTCTGACTGTGTTTTAGGGAAGAAATTTTTTTTTTTGAAATTTTTTTTTTTTTTTGTACAGTACCGTACTGTACCAAAGTTTGTAAGTGTTCAAAGAAGCATACTTCTAATTCTACTGTATAACCAGGTAGGCCATAAACAAATAAACAGTCCTGCTAGGTTATCAAATAGCTAGAAACAGCCTCTGCTACACTTCAGCGTTCGGCTACTTGACCCATTTTCACTAATCTTGTCCTAGGGTATGAGCGGCGGTAGTCGGGCAGTTAACTCCTCACTTAGCTTTGAATCACAGACTTCATTTACGCATTGAAAAATTCGTTTGAAAATCGCGCTTCTTTTTGCCGTTTCTTGACACCACTGTTACCAAACAAGAATCCTCCGCCTGATTTTCGTATATCCCGCCCAAAACTATTTTCACTGACGGTCCTTTTTGTGGTCAGATAATCACGGGCAGTCACGCTTAAACTCGGGCGGCTTCAATTCGGTTTTGCCTGGCTGTTACTTTAGCTTCTGATTTTTAGACGGCAACCGTTGATGGACATTGAGCTTCAGCAGAACAAAAGAATATATTCGAGACAAAATATTCAAAAATTACTTCAGGAGGAAGAAAAATCAGATAGCATAGACCAAGTGCCCGAGATTAACTCTTGGCCGGGCGCTAGCAGCAACTGGTTAGTGTAGTGCCCGTGTTTATCTGCCGCCCGAATACTGCCGCTCATACCCTATTTTACCAATTATACTTACAGGAGGGGTATCCAACCTCGTTTTTACACTACCTCGATTTTTGCCGCTAAAATGTTAAAATGAAATGTACAAGCTGTCCTGACAGTCAAGAGGCAAAATATGACTTTTTTCAAAGTCGTGTGTCCAAAAATATTCAAATTCTGTGCCTTTTTCTCCATTTGGAGCTATTTTGAAATCCTGTTTTCTGGCTATTGACATTGCTAACTCTTCCTTTTTCGTCATTTTTAAGTAAATCGAGGTGGGATTAGAATAAAGTAATCTTGTTTGAAAAGAAAAATAAGTTTAACTAGAAATACTGAAGCAATAATTATTAATCCAATACGTAAACCATTCATCTAGCTTCATTCTAGTATTTTTTTCATATTTGTTGGTTCCTACCAGATGGATTATTCTGAAGGAAAGACTTCCCTGGAAATTTGAAATCTTTTCTGAGGTTGGATGCCCCTCCTGTACCACCTTATGATTTTTTTTACTAGGAGTCAACAAACTTCGAGAAGCCTTCAAAGTCTTTGAAGAAAAGTCTTTGACACAGAAGTAAAACAATAACTAACTAAAGGTCTAAAAGTAAAGATGAGTAAAGTTAGGGTAGCCAGTAAATTTTTTTTTAATCAAACCTGAGCTGTTGAAGATCAGAATGTGATTCTCCTATATTTTAGCTTTGATTTGAGGCCAAAATCACCTCTCTATCTTGCCTCTAAGCATCTTAAATCTTCTTTGGAAAACAGTATTTTACATAAGAAAATGCCTATGTTCATCCATTGACTTTAGGGTTTTGTCCATCTAGTGACCAGCTTGGAACTATGTGCTTCAATGAAATTCTCTGAAACTGGGTATTTTGAGCTGGTTTTGAGTGCATGGGGAGCCCCAGAAAGTGAGTTAGATGAGAAAATATGAATAAGATCATTAAGGTTATAGTCCAATAGACCTATTGCTGCTATAGGCTGCTGACTTTTCCTCCTTAGTATCAACAAATTTTTGTAGGCAAGTTCAGCTACTTTTTTGTACACCTAAATTTACATTGAATATTAAGAAATAATATTAAATAGCTAGGACATCTTACTGATGGCCTTACAAAACAGACAATTTTGTCCTGAATGCAATGTTATTTTCAAAATATTTTTTGAAGATGTTTTAGACAGGTAAAACTGATCAGGAAAATTCACAGCAATTCCTGCATTCATTACACAAAAATTGCCAATTTTTGCCACTAGGTGTTTTTGTGGCCACCCTAGTAAAGTCAAAGTCTCAAAGAAGCCCCTCTTTCCAATATTTTTAACCTAGTCTAGCCATCAACCCTAGTGCACTTGCAAAAATATAATGACAATGGAGAAAATGAACTTGAAAATATAGTACAATATACCATTTTTTGTGAAAAATAAGGAATAAGCCGGATTCTGGCTGAGTAATGGCTGGAAGCAGATGATTTGTCCAGAAGAGCGGCAAGTTTTCGTGGTCAGCTCGATTTAGTTTCTTGATTCACAGAGCAGACTCGACGGAGCGCAGAAACAGGCTCGGGCAGGAGCTAGGACCGGGAAAAGAAAAAAATACTGAAGAAACATAAAAAAAAGTCGTAAGAATTGTACATGCAAAAATCAGAATTCGAGCTACATTTTTAATGCAATTCCAGTACCTTTTCTGGTCAAACTTGACCAAAGTATGACGGAATTATCTGTGCATAATCGCTACGCAGCGTTTGCTTCTTCTTCCGACTCCCGCGAGCTGCCCGCGATAAGAAACAAGTTGAGGCTGTTGTCATTGCTGAGACTAATATCCAGTTTTCGGCAAGCCTAAAGCACGATAAGCTTCTAGCTCACCAGCTCACTATCTTCTTTCCATGTTAAGGGAGGTTCCGCACCCTACGATCACGCATTAGCAGTTATCAAAACCTATTCGCCAGCAAAAACCAAAAAGAAAAATGCCTAAAGTTCAAATAAGAGATGCTACTCCTCTTATTCAGAAATTCCGGAATTTCTTGCTTGGAGTAAGTATATATCCTGTGCCTGTTCAGAGTTTTTGCTTGATAGGCCAGGCGAGGAATACCTACAGCTGTACAGGCTCAAGGCTACAGGAGGGGCATCCAACCTCGGACAAGATTTCAAATTTCCAGAGAAGTCTTTCCTTCAGAATAATCCATCTGGCTCAAAAAGGAACCAACAAGTACGACAAAAATACTAGACAGAAGCTAATTGAATGTTTTACATATTGGATAAATAAATATTGCTTCAATATTTCTAATTAAACATATTTTTGTTTTCAAGCAAGATTACTTCATTCTAACCTCTTCCCGATTGACTTAAAAATGATGAAAAAGGAAGAGCTAGCAAAGTCAATAGCCAGAAAACAGCTTTTCAAAACAGCTACAAAATGGAGAAAAGGCATAGAATTTGAATATTTTGGACACATGACTTTGAAAAAAGTCATATTTTGCCTCGTGACTGTCAGGAAAGCTTGTAGCCTACATTTCATTTTAACATTTTCGCGGCATAAATCGAGGTAGTGTAAAACGAGGTCAGGTACAGTAGAGGTATGCTTATGTGAACGTTTGTTGACTTCGGACTTTGCTATTTCCATGCACTTGCTGCGTATAAAGCTAACTACCAGTTAGCCAAAGTAGGTAAGAAGGGCAGCTGAAGACACCTGTACAGATATTTTGGATCTTCAGTCTACCATTTAGCCCAAAACTGCAGTGTTCACATTAAAGTAACTGTTCACATAAGCATACCTCTACTGTACACATCCTGTACATGATTCAACATTCAATTATCAAAGGTAGTTTGCAAAGTGTCGCTGAATTTGCAGTGTTGACTAAGACTCAGCCAATTATTGGAGGTCTGGTTCATCCGAGTGTGATGTCAAATGTGGTCACATTAGAATTCCAAACTTTCTATTTCCAAACCAAATTGAGAAAAGGAAAACAAGTCTTAGCAAATGCATCCGACGCTAGTCTGGCGCATCGCTGGTTGCTTGGCTTCTCTGTAACTAGAGATTCAAATGCATATTCAACAGTATTTTTACTCAGATTTCCCAACTTATTTGTGTGACATCACAGACACAAGCCTCGGATAATTGACTGGGAGCTGAGATTTAGTCATTTAGTCTACACCAAATTGGCAGCTTTTCTTTTTTACACAGGTGGGTACCCAATCGCAGACCTAGGTTGAAATTTCTAGTAAAGCCTTCTCTTTAGAAATATCAGTATGGATTAAAATGGAGTTTAAAAAACAGACTAAAGCTAAAACAACTGCCTGTAGCATATTTACTCAGTAAATCGTGATCAGATTCTGAGCCCTTGATTGTTGGATTGTGAATCTCAAATTTACGTTAGCCTATGTCAAAATTACATCTCTACCTCACCTTAAATCGCATTGTCCAGGTGGATGATTCTCTCCTTGTGGCAGTCGCTGGTTTGAGTGATTTTGGTCACACATGGTTTTGGGACTGGTTTTTGGATAGTGTCTGGTAGAGGATTCCAGGGCATCCCACTCGTACTTCCAGGGTTTGGCTTCCCACTCCTTGTCGAGCTTGGAGTTGAATGAGTCCACTGTTCTCTATGTATTAGCTTCAAGAGAGCTGTAGCCTAATGTTTTCTTTTTCCTCAGTCTTTTCATGAGGCTCCTGGATGTGGACCCCTGGGTGTCTGCATTTCCTCATATTTTGTCAAGGGTTGGCTAGTCCCTTTTGTTACGTTTTATCTTCTATGTCCTCAGTTTGTTATGAAGATACAAAGCCATGTCTACAAACTTGACTTAGCTATTTACCCAAAGGATCCATCAAGTATTCCAGTACTCTACTATGCTAACAGACAGATTGATGATGTTGTATCTTTTCCTTACTCCCATTTTAGATGCCATACACAAAAGTTTGACTTGCACACACCGTGATAATAGTCATCTCAATCTCTCAGTCTTTTAGTTAATAAAAAGAATCTGCTTTGTAGGTTACTGATTCGATTTTACACTCAGTTTGTCGCAGCAGCTATAGTGCTATCTTTATTGTTTCAGAGAGAGCTTGACAGCACCCTCAGATACCAGGATGTGAATTTGGCAGCACGAACCCAGCCACCTCCAACTGTTCCAGCAGGGCCCCACCATGTTCTTAGTGGCAACTACTACTATACAAGAGACTCTAGGAGAACTATTGACCCACCACAACCTCTTTTATCTTCGGGAACTAGCTCTGTTCTCTTGGAGGGTGGAGCCAAAGAAAGGTACTACAATAAAATAATAATAATAAGCCTTACATCTTCAGTTCCGTACACATAAGCTGCATGTCACATGTGTTTATTTTAAGCTTCAGATGTCATTGAAGGACCAGTCATACCAAGAAACCAATAGAAGTCTTGGGTCCCATGCACCGAGTGTGGATACCCCGACAAAACTGAGCAGAGCTAGAGCTACTTGTTGAGCTTTAAGTTGACACCCGTCTGCTTCCTTTTTCCGCTACGCATTTAGGGAAAAGACCGCAGCAGGCGTGTATGACCCGCTTCTGTAGAGTGCCACGCGTGACGTCGCAATGTTAAATAACCAATAGTCTGCTTACTCTCGACTTTTCTTCTCCGGGGCTACGATGAGCTGTTTGTAGTGTAAAGCTAGCGACTTGTGATGTTCCACTTAGCTCCTAGCCATCACTCGTTTCTATCGGGTAGGGCATCGAGAATCTATTCGACACTGCATGGTCGTATTACAGAGATCGGGAGACGGAGATTCTACTGCTTATTTTTTCTTGGTCGTACCTAGGCTATATTTCTTATTCACGCTACATCCCTGACCAGGGCCGTATCCAGGAATTTATTTCGGGGGGGGTTTTGCTCGCGGAATTTATTTCGGGGGGGGTTTTGTCCACGGGTCGGACCAAAAAGTACAAAAAATACATAGATCAGAGGGTAAAACCTGCAAAAAACTATTACTTTTGTGGGTTTCGGGGGGGGGGGGGGGGGTTCGAACCCCCTAACCCCCCCCCTGGATACGGCCTTGTCCCTGACCATGCCATCCATTATCGTTTCTGAGATTTCAAAGTACCAGTGCCATTTTTTCCAAGTCGGATTTACCGGAATCCGGCGAAAGCGCAGAATTCGTTCGTTGTAATAATGTCTTTGTCCGTTTCGTACCGGGTAAATGGTACGACTGGCATCTGATATAGGCTAAACAAGAAACAATAAAACTCTATTGAAACTTATGAAGTGTTGTGTAGAGATAACATGTTCAAAATATTCTATGAGTTTTCGACCAGCATTATTCCGATCGTAATCTGAGCTAGACTGTACATTAAAGACATAAAATAATTACTTAATGAATCTGATTGGGAATAGACATAAAAAACAAAACACATTTAGGCTACAGGGTCTGGCGAGAACCGGAAGCCTACAGGATCCGATTGTTTCGTCTAGCAGCCGTAGGAGGAGACCAACTGTTTTTGAAAGCCTCTTTATTTTTAGTCAAGAAAAAGCGCTGGCGGTTGCGAAGAAACCAAAAACACCAGGAAAGGTCACCTTGTGGGATATGTGAAATTGAAAGGTTTTGTATAGTCCAACTGTGTAAATAAGAATTATTAATCGTTAGCTCAGTTGTATTCCCAGTTCAGAACGTACGAAGATAGCTGTGCTTTTAACAGCATTCCTTCGGTGATGGTGGCTCCGTTCTAGCGGTTGAATTTAGCAAGTCCATAGATTTCTTGTGGTGATTTTACGTCATCCTTGGTTTACCAGGGCAACCCTGGCGCCCATGATTATATATGGTCCCCCGCCCCTGTGGCACCAGAATTTTGTCCCCCCCCCCATGTCATGCTCCTTTGACTGCTTCACCAACTGGGGCTAGCATTGTATTATAATGAAAAGGACCTAGCATGTTGCAAACTGGTCGATAACGACAGGGGACGATACTCGGGGAAAGCCCTACACTGTCTGAAGTTACGTAACAGATAACGCAAGGGTGCGCATTTTCAACAGATAATACTTGAGATGTAATCTATTGTGATTTTGAAAACGGTATGCGTTACAAGCATTGCCAGGAAGAGCCGAAAAAGCATCTGCAGACTTTTCCGATCTCATGACGACAAACAAAAAAGTCAGCAGATGCTTTTTCGGCTCTTCCTGGCAATGCTTGTTATGCATAACATTTAAGGAATAAGGTTTTCATAATCACAACAGATTGCATCCCAAGTGATGTCTGTTGAAACTGCGCATCCTTGTGTTATCTGTTATGAAACTTCTGACAGTGTAGGGCGGCCTCTTTGTACCTTACCTTAGATCCTACCGTGCCTCAGGAGGCACAATGGCATCGACGAATAGGTGTCAGTCTTCTCCCTATAGCTACCAGGACATCCTGCCACTCAGGTTACAGACTTGCATGCTGTCCCTTTGCAGCTGTCAGTTTAGAATGTAGAGAACCTCACTTTCACGGTGAAACAAACTTTAAAGTTTTTTTCAAACCTTATTCCCAGTTTTCAAAGCGAACAAGATCAAAGATTTCGATGGGATCCCAAAAACTTAATATTTGATCCAGACAATTGGGTCTTGTAGATATCCAGTCTTCGCCAGACTACATGAACATTTTTAATATTAAAACATATAAACAGATTAAGATCAATGGCGTTGACGTAATTGATCAAAACTTCCTGCCTTAGGCTATACTACTGTCAAATTTCTGGTTTCAGCCGGATTCCGGTCGAAGGATATGTCCAGGTAGAAAATGATTGTCATATACGGACTCAGCAGGTCTGCCTACCCCTAAATCGACTATCACATTAGCTTTTAAAACCAGATCCAGTCTTTGCCAGGCTAATCATCTGAGAAAATCAAGTTCAGATATACCTTTATAAGCCATATCTATTTTGACGATACTGATCGAAACTTCCTGCTTTACTTCCGCTTTACTTCCTGCTTTACTTCCGCCGAATTCCGAGCGAACTACTTGTCCAGCCAAGAAAAGATAGTTCAGAAACGAATTCAGCGCATCTCCTTATCCCTATAAAGAACATCTAATCAACTTCAAATAAAACCTTAACTTATAAAACAAGTCCATCTACCCATGATAGACATGGTACCGTATCGTTCTTATCATGAGCTACACTGGCAAAAAATAAAAGATATATCAACTAACAAAAGTTGGCAACCCCTCACCACCAAAGATTCTGGCAACACTTACTTACTACTCCATGTCCTCGTGATAGACGTGGTACCAAATTGTTCGTACCACATAAAGCACAGAAAACAAACTGTAGGTACACCAAGAAGAAAAAACTGCTAATCCCTCATTGCTGAAGATGATTATGGTCTAACAGCCTATTATCAGACCATGAGACCATTAGAAGTCCCCTACTTGTCTCACAATTTTAGATCGGCCTATTTTCGGTTTTAGTGTGTACCCTACTACTGAAGTTGTCAACCCCTATAAACTTTCCAACTGTTATATAGCCCGCACAGTCGGCAACCATCTACTCTTTTCCATTATACCAACCCCTTCGACCGCACTAGCTCTCTCTCTCTTACGTCAGCCCCGCGCAGGGCCATACTGATCCCGCGCAGAGCTATAAAAATCTGAGACAAGGGGTAGCGAGGGTCGACAAATTTTGTATCCGGTTTTCGCCGGATTCCGGGTGAACTACTTTTCCGATGAGAGAATAACTTTCATATTCGGATTCAGCATGTCTCCTTACCCCTAAATTGACTATCTCAATAGATTTCAAAAATATTTTTTTTTGCCCTTTAATTTGAAACCCCTCCCCCACCCTCAAATATAGGGCTACATAGCCCATCTTCGAACTTGACTTGTACTTTGACCCAAAGAATACTCACACCAAGTTTCATCAAAATATCTCAATCCCTTCGAGAGTTATCGTGCGTACAGACGGACAGACGGACGGACAACTTTTGCGATGTCATAGGTATCCCTCCACTTACGTTTTGGGATCCCAAAAACCTGGTACACTGTCCGCAGATATGCAGAGCGTGTTCCACTATTATCAGTTGCGTTTTTTGCCTTCATCCAGTTAACCGACGTACAAGATTTCCCACTTTAAGTCGTTTTCTTCCTTTGGTTAACCGACTTAAGTTCTTATAAGCCGTTTTTTTGGCTCCGTTCGCCGGTCGGTTAACCGACCTGTGGACTGAGGCGGGAGGTCCATCCAACCGACCTACGCTCTTGGCACGGCGCGAAATTCAAAATTCTCATTGGAGAGATAGGCGCCGGCGACGGGAAGGCGTCATTTTTTCTTATAAGCCGTTTTTTAGAGCTCAGTCGAACCGACCGGCGAGACGAAAAACGGTCAATAGTGGCAAATAGGTAGGTTAACCGACATACGGAGAAAAGGCAAAAAACGCAACTATTTACTATTTTCGTTCCAACCTCGTGAAAAGTTACCACGCTTACCACGCTCGGGAGGGGAATCTCTGGGACGTGATAAGCCATATTAGCCCGTGACACGATATTTTGCTGAAAATAGAAAAATGCGTTCCAGCCTTGACGCCAAGAAGCCAGAATTCGTGACTTCATGTGTATAGTAACTATTGTAAGTAGGGTGGAACACGCTCACAATGTGTAGAGGGATTGCACCCTACCCAACGAAAACGGATATTTCTGGACCATCATCGAAAACGAGCAAAAATAAATAACACAAATTGTGAGGTACCGGATTTTCGACTTGGAGTCTGAATTATTGGCGTATGGTAACCATTCTGAATCTGTAAGTTGTCAGAAACGTTTTTTCCGATCCTTTCTTGATTGTTTCTAATCACAGTATAATGGAAGAGTTTACACCTAAAAAGAGATTGTGAGGGCACTCAAACTTGTTCTACAAAATAAGTCTTGCATCCTGTTAGGCGTTTTTGCATCTTCGAGTTACCTAATTTGTCTCCTAAGTTGACTCAGATACGGTTTCGTTAGACAGGGTGCAGTCTCTCTATAGGCGTATTCTCGCCGTTCCCCGAGGACTCCTGCACGGAAAACAGCGAGAACACGGGGAATATTCTAAAATGGATTTTGTTCGAGAAACAAATATGCAGTTGACGAAATTTACCTGGATCCACTTTATTTTTGGTTTTGTTTATCCTGATTATTTTTAATTAACTTTACATTGCGCCAGCACCAGCAAAAATTGATTCCCCTCCGAATCTGAAAGGGAGTCATTTTTGATGATGGTGATGATAATCGGAGCATTCCCCGTCCGTGGGGACTCGCGAGAATACGTCTTATGTCTCAAAGCTGACGCATAGCGTGGAATCGCGAGGAGGGCGGGCAGGGTAAGAAAATGCTAAACGAAACGAAAGAAGCTCGTTCAGCGAAAGCGGAACTAGAGTCAAAAGTATTCCTTTAGTCAAATCTGACTGCGCATCGTAGTCGGGTGGCGATTGTAGGTTCGTTCTTCCAGCTATAGCCTGACAAGGACCCTTGCCAAGAAGGACCGAAATACCCCTAGAATAAAAATCAACTGATGCCCTGAGATGCGTTTTGCACCATCGAGAACCAAGAGGCATACTGTAAGGTTTACGAAAGGGCTTGGCGGACCTAAAACTAAGCGAAACAAAAATACTCTAATAACTTGTAACATCGCAAAAAAAAAGATCAGGTACCTTATCGAAAACACAAACACAGTCTAGAGGAGCTCAGTCCAAGTGTGAAAGCAGCAGAGATTCACAAATTCTTCGATCAGACAATCACGTTGGTTCATCTTTTGAGTGCTGTCCTTCATCAGAGCTATCTCGCTCTCCGTATCTCTGGACAAGTTGAAGATGGTCTGGAATTAAAGAGAAAAAGGTTTTAGAGGCTCTGCAGCCATATTCCACGATTTCCACGCATATATGTTATTCTCTTTATTTTAAGTCAGGTCTATCGTCTTTCATGCTGCCCTTCAATGTTACTCTTCCTACGTAATCCTTTCTGTTCCATAATTTAAAGGTCGAATTCTCAGTTTCTAGAATTCGGTAAATTTTTTGAGAGACTCGGTACAATTTTGGCTCTGCGCCCCCCCCCCCCCCCAAAGAAAATGCACTTCCGACGCCCTGCATCTTGACTCTGTTATGTCAAGCAGAAAACCATGGATGAACAGAATACTCCGGTCACTTGACTTCGTCCCGCTCCCGTGAAAGAACGATAGATGCTGGATATCTGCCGTCAGAAATCTTGACTGAAATCTATCGACAAGACGAAAAATAGGTGAAGTGCAGCTCCCTGTCTATATGCCAACTTCAATAAAAGTACCTTAATCCCGCGAGTTAAAATTCTGAAACCGTTGACGCCTCCATCAAGTGTATTAAAGATGAGATTTCAACTCATTAATGGTTACTTCTAATTTCTTTGAAGCCTTTTTTGTTGCAGTATATTACTGTAAACATTCAAAGGTCAGTTAAATGAAGAATAGGGTGGCTTTGGACGGAGCTGGTTAATAGAACAAGTTGCCGAATGATTATTGCAGGCCCATCAAACCTCTCTTGAAGTCGTAAAAGAGGATGGAACCGAATTCTCTCAGCTCCAACTACAAATAAGATCGCGTCCGGTTAACAGAACGCATACTAGACCAAGCGTCGTGCGAGTAGCCAATACTCTTGATGACTATCTCTCCTTATCGCTGCGAAATCTCTGGCCTCTCCGGGTACCTAGCGGAAGAAAAGCAGAAGTGGTATCACGGCTGCTCCCAAAGATCGCCGTGATTGCTTGAAACACGATTTGAGTCGTTGAGTTTGAGTCCTTACGGAGACGTTTACTCCTTCTTCCTGAGGATCACTGGCGTGTTTTGGACTTAGTCATATAGAGTAGCCTATTGGTGTACTAAGCTGCATAAGAGCTGTACACGTCAACTCATACTGCCAGCGGGACATGATGGGCATGATTAAGAAAAACAGGAATCGATCCTATTTTCTCTTATGCAGCTCCGATCAAATCGCTGTCTGCTTGGGTTGCTATGGCTAGTCAAAAAACGATGACGCGGAAAGACTTTATGCAGCAGTTTACGCCGATTTGAACAATGCGTACAGGACCTCAAACACACTTAAGGCGTTTTTCCGTGCTCCCACAAACAGTTTGTGGGTCGATTGTGGCTCGAAAAGAGTGTTTCCGCGGCCTTTTGTGCAGCCCACAAGTGTGTTTCCGCAACCAACAAGGTTTTCGTGGCTCGCTTTGTGGCTCAAATTCGACAAACAACTGCCGAGGTAATTGTCGATTTTGTGCTCGATTTTGGCGGGAAATTCAAATTTAGCGGCCAAACAACGTCAAAACAATAAAATAAAAAACTTTCTCAAGTATGTGGACATAAAACTGAAGATCCTTTTTGCACGGAATGGTAAAGACGAAAGCCTGGAGTTCAATTTATCGAGATTTTGAATGATTTTTATTTATATATTCAGACATTTGAATTTACCGCCGAAAAAATAGACAAAAAGGCGTTTCCGCGAGTTTCAACTTGTGGCTCGACTGTGTGGCACACAATCGTGTTTCCACGAAAAACACTCAGAAGTGTGTGGCCCACAATTGTGTCACGGAAAAACGCCTTTAAACTTCAGCGCTGTGATATCTTACCGGTCTCTTTGGATCCGCTGCCACAACCACACAGGTATACTGATAATGCTCTCTTGGCCCAAGAAGCACTGTGTACTGAACTGCTTCGGACGTGAAGACGTGACATCTACCGGCGCAGCGCGTAGTGATAAGCCTGGACAAGCCGTGGAAGAACTGGAAGGGTTGCAGGAGGAAGTGTCGCAACCCGGGGTCGAAAGAGTCGAGCTCAGCTTCACGGGAAAGCCTTAAAAGCTCTTGGAACTCGGCGAACGAAAGAGCGGCCTTGAAAAAGAGGGGATTTTTAATAAAGACAAAAAGCTATTTTGTAACGAAGTGCCTCTAAACTCTGAGAGCTATCCATCGTTACAAAAGCTGTTCACGGGTTTTAAGACTGTACTCTATTTTGGAGGCGTGTTAGAGTTAGTAGACTAGATTCAGTAGACATTTAAGGCCACATATTCTCTCGCTCAACGACTTGTTCTCCCCCCAAGTCACATCATCGATCTGCCACGAGCCTAGTCATGTTACTTTATTTTATTTTCAATGTTTTGGTGAAAAATAAAAAAAAACCTACCTACCTACCTACCATGGCAAGGTTTCTCATAAGAACGCAGCCGACGAAGACAATTCTAATTGAGGCTTGACAAAGACCCTTGCCATGAAGGACCGCAATATCGCTAGAGCTGACTTTTCAATTAAGCACCATCAAATATAGCAAACACGGTTGTGAGCCAAGTTCCAGCTCGTGGCTCCTTGAGATCCGAGAGCAAGAAGATCACCCTGCGAGCCGACTGTCTGCAAGACTGCCGATTGTAGGCGGTGGGTCAGTGTGTCACTATTTGAAATGTCTTTAGCCTTTCTTCGTTATATCCTAATTGGCTTGAGTTTGCGTAAGGGTAACATAAGTGACGACCATCCACGACAATTATACCGGAGCTTAATAGGAAGCATTTCTTCAGAGTTGACGTTGAATTGCACGGTGCTGGCTCCAGTGAAAAGTCACCGGGAAATGTTGAGACCGAACAAATTCTTTAACGAGGAAAGACCAGACACTATAGTGAGTACAAACAGAAACTACTAATAGTGCGACAAAAGCGCCTATTGACTATTTCTCTGTCTCTTCTATACCCATGGTAAGTACAGGTGCTTACGCCGTTCCTACCACCCTTACCTCTTTTCCCTTTGCTTCTCCATCCTTGTTGTTGATTAGCCGTTGCCAAAGCATATCACGCCTGCAATGGACTCGTGCGCTCCGTAGCTCCTTCTTTAGTAGGAATTCGAAGTTCCGCGCCTGCTCCAAGATGGCCACTTGTAACTGCTGCTCGTGGCCAGAATAGTAGCCCAAATAGTTGATAGATTCTTGTCTGTAGAGACGATATTTATTTACTGTTGTGCTCGACTGACTTAATATCATTTACAGTCGTAACAATTCAGTTCCACAGTCTCGCAACATAACAAAATTGGCTCCTACTACTATAAATTATCGCCCATCCTGAGGGTGATAGCGGAAATTTTTCCGCTATCGCCCGAAGAAAAGCAAGGGCGATAATGATTATAACACTAGTAGCCTACACTTGTTTCAATTTTCTGGTATTCCCCTGTGTTGTGGCTTTAAGCCTTTTAGTTGAGTTTTTCAGCTCCCACCTAAGCGGACAGACGAGAACGGTTTGGAACGCTGAGACCATCTAGGTTTGTCGGCGTAAGTTATTTAGACTTAGGTCTTCCGCGCTTGGTAGCGCGAGATAATGTTAATTCATAGAGATCCCTGTTCGTCCGGTGTTCAATCATGTTTGTTTTGGGTTTTGTGAAGAGAACACTGAGAATAAAGGATTATTTTTACTCGCAAGGAGAGAAAGAGGAACGTGAGTTTGAGCCATAGGCTCAGTAGGGTAGGACATTCCTTCCACTCTAATTGTTGATTGGTGAGAGAGTGGATGAAAAAGGCTAGGCACGCCCGCTTCAAGACAGTTTTGTAACATTTAATGAAGCTACGCAAGGGCAACGCACAATTTCCATCGGGAACCACATAGTCCGACAGACAGACTCTCTTAAGTACCTCGGAATAGTCTACAAATCAACTATTCGGTCAATGAGAACAACACTAGTGGAGAATGTCTGCAAAGCGATGCGCGGCGGTTACGGCCGCTCAGTAAAATGCAAGAACAGTGTCAACCGGTTTGTCCTTGCCCGTCTGTTTAATGCGGTAGTTACACCATACATACTTTACATTTCGCCACTTTGGGAATTTTTGAAAATAACAGACCAAAGAAAAATTCGTACCACGTACTACAAGTACGCTAAATTCTTGCTTAGTGTCCCTCTCCGAAGTTCAAACACAGAATTATCAGCAAAATATAAAATAATAAACCCCACCGAAAAAATACATAAAATTGAAAAAAGTACTAGAGTAAGAGCTTTAAATACTTGCACAGACCATTTGCTAACTCGATTTGTGGTATAGGTTAGTATCAAGTTTAGTGTGTGTATGTATTTTTTGTAGTTTTCTTGAGTTTCCTTTATTTTCTTTTTCCTTGTACTCCGCTTTTTCCCTTTTGTAAGCGGGCAAAAATAAATATACATATATATATTATCCACAAGGTCTCAAGGACCCCTGTCAAGACCTAGCTCATCAACCACCCTCAAAACCCCATCACCCTGATGTTAAAAGAAAAAATTCCAACTGTGCGTTATCACTTGATATCGCATGGCTGGCCGTGCGTTATCACTTGATATCGCACGGTTGGAACTTTTTTCTTTTAACATCAGTGGAATACCAGAAAATTTTGGCACTGGGTAGGATAGGACTGGTATCATGGGACTGCACAGTGTACTGGTGTTATAAATCATTTTCATTCCACAGTATTCCGATCGTTACAATTTATTATGATGGTCTGAAGCATCATCATAAGTAATAAGAACTATCTGTTCAGCGGGAATTCCCGTCAGGATGGGGAGAAGCTGTATCGTCTGTCCAAACTATTATTCTTTTTGTCACCAGACAGGATAATAACTACAACAATAACAGCGACTCTCCTTTCATAGCTCATAACAACTTTCGTGGAACACAACCTTAGAACTTGTTGGCCTTGTTACGACGCCGGAATTTCCATACAGGTGTCCCGGTTTGAATGAAACTTGCTTTGTGGTCCGAGCAGATGCTTAGATGAGCCACTTGTAGGTTCGAATTTCGAATAGTGTCCGCCACGGTGGGGGATTGGGGTTGAAGGAGAGACTCGGAAATCTTGCGACCGCGACTCAAGTAACTAAACACTATCAGGGCTTTCAGGATATACCTATTAGATTAGGATACAACGAAACAACACTTGGAAGCCAAAATATGTAAATTACCTTATTCCTAACATGGACCGGCCGGATTTGGCAACTGCATGTTCAAAGCTCTTCTCATCTCTGTTCAGAGATCGCTCGGACTCCCTCTGGTCGCTACCGCTGCTCCTCTGCTTCTCGGCCGGAATCGGAGACAAGGCTCCCGGCTCCCGCTCGGTGCTCCCTCTTTGAGATGGTGGCCGGAAAACGGTAGAAACCGGACGGAAGCGGTCCTCCTTCAGTTCCATGGCGGATTTCGGGTAGAGGTCCCTGTAAAATTAGAGTGTGCGACGGTGATGAATATGTAGGTTATTTTCAAAAGCCATGGCATGCCACTGATGAACATATACTCGATGAGCGTGTTCCACCCTCTACCAATAGTAACTATTAGTTACTATTTCCGTTCCAGCCTCACGAAAAGTTACTACGCTGACCGTTCCAACCTTCTCAAAATAGTAACTATTTGCTTACCACGCTCTGGAGCGTAGTAACTATGCATCTCTGCAACGTGATTGGTCCGATCATCCCGCGGCCTGATATTTGACCGAAAAATTAAAAAAGCGTTCCAGCCTAGCGTAGTAACTACGGTAACTAGCCTAGTAACTACGGTAAGTAGGGTGGAACACGCTCTATATGATAAAATCTACCAGTGAACCTCTGAAGTGACGAGAAACTCACCCAAACGAGTCCTTAAACTTGATTCAAATCCTAAATAAATCAACCAACGTTTGTTGCGTGTGGCGCGAGTGACGTTCCTGGCTCTTCGCTTGGCACGCGGCGATTCTTCATCGACACGAAGAGTTGATCATCAAGAGTATTTTCTGATCTCGCTTAGTCTCCTTCTATTAGGCTACGGCCTACGTGTTAAGGTTTGTTTTTAATGTGCTTCTGGGGCACCGCCTGGACATCGGACTAACCACGTGTACCCACTAAATCACTTTATATGTTCACATCCAATGTTATTCGGATAACACAAACAAATAAAAATTATTAACATAACAAAATTAATCTGCTTCGAAATCACGTTAACCGCAGTGGGCTGTCCATCTTCTAGTCATTCACCTTCTACAGACCCTAATGATAGCTACCTAAGATGTCGGAAATCTATCCTTCCGTCCGTCCGTTAGCACGATACATCTCAGCTGAGTGCTGACGAATCCGTTCAGCGCAGTCAAACATGATTCACAGTCAGCTTGGTCAGAGGCTATACTTATGAGATAACTAAAAACTAAAATCTGTGACTCTAAAATAGTATTTCCGCAATCGGTTGTGCGGCTCACAAGGCTGTTTCTGCGAAAAGAAATTTTGAGTGGCTCGCACTTTGGTTCAAATTTGACAAACAAATCTCGAGGTGATTTTCGATTTTGCGGCTCAAAATTCGGCGGGAAATGCAGGTCCAGATGAGGATCTTTCTATTGTAACTTTCTAAGCCTGATGCTCCCTTTACTGAGATTTTATTTTTATTTACAGCAGAAAAAACTGACAAAACGGCGTTTTGGCGGATTTCAGCATGTGAGCCAAGTGTGTCGCACTCACTTCTGTGTCCGTCACAAACATTCAAAAATGTCTGGGACACAAACACAGCACGGAAAAACGACTAAGCTAAAGATATCGCACTTACTTTCTTGTGATCAAAATGACATAGTACTTCAGCTCTAGAACGTTTGGCGACTTCAGTTTCATATCATCACGAGACAGTGACACGATCAACGTCGCGTCATACCCGTCAGTCACGTTCCTTTGGTCCTGAAGACTACGAACGGGGACGTTCGCTAACGTTCTAGTTAACGCGAACTCAGTTTCACCATTAGGCTCGATCGGACTCATACGCAGAACTCGGAAGCCATATACTCTATCGTGGCTGAGAACGTAATCGTAAAGCTGACGACCAGTCACGCTTGGCTCTTCGAACGTTAGAGATCCTGAAACAGATTGCACATGATGAATAAATGGCTTTTGGGATATTTAATCTGCAAAACAGTTTCACATCTTCTTCTATGTTTCATCATGCTATTGTTTAGAGATGGCACCTTATCGTGTTCTATTTGATTATGTTTTAGTGACGTGTTCATTTCTCAACAGTCCAGGCGCAGGAGTGGAGTAGAGTAGAGTAGGGTTTTGTTCATAAAAGATATCTTTCGAAGCGCATGCGCCGAATTTGACTTTTACGTCAAAAAGAATCGCACTAAATTATGAATATATATACAAAAAGTTAATTCGTCATTACAACTCCTCCACTCCTGCAGCAGCTCTAGCTGGTTTCGGTCTTCCATTTTCACCGTTTTTTGTTGAGTTCAAAACTATAAGCGAACGGTGACAGATATAAATTTTACATTTTTGTTTACTTGGGGTTTAGATGTATCTCTTGTGTGTTCCCACTTCTCATAGCAGACCCGGTCACGTACAACTGGGCGCAGACTAGACAGTAACTTAAGTTCGTAACTTACCCGCTGTTGAAGAAAGGACGATGGAATTTCGTGTAATTACAGACACTGGGTCTGGAAGCACTTTTAGAGTTTGACCTCCCCCGCCTCCCCATTCATGGCCAACTGGGCCCACACTACGTAGTAAGTTCAGATAGTGACTCGACAACGGTAAAAGGTGCGACACTCAAACTTAGCGTAATTAGCGATCATAGGGTCTGAGGGCACTTGGAGGTTTTGATCGATAGGGTTACAAGTCCTCCTCTCCACTTGATTCATGAGCAACTGCATCTATATTCCTGAAAACCGATGGGGACAAACTGGATACTAAGGACATAGTTTGAGTATTTGTTCTATGTGAATCTCCCTCCACAACGTTCAACAGGCGTGCGTGTAAGTTTTAAACGGTCGCTATGGAGAAATTTTATAGTTTGATCTTAATTTTTTAAACATTTCTTTTTCCGTTTTGTATTCTATTGTATAATGTATGACGTAGCCTACTAATGTTATAACTGTTCAGCAACTATATTATGGCAAATAATCTGAACTCAACTGAATCTTGCGTATTTTTTCAGTACGTTCGATGTTCTTTTTATGATGCAACGTTGTTTAATGTATTATCTCATTAGGATATTTTTTTGCTTAATGGTTTACTCATCGATATTTTTGAAATAAATGTACCTGCATAGACGAGATCACGAGCAAAGTTCGGTCCCTTATTGTAATACTTTGTGAAGTCGTCCAAGAAACTAATCAGGTGGTAACCCTGCTTAATCGGCGACTGCCTTCCGGTGACGTACATATGAATGCTCCTTAAGTGATAGTCGTAAGTGAACGAATGCAGATGGAGTAGAACTTTGATCTGGTCACATTCATCAATGAACTTCTGAGTGACCTGAAAAGTGAAAATTTAGAAAGGAGAGGACGCTCCTTCATGGGCGCGTTCCAGTACCAACTAGAGGATTCTCGTGTTTAATCACGATACTCTGCAAAACATGGTTGGGACAGGTATGGGTATGGTAACTCTCTTTGTTAAAAGTAAGCAAATATTAATTTCTTATTCAATCTATAAACCCAAATAGTCGTTACTTTTGAAGGATAATCGGAAGCATTCTGCAATGTCTAGAATTAAATGTCTAAAATTTCGATCCCCGATTCAAGGGGAATTGGTGATCGACTAAAAGAAGGAACAGAAGAGCATGGTGCAGGCACAAAAAGTACTGAGAAAAGGAACGCGTACTAATAATGAAAGCGACATACTCAAAAGAGGAACGCTACAGCAGTAGGTAAGCGTGTTAAAAAGAGGAAATGCACCGGGAAGAACGATTATAAAAAGGGATTGGCGCGTTGATCGTTCCTTCTTTCAGTCGAGCAAGTTCTAGAGCACGCCAACGCCAAAAGTGACGAGGAACCATGCACTGCAAAACTGCAAAAAAACGCGTGATGCAAAAACCGCGTCAAAGCAAGAACCGTGACACAGCTTTCCGCAAAACACAGTGGGTCTACAAACGAGTGGAATGCAAAGCCATGACTGTAAAAATGGAACAAACGGTAGGGTTTTTTACTTTCGCAATTTTTGCTTTCGCGGTTTCTGCATTTTTGAAATGTGCGATTTTCGAACTACGCAATTTCTTGCTTTCGCAAGTTTTTGCGCGGATTAAGAGGTGCGCTAGAAAACGGTTCCTTCCCCTCATCATTTTACACGCAGGCATGACAGGGAACTCGATAGAATAAAACAAGGAACACGAAACGCACCGCTCCCGCTCTCCTCCGCTTTTTGCAATCGTTCCTCCTGATGCATCGTTCCTGTTTTTAGTCTGTTTACCCCCTGCTGCAGCGTTCCCCTTTTAAGTATTCATTCCACCTGCACCATACCATTTACTTCTGTTCCCTCTTTTAGTCGATCCCCCACGTAAGTCGCCAGTTCAAACCAGAGCTCGGTACGACTGCGGGATCATCTAGTGGCGCGCCGCAGAAGCATGGAAAACATATCAACAGCAAAAATAAACAGATTCGTAAGCCTCTTATAAGGCTACCCCCCCCCCCGGAATGCATAACTTACACTGTAGTTTACATAGTGCTTGGGCCCACGTATCCGATTCGACTCTAAGACAAGCATTTTGGTGGAAAAGAATGGCTGACGGATTTCAATCTCGAAAACGATAATCCCACCCTGGAGGGATTTCTTCAAATAAATTTTCGTGTCTTCAATTTTTGGACGAATCGTCTGAGTTTTGGGCTCTGGTCGGCCGGTGGCGTGACGGCTAAAACGAAAGAAATATTAACAACTAAAATAAAATAATTAAAAGTTTTGGGCTCGGGCTGGCTGGTGGCATGACGGCTAACACGAAAAAAAACAAGTAAGAACAACCGACGCCAGTAGGGGCAAAGACTATTTACACCTAGGGTGTAAATACCCTAGGTGCATATATTCTTTGAGTAGGGGTCTAGGCGAAAACCCCTCCGGCGAAACCCCCCCCCCCCCGCCAAAACCCCCCGGCTAAAACCCCCCCGTTACCAAACCCCCCCGGACCAAACCCCCCCGGTACCAACCCCCCCCCCCGACCAAAACCCCCCCGGTACCAAAACCCCCCGGTACCAAAACCCCCCCGCATAAAAAAGACGGGTATGTAAGAGTAGAGTAACTAGTAGGTAGAGATAAAGAGAATAATAGAAACCCCCACGGTACCCCCCCTGCGAAACCCCCCCCCCGAATCCTTAGACACTCACACGTATTAAGACAGGGATTTACTGGGCAACAAAACGAACAACCATGTGACAGTTTTACCATTGACAAGCACGAGTAAGGTGAACAGCTGGTAGAATATTTCTGGGACTATCTTGAAAGTGCTATCACAAAACGAGCTCAACCTTTCCCTTGACCCAAAGGATCCTCCCATCGAGTCTCATGCAAATATTCATTCCCTTCGAGAGTTATCCTGCTCACAGACGGATAGCAGGGCAACTTTTGCGGTGTCATAGGTATCCCTCCGCTTATTGCCCATCTTCGAGTTTCTGGTATGAATCAGGGATAACTAAAGAGCAATCAGGCAAGGGGAGCTTCACATTGCACCAATGGGTGGCATCATAACTGCAGCTTCCTCGCCAAGAAGGGTGAGGCATTGAGAAAGGATTTGTTGGGGGGACAGAATGGAACTGGCTTTGATTTGATCATTCACATTTAACACCTCACTGACAACAGCTTCAGTTGAATGCGGGTGTTTGGTGACTTCAGCAATTAGTCTGTCACCATCAACCTTCACCTTCACCTTACACTCCCTTTGTTTATCATTGTTCTGATACCCACTGTACTTCAGACATTCTTGTAGGGTCAAGTTTGCGAAAGAAGTTTGTTCTACTCTTACTCTATACCTACCCATTACTCTACTCTTGCATACCCGTCTTTTTTTATGCGGGGGGGGGTTTGGTACCGGGGGGTTTTGGTACCGGGGGTTTTTTGGTCGGGGGGGGGGGGGGGGGGGGGGGTTTGGTACCGGGGGGGGTTTTGGTCGGGGGGGGGGGGTTTGGTAACGGGGGGGTTTTAGCCGGGGGGGTTTGGCGGGGGGGGGTTTGTCCGGGGGGGGTTTAGCCGGACCCGCCAGTAGAGTAGTTGAGCGAGTGTCTTGGAGGAACGCCAAAGAAAAATAGAAAAATGTACGCCCCCAAAACGAGGAAAATCCCCAGGACGGTAACCATACCGAGTGATGGGAAAATTCGGGTAAGAACAGAAAAACTGCAGGCAAATATCGTGAGACATGTTGGCAAACTTCCGAGCGAAGACAGCGGAGCTCTCTGTTTATCCCATAACTTCGAGTGTTCTTTCTCCGGTACCCTGGCGACCCTTCTCAAGAGAAGACACACTCGCAGAGTTAAAACCAGGATATTGCCAAAGTATTTGATACTTCGGATGTGATAGTGTTAATGCAAAGCTCTATGTTCCAGACACAAATATTTAGGGTCATTCGACAAGTCCAACATCAGAAGGTCAACTACTTACGCCCTTAGTTCGCGTCCACAGTCTTGCCAAAAACAATAGTGCTTGCTAACAGCTACAGACAAATTTCGTTAAATTTCAACCGAAAAGCCAGCTAATAGCTAATTTTCACAGGGTCTAATATGGGTCGACGAATCGGAAATTGTGCGCTATTCAGTTTCACTTTCAAGATCTTGTTAAGCTCACTACCTTTTCGGCTGTTCCAGTTCTATCCTAGTAAACCTCAGCATGTGTTCAAGGTAGTAAATGTATTCCTGGAGGAAGGACACGCAGAGAGTCGCATGCCATTTGTCATCAGTCATTCGCCGAGCGTTGGCGCCAGAATCGCTCTGAGATCCCGAGCTTGCTCTGGACCTCTGAAAAAAATCGAAACATTCAAAACAGTGCCAACATTTGCCGTATAGATAGATAGATAGATAGATATGTGTATTTCAGAAGCCCAAGGGCCATATACACAAAAAAAACACAACAAAATATAACTTAAACACTCAGACTCCTTCTTAACTCTAAACATTTATCTATGTACACGCCCACTCGAGTAATTACGGTAGGGATGATATTAGTCAAAATTTCAGGAAGTGACAAATTTATACCTTCTAGATACATTTTTCTTAACTCAGAAAGCTTCGGCCGACCGAGGAAGCACTAATCTCGATGGCTGTGATTGCTACACAAAGGTCACACATGGCCATATCACTTGTTTAGTCGCGTTTCTGAAATTTCCGAGCTGGCTTTCGCGCTTTAGAAACCGAAGCAGCTTTCTCGGAAAGTACGATTCCAGAAACTTAGTGGAAAGTTCCGCGGAAAGTTGATTGCTTAGGCAAAAATTTTGAAAGTGTGGAAAAACAAGGCAAGCGTCATTAAGTACGCACACACGAGAATGGAACGAATGTCAAATGAACCACATCTCGGTTATTTATCGTAAAATATCTGGAATTTCTCGAAGGACTCAGCTTTCCATGTTTTACCGCGAGCAGCCTAGCGGGAAAGTGGAAAGCAACTCCAGGTGTTGACTATACTTGGGCCGATTATCGACGATTCGTGACGTCACACGAAAAGTACATATTTTCCATTTACTAACGGAATTGATTGTCCCTAGAACGGTTTATAAGTGTAAACGCGTCCTGCGAATCGCTGGCCGCTCGGCTCTATATATAAAGATACAAATATATATTCTCCAATATCAACTTAATCGAATTTTCCTATTTCTTTCATGACGTCACGAAAACGTAATGCTTCGTCGATAATCGGCCCAAGTTTTGTCTCCACCCAATTCCAGGACCCGGACTCTCACCCCGATGAAAAATTATCTCAAAATTAGTAGTATGAAGTTGTTCGAAAAAGTAGCATGCAGTACCAACTGATGCTACTATGCTTCTGTGTCAAGGCTACCGTGTTACTGCATTCTACTGCACGCTAATATTAGCAAGACGATGCTACTATAGCAAGACAGGATGCTACTGGATACTACTGCTTAAGATCGGCCCAGTCTGAGGCACATTAAATGATAGTATTCTTTACTATTACATATCAATACATGCAGCTTTTTCGTACAACTATCCAGAGGCGTCATTTCGCGAAAATCTAAGGGGTGGCAGTGACAAATCTAGGGGGTGGCAGTGACATCCTTCTGGGCCCCCCTTGCTATTTTCATGTTCGGAACTACATAGGTAAGACCACGGCTGAAGAGCGGAAACTAACTAGAACTCGCTTGAGAGCTAGCTTCTAACGAATTTTTGGCCAGAAAATGGCAATGAGCGCCGCAGGCAAAAAAAAATGTTGAATTTGCATGTTTTCTAACAAAATTTAACTACTTCCTGAACAAATTTTAGGTTCTAAAATGGCCCTCCCCCAAACTGCAAGTCCAAACCTCAAAGTAAACAGAGCATACTGCATACTACAAGCGGCGCAGGCGAAAATTTTGGATTTCTTTATGATCAGAGGGCCTTTTTGGATCACAAATGAAAGCAGGGGCCACGACTCATAATGTTTGGTCACGACACATTTCAAACAATGTGAGACATTAAACTGAAAACTGGTACATGATGGTGCTTCAACTCGACCCTTTCCAAATAAAATGACCTTCCGAAAAAAAACTAAAACAGGTTAGCCTTTGCTGCAACACACGTTAAACGCAGATTTAAAACTCTTTTTACCATTTTACAAAATAAACAAGCTGGGGTTAAGTGAAAAGGCACTTAGTGTTTGATGACCCTCTCCCCTTCCTACTCTTACATTATGTGCTCCGTCGGGAAGGTGCCCCCACCTGAATTTCCAAGGGGGGCCTCAGCTATCCAGGAACAAATCACAATATGATACTGAATGCCATGTTAGAAAAATAATGTCTCGCTCTTCATGTTCAGAGTTCAGACACACAACTGATCCAGCCTCAAATGCGCCTTGAAGACATTCGATCCTCGAACAATGGGTCATTATCTCGGATTAAAAAAGGTTCAATTTTCATCAGTGACTTAAGATCTACTGGTATGGCGCAACGAGATGTCACAGTTGTGATGAAATACTGACTTTTTCAGGCTATTTTCCTGGGTAGCTCTGGGGGTCAAGGGGTGGCAGCTGCCCCCCCCCCCCAAATGACGCCTCTGCAACTATCATACAACTACGCAGGCTACACATTTTTCATCGGGACAGTTTTCGCGATGTGCTTTGCTCGCTGGGGAGTCATTCCGGAATCTCGCGAAAGACCCTCCTGTAAATCCGGTGAAAACCTAGTGGACTTACAGACCAGAAATCATCAGGGTGCTGAGAAATGCAAACATCCCATAAGGCTGGGCACACCCCAACCACGGGCCGGCAAAAGTAATACTTCCATCGCTGCGCAGACTACCTAATCTAAAGTCTAAGCCTATTAACTGGATGCACAATGGAGAACCGCAGCCAGAACCTACCGGAGTTGGATCAAGGTCTTCTGCTTGAAGTACACATAAATTGGGGTCTCGGGTAGCCGCAACCTGGACTCTCCACTTGGGAAGAAAGAGCAGTGGGGTCAAGCAATAGTGAATCGTCCGCCCAAACCTCAACATGGCCTGGACGACATCCTCCGTGACGGCGACAACGGAGAGAGTGCTAGGGGACTTCCACAATGCTTCAATTTTCTGAAGCGTTCCTGTAAAAATACGTCGTTACAGCCATTGTCACTGAGCAGTTAAAATGTCAACGAAATGAATAGTATTTTTACTACTAATGCATGTAGGCCTTTGGAATACTAGTATTCACCGAATAAATTTTACTTCCAGCTCTGCCTTCCGTTCAGTCCCCCCCCCCCCCACAACATGGAGTCAATTACCGAAGGAAAGCGTATTATTCATGCTGACGCCATACAATCTGTCTCAACGGTTCTTCTTCTTCTTCTCAACTGTGGTGAGAGTTGATATTGACTGGACGGACAGAAATCCATACCGTAAATTCATCAAACCTTTCAGAGAACCGGACCCCTGCTTATACTCCGACAACTGGATAAAATGCGTCAATACGTTTTCTTGACTTCAGGTAGAGTTCTAAACAGTATGAAAGCGCTGATAAAGCAGGAGAAGAATAGTTTACTGTACCATTTGCAGTGGGCTACGAAAGGTGAGCCGTGAGGGATGTGGGACGTGGATTTCGTGTCCCCGACTATCCACTTTTGGTTAGCTACTGGTTCTTTAAAACTAGCCAAGAAGTATCCACAGAAAAGAAAGGGTAACATAGGATGGGTTTTTCTACCCCAATGTTGAGTGGCGAGTGAGGGGATCAAAAATTATTGTCGGAAAAAGAGTAGTTTATAGTCAAATTGTTTGGAAAACTCCTTTAGGGGCGGTATGATCTATTGAATCGGGAAATGTGATTGGTTCTTGCTTCGAATGAGATAGTTCTGCCGCAATCCGGCCACCGCAGATGTTTAACCGGAAAACTAGCAGCATGTCTTGGGGCAATCAGTGGTAGTTGGAGGATTAAAACACATTACAAACCTGATGTGTCGGAGGCTCGAGTCTCCAGCATTTGCAACCCAAATCTCCGCACAAGATCACCATCGTTTCTATATGTACTATTCGCTAGCAATACGTTGGGTTTTCTATCTCGAAACAGATCCAACTTCAGTTTCGAATTCAGTGCTTTTCGATCCGTAGGCCCCACCGAAAGTTCTCTCGAAACAGAGGGGGACTGATCTCGAACCAGGCTCTCTACGTCACAATTGATGTACGGGTTAGGGTTGGCTGTGTTCCGTCTCGGGTCTAGGGGTAGATTCTTGAAGAGACCAAGCTTCTGCTCGACGATGCTTGTGTAAAGGAGCCATCGTGCGTTCTCCCACTTGACGAGGTTGCTTGTCTGGCGAAAAATGTCGCTTGACAGGTTGTAGCAGTAGACCGACAGCTGAAAAAAGTCGTAGTTGGTGAGCCAAAATAAAGTATTACCAAGAACAAATAATCAGATAGAGCTTCCGTCTCCCTATCTCTGTCATACAAATATGCGGAGTCGAATATATTCTGACACCCTACCCGATGCAAACGAGCGCAGGAGGAGCTACGCAGTACATCATAATATGTTTATCTTTACAAATAGCTGCGACGCAGTTGAACCCCGCAGAAGCATACGGAGGCCGTCTGAGTAGTCATTTACATCTTATTGGTCTCTACCATTGTGACGTCACGTCTAGCTCGCTAGGAGACCGGGTTCTAAACCCCTGCCGGCATCCTACGGTTGTTCAGATGGTATGGGAAGAGGGAAGTAGACGGGTATCATTTCAGACCTCACAGAAAATACCTCTAGCTCCGCTCAATTTCATCGGGGTATTCATAGTCGCTGCATGGGACCAAAGACGGAGGTTCTATCTTATTATTTGTTCTTGGTCTTACCAGGGACCCATAAATTTCCTTTACAGGGGCTTGTCATTTCCTATGCTTCTATGTTGCTATGTTGACCGAACCAGTCCTACTTTCCAAAAATCCCACTAGGGTCGAATCTGCATTCTTGTTTGCCTCATTGGACGTGCGCGCCAAAGAGACTCCTCGCTCAAGGCGCCAGCAGCCAATCCCAAATTTTGTCTATCTGGTCTTGAACGTGATTGGACCGTGGGTATTTCTCGAACTATCTTCCGTGCGGTCAACATAACATCAGAAATCTCTTATTGACAAGCCCCCTGTAAAGGAAATTTATGGGTCCCTGGTCTTACTACCAGTGTTCGCAATAGTAGAAACACTGTATAGGACACAACACATACAGCCGGAATAAAATTTAAATATCCTACCTTTTTCTGCTCAATATAGGCCCAAATGAGGGCCTGCCTCGGAACAAACAGACTCCGGCTTGAGTCATGGGAAGTCGCCTGAAAATTCAGTCCGCTGCTGCGACTCGCTGTCATAGCTGACTCATTTGAACTCGACATATCTTCGACGATTGACTCTTTTCTGGTGCGTGGTTGGCATAAAAATGGTTGGTACTTCAGGACACTTTCGAAGCCTGTAAAATTATGAACGAAACCAGATAAGTCCAGCAAAAGCTTGGTAACAAAGGTATTAATATTTCCTATGGCCAGTACACAAGATTGCCTCAGCCTAACGAAAAAACCTGGGAAGGAAAGTGGGAAAAAAACTCGTATTTTTCAACTACTCAACTCGTATTAATTGTATGTATAGTCTGAATCATTTGTGTTACGTGACAACTCGTTAGTCGTTACCTGAGCAAGTTTTGTTCCCGTGTTCGTTAGTCTTTTCAACTAGTAGGCTATTAATTGCAAATACAGAGTGAATACTTTGTGTTATGTTTGACAAAATTCCGAGATATTTAAACTGGTGTTGATTTATTTTGTTAAGTTTGATATTTTCAAATTAGTATTAGTGTGGATATCGGCTATGACCTTTGTATGGGCATTGAGAAGAAACTGGATTGAACTGAACTGACATTTATTTATTTGACTAATTTTAATTCGACTTTAATTAATACTTCATGTATTTCCTTAATAGCATTTACAACCTGCTAGCTGCGGGTCGTCAATATAAACCAACGCTTTGTAATATAATACACAACTAAAATTATAAGGCACGAACGAAGAACGGTACTTTTCCAGTTGAGTTTCCGGGTGGTCGAAAAAGTCGTGGCTTGTCAAGGGTAGTTAGTCTTTCTCTGGTCAGAAATCACGTAGTACACGAAAAAAAAGAAAAGAAAAAAAAGACAACGAATTGTTGGATTTATTTGTATTGAATTTCGTTATTCATTCTCCTGCTATACTTTCTATTCACGGCCAACCTCAGCTGAAATATTGCCGAACGTTATTTTAACAACATAAATATGTACACAAAACTATTACTTTATTAAAAAAAAAAACAATATTAAAGAAAAAACAGATCTTTTGATGACCATCTTTTGATTACGCCCTGGATGTACCATGGCGCTGACTAAAAGGTGGCAGCGGAGTTCACGACGATTAATCTATGACCGCACTGTCAGAAGTTTCATAACAGATCGCGCATAACACTTTCAAGAATAACACCTTTTCACTTAGAAATAAAGTGTCATGACCAATTAAGTTTACACTATTTCGTGCCTAGATCTCCAACAACATCTTCAATTGGTAAAAATATTGCACTGTTAGAAGTTACATAACGACAACAGAAGGATGCCCGGTTTCAACAGATAACACCTTGGGATGTTATCTGTTATGTTTCTTTCGTTCCCGTTAGTATTCTTACCAATTGAAGGTGTTGTTGGAGATCTAGGCACGAAATAGTGTAAACTTAATTGGTCACAACACTTTATTTTTAAGTGAAAAGGTGTTATTCTTAAAAGTGTTATGCGCTATCTGTTATGAAACTTCTGACAGTGCGGGCACTCGGTCGGTCACCTGTCTTTGGACTCACATGGGACAGATTCGCCCTTCAGGAAATTGGGATCGGGGAGATGTTAGAAAGTAGATCAGAATCTGACGTTAGTCAGTGAAAAGTCAGTGAAAAGTCAGTGAAAACCTCCTGGTGCAGCATGCCTTCTTTCCACGCTTTTCTTCCAGTGGGTTTCCGTGCCTCCTCTTAGTATTCGTTCAGCCTGTACCCCGCCGTGCCTTCTTTTAGATGATCCCAGAATTCTTCAAGCCCGGCTCCTATGCTCTCTAGAGACCTTCTCTGTTTTCTTGTTAAAGTTTAACTGAAAAGCCAACTTATTGGTGTGTCATTTAACTGGATACACTGAATTATTTGGATTCTGCAAAGGAATTTTTTTGATTTTCCACTATCTGCTCTAGATATGAGGCTCAGAATATCTCCGGCCGTCCTCCACAGGGTAAATTCTACTATGACGCGGCAAATTTTAATCTCAACACAAATGCAGCTTTTCAGTGGGCAGTGGTGAGATTAGTGACGATTGCTTAGTGCCTGAACAAAAAAATTTATAAATCTTTCTCGTAAGGCACACAACAAAAATACAAGCGCAAAGAGGCACCACAAATCACAAGGAAATTCCACTATTTGAAAATCGGTTATTCGTGAATAGCGGAACAACGAATTAACTCATTTTCAGCGGGTCTTCAGGCCAATTTAAGTGAATAAGTGACGAGTAACTAGATTGCCCTATCCCAGCCCTTTTCGGTTAAAAATTAATCATATATTCTGACAGAATTGTGGCCTATTTTCTATCTTTTCTTTTGTTACCCTGCCAATCAAATGGACGGTCAGAATTAATTTTTGGGTTTGCTTTGTGCATGTGGAGGGGACGAGGGGGGGGGGGCAGGCTTACTTTTCAGCTTCTGCGCATCTTGCTGGCCGGGGTGCTTCAAACATTCTCTCCACAGATCAGTCGCCCTGGAGATGACAATGAATGCAGACCGCATGGTTCTGGAAGACTGACTCGTCAGAAGAGTAAACGGCAAGAAGAAGCTCAGCGACCCGCCTTGGTTCCAGAACATCTTCACTGAAAGCTGTGGGTTGGCTTGGTGGATGAGATTTTGGTAAGTCCGCAAGACCATGGGAACCAGATGCCTGTAAAAGGATAAGGTGTCAGCTATGCAATGTACCAATGGATTTTGGACGTAAATGCTTGTCCTCTGATCTTCATAGATCTCTCCTACCGGATTACGATGCCCCCCCTACTCGACCTGAAACAACGCTTCGCGCTGCAACCCGTGATTGTACCGGACTTGTTCGCCCCGATATCCACTCTACTGACCGGTATCTTTCGTCATTTTGTACCATATTTCGTAAACCATTTTAATTCTGAACTGTGATATATTCGTTATTAGTTGTGCATACATATAAATATTTTAAGGCAATTTTTGAGAAGTGATTATTAAGTTTTAGCTGTGTTAATAATTGTGTGACGATCCGATGCTAGCGAGTAATTATATGAGCTATTCAGGAAATAAACGTTATTATATTATATTATATATAAAAGGCACACAACGATTCGGACGGGCTATTGAGACCACTTCTAGAAGCTCATACGACCTTTTAGCAAAGACTAGGAGCTGTACAATAGTTGCGTTTTTGCGGATACCATGGTATCTGTTACCACGGTAACTGGATCTGCAAATAGTCGTTTTTGCAGTTACCGTGGTATCTGATATACGTGGTCCACTGCAAAAACGACTATTTGCCGAAATCGCACTTTTCGAAGTCATCCCCCCCCCAAAAAAACTGAAATCCAGTTACTTCTTTCTCACCAATCTGACAAAACTTGATGAAAGTGAGATGCGTTTTCCAGATACCACGACCAGATACCACGGTCGGACCGTGACCGTGATATCTGAATATCTGTTACCACGGTAACTGGCCAGATACCACGACAACTGCAAAAACGCCTTTTGACCGTGGTATCAGATACCACGATAACTGCAAAAACGACTTTTTACCGTATATCAGATACCATGGTATCTGCAAAAACGCAACTAATATCTCTCAAACCGGCTGTTGACTGTGTTAGATTATAGCAGGTTTCAACAGGAGCGGTTCGAAGTGCCTCGGCAAGGGGGGAGGGGTGGCTAACAAAATACGACTGGCTAATGCCTGGCAAGGTTCAAGAACCATACTGGTTAGAAACAGTATACAAGAAACACAGCACCACATGCGAAACATTGCACGGATTTAAAGAAACATTAACACCGAATTTCATAAGGTTAGGTAGAAGGTCATTCATATACTAACAGTCATTCACGCATGCCTTTCATTTCAAATTTCACTGAAGGTAGCGAAGCACCGGCAGCAGCTTCTAATGAATAATGACTTACTGTCGTAAGTGATAAGACAAATGGTCAACACAGCAGTAAATTATATTCCATTATTTTTTGTCGCGATGCCGATCGCTGGCCCCGGGGTCCTTTTTTTCATGGCTAAAACTATCTTGTGTTCGCCTTCTTGCAAATAGACTGGAACGTTTTTGCAGCCGCTCTGGTTGAATAAGGGACATATCTCCAACAGAGGAGTGAACCGAGACTGGAAAGGTGACCTGGGAAACTAGCTGCAAGGATCAAGTGTCAATTTACAGACCGTGAACACTAGCAACGTCAATAGGCAACAAAGCCTTGTCGCTAAACACTGCGATTTGCGGTTTGTGATTCATCTGCCTGTACTATGGTTTTCAGAAACACAAAAGGAGTATTCTCGCCGTTCCCCCAGGGCTCCACTTGAGGAGTCCCCGCGTTTTTGTTCGTCCCGGGGACTCACTCCCCGTTTTCTCGAGAGTGCACGGACGGGGAACGCTACGATTATCATCACCATCATAAAAAAGGACTCCCTTTCAGATTCAGAGGGGAATAAATGTTTGCTGGTGTTGGTGCAATGTAAAATTTACTGAAAATGGATCCAGACTAATTTCGTCAACTGCATAATTCTTGGGATCCCAAAACGTAAGTGGAGGTATACCTATGACATCGCAACAGTTGTCCGTCTGCCCGTCCGTCCGTCTGTCTGTGGGCACGATAACTCTCGAAGGGAATGAGATATTTTGATGAAACATGGTGTGAGGATTCTCTGGTTCAAGAGTAAGGTCGAGTTCGTAGATGGGCTCTGTAGCCTTACATTTAGGGGTGGGGGTTCAAATTAAGGGGCAGCAAAATATTTTTAAACGGCTAATTTGATAGTCGATTATGGGGTAAGAAGACATTCTGAACACGATGGTGAAAACAATTTTCTCGCCGGACAAGTAGTTCGTCCGGAATCCGGCAAAAACCGGAAAGTTTGTTAAAAGTAAAGATTTCATTTTAAGTTGATTAGATGTTCGATTTCAGGGTAAGAAGACACGCTGAACACTTATTTTTTAAGCCGGATAGGTAGATCGTCCGGAATCCGGCCGAAACCGGAAAATTTGTTATAAGGGAAATTTTTATTTGAAGTTGATTAGATGTTGGAATAGTTGATTTAGGGGTACGGAGACATGCTGAATCCGAATATGAAAGTTAATTTCTCGCCGGACAGGTAGTTCACCCGGAATCCCGCGAAAACTAGACACAAAATTTGTCGACCAATTTTCGGCTTAAGGGGGAACGGTAGTCTAAACCCATTATGGCCGATTCAGAAATGGGTTTGGTCGGTGAACAGGTCAAAGTCAAAGGACTCCTACTGTGCGATGTTTATCTAAGTCTCAGAGGTCATCAGAGGGAATTGGGTTGTGAAACTGACCCCAGATTGCATTTGCATTACGTTTAGGATGCTGCTTTTTTGTAGTCCTTGAAGTAGCCTACCTGAAGCAACAAGCTTACTAATTACTCACTTCTATAGTAAAAGCGCTTGTCTAACATACGAATGACGAAAACCTGCAAAGAAGCATTTCATTTTTTAACAACAAGGCTAAAAGTTGCTGTGGGATCCCGAACGTTAATAGTTATTGGATTTGTAGAGCCGGAGAGTCGGCCTTGAAGTTTTGAGGTATTTACCAGAGTCCGTAGACGTATTACTGTATCCCTTATTCGCTTCTTAACCAGATCCATCCGTTAATCCTTTTTGTCATAAATTTCCGGAGATAAATTCCCCAGATTACAACCGGATTTGAAAACAAGCCAACATTTGTAGAATACGGGATTCAATATCTTCTGTATGTACCCTACGTATGCACCAACTCCACCATCCCCAGTCAGCTTGGGCAGAAGGAGTATTTGTGACGGCACTCCCCCTTTCTCTAGTGGGTTTCCAATCCGGGGTATGTTTTGAGTTTATATCAGTCAATATCAGTTTGGGTGGATTGTAAAGTAATTATCAATCGAGTAAGAAATGGCTTGTCACGGATTTTACGGACCTTAGGCGTATTCTCGCCGTTCCCCGAGGACTCCTCGGGGAATCGAAGGGAACGGCGAGAATAGAGGGAGTCACTCCACGCGGACTCCGCGTACAGAAAACAGCGAGAACGAAAAGAAAGACTTTTTCGAAAAAGAAATCTGCAGTTGACGAACGTTTTTCATTGCACCAACACCAGCAAAAATTGATCCCCTCCGAATCTGAAAGGGAGTCCTTTTTGATGATGGTGATGATAATCGGAGCATTTCCCCGTCCGTGGGGACTCGCGAGAATACGGGGAGTGAGTCCCCGGGACAAACAAAAACGCGGGTACTCCTCAAGTGGAGACCTCGGGGAACGGCAAGAATATGCCTCTTGTTACGTATGAAACAATTACTGAATCTTACGGATTTTGCTACGTGTGAACTTTTTTTCGCCCCTTGAGTTATATACCGTCAAATTTTCATCCCAATCGTTCAATCAATTAGTTCCCTACTCTTTCTCGGGGATCCTCTCCACTCCACATCCTTCGTAGCCAGATGCAGTTCACACCCACGAATGGCATAATGCAGGGCATCTAATCCTAGCTCCCATCAAGTTTCTCTCAAATCGGACCATTTCCAGGAATATCCGGGACCCTACCCCCACTCTGCCCACCGAGCTCGGTTCCGGCCTGGATCAAGAATGGCACATTTAGTGCCCAAGACCTTTGTACCGTCCGAGTTTCATTTTTTTCGAAACGCTGTGCAGGCAACGTGGCTTATCTACAAACTTTGACCCAGAGAGGTCAAATCAGTTCGGGATCCCGAAAAGGATCCTCTAAAATACAAGACGTTTGTACCTTCCAGGTTTCATGTGCGCAACTCCACTAATATCACTGTGTCGTTTGATCCATGTGCGCGCCAAAAATTGTACCGAATGGCTGGTAATTTTTACCGACTGTTTTTGCAGGATAAACGACTGTTTTCAAGAACAAGACCAAAGTTCCGATGGGATCCCAAAAACAATATTTGATCCAGACAAATCGGTTTTGTCTTCTCCAGTGTCCGCTAGACTTCTTGAAGATTTTTACTGATGAACTTTGGAAAAGGATTAAGGAGAAACAATTAATAACGAGAAAACAACTAAAAACGAATTTTAGAAATCATGGTAAAACCAAATATAATCGCTTATGTATCCTACGATAAAACAGATATATTTTTCGGCTAGGTATAACAGATGGATAAAGAGTAATCATATATGAAAACATTGTGCTTTAAATTCAGTAAGTGGTGTTAATTCTCGATTACACCTGACACTACAAGAATGGCAAGAGATGGCGCATCGATCACTTAAATATGTAAAAAAACATTCAAACTATAAAACTGCTACCAAGGGCCCATGATTGTTGGTAATAATAGTTGGCAGCTTCGGTGTCAGAATGCAGTAGTGTGCCAGGGGGGGGGACGACCCAACAGACCAAATGAAGGTCTGGTAGTGCATCCGATAAAACCAGAAAGGCTATTTGGCTACAATATTCACGATTTGAAACGAAGCATTTATTTAGACCATCCAAAAGTTCCCGGTTTCAGCCTGATTCCAGACGAACTATATATCCGGCAAAAAAATTGTCATATACGAATTCAGCATCCGTTCTTGCCCCCAAATCGGACATCTAATCAACTACAAACACAACTTTTGCTTTCAAACATTTTCCAGTTTCAGCCGCATTCCGACCTAAACACTTGTCCGAGTAGAAAATGCTTTTCATATAAGGATTCAGCATGTCTTCTTACCCCTGAAACGAACATCTAATCAACTTCTAATCAACAATCAATTTCACAAACTTTCCGGCAAAAAACTTCATCAGTCAACTTCAAATAAAAGTTTTACTTTTAACAAACTTTCTGGTTTCGGCCGGATTCCAGGCGAACTACTTGTCTGGCGAAAAATAAATTTCATATTCGTGTTCAGCATGCCTTCTTACCCTTATATCGAACATCTAGTCAACTTCAAATAAGACTTCTACTTTTAACAAACTTTCCGGTTCTGGCCGGATTCCGGACGAACTACTTGTCCGGCGAGAAAACGGTTTTCATATTCTTGTTCAGCATGCCTTCTTACCCCTATATCGAACATCCAATCAACTTCAAGTAAGACTTCTACTTCTAACAAACTTTCCGGTTTTGGCCGGATTCCGGACGAACTACTTGTCCGGCGAGAAAGTGGTTTTTATATTCGTGTTCAGCGTGTCTTCTTACCCCATAATCGACTATCACATTAGCTGTTTAAAACAATTTTGCTTGCCCCTTAATTTAACCACCCTCCCCCACCCCTAAATGTAAAGCTACAGGGCCCATCTACGAACTCGACCTTACTCTTGACCCAAAGAATCCCTACACCAAGTTTCATCAAAATATCTCACTGCCTTCGAGAGTTATCGTGCTTACAGACAGACAGACGGACAGACGGACAACTTTTGCGATGTCATAGGTATCCCTCCACTTACGTTTTGGGATCCCAAAAAACGACAGTTTTGAAACAAAATTGACTCATGATTTCAGAAAAACCGACTGTTTTCATGAAAAAAAATCAACTGTTTTGACGAAAAATCGCGGCGCTTCGCGGGTGCGGTGCCGCTCCCACCCACCGTGGTCAGACCCGGTCCAGACCAGAAATTGTGTAATTTATAGGGAATTCATAGCGCACCCCTCGTGTGACCCAAAGACAAGCCACAAAATTTTCGGTACCCCCGTCCAACTTCCTCCACTGTGGCCGAATCCGGTCGGACACTTACATGAATCATCCGACATTTTCTCTAAACTCGTAAGTCTCATTCCAGTCGTATGGCCCGTTTGAATGCGCTCTTCACAAGTTTCCGGATTTCCCATTCCTCCACTGCCCCGCAGATGGTTCAATCCGAAAAACGAAATTTACCTAGACGTTTAGGTCGGGTCCTTTACCAGTATGCTGGCAAGTTCCATCGTTATGTGGTACCTGAACTGGCAAAGCCCGGACTGACCGGCGGATGTACAGAAACTGCTATAGCTATGTAGCACTTGGGGTGCTAGAAAAACAACTAGGCTGTTATGCAATAAGTTTTGTAGAGATTCATTAGCCTAGGCTACTTGAATGAAAGAATATGAAAGTAAGACAGAAACATATAGGGGACGTTGACGAGCCGTCGGCAGATTTCAAGTTCAGGGCATTTCAAGTTTCTGAATGCTGTCCGAGCTTTAATGGCGGTCATTATCCGAATTTTCTGCAGTTGTCTCGCTTCTTGTCGGTGTTTCATTTGAGACGGCGTAATTCTTTGTCATCTCACTAAGCACATATCTTGACAAACTCGGGCGTCCTAGTCTTATTTGTTTTACTTCAAGTCGCTCCCAATGAATTTGTACAGGTCTCAAGTAATCACCTCTCTTGTTCCTTTTTCTCATTTTGCTATCACGATTGAATTGTACTACGCAACTGTCGTATTACTGGAAGTCCTTTGAATTATTTGTTTTATAATCTGGCATAATAATCTGTTTTCATGATCTCCCCTCTTGACCCCCTGTGAATAGCCTCTGCTGTCCCAATGGGGTTACAGGTCTTGATGCGTCCTTGCGATAATACCCCATGCTATGGAAACGATGTGAGGAAAATGTGTTTTTTGGAGAAAAGAAGGGACTGAGACTACAGGAAACGAAAATTCCGAAATCCGTTCAAAACGTTTTGTAGCTTATTTTTTAGGCTTTCAAACGATACCAAATTTATCGTGACAGAATTTACCGAAGTCGAGTACACTTAGTTGGCGGAGAAGACACTTTTTTTCTTATTTCTAGCCTACCTGGCAAACAATGTGTCGGCTTTGAAAACTGTTCAAAACATTTTGTAGCCCGTAAAAAGTACTACAAAATGGGTATCTTGGAATTTTTCCGCCACCGTCAGTTTGGCTATACACTCTTGAAACAGATTTTGTCAGTTAACATGGGAAAAGCGTATACCTGCTCTTTACGAGTTTTAAAGTACCGTTCATTCTCAAACCAGTATAGCTCTGCGCGTGGATGATGTAATGCTTTGTTGATACTATGGAAGTCGGAGAGACCTAGTTGCAATCGAAGGTCGTAGGGGTGGATATATATGTTGGTAGATGGTCAAGTTCGTAGATGGGTCCTTTAGTCCTATCTTTAGAGGCGAGGAGGGGTTTCGAATTTACGGTAAAAACATGTATATTTTAGAAGCTAATAAGATATTCAATGAGGGGGTAAGGAGGTCCGCTAAATCCATATCTGAACTTGGTTTCCTTGCTGGACAACTGGTTCATCATGAATTAGGTCGAAACTGGAAATCTGGTTTAAGCTCGAAGTTGTTTCTGAAATCAATTAGGGATTCGGTATCGGGGCAAGGAGACATGCTGAATCCATTTTTCAACTTTATTTTAACAGTGAAAATCTTCAAGGAATCTGACGAAGACTGAATGACGAAGACATGACCCAATTGTTTGAATCAAATGTTAGATTACTCAGAAAGAATTCTTACTCAGAAAAATTTTGTTTAGTCCGCTTTTTTTTTTCTTCATGCAGTAGAGGTAGGCCTATGATTCAAATTCTGTGTAAACCAATCAACAACGTTTGCTATAATGACGTTTCTGGCCATTCACTGAGAATACGGCGATTCTTCCTCGGCACGAAGAGTTAGTCATCAAAAGTATTGGAGATAGTGGCCAAATCTTGTACTTACTCTGAGGCGATATCGAACGTTTCATGCTTGACGCTTGGCACTTTATTCTCCAGTGCAAACTCGAGCCAGCTCTTCATAACGAGGCCATACGCTCCCCCCAAGATCCCTTTTTCCCCTAGGTCATAGGGGGTCAGGGCGGGCGAAGACGGGGAGGTCAGATTGGGAGATAAGGCTCCAATGACACTCTCTAGTTCGGACGTAGATGGGGAAAGAGAGCGGGAATCTGGATGCGCGGAATCCTAGAAATAATGACAGTATGAAAGCGGGAAGCTATAACGACCGGGTACCACAAAGCCTTCAGAAAGACCATGTGATGGCTTCAGCTCCTGTCAAACATGTACCTCATCATCGGCACAAGAGCATATATAGTTACAGCCAGGTTTCATCTTCCAGATTTTTCTTCCGGATTACAGACATCCGTTTTCGTCGTGGTGAGGCCCGGTTGAAAACTTCTGGAAGTCCGGGGTATCCGGGGTATTACATAGTCTGGAAAGTTGTCATAGAGGCAATACGCTTGTGAGTTAAAGGAACAGTAAACTTGACTACGCAACTTTCGGCCATCGAATCGCCCGGGGGGCTTGGATAAATATATAGGGTTTTATTGTCGACAGGCCCCCCCTTCTTTGTCATCTCGAACTGTCTCGAACCCCCTCCTTAGTGTTCCCAAAGCTAGCTGGCAGGCCCTTGCCCCTTATGCACTGTAATAATGCACTCATGTACTGTAAAAGTTTGCCTTTTTACATGTAGACTACAGAGTAACGACCTCCCGACTAGGCGGCCGGGGTTCGATTCCTAGTCGCGGCACACAAACCTTTTGCTTTTTGCAAACCTTTTGCTCAGAAGTCGAATTCTCGGAAACTGCCAGGAAACTGCAATGGTCGTAACGAGAATTTTTCTTACTCTCAATATCGACTCAGGGTACATTCTTGATATGTTAGCTAGCTCCCCGAGTCAAGTTTGAGTCAAGTTTTCTGTTCCTTTAAGTCCGCCCGATTTACGAATGGGGGACCCTTGTTCCTTCTGAATTCTTCCTATTTTCAAACAGGACCTTGTTTTAGCACTGTAAACTCAGCGAAGAAAAAAGGCCCGCTTCCTAGATTGCTGTCTGCGTTAACCAGAGGTTTCCTTCATTGACCAGTAGGCTACTAGCAGCAGGCTGAAACGCTTAGAAAAGCTGAACAATGCTTCAGGAAGGCGAAGAAAATGTAGCAAAGAACGAACCAAAAGAAAATGTAAAGCAGAAATCCGTGCAACGATTGACATCATACACGGTTGCCCGCATAGAGTGGGGAGTGGACCCTCTAAACATTCCAAGCCCCAAATGCATTACACCACAGGCAGAAAAAGCTCGGAGGAAAAAAATCTTGCATCCGCTATAGGGAAGATTGGCAAACAGAAGAAAAATTGCGCGGCAAAACACATTACTCAGCAATGTCAGTGACGAAAGGGTAGACATTCGTGGGTAGGTCGTTCCAGCTGAACAGCCTGAGGGCGAGCGAGAAAAGCGTGCATTGAAAAAAATCAGTTTCTTAGGACCTTGTAGTTCTGGAGGTTTGTTGAACTCTTGGACGACACTGTTGCTGATGTTGTTAAACTTCGGAGAAGTCGTCCGGGAGTCCTCTGCTTCAAATCGGGGACCGAGTTGGAAAGAATACGAAACCGAACCTAGATTGTACTTTTCGCATTAGCTAAATTTACTTTCAACCTCAATGCTTATCTTTCGATCTAAGCCCCCCCCCCCTTCCCCCTACAGGAATAACTCTGGTTTTGCGTATACACTTTAACTAATGGTCCTACGACGCCTACAGAAACTAATCACGATGAACAATACCAAAGGTTTCGATGGGATCCCAAAAATTCAATATTTGATCCATACAATTAGGTTTTGTCTTCGCCAGATCCAGTCTTCGCCAGACACCTTTACCATTTTTACTCTTAAAAATTTAGGAACAGATTAAGGCCAAATAGCTAATCATCTGAGAAAACCGAGTTCAGATATGGATTCAGCATGTGTGTTTACCCCTATAAGTCATATCTATTTTGACGAAACCGATCGAAACGATCCTGCCTTACTTCTGCCAGTTTTCCAGTTTCGGCGAAATTCCGGAACTACCGGCGAAAAAATAAAGCTCAAAAACGAATTCAGCGTATTTCCTTACCCCTATAACCAACATTTGATCAACTTAAAATAAAAATTTAACTTATAACAAATTTTCCGGTTTCAGCCGGATTTCGGACGAACTATATGTCCGGCTAAAAAATGATTGTCATACACGGATTCAGCATCCCTTCTTACCCCTAAATCGGACATCTAATCCAACTTTTGCTTTTAACAAATTTTCCGGTTTGGACCGGATTCCGGGCTAACTACTTGTCAGGGTAGAAAATGATTTTCACATAAGTTTTCAGCATGCCTTCTTACCTCTAAATCGAACATCTAATCAACTTCAAATAAAACCTTTACTTTTAACAAACTTTCCGGTTTTGGCCGGATTCCGGGCGAACTATAACTTGTCCGGCGAGAAAATGGTTTTCATATTCGCATTCAGCATGTCTTCTTATCCCTTAATCGACTATCTCATTAGCTGTTTAAAAATATTCTTTTGTCCCTTAATTTGAACCCCTCCCCCACCCCTAAATGTAGGGCTACAGAGCCCATCTACGAACTCGACCTTTCCCTTGACCCAAAGGATCCTCCCACCAATTTTCATCAAAATATCTCATTCCCTTCCACAGTTATCGTGCTCACAGACAGACAGACAGATGGCCAACTTTTGCGATGTCATAGGTATCCCTCCACTTACGTTTTGGGATCCCAAAAACAACAATTCTTTCTGGCATCAAATCATGTTAGGTGACATCGGCGATATTGCATGTTTTTATTTCCAGCTACGGCCAGAAGAGGGTCCTAGAAACGAAGCGCCAAAATTTCACTGAACACAAAAGTAAATTAAAACATGGTGTAGCCTAATTATTAGTAACAGAAATAAGTAACAAACGATTGAAGAGAAACAAACTAAAATCTGCCAAACTTTTCTACAAATAATCAACGGATAACAAAAATAATACACATACTGAGTTATTATGTTCATTCATAGCCTACTGTTCATCGCAAAACAGTCTCTAGAAAAACCTGCCCCCTTGCTGTATTAGGTATTGTGAGCCTAGTCCTATTGCAAACATTCTCATATATGTAGGGGGAGAAAATGAAACACAAATTCTACAGTTACAGTTCAAGTTACCTCAACATATATGCCACCACTTCAATAAAGAACCAATAACAGAAGGGGATATTATACGCTCTTATCCCAATCCATCCTGACTCAGGGTGTGTTCCAGCCCACTACCAAAAGTTCAGAAATGCTACCATCGTGTTCCAATATTTTGCATCATCTCAAGACCCTCTCGATACGTGTTCTGTTATAGTTCTCTTGCTCAGAAAAATATCGTTTAGTCCGCTTTCTTTTTTTTGTCCTTTCTTCGTGCAGTAGAGGTAGGCCTATGCTTCTTTGAGCGTCGCCCAACTTTGAACGGCGCCAAGCAAAATGGTGGAATTCAAACCTAAGAAATATTCTTGCAGTACTGAATTTTGAATCTTTACCCTTAAAGGACCCCTCTTGCTTTTTATTATTTTCACGACCCCAGTGGCGACTTACGTGGTCTACTGACCTCTGAAATCTCCCTCTTTTACAAAATCCTCGTGGATCACTTTATTTGAATTTTTCGCTTTTCAGCGCTAGCCGAGATTTTTTTGGGTTGCCAGACAATAACCTTGTTTTTGTCTTGAGACGTGATCGGGCAGGGGCTGCCAAACCTGATTTCGTCACTGCGGTCGGCGCTCACGGAAGGAGTTGCCGTGGTTCGCTATGATTCTCAGCATTTAACCACGCCGCACAATTGTTTTAAATTTTTCGCGAGAAAATAAGTATTTTTTTGCGCGTAGCCCAAAGCAGAGTCGGCAAGCGCTAACAAGACAATCCCTAATTTGACGAGACAAGTATAAGTATAGACAAGAGCTGTGCTTTAAAAGTTTCCCAAGATGTCGCAGTTAACCACTGACAACCCAGTAGGGCTGGAAAACACTCCCCTGAGGCACAAATGGTGCACCAAAACCTTCCAAGACAAAGCATGGACAAAGTTACAAACTCCAGCTTTTACAGAAGAAGAGGCTTTCCTACCTGTTGGGCAACTGTATGGGGAGATGCCACAGACTCCTTCAAACCGCTGGCATGGCGCGATTTCGGTTGAACTACAAGAATTACTGATCAGGACTGTAAGCAAGGGCACCACAAAGAGAATAAACATCACCGTATCCTATATACCAAGCTCGAACGTCAACACCTGCACTGTCAGAAGTTTCATAACAGATAACACAAGGATGCGCCGTTTGCATGAAATGTTATGCACAACAAACATTGTTATGTAAAAGCATTCGATATCATGACGACGAACAAAAGAGTTAGCAGGTGCCTTTTCGGCGGTTTTTCGGATCTTCCTGACAATGCTTGTTATTCATAACATTCAATGAATAATGTTTTCAAAATCATAACATCCCAAGTGTTGTCTGTGGGCATCCTTGTATTACCTGTTATGAAAGTTCTGACACTGTGCTCATAAGTCAATCAATATATTACCATCCTAATAGCACTGGGTAAATCTGGTAAAATCTGGACGGCGATCTAGCATAATCCAGTGCATCCGGTATAAGAACCTCTGGTATAGAGAACCCTGGTATAGCATGGAGTCAGCTCCTGCACTGCTCGAGGTTAAAGGTAAGGCTAAGGTAAAAAAGGTTAAAGGTACGTTCACACCGTCCGATTTTCGCTGTCGGAGGCGGATTTCCTCCTTCACTCCGAAACTTCGACGCATCGCATGCAGGGCTGCAGGTTGCCCCATAATTTCGCGAATTTCGCATATTCGTATGCAAAATCTTATCGAACTAAGTGTGCACGTAGCTTTAAAATAGTTAAAGGACCCCTCGCACTATTTACTCATCAACTTCCAGTATTTTAAACTAGTTGAATACTTTAGGCTCTGCTTTAAACAAATTACCCACGGTTTTGGCTAAGCCTTTTCCGAAACCCGTTGACTTATAGCGAAAACGCGGAAGAATTTACATAACCGGTTTTTCTGATGGAAAAACTAATCGCAGGCAACCGTCGACAGCGTGATACGCATCGAAGGTAGCAAAACACTGCAAGTGAGAAAATCAGCGAGGTTTTGTTAGAGGGATTAGAACGTACCATACGAAATACGGGTCTCCAGGTCTAGAAATGGATGGAGTGATTGCGGAAGCAGTTTGCGTTGGTGTTATCGGTAAGACAGGTCCTTTAACGCATATGATTTGCGGACTACCATAGAGGCAACGTGGTGATACTTTTGTGATTGTGCTAGTGTGTAAATAAAAGGAATACACAACAACAGACGTTCAATATTTGCGGAAAACGGTCGCAGCTTCAGTACACCCGTCAAAGGCCTTGCACTTGAACGTCAGTTAAGTATACAAATTTGCAGTGTGAATGCCAAACACCCTGCTTTGTACAAAGTAAATCACCTTACAAGACTTCCAACCCACACATCTTCATCAGCAGTTCATGGTCTGCTCGTACTTATCATACCATCTTACACCGTTGTATCTACATTATTTGTGTTCTCCGATTGGAAATTTACCTGTCCATGATTCCATCAATTTGATTCTGAATTAGTGAAAAATTAGTGAATTCTGGAAAATATTTTTGAGTGTTTCGTGATTAATCTATTTTTCTTTGTATTTTTCTACTGCACTTATGCCTTTGGGCAGTGCGTTATAAATCATTCATTCATTCATTCATTCATTACTGACTAACACTGCGTCTCTAACCGTTCCATTCATACTCGTTCCCCAAACCTCGATTTTCGAATTCGAGTTTATTCAGGCCGAAAGGGTTTCGAAGGGTCGGAGCCCAAGAGCCAGAAGTTATTTGGATTGGATTCACTTGCGTTCTCCGTGTACTTTTCTAGCCAGATCATGCCCGGGCCTCACTACAGTCACAACCCACAACTGGTAATAGCGCCGGTAATAAGACCGTTTTACGGTCGAAAATGGGAAGAAAAGACGCTGAAAACGCAAAATGGTCAAGATGGAACAATCCATCTCCGCCATTTTGAAACGTAAACTTAACCACAGTCGCAGAGTTTTGTTTTCCCATGAGTGATGATGGTGGTAATATTTCTTGAATTTCTCTGTTCCACGTGTGACCAGGATGAAGCGTGAGGAGTGGGAAATAACCAATTTACGAACCAAAAAGTGCGAACACACGATCAGGATTTCCTGGCCGGATTTTCTGCACTTTCATCATCAAGTTGAAAATTTTTGAACTTTTCAACATGAAAGTGATGATGGTGCGGAAAATCCAGGCAGGAATTCCAGTACGGGAGCTCCCGATCCTGATCGTGTGTTCGCACAAAAATTGTACAGGTGTGAACGAATGTGGCCCGGGCATCAGGGTCCCGCGTATCATTTCCCCGGAGCCGACTGGTCAGCAGTACCGGTTATGCAAGTTTCTCCGTGTTTCTCATCAAAATCAAACGGACTGCGCGTGGCTGAAAACACCTGAGACAGATTTGTAAGCTCTTAGAAACCAAGCGAAAGTTTCAAAGGAGTCACAGTTGTTCATATGCTGAATAATAAACTGAATCTCTTGCGACTTGACTTGAGCTTTAACATGTGTAGTCATTCGAATTTCTTGTTGATATGGCTCACCCATATTTGCAAATTGTTATATCGTTACCCCGGCCTTTGTTTCTGTTTGGTTTTCGCCATTTATCAATTTTTTAGCCCGTCTTTAACTACCTCCAGCCTGTTGATGGGTATTAATAAAACAAAAGATTCTTGCCGGGCGCAGTTGCTGAGACAGCAGTTCTTTCCATTATACGTTCTTGGTGCCACTGAATCTAACTTACCTTGAGAGTTACTTTGGTCCACGCCAGGTGAAGTCCTTGTCATTTGACCCCCAAAGGACACAGAGCGAGCTCGCGGATCCGACGGCTCTTGGTTTACTACAAGACAAAAAGCTTACCAAGTTATCGATCCAGGATCACATAGTTCTTCCAATTATCCCTTGATGACCCGCCTGCGCGCAGCGCGCCCAGAGATAACTCCAGGAATGATAGTCGATGATTTATAGCTAATAGTTTTGACATACAAGTCATTGTTTGTGTTTTAACAGTTTTCGTGATATTTTTTTTTTGCATTTACTTGTAACTCTCTTTTTTTGGCAGATCGATGAACCGATTGAAACCAGATTTTAGAGAAACAATCCTTTATTTTTCAAAGATAAGCTGTCCCCCCTGTGGCCAACCATGCCCTAATTCACCAATCACGCCGAGCACAGGCTCTTAAGATACAACCTAAAGAGGACCCTTGCGAAGAGACGATATGTCGCCGAATAAAAACTCCAAGCCGACTAATCAGTTTAACACCATCACATGTGATTCACAGTCACTCTGGGCTGAAGGAATATTTCAAGGAAGAGGAACTGTACTGTACCGATTTTACCATCACTATAGCCACATCCCTCTAACGGAAACAACTACATTTGGCCGCAAAAATCCACGTCACTCTGGCTCCTACACAACCCGTGTTTAATTACCAACTACTAACGAGAAATATTACTTGCGAGCTTCATAATCAAATTGTTTTGTTTTTCTACGATCTGACTGGTCGCAGAATGCTGGCTGGCATTGTCGAAGAAATCAAAAACCTATGACAAATCGCAGAAATCTGCGACCACTGGCAACCCTGCTAACGAAACATTTGACTACATTTGACTACATTTGACATCATAAACGACTACATTTGGACGCAAAAACCCACGTCCGTTTTTAATTACCAACTACTAACAAGAAATATTACTTGCGAGCTTCATAATCAAATTATTTTGTTTTTCTACGATCTGACTGGTCGCAGAATGCTGGCTGGCATTGTCGAAGAAATCAAAAACCTATGACAAATCGCAGAAATCTGCGACCACTGGCAACCCTGCTAACGAAACATTTGACTACATTTGACATCATAAACGACTACATTTGGACGCAAAAACCCACGTCCGTTTTTAATTACCAACTACTAACAAGAAATATTACTTGCCAGCTTCATAATCAAATTATTTTGTTTTTCTAAGATCTGACTGGTCGCAGAATGCTGGCTGGCATTGTCGAAGAAATCGAAAACCTATGACAAATCGCAGAAATCTGCGACCAATGGCAACACTGCTTACCATGTACTGGCGTTTCGGGTTCCGACACAGGGACTATCGGTCTGAATCCCTCGCTCTCAGAGGGGTAGCATAGGGGGTGGATGAGCATTCGATGCTCCATAAATAAGTCCCACAAGGCGTGCTGGATGCAACTGGTCATGCAGAATAGAAGATTTTCTTCATTCCTTCCACCGCGTTCCCACAGTCGGAACTCGATGAGTGCCACCGGATCTAAAAAACGTCGTTTCTGTATTACTGATTGTATTACTGACTCTGTATAGCATCAAGGATGTAGTATCCCGATGATTATCTTGTGGTTGATGATAGTGATTATTTCCGGGGGCTGCAATCCTCTCTCCACGGTTGTGAGAACAGTGAGTCCTTCAAAGAACACTAACAAGCCTTCTCGCTGATTCCTTTAGATAACCCTTAACAAGCCTTCCTCGCGGAAAACATTAAGTTCTCTGACAAACGGAAACCCATGTCTTCTCTTGCTACTTTGTTCACGCCAGGTCGGTATCCCCGCTTTCCGGACAGAGATGAGACACAGTATTATGTGATTGGCTCACGTGACACCTCGCAACGTTCGGTTTCTCTCCTGCTACAACAAAGCGGATCCACAGTTCACTTAATGGAACGACTGGAAAGCAAATGAAAAAACACTGTCTAGGACAACTGTCCTATATCAAACTATCTCGAAAGACCATTTAGACTGCAGCATTTACAGACAGAAAAATTGACAAAGATAGCCCTCTTTCTTACCAGGTCCACTGTCTTCTTCTTTCCGCTCATAAAGATCCGTCTTCAGCAAATCTTTGAACTCGGTCAAGTTGATTGGTGCTTGGAATCCGACAAAATCCAAACCGGAAATGGCGGAAAGAGGATTCCCCTGGTCATCAACAAGCATAAAGCCGACAACACCGATCCAGTTCTGGCTTGAGTCCTTGCTTCTTATCATCATAAAGAGGTGAGATTCAGGGACCGGGTTGGGAGAGTAGTCCTGAATGAGGGGAACTAATTTATGGTTCTAAACAAGGTTAAATTCCACACCTGTCACAGTACACGAGCTGAACTCATGGAATATTTGAGTCCAGTGACACATGAACAGTGACGGCGGGATTAAGAGGTGTAACTCCAAAAGGCTCTTCCAGGTCTTAGGATAAGCGCACTATGTTTCATCAACCTGTAGCAAGCTATGGTCAAGTTACGAACATTGGTCGCTTGGGTAATCTCGGCCTGATTTCCCCTGATCCAGGTGGGTGAGGAGGTTGGGACCCCGAAAAGACAACAACCAAATTAAAATCCCGACAAGCACAATTGCACCTAGTTTCACCTTGATGCCAGTGGAAGTAATTTACAGTTCTAAGGTTGAATCCACAAGTGCGATTTAAAGGCCACGCGGCAGAACTTTGCTTTTTTTCAACTGCTTTATACTTGCCTTTTGGTGGGAGCTTTGTGACTAAAACAGCCAACAAGAACTGAGAAAATGAATGACAGACATAATTACTCCCACTGAAACTTTTAGGAGCATACCGCAGGTATGGTCCTTATCCGGAAATCGAGTCCGTATTTGGCTAGGGGGGTTAGGGGTAGTAGGGGCTAGGGGTTAGCCCCCTGAGGCTTCCCAGCTTTTACACCGCGGATCGCCAGCTGAATCAGCAGTTTGCTCGACTCATGGTTTTTAGTGTATTTATTGGGAAAGTAAAATCGACTGATTCGGTATAAACTAAGCTGAACTGAATTGCGATACCTGCTTTACGGCTAGTTCGTCCGTGGCTGGCCTTGCAGACCCACAACCTAACTTGCTCCCTTGCAAAAATAGAGCTTCTGGGGTAAAGTGGACTGAGGACCTTTTAGCAAGCCACCTTAACGCGTCCTTGGTAATTTTTTGTGAATAACTAAATCACTACCATTTCCTCACTTCCACTAAAACATTACTTACCCTGAAATGTGATTCCACAGCACTTTCCGTATATTTCGGTTGGGCGAAAAATGTTTGTAGACTTTCTTTCAAACTGTATTCGAAGGCGGAGATCAAAGGAAGAACTCCGCTGGGAACCGTGAACTAAAACAATTCAATTTGTTAGTACATTTGGCGGTAAGCTTAGCTTGTCGCCATTAAAACACAGTAATATGTCGAAAACACGGATTCTGACAATAAAATTCCAGCTGGTCAACTGGACTATTTTGAACGCATTAATCGTCTCCAAATCGACTACACATCTGTTCGGGAGTTCTAATAAATACCGTATTCAGCTTACTCGAGGTGGTTGGCGGTTGCCCAGGAACACAAATTAGCATGAAGGGGGGTGACATACCTGGTAGACCGCGGCGGGCTGTTCCTCTGCTCTTTGGATGAAACGGACGTCTTCATGGCTGAGCTTACAGACCAGCCGATTCCTTGTCAGGAATGTATAAAGGACCTTAAGAACAGCTTCATCCAAGCGGTTACGTAGAAGGTCGGTAAGCTCCTTCTTAATGGCAGGGCCTGGAATGTAATTCCAATCACTATAAGCAAGAACAAATAACGAGACAGAACTGCTGTCTCCCTATCTCGGTCATACAAACATGCAGAGTCGAGTAAAATACGGCCTACTCCTGACGCAAATGAGCGGAGGTTACTAGCTTCGCGCCACATCACGTTTCGTTACCTCTACAAATAGCTATATCGCTGTTGACTCCCTGAAGAGGAAATCTAGCAGTCAAAGCTGATTGGTTTTATGGACGCGCTCCAGAGCAGGTCAGCGCGCGGAGTACGCCTCCTGCTCGCCTCCCTCGACATTTGTTGTGCGAGAATCAACGGTGAAGACGGAAGAGGAGTAAACGGGTATCAACATCAGCTCAAAGCTAGAGTAAATATCTCCAGGTCCGCTCAATTTTGTCGGGGTTTTCATAGTCGCTGCACGCGATTAAAGACACAAGTTCTGATTATTTGTTCTTGCTATAAGTAGGCTACACTTTCAGCCCAAGTTTACAACGAATCAACTTTTGCGCAGCCTTGCGAATTAGTACGCTGCTGACACTGTTATTCGGTGACACTCTTGCCTACTGGGGAAAAAAAAAGGAAGTTTAAAGGGAAAATCAAGTTGTGTTCTGGTCCTTACTTTTGCCCTATATGCGGCTTACAAGGGGAAGATATTTTTCATTTGGTTGGTCGAATCGTTGAGCTAAAAAATTAGATAACATAGACTTTTGGGCGGGAAAATGGCACAGGAGGGTCTGGGAAACTATCGGGAAGAAAAATTTGGCCGACTTTCGTCGGCTTAATAGGACAAGGCTTATGGAGCATCAGAAGCTTTTGTTTGGAATGAGGATTTCCTCCTTTGGGTGTTTATATTGTATTCTTGAGCGTTATCTTGTTTTCCCGCCTTGACCCCACAGGCTTTTTGGTAATAAGTTTAAACTCCTTCATTCACTTCGACCCTTCCTTACAAGGGTCCTCTTCAGGTCGTAGGCTACATAACATTCTAAACTTGCAATAAAATGACTGAATGTTGACATGTGAATCGTGCAGCAATCCTCCTTGATTTATATTCACTCAAGAACCCATCTTGGCACTCAGTAGCGTATATTAGGGGGGGGGGGGGGGCGACAGGGGCGATCGCCCCCCCCCCCCCCCCCGAAATTCTTGAAAAAGGGATTTTTACTGGGAAAAACGTGTGCGAAACACGGGCGACAGGGGCGATCCTCACCCGAAATTCCCGGAAAAGAAGTTTTTTACGGTAAAAACGTACGCTAAAATACAAATTGAGAAGATCAATCGAAATTGTTTACAGCACGGTTCAGTAATAGATCTCAGAAACAGTTTTTGAGTCGTAATGTGAATGATTACAAGATTAAAAGGTACTGTTTGCACCTCGTTTTTAACAAAAATCGTCATTTGGATCGAATTTTAGTCTGGCTAGAGGTGTTTTTAGTGTTAAAAACGGTCAAAAAATGAAAAAATAGCCGAAAATTTTTGTGGCATTTGGCCACATATTTTCACTGAGCTGTCGCCCCTCCCGAAACAAAATCGGAATATACGCTACTGCTTGGCAGCAAGTTAAAGAATTTAGTTTGTGTGGAGGGAGAGGCGACTATACCAGTAATCTTCGAAACAGCGTTCGGTTCTACAATATACGTAAAAATCTTACCAGCTTCGACAACGCCGTGGACTTGCAGGTAAACACAATCAGCACTCCGTTCCTTCGCGTCGACACCTGGCTCTCCCTCCTTCTCGGAAAGAAGGGCCCTTACTTCATCGTCTGCCGCGTTCGACTGCTTTGATGCTTTCCTACTCCTGTCCCCAGGCGATACTCCAGTGACTTGAAATCGGGATATCGAGATGGTATCGAGCTCGGTTACGCGTTCGATAAGACGCATGTAGAAGACATTGCCACACTCATCCTGGTAGACGTACATGTTCTTGCGGTTTTGAACGCTGAACGGATACAGTGCCGACATCAAAGTCTGTAGACCTAGAAATGAGTCATCTCTTCAGCCAACGTTCCCGATTTAAGCCTCTTCAGCGTTTAGAGTATATTCTGACCTTGCCCTGATTGTTCTCTAACTGACTTCATCTTGTTCCGAAGGCCCTGACCTTGAATGGTTCTTCGATTGCCCTACGAAACGATTGCCGCGCACAACATTGCTTCGCAACAACTTCGCAAAACCTGGGATCATAACTTCTTTTCATGTGTCTGGAGATGTCTGACCCACGCAAGACATTTAGAATTGTATAAATATGTAAGCAACAGACGTTTCCAACGCTACTCGTAATCTGAAAGCATGAAAACGAGCTGTGACAAATCTTCTACCTCTCTCTAAGCGAGACTTCAACGTGCGGAGATTTCTTCGAACCGGGATAGCTGCTTCGTCTGGATAACACTTCCTGATGAAACAAAGAACTGTAGCTTGGTTTGTAAGAACAAACAAACAGTCAGTTAAGAAGAATCTAGGAGCCTCACCTAAGCAGGGTTGCCCCCTTGGTGCTTTCAGCCGTTTGTGCAGCTCGAACGGCGTCTCCCACACGACCGGGCAGGCAAAGCACCCAGGATTGAACTTCATCTCTGCTGCGAGGACCGTCTTCTGATTTTCATCAACAATGTCAAAGTCATAGATCGATACTCGACTGCTGATCGACGCCGACATTTCATCGTCAACTTCAAGAAGACTATTGCAGCGACAGGTCTCATGTAGGTCTTGGAGGAGCATACGCTTGTTGACGAAGTCGCAGGTGCTTCTGAACTTCTTAACGAGGGCTTTTCGAGTTTGTTCGTACGTCCGAAAGTCGGAGGCGACGCCGTGGGAGAGACGGCAGTGAAAGTAGGAGATGATGAAACTAGGACCGATCTATAGAGAAAGAATGGGACCAGTGAGCTAAGGGGGAGCAGCTAGAAGAACTCGCGCTTTCATGTGATCTCACGTCAGCCACAAGTTCGGCCTCTGCACAACCCTCTTCCGGATACCATGAAAATGGTGACAGCTAATTTAGTTATCATCCAAAATTTTCTCGATGTCCCTTTAATCATCCCTTACCTTACGATCACAGCTTTAATTGCTTATCCACGTGTCTCGAAACTGATATCTGAAAAGCTTTGTTTCCTCGTTTTCACGAAATTTAATGCCAGTGCCAGTGAGCAAGATAAACTTCAGCTATAGTTGTCAGTTATATTTAGTAAGATCGTGTTTTTGTTTTTGAGGTTTGACATTACAGTTCTCGGGTCGTTATTGACCAGATTAGTCAGTCACCGCGTACCTGATATTACTTCCTTTTACTAACTGTATCAGACGATAGTTTTGTTTGAAATTAATTTTAGTGCTGACCATAAACTGTTTACGTATATCTGTTGACGATCTAATGAAATTTTGGCTTTTCCGCCCAGATGACTTCACGAATATTCGCCTTGTCAGCTTCCCGTTAAAGAAACGAACTGAAATCAATTGAACCGACTAACTCTTCCTCTTCCCCAACCAAGCCGCCCCTACACGATCTATTTGTATCCTTATGTGGTCTCCTAAACGTGTTGCCACTATGACACCCTTTAGTGGGGTGCCAATGCTCCAGATTTAAATAAGTTTTCGGTCTAGCTCCATCTTCCGGAACCACCTCTACGAAAAGGAATATTTGAAATCCGGAAGAAAACCTGGAAGTTGAAGCCTAGCATACTCTTCGTCATTCTACCTAATCATTACCGGCATTCTTTTTGTATCTTTTGGTCAGGGTAGCTATGCTAATGTCGTTTCATGTGCGCAGCCTGTGTCTGGGAGATCCATGGCTTGGCGCGAAAATCGGTTCGAGGAGCACCCACAGTCGTTACGCTTCAACTAACTTGCACATGCCAGCTAGATTCTAGTGGGCTTTAAAGTTTCACTGAAAAGCCAACTTATTTTTGTACCATTTAACTGAACACACTGAATTATTTCGATTCTACAAAGAGACTTTTCATTTTCCACTATCTGCTCTTATAGTGACGTTCAGAATACCGACGGCCGTCCGCACAACGCAAATTCTACTATGACGCGCAAAATTTGAATCTCAACACAAATGCGACTTTTCAGTGGCCAGTGGTGAGCTTGGTGAAGACTGCTTAGCGTCTGAACATACATTTTTCGTAAATCTTTTTCGTACAACGCGCCTAAAGGTCCAAGCGCGTAGAGGTACCACAAATCCGACAAGGAAAATCCACTATAACCGGTTATTCGTGAATAATGGAGGAATGAAGTAACGCATTTTTATCGGGTCTTCGTGCCTATGTTAGTGAATAAGTGATGGGTAACTAGATTGTTCTATCTCAGCCCTTTTCGGTTAAACTTTAAGGAGATGATTTAAACTGCGAAAAACCGGTAAGAAACCATTACAACCAACAGGAATGATTATTGTGAACACAATTGCATCCTTTCTTTCTGCAAAAGCCTAACATCAGAATTCGAACCAACACTTTAAAGTGGGTTTGATAACATTCATTGAGCTTACTGGACATATCTATTACTTTTGAAGATACGGCGGATTGTTAAACAGAAATGATGCAGAAACCCTTGAACAAATTATTGAAATAGATACTATATACCAGATACTTTTTTTTATGGCACTTGCCTTCCGGCCAAGTGCCATATACCGATCACTTTTCCGTCGGTCGGTCTGTCGGTCTGTCGGTCTGTCTGTCGGTCGGTCGGTCGGTCGGTCGGTCGGTCGGTCGGTCAGTCCGGTGATCGCGAGTTAGGGTACTTCCAGATGTGCTAGGACGATGAAACTTGGCAGGCGTATTAGGGGCCCGACCAAACTAACTTGGAAATCGTCACTTGCCCGATCCGACCATCGTGGGGGGAGGGAGGGGAGCCGGAATCCGGAATTTAGTGACATGCATAACTTTCGAACGGGGAATCGGATCTTAATGAAACTTGATATTTGGAAAGACACCATGTCTCACATGTCCCAACTCAAGTCCGGACCGAATCCGATGAATGTGGGGGGGGGTCGGAGGGGGGAACCGGAAATCATGTTAAACGCTTAGAGTGGAGCGATCGGGATGAAACTTGGTGGGAGGAACAAGCACAACCCCTAGGTACATCATTGACAGAACCGGACCGGATTCGTGCACTGGGGGGGGGGGGGATTTGGAGGGAGGTTCCGGAATTCCGGTCATACGGAGTTAAGATACTTCCAGGTGAGCTAGGACGATGAAACTTGGCAGTCAAATCAGGGACACGACCAGATTAACCTGGAAACAGTCAGCTTCCCGATCCGACATCGTGGGGGGAGAGGAGGGAGGGGGAATCCGGATTCTTGAGGCATGTATAACTTCCGAACGGGTGATCGGATCATAATGAAACTTGGTATGTAGAAAGACCACATGTCTCGGATGTCCCATTTCAAGTCCGGATCGGATCCGATGAAGCTGGGGGGGGTCGGAGGGGGGTCCGGAAACCTTGTGACATGCTTGGAGTGGAGCGAACGGAATGAAACTTGGTGGGAAGAACAAGCACAAGCCCTATGTAGATCAGTGACAGAACCGGACCGGATTCGAGTATTGTGGGGGAGTTAGGGGGGGGGGTCCGGAATTCCGGTGATCGCAAGTTAAGGTACTTCCAGACATGCTAGGACGATGAAACTTGGCTTGAAAATTAGAGACTTGACATGATTGGCTAAGAAATAGTTAGTTCCCAGATCCGACCATCCCTTAAAGTACTAATGCTAACCGCAAAGTGCAAAAAAATACTTTTAAGGAAAATATACATTTTCGTGATCCCTATGAGCCCATGATCATTTTTGCCTCAAGGGTTTTGCTTACAATAAAATTCCTTAAAGTACAAACAATACTTTTGAGCAAAATACATTTTCGTGCTCCTGATGATCATCTTTTTTGCTTCAAGAGTTTTGATTACAGATGATTTTCTATAACTTGGAAATAGTCACTTGCCCGATCCGACCATCGTGGGGGGAGGGAGGGGAGCAGTACTATCCATTCACATCGTACTACGATAACTTGAATACAAGCTAAAGAGCTTGCAAGTGCCATATGAGCTTTCAGCTCTTGTTTCACACACAATCTAAATTTATTTATTTGCCTTTGAGGTCTGCTAGGAGTATTTCGACAGCGCCCAACCGTATATTTCCGAATCGTGGCACTAGATAATCCCATGTTGTAAGAATGCTCCCGAATTTACTCTTTTAGTTCCCATTTATGACGGGAATATCTTTGTTAGGGAAGCCAGAAAGTTAACGAAGCAAAACCGGCAAGCTGGAAACGGATTATGGTGGGAGAGTAATAGGCTAATATTGCTAAAACAACACAGCTTGGATTATCCGATTATCAGTTCGGGTGTCCTGCCCAACCCGTCAGCTTAGATATTAGACAGTTTTATACCAGCATTTGTTTCAGGTCGTTTCTCGTAAAGTGTATTAGTTAATTTGTTGTCTATTGCTCTGATGTCTTTTGTAAATATTTCGCATGTATTTGACTGCGTCTCCTAGCTGTCATCGACAACCTCTTCTAACTTTCAGCTATTTGGTTATTTCAAGTTTATTCACTGATTCGCAGGATACACCGTCAGTGCGCTAACTACCATACGAACAAAGACAATGATATACGCAAGCTACACGCTTCAAGGTAATCATGAACATTATAAACCAAATATCAAAATATAACACTTACCTTTAATATCATCCAAAAGGGTGGCAAATTCTGGGTAAAACTAGGTCCGGACACCTTGCCACACGACGAGCCTTCCGTATCACTGGAATCCCCATCATAACCTCCTTCAGTCTCTCGTTCACTCCCGAACGTGCTAGAGCTATCACTGAAACCGTAGGCTGAGATTTTCCGTGACGCAATCCCGGGTGATGTTTCTACTCCAGGAGAGTTCTCAGGTTTCTCGCCGGAGGTCTGTAGCACTTCCGCGTCGCAGCCGACACTCGAATCGACAGTTTTGAAGGGAGTGAAGCTGTCCCAGGGTCGTTTGACGATGAGGAAATATTCCCCGACTTGTTGAATGGAATACTTCTCGTAGCAAAGGGACAACATTTCCTACGAAAAGATTCAGTTAAAGCAAAACTCTTGCTAGTAATATTTTTTTTTTGGAAAAAATAGGCCAGATATACTGTTGTTTTTCGAAAATACCCATACTTGCCCCGTTTCTTGTTAGTTCTTGTTAGTTCTCTTTGAAACAGATGCGCGAAGTGGTTTGAAAGTTAAGCAAACGAAATGGATTACACATATGTCCAATGAGACAGTAGTCGGTACTATTGGTGTGCACCACCGAGGCTCGAACCTGCACCCAAAGAGGATCAGGATTTTTTTTTTTTTTTAATGACGTAAATCGTCAGCTAAGACTTTCTCTGCGAAATGTCAGTCTTTCTCGGCAACAATCATCAAAGGCAAAACAATCAACAGTGTACACTGTTTTAGACGAGCTTTGCAGAGGCCAACGGCATATTTATGCACTGTGTTATGATTGTTACTGAAGTGACAAACTGGTTGATTGTATGTACATATATTTTAGTGTGATTGTGTTTGACATAAAGGTCAAATTCGGTGCATGCGCTGTGCAAGATACTTTCTATGAACAAAACTCTACTCTGCTCTACTCAGTCAGCGTGGCCTCAAGGAGCGGAGAACGCGATCAGGAAAATTTCGATTCCAGCGCACGACCACAGCTTATGTGTCTAGGCAGTACTGCAAGCTCGATTTACTTTTGGGACACAGTGGGCGGGACGCGGGAGCCACTACCATGCGACCCGCGCGGTTGGAGATTGAACTTCGCAGTATGAAACCTGAAGCCGGAGCAACTGGAGTAACGTGCCATCACAGCTTAAAAGCTGTGCGTGCTATATGTGAAAATGCCGGTTGGAAAATATGTTGTGGCGGGATGCTTGAGCACCGGGACAATATGGTGCGATTCGTAAATCAGCAGCTCAATCGCAACCCCCAAACGGGCAAGCATTAGGTTGCAGCTGTTTTTTTTTTTTTAGGAGTTAGCAATCCCTAGGGCACGTGCGGTGTTCGTCCGGCAAGTCTGGAAGACGTCGTTTTGTGACTATTTTTTGAACCAAAGCAAAGTACAGTCATTGTAATTATCTTGAGCTCATAGTTACCATAGTTACCTATGAAAATAGCAGGAGTAAACGGACTTGGAGCTGTCCCAGTTAAATTGCAAAAATCTCGGTTGACAGAAGCAAAAATAAATAAGGATAAATATTTGAATATAATATTTAAGGATAAACAGGAATAAATAATGAGAAATATTTATTCTTGCTACAAGTAGGCTACCGTTAGAACCATAATATTGATTAATGACTGACTTTTAAGTGTTGCAACACACAGATTAACTGCGTACAGTCTCTTATTCTTTCAATTGATCATTCCTCCCTATTACCACAGCGTATTCTCCTACTCCGCTAATCTGAGTAAATCAAGACACGGCAGACCGAGCCCTCCCTTGCATTTTCACGACGCAGTGACACAGCCAAACAAAAATGCGTGCCCACCATTGCAGTTGGAGTTGGAATCTAGGCGTCGGAGTACGGGTACGGAGGGGACGCCGGGTTAGGAGCTATGTACCAAAAACTTAACATGGGGAAGATAGGAGCTTGCTTAACTGCCTAGATACATAAGCTGTGCGCACGACGCACTCGCCCGGAAATGACTGCTGAGCAAGTGGTTTTGAGGGTATTGCCTTACCTGCTTGAACAGCTCGAAGCTCCTTTCAGCGCCGAAAACAAACCTAAGCGCTTCCACATCCTTCCGACAAGATGGCCTCCCGGGCGACTCGTCGACGTGCTTTACCACCGTCCTCAAAGTCTCTTCGTCTACCACTGGCGAATGGAGAAGAAGCCCAATGTATTCATCTTTAACCATCCACTGGAGTTCGTCGACCGTTTTCATCACAGCATGGTGAAGATGATGGTGGAATTTATAGTCAGTGTTGGTACAGGAGTCGTCATGGGTTCTAGAACGGGATTAAACAGGAACACTACAAGATCGCATTGGCCGATGGTCTTAAAAAAAAGCTATACGTATCAGCATCAGTCTAGACAGGCCTTACTGCCGCTGCTGATCTCCGTGCAACGGGCGGTAGGGGGCAAGCCATCCTGGTGGGTTCGCACAACTTCCCTTTCACCTTCCCCAGATTTCTCTAGGTACCCATTCGAAGCTAGGTCGACTTAGGCTTGTCTTACAGGGTCACGCCACTAACCCCAAACCAAACGGTATAGGCACCACTGGGACTCGAACCTGCGCCCAAAGGGGAACAGAAAAATTTCGATTCCATTGCGCTTATCACTCGGTCAGGTTGGACATAATGGTATATTCAGAACCGTCAGATGAGCTGTTGGAGCGCCTCAACAGGGGCGTCAAGTATGGGGGGAGGGGGGGGGGGCCTTTTCTTGGAAACAGTCGATTTTTTTTCAAAACAGTCGTTTTTTCGTAGAAAATAATTACAAACAGTAAGTTTTTCGTAAAATCAGTCGGTTTCTTGTGCAAAAACAGTCGGTAAAAGTGACCAGTCAGTCGGTATATACCTTGTCCCCCCCCCAAGCATTTTGGCTAGTAACGCCTCCACGCCTCATTAAAGAAACTCCGCCATAACGAGTGATTCTACCAATACTTCTACCAATACTTGCAAGAATTCCTTGAATGGTGGGGTCTCGTGGTGAAAACCGAACAAAATCAAACATTTTATTTTATTTAAATTTGATTAAGTATCAGTTTTGTCTTTCTCGTACACTACTCATAAATTCCTCGAATAATCTCTACACCAAAAGAAATTTAGTTTGAACTTTGTAGAGGCCAATTTTTGGGATTGTACTGTGATATATTTTCAGCTGGATCAGTTACTGCCTGCAAGTCAGGTCGTCTAGTCTTTTTTCAGAGTCTTCTCTACTTTTCGTACATTTCTGAAGTAAAGAGAACTGAACCCAAGCTCATGACAGCCAACGCGCGAAATTTGTTGTTTAATTAATTTTAAAAGTTGTTTGAAGCAGGTGGGGGGGGGGGGTCTCCTAGTTCTAGACGTCGCACCCAAGTGCAAAAAACACTTACAGGTCTTCGTTTTCACCCGCTTCTGATGGCGTGTCACTGACCGCTGAAACACGGCTACAGAAGGAGACTGTTCGACGTTCTGCAGTACTCTTCCCCCAACTGTCGCTGCAGGAATAGGCAAGGCATAGTATGTCTAGGGTAACCTTTATGCTAGACATATCAATCATGGGAGGAATTTCGCTGAGACCAAGAGCAACTTCGGCTGAAAAAGAAGATAGGCTACGCATTAGGTTTTATCGGATATTTGATATTTGAGAGGATATTTGAGAAAATAGACAATAGATTAACGCAGTGGTTGCAATTAAAATTGGTATTGAAGGAGGAGCAGGGAGGATTCAGACAAGGGTATGGAACGGTAGATAGGGCTTTTGTGTTAAAAACATTGATAGAAAAATATGTTGGCGGTTTTAAAACAGAGGTGGCGGATTTAGAAAAAGCTTTCGATAATGTAAATAGAGAACTTTTGAAGAAACAGTTGATTGAAATAGGCCTACCTCTAGGACTAGAGAGACTAATCGTTAGCATGTATTGGTGTACAAAGGGGATAGTACGGGTAGGAAAGAAAATGTCTCGGGTATTTGAGGTAAGAAAGGGTGTTAAACAGGGTAGTACACTTTCACCGAAATTGTTCTCGTTATTTATTAATAACGAAGTTGACTTTTTAGAGAACAGACAGGCACCGACAGTGGAGCTGGGTAATAGAAAATTATGTGTACTGCTTTTCGGTGACGATGCAGCTTTGATAGCAAAGTCGCCCGAGGACCTACAGACACTGTTAAATTTGTTGGAAAAATATCTGAAGGAAAAAAAAACTTAAATTGAATGTCAAGAAATCAGAGGTTGTGATTTTTGGAAAAGGAAAGACAAGTAACCGGAACAGTGTCAAGTTTTATTTTAAAGGAAGTGAAATAAAAATTAGTGACCGGGTGAAATACCTAGGTTTTATATTCAAAAGTAACGGAAGTTGGGTAGATCATATAAAAGAGATGCGTACAAGAGGAAAAGCTGCAATGGCTGCAATATTTAGAAGTCACACTTTGATGGGAATAAAAGATTTAAAAATGCACAAAACAATCTTCAATACTAAAGTTTTACCGGTGATAAATTACGGAGAAGGGTTATGGGGTTACGACGCTGCAAGGCAACTTGAGTCGCTTCAGCTGCAGTACTATAAAAGATTACTTGGACTTCATGCAACAACCCATAGTTTAGTTATGCAAGGGGATGTAGGCCTATTCTCCCTTAGACTAGCAAGAAAAGTAAGTATGCTGAAATTATGGTTGCAAATAATTAGCCTACCTAGAGAAAGAATGATTCGGACAGCATATGAAGAGTCACTACAGATGAATAAAAAAGGATCTTGGCCCCACCAAATAAAAGCGATATTGGACCAAGCAGGAATGTCATGGATTTGGAACGGTGGCCTAGGACCCACAAAAATGCCAAACGATATAGTAAGTAAAGTTAAAGAGACAATGGAGGGACAAGAGATCCAGGAATGGGCGGGGAAAATGGAAAGATCTGAAACACTTAGGGTTTACAAGATAGCAAAGGTAAGGTTTGGTGAAGAAGTTTATTTTAAATTTAATTTACCTTCAAGGTTTTTGCGTTCATGGATTCAGCTGCGGGCAAACTGTCTTCCAGTTTTGGGGAATATTTGGGATATTAAAAGGGCAGGGACAACGGCAAAGCCGAGTTGTCAGTTTTGTAAAGTTGAGGTAGGTGATCTGGACCATTTGATTTACAAGTGTCAGGAGTTGTCTATCCTGCGTGAGAAGCTTTTAATGGTATAGTTACGCCAGTAAAGGATCTACTTAACAGTACAAACCCCAGAATTATATGTAGGATCGGTCTATATCTGGATCATTTAAATAAGAAAATTAAAAGTATGTGAGGTTAGATTGTCGTTTGGGGGAAGGAGTTTAGTTTAGTATTGAAAGTTCGCCCGTACACTGAATGTGAAGTTGGTATATTGTAGTGTTTTTGTTTTGTTTTTGTTCATGGCCCAAGGGCTTAAATAAACATCTATCTATCTACCTATCTATCTATTCGATCTTCTCATTTAAAAACATCCTTATTTAATCACTGTAAAATTTTAATGTATCTTCCTCGGTTATGTCGTAACAGTAACTTAATCCAGAAGTTCGGCGTGCAAGATGTCATTCGGTCACTGGAGAGAACGTCGGCGTCTTTGTTAACAAGACCAAAGGTGTCGATGGGATCCCAAAAATCTACTATATGATGTTGATAGATCAATACTCTTTACTTGTAATATTTAGAAACAGATCAAAGTTTAAAGTTTCAAGCCCCTCGCGAAGCCCTTCTAGCAACCGATTCTTACTTACAAGTCCATCTCCCCGTGATAGACATGGTACCGTATCGTTCTTATCATGAAGTACACTGGCAAACAATAAAAGGTATATCAACTAGCAAGTTGGCAACCCCTCACCACCAAAGATTCTGGCAGCCGATTCTTACTTACTCTTATGGACGTGGTACCAAATAGTTCGTACCACATAAAGCACAGAAAACAAATTGTAGGCACACTAAGTAGACAAAACTGCTAACCCCTCATTGCCGAAGATGATTATGGTCTAACAGCCTATTATCAGACCATGAGACCATTAGAAGTCCCCGACTGGTCTCACAATTGAGATCGGCCTACTTTTGGTTTCAGTGTGTACCCTACTACTGGAGTTGTCAACCCCTCTAAACTTTCCAACTGTTATATCGCCCGCAACCACCTACTCTTTTCCATTATACCAACCCCTTCGACCTTGATCGCACTAGCTCTCTCTCTTACGTCAGCTCTGCGCAGAGCTATACTAATCCCGCGCAGAGCTATACTAACTTGAGAAAAGGGGTAGCAGGGGTCGACAAATTTTGTGTCCGGTTTTCGCCGGATTCCGGGTGAACTACTTGTCCGATGAGAAAATAACTTTCATATTCGGATTCAGCATGTCTCCTTACCCCTAAATCGACTATCTCAATAGATTTCAAAAATATTGTTTTTTGCCCCTTAATTTTAAACCCCTCCCCCACCCTCAAATATAGGGCTACAGAGCCCATCTTCGAACTTGACTTGTACTTTGACCCAAGGATCCTCCCACCAAGTTTCATCAAAATATCTCAATCTCTTCGAGAGTTATCGTGCGCACAGACGGACAGACGGACAACTTTTGCGATGTCATAGGTATCCCTCACTTACGTTTTGGGATCCCAAAAACATCTCCTCATCCAGCTCATTGTCTAAATGACGTTTTTCACGAGTTTCTAGGCCTACTTAGAAATTTAGTTCAGACTGTCGTCATAAATGTTGTTTTTTATTTGTGTTTGTTTTTCCTTATTTACTTTTACTCCAATGTCGCCATGTGCAGTTGGTGTGTTATAAATTAAGTATATATATATATTTCTGTAAATTTATCCTTTATCTTCCTCGTTGGAAGTCATGGCATGCAGTAAGGCTGTCACGTAGTAAATTCATTCATTCACTCCTCGTTGGTAATCTAAAAATATGGAAAATGTTCTGTCTGACGAACATTATCGAGAAGCTGACTGATCTGCAGATTAAGCTGTCTGAGACAGCGTACTGGCAAGTAGCAACAGCCACCTCACCACGATTTGATCCGTCTATTTTATTGATGTCCCTGTCTTTTTTCTTTCGTGCTTTATCTTTTTGTTCACGTTTTTACTCCACTATTTACCTTCCCATTTAACTGGAAGTAAGCTGAACATCAACTGGACTCGCCCCCACTTCTCCTGATATTCAAAACTTGCAGAGCGGGGGTAAAGCCCATTTTCTAACTTGACTTGTACTTTGACCCAAAGGATCCTCCCACCAAGTTTCATCAAAATATCTCAATCTCTTCGAGATTTATCGTACGCACAGACGGACAGACGGACGGATGGACAGACGGACAACTTTTGCGATGTCATAGGTATCCCTCACTTACGTTTTGGGATCCCAAAAACATCTACTCATCCAGCTCATGGTCTAAATGATGTTTTTCATGAGTTTCTAGGCCTAATTAGAAATTTAGTTCAGACTGTCGTCATAAATGTTGTTTTTTATTTGTGTTTGTTTTTCCTTATTTACTTTTACTCCAATGTCGCCATGTGCCTTCCCTTATTTCTTTACTTATTTCTTATTTCTTCTAGTACTTATTTCTTTTCTTTTTCTTTGCTGGGGAGGTGTCCCCAATGGTGGTATTAGTGATTAAAATTTAGATTGGAGACAATCAAAAATGATATGTTTGTACTGAATTAATGAATGAAGGACTTATGACGCAGTGCCCAAGGGCATAAGTGAAGAAATATAAAATAACCGCAAAACATTCAAAAATATTTTCCATAAAGGTTCACTACTTTAGAATCACACTGATGCGGTCGTGGACAGGCAAGTTTTCAATCGGAGAACACAAACTAGAGGAGAGGTTTGCAAGCTTCAACAGTGCATCGGAAACTAACAAACGGCGGATCAGGTAGCGGTTCCGCGTGCGCCGTGGTAGGTGCAGCAGAAACCTCAGATATCTGAAGTATGTCGAGCGTATGCGTCGAGGTCCTTTCTTTTGAGTATATAATGTAGTCCAGCAAGGAAGTTTACACACGGTCCGCAAAAGGCAGTATATACCTTCCCAAGCCCAGGTCTGCTATACCTCGAACGGTTCGGCACAATTTTACAGTAACCAAATCTAATTCCATTAGCGGCTGATTTTACTGCTTCCTCGCAAATCTTTCTCGTAATTTGCGCAATCGCTGTCCCAAGCCATCAAATTTTTCCCTCTGTTACGAGATTATTGCTTCCAACATTCAGAGAGGGTTTCCGAAGAGCAGCAGGAGCGATGAAACAAACATTTTGACATTCGCTAGCGTTGACGGATATGCCAATCAGGCTAGCAACGTTTGTTTCGCGGCTCTTCCTGGATCGGCTGATAGGAGGACATCGTCGGCATAGGCCAGGTAGCTAACAAACGCACTTGAGTATGCTTGTCCGGTTTGGCACTTTGGCCTGACAGTAGATCAGTCTGATAGGCTTGAAACTATTCAGAAGAGAGCCTTGAGAATCATCTACCGCCAGGGCAAAGTGCCTTATATCCTCCTCCTCAAAGAATTCCGCCTCCCTACTTTAGCAGCCCGACGTCTTACTCTTTGTACTAGTTTCGGGAACAGTCTGCGTTCCCACTCAGGTTTTGAGCACCTATTTCCTACCCCATACTGCCCGCCAAAACCTCGACTACCTCGGGTTGTAGCACAAAAAGTTCCGGTTCTTAACCCTGTTTGTACAAGAACCGAACGCTACAGAAAGAGCTTTGTACCATCTTTTGTTGAAGTTTTAAACAATTGATCAAATATTTCCCTTTAATGTTTTAATTGTCTAGGGTTTTTATTCTGTTTGATCATTTTTTGACTATTGCTTTATTATGTATAACCACCTTAGTTTTGTAATTATGATGTACCTGACGAAAACGACAAGTTCGGCAATCCAATGCTGTGAAAGTTTCGTTTTACAATAAAGTATCAGTATCAGTATTCACTGTAATAGGGTCACTCAACATGTCTTGCCATTTGACTTGGAACCATGGAAACCATGACCTGAAGACTAACATGATCGATCTATTTACGCCGTTTCCATCAAAGACAGTAGAGCCTGGACTTGGTTAACGTTGTCAAAATCTCCAGTGGTGTCAATTGCGAAAAGACGAACTGCCTCTCTCTTTGCTGGTGCTTGCTTTAGAATTTGGATCAATGACTTATGGGCGTGGGAGCATCCAATGTATATTTCGTAATGAAGTAGAGAAGAAAAGAACAAAGTTCTCTGAAACGATACTATAGGCTTCCAAAGTCACATTTAGAAGTAATTTGTGGTGCCAAAGTGTAGCCTATTCGAAAATTTTGCTGATAATGCATGAAACGGTAATTGTTCTGCAAGAATCTATAATCTATCGAGTGTTCTGAGTCCCTGTTTTTTTTCGACCTTGATGCTGAACCGGTAGGTATTGTCCCATGGCGTTTGGTATCATGTTGGGAAGACAACGTTTCAACGACTTTAAGAGAGAAGAGAACGAGTTAGGGGTGGGAGATGGGAGAAAAGAAAAGGGAAATCACCAGAGCAGCAAATCGCATACATGATTCAATATCAGACGAGCGAAGCGAGTCCCTGCCCCCACGTCACAGCAAAGCTTATCAAAACTGTAGCGTAGTCGTCCGATATCCGGGGTCTAGTTTTTGAGCGAACAAGCCCCTGCCCGACTTCCCCATAACACTAAAAGTGGAACAACAATTTTCGCGAGAAGGTTATCCTCACAAAAAAGAGAACTGCTACAGTTGCTCTAGCGTTCACAAACTCTTACCTAAACACGTCGGCAGAGTAGAAACGGATCGACTTCCGTGATCTCCTTTAATCCTAATGGACGATGTTAGGTGAACGAAGAGGGGCTTGTCCTGGTAGTCTCCTGTGAAATCGCTTGTACTCAAGACTGCTATGGACGAGGCACCTTCGTGATCCCCGAGTCCTTCGGGGATATGGCTGCTCGAGTCGGCATTCGACACGTCCGATGCAACACTGCAGGATAGGCGATTTTCATCTGAAATAACAAGCGATAACTGTTCGTCCCAATGAAAATTTTCTGGAATTAGTCGTATGGAGTTGTACGGAAAAGTAGCATGCAGTAGTAACTGTTGCCACTGCATGCTACTACTAGCAAACTTTTTTCGTACAACTACAATACAACTACACAGTCAAAGAATTTCCCATCGGGGTAGTTTTACTGAGACGCGGGGGAAGACTAGCCCGGCTGGTCTGATATTTAGAATTATATATGTTAAATACTAATCACATACTGCAGGTCTACCTCATTGAAGGGGTAAGGAGGTCCGCTGAATCCATATCTGAGGTGCGTTTTATTTACGATCCGAGGATCCGCTAGCGGGTCACTGTGACGTCAGCATTTTGCCGTTTTATTTTAGCTTGCGAGCGTAAATAAAACGACGTTAATGATCTCGGAGCAAGTTTCGGTCAGTTATCAGGACCGATTCAAACTTGGCGCCAAATGGTAATGTCCTGACGATCGCCCGCTCACTTTTCCAGCGGGTGTCTCATGGTCCGCTAGCGGACGAATTGTCCGCTGGGGTAAATAAAACGGCGAAACCGTGACGTCACTATGACGTCATCTGTCACCCACTCGCTAAATAAAACGATTTTAGTGACCCGCGCGGGCGAATGGACCTAAATAAAACGCACCTCTGAACTTAGTTTTCTTGCTGGACAAACGATTCATCAAGAATTCGGCCGAAACCGGAAATTTGATTGAAGCTCAAGGTTGTTTCTGAAGTCGATTAGAGATTCGGTATCCAGGAAAGGAGACATGCTGATTGCAGTTTTGAACTTTATTTTAACAGTAAAAATCTTAAAGGAATCTGACGAAGACTGAATGGCGAAGACACAGCAAGATTGGATGCTATCGGATACTACTACTAAAGATTAACCCAGTCGGAGGCATGTTAAATAAAAGTATTCCATACTATACCATTACTACAATAAATGCAACTTTTTTCGTACAACTACAATACAACTACACAGTCAAAGAATTTTCATCGGGGTAGTTTTACTGAGACGCGGGGGCAGACTAGCCCCGATGGTCTGATATTTAGAATTATATATGTTAAATACTAAGCACATACTGCAGGTCTACGCGTAAAGTGTATCTCGTCTTGATAACAATAACACAATGCAAAAAACAAGACCAAAGGTTTCGATGGGATTCCAAAAATATTTGATCCTAGCAACTGGGTCTTGTCTTCGCCATTCAGTCTTCGTCAGATTCCTTTAAAATTTTTACTGTTAAAATAAAGTTCAAAAATGCAATCAGCATGTCTCCTTTCCCCGATACCGAATCTCTAATCGACTTCAGAAAGAACCTCGAGCTTCAATCAAATTTTCAGTTTCGGCCGAATTCGTGATGAATCGTTTGTCCAGGAAGAAAACTAAGTTCAGATATCGATTCAGCGGACCTCCTTACCCCTTCAATGAATATCTTATTAGCTCATATAACATAAATGTTTTTACCGTAAATTCGAAACACTCCTCTGCCTCTAAATATAGGACTAAAGGACCCATCTACGAACTTGGCCTGTACTTTGCAAATGAATCCTCATACTAAGCTTGAACAATATATATCAACCCCTACTAAGCTTGAACAACATATACCAACCCCTTCGATCTTCGATTACACGAGCTCTCAGACGTTCGCCGTGGATATATATGACTCTCCGGTAGGACTGCAACAGTCGAAAATTGGTCGACAAATTTTTTGTCCGGTTTTTGCCGGATTCCGGGTGAACTACTTGTCCGGTGAGAAAATAACTTTCATATTTGGATTCGGCATGTCTCTTTACTCCTAAATCAACTATCTAAATAGCTTTCAAAAAATATTTTTTTTGTTGCCCTTTAATTCTAAACCCCTCCCCCACCCTCAAATATAGGGCTACAGATCCCTTCTTCGGACATGACTTGTACTTTGATCCGCCCACCAAGTTTCATCAAAATATCTCAATCCCTTCGAGAGTTACCGTGCGCACAGATGGACAGACAGACGGACAACTTTTGCTATGTCATAGGTATCCCTCCAGTTACGTTTTGGGATCACAAAAATGAACAATTGGCCTACACAAGATTTGTCTGAAATAGACCTACTGTCCTTGGAAGATTCTTTCGGCATACAGCTGTTGTCCAAGGAATTTTTGAAAACAATGATAGAATTGCTCATTCAAATTTCTAATGAATCGAATTAGTGTGTAAAGGTATCCGATCCGAATTAGTTTGATTAACGAAATTCAGTGTGTAAAGGCCAAACACCCCATGTCCCTCCCACGACGAGGCAGCCGTGATGGGGGAGGCGCATAAAGGTAAGGGTCTAAAAGCAAGTGCGGATACCTGAATCAATTCCGTCCGTACCAAATTCGATCCAATCATCATTTCTCTCGCTCTTGTCACCATGACCGTGATTAAGGCTCTTGTGTTCGCTGACAACCTTGGCCAGGTCGTTTGTGTCACTCGAATTGTCCTAAAAAGGTCAACTATCAATCAATTGTTCAAACCACATAAGCCTATTACTCGAGGATACCCCAACCCGATAGTAAGATAGACATTCAAATTTACTCAAGCCGTATCCAGCATCAAGTACCGCACGTTGGCTCCACTCATTCTCCCCCCTTGTTACTAATTATTTCAATAGTTGCGTTTTTGCGGATACCATGGTATCTGTTACCACGGTAACTGGATCTGCAATGTTCGTTTTTGCAGTTACCGTGGTATCTGATATACGGTCCACTGTAAAAACGACTATTGCCGAAATTACACTTTTCGAAGTCATCCCAAAATATAAACTGATATCCAGTTACATCACTAAGTGCTGAACTTCTTTCTCACCAATCTGACAAAATTTGATGAAAGTAAGATCGTTTTCCAGATCCCACGACCAGATACCACGGTCGGACCGTGATATCTGAATATATGTTACCACGGTAACTGGCCAGATGCCACGACAACTGCTAAAACGCCTTTTGACCGTGGTATCAGATACCACGACAACTGCAAAAACGACTTTCAGCAAAAACGCAACTAATAACCAATAAAATTTCAAGTTTGTTGTTCATTTGTGCTTTTCTTGATTTATTTCTGTGTTTTGTCTTAAGTTTTATTGTTGATATTATATTATGTAGATGTTGTTAGATATTAATGTGTGTTTATTTATTTTCTTTTTGTTGCCTATTATTTAGCTTTTGCTATTGTGGCAATTTTTCCATTAAACCTCAAACCTTAAACCTTGTTGCGATCAGAAACAGGGAGTTTTTGAAATCACGTTAATGACGGGATAGCTACGACTTCGTAAAAGTTATGTGTCTGTCCTTCTGTTTGTACGATGGCTCTCGAAGGTTTGAGAAATTTTGTTCACTTTGTCTGACGATTATTTGGGTACAATCCCAGATCAAGTTCATAAGTGAGCTCTGTAGGTCTGCATTCAAATTTGGAAATTAATGGGCGAAAACAATATATTTTAAAAACTAATGAAATAGTCGGTTTCGAGGTAAGAACACTCTATATCTAACCTTTATTTTCTTGCCGGATAAATAATTCGCCAGGAATCCATCCAAAACCGGAAATTTGGTAAGAGAAAAAGGGTTTTCTGAAGTAGATTAGGGGTTCGCTATACAGTAAGGAGACACGCTGAATCCGTGTTTGGATTTTATTTTCTTACCGAACAAGTAGTTCGCTCGGAATCCGGCCCAAACCTATAGATTAGACATTGGAGATAACAAACATGCTGAGTCCATATCTGAACTTCATTTTCTCGCTGAAAGTAATCCTCCCGAATTGGTCTTGTTTATTACGAGTTTTCTCTTTTCTTATACCTGCGCTTCATCTTTTTGTCAGCTCCCGCTGTGAGCTGTCAAAAGACTCCCCTCCGCTTTTTCAGTCACCAAACTCTCAGTTCAAAACAAGCTGTTTACCAAAAGACAAATCACATCGGCGTTTCCAACTCGTGCACACTTTTGAGCAAAATGTTTTGTCTGATCAGGATTTGGAGCCTCCAGGTTCGAGAATCTCGATTCAAATGACGTCACAAGACCCAGAGTTTTCTTGTGAACGCTGTAAGCTCTGAGAATTCAAATCTATCCTGTTTCTAACATTAGATACGAAAAGGAAACAAGATCGAAACAATTCGGACCGTTAAAGTCGACATATTTTGAAGACATGCCGTCACCAAGCTGTCACTAACTTCCCCAACAAAATTTTAGCCAGGAGAAACGGACATGTTCTACACTGTAAAAAGTTTCTCCGAATGAGGATGCAGTATTTGCTACTGGGATTAATCTTATCTCTATTGGGATAAGATTAATCCGAATTAGGGATAATCTTATCTCAACAAAGATAAGAGCAATCCCAGTAGCAAATAATGCAAGATTTTTTTTTACGGTGTAGTCAGCTGCTTGTTGTCCAACAGTGACAAAAATTGGTACCTTGTGACGATATTTTGTCGTATATAAAAAGTAAAAGAAAAATCAGGGGATATGTAGACAGAAGGTGCTTTTCAAAGCGCCAACGCGTGAAACCGGCAAAACAGGATTAAGTAGAGGTGACACTACCCCAAAGACGACAAACAAGGATACCTTAAAAGTATCACCCAGGGGCGTCACGTATGGGGGGAGGGGGGACGCCCCCCAATTTTGTCGGCCAGTCGGTAAAAAATAACCGAGTCGGCACGAAGCTCCACGGGTTATCGCAAAAGCAGTTGATTTTTTCATGGAAACAATCGTTTTTTTCTTAAAATCAGTCGGTTTTCCTGCAAATCAGTCGATTTTCGTCAAAACTGTAATTTTTTTTTCTTGTAACATGTCTTTTTTCTGCAAAAACGGTTGGTAAAAATGACAAGCCAGCCGGTAAATACCTCCCCCCCCCAAAAAAAAAAAACATCTTGGATAGTAGCGCGTTTGGTCTCACCCCCTATAAATCCTTACCACCGATGACAATAACCCCTAGCGCCGGGTGAGTCTACCCAGTCTACCACATACCCCTGATTTTTATGGCACTTGCAGCCTCTGGCTCAAGTGCCATATACCGATCGCAATTCCGTCCGTCGGTCGGTCGGTCGGTCGGTCGGTCGGTCGGTCGGTCGGTCCGAATTTTTTTGTCCCACATGTTCGAGTTAGGGTACTTCCAGATGTGTTAGGACGATGAAACTTGGCAGGAAAATCAGGGACCCGACCAAACTAACCTGGAAATAATCAGTTTCCCGATCCGACCATCTGGGGGGGAGTGGTGGGCCGGGGAATTCTGAGAATTAAGTAGTTTTTTTCACACTTTTTCGAGTTGGGGTACTTCCAGATGTGCTAGGACGATGAAACTTGGCAGGAGCATCAGGGACCCGACCGGGCTAACCTGGAAATAATCAGTTTCCCAATCCGACCACCTGGGGGGGAGTGGAGGGCTGGGGAATCCGGAAAACTGGAGTAGTGTGTAACTTTCGAACGGGTGATCGGATTGGAATGAAACTTAATAACTGAATAAATGGTATACCTCTGATGTCCCATTTGAAGTCCGGACCGGATTCGACAGCTATGGTGGAGTTGGGGGGGGGAGACCGGAAATCTCGAGAAACGGTTAGAATGGAGGGATCGGAGTGAAACTTGCTGGGAAGAACAAGCATCTGCTCCAGATAAATCATTTATACATTTGGACTGGATCCGGACACTAGGGGGGGGGGGGGGTGGAGGGGAGTTTCCCGGAATTCCGGTAATGGCGGTTTTGGGGATTTTCACGACGAAACTTGGGAGGCGAATCAGGGACCCGATCAAAATGACTTATAAATAAAAATTTACATGATCCGATAGTCGTGGGGGGAGTTTTGATAATTGATCAGAGGACATGTCTCTGGTGATCTTTGTCATGTCCGGACCGGATTCGACAACAATGGGGGGGGGGGGGAATACGTGACCGGCTCAGACTGGGGAGATCGGGATGGAACTTTGTGGGAATAATAAAGAGATGCTCTGGATAAATCACTTACAGATCCGGATTGGCTCCGGCGACTGTGGGGGAGTTTGAGGGGGGGGGGGTTCCGGAATTCCGGTGATCGCGATTTAAGGTACTTCCAGATGTGCTAGGACGATGGAACTGGGCTGAAATATTAGAGATTCGATAAGATTGGCTCAGAAATCGCCACTTTCCAAATCCGACATTCCTTAAAGTACCAATCTTGACCGTAAATTTTGAAAAATACTTTTAAGCAAATTATACATTTTCATTATCTCCATGAGCCCATTATCATTTTTGCCTCAAGGGTTTTGCTTACAAATGAAGTTCTAGCTCCCTTAAAGTGTGAATCTGAACCGCAAGGTCGAAAACTACTTTTTTTTATCAAACGATACATCTCAACCCATGATCATTTGTGCCACAAGGGTTTTGCTTAAAAATTTATGTTATCACCCTTAAAGTGCACATTTTAACCGAAAAGTGAAAAAAAAAAACTTTTTACCAAACGGTATATATCAATGATCCCTAAGGGCCTGTGATCGTTTTGTCTCAATAGTTTTTCTTACAGATGAATTTCTAGCGCCTATAAAGTGCGTATCATAACAGCCAAGTTCTAAAACAAAATACGTTTTCTCTAGCTTCCTTAAAGTGCGCATCTGAACCGCAAAGGTAACCTTAAAAGTACTTTTGATCAAACACTACATCTCAACCCATGCAAGTGCCATATGAGCTTACAGCTCTTGTTGGTTATCCTATGCCAAATGCTGGATATATATCTGACATTTGGCACAGCCTATACCTCACGCTGGGTACCCTATGTCAAACGCTTGATACTTGTTGCCAATAAGAACTGATGATTTGACTGAAGCTCAGAAATCAACCAATCAGAATTCACCTTTAGTGAGATAGATCAGAGTTAGAGTACCAACAGGTATCCAGCGTTTGGCATAGCGTATCCAGCGTTAGGGATAAGCTATGCCAAATGCTAGATACATCCAGCGTTTGGTATAGGGTATCAAAAAATCAGGGGTTTGTGGTTGACTGACTCTACCCCCTACGACTGTATCACACATTCTAAAATCAATCCAAAGAGCTTCCCACTTGTCCATATACCCTAGTAGGAGGCTTACCTTAGAAGGCTGGTAATCCGGCGAGCGGAAATAAAAGTACTCCGGCGTAGAAGGTATCGGCTGGAACGAAAAGCTCAAAATCTGGTCGAAGCGCCGCTGAATCTCCTTGTGCAACGGCAGCAGCGTACCACAGGCCTGCCGCAGACGTGAAGACGGCAGGTAGCAAGGGGTCCCCTTTCCCTCGTCTGTTTTTCCTTCCATCCCGCTTGTACTGCTGCTACTGCCACTATTGGAGTGGCGCATCTTGGAGGGGCTGGCATGACCGCAGATTTTCTGGAAGACGGCAAATCTTGTCAGAAACTATTCAAGAAGTGGAGTTGCTCCGTGAGTCTCACTGAGACGTGTGTTTCTACCATCCTATCCGGAAGATTTCTTTGGTTTTGTCTCTATTTTCTTTCTTTCTTTCCCCTCTTTCCGAGTCTAATCTTTTTTTAGTTTACTTTTGTTTTCGTCATTACTGTCTAACTATGTTGTAGTTTCTATCAAGCCCCATGCAGGCTGCTCTTCTTCTTGGCCAAAAAGTACTTCTCTGCCTTAGTGTCTGTTGGAACATTAGGTGAAAAAATACTTGACACAATCTGACCATACATGGGGGACATAGATATAATCGCGATTTCGCATCCTACTTTAACTAAAGCATTGTGTTGCTATTTTTTATTTAATTCTTTCCAAAAAGAAAAATATTTGTTTTTGCGACTTTACTTTTTCTCCTCATGTTTGAGGCTATATAGTTGGCCCGTGTGGGTAACCATATATCCCAATCGTGACAAGGTTAGCAAACAACCTGTCGTAAAAGTGCACCGCGAAAACTAATCGCCACACTGTCAGAAGTTTCATAACAGATAACACGAGGATGCGCGGTTTCAACAGATAGTGCGTAACAGACAACACTTCGGATGTTATCTGTTGTGTTTAAAAACGTTATTCATGAAATATTATGCGTAAGAAGCTTTGCCAGGAAGAGTAATAAAACAGCCAAAAAGCATCTACTGACTTTTTTGTTTGTCGTCGTGATGTCGGAAAACTCAGCAGACGCTTTTTTGCAGGTTTGACTCTTCCTGGTGGCAACGCTTATTATGCATAATTTCAGCATAAAATTTTGAAACACAACAGAAAACATCCGAAGTGTTATCTGTTATGCATTATCTGTTGAAACTGCGCATCCTCGTATTATCTGTTATGAAGCTTCTGACAGTGCAGGCAACGCGCAAAACTCAACGTGAACCGTCCTCTTTCAATAGCTTACTTTAAAGTTTAACCGAAAAGGACTGGGATAGGACAATCTAGTTACCCGTTACTTATTCACTTAAATTGGCTTGAAGACCCGGTGGAAATGCGTTACTTGGTTGTTCCGCTATTCAGGAATAATCGATTTTCAAACGGTGGAATTTCTTTGTGATTTGTGGTACCTCTAATTTGTTGTATGCCTTACAAGAAAGATTTATGACTTTTTTTTGTTCAGGCACTAAGCAATCTTCACCAATATCGCCACTGCCCACTGAAAAGCCTTGTTTGTGTTTAGATAAAAATTTCCCGCGTCATAGTAGAATTTTCGCTGTGGGGACGGCTGCAGATATTCTGAACGCCATAACTAGAGCAGATAGTGGAAAACTAAAAAATCCCTTTGCAGAATCCAAATAATTCAGTGTGTTCAACTAAATGACACAAAAATAAGTTGGCTTTTCTGTTAAACTTTAAATGAACTGTAGGGCAAGGAGTTTACGTTAGCTTACCAGTAACAGGTGAGTGATATCTATTTCCAGCACTGTTTCTTCGCAGAGATCGACGGCGGTTAGCACATCCCTTGTATACGTCTTCCAACCTTGTTGTAAACTGGAGAAGACAGCTTCGATATAGCAACGTGGGAAAAGTGTCTCGATAGTTTCGCAGATGTTTTCCATTGTTATCTTCTCACCACCTACAAGTAAATAAGAAATGACTACACTGTCCGAAGTTTCACAACAGGTAACAGAAGGATAAGCAGTTTCAACAGATAACATTTGGGATGTTATCTGTTAAGATTTTAGAAACGTTTTGCATAATAAGCATTGCCAGGAGGAGCCGAAAAAGCATCTGACTTTTCCGCCATCACGATGACAAGCAAAAAAGTCAGCAGGTGGTTTTTCGGCGGCGTTTCCGGCTCTTTTTGTATGCATAACGTTTTAACACGTAACGTCTGAAAAACATAACAGCTAACGTCTGAAAAACATAACAGCTAACATCCTAAGTGTTATCCGTTGACACCGCGCATCTTGTGTTATATCTTAGTAACCTTCTGACAGTGTAGCCTTTTGTCAAAAACAACTTTCCGAAGAACATAACCGAATGCTGAAAATGACATAACAACACTGTCAGAAGTTTCATAACAGATACACGAGGATGTGCGGTTTCAACAGATAATGCATAGGATGTTTTCTGTTGTGTTTCAAAATGTTATGCATAATAAACGTTGCCATCAGGAAGAGTCAAAAAACAGCAGAAAAGCATCTGCCGAGTTTTCCGACATCACGACTACAAACAAAAAAGTCAGTATATGCTTTTTTGGCCGTTTTTTTGCTCTTCCTGACAAAGCTTCTTATGCATATCATTACATGAATAATGTTTGTAAACACAACAGATAAAATCCGAAGTGTCTGTTACGCACTATCTGTTGATATCTGCTGATGGTTTTTGTTGATACTGGACCTGGGTGATTGTGAATACTCGGTCCAGGATCTTTCCTTGGACTGAAATCTCTTTTCCTCGGTTCTTGTTATCTTTTTTTTTTTTTTTTTATTGTTGGTTTCGCTGGACGTGTCAACGGGTGGTGTTGGGGACCGGGTGCTGACGGGAGAATCTATCTGTTGATATTTCTTGATGGTTTTTGTTGATACTGGACCTGGGGGATTGTGAATACTCGGTCCAGGATCTTTCCTTGGACTGAAATCTCTTTTCCTCGGTTCTTGTTATCTTTTTTTTTTTTTTATTGTTGGTTTCGCTGGACGTGTCAACGGGTGGTGTTGGGGACCGGGTGCTGACGGGAGAACACGCATATTTCCATTAGTATGAATGGCATGTAGTGAATTATAAATGTTGTATTTAGTTAAAGAAGTCTTTCCATCCCGTGCATTACGAATTTGTCTTCTCAGCCGGGCTCTGGACATTTTGTTATTTAATTTATTATTAAAAAGAACCTGAACCTGAACCCTGAACCTGAAACCACGCATCCTCGTGTTATCTGTTATGAAACTTCGGACAGTGAATTAAACTCCAGAATACGTTTTGGCGTCGATATCCAAGACCCTCAGTGTTACTGGAGCGGGAGGAAACATTAGTTGCGTTTTTGCAGATACCATGGTATCTGATACCACGGTCTAAAGTCATTTTCCCAGTTATCGTGGTATCTGATGCCACGGTCAAAAGGCGTTTTTGCAGTTATCGTGGTATCTAGCCAGTTAGTATCTGATATTCAGATACCACGGTCCGACCATGGTATCTCTCGTCTCACTTTCATCAATTTTTGTCAAACTGTTGGGAAAGAAGTTTGGCACTTAGTGATGTGACTGGATTTCAGTGTTTCTTTTGGGATTGTCGTTTTTGCAGAGCAACCGTATATCAGATACCACGGTAGCTGAAAAAACGACTAATTGCAGATCCAGTTACCGTGGTAACAGATATCATGGTGTCTGCAAAAATGCAACTAATTTCCGCGAGATAGGGTATTTATAAGTGAAAATACGTACCACTTGTTTCGGTCTCTTCCGAGTTCAAATCCGGACTTGACAGCTTCATCTCTCCGGAGTCTCTCCTTGCCGAATTTTCGCTGCGCCGCCTCCGAATCTGCTCTATTACAGGCAGACCTTCTGCGTAGCTAAACGTCAAATCTTTATGAAGGCTCTTCTGCTCTTCCCTCTGTCCTACTTCAACTGTATGCCCAACCACATCATTATAACTACAATCAAATAGATAGACCGGTACAGAGAAAGAACCAGTGACAGTATGGCGCTTTTTCCGGTGGAAGGAGGGGGAAGCTTTGGCGGAGGTATCGATGCTAGATTCACTGTTCACTTCGTCAATAGAGAGCGGCGGTGGGAGCTGCGACGGAGTCGACATGGCTGGAAAAAATCAGCATTACTATCAAATCCTACTCGCCTGCAATTGCAAATTTGCAGGTAATTTGCAGGTAATCAATCAAAAACCTTAAGGTACAACAAAATATGTGTCTTATTCTATCTACATTCACTACAAAAAGAAAAGGGTGGACTATTAGATTTGTATTCAACTCCCACTTACCGTGTCGAATATGAAACCACATAATGACATTTATGCGACATAAATCGTGCGACAAGCACCACAAAACATGTCGGGTGCGTTAAACGATTTCAACTCTTCCGACAAAACGCACGCGAAAACACTTGCTACTAAACTGTAACATAAGCTAGGCTAAACTTTCTGTCCTAAGTCTAAACGCTTTAAATACATATTTGCATACTTCTACGACGAACTTGGGGTTTGTATATTTCAGGGTACCGGGAAAAGAAACCAACCCACCCCGAACAAATTTTACCCTCAAATGCGAAAGCTCTTGGCACTCTAAGAGGAAGTGGGTCAAGTCCTATTAAAAAGTTTATTTTTATTGAGGATCGGCTGACTGTTAGATCGGAGTTGGAACCAAGATTTCAATGTAGCAGGATCTAGTTCTAGCTTAAAATAAAATTCAAACCCAAACACCTTTGATTTTACTATACAACTGAACAGTTTCTGAAGTTTGAAGTTTTATTTGCCAATCTTGGATTTCTTGAACTAATTACGACGTTAGAATTTGGTATGCAAACCCGAATGTATTTTTTCGTTCAAAGTAAGGTTTCTAATGCTATGTGCATACGCGGCCCGATAAGATCTCCCACGCCAAAACTGGTGCGAAATTCGCGTCACTATGACCGAACCTACACGCGATGCGTTCAAAATTCGAAGCGAAGTAAGAAATTCGCATCCGACAACAAAAATCGGACTGAGTGTGCAGGTATCTTAATGTAGCAGTATACTAATATCGAATATATCATATATCAGTATCTTAATATCGTCAGAATTTTTTTTTTAATCCGTTTCCTCGTCAAATCCAGGCCCCAAAGTCTTGGGCTAGCATGAAAAATGTTGGTTTTAATATCGCAATATTAAATATGTCAGCAAGCAATAATTCAACGGAAGAAAAATGTGCAGTTTCGTATTTGTGCTTCTGTCGCAATGGCCGGAGTCAGTCGGAGACCACCCCTTCTCCGTCAATAGCATCCAGGAAAAGCCCCATATTCCATCCCCAGTTACCGTATCGTTTAGTTTTTAATAAATAAATAAACTCTTTATTTCCATAATAGCACGTGGCTAGCGGCGGACGTCATACGTTACAAAAATAAAACGATTTATACTATATACAATTAATTAACATTTCAGACGTCTAACGTTTTTCCCATCGATTCGTCATTGAAGTGGCCCACGAAGTAAGGGACGAAGGACGATAGGTATCTCTTTGAAGATTTTCGGGGCGGGGGACAGAGGAGTTGGCATCTTGGAGTGAGGATTCCTCGACGAGTACTCGGCCCACTGCTGCGTGCCTCTTGAAAATCAGGCAGGATTTTACGGTGAGCCTCGGACTGCAGGCATTGTTTCCCGAAGCGCATGGTGAGGTCGTGACGCCTTTCAGCCAGCCTTTGCAGCCTCAGTTTTTGCAGGCTGTCATCATAGGACATGTAATTAGCCCCAAGCATAATTTTACATGCCCGTTTCTGGACATTTTCAAGTTTTTCGGTTTGCACAGCAGTTAGTCCTGGATGCCAAGCTGGACAGGCATATTCGGTCTGGGACCGGACGTACATGCAGTATAGCCCACGCATAATTGAGACGTTGATACTGAATCGGGTAAGGCATGCAAACGATTTCAGACATAGGGCAGCCTTTTGGAGAATGGAGTCAACATGCGGATCCCATTTAAGGTTGCTTTTGAAAATCACCCCCAAAATTTTTATTTGATCCTTGATGTCTAGTCCAATATCGTCTTGCGGGGGGGATCGCAGATTTTAAGAAGCTAACTTGTAACACATGGCTCTTTGTTTCGCTAACAGTAAGCATGACATCTTGAAGGTCGTCTTTTAGCTTGGAAAATATAGATGAGATGGTGATTTCCTCTGCGACCCTAGTTGAGGTTCGGAATGAAATGCTCGACAGGTCGTCGGCGAACTTGTAGCGACTCTGTGATTCTGCTAGGACGGAGTTGAACACGATCAAGAAAAGTAGCGGTCCTAATTTAGTCCCTTGAGGGGCTCCACACCAAATTTCAGCAAATTCAGATACTTCTTTGTCTCCGAGCGCGACACACTGCCTCCGTTTGTGCAAGAAACTGGCTACCATACGCAAAAGAAACTGCCGGGCGCGCATTTCTTTCGCTCGGTTTTAGATTTAGATTTATTGCCCAAAAGCCAACACGGGCCATCGCAAAAATACAACACAAAAAAATAAATAAATGGTATAAATAATCAATCTGTACACTACTCTACATCCTACTATATTTCATTTTACCTTATAAACTTAAACAATTTTCCCTGTGTCTCATCCCCAACCTCAGGAACCTTCCAATCGACTTAACCGTTCCAAAACTCAGCTGTTTCATTACCTGCTACTCGGTGATTAAGGCTGTCGAAAGCCTTTACGATGTCACTGATTAGCACTTCTGCGTATGCCTAATCTTTCTCGAGATGTCTCATCAGATCATCAATGAGGCTTACGAGATAGTGGGTGGTGTTGTGTTCGGGCCGGAACCCAAATTGCCGGGGATCTAAATTTGCTTCTATGTCTTCGAATAGATATTCATAAATGAAACCTTCAAACACCTTAGAAAGACACGGTGTTTTTGAGATAGGGCGCAGGTCGTTCGGCGAAAGCGGTTTTTTTACTTTGGGAATAGGAGTGATATAGGCTGACTTGAAGCAGTCAGGAAATGCACCATCGATGAGACATTGGTTGAAACAGGCTGCCAGAATGGGACCAAGTTCCTCGGAGCACGTAGCTATCAGCTCGATAGGAATTTCTAGGGGGTAGTTACTCTTCCTGGTGTCTAGTCGTTTGAGCTTCTCGCATACTGCTTGTGGGTGAATGATCGGGATTTCTTCGACGGGGTCCATTTTCAGGTAGCTCTGCTAGAGGTGGGTGCGTGCGACAGATATTTGCGAAGTGCGAGTTGATCGTTTAGTTGAGGTTCAAGCAAGGAGGAAGGGATACAATCGCTACACTGGAATGAAACTATCCTACCTCCAAATGGGCTCCGATTGAAACTATCCTACCTCCAAATGCGATCCGATTGAAACTATCCTACCTCCAAATGTGCTCCGACTGAAACTATCCTATGTCCAAAACCGCTAATTTTCAGGAGAGCTATTTGAAGTTTGCAGCATGGGATACTTTGCAACATAGGATAAGAAAGAAAAAGGCGATTTTGAAGACATCTAGCGGCGTGGTGCCAATTCTGACTGCAAATTCGGATTCAGCACACAATTTCGCACAAGATAGACTACTAATCCATTTTTAGTTTTTAGATAGTTTCAATCGGAGCCAATTTGGAGGTAGGATAGTTTCATTCCAGTGTAGCGCAATGCTCTTTCTTTTCTAAGTTCTATCTTGTCTGGGAATGCCAGGCTCAGGGTGGATTGAGACTACACTTACCTTCAGGCAGATTTAGCGGAAGTCTTCTTGACTGAAGGAACAACCCATGGGTCTTCCTCATGGACGAGACGTCCGATCTTGTTCTCTTGAAAGGTTGGTCTCCACTTGGTCGACGAAACGCTGCGTCAGCTGATCCAAACCGACTTCGGAATTTCCTAGTTTCCCCAGGCTGCCACTGCTCAGCAAGAGTTTCATCTGTGTCCGCTCGTAAAAATGAGCCAGAACGTGTATTCGGTCTTGTCGTGTCCTCGTCAGCCACCTACAAATAGAATGCTTTTAAGCCAACCACAGTCTCCTGTTTCTGCTCAATTTCAAAAGCTTCTCATTTCCCCTCATCACGAGGTGCTGAGATTTAATTTTCGACGAGGCTGCTGCTTGCTGCTCTACCAAGTCGTTGGCATGGCATACATTTTCCGCATATTCCTTACTCATGTCCGATTTGTGGTAGTATGGATGATAATTTGAAACATTAAGTTGTGTGAATGCGAAAATTTGAGTGAACTTTTTGGAACAAATGAAACAGTGGTAGATCAAGAATGGATGTGCAGGGACATGGGGAATAATTGTTTTATAAGTATAAAAAAGTTAGCCAGGTTTTTCAGGATAGCCCTAGCCCATAGGGATAGGTGTTTATAGAAGTTATTATTTTTTTGTTTGTTTGTGATTATTTTTTATGTATTTGCCATGGCCTTCGGCTCTTAGTGTAAATTATCTTATCTTATTAATTAACGCTGGTTCTTTTGCGGAGAAGGGATTGGGGTTTAAGTTTCCTTTCACTAATAAGGCCATTGCATGTTTCTGGTAGTTAGAACTCGCCTGTGTCTCAGTTTATGACTGAACGACTGTTCTTAATCTCAACGTCTTCTCGTATGCTTGATGAAGTCCAACTTATAATATGTTTCAAGACTTGCAAGAAGTATTTATAGATTATATAGGAACGTGAATCGTCCCTCGACACCATCTAATAGGAATCACAGTAAGCACTAGTCGCGATAATGTCCGCTAGGCCTAACTAGCTACAGTAGAGGTATGCTCATGTGAACAGTTACTTGAATGTGAACAGTGCAATTTTAGGCTAAATGGTAGAATGAAGGTCCAAAATACCTGTATAGGTGTATTCAGATACACTTAATTAACTACTTTGGATAACTGGTAGTTAGCTTTAGACATTGCCAGTGCATGAAAATGGCAAAGTCCAAATGTCAACAAACGTTCACATAAGCATACCTCTACTATATAACTGATTATAACTGGATGCATTTCCACAGAAGAAGTAAAACAAAATATCAAAAAATTTTAATTCATAATTGTCCAGTCTACGAGCTCACTCTGTCTTTTTACCAGTTCTCTAGAGCGTAGCACCTACGACTGGTAGCGCCATCCTTGTTATCTACAAAACCTTTGAAACACATAAACCCGTTGTCTCTATACCGCATCTGTCTGTTCTAGCTTTGCCCACGGCACCCTACGTAAACCGTCAATACTACTCCGTGAGTAAAGTCCGGTCTTCACTTCCCGGAACTTCCGGAATCTGGACTTCCAGATTATTCTTTGACTTCTTTATTACATCTGGAATATGAACCGGTCCGAAAGTACATCAAAATAATCCGGAAAAAAGGGGCTTTTGAACTTCCAGATTTCCGGAATTTTTAAGTATCGCAGAAGAAATTCAAAAAATATCTCGGAAAATCTGGGAACCCAGATTCCGGAAGGTGAAGACCCGACTTAAGGCCCAGACTGTCAAAGCAAACGCTATACAGCGTGGACACAACGCAGGGTGGGAAAAAATAGTTTTAATCCTTCATCAAGCCTCCAGCAGTCAGCTCTTCCTTAAAATCAACTCTTCCTCGAGACCTGCAAAACATTTTACAGGCTTAAATAACGTGTCCAAAGAGTCCGATTTTCGCCGATGGATGCGAATTTCCGGTCTAGACTAAATCGTAACGGAATTTCATACAAGTGTGACGTCACACCCATTTCAGCTATTTTACCTCAGAAAACGAAAAATTGTAGTTTTTTCCTATCGGTGAATATATATTTGAATGTATATATATAGAGCCGAGCGGCCAGCGAGGCGCCGGTCGCGTTTACATTTATGAAACGGCCTAGGGACAATCAAATGCTACGTTGGGGCCACAATCACGTGACGGAAAAAAGTTAATGTCCGTCAAATTAGAGACTGGAATATTGCAACTTTTGTTTACCGTTATCTTCTAGAAGATTCACTACCTGCTGATTTTAATAATCTCTTTAAAATGAACAAGCAATTTCACGATTATAACACGATACGGCGGTCTAGTCTCTCCACCAATAGATATCCTTGCACAAGATCTAGTTTTTCCATTCGTCATACAGGTATAAAAATATGGAACTCACTGCCCGACAATATTAGGGTGTCTGAAGATAGGAAAGTTTTAAAAGAACCCTCAAAAAGTATATGTTATTTAGCAGTTATACTTCTTCTGTTGAGTGATTTTTCTTATTGATTTTTGTTATTCGAGAAAGTTAAGACTGCTGCTGCACAAAAAATTTATTTCTTTCGTTCTACGTTTGTTGTCCTAAAATTCTCGTATTGGTCGTATTCGTATTTGTGATTGTTTTAGTTGTTAATTACCTTGTCTAAAAAAATTCGAGCTGATGTTGTTGGTTGTTTGTTTCATTTTATTTAGGCTAGCGTTTTAGTATTTTTTTCATAAATCAGTTGAATTAACGAAGCGTCATTTTGTATGCCACTGGCATGTTTGTCGCTTTTATGTTATTGCAATTATACTAAAGTTGTTAATAAAATTGTACCTTACCTTACCTTACGTCACTAAATACGTCACGGCTGTATGGAATTCCGTTACGATTTAGTCAACACCGAATTTCCTCCTTCGCTACAACATTTTGACGCATCGCCTGCAAGTTTCCCCGTCGTGACGCGAATCTCACAAGGGTATTTTCGGATGCGAAATCTTATCGGACTGGATCTGCAGGTAGCTTTAAGCTGCCTGGTGATTTTACGCTGTAACGTCAAAGCCTGAAGAACTCGCATAGTCCGTTATAGCACGCCATTTCGACTTTATCTAGCTCCCTAGGAATTTTTAGTTGCGTTTTTACAGATACCATGGTATCGGATACCACTGCCTAAAGTCGTTTTGGCAGTTACCGTGGTATCTGATACCACGGTCAAAAGTCGTTTTTGCAGTACGTATGGTGTCTGACATTCAGATGCCGCTGTCCCGACCGCAGTAACTAACCATGGTATCTGAAAAGTCATCTTACTTTCATCACCACCACAAAGAGCCTAGGTTTTTGTCAAATTGGTGGGAAAGAAGTTCAACTCTCGATTTAAAAATATTCGCTAAGGATGGGTTCTCGTTAGCTTCGAATATGATAAGTGGAATAACGAAGTGGCACGCTTCTATGGTGAGCATGTGAGCGACTGAAGTGCCTCAAAGAAAAAAAATTCTGCTAACCTGGGAGAAGACATTCGACCATCTATCATCATCCACCGTCGAAATACTACACTCCTTGAAGGCCCTCTTACTCTCTTCCTTCACTCCCTCTGTAGTGACCAGCTTCTTAAAGCTCTGTGGCATGTCACCAGTCACAGTATAGGAGTTTATCATTAGTCTCTTAACATCTTCCAGTCTCTTAGGTACAAAGACGAGGACAAGCCTGGATCCTCCAAGGCTTCTGACGTAGCAGCGCCATCTGGCTATCTCTCCGTCCGGATACAGGTTATTTTGGAAGGTTGTGAGTGGGCAGTCAAAGACGCCAGCCTTTCTATCTCGGCTTCTGACTGCCCAGAAAAGAACTTTACATTCTCGGTCGGATAGAATGATCTCGCGGTCAGAAGTGTCGCTCAGTCCACTCAGGAAAAGATCATACAGGGTGTGGTTTGGCAGGCTTTCTTGAGACTCGGGGGAGATTTCCGCGTCAGTTCCAGGAAACAATTCTGGAATGGAGAAGCGTCTATGAAACGGGAGTTATTTTTTTACAGGGGTCTTCGATGTTCAAGGCCCGTTCAGGTATACATCAAGGTTATTCCTACCCAATAGGCTGAGAACTTAGAGTCCATCTTCTTCCTACAGCAACAGTTGGGATGGAAGCCCCAACCCCCAGCCCCTAATGTCTTGACTGGATATTTTTGCAACGTTTTCTCGTGATTTCCCATATACAAAACGCACGGGATTAGATATCTAATTGCTGGAATCGAAACACTACTAGAATGGGTTTACATGCGGTCTGGATAAACGAAGTTTCGGCAAGGTGTCCTTTAAAGCACGTATCGGCACCTGACAAGTGGTATATGTAATAGCTCAAATCTATAAATTAAATAACATAACGAAAATAACTGTTGAACGCCTCGACAGACGACACTACGACGCTGTCACTATAGTGACGGAAGTTTCATTACAGATCGCGCATAACACTTTCAAGAATAACACCTTTTCACTTAGAAATAAAGTTTTATGTCCAATTAAGTTTATACTATTTCGTGCCTAGATCTCCAACAACACCTTCAATTGGTAAAAATACTACACTGTCAGAAGTTACGTAACGACAGCAGAAGGATGCCCGGTTTCAACAGATAACACTTTGGGATGTTATCTGTTATGTTTCTTTCGTTCCCGTTAGTATTTTTACAAATTGAAGGTGTTGTTGGAGATCTGGGCCCGAAATAATGTAAACTTAATTGGTCATAATTCTTTATTTCTAAGTGAAAAGGTGTTATTCTTGAAAGTATTATGCGCTATCTGTTATGAAACTTCTGACAGAGTACGACAACAATTTACAGGGTCACAGTCTCAAACTCACAGGAAGACGGTTCTAAAAAGACGTTGGTAGGTGGCTTAAAAAATCACATGCTCTCTTCACTGGAACCAATAGCCGAAGAAATTGCCAAATTGCCCATCACGGAGCCAGCCCAAGATAGAAATTGACAAAACTAATCAAATGTAAAACCCTACATGTTATAAATGAATTTTATGCGGGTTTTAAAAATAAGAGCTGGAAGCTCATATGGCACTCATATGGCACTTGGGCCAGAGTATGAAAGTAGGAATTCTTCAATTTGTGGGTTTGCTGTGATCATTTGTAAGCAAAACCCTTGAGATACAAATAATTATGGGTCCTTGGAAATCACGAGAATGTATCGTTCGTAAAAACTATTTTATTTTTGCATTTGGCTGCAAAGACGCGCACTTTAAGGGCACTAGAGATCCATCTGTAACAACACTCCTGGAGCACAAATGATGATAAACTCATCGGGATCACGGCCTGCACCCCAAAGCAATGCGGGACAACTACTGTACGTATGTCCGACCCTTGCTAGAATACGCTTGTGCTGCCTGGCACCCAGGACTGACAACAAAATCATTCTTGGAGCCCATTATATCTCTTATGAGTATAGTTTGGCCAAGCTTGAGCTGCCAACTCTTGCCGACAGGAGACACGACCTTACAATGAGTCTCGGGATGGCGTGTCTGGCCTCAGATCAACACAGGGATATACTCCCTGAATACCAAAGTACAGACCCTGGAAGACATGACACGAGACGGAACAGAAAGACTGCGGATATGCATAAGCTAAAAGAACCGCCTCTGAAGTCAACTGACCGATACCTGTCCTGGCTCGTCCCATATTTCATCCGCCATTTTAACTCAAAATAGAAATTTCAGTGTTTTTGCACGTTGATATAAAAGCGATAGGTGTTTTTATATTTTAGTTTGTATTGATTATCAGTTGGTAAATAATGAATTGTATGTATAAATAGATTAACTTGTGCTCTTAAATGTTGACGATCCAACGCTAGCTGATTTTGTAAGCTATTAAGGAAATCAAGTGAATTATTATTATTATAAATGTATATTTTGCTCAAAATTATTGTTTGTACTTAAAGGAATTCACTGTAAGCAAAACCCTTGAGGCAAAAATGATCATGGGCCCTTTGGAATCATGAATATATATCGTTTGGTCAAAAGTAACTTTTTGACTTTTCGGTTAAAGGACACCTGAACGATCCTACCATACTTCCATGAACCCCTCAGATCGTCCTTCACAGTACCGGTACAGAGAAGACGAATTTTTTCGCTCCGTGATTTCGGCGCTATCCACTCTTGAAGTTCTAAGTCTCCCTATGGTGATTCGTTACGACCACCCAAGACAAATTTAGCGCCAATATTTAAACTGTCATTATCGCATGGATAAACGTACGTTGATAACGCATGGATGGATAAACAGCGCATGGATGGATAAACGCATGGACTGTTACGGCGTGGACTGTTACAACATGAACTGTTACGCATGGACTGTTACAACTGTTACGGCGAGCGTTACGATCAAGACAAGTCGGAAAAAAGGCTGAAAATTATAGCACGGTGAAACTTCGTCCGATTTTAGTCCGGTTTTCGAGAGATAAATGGTAAGCAGTATGTAAAAGTGGCAATTTAGGGTGTTAGACTTCATTCAGATTTAAGGGTGCTATAAAAAATCATTTTTGAGCAAAACCCTTGAGGTAAACATGATCATGGGATCATGAAAATGTATATTTTGCTTAAAAGTATTTGTTGTACTTTGCGGTTAGGATTAGTACTTTAAGGGATGGTCGGATCTGAGAAGTGACAATTTCTAAGCCAATCTTGTCAAGTCTCTAATTTTCAAGCCAAGTTTTATCGTCCTAGCACATCCATGGAAGTACCTTAATTCGCTATCACCGGAATTCCGACTCCCCCCTCCTCTAACTCCCCCCACAGTGCCCAACTCCGGTCCGGTTCTGTCACTGATGTATCTAGGGCTTGTGCTTGTTCTTCCCACCAAGTTTCATGACGATCCGTCCACTCTTAACATGTCACACGATTTCCGGTCCCCCCCCCCCAAAGTCATCGGATCCATTCCGGACTTCAAGTGTGACATCTGAGACACGAGGTCTTTCCAAATATCAAGTTTCATTAAGATCCGATTCCCCGTTCAAAAATTATAAATACGTCAATATTCTGGATCCCCCCTCCTTCCACTCCCCCCACGGTGGTCGGATCGGGGAAGTGACTATTTCCAAGTTAGTTTGGTCGGGTCCCTGATATGCCTGCCAATTTTCATCGTCCTAGCACAAGTGTAAGCATCTTAAGTCGGGATCACCGGAATTCCGGAACCCTCCCTTCAACTCCCCCCACAGTGCTCGGATCTGGTCCGGTCTTGTCAAAAATATATCTAGGGCTTGTGCTTGTTCTTCCCACAAAGTTTCATCCCGATCCGTCCACTCTGAACATGTCACACGATTTCCGGTTCCCCCTCCAACTCCCCCCAAAGTCATAGGATCCGTTCCGGACTTGAAGTGTGACATCTGAGACACGAGGTCTTTCCAAATATCAAGTTTCATTAAGATCCGATTCCCCGTTCAAACGTTATAAATATGTCAATATTCCGGATCCCCCCTCCTTGCCCTCCCCGCACGGTGGTCGGATCGGGGAATTGACTATTTCCAAGTTAGTTTGGTCGGGTCCCTGATACGCCTGCCAAGTTTCATCGTCCTAGCACATGTGTAAGCATCTTAAGTCGGGATCACCGGAATTCCGGAATACTCCCTCCAACCCCCCCCCCAGTGCTCGGATCTGGTCCGGTCTTGTTAGATATGTATCTGGGCTTGTGCTTGTTCTTCCCACCAAGTTTCATCCCGACCCGTCCACTCTGAACATGTCACACGATTTCCGGTTCCCCCCCTCCAACTCCCCCCAAAGTCATCGGATCTGTTCCGGACTTGAAGTGTGACATCTGAGACACGAGGTCTTTCCAAATATCAAGTTTCATTAAGATCCAATTCCGGTTCAAAAGTTATAAATACGTCAATATTCCGGATTCCCCCTCCTTCCACTCCCCCCACGGTCGTCGGATCGGAGAAGTGACTATTTCCAAGTTAGTCTGGTCGGGTCCCTGATATGCCTGCCAAGTTTCATCGTCCTAGCACATATGGAAGTACCCTAACTCGAAAAGAGTGGACCGCCCGACCGACCGAAAAGTGATCGGTATATGACACTTGAGCGAAGCTGCAAGTGCCATAAAAATTTGTGAAGGCTTTGTGGCCTAGATTGTTTTTGCAACATATTACAATGTTGAAAGCTACGAAGCCGAAGGATTTGGGTTTGTTCTAGCATCATCCCTTCCTCTTTTACGGAACTGGTGGAGGCCGGAACTCTTGTTTTACCGGAAAGAAGCGAGCTCTCCTACAAGAAGACCTCTGGGTTAAGGAGCAACTCGGTAGCCTAAACGCACTCACCTGGGCGCAGAGGAGACTCTAAAATTATTTTTCTGCGATCCCACAAAGAGGCTTTGTAAAGCGTTTCGTGAAAGAAGCGTTTCCGCTATCGTGGCTCGCAAGTCTTTTTCCACGACCAACAAGCTTTTGTGAAAATCACCTCAACAACTCTTGAGGTGATTTTCGGTTATGTGGCTCGAAACTGTGGTGGAAACAAAATTTTGCAATCCATGTAGTAAAATGAGTCAAACTTAGTTGATAGTGAAAAACATATTTCGGCCGTCCTTGACAAGTTCACCAGCTTGAGCGGTTTGAGCCTGAAGAGGACCTTGCCAAGAAGGGCTGAGATATCGCTCTAAAGTTCAGCTTACCTATTCGTTTTCAATATCAACTATGACTCGGTTATAATCTTCGGCTTGAGTCAAACTATTAACCCGATAAAAAAAAAAAAATGAAGATCCTTCTAGTACAAAACTGTAAGGGCATACGCCTGATATTCTATTTACTATTTTTTTTTTTTACATCTGAAAATATCGCCAAAACCAAGAAAACGGCGTTTTTGCGAGTCTCAGCTTGTGGTCCCAGTTTTTCGTCCGCGCTTCTGCTTACGCGAGGAAAATTACGAAATGTGTGGGACACAATTATGCCGCGGACAATTATGTATGAGGGTCAAGTTGCTACGAGTTAAAATCCTTTAGATTTTAAGATCATTTATAGTTTGGTTATTTTAGTGTAATTGTTGTTAACTGTAAATATTATGAATTTCGACACTAAGATTAAGTGATATTAATAATTGTAATTTTATTGAAAAGTTATGTGACTTGACAGACAAATGGCCAGTTATAGGCCATAGTGTGGTTTAGCTCGATACATGTTATTCAGTTTTAAATATTATAATTTTAGTGTATATAATGTTGACGTAAAATCAACTAGTCGGCTTATCGCCGTTTCAAGATTTTTGATGAATAAACTAAACTAAAACTGAAATTGAATGCATATGTTCAAACGCTTACCTTGGGTAAGCGACGAGAAAAGAAGCTCTGCCAGATGTCCCTTCTCAAGAAGCATGCTCAGGTCATAAGCAAACGGTATTTCTTGTACGCTGTTGTCGGCAAGAAGATCATTCAAACTCTTCCCAAGCCTACAAAAAGAGACACATCCAAAAAGGATAGCTGGAAAAGAGGTAAGTAGAAAATAACAGAACGGAAATATTTGAAACTATCGTTTGTTATACGCAATTTTTTTCCTGAAATGCCAAAATCACAGGCAAAGGAGAGTGAATGATATAAAACTCACACGAATTTCCATCTCTACACAGGCGCAATAGTGCGATCCAGAGGTCGTGGGTCAGTTCCAGGAGCAGTTTCGCTTTCTATTTCCCACTTTTGAATAGTGCTAGCTTCAAGGGAACTTTACCCACAGTCACGGTTATCGAAGTTGACAGAAAGACTTTAACAGACAACACAAGGATGCGCTGTTTTAACAGACAATGGAATTTTATTTACTTACTCACTTGGGATGTTATCTGTTGTGTTTGAAAACGTTGAAATGTTATGCATAACAGGCATTGCCAGGAAGAGCCGATAAACAGCCAAAAAAGTATTTGCTGACCTTTTTGTTTGTTGTCATTATGTCGGAAAATTCAGCAGACACTTTTTTGGTGGTTTTTCGGCTTTTCCTGGAAGAGCCGAGAAACAGCCAAAAAAGTATTTGCTGACTTTTGTTTGTTGTCATTATGTCGGAAAATTCAGCAGATGCTTTTTTGGTGGTTTTTCGGCTTTTCCTGGCAATGTTTGTTACGCATAACATTTCATGCATAACGTTTTCAAACACAGCATATTACATTCCATGTGTTGTATGTTACGCCATGTCTCTTGAAATCGCGCATCCTTGTGTTGTCTGTTATGGAACTGCTGACAGTGCAAACTTCAAACTTCTGACAGTGCAGTTACCAGAAAATACCAAGAAGGGCCATTTAACGTACACTTCAACACTTACTCATCATCAAAAGATACGTCTGGCGGTCTATGTTCACTTATATAGCTGGTTGTTGAGGTCAAGGTACTTGAGAGGTTCACCGCTATCGGAGGTGGAACGGCAGGGTTGGAGCACATGAGAAGCAGGTGGTTGAGCGTTACAAGTGAGGAAACGCAGCCATGGTCTCGCTCGTGAATCTGCAAAATAAACGCAGATTTGCGGTCGGATTTTGATGTAGGTTTGAACTTAAGGAGCACTGCCGGAAATGGAAAATCTGGCTCCGCGGTTTCTGGGACGCCGATTCCATATACACAGAATGAATATTTTTGAAGCCACTTCCGGATTTCATGGCAGTAAGTCCTTTACTACACGATGTGATTCTGCTTACGAAAACCTGATTTCCAATCGCTTCATAAGTTGCGTTTTGATTAGTCCTTTTTGCAGTTACTGTGGTATCTGATACACGGTTGCTCTGCAAAAACGACAATTGCCGAAATTGCGCTTTTCCAAGTCATCCCAAACTTCTTTCCCACCAATTTGACAAAAACTGATGGAACTGAGAAGACTTTTTCAGATACCACGATCAGTTACCACGGTCGGACCGTGGTATCTGAATATCAGATACCACAATAACTGCAATAACGCCTTTGACCGTGGCATCAAATACCACGCTACTGCAAAAACGACTTAAGACCGTGGTATCAGAAACCATGGTATCTGCAAAAACGCAACTATAGACGTTACTGAGGTGGAATCTTCGTTCATAGTAATATAAATGTTTGCTCGTAGTCCGGTCCTAAGATTCGTATGATGTAGTGCGTTTTCATTTCTAGATGGCAGGCGTATCACCACGACATCTATTGTGTTTTTTTTTTGCTTTCTGTTTTCAAATGTAATCCCAAGATCTCGCATGCGAGGTGTGAAATTCTTGACAGTACAGAAGTCGGTCATCTGGATTTCTTTTCAGTGACTTTAGGAGAGGAGTATTGTGAAATTTCGTTTCGACCCATATTGTAGCAAAAATATCCACCCGAGTCCAAAACTAATAGCAGAAACTGATCCAGCCACTTATCTTATTATATTTAATTAACTGACCGCAGAAGGAGTCGCTGTCACTACCGCTACACGTCAGTTCGCCTAAACCAAAAATCCGACAGTTCGCCCACACGTCAGTTCCCCTACACGTCATTTCACCCACACGTCAGTTCGTCTACACGTCAGTTCGCCTACACGTCAGTTCCCCTACACGTCAGTTCGCCTACACGTCAGTTGGCCCAAACCTCGGTTCGCTCACCGTCCGTTGAACCACCGTCAGTTCGCCTATTTTGGAAATCCGTCAGTTCGCCAACACGTCAGTTCGCCTATACGTCAGTTCGCCTACCGTCAGTTCATACAAACGTCAGTTGAAACAAACGTCAGTTCGCCTGCAAAATCCGTCACTACACCCAAAATTCATACCCCCCTATTAGTTCGAGGTCGACTGGGTCACCAAAAGAAAATTAAGCAAAGGGAATAAAACCCAGGGGATGAATAAAAAGAAGCTGACATTTGCGCGTATTGATGAGGGTAAAATTAGTTGTGGGCGAACTGTCGGAAAATTTGGGTGAACTGACTTTTAAGCCAACTGACGTTTGTGTCAACTGACGCTTGTGTGAAGTGACGGTAGGCGAACTGACGGTGGGCGAACTGACCTGTAGGCAAACTGTCGGATTTTCGGTTTAGGTGAACTGACGTGTAGGTTAAATGACGGTAGGCGAACTGACGGTGGTTCAACTGTCGTGTGGGTCAACTGACGGGTTTTGGCTGGTCAACTGACGTGTAGATGAACTGTCGGAAAAATTGGGCGTACTGACGGAATTCTGAGGCGAACTGACGTTTGTGTCAACTGACGTGTGGCGGTACTGACGGAACCCCCGCAGAAGTACTCTTTCAAAAATTGTGGAGCAAAGATAGTGCGTTGTCCCCAGGTGGGCCGACTATTCCGCCCTCCCCTCCCGTCGTCCGTGCGTAGGTCCGAGAGGAACACGAATATGAACCATTTTCTCGCCGGACAAGCAGTTCGCACGGAATCCGGCCAAAACCGGAAAGTTAGTTAAAAGTAAAATTTTTATTTGAAGTTGATTAGACGTTCGATTCAGGGGTTTAGGGGTAAGAAGACATGCTGAAAACGAATATGAAAACCACGAATATAAAAACCATTTTCTCGCCGGACAAGCAGTTCGCCCGGAATCCAGCCATAACCGGAAAATTTGTTAAAAGCAAAAGTTGTATTTGTAGTTGATTAGATGTCCGATTTGGGGTAAGAAGAGATGCTGAATCCGTATATGACAATCTTTTTTAGCCGGACATATAGTTCGTCCGGAATCGGGCTGAAACCGAAAATTGTTTTATAAGTTAAATTTTTATTTGAAGTTGATTAGATGTTAGATATAGGGTAAGGAGATCAGATTAGATTAGATTTAGATTAGATTAGATTATCTTGTTACATCAAACATAAAACTGCTTCTTCTTTATAGTTTTCACTTACGACCATATAGCACAAAAACTAGCCTGAGCCGGTAAATTCGACCTTCTGATTATCAAGTAACCGTTATCTCAATGCGGACAATGGGCCTCGTTCGAACGAATGAGTGAATTGATATATTACATGCAGCCTAATAATAAGGCATTTGCACAGTATATACAGAAAAATAAGTAAATAAACGCTTAAAGAACACCTGAATGAAGAGTACCAAGTATCATCCCTATCTGTATGACTTCCGTTAACATTGCCTGCAGAGAACCCAATCCAAATACGAAATAGTGTTTCCAAGCTATGACTTTTGCTCCATTTTCCATCTGTCCTTATTACAGTACAGAACAATTTTAGAAATGAACAAATGTCTCCAATCAGCACTTCTTCAGGAATATTTTTTAACCAGTTAAGCCCAAACGTATATCTAGAAGAAATTCCAATACGATCCTTCCCCTTCCTTCAAATGTCTGGCACTTGGGTTCCACTCTGGATCCCTTTCGCCGCTGTACAAGATTTGAATGAATTGCGCTTTTTTTCTTGGAGTCTGCATGTGCAAACCTCCAGAAACGAACATCCCTATTTTGAAAACATCACGCTCAGGAGAAGAATGCTCTCCGTGGCCATGTCTGTAAATGCATTCTCCATGGTGTGTTCAAGTATGGTTTCATTGTTCAGGTGTCCTTTAACAAGAAATACAGAGCGGCGTTATCACAATAGGCTATGTACAACAACAGCAAAAGATAAAACAAACTGGATTTGACAGAAGCTATGGTTTATTTATTTCTGCAAGTTAGGGTACGGTTTTTACGAGCTTGAAGACCTTTAAAAAGCCAAACATATGTGTCCTTCAACGTGCCGCACAGCTCCTTAGCAAATCAGACTGCTTCAGCAATTGCTTTAACTAATTCACAAACAATCTTCTGGTTCGAGATTCTGTTGGTTACAGGACTTCTCGGCTGAAAATGAGTCTACTTTTCTGAGCCGCACAGCTCCTTAGCAAATCAGACTGCTTCACCAATAATAATGATAATAATAACGCTTGTTTATTCAGCCAAAAGGCCATACAAGTTTTACACGTTTCACTTTACAAATAAACCATTACACCTCTATAAACTACTATGGTAAACTTTCATTCCTAAGACTACATGGTACATATTATATCTACAATATTAGATTGCTTTAAAGTTTAACCGAAAAGGACTGGGATAGGACAATCTAGTTACCCATCACTTATTCACTTAAATTGGCTTGAAGACCCGCTGAAAATGCGTTACTTGGTTGTTCCGCTATTCAGGAATAATCGATTTTCAAATAGTGGAATTTCCGTGTGATTTGTGGTACCTCTAATTTGTTGTATGCCTTACAAGAAAGATTTATGACTTTTTTTTGTTCAGGCACTAAGCAATCTTCACCAATTTCGCCACTGCCCACTGAAAAGCCTTGTTTGTGTTTAGATAAACATTTCCCACGTCATAGTAGAATTTTCGCTGTGGGGACAGCAGCAGACATTCTGAACGTCATAACTAGTGCAGATAGTGGAAAACAAAAAAATCCCTTTGCAGAAACGAAATAACTCAGTGTATTCAACTAAATGACACAAACATAAGTTGGCTTTTCAGTTAAACTTTAACTACTTCACAAAAATCTTCTGGTTCGAGATTCTGTTGCACTGTCAGAAGTTTCATAACAGATTGCGCATAACACTTTCAAGAATAACACCTTTTCACTTAGAAATAAAGTGTTATGACCAGTTAAGTTTACACTATTTCGTACCTAGATCTCCAACAACACCTTCAATCGGTAAAAATACTACACTGTCAGAAGTTACATAACGACAACAGAAGGATGCCCGGTTTCAACAGATAACACTTTGGGATGCCCAGTTTCAACAGATAACACTTTGGGACGTTATCTGTTTATGTTTATTTCGTTCCCGTTAGTATTTTTACCAATTGAAGGTGTTGTTGGAGACCTAGGCACGAACGAAAAAGCACGAAAAAGTGTAAACTTAATTGGTCATACACTTTATTTCTAATTGAAAAGGTGTTATTCTTGAAAGTGTTATGCGCTATCTGTTATGAAACTTCTGACAGTGTGGTTACAGGACTTCTCGGCTGAAAATGAGTCTACTTTTTCTGAACAGACTCGTAAGGAAACTGAAAACGTCGACCGCAACCTTTAAAATCAAAAGCTTCAACTAGTCTAACCTAGACAGCTGGGTCTTCCTTACACTCAAGCCAACTCTACCGGATCCCCCGAAAAGGATAATAGCTAATTTCGCTATTATTAATAATTCTGTAGATGTCCCTTTCATTCATCTCTTGCTTTCCAAACAGAGGCGTTACTAGCCAAAATGTTTTGGGGGGGGGCAAGGTATTTACCGACTGTTTCTGAAGAAAAACCGACAGCAAAAAACGACTGTTTTGACGAAAAATTTAGAGATTTACAGAAAAACCTACTCTTAAGAAAAAATCGACTATTTTTTACAAAAAACGACTGATTTTAAGAAAAATAGACTGTTTCCAGAAAAAAAATCGACTGTTTTTGACGGAAAATCTCGGCGCTCGGTTATTTTTTATCGACTGGCCGACAACATTTTGCCCCCCCCCCCCTCCCCCCATACGTGACGCCCATGTTTCCAAATCATAACTCTCCATCACTTTCCCTTTTCCCCTGCCCATGCTTGCACACAGTTTGCATACTTATTTGTCTTCTAATGCCCGGGCCCCACTATAGTCACACCTGGTAATAACGCCGGTAATAAGACCTTACGGTCGAAACTGGGAAGAAAAGACGCTGAAAACGTAAAATAGACGAGATGGAAAAATCCATCTTCGCCATTTTGAAACGTCGTCTTTGGACCAATCACAGACCACAGTCACTGACTTTAGCTAGTTTTGTTACAAATGAGTGATGATGGTGGTAATATATCTTGAATTTATTCGTGCCAACCGACCAGGATGAAAAGTGAGAGTGGGTAATAACCAAATTAGCGAACCAAATTACGTACAGATGTGACTGAATGTGGCCCGGGCATAAGAGTATAGTAGTAAAAGTGTAAGAGTATGAAAGCATTCATAAGATATCGTACTATATATGGCCTTTCACGCTAAAAGATCATACTCTATTACACTGTTGTACAAAAATTGCTGCTATAGGACGCCACGCACACAGGATAATTAAAAGTTGTACTTTTGTAACCTTTATCTTGTTTAAACATTTCAAGTGTTTACCAAGTTAGTATGGCTGATAAGGATAGTCAAGAACAGCCGTCTGGGCAACTCGGCACTGATTGCATTATCCGTCTCCAGGATTTCTAACTAACCTTGGAACACAGTGCAGTCTGTAATGCATGGATTACAAGTACAGCTGAATAAAGGTTAAAGCAACGATGACATCATTTTTAGTTTTTCAGCTGATTTATATTCGCCCTTCAAGCACTCAGCCAATGAAAGCAGGTAGTTCATAGAAACACGCATTTTTCAGTTAACTACGTAGAGCGCTCACGGTCGCTCTGAAAACTGTTCGACCGATTATAAGGTTTCAGGCCAAGCTGACAACCCCCAACTCCCCCCAAAGTCATCGGATCCGGTCCGGACTTGAAGTAGGACATCTGAGACACGAGGTCTTTTCAAATATTAAGTTTCATTAAGATACAATCGCCCGGTCGAGATTCATACATACCTCAATATTTTGTTTGGTGGAAAAAAAAGGTTTGAAGCCAAGCTGACCATTCGTAACGAAATGACCCAAAACGAGATTTTCACTTGTTTTACATCTTAGAGGGGTAAAGAGCTGATCAATAAACCCGAAAATCTCGTTTTCTGTTCTTTCAAAACGACCAATTGCGATTCCGGGTTGGAAGCAAAGTACGAATATGAGAATTTATTTACTAAAAATACACAACAAGCGTAGCGACAAATAATGAATGGGCTAATTTACTGGCATGGGTACTTTATCAAAACCAAAGGTTTCGGTGGGATCTCGTTTTCTGTTCTTTCAAAACGACCAATTGCGATTCCGGTTAGGAAGTAAAAGTATGAAAATGAGAATTTATTTACTGTAAATACACAACAAGCGTAGCGACAAATAATGAATGGGCTTTGGTGACTGGCACGGGTGCTTTATCAAAACCCAAGGTTTCGGTGGGATCCTAAACTGGGATGTGATTTTACTTCTTTGGTTCGGTCAATCTTGGTTTTGCCGACACAATTAGTATCGTAGAACAATTTTCTCAGGCTTCTGACACTACGTCTACATACCTTCGGGAAAGCGCTTACCACTCTGCCCACACTGCACACGACGTTATTCGTTGTTAGAGGACTAGTTCTGAAAAACTGTGTTTGTGGAATATCTAAAATAATAAAACTGTATTTGTTGAATACTTAAAAACCAAGCTCTGCCTTACAAATTAGCCACGGCTTCGACTGTTTTCGACGAAACACGGAAAAATTCAGAAAACCGTTTTTCTGACGAGTGATCTTCTCGCAAGCATTATTGGGAGCATGATACGCACCGAAAATAACGAAAGATAGCAAGTGTGATAACCAGTGAGGTGTCTTTAGGGAGGTCAGAATGTACCGTATGAAATTCAGGTTTCCTGGTCTAAGAACGGCTGGAGCGATTACGGAACACGGTGCAGTGGCATTATAGGTAAGAAGTGTCTTTTAACAAGACATTTCCAGTGGATCAAAGGTTTCTAAATCCAGGACTTACTTTCGTTTGGGATCCTCAAAACAAACATGATAAAACGCGCATGGGAGTCCTAAGTGTACGGCCAACTTGTGGCAACCCTGGTTTACAGCTTTCCAGCCATGATCCCAGTTCCTGTCCTTTAAGCTGCGTTCACAAGCATGCCTAGCCAATCACAGATGCCTAGGCACGTGCTCAGGCGTAGCCAGGCACCTAGTTCTAGAGCCTGGAACTCCGTGCTTGGCCCAAAATCTGTGCCTAGGCATAGGTGAACGGTGATGCTAGGCACGTGCCTAGACAGCTGTGCTTGGCTAGGCGCATGCTTGTGAATGGGGCTTTACCCGTGCAACTGAATGCTTTTCGTCAAAAGATAAGAAATAATTAAGACACCGCGGTGAACTTCCACGGCATACTTCACTGAAGATAAGACGAAATGGAATGTATGGGCAAACAATAGATAGAGAGCATAAAAACACGTCAAACGAAGAAAAAAATGTGTATTTACCACACAAACAAAATAATCTTGGCCATGTCTGGGCTCTGTCCGTTTATCGGTTCGCGATTCAACAACCTAGCTGACTAACTAGTAGTGCTGAATGGTTAAAACTTGATAGGTGACAATAGAAGTCAGAATCCATGTTTTGCAAGATGCACAATAACTGGATGGAGACATCCACAGCACAGAAATTCCTTTCAGGTGTGAACTAGAGAAAACAAAATCGCTAAACTGTAAGACATCAAGAAACGTCGGGGGGGGGGCAAGGACGTGACGTGATATTCGCAATCGAAAAAGATATCGCTGATATTCAAAGAACAAATCAGGAAGGAATTCACCGGAACACATCGGGCGTGCAGAGGAAGTGAGTCGAATCTGAGGCATACCGTCAAACCCTTTATTTGACAAGCGGCAAACATCAAACAAAGATGTTTGCTCAACTTTAGTGTGAAAAGTGCCACAAGCCCGGAACACAGCTAGTCCTGAGGGCACATGTAAAATGGAAGTTACGTTTACCTTTTACCTTTTTTCCGGTACTTGATAGAAAATCCCATATTTCAGATTACCACCAGTAGGTGAACACGTTCTTTTCTGGGGGTTAAACTACGGACTGGCCATTTTTCACACAGTTTATTGAACAATGGCTAAAAACGGAGGTCGGCTAGGATGTTTGCCAGCTCAGACACAAAGAGTCATAGCTGGCTTTCTGTGCCGCTTGGTTCTACGTATATAGTAGCCAATCAAAAATAGTCTAAGAGGTCACTTTGAAGGCAACAAGGGATCCCTGGATGGTAAGATAAAGTGGTTTTTGGGATCCCAAAACGTAAGTGGAGGGATACCTATGACATCGCAAAAGTTGTCCGTCCGTCTGTCCGTCCGTCCGTCTGTAAGCACGATAACTCTCGAAGGGAATGAGATATTTTGATGAAACTTGGTGTGAGCATTCTTTGGATCAAGAGTAAGGTCGAGTTCATAGATGGGCCCTGTACCCCTACATTTAGGGGTGGGGGAGGGGGTTCAAATTAAGGGACAAGCAAAATATTTTTAAACAGCTAATGTGATAGTCGATTATGGGGTAAGAAGGCATGCTGAACACGAATATGAAAACCATTTTCTCGCCGGACAAGTAGTTCACCCGGAATCCGGCAAAAACCGGAAAGTTTGTTAAAAGTAAAAGTTTTATTTGAAGTCGATTAGATGTTGGATCTAGGGGTAAGAAGGCATGCTGAACGCGAATATGAAAACCATTTTCTCGCCGGACAAGTAGTTCGCCCGGAATCCGGCCAAAACCGGAAAGTTTGTTAAAAGTAAAATTTGTGTCTGAACTTGATTAGATGTTCGATGTAGGGGTAAGAAGGTATGCTGAACAATAATACGAAAACTGTTTTCTCGCCAGACAATTAGTTAGCCCGGAATCCGGCCAAAACCGGAAAATTTGCTAAGAGTAAAAGTTTTATTTGAAGTTGATTAGATGATAGATCTAGGGGTGAGAAAAAATGCTGAACCCGTATGACAATAATTTTTTAGCCCGACACGTAGTTCTTCAGGAATCCGGTTGAAACCGGAAAATTTGTTAGAAGTTAAATTTTTCTTTGAAGTTGGGATGTTGGATGTAAGGGTAAGGAGATACGCTGAATTCGTTTTTGAGCTTTAGTTTTTCGCCGGACAAGTAGCTCTTTAATTTCGCCAAAACCGCAAAATTCACAGAAGTAGGGTAGGATCGTTTCGATCGGCTTATAGGAGTATATAAACATACATGCTGAATCCATATCTGAACTTGGTTTTCTTAATGATTAACTGTTTGGCCTGGCGAAGAAAAAACCTTACTGTCTGGATCAGATATTGAATTTTTGGGATCCCATCGGAACCTTTGGTCTTGTTAACCATTGTTTTGTTATAAGTCTCCTAGTCAGCTTTGGTTCAAAGAGTATATTTTCTCAAACAGTGTCCGCAGCAGAAGCACTTGAGGGAGAATTTTTGGGGGATTGAGTGTTCGGATTCCCTGGGATCTTCGATAGCATCTTACCGGTGATAATATGTTGGGTGCGGGTCTTTCTAGAGAAAATATCTTGTCAATATAGTGTTGCGTACTGAACGCCTTACGGCTTTTCCAAAGAACGTTCAATCAAGAACGATAATTTAGGACGCGCAGGTGTCTCTCGGCACCTGTTCCCTAAAATCTGTAGTGCAAGGTTTCCAAGTGTTCTACTTTTGTGTGCGTGGGGGGGGGGGTATATTGAGTAGCACGCTGACAACTGATATCTTAGAACCTTCCCAATGCCCAAAATTAATACTGGGCGGTCAGCTTGGATCATGTTGCGTCATGAATCGTTCCTGGGTCAGGTTGAAGTGAAACCAGCAAACTGCGACGAATTTTCAACGAAGGAAATAAGTTGGAGGAGTTGAATCTCACTTGTATACAAAGTGACGAGACTACTGCTCCACTTACTCGAACGTCATATCTTCGAGGAAAAAATCTCCAAAAGTACCAAAGTGATTTAGGATGCGCTATGTCGTGGCACACCCGCCGTGAGCTGGAAGAGATAGATCTGGCAAGGCCTAAAAGCCAATTGTCAAAGATCCACAGTTCCAACTTACGGAGAGTGCATTCAGAGCAATGAAGTTCACAGATGTCACTAGTGGGGTTAATGGCACGTGGTAGGACGTACGTAGTCGGACAGTACAGATTTTTTTTTTTAATTTAAAGATTTACTGCCTTGAAAATCTCTCCTGGTCCGAAAATCTATTTAAGGTCTTATTTAGAAATTATAGAAAAAGACAAGATTTGCTATTCAAGATTTACTTCCGCAAAAAGCTCCCAAAAATCACAAAATATAGTTAACAGTTCCCTGACATTAAACTATCACAAACAGAAAGGCCTTCTCAAAAACTTAAACACTGCCTTAACAATTTCTCAAAATCCCAAATGTACTCTGTTCTAGAATAATATAAATATCAGATATTTTTTTATTTATTTTAACACTAACTGTCTTAAAAATCTTAAGAGATCCCAAAATATAGTTAATGCTAATCTGGCATAGAGCTTTAAACTAAAACGCACGTAGAAATTATTTTATCCAAGATAGGCATCGGGGCCCAACAAAGGCTTATTTCCGTAAACTACATATCCGTTACAGACTCGACCACAGTTCGAAGTATACTGAAATGTCCGCACTAGTAACACCCACCACTGACCAAACACACGGCGAACAGTCAACTGCCCTGAATGCTTACACAATACGCTTATATATACAGTGATAAGCCTGTGCAAACTTTGAGTATTACGAAGCGCAAATCAAAGGTAAATCTCCAGTCGCGATAAGGAAAATGAGGAAAGGACAAAATAAAATTTCAGGTATGTGTGACTGAAGTCTGGAAAATCAAAGCAAACAACTTGAGACAATGAGAAAACTATCGAGGTCATCTACAGTATGGTAAAAAGTTTATCCTAACAAGAGCCAGGGCTCCCATGGCACTTGCATTCACGAGCTCCAAGCTGAGCTCGAAACCCCGGAAGTTCTGGATAATAATAGTTTATTTATCTCTCTTTACGCGTGTGAATTCTATCCAAACGGGTCATTTTCCGTTAACACATTTTTGGGATCCCAAAACGTAAGTGGAGGGATACTATGACTTTGTAAAAGTTGTCCGTCTGTCCATCTGTTGACACGATAACTCTCGAAGGAAATGAGATATTTTTTTTCAAATTTGGCATGAGGATTCTTTTTTTCTTTTTTTTTCCGTAGCATCTTTTGTAATTTAACTTATTTTATATTATTTAAAAAAAAAAAAAAAAATCACATTTCGTACTTTTTGTGGCTACTCCTCCATTTCTGAGTGACGTTAATTTAATCTATTTTTACCCACTTATAACTATTCACGTCACCTAACTTTTTAAAATAAACCCATATTTTCTTTACTATTCTTCCCCCTAATATTTGGAAATTAATTCGCTCGTTTAATTTTTTTTTCAACTTCTCTTTAAACTCAATCTAAATTATATATATATATATATATATGTAATTTAAATACTTAAATAAAAAAGAAAGGACTCTTTGAGGACTCTTTGGGTCTAAGTACAGGTCTCTATATTTAGCTAGATATTTAGGGGTGAGGTTTCGAATTAAGGGACGAAAACAAATATTTTTAAGAGCTAATGAGATCGATCTGGGTAAGGAGACATGCTGAATCCGAATATGAAAATTATTTTCTCGCCGGAAAAAATAGTTCACCCGGAATCTGGTAAAAGCCGGAAAGTTTGTGAAAAAAAAAATTAATTAAGTCGATTAGAGGTTCAATCTAGAGGTAAGGAGACACGATGAACCCGTCTATGAAAATTATTTGTTCGCCGGACAAGTAGTTCACCCAAAATCCGGCCAAAACTGGAAAATTTGTTTAAGGTACCGTATACGTTTTATTTGAACTTGATTAGATGTTCGATTCAGGGGTAAGAAGACATGCTGAATCAGTATATGAAAATCATTATCTACCCGGCCACATAGTTCGCCCGGAATCCGGCTGAAACCGGAAAACTTATTAGCCTATAAGTAAAAGTGTTATCTGAAGTTGATTAGAGGTTCGATGTAGTGGTAAGGAGGCATACTGAATCCGTATATGTAAATTATTTTCTCAGCGGGCAAACAGTTCACCCGGAATCTCGGCAAAAACCGAAAATTCGTTTCACACATGCTTAATCCATATCTGAATTTGGTTTTCTCAGATGATAGCCATTGGCCTTAATATGTTTCCAAATTTTAATATCAACAATTTTCGAGGAGTCTGGCGAAGACCGGATATCTACAAGATCCAATTGTCTGGATCAGATGACGTTTTTGGGATCTCATCGAAACCTTTGTTCTTGTTCCATCTGCCGGTTCCGTCCGATTGGCGATCGCCAACCTTCGTGACCACCTGCTTCGACCCTCACGTGGCAGAAGATTTCCCAGATCCCATCCTCCACTCCCAACAGACAGGACGATTCCTCCGGCCTATAAATGAGGGGTCGTCCACTCTCATTTTGGTGTACAGCAAGTGTCCGGTGCCGAGATGCCCGGCCGGTGCCGGCACCAGTTGCCACGTGTTTGAATAGTAAAATCAGCACGTTCACAGATGATTCGCCTAATTTATTGCCGGCACCGCTGGTTTACGCCAGTACAGGGTCGGTGCCAGCCGTTGCCGTGAAAGGGTGTAAAGCAAGTGCCGAAGAGTGGGCAACCCCTCGCCTGTAAATGGAGGAGACGGTGGCGGATCCAGAGATTCGCTTAACAACACACCAACACTTTTTTCCCACTCCCCCACGCATCAGGGGCGTAACTACCATCCTAGGGTTGGGGGGGGGGGGGGGACAGCCCTAGATTTGCCGACAAATCTGTGCCAACGGAATATCGTCATGGTAAGGGACGAAGAATTTTTGGCTTGACGTCAAATATTGTACTTAAAGTAAAGCTAAACTGTATCATAATTCAAATAACCTGCGACTCTTCACTTGTCAACTAGTGCCTCTGCTAATAGGGGAACTGAGTTCACCCCCAAAAATGTAGGGTCTTGGAAACAATGACGGATTAAAAGGCAAGGGATATAGCCTGTATTCGTACTGTAGGTACGACGGGTCCTTTGAGGCCAATTGGTTATTTTTTAACTGTAAAGTACATCCGTAACCTGACGAGCCTCAAGACACGTTTCGGAAGGTGTAACTTTCAAAAATGTACAACGCCTAAAACATGGAAGTTTTCAGAAAAAGAAACCACGAACTTATAGAACGTTCTATAAGTTATATAAGTGGTTCCAATTCCTTGGGTTGGGGGGTTGCCGATCCCAAGCTCTTCGAGTGACCCGATTTCCCCCAAAGCTCAAGAAAACGATAAGTAACAACGTAAGAAAAGCCCGCCCGCTAAGTCATCTTTCGCTGGGCGCTTTGAAGATCAACATAAAGCACCGAATTCGTTTTTTGGTATCCCAAAACGTTAGTGACGGATACCTATGACATCGCAAAAATTGTCCGTCTGTCCGTCCGTCTGTCCGTTTGTAAGCACGATAACTCTCGAAGGGATTGAGATATTTTGATGAAACTTGGTGGGAGGATCCTTTGGGTCAAAATACAAGTCAAGTTCGAAGATGGGCTGTGTAGCCATATATTTGAGGGTGGGGGAGGGGTTTCAAATTAACGGGCAAGAAAAATATTTTTTAAAAGCTATTTAGATAGTTGATTTAGGGGTAAGGAGACACACTGAATCCGAATATGAAAGTTATTTTCTCGTCGGACAAGTAGTTCGCCCGGAATCCGGCCAAACCGGAAAGTTTGTTAAAAGTAAAAGTTTTATTTGAAGTTGATTAGATGATTGATTTAGGGGTAAGAAGACATGCTGAACACGATGGTGAAAACTATTTTCTCGCCGGACAAGTAGTTCGTCCGGAATCCGGCCAAAACCGGAGAGTTTGTTAGAAGTTAAAGTTTTATCTGAAGTTGATTAGATGTTTGAAGTAGGGGTAAGAAGGCATGCTGAACAAGAATACGAAAACCGTTTTATCGCCGGACAAGTAGTTCGTCCGGAATCCGGCCAAAACTGGAAAATTTGTTAAAAGTTAAATTTTTATTTCAAGTTGATTAGATGTTGGATATAGGGGTAAGGTGATACGGTGAATCCGTTTTTGAGCTTTAGTTTTTCGCCGGACAAGTAGTTCTTGAATTTCGCCAGAACCAACCGCAAAATTCACAGAAGTAAGCTAGGATCGTTTCGATCGGCTTATAGAGGTAAACGCACATGCTGAATCCATATCTGAGCTTGGATTTCTAATGATTAGCTGTTTGGCCTGGCGAAGACTGGATCTGGCGAAGACAAAACCTAATTGTCTGGATCAAATATTGAATTTTTGGGATCCCATCGGAACCTTTGGTCTTGTTTTTATTGAGAAGATCAATAGCCTACTACAGGCGCTGAAATCGAGATTTTTTAGATTCGCCTTTTTTCTTGTAATAATTCAATTACTTCCCGTATTTTTTTTTGTAGCGCAAACGCCCAAAACCCAAACAGCAACCCACGTAAATGACAGGTCCTCACACTGAATTTATAATTTACTAAAAAGGCGCCGGAGGCAAATTTCTTAGATTCCCTTTTTTTCTCGCAAGATTCAACTAGGAAGTAGAAATTTTATTTTTTAATCCATGTAAATGAAAATGACGCGCCTTTACAACTAAAAAAAGGCGCCGCAGTCGCAAATTCTGAACAGATTTTACGATCAGAGTTTTTTTGGGGGATTCCAAATGAAATTATAGGCTAGCTTTGGTAGCATATATATATTCCTGTCTTTCTGTGCCCACGAATTCAACGAAAACATAGTGTCTTGCCGGAACGAGTAAGGTAAATTTTTTAAACTATACGTCAACATTTAGGGTTGGGGAGAGGGTTAGGGTTGGGCATAAGTTTTGGACGATAAGCCTCCTTGAGCTTTTGCCGGCGCTTCGTGCCAGACAAAAGTTTATTCTAGAAAAAATCCTGCCGATTGATTTTCTCAGAAGTATCCCTGTCAGTGAGTAGGAAGTTGAAGCTGACTGTATGCATAGTGCTAAATTACATCGATTTATTTTGCCGACAAGCTAGATTTGAAGCACAATATGCTAACTAAAACAGAGTTTACAGAACAGAGTTTTGTCAGGAGCTGATTATTGTACCGAAAGGTGTTGACAAAAACGTCGGTGCTTCGCGTCCGACAAAAGCTCATTTCGAAACCTTTTAAATCAGATAAAAAAAATTTAGTTGGTTAACGGTGATGAAGGAAACTCATCTAATAGTTGTAAAGGCTGATAGGTTAAGTTAATATTGTTAGAAAAATATTTCTTGTTAATATTTTTAGTGTAGAAGACATGTGTAGATAAAAAAAAAATGCCACGCGGGTAATGAAAAAAAGAAGAAGAGGATTCATGGTAGCTACCGATCTTTACTAATAACCCAAAATCCCGTACATTTCGCTTCTCAACGACCTTGTCCTTTGGGAAGAAACCTGGACAGTATAAAGTAGTATGTGCCAGATATATTGTTTTTAGATCCGGACTAGATCCGACCTCCGTCTGGAAGTTAGAGGTACCGGAAGTTTTCCGGAAGTGCTCAGATTCAAGTGAAACTTGGTGGGTGGTAAGAGCAAATGCCTTAGACGTGAAATCTATGTGTCCGAAGCACGACCGACCACGGTGGGTGGAGATGGAGGAGGACGGCCGAAGATTTTGTAACATGCGTAGGGGTAAAACGGATGGAGAGATTGGAATGATGAAACTTAGATCGTACAAAGTTCATGGGTCCTAGATAAATTATTTTAAAATCCGGCATCGGTGGGAGAGTTGGAGGGGGTAGCGGAGTTTCCCGGAAATGCTCCGATCCGAGTGAAACTAGTTACGTTGGTAGAAGAAAATAACCTAGATGCGACATTTTTGTTCCCGAACAGCATTCGGACATGGTTGGGGAGCTGAATACGGGTTTCCAAAGTTTTGTGATACTCATAGGGACCAAAGGATGGAGTGATACTGATGAAACGGACTGTACAAAGGTCATGGACCTAGCTAAATGAGCCATTGGAGGTCCGGACCGAATACGACCTCTGTTGGGGGATGAAGGGGGGATTTTCTGTATTATCTGAGATTCCAGTGAAACCTGATCGGTGAAACGAGCAAATACTCTAGAGTGACAATTACGTGTCCGAATCGAATCCGGCCTCGGAAGGGAGTTTGAGGGGGGCAGAGGTTTTATTTCGGGTATCCTTGGCACGCATAACTCTCAAACGCGTGATCCAATCCAGAAGGAATTTCCTGACCGTATATGCGACCCTTAGCTGAAATGCATGTTCCTTCCCTTGCAAGTGCCAACACAGTCGTTTTTATGGCACTTGCCCTTCGGCCAAGTGCCATATAGCGATCGCAATTTCTGTCCGTCCGTCGGTCGGTCTGTCGGTCGGTCGGTCGGTCTGTCGGTCGGTCGGTCTGTCGGTCCGGGTTTTGCTAGTTCGGGCACTTCCACATAAGCTAGGATGATGAAACTTGGCAGGCATATCAGGGACCCCAAATGATTAAGTTGGAAATAGTCACTTCCCCGATCCGACCATCGTAGGGGGAGGGAGGGGAGCCGGAATCCGGAATTTAGTGGCATGCATAACTTTCGAACGGGTGATCAGATCTTAATGAAACTTGATATTTGGAAAGACGTCATGCTTCAGATGTCCCATATCAAGTCCGCACCGAATCCGATGTATATGGGGGGGGGGAGTCGGAGGGGGGAACCGGAAATCATGTTAAACGCTTAGAGTGGAGCGATCGGGATGAAACTTGGTGGGAGGAACAAGCATTATAACCCCTAGATACATCATGACAGAACCGGACCGGATTCGTGCACTATGGGGGGAGTTGGAGTGGGGTTCCGGAATTCCGGAATTCCGGTGATACGGAGTTAAGTTACTTCCAGGTGGGCTAGGACAATGAAACTCGGCAGGTAAATCAGGGACGCGACCAGATTAACCTGGAAATAGTCAGCTTCCCGATCCGACATCGTGGGGGGAGTGGAGGGAGGGGGAATCCGGAATCTTGAGGTATGTATAACTTCCGAACGGGTGATCGGATCATAATGAAACTTGATATGTAGAAAGACAACATGTCTCGGATGTCCCATTTCAAGTACGGACCGGATCCGATGAAGCTGGGGGGGGTCGGAGGGGGATCCAGAAACCTTGTGACATGCTTGAAGTGGAGCGATCGGAATGAAACTCGGTGGGAAGAACAAGCACAAGCCCTATGTAGACCAGTGACAGAACCGGACCCGATTCGGGCATTGTGGGGGAGTTAGAGGGGGGGGTCCGGAATTCCGGTGATCGCAAGTTAAGGTACTTCCAGACATGCTAGGACGATGAAACTTGGCTTGAAAATTAAAGACTTGACATGATTGGCTTAGAAATAGTTAGTTCCCAGATCCGGCCATTCCTTAAAGTACTAATGCTAACCGCAAAGTACAAAAAAATACTTTTAAGCAAAATATACATTTTCGTGATCCCTATGAGCCCATGATCATTTTTGCCTCAAGGCTTTTGCTTACAACTAAATTCCTTAAAGTACAAACAATACTTTTGTGCAAAATATACATTTTCGTGCTCCTGATGATCATCTTTTTTGCTTCAAGAGTTTTGATTACAGATAATTTTCTATAACTTGGAAATAATCACTTGCCCGATCTGACCATCGTTGGGGGAGGGAGGGGAGCCGGAATCCGGAATTTAGTGACATGCATAATTTTCGAACGGGTGATCGGATCTTAATGAAACTTGATATTTGGAAAGACCTCATGTCTCAGATGTCCCGATTCGAGTCCGGACCGAATCCGATGAATGTGGGGGGGTCGGAGGGGGGAACCGGAAATCATGTGACACGCTTACAGTGGAGCGATCGGGATGAAACTTGGTGGGAGGAACAAAAAGAATCCCTAGGTTCATCACTGACAGAACCGGACTGGATTCGTGCACTACGGGGGGAGTTGGAGTGGGGTTCCGGAATTCCGGTGTTACGGAGTTAAGTTACTTCCAGATGTTCTAGGACGATGAAACTTGGCAGGTGTATAATGGACTCGGCCAAATTAACTTGGAATTAATCACTTGCCCGATCCGACCATAGTGGGGGGAGGGAGGGGAGCCGGAATCCGGAATTTTATTGACATTCATAATTTTCGAACGGGTGATTGAATCTTAAAGGACACCTGAACGATCCTACCATACTTCCATGAACCCCTCAGATCGTCCTTCACAGTACCGGTACAGAGAAGAAGAATTTTTTCGCTCCGTGATTTCGGCGCTATCCACTCTTGAAGTTCTAAGTCTCCCTATGGCGATTCGTTACGACCTCCCAAGACAAATTTAGCGCCAATATTTAAACTGACATTATCGCATGGATAAACGTACGTTGATAACGCATGGATGGATAAACGCATGGACTGTTACGGCGTGGACTATTACAACATGAACTGTTACGCATGGACTGTTACAACTGTTACGGCGAGCGTTACGATCAAGACAAGTCGAAAAAAGGCTGAAAATTATAGCACGGTGAAACTTCATCCGATTTTAGTCCGGTTTTCGAGAGATAAATGGTAAGCAGTATGTAAAAGTGGCAATTTAGGGTGTTAGACTTCATTCAGATGACCTTTAATAAAACTTGGTATTTGGAAAGACCTCATGTCTCAGATATACCATTTCAAGTCGAGACCGGATCTGATGAATGTGGGGGGGGATCGGAGGGAGGAACCGAAAATCATGTGACACGGGTAGAATGGAGCGATCGGAACCTCCCGAGCGTCACCGTCGAAAAGGAAGTGCTTGAAAATTTCGCTGATTTTTCCATAAGATGTCAAAATATTTAAAACAAATTGTTCAAATATATTATACAACAGCAAATATAACTAAGTGACCATTTCTTTTGAACGTAACTGTAGTACCAAACAACCCATCACACTGACAAAGCTACTATCCATTCACATCCTACTACGATAACTTGAATACAAGCTAAAAAGCTTGCAAGTGCCATATGAGCTTTCAGCTCTTGTTCTCAATAATAGTCGTTTTTATCCGCAAAAACAGTCGGTAAAACTGACCAGCCAGTCGGTAAATACCTTGTCCTCTCCCCCAAACATTTTGGCTAGTAACGCCTCTGCTGGCAAGCATACCAGGCTATATAAAATTCGGCAAGCGCAGCGAACTTCTATCAAGCCTAAAGCCAAATAGTAAATAAAACATGTTGGACGAAGAAGAGAAGACGAAGAAGACGAAGAAGCTTCTGTTAGGAAAAGCTAGAACCCCCGCGCGAAGGCGAAATATTAAACGAAGGAGTATGATGTTTGCCTCCACGAGATTGACCTTTTAATACTAGAACCAAATTCTTTTGTCATTACAAATCGCTCAATAAAAACGAACATGGGCAAATCACGAGTCTGAGATAAGGAATGAGTGGGCAGGACGGAACCATGGCACTTAAATTGATGGTCTGTTTACCGTTTTCCATCTAGCCTCCTTATCGCTAACATTATTTAACTTATTTATCGCAACGGTCCCAGCTTAAAAATGTTTGTGCCCCGGACGTGGTTGCGATAGCGGAGTTATCGTCCTATGACAAACAAGGAACATAGAAAGAATGGACGACTTTACTGCCTTAATATCTCAGGGTTCGTTCCAGCTCTTCTTCGTAGTTACTTCGGAGTAACTACGTTTGACGTCACAAATTAACTACTACCTGGAACGGTCGAAGTTACTACGGGACGAGATAATGCGCGTAGTCTCTCATTGCTGCCCCGAGTTCCCTTCTCAAGACGGCTCTTGGAAAGTGAAAGTTAGCTAAGATGATCGGGTACTATCTTTACAAAAAGTTACTTCGAAGTGACGGTCTTCCTTGTGCTCCCCGTAACTTTGTGACAAGGTGGAACGGTGAAAGTGACTCAAAAGTAACTATTTAGTAACTTTCGGGCAGAGCTGGAACGAACCCTCAGTCTCCACTCCTTCCGTTTCGTCGTGTGTAGACTTTCTTTCTTTCTGCGTTTTAGTGATTCCGGCGGTGAACTCAACTTCTTATGTCCCAGTTAAAACCAGGGACCCATAAATTTCCTATAATGCCTCGCCATTCAGGGGGCTTGTCAATAAGAGATTCTGATGCGATCTTGACCGACCAACCGGTAGTTCGAGAAATCCCCATGGGAACAGAATACGCGACCATCCAGATAGACAACATTTGTGATTGGCTGCTGGCGCCTTGAGGTAGGAGTCTCTTTGGCGCTCATGTCCAATGAGGCAAACAAGAACGCCGATTCGACCCGAGCGGAATTTTTGGGAAGTAGGAGTAGGTCGGGCAACATAGCAACATAGAAGCATAGGAAATGACAAGCCCCCTGAATGGCGAGGCATCACAGGAAATTTATGGGTCCCTGGTAAAACCGAAAACGGCTGTATGGGATGGTCCGTCTAAAACAGGTGTCAGAGAGACTGCGCACAAAGAATAAACTGGCAAATAGATTTACAGTATAATCGGTTAAATGTTCGATAACTAAGTCCTTTTTAGCTACAAGCAAATTTCTGCTCGGAAAAAATTTAAAGGAAGGGATTTATTAAGGTTGTAAAGATAGGAAGAATGGAAGGAAAAAATAAGAAATTAAGAAAATAAACGGAGAGATAGAGGAAAATGTAGGTGACGCTAAATAGATAGGCCGGTCACGCGTGATCACGTTTTAAAAATTTAAGATTGATAAGACCGTTGGCGTCACCGAGGGTAAGTGGAAGCGTAGTCACCTGGCCAATTCATATTGGACTGGAAGAACAGAAAAGATACTACGCGGCAAAAAAAAAAAAAAAAAAAAAAAATCCGTATCGAAGACGATCTGCGAAGGAAAACACGTCTACTTCCTAACCGAATACTCACGCAAATGAAGCGTGTTGAAGTTTAACCAAATAGGGCTGAGATCCGACGTATAGTCTGAGGGCTGAGGATCTGACGTACAGTCTAGTTACACTTGACTTATTTACTTATTTTTATAAATTTGTCAACTATCCACAGATAATCGATTTCATAGAATAAACTTATTCTTTTGGATCTGTGGTGCCTCTGCGTGCTTGTCCCTCTATGCTTAAAATATTCAGCAACTACAAAGGTAAGCCATTGCCGAAAAAATAACACATATAACAAAAAGACATATCTTATCACCATCTGCTTTTTCAGTTAAACCTTAAGAAGCGTCAAAAACGAGTTTATTCGCCAAATGGCAAAATATCGGGATCCCCCAAATATAGTCTTTTACATTTCGAGCAATAAAATATATGTCAATCTATTATGACGCGGGTGTTGCAGTTCGCACAATTGGGATAGGATGCATTATAAATGTGAATATGAAGTGAAAACCTCTTCAATTTTCATTCGTGTCCTGTCAATATTACTCCAATTCAACTACATAGCCTCTTCTTTATCTACCAAGGGATAAAGTTCAAGCGCACCTCCCTGGTAGACTACTTAACTTTTCTATTACATTACTTGTAACGTTATGCAAAAATTGAAAATAGGTTTGCAAAGTTATAACAGTTGTCTAATTTTATGGCGCGGACGGGTGTGCGATGTCGATATCGAAGACCCTTAGTGGAAAACTCGGCATACGCGTATAGGCCGAGGCATAGCATATGCGCCAAATTTTAAGATCTAGCGCATCGTGAAGTTCATTCAGACAAACCCTGATCCCTCAAACCCACTCCCACAGTCGAACGAGCAGTCACGGCCCTCGAAATGGCACCTCTAATGCCTACAACCCTTCTACCGCCAATTTTCTTCTCTAGACAACCACCCATTCGCATTCACGCCTTCCATGCGTTTCCGAGGTACTTTTCTAACTCCTCCCAAAATAGCCGGATCCAGTTCTGATCTATAAAGATATGCCATTTATACACCCGGACCGGATCCGGTTGTGCTGTATGCCACTGGCTCACGTCCTGCCTTAACCGTTTTAATAAAACCACACCTTAACTTGCTGCACTGTCAGAAGTTTCATAACAGATAGCGCATAACACTTTCAAGAATAACACCTTTTCACTTAGAAATAAAGTGTTATGACCAATTAAGTTTACACTATTTCGTGCCTAGATCTCGAACAACGCCTTCAATTGGTAAAAATACTAACGAGAACGAAAGAAACATAACAGATAACATCCCAAAGTGTTATCTGTTGAAACCGGGCATCCTTCTGTTGTCGTTATGTAACTTCTGACAGTGTAGTATTTTTACCAATTGAAGGTGTTGTTGGAGATCTAGGCACGAAATAGTGTAAACTTAATTGGTCATAACACTTTATTTCTAAGTGTAAAGGTGTTATTCTTGAAAGTGTTATGCGCGATCTGTTATGAAACTTCTGACAGTGTGGTATTCGAGGAGAGTACGAGTGTAATTGCTGAATGGATAGTGAGATGCGGACGAATTTGGTTTGCAGACGTGAGTCGTGCGTGCCACATGAGTCCCCCCCCACCCCACGGATGGTCGGATCTAGGAAATGGCGACTTCCATGAGAATCTGATCAGATTTCTATTAGGCCTGGCAAGTTTCATCATCTTAGTCCACCTAGAGCTTCTTTAACCCTAATTCACACTGAATCTAACGACGGAAAGACCATCAGACGGGCGGAAAAGCGACGAGTAGATGGTTCCTAAGTGTAAGGCTATATGCATGTACCGTGATTTCTTCACATTTTTTTTTCAGTCAATTTAAAGTTGCCAAAACAAGGCTCCCGGATAACGGGGACGGGGTACAAGAACAGGGGTCCTTTCCCCGTCGTCGCTCGGGTATCGTATCGTGTACTTTCATACGAAAACAAGAAGAAGGGTTTGGGTTGGGTCTCAAACTGGGTTACGTCTTCGTCTTTTTTTGTTCAGTCCCTACAATTCTGACTCAAAAACGAAAACTGACCACATACTCGGTTGACGAGCGCAGCTAGGTCAATACCCTTATTCGAAGCCTGCTTTCCTGGAGATAAAAATGCAAAAAAATCCACCCAAGTTGGCAAAGTCCACGAAATGGCAACCTAGCAGCTGTATTCAGCTACGAAACCAATATCCCCACTCTCCCCTTACCTTGTCTGGTATTCCGAAGAAAGTCATTCCATCGAACTGCGGGTGATCCATGACGGTTCCTGATTGGGGCTCGACCCAGCACTCAGTTACAAGGGTAGAGGTCAATCGCGCGCTGAAAGCGTCTCTGCTCGAGTTTAAAAGGTCGTCATCTGATCCGCTGGAAACAGACAGTGTACGGTGTTATTAAAGTTCACATATCCTCTGCTTACGTCATAGATTATTTGTTGTTCACTACCGTGCAATACCGCTTACTACTGCCAAGTAGCAACGACCCTGTATTTGTAACACCTAACGACATGTTCCGTCATCAGCAACATCAGACCTTACGAGGTCGCGGGGACTAGCCAGTGCAACCGAGAGGTAGAGGCCCCCATCCGCACTGTAATTTCACAGGGCAATTTTTTTTACAGTATTTCTTTTAAGGTTTCTAGTTTTCTAAAACTGAGTCGACCGAGTACGCGACACAACTCACATGTCTCACTGCGAGCAAACGACAGACTACCAACATAACGTCAGGACGTCATCTCCATTGTCGGGTTTTTGTTCTTCGACGTCATTCACATTCTTAAACAAGACCAAAGGTTTCGATGGGATCCCAAAAACTTAATAACTGATCCAGACAATTGGGTCTTGCAGATATCCGGTCTTCGCCAGATTCCTTATACATTTAGATTATTAAAATTTAGAAACAGATTAAGGCCAATGGTAATCATCTGAGAAGACCAAGTTCAGACATGGATTCAGCATGTGTGTTTACCCCTACAGCCTACGTCATATCTACTTTGACCAAAATAATCAAAACTTCCTTCCTTGCTTCTTCCAAATTTCCATTTTCGGCCGGATTCTGGGCGAACTACTTATCTGGCAAAAAAACTAAAGCTCAAAAACAAATAAAGCATATCACCTTACCCCTACATTGAACTCTAATCAACTTCAGACAAAAATTTTACTTTTAACAAATTTTCCGGTTTCAGCCGGATTCCGAGCGAACTATACGTCCGGTGAGAAAATGATTTGCCATATACTGATTCAGCATGTTCTCTTACCCGTAAATCGAACATTTAATCAAATTCAAATAAAACTTTTACTTTTAACCAATTTTCCGGTTTTGGCCGGATTCCAGGCGAACTACTTGTCAGGCCAGAAAATAAGTTTCCATATTCTGATTCAGCATGTCTCCTTACCCCTACACTAAACCTCTAATCAACTTTATAATAAACTTTTACTTTTCGCAAGTTTTCCGGTTTTTGCCTGATTCCGGGTGAACTGCTTGTCCAGCGAGAAAATAATTTTCATACTCGGATTGAGCGTGTCTTCTTACCCTTATATTGACTATTTCATTAGCTTAAACAAATATTTGTTCACCCCTTAATTTGAAACCCCTCCCCCACCCCCAAATATACAGCTATGGAGCCCATCTACGAACTTGACCTGTACTTTAACCTACAGGATCCTCACACCAAGTTTGGATAAAATATCTCAATCCCTTCGAGAGTTATCGTGCTAACAGACAGACAACTTCACGAATTCATAGGTAGGCTATCCTGACACTTACGTTTTGGGATCCCAGAAATAGATAACAGGTTTTTTTTTTTTATTTTAGCCTTTTTTTTATACATTTATTCAACTACCTAACATAGCCAACACGCGATTTGGCCTCTTACAAAGTAATCTGTCGTCGGGCGGCTCAGCCGCGCCGAAAACCAGTCGGTTTTGTACAAGACTGAGAGAGCGTCGTGAGACAGCTGCACCAAACGGCCAGAGGCACCCTTCTGCAGACAGACAACAGCACGTCCGAGACGCAAACGGGGTACTCCTTACATCCAAACTAAATGCTTCCGCTTTGCTTCAAGTGAAAGGTTGGACCTTTTCTCGGATTGTCTGGATTAGCGAACCCTTAATTCGCCCGCAGCGCAAACTAGGCTTAAGAGCACCGAAAAGTTTCTGGTGCCGCCTGGCATCTCGTTCTTACGTCTGAATTACACGATCTAATCGATACTTTCATACGATTACGCAACTGTCCCGCTCGAACCGTTAAAGAACAGACGCCACAATTCAACGATTGGTTTTGGCAAGAAGCTTATGCGGTCAGTCAGATTCCGCCACCTCCTTACTGAACAAGGTATTCAAATTTACTTAAACCGTTTCCAGAACACTCGTTCTCACTCCTTGTTGAAATTACCTCAAAAATCAATAAAATTTCACTTTGCCGTTTATTCAGATCATTTGTGCCCGTCCGGATCCTTGTTTTATTTCTATATTTTGTTATTAAGTTAGTGTTGTTGATGTTACATTATTTAGATGTTGTTACCTATTATTGTGTGTTTATTTATTTTTCTTTCCGTCGCCTATTATTTAGCTTTTGTATTAAGTGCCGCACTCGTTCTCACCCCTTGTTACAAATTACCTCAATAATCAATGAAATGTCACGTTTGCCGATTATTCAAATCATTTGTGCCCGTCCGGTTCCTTTTTTTTCATTTTTACATTTTGTTATTAAGTCAGCGTTGTTAATAATTTAAATGTTGTTACTTATTATTGTTTATTTATTTTATTTTCGTTGCCTATTATTTAACTTCTGTTATTGTGGCAATTATTCAATAAAGCTTTAAAATTATTCAATAAACCTTAAGTCCACTACATAGATTTTTGGAGATTATCCCTGTACTTCTTGGTATTCTGAAGTGCACTTCAATACATTTCTGCCTAATCGATAATATATATTATCGCCCTTCCTGAGGGTGATAGCGGACAAATTTGGCCCGCGGGTAGCATGATAGGCTGATATCGCCCGAGCGCAATCTGCCTATCATGCTGCCCAAGGGCCAAATTTTCCGCTATCGCCCGAAGAAAAGCAAGGGCGATAATGATTATAACACAAGTACACTTGTTTTAATTTTGTTTAATGTTTCTTTTAACATCAGGGGAATATCAGAAAATTTTGGCACTGGGTAGGATAGGACTGGAATCATGGGACTGCACAGTGTACTGGTGTTATGTAAGGTTATCTACTGGGGGAGTTAGAAAGCTTTTAATTTATTAGACAGATATTTCCGTGTTTGTGCATTGTAAAGCTGAATGTGTCCGTGGCCCTCGGATTTTTTCCAATTAATTGATTATTATTATTATTATCGTTTATTTGCTCGTCCTTTATCCCTTAGTTTTTAGGAGTCTACTATAATTACTGTTTGTAAGGTAGCCATTGAGCAAATACACAACAGGTAATATATCAGTAGATCATTGTTAAAGGAAATACGGTTAGCCGTAGAAAGTATTAAGAAATTAAAAACCTAATAAACTAAAATCTGTATCCTAAGGATTAAGAATTCAAATTCGTCGTACCTATCTCTTCGTCGGCTTATCTGAGGCGGATATAGAACGTATTGCACCAGACAAACACTCTTGTTATCAGCAAAAGACAGGTCCTTTTTCCACTGAGGCTGTTCCAACTAAAATGCAAAAATGGAAACTTAAATGAGAAATCGCAGGTCTTGAAACCAGGCAAAAGTAAACATATTTTTCGATTTATTCATAGTATATTCCCGTTGATAAGATAAATCATTACCCCTTCAGCCCACGCTGACTGGAAAATATATACTAAACAATGGCTCAGCATGTTCGTTTCTTCAAGAACAAATAATCAGATAGAACTTATGTCTTTAGTCGCATGCAGCGACTATGAAAACCCCGACAAAATTGAGCGGACCTGAAGGTATTTACTCTAGCTTTGAGCTGATGTTGACACCCGTTTACTCCTCTTCCGTCTTCACCGTTGATTCTCGCACAAGAAATGTTGAGGGAGGCTAGCAGGAGGCGTACTCCGCGCGCTGACCCGCTCTGGAGCGCGTCCATCGAACCAATCAGCTTTGACTGCTAGATTTCCTCTTCAGCGACTTAACAGCGATATAGCTATTTGTAGAGGTAAAGAAACAGGATGTGGCGCGAAGCTAGTAACCTCCGCTCATTTGCGTCGGGAGTCGGCCGTAATTTACTCGACTCTGCATGTTTGTATGACCGAGATAGGGAGACAGCAGTTCTGTCTCCTTATTTGTTCTTGGTTTCTTGCAGCAACAGCCTAACGAGGACCCTTGCCAAGAAGGGTCGAAATATCGTAGCTGACTTTTACCGTTTTGAGCCATTATTTATTGTACGATAATCGCTGAGCATTCCGCTGCAGTATTCGCACGCGGGAAACCGTTGCAGTTTTTGGAAAACCGGAAATTTACCGTTGTTTGCTAATGGGACACAGCCGCAGTGACAATCTAAAGTATGTACCCTTATTTCGAGCACCAGAACGAGTTATAATTTGAGATAATGACCCCCAACTCTTCAGTTAACAGGATACGTCCAAGTTCTGGTCTGCAAAGAAACAGTTTCATACAATGTTTACCGAGTTATAAGCAGCCCAAATTTGAACACCAAGCCCACGACGATTTATTATTTGAGATATTGACTCCTATCTCACGTGAAGGCTATATGCATGTTCTGGTCTGCAACGAAACAGTTGCCTACAAGCTTTCCGAGTTCTAAGAAGCCACAGCGACAACCTAAACCCTGTAACCCTAATTTTCAACAGTACAATGGCCCGAAAACCATTAAAAATTTGAGAGACTGACTCCCTACTTCAACACTTAAGGCTACATCCATGTTCTCGTTTGCAATGAAATAGTTTCCTACAATCCTCCCGAGTTCTAAGCAGCCGCAGAGACAATCTAAAGCCTGTAACCCTATTTTTCAACACCAGAATACCCCAAGAGCGAGTTAAAATTTGAAAAATTGACCCACTATCTCGCCGGTTAAGGCTGTCCATGTTCTGGTCTGAAATGAAACCGTTTCCTACAAGCTTTCCGAGTTCCAAGCAGCTGCACTCCAGAGCAGGTAGCCCTATTTTGAACACCACACAAAATCTCAACATCTACATCTTAGTTCTGGTCTAAAATGAGAGAAGTTTCATACCAGCTTTTCAAGTTCTAGACAGTCACATCAGCAACTTGAAGCCTGTAGTCACATTTTCAACAGTCTAAATGCCACAAAACCAAGACAGCTTCTTTTACAGCCTGCACACTCCATATGACTGTTCACGGCCAAAGCAAGTACGGATTTCATAGTCCCACCATGACAAAGTTCCAGCCAATTTAGGAGTGATTTGGGCCTAGTTGCCCGAAAACGGTGAAGATCAAAAACTGGATAGAACGGCCGCAAGAGTGGATTGTTCAGAAATGAACACTCCACTAACAAGAGCTGGAAGCTCATACGGGACTTGCAAGGCTGGGTCAGATGATGAAAGTAGGAATTCATCAATTCGTGGGTTTGTTGTGATCATTTGTAAGCAAAACCCTTGAGATAAGAACGATCATGGGTCCTTGGAAATCACGAGAATGTATCGTTTGGTAATGCATTTGACTGTGCGCATTTTGAGAGCGCTAGAAATTCATCTATAATCAAAACCCTTGAAGCAAAAATGTGGGAGCACGATAATGTATACTTTACTCAAAGGTATTGTTTGTACTTTAAGGAATTCAGTTGTAAGCAAAACCCTTGAGGCAAAAATGATCATGGGCTCATAGGGATCACGAAAATGTATTTTAAGCTTAAAAGTATTTTTTGTACTTTGCGGTTAGGATTAGTACTTTAAGAGTTATTTATTAAAAATAAGCTGCCTTTTCAGTTAAATTTTAACGAGCCTATTTTTTTTGTTAAAATAGAACGACTTCGAAAACACATAACTGAAGTCAGAACGCAACAGTATTCTAGAGTTTAGATGGTCACTACGAATAACTTCTGACAAAACCTCGAAAAATTCCTGTAATTCTGAATACCCCCTCATCACGAAGGTGTTGGGACGCCCCTGCTCCCAATGCTTCCAAACATCAGTAACACTGACCTTTGCAACGGAATAATGACCGGAGTAACGGATTAGGGCCCGACATGATTTCAATACCTCCGGCAGTGACCGTTTTCTTCCGTGTTGGGAACCAACGCACCTCAAGGATAATTTTTATTCTTTTGTATATATATACATATAGAAAACTATTTTTGCCATTTATGGTCAATGATCTCTCACGCGTGCATGACGGCGACTCACTTGTCGCTCGCCTACATACAGGCTAAACATTTCACAAAAATACATATTTTTATTTCCAAAGTTTGGGCCTAGTGACGTTTGTGTCTACGGTCGTTTATGTTACTGACGTTTGCGTAAACTAACGGATTTTCATGGGTCAACTGACGTGTTGGCGAACCGTCGGATTTTAGTAATCGGTGAACTGACGTCTGAGTGAACAGGCGGTAGGCGAACTGATGGTGGGCCACCTGACGTGTAGGCGAAGTGACGTGTAGACCAACTGACGCGTGAACGAACTGAGGTGTGGACGAAGTGACGTGTGGTCGAACTGACGGATTTTCGTGGGTCAACTGACGTGTGGACCAACCGTCAGAAAATTTGGGCGCTGGGACAGATTTTTCAAGCGAACTGGCGTTTGTGTTAACTCCTTGTATCTCTTTTGTCGCGACGGGATCGATGCTTCAGGTTGAGAGTGCAAACTCCATATACAAATATGATTGACGTGTGGGCGAACTGACGTACCACCTCTTAGGATCCTTCGAAAAACCGGACCAGATCCTTCATTTCGAAACACTAGCAAAGTGGCCTATGACGGCTTACGGACCAGTGAGTTTTTTTTCTTCGGTAATAATACCCGATTTAAACAGAAAGATAAGACACACTCTGGAGCCCGTCGTGATTGCCGTATAAACGGCAGTGAGGTTCTATTTCCGTTTACGGAATCAACATGCGTTCCAGATAATTTCGCACAGCCCAACAACGTCTTGCCGAAAATGGTCAATGATCTGTTGCCTGATCAAACCCGGCTTTTCCAATCGAAATGATTGCATTACTTATAAAATAAGAAAATAAACTCACCGTCGGCAGCAAACCCTTCCTTTCCATGACATGTCGAGATACTTTTCAGCTTTTTAAAGCAGAACCAGACCAAAACTTTCACTTCCGAACACGAGGAAAATGGCAGTTGAATTTTGTACAGTTACCGACCCGACCAAATACTTCACTGCCAAATACCAGAAAAATGACCGTTGAATTTTGTATGGTTATAAACCAGACCAAATCCTTCACTGCCAAACACCAGAAAAATGACCGTTGGAACGGACCGTTGAATTTTGAACGGTAACTAACCAAGCCAAATCATTTGTCAGACCTTCCCCAACACCAGCATAATGACCGTTGTGACCGACCGCTGAATTGTGTTTGTAATTAACCAGACTCAATTCCTTCACTTCCGAAACCAGCAAAATGTGGCCGTTGCCACCAGAGCAAAATAACACTAGGGAGTAGCGCCAAGACCTATGCTTTCCGTGCTTCACAAACGGGCCCTACTCATAGCACAGTCAACTACGGTTGCGACATTTAAGGCAAGACAAACTTGCGGGTTTAGAAATTTCTAGGAAATCTGAGATGCGGTCTTCCCACATCAAGAAAGCAGTGGAGGTTTTATCTTTTTTTTGCTGTGTTTATAGTATGAAGTTACTGGAGCCAGCGCTGGTGCACGACTTATTGAGTTTCAGTAGGGACGTTCACTAGCACTAGTGGTGCTAGTACCGCTGCTGTTCGAGCGTGTGTCACTTTTCCTAAGTCTTGGCGCTACTCCATAGCGTTATTTTGCTCTGGTTGCCACGGACCAGAGCAAACTAACACTAGAGAGTACCGCGCAAACTTTGGAAAAGTGACACAGAGTCAATCGCAGCGGCACTAGCTCCGCTAGCGGGACTGAACATCCATACTAAAACTCAATCATTCGTGCACCATTGCTGGCTTCAATAACTTCAAATTCTGAACACAGCAAAAAAAAGATAAAACCTCCTTGTTTCTTCGATGTGTGCAGACCGCATCTTAGCTTTACGGGAAATTTCTAAGCCCGCAAGTTTTTCTCGCTTTAAATACGCCATTTGTGGTGGGCGACGCGACAAGTATGGCCCGATTGCGAAGCATATAGAAAGCATAGGTCTTGGCGTTACTCCTTAGTGTTATTTTGCTCTGGGGAAACCCCATGATTCGCAACAGTCGGTGCCGTTTAGTGCTTGGAATTTCGTTAAACCACCGCTCTGTTGACATTTCGATCAGGGTTGCCACATGTCGCACGACAGTGTGAATTGTCACTCTATTTTATTTTGCCACTCTTATCCTACGTAGGACACAAAATTCACTCGATTTCAGAAAACGTCCAGATGTGTCATTTTCCAGCAGCGATCCCGACCAAAAGTGACCACTTCATATTTTTTCAAGGACACTTAATTAACAACTGTCATTTCTGCAGCATCGATTCTGACCAAAAGTGACAATTCACAGTTTTTCATGAAAAAAAAATTTCTCTCTCAAATCACTCTCTGTTTTCGACCAAAATCTCAAGATTTTTTCGACGTGGAAACTTCAATTGGGTCGTTGTGCAAAATCATCACCAAACTATACATTGTCTGATACTTTTATACAACATTGTGTACCTAGTATTTTGCTATGAATGATTCAAGGTTCAACAAATACTGCTGAAATACGAATACTCGGTTAGGAATCCGTTATCTTGTGTCGCGTACGCATAGTTTGCGTTGCGTCTTCGCAAACGCAGCGCAAGACTTGCTGGGCTAAGTGTGAAAGCAGCACTAACCGGTTTCAAATCTAGGACGTCGAGTTCGACGTTCGAGTGACGTCTGGTGTGACTGTTATTCCCCCCTTCGCGTAAGCTCTTACCTTCATACTGATCTCCAGAGCCATGGTGATTATGCCATCGTTGCAGACAGCGAAACGAAAACCCTCGGCGAGACGTAGCCTGTAATAAACAAAACCATTAACTTCTACGAATCTGCCGTCGTCGCTTCCTCTTTAGAAGCGTTTCCTGACCTTAGGTTTATCCTTCCTTCAGCTTCAAATTGGCTTTGGGTCTGGCTTGCAGCCAATCCCTTCCCACCTTTGTTTTCTTCTTTTCATTCATCGTGCGATAATATGATTTTCATCATCTGTCATATCGTCATTTCTTTCCGTATCAGGAGTTTGGGGGGGGGGGCTCGGCGATTTGTTGCAAGTTGAATGGTAGTTTTAACTTTCGGCAGATTGATGGGAGTTTTTGGTTTTCCACGACGTTTGACGGGCATTTTGCGAATTTAAAATTGGCAAGGTCCCCTCTGGTGTGTCAAAGTAAGGAGGACGTGTCCCCGCACCAAAATTCTGTACACATCTAGGATGTTTCCCCATGCTATTACGGACTACGTGGCTGATCCACATTATTATTCATCTTACAAGTCCTAGGCTCTACTACCGCTTCCCTCCTTGTTTCTATCATATCCACAATAATTACTTAACACTGTTTTGTTTTTACTTGTGGCAAATGGAGCAGAAGCCCGTAACCTTTGCTTGAACACCAAAATCCTGTCACTGAATCCAACGCTTTTGAGCAAGGTAGTGTGGATAGATGTCACAAACGCTCCATAGTTTATAGATTTTGAACATCGCAAAGCAAAAGGGAACTTGAACGAGGCTGTGCTGTTTCTTGAGTAATGAAGCTAACGGACAGTTCTGAACAGCTTGCAAACCTTAGCAGCATGCTTACCGCTTTAAGAGTGCGCCACACAATTCCTATCTCACACAACTTTTCAGTATTACTTCATTTGAGACGGGTTCCAGCTTACCCCCCAGCGAAACCCCCCGGTACACACACCCCCACACAGTCGGTAGCCATAAAAAAAAAGATTTCCATGAAAAGTATATATAGAGGCGAGGGGCCAGCGAGCCGCCGTTACCCGTTTACATTTAACTCGCGTGTCTAGGGATTCGGTACCGGGAGGTTTTGGCGGGGTGTTTTGGCGGGGAGGGGGGGGGTGACATGTACAGTAATAGAGATTCGCCTGTAACTAACTCAACGGCGGTTGGATTTCACTTATTTGCATATGCGAAACCTGGGAGCTAGGTGGTCGTGTAAGTTGGATTACTGAATATTTCAAAGTTCAATAATTCAGTTTACGTGACACGCATTCAAAGAAAAAAAACGCTCTAGTCTACGCCCACTCTAGTCTAGACTGACGAAAACTAACATGGACTCCCATGAACGAAGTACTTTATCTCTACGTAACCGAAAATCACGAGGAAGATCGATTTACTTAAAGCAGAAAAGAAATCTATCTCGGTAACAAGCTCCATCACGTACCCGCCGATTTTCGATTTTCTTTTCAAAGGTATTTTAATGCTTTTGCTCTCTAGCCAAATCTAATCTTCCCACAGACAGTGTTTTCACAATTAAGCTCCCCCTATCGCGTCGTTTGTGACTGGTTCAGCTGGAGGTTCGACTTCGTTGTTTGGCGAAGATTGCTTGTAATAGGTAGTGTGCTTTCACAATGCACAGGAGCTGTCTTTTTTTCTTCAACTCGGATGCAGCAGCTGTATGCCCATGGTACTGGTAGGGCACTGGAACGATAAGCTCTTCACTGAAACTTTAAGGATAGGGAATAGATGGACCTTGTGAACTGCGCACCCGATGAAAAATGGTACTGGTAGGGCACTGGAACGATAAGCTCTTCATTGAAACTTTAAGGATAGGGAATAGATGGACCTTGTGAACTGCGCACCCGATGAAAAATTTTCAAGAACTAGTCGCATGGATTTGTACGAAATAGTAGCATGCAGTAGTAACTGTTGCCACTGCACGTGCTACTACTAGCAAACTGGACACTACTACAGCAAGACTGGATGCTACCCGGATACAACTGCTTAAGATTAACCCAGTCGGAGGCATGTTAAATCAAAGTATTCGATACTACTGCATATCAATACATGCAACTTTTTTGTACAACTACCGTCTACCATACAACTACACAGTCAAAGAATTTTTCATCGGGCACCTTATTAAGCGGCCTTGAAAGTGTATACTTACTTGACAAGAACTGCCAAAATCTTCGCTACCATCTGCTCCTCTAGTGGATATCTCTCATCCCCGAACATGGACCAGACCCACTGACGTTTTTCTAAGAATCTTGAAAGACCTTCATTCCGGCTCTGAAGGGATTTAATACTCCTGAGACTTGCCGGTTGACGTTTCCAGGTGTTCAGGAGCTCCTTGGTTAGTCTCTCATACCTGTGAAAGGCGAGATACACTTTCAGCAGTTTGTGGGGTAAACCGGTTAGTCTCAGCCACAGCTTACGTATCTAGGCAGTTCTGCAAACTCGCTTTATTTTTGGGACACAGTGTCGCGGGAGCAACAACCATGCGAAGTGCAGTGACGTCGTGATTAGATAGGCAAGTTGAAGCAGCCGAAAAAAATTGCGCTCCCGCCTATGGTGTTAGGAACGAATCTACGCGTTAGGAACACAGTGGCGCTGGAGCAACAGCCATGCAACTGCAGTGACGTCGTCAATAGATAGGCAAGTTGAAGCAGCATAACAAAATTGCGCTCCCGCCTATGGTGTTAGGCACGATCTACGGAGGCGCCAAGTCCAGGGCTGTGTACCAAAAGCTTCTCATGGGGAAGATAGGAGCTTGCTTAACTGCCTAGATACGTAAGCTGTGGTCTCAGCACGAAAATGGTCATGTTCAAGCCTTCTATCAAGTGTAACCAGGGAGTGACCAATGGTTGATCGCGACAGGGGGACAAATCTGGGAGAACTCTAGTAGGTTCAGAGAGCTCTACTAACGCACTTCATGAAGGGCTTTGAGGGATGCCCGGCAGACAATCACCAGACGATACCGATCAGTCGATGGGGCATGAAGCGTCTTTGAGATGGGGGAGATCTGGTTCGAGCAGGAGGTCGATTCGATGGACGTGAAACCACCAATTCCACGAGGCAAAACCCAGAAGAGAGACTATGCGCCAGAATTTTCTGAAAACGGGGTAATATCACTGGAAACAATGGAGAAGGTGAATGAAACGGATTCCTGCTAATTTTTCCGCTACTTTTCTACGAACCCGTATATTTAATCCTCCAATAAATTTCCTATTTCGCTCCAAAATTCTGATACTTCGCCTCCACGTTTCCCCATTACGACGCGAATTTCGAACGCTTATTTTCGCATGCGAAATTTTATCGGACTGTTTGTGCACGTAGCTAATTATACTAATTATAGCTGCTTAAAGTATGCGAGCAATATGGAGTGAATTCGATGTCCTTTTTAATACGAAAAAGACCTTCTGTATGGCCTTCCTCCCACGTGGATTCAGAGCTGGTCTGCAACCAGTGTTTTTGTCTGGTAGAGAAATAGAGTTTGTCCCTGAATTCCGTTACTTAGGCTACATTCTTACCGACTCCCAGTGTGATGATTTACACCTGAAGAAGTCGCTAGAAAGCCTCTTTAAAAGAGCTAATCTGCTGATCTGGAAGTTCGGGGACTGTAGTGAAGCAGTAAAGATTCGTCTATTTAAATGTTACTGCAATCAGTTCTTCGCAGTTGCGCTGGTTTCTCAGTGCAAATCTGTGTCCCTCAACTCCGCCAAAGTGGGATTCAACAAAGTGTTTCGGCGGTTTTTCCGACTGCCCACCATTTGCATCTGGTGAAATGGTCTCAAGGCGATGTCTTACATTTTATGAGATAAAACGTAAGGCTAGGTCAAGCCTATTTTTGAGACTCCACAAGTCGGATAATGTGCTAGTTAAACATGCAATTGACCCACTCTTCTCAAACCTAAAGATAAACCAAGCACTGCTCGAGTGATGGTTAGGATGATGTTGTTTAGCCCTGTTACTTTTTTTTTTTTTTTGTAGTGTATTGTTTATGGCGAAAATTGAATATTAAATCTATCTATCAATCTATCTATCTATCTGCTTACTTGATAAGAATTTTCTCCAACGGTTTTTCCAGGACATGGCAGCACTTGTATTCTGCCTTTTCCTCGCCCGGGCTGACATCAACGTTTGTGGCTTTACTATATGTGGACAGCTGACTTCGGTTCACTGCTCCCTTATGGTGGGGATGGTAGGGAAGCGATATCAAAGCCACCTTCCTCTCAATCTCTTTCGCTACCTAAAACCAAAAGCAAGAGACTGTTAAACAGGCAAAACTAAGTCTCGTCTCCTTCACTAGTTTTCCATTGATGAAACATGGATAGCCCTTAAATCCGGTTAATTTGACTTTCCGACAAGCAGCGGCAGTCTAGTGCGGTCCTTGCGACTGACTTAACGATCCGCCGACCTTTGGGTTTCAGTTATTTGTATCCACGCCATTTGGAAGGTGATCCCCAAGTTTGACGGTTAAAGTTTAACTGAAAAGCCAACTTATTTTTGTGTCATTTAGTTGAATACACTGAATTATTTGGATTCTGCAAAGGGATTTTTTTGTTTTCCACTATCTGCTCTAGTTATGACGTTCAGAATATCTGCGGCTGCCGCCACAGCGAAAATTCTACTATTACGCGGGAATTTTTTATCTAAACACAAACAAGGCTTTTCAGTTGGCAGTGGTGATACTGGTGAAGATTGCTTAGTGCCTGAACAAAAAAAAAGTCATAAATCTTTCTTGTAAGGCATACAACAAATTAGAGGTACAACAAATCACACGGAAATTCCACTATTTCAAAATCGATTATTCCTGAATAGCGGAACAACCAAGTAACGCAATTTCAGCGGGTCTTCAAGCCAATTTAAGTGAATAAGTGATGGGTAACTAGATTGTCCTAGCCCAGTCCTTTTCAGTTAAACTTATATGGGAGTATTTGGTTACTTGACAGCATTTTCATTGCGCAGGTCGGTTTCACGAGACGTTACTCTCTTTCCAGCTGGCGCAGAGCAAAATAACATATTTTACAGTGCAAAACGGATACGTCAGCTAAATTTTATTCGAGCTATATTTCGGCCCTTCTTGGCAAGGGTCCTCTTCAGGCTCAGTCAGCTTTGTCAGCTTGGGCTGAAGGAATATTTAGCAAAGTAACACTAGGGAGTAGCGCCAAGACATACACTTTTCATGCATCGGAAGCGGTCCTCACTCGTAGCGCCGCCCACTACGCCTGGGACATTCTAAGCAAGACAAACTTGCGAGTTCAGACAATTTATATTACAGCCAAGATGCGGTCTGCACACATCGAGGTAACAGGGAAGGTAGTACATTTCTGTTTGCTGTATTCGGAATATGGAGTTATCGGAGCCAGCGCTGGCGCACGACTGATTAAGTTTCAGTAGGGACGTTCTCTATCACTAGTGGTGCTGGTGTCGCCGCTATTCGAGTGTTTGTCACTTAGTCTTGGCGCTACTCCCTAGCGTTATTTTGCTCTGAGCTGGCGAGAGGAGAAGAGAGGGCCTCCTGGAATATTATTATTAACTTTTTAATTCAGCTTTCGCCATAAACAAACAAACAAACAATTAACATAAAACAACACTATGGCACAACATTACGGGTCTCCAACAAATGCCTCCAAACTGGTAGATTGTGGAAAATGGGGTTTGCTGCCAGGAGAACAAGACAGTTCTCTGACCGCCATATCCTTACAACCAAAGATGACCGGGTTTTACGAGCAAGTTCAGCAAAACTGCAGCAATGGTTCTGGACGAATGCCTGACTTATGCTCTCTCGAGCCGGCAGACGAATCAGACGCCTAAAAATTCTCCTGTAACAAGCCTCCAGATTAAAGTATGACCTGTTAGTACACCTATAAAATAAAGCTAACGCAAAGAACTGGTAGCAGTACGTCTTAAACAGCCTAATCTTAATTGCACTGTTCACAAAACCAAATTTCCATGTTAAAACGTTCCCTCTCTTACAAACACTGTGCGCAAGGTCACGGAGGTGAGTATCATCCTTCAAATGCTCATTGACGAAGAAACCTAAATATCTACATTCAGTGACGTAGCAAACATTACGGCCCGACAACAGAATGGGATTCCTAGGTACAGAACAACCAATAGGTAGGAAAGCCATAGCCACAGTTTTCTTAGGATTAAACAGAATGTTATGCTCCTCGGCAAATGTGTCACACACCCTCAGAAGCTTATTGAGACCGAACACCGTAGGGGAAAGAATAACAAGATCATCAGCGAAAAGAAAATGGTTAAAACAAACCCCACCAACAAAGCAGCCTGTATTTGAATCCTTCAATCTTTGAGAAAGAAAATCAACATAAACAGCATAAAGCAATGGCGATAGCACCCCTCCTTGCCGCAAACCATTTATCAACCCGAATGAACTACTAGTTTCACAACCCCATTTGACACAAAACCGCTGATTCCGGAACCAAAAAGCCAATAGGCGAAGAAATTGCACCGGAACCTTTCTATCCTGCAAAATTCTCAAAATTTTGCCATGGTTAACTCTGTCAAATGCCTTAGTTGAGTCAACGAAGCACGCAAATACAGGTGTTGAGTAAAACCAGAAGTATTCAACCACGAACTTAAACAAAAAAATGGCAAAGTCTACTCCGTGTGAAGACTTGAACCCAAACTGAAAATCACTTGTTTGCAAACAACCAGATAATTTTGTGAGCACACATTTTTCAAGCAATTTAGAAGTAACTGTAGCCAAAGCAATCGGTCTGTAATTTTCAGACTTTGAAGTATCGCAACCACGACCTTTTGGGATCGGAACAATACTAACGTCCATAATCGATGACGGCACAAAACCGTGCGTAATAAAAAGATTGAAAAACGTTGCTAACAGAGTATACTTTTCATTTGCAGCATATTTTAAATGTCTTGCCGAAATACCATCCGCACCACCAGCCTTATTTACATTAAGATCCTTCAACAAAACCTCAACTAAATCAGGGGTTATCTTATCAATCGGTTCCATAGAACTGAGACCTTCCACCCACGAACAATCACTATCTACAGAACTAAATAAAGATGAATATTTACATTTCCACAGTTCAGCTATATTCCGGTCACCAACAACACTATCCAAAGTCCCCACCACACCTTGCTTAGGGCAAAAATTACGACGGACCTGTCCCCAAAAATCTCTAGCGGACAGAAACGACTCAGCAAGTCTCTCTGCTCTTAAAAATCTCTCATTTTTTCTGCAATGCTTCAAACGTGTCTTGAAATTCGCTCTCGCAGTTTTCATTGCCTCATAAATTGGTCCGAACAAAGGACGACACGCCTGCACCCACGATAAGAACGCTATTCTAGACGACTGGTAAATCCTACGTAAATGCACATTCCACCCAGGAATACAAGTAAAACCCTTTCGAGCGCGAGATGCTTGCTTAGTCGGGATTGCCAAACGAGCCGCTAAAATAATCGCATTTATGAAAGTAAGGTACAATCCAGCTATACTTAGTCTGTGCTCTTCGTTCTTGCAACATGAAGACTCACAGATAAAAGCCTGACTAGTAACACCAACTTGTACAAAGGCCTCTTTTGTAGACAGCAAATAATTAAGAAGATTTTCTTGGGAAGCTGACTCCCAATCAAGGCTATCTGTCTGAATAATATTACATGAAGGGAAATAATTCACGACTTCCAAATTCAAAATAAACACTATAGGTAAATGATCTGGACCAAACTCGTAAAGTATACTAATGTCTTCAATCAGAGAATGGCAAGCAGATGACGTTAATATGTGGTCCAGCCATGATGTCGAGCCACAATGAGACTCGCTAACATACGTATACGAATTACTTGGCAGTAGCACAACATCCGAAATAATCAAACTATATGAAGCCGCAAACTCTGTTAGGTCATTGTAGTAACTAGACGAAGATCCGATCTTAGAATTAGCATTCCAATCACCCAGTATAGCTACATCAGTATATTCAAGGCACTCAAGGTAAATTTTGAGCCGGTTAAGGCACTCAATAAACTCCGGCTCGTGGTCTGAACTGTAAGAAGGCAGATAAACGTTAATAAAGATATAAGAACTATTACCGGCACTAATTTCCCATCCGATCATCCGGTCATCTTTCAGGTCCACGAACTTGGCATTAACACCAAGGCCTATTTTCCATAGTACCGCAATACCTCCAAACGGACGACCAATTAATAACTCACTATCTCTCACCGGTGAGGCCCCAGCCCCATTAAACTCCGAATGAATAGATTGTAGGAGAGCTAGATCGTGTTCAAACAACCAGATTTCCTGCAGGAATAACACATCGCAACGTGTAAGCAGTGACTTTATAACATGTAGATTCGACTTCAAGGATCGGCAATTATATGTTATGCACTTAAGAACCATGATTTACCACTTCTGAGCCCTGCTGAGGGCTTCTGTTTTCGAAGAAGCGCCGAACGATAACACCAGTAGGCCAGAAGCTGGCCTTCATTGCAATATCACGGTACACAGCCGGGATAACGATCTTAAACGATCCACTGTTCACAGACTTCCCCTGAATTTTCTCGCACTTTAATTTCCTGACGTCACACTTCAGTTTCAGCGCTACTGATTTGGCAAGTGCAGTGGGCTCGGTTCCGGAATCCAACCTAGCAACAAACAAGGCAGATGTTTTGCTATCAAGGGCGGACTTAATCCCAGTCAGAGCACCATTAGTCGATGAACCCACTACGGTGTTCCGTGGCCCGCTACGTCTAGAGGTTGGTCTTACTGGGCCAGACCCACTACCGCCTCCCCCACCAGGTGGCTGCGGTCTTGGTGGAAGGCGAGCAATATCCGCAAAGGAGCCTGGTAGAGCACGCGTGCTCCCGCTAGGTTGGGCAGAAACCTCGGTTACGCGAGTCTGTCCGTTACTATCGGCCAGACCAACCTCCGAACCAGATTGTACATGGCTGCCAATAACAGAACACTCTAGGTCGGCAGCGTCGGCTACAGCATCAACATCAGCATCATAGAATAGTGTAGCATTAGAGACCGCTCGGCTCGTAAGTCTATTAGAAATGATGGCAGGGTGCGTACACGCCCGAGCGCTATCGAGATTACCGTCAACAAAAGACTTAATTATGCTGTTGATTTCCTGGCGCGGTACCGTTGTTGTACGCAAGTTATCAATTTGTGACTTGATATCTTCCATTTGTGACTGTAATTTCTCGTAAGATTTGAGTACCGTCACAAGGTCAAAATGCTGGAGATTCATCGGAGGTATCCTTGACAAATCCATTGCTAGGAACTTCAGATTGGTTCTGTCTATCGACTGCAGAATAAAATATATGTCCTCAAGGGCCAAATACGCGCTTCTACGGGTAGTAGTAAGCCTGTCAGAGCACACATTTCTCTCCTCAACAGTAATTATCGAGACGAGGCTTTGTTTTGCCGCAAGGATCTCATCCAACGAGTAGAACTCATGGCATATTTTCAGTATAATGTCTCTCGGCGAATTGTCAATCTTATTGCTAATGAAGCACAACAGTTCAGAGATGCTGTCAGGCATTCTATTCGATCAATTACTTATCTGCGTGTCATGACCAATCCACAAACAAGTTCATAATCCAAAATCAAGTCCAAGCTTATCACCAGTGAAATATCGTTTTTCCTATCTCACAGACACGGGCGCTCGAGGTGTAACCAGTTCGAGAGCTGAATGAATACTGTGATATTGATCATTGACATTTTCAGCTAACGTTACAAGGCTTTCCTCACTTTAATCTTATGACCAGACAAGTGCATTATGCCAGTCTACACAAATCCCTGATTTTGGGATAGCCTGTGCCAAATACTGGGAGATGATTTGGGTGAAGCTAAGAAATCAACCAATCCTATTTCCTTCATAGTGGTTAGGGGTCAGGTTTAAGGTACCTACAGCTACCCAGCATTTAGCATAGGGTAACCAGCGTAAGGCACAGGATCTGCCAAAACGAGGATTTGTGGTAGACTGCGTTGAGCGGGGGGGGGAGGGCTACGTGCCACAGGGAATTGTCAAAGACTATTTACCTTATATCGCACACCATAGCAGGTACCAAGCATGAATCCAATCTTGACGACTATGCAAGGGGGCTTTGAAGCAAGCCGTATGACGTAGAACCACTTGGGATACTTCAGGTCATCACTGCAAATACAATAAACTTGTTAGATTTCTCCCTGACAATCAGAGATCCTGCCCCCGCTCCCGGCCCTCTTAAGTCAGAAAAGCTGTTCAACTGAAAAATTTCCGAAAACGCCATCAATCACGAAAAAAACAATAGAAAAACATGAAGTAACGAAGTCGAGCCCAGCAATGCCATGATTTTTTTTTTTTTAACACATACACTATCAATCAATCAACCATTTATTTACACCTAATTATCCACTGGATGGCATAGGCTGACGACATTATTATCATACACTTATAGACGAGAGATGGACAATGTCTCAGTGATAATAAGCAAGGCTGATGACTGCTGAAACCGACACTGCGCGGCTGTACCATTGGCTTACGGAATGCTAATCTAACTAGCAGCATGAGCGGATAGAACAATCGAGAAAGAACAAGATAGAATAATTAAGTCTGGTTGACGCTGCAATGCACTTCACCCGCTTCTGAACGAAAATCGGCTATGGGCAGCGATAATCCACGCTATAGCAAAAATACAGTACAGCTGCTTTCCCAACAGAGTATTAATTATGGTATGGTGCCGGACGAGAGCGACAAACCCGGAAGTGTTGTGTCAAAGTATGATATGTGATAGTCGTTCAATCTAGCCTCATATTTTCTTGCTAGCAGTGCCGCTACACTTCTCATGCTATTTCGCAACTAAGGGAGTAAATCATCCACGCTACTATTCATCTTACAGGTCCTAGGCTCTACTAGCGCTTCCCTCCTAGTTTCTATCTATATCTTCACGAGAGCAAATAACACTAGAGAGTAGCGCAAGACTTGAAAGAAGTGACACGCACTCGAATAGCAGCGACACTAGCACCAATAGCGATAGTGAACGTCCTTACCGAAACATAATAAGTCGTGCACCAGCGATGTCTCCAATAACTTCATGCTCTGAACACAGCAAAAAAAAAAGATACAACTACTACTGTTTCCTCGATGTATGCAGACCGGATCTTATCTTTACTGAAATTTCCAAACACACTGCCGCAAGCGTAGCGGGCGGCGCTACTAGTGTGGCCTGTTTGCGGAGCATAGAAAGCATAAGTCTTGGCACTACTGCTTAGTGTTTTTTTGCTAATCTTCACTACTGACCGAAGACTCATTCTGGCTTAGCACCATCACGCCAGTAAAGCGGAAGCCCGTAATCTTTGCTTGCCGTCTCTGGATTCGATGCTTGTTAGGTGTGTGGACGGACATCACAAGAGCTCTTAAAGGTCATCTGAATGAAGTCTAACACCCTAAATTGCCACTTTTACATACTGCTTACCATTTATCTCTCGAAAACCGGACTAAAATCGGATGAAGTTTCACCGTGCTATAATTTTCAGCCTTTTTTCCGACTTGTCTTGATCGTAACGCTCGCCGTAACATTTGTAACAGTCCATGCGTAACAGTTCATGTTGTAACAGTCCAGGCCGTAACAGTCCATGCGTTTATCCATCCATGCGCTGTTTATCTATCCATGCATTATCAACGTACGTTTATCCATGCGATAATGACAGTTTAAATATTGGCGCTAAATTTGTCTTGGGAGGTCGTAACGAATCGCCATAGGGAGACTTAGAACTTCAAGAGTGGATAGCGCCGAAATCACGGAGCGAAAAAATTCGTCTTCTCTGTACCGGTACTATGAAGGACGATCTGAGGGGTTCATGGAAGTATGGTAGGATCGTTCAGGTGTCCTTTAATAAGTCATCGATTCCAAACATGACAAGGGAAAATAGAGCTTGGTCGTGGGACAAGAGGCCACGAAGTTATAAAATTCTGATACATGCCAGTCGTTCATTCTAGCCTTATATATTCTAGCTAAACCTGTCTCCGTACTTACTTTGAACAGAGACCAACGTATGAATGGGTGTCGACCAGAGTAAACGCAGTAGAAGCAGCCAGCACTTCATGAAGCGCTTTGAGGGATGCCCTGCAGACAATCACCGGATGATACCGGTCAGTCAATGGGGCATGAAGCGTCTTTGAGAGTGGGAGATCTGGTTCGAGCAGGAGGTCGATCCGATGGACGTGAAACCACCGACTCCACGAGGCAAAATCCAGAAGGGAGACTGTGCGCCAGAATTCGCCAAAAACGGGGGTAATATCGCTGGAAACAATTGAGAACGTGAGTGACCAGGATTCCTGCTAATTTTCCCGTTTTTCTTCGAAACCGTGTATAAAATATAGTCTACTATGTTTGTCCTCCAACAGTACTCACATTGGCTCGATTGCTAGCTCGTCTTTAACAAATTTCACTATCCACTCGACTTGATTGACAATTCTCGGAAATAGGGAAAGATTCGGTCATCGGTAACGTACAGTAGGACTTTAGCGGGGTCTGCACTGGCAATCGTAAGCTGTCTGAAGCCATCGTAACGTGTCGTAACCGTTATTTCCTGCTATGAATGAATAAAAGAATGAATTTATTACGTGTAGCCTATTAAAAGCATTTGCACAGTACATACAGAGTAAAAAAGGGAAATGAACGCTTAACAATAAATATAGATGGTACAGCAAAATACACAAGAACAACAAAACATAAATAAACGCAAAACAAGAAATACACAGCTAAACACGAGAAAGAACAATAAATTTACTGTATTAGCTGGCGCATTGGGCAATGGGCGGGAAGGCGGTTGGATGGTGGCAGAATATGTTCGCTTACTTCTTTTAGCTTCATAGTTGGGTCCGGGACAAAAAATTTCTCCCTGATTCGGTGATTGCGCATGCGACGAGGAAGGTACAAAAGCAAACTTTCGCATGCAAACCGATTAGGGTTCGCGTAGCGCAGGTGCCGATCTCCTGATTCTCTGCCCTCGGCCGGGGTGCAATGCGTGGTTGGGGGCAAGTCATCCGACGCTTTTCCCGAAGGTACAAAAGAAAACGGAGATATTTGAAAAAACAAGAACGCATTCGACTGGTGTCTTTTTTCCTGAGAATTGGGTACAAACCAGCGAGGAAAAGCACAGAAGAGGAGCAAAAACTTGTGTAGATTTTTCCTAGGCCTCGTCGGTTGTACCTGGCTCTGTTTGGAACGATTTTCCCATAGCCCATCCTCGTCGCATTTGCAGTTGACAGAACCACTGCTTCGCACATTTTACTGACGGTTATTGAAACTATTTGTCTTCTCAGTCGGGCTCTGGCCCTTCTGTTATTTCGTTTATTATTAAAAAGAACCTGAACATAAATCTGAACCTTTCAGTCCATGATAGCACGCCAGGTCTGGACGAGCACGGTTACGACGGCCTTACGATTGCAAGACCAGTCAAACACAAAGCCCTGATTTTTGGATACCCTAGCGAAACGCTGGGTATTTCTAGCGTTTGGCATAGCCATACCAAACGCTGGATAGCTGTTGGCACCCTAACCCTGACCACCTCACTATAGCTGAATTCTGATTGGTTGATTTCTGAGCTTCACTCAAATCATCAATATTTTATTGGGTCCTATTGGATACTAAAGTATCCAGCATTTGGCATAGGGTATCCAGCGTTAAGCATACAGCGTTTGACATAGGCTTTCCCAAAATCAGGGATTTGTGGTAGACTGTGCCACACCCACTTTTGTATGACTGTGAGATACGACTAACGCTTGTGTGACTGTGAGATACGACAAACGCTAGTGGAACAAACACATGTGTAAGACGCACGTGCAAGAGCTTACAGAACCTATATTTCCTATATTACTGATTCAGGCTACGTCCATAGTCGTTCTATCCTTTCTCATTTGTAACATTTCGAGCCTACACCAATTTGTGAAACTGCCATGTCTGGCTCTTTTCGAAGCCGATCAGGTTCCCACTTACTGCTTCCGAGGATCTCATAGGTCAGAAAGATGGGTTATGCAATTTTCCCTGTGTTTCTCATCAACGCTAGGGGGAATACGCGGCTTACGCAGTCAGGATAGTTCTGTAATGATCTAAAAGATACAGAATAATTTCAAAGGAATGAGCTACGTTGGAATATTAGAACATAGACTGTATAAACTACGAATTGTAACTTAAAGGAACAGTAAACTTGACTACGCAACTTTCGGCCATCGAATCACCCGGGGGGCTTAGATAAATATACAGGGTCTTATTGTCGACCCTTCTTTGTTATCTCGAACCGTCTCGAACCCCCTCCTTAGTGTTCCCAAAGCTAGCTGGCAGGCCCTTGCCCCTTATGCACTGTAATTATGCACTTATGTACTGTAAAAGTTCGCCTTTTTACATGTAGACTACAGACTAACGACCTCCCCGACAAGACGGCCGGGGTTTGATTCCTAGTCGCGGCACCTAAACCTTTTGCTCAAAAGTCGAATTCTCGGAAACTGCCCGGAAACTGCAATAGCCGTGGACAGGGAGGATACTGGGGGGATAGACAGTTAGCAAGAACAAAAAAATAGATTCTTAAACCAAGAAACACAAACCTGGAATACAAAACGGGTTCTTGTGTGTTTGGCGGCACGTAGAACAGGGGTATACCACTCCTTACTCCTTCTGGTATCGTGTAGTGCAACGAGTCTGCTGTGAATCCACGCAGCTGGACTAAGAGCTGGTCAGTCTCTCGCAAGTTTTTGACGAGGTGCCAATATTGCTGACAAGTCGTGAGGCGGTAGGGTGAGCGAATGGGTTTCTTTGCCTTGCACGTTATGTCGTGAAGGAACTCGTATGGACCTGGACAGAATGGCTAACTGTACAAAGGTATAACAGACCAAGTTCTAGAACGGTCTATTTCAAACACATTCCTCCCCATCCTAACTACCGGATTAGTTGGGCTAGGAGCGTGAATATTCAGGGGTATATGTCCTTAGAAATAGAGTCGGGATCGTTTTTGGGATCCCAAAACGTTAGTGACGGATACCTATGAACATCGCAAAAGTTGTCCGTCTGTCCGTCCGTCTGTGCGCACTATAACTCTCGAACGGAATGAGATATTTTGATGAAACTTGGTGTGAGGATTCTTTGGGTCAAGAGTAAGGTCGAGTTCGTAGATGGGCTCTGTAGCCTTACATTTAGGGGTGGGGGAGGGGGTTCAAATTAAGGGGCAAACAAAATATTTTTAAACAGCTAATGTGATAGTCGATTATGGGGTAAGAAAGAAGACATGCTGAGCACGATGGTGAAAACCATCGACGGACAAGTAGTTCGCCCGGAATCCGGCCAAAACCGGGAAATTTGTTAAAAGCATAATCTATTTGAAGTTGATTAGATGGCAGAATTAGGGGTAAAAAGAGACGCTGAATCTGTATATGACATTCAATTTTTACCCGGACATATAGTTCGTCCAGAATCCGGTTGAAACCGGATTTTTTTTTATAAGTTAAAGTTTTATTTGAAGTTGATTAGATGTTCTTTATATGGATAAGGAGATATGCTGAATTCGTTTCTGAGCTCTCTTTTTTTGCTGGACAAGTAGTTCGCTTGGAATTCGGCCGAAACCGGAAATTTGGCAGAAGTAAAGCAGGAAGTTTCGATCAGTACCGTCAAAATAGATATGGCTTATACTGGTATATCTGAACTTGGTTTTTTCAGATGATTAGCCTGGCGAAGAATGGGTCTGGCGAAGACAAGACCTAGTTGTCTGAATCAAATATTAAATTTTTGGGATCCCATCGAAACCTTTGGTCTTGTTCCGGTCGGAACCAGAAATCTGGCTGGAATAGCTTGTTCCGGGGGCTTGTCCGTGCATTGAGATTTTCATACGGTTCATCAGTCCGTCTAGCTAAATCAAACATGTCTTGCAGCAAGCTTGGTAACTCATTTTGCAGGGAGAGCCAGATAAAACTAATACAGAATTTAAAATCAAGATTCCACAAGGACGTTTTTAAGTGGAGTTTTGGTAACAGAATCGTTGATCCTTGGAACAGCCTTACCGAAGATGCGGTTAATGCTGAATCGATCAATAGTTTCAAGTGCATTGTTGATGGGATTTTTAACTCCGATCAGTTCGACTACTCAAAATTTCTTAGAGTTATTTAGAGGCGAAAGCCTTTTCTCTTGCTTTCTATTATTATTATTAACCAGTATAAGCAAACTTAGCGATCCTAGATTGCGGACAACTTTCGTATATTTTCACAGATTCCTCCGGCTGCTTAGGTATACTGTTGATTTGTCTTTAAAATCTTTTTCCGTTTCAGTTTCCAAGGCAAGTTAAGAAACAACTTTAATTTTGGTCCGATTTTGTCCAAATTTACTCGTGTCGTGAGTGAGTTGCGTTTGGGAACTTACCAACTAAATATATTTCACAGTCAACGCCAGTAGCGACGCAAGGGAACGGGGAGCGGATGACGTATTCAATCGTCACGTCTGTCCGCCATAGCAACGCCATCTGGAATTCGACTGCGGAATCTCCTTTGAATGTGAAACTCTAGAAAAAAGAATACGCTTATAACAACAACTACAACCAAGAACAGATTATGCAGAATGATCAAGTACTGGTTAAAGCTCCGTCGCGCTTCTCCCGCTGACACCCAAGAGTTAGAAGTGAGTAGGCGACTACCAGGGGCGCCACTAGCCTTTTACCTTTGGGGGGGGGACGTCCAGTTTGTGCCGACGGACTCAAAAATGTGCCGACAAAAAACGCCGTTGCCGCTTCGCGGCAACGGCGTACATTTCCCGCCAGCACAAAATTGAACCGGTGTAAAATTAACTGTGATGCATCAGCTGAGATTAGTCCTTGAATGTAAATTCTTAAATTTAAATTCTCATATTCGGGATTTCATTGCAGCTTCGTTAAAAACTGAAGCTTCCAACGACTGTACCCAGAACAAGTTAAATTAATCGCCGCAGGCGAAATATTTTAAATCTGCCTTTTTTCTGGAAAAATTTAGCTTACAAGTTCTAGTTTTTAAGGTGTGTCAAACCCCAAGAATTTCAATCCTAAAACGCCAACTAAATGAAACACCGTTTTTCGAATAAAGAATACTACGAAATGCGCCGCACGCGAAATTTTGTGTAAAACTAACTGTAATGCAGTAGCTGAGATTATGTTTTAATGTAAATTCGTATGTTTAAATTCACATATTCGGCTTTTCTTTTCACCCAGAACAAGTTAAATCAAGCGCCGCAGGTGAATTTTTTGTCTTTTTTCTGGAAAATTTTAGGCTATTCTATACCTATACTTTACAGATTCTAGCTTTTAATGTGTTTCCAACCCCCAAGCATTTTAATACTAAAACGCCAACTAAAGGAAACAGCATTCTTCCGAATACGAAATGCGCCGCAGGGGAACTTTTGTGGAAACGCTTATGAGCGATTTCAAATAAAAGTGAGGCTACCTGTGAAATCACAGATCTTTCCGCCAAAATAGTATGGCCATCCAGAAGAAAGTAGGCACAAATTTGATTGTTGTGTGTAGAAAATCTCGATTTGCAGATGAGACATAAACTTTCGGGATTGGACAAAAGTTTACGGATTTGATTTCTTACGTGTAATGAGATTCCGATCCCGATTAAACTTTCCGGTGCGCCCGACAAATGTTTGAAGAATTTGATTTCTTGCGAATAAAAATATCCCGATGTGCCGACAAGAATACCGACGCCCGACTAAAGCATTAGAATTCGAATTCTTCTTTATTTTGCTCGACAAGACTCTAAAGGACTTTACTTCTTACATGTAAATATAAGCCGATGAGCCGACAAAACTTAAACTTTCGGGATAAGCCTGATAAACGTTTACAGAATTTAATTTCTTACGTATAAAAAGAACACGATGTGCAGACGATACTCGAACTTTCCGAATGCGCCCGACAAATGTTTGCTGAAACTGATTTATCACAGATAAACAGAACCGACGAGTGGACCGACGCCCGACAAAAGCATTCAGAAGTAATTTTCTTCTGTGTTTTGCCCGACAGATATTTGCCGAATTCGATTTCTTGCGTATAAAAAGAACCCCCATATAAAATTGAATTTCTTCTGTATTTTTATGTATAAACAGAACCCGATGTGCCGACGAGAATATCGAGGCCCGACAAAAGGATAGAGAATTCGGTTTCTTCTGTGTTGTGCACGACGAATGTGTGCAGAATTTGACTTCTTGCGTATGACGAGTCGACCGACGCCCGACAAAAGCATGCAATATTTTATTTCTTCTGGGTTTGCCGGCGCTCCGCGCCGACAAACAAGTGAACTTTCGCCGGGCTTCGCCCGACGAAAGTACTTTCTCGAGACCTTTGGGGGGGGGAGTCCCCCCCCCTCCCCCCCCCATAGTGGCGCCCCTGGCGACTACGCATAGAGCTAAAACATGAAGCTCTGTGGTAAAACATAGTATAACCATTCTTTTCACAGCACACTCTCAACTGTTCTGCGCGGACCGGACGCTGGAATCGGAACATGGCTTTGGCATGGGGGTTTAATTTCACCATAGCTGTATTAAAACAGCGAGAGCACAATAAACCGTAACTGCTTCAATTTACAACGTTTACAAGCTTTTCTAAACAACCTTTTAGTTTTATACTACAGGAGTACAAAAGTGCATGACAAAAAAAAATTGTACCTTACTTACAAAGTAAGATGATAAAAGTGCAACCAAGCAATTAAAGAACAAAGAAGAAAATTAAACACTGGTTAAAACAATTGTTGTTAAAATCTCCTTTTCCCCCTCGCGAGATTCTTCGTCCGCGCTCAACTGAATAAATTACTTGGACATCAATGGCGTCTACCCACGCAGCTCGAAAGCGGCCAATGGCAAAGCCCATCTGCACAATGTTATCTTTCTCATAACGGCTTATGTGTGCTTGGCCGACTGATCCTACCTTCAAAAAGAAACCTTCTTTGAGTCTGCAGGCTACCAGACTTGCTGCATCCAATTCGAGCTGAAATTCAACATGCTTCCATCGCTCAATTGCGAAGATTGTGGACTTTCTAGAAACAAAAGGTACAAGTACCTTATTTATAAAGGTACCTTATTTCACCCAATGTTTTAATTCTAGTTATAGTAAGTCAAATTATATTTTTAAGTTGTTCGTATGGATGAAATGTCTACTTATGTAATTGTCATGTGTTATTTGCGTGAATGACGATCCAATGCTAGCATGTAGAATGCAAGCTTTTAAGGAAATAAAGTACATTATTATTATAAGTTAATTTTTTAGGGGGGAGGGGGTTGTTTTTGGGATAGTTAGCAGTGTAATTTGTTTAAGTTGGTAGTTTAGGTGCAATTTTAACAAACAACACTGTGGATGTTTTCTGCAAGTGTTATAAAATATTTCCGTCACAACCTTTTCAGTGTTCTTTCTTGTTAAAAATGACATCGCAAATCATGTTTAGTTTTATGTTTTACGGAAACATAAACACACATTTTCTTTAACATTTACAAATACTATCCAAAGTGCTGCATGCTGAAACTGAACATCCTTGCTTAAAACGTTATCAAGCTTCTGGCAGTGCAGAAAATTCGAGACTGTGAATGCACCCAGGCCTTCTAATTTGTGTCCTAACGCTACATACTATTAATAAGGAGAACAATCTAAAAATGAAAAACCCTGGTTCCCTGTCTAATGCTGCCTATACGAAAACACTAATTAAAGAGTGGATAGTTTTTCTACCATTGCTCACGACTCTGAAGGCATGTTAGTTCCTATTTGTCCTTATGCTATATGTCATAATCGGGTGTCACTTTCTTTGTTGTTTTTTTCCTTTTTATTTCGTTCTGTATCCTACCTCTTTTGGTGATCACCTCGCGCGCTTCACTCATAGACGAAACCACACTTACCAGACGATGTAGTCGGTGCGGAGACGGTCAGCGAGTTAAAAAAAAAGTCGTTGCATCTGGACGACATGGTTTCGGTCTCAAAACTTCGTAGAGCTTTAACTTAGTTAGATTTCTAGTTTCAAAATTTGTCTCTAGTGGACTTGTTTCTAGTGCATTAAACGCGTAACAGCTTTATTTCGGCATTATATTCATTTATGTCGCTTCCACGGAGGAGTTACTGCAGTAAGATGCCTGGACCATCGGAAGCTACAATTGTTTCGCTTCAATGGGAACAATCAGAATAAAGCTGAAATTCAAGGTACGACGCAAGCTTCTAAATTCACCAGACAGAAGCGGGCTACAGGGTCAGTGATGCCGCATCTGGCATCCTGTCAGATAGGCCTACCATACGAAAACAAAATAAAATTGACTTTACAGTGAGCAGATCCTTACTGGCACAGATCCTTTAATGAAGGAGTCAAGATACGTTCGTTGTAGCGTTTGCTGGTATAATATGATAAGAATTTCCATTTAAAGCCCAGGGGCCATAGCAAACAAAATAAACAATATAAATACAGAGAGAAACTAACACACTACTAGATCATACTATACACCACTCAAACACCTTTTCCCGTAGGCTAACTAGCCACCCTGAGGAACCTTGTCAGATTTCTCATACTAAAAAAGAGCAAGGTTCATCTAAACCGATCGCTTCCTCATGTCAAGGGATTAAGTACTTCTTATGTACTCACGTCGGTGATTGAAGCTGTAATAGAAAGTAAAAAAAAGCTGCTTACATGATAAGTTCATTGCTAGCATTCATCTGGAAGCTCCTGCGTAGAAATGACAGGTGGCATTCATTCGGTTGGAGACTGTAGTCATTCAGCTGGAAAGAAGAGGCAAAATATTTAAAGTCTCGCTCCCACCCTGAACCCAGTAATGTAACAAAATCATCTCTTTTAAGAGTTTAAAGTAAAGCACTTATCTTTTTTCCCCATTGTTTTCCTTATTCCACCACTAACTTTCGACATAGGGAAAAATCAAATGAGGGGGAGCCAGAGACTCCCCTTGGGCATACGAGTCGTCCAACCACAAGATGGATGCTTGTTCTTTTTAAAGTTTAACTGAAAAGCCGAATTATCGACCATGGGCTCATCAGTGATAAAACAACGCTACTAGGTGTAGTGATCTCTTCTGACCTTTCATGGCATGAAAATACTAAGACAGTTGTAAAGAAGAATATGCTCGAATATGCTTGTCCGGTTTGGCACTTTGCTCTTACCCAAGGTGAAACTGGTAAAATAGGCGAGTTCAGAAGAGATCGCTCCAAATTATCTATGGCGGTTCCCCCCTACCATACTCTTTTTACCTCAAAGAATTTAAAATTGAATCCCTTTCTTCCCGCCGCAAAAAAACTATGCCGCAACTTCGGCTCCTCCCTTCTCCAGCACCCCATGTACCGTTCATTCCTTTCCCCATCCTTTGTTCCTGCAAGATCTCGTCCCCCCCCCCCCGAGAAGTGGCTGAGAAGGTTCCCAAACTGACCCCAATCTACTGTAACACTATGCGTTACAATAGAAGCTTTGTGCCGACCTTCGTAAAGCAATCTAATGATGTTTAGCATTCTTCTGCTTTGTTGACAATTTATGTTTGACAACTTTATTTATGACTAAAAAACATCGTATTTGGGCTCTGCCCACGAGAGATATGTTTTGTTTTATTATTAAAATGAAAAAAAAAATTGTATCATTTAACTTAACACTGCATTATTTGGATTGTTTAAAGGGATTTTTTTTTATTTTCCACTATTTGCTCCTCCTTTTCCTAGTCATGATCAACTCCCTTGCTTCCGAATCACCAGAGAGATGGAAGTTCGTCGATGACCTCTCAGCTCTAGAGGTTTGCCAAAGGAACATAAAAAGTTCAGCAATGGAGATACTCGGAGATACCACAGAGGAAGCAGCAGAATCAATGATGACCCTGAATACTGACAAGTCAAACATTATGACCATCAGCTTTCTGAAATCTGCTCCCGAGTTCTCACAACCCATCCCCCAAGAAGTAGCACTTTCGGTAGTAAAGCTGTTGGGTGTTACTCTCTATAACGACCTTACATGGGATAATCATGTTGAAACTATTATTAAACAATCTTTCCCCTCACTATTGCTCCTTAAGCACATGGTCAAATTTTCATCCCCCCCTTCAGACTTGCTACATTTTTATACTTCGTTTATACGTCCAATTCTCGAATACGCTTGTCCAGTATGGCACTTTGGCCTTACTAAAGATCTTTCCGACCGGATAGAATGTATCCAAAAACGAGCTTTGCGTATTACTGGGCAGGAAGGAAAGCTCCCATATTTGTATCTCCTAAAAAAGTTCGAGCTCACAACGCTTGAGGAAAGGAGACAAACACTGTGCTATAATTACGGAATGCAAGATTTCTCTGACCCCAGGTTCCGTGATCTTTTTCCACCTGTTCATAACCCTCCCAGAAGTAGACGCCCCCGGGAAAAATCCCAGAAAATTCCTAAATTAACATCGATAAATTGCACACACAAAAGGTACAGGAAAAGCTTCGTTCCATCTTTCGTGACACTTTTTAATTCTCAAGACTAAAAGTGAATTTTTGTTTTTTCATTGGAAATCAGATAACCTTGGCTGTGTTTTAAATTGTATATATATTTTGTATCTGTATATCTGTTGAAATGTTGAACTGACGACGTTTTTACGAAATGCAAATTCGGCAGTATTGCTGTGAAAGCCATTTTTAAATAAAATTCTACTCTACTCTACTCTCTAAGCAAAATTCTATTATGACGCAGAAAACTTGTATCTCAATGGATATGCGGCTTTTCAGTAGCTAGTGGTCTTCTTGCGGAGAGCGTGAACACTTATTTTTCGTCAAGCATACAACACAGGTACAAGCGCACACAGGTACCACAAATCCGACAGGGAAATTCCACTATTTAAAAATCGATTATTCGTGAATAGCGCAGCAACGACGTAACGGATTTTCATCGGGTCTTCAAGCGTGATGGGTAACTAGATTGTCCTGTTTCAGCCCTTTTCCGTTAAACTTTAATTATTTGACCTTCTTCGGTATTCTTATTTCCGCCAATATTTAGTGGACAGTATATTAGCAGTCAAGTCAAGGCCGTATCCAGGGGGGGTTCGACCCCCACCCCCGAAACCCACAAAAGTAATAGTTTTTTGTATAGGCTTTAACCTCTGATCTATGTATTTTTTGTACTTTTTGGTCCGACCCGTGGGCAACCCCCCCCCCCCGAAATAAATTTCGCGGGCAAACCCCCCCCCCCCCCCCCCCCCCCCGAAATAAATTCCTGGATACGGGCCTGAGTCAAGTACATAAGAGAACACTGAATCACGGCACCGAAGTGCGAGGGATGCCTTGGCTTCTACAGATGGTTGGACAATTTAATATTCTACTGGACCACAGGATATTATTATACATAAATAACAGCTTATGTAACAGGTGTAACAGTTTATTTGTGTGCTTATACATGTACTTAATCTTGTATGGCCATTTTGGCTGAACAAACAAACGTTATTATTATTATACTGTATATTATTATTATTTTTATTACCTACCTCTACAGTAGGGGCCGAGGACAAATAGGTCCCGCCTGTCGTCGCTGCAACAAATCGCATCAGCTTTTTATACGGAACATTACCAAAAGCCATGTTCGGTTTGACCTCGGAGCCCAGACCGATGAATGAGCAGGTGACCCATGAAAGTCGAAGCTGGTTGAGAAACGAGTCCACCAGGTCCGACTTGGCAGAACCAAAAATATCATCGGAGATCACAACGATCCCTGAAAACAAAAATACTACTGGGCAAAAGCAATGGGTATTTTACCTCAGTTCCTTCTGCACCTCCACAGGCGCTGACGGCATCCAAGAAGAGTCGCCAGTCTTTTCTGAGGTGATCCGCTGCCCTGACATGTGTCGTTCGGGCTAATGAACGCGTTAGCAGTTTCGTTTTTGATCGCCGTTCCAGATCTCGAGTTCCTGTTATTTTTCGTTTTTGATCACTTTCCAAGTTCGCAGTTCACCTACAGTTTGCTTAAAGTTTAACCGAAAAGGACTGGGATAGGACAATCTAGTTACCCATCACTTATTCATTTAAATTGGCTTGAAGACCCGCTGAAAATGCGTTACTTGGTTTGTCCGCTATTCAGGAATAATCGATTTTCAAATAGTGGAATTTCCGTGTGATTTGTGGTACCTCTGATTTGTTGTATGCCTTACAAGAAAGATTTATGACTTTTTTTTTGTTCAGGCACTAAGCAATCTTCACCAATATCGCCACTGCCCACTGAAAAGCCTTGTCTGTGTTTAGGTAAAAATTTCCCGCGTCGTAGTAGAATTTTCGCTATGGGGACAGCCGCAGATATTCTGAACGTCATAACTAGAGCAGATAGTGGAAAACAAAAAAATCCTTTTGCAGAATCCAAATAATTCAGTGTATTCAACTAAATGACACAAAAATAAGTTGGCTTTTCACTTAAAACTTTAACTGTCGTTTTTGCTGAAAAGGAGACCGTGTAAGGTCTCCATTCAACAACACCTACGAGTGAAACGGCGAAATGCGTCCGTCGTGGTAATTTCTCCTATCCTGCGCTAATTAACCCACAAAATTTAAAAGTCCTGTATAATTTTGTTCAACATGGACGATTCAAGTATGTCCTTAAGTACAAGAATGGCGTTTCTAATTTACTTATTTAGCTGGTTTAAAGGAGAGTAGAAAAAAATTTGCGAGAACACATGTTTTCCGTTTTAATCACCTGCAACGTAAACCGGCTAAGGCGACTGACAAACTGTGTGTAAAAACGGAAATTAGGCTGCAACGGCGAACTCGCAGGCAACCTTAAAGGAACAGAAAACTTGACTCAAACTTGACTCGGGGAGCTAGCTAACATATCAAGAATGTACCCTGAGTCAATATTGAGAGTAGAAAAATTCTCGTTACGACCATTGCAGTTTCCGGGCAGTTTCCGAGAATTCGACTTTTGAGCAAAAGGTTTGCAAAAGCAAAAGGTTTGTGTGCCGCGACTAGGAATCGAACCCCGGCCGTCTTGTCGGGGAGGTCTTTACTCTGTAGTCTACATGGAAAAATGCGAACTTTTTACAGTACATGAGTGCATAATTACAGTGCACAAGGGGCAAGGGCCTGCCAGCTAGCTTTGGCAACACTAAGGAGGGGGTTCGAGACGGTTCGAGACGGTTCGAGATGACAAAGAAGGGGGGGGCCTGTCGACAATAAGACCCTGTATATTTATCCAAGCCCCCTGGGCGATTCGATGGCCGAAAGTTGCGTAGTCAAGTTTACTGTTCCTTTAAAAAGGCGATCAAAAACGCAACTAATGTTGTTTATCCTTCGACTCCCCTCTTCGCCTGGATCCTCTGATCACCTCCGAAGAGAGCGTTCGGGAGTCTCGACTTCTATCCTGAAGGCATGGCATTTCCTTCGGCAGATCTTGATGACTTCTGTGATAAGGGATTGCTGAGTCGCACTCTTTCTGCCCAGTGGTCCAGTGCATTTCAAAAGGCAAAGCATATCCAAAAGGAATATATACTGTAAAAAGTTTCTCCGAGTAAGGATTAAAGTTAACTGCAGTATTTGCTACTGGGATTAATCTTATCTCTATCGGGATAAGATTAATCCGAATTCGAAATAATCTTCTCTCAGTAGAGACAAAATCCCAGTAGTAAATACTGCAAGATTTTTTACAGTGTATACAGGTAAGAAGAGAGGTACTATACCTGGACAACAGTAGTCGGGAAGCATCTGAAACCCGAGCAGACAATAACGTAGCATGTCAATCAGGCCCTGTTCCGGGGAACTAAGACCAATCAAGGGCTTTGTAAAGGGGCCACCGTCGTTGACTTCAAACAGAGTTCCAACCATTTGCTCGTGATGTGTCTGCAAAAATCAATACCATCTTAAAGTACAAATCGCAGTAGGTACAGTTTCTATTCCAACATCGTTTAATGAGGGGAGTCCATCAAACTGCGATTAAAGCATCACCCGCCATACTGGAAAAAGACCTCGTGTCTCAGACGACCAACTTCAAATCCGGGCCGGATCCGGTGACTTTAGGGAGTTGGAGGGGGGAACCGGAAATTTCGGGAAACGCTTAGAGTGGAGGAATCGGGATGAAACTTGGCGGGGAGAACAAGCACAAGCCCTAAATACATCACTGACATAACCGGACCGGACTCGGGCACTGTTGGGGGGGGGGGTCCGGAATTCTGGTGATCCCGCGAGTTTGGTACTTCCTGATGTAATAGGACAATGAACCTCGCAGGCATATCAGGGACCTGAACAGATTGACTTGAGAATAGTCATTTGCACGATCCGACCATCGTGGGGGGAGTAGAGGGATGGGGAATCTGGAATCTAGTGGCATGCATAACTTTTGAACGGGTGATCGGATTTGAATGAAACTTGGCAAGTGGAAAGACCTATTCTCAGATGTTCCATGTCAAGTCCGGGCCGAATTCGATACTATGTTAGTTCATTTAGAAACACAATCCCTTCGCGTCAGTCGTGATTCGGTCTCCATTCACAGTATTATCCATCTTTGTCTTTCCAGTTTTGCTTCGTATAAACCCCGTAGGCTTGTTCCAATACACTACTGGCATTACCTTCATCAATCTTGAAATGTATTTCGTTTACGTTCAAACACACTGATGTAATGTCAAAGTCATAAAAGTTTCAGATCCCATTTCATCATTCCCATCCTTCCGCGAAAACACATGTTGTGACTAATTGACAGCTCAAACCCTTTGCGAAACATGAAACCAAACAAAAGCAATGCGTATCTTACGAAAAGTACTGTGTACAACTATACGAGGTTTTAATTTTGACGAGTGTCATCGTTGCAAAATCTCACAAAAATCTCAAATCGTGGGCAATGCGGGCCCAGTTGCCCATGAACGGGGAGGGTGGGGGAGGTTCAGTCTCAAGATGTTCTTCGTGGCCCGAGGATATATACATAATATCCACAAGTATACAAGAGTAAAACTTGAGACCTGTCATAGACGAATTTAACTCACGGGAAATCTTGGCCCAGCTGCCCATGAACGGGACGGGGGGGGGGGGGTCTCGGGACCCATCAAAATGCATATCTACACCTCTATTTCCTCAAGTATACCAACTTAGAGTTTGATTCCAGTCACGGGTCAAAAACTTTAATCATGGGCAATTTTGGCCCAGTTGCCCATGAACGTGGAGGGTGGAGGGTGGGAGGGTGTAACTCCGCATATATAATCCCAACCCTAAGATCTAAAAGCACAAGGAATTTCACCGCCCTAACACCAGCTATTGGGAAGTTAAAACATTGAGAAATGGGCAATATGGGCCCGATTTCCCCTGAACCAAGTGGGAGTGGGGTTTGGGACCCTCAAAAAACAAAAAGAGACCCCAAATGCTCACAAGCCTACCAAGTTTCAACTTGATACCTGTTGATTCCTGTCACGGGTCACGAACATTACTTTTGGACAATCTGGGCCAAGTTGCCCATGAACTGGATGGGTGGGGGAGGTGCAACTTTAAAAGTAATTTCCCATCCCTATGATTTACAAGTAAAAGAAATTTCAGCGTCAAGTTATGAACATTATTCACTGGGCAATCTGGGCCCAATTGCCCCTGAACCGGGTGGGTGTGGGGGGTAGGACCCCCAAAAGGCTAGGACCCCCACTAAAAACGACTGTTTTCATGAAAAAAATCAACTGTTTTGACGAAAAATCGAGGCGCTTCGCGCCGACTCGGTTATTTTTTACCGACTGGCCGACAACAGTGGGGGGGAGGGTCGTCCCCCCTCCCCACCCCAGTCGTGACGCCCCTGATTCCGGCATGCTCTTAAAGGAAGGTCTTGCCTAATTACTGCGTCACTCTACTGTCCCGAGTAGTTCCGATCCATTCTCATTTCAAAGATTTCAAACTTCCTATGTCAGCCATACTAACGGAACTACGCTGACTTTTAAATTTGCCGTGTTTTGGCTACTTAATTCCGTCCGACCGTGGCCGAAAGGGTTGGCGCGCCGAACTCCCTAGCGAAGGGTCGCTGGTTCGAGTCTCCGTGGTGTCGACCGTTTGATTTAGGGCGAGGGTTAGTGGCGTTTCCCCGTAAGACAAGCCAAAAGTCCACCCAGCTTCAAACGTGTACCTAGAGAAATCCAGGGAAAAGCATGGATGATTTGCCCCCAACCACGCATCGCACTCCCGGCCGAGGGCAGAGTATCAGGAGATCGGAACCTACGCTACGCGAACCTTAACCAGTTTGCAGGCGAAAGTTTGCTTTTTGCTATTTTCGAACCCCGTGTGATAGAATATTGGGTTAAAAACCGGAAAAATTAGACGGAATTACACAATTACGTACAGGGAGTAAAGTGAATGTGCTCAAAGATCATCAAATTTGCAAATGGCGCAAGGAGCCTACAGAGATCTCTTCTCCGAACGTGCTTAGTCTTTTTTTCTAATAATTACATGTTCGGCAAAGCAAAAGGGAACTACTCACCTGTAACGCGTCTCTCTGGTGCTCAGCGGCTGCTGTTAAACTTGCTAACTCGTCTTCAATATCGCACAACTGCGTAGCAATACTCTCCATAAAATCCTCGAGTCCGTCCTCTTGCAGTAGCCAGTTCTGGACGAGTACCTGTCGATGGCCAACGCGGGGAAACGGCATTTGCACAATTACTGAGACATAGATGTCAGGAGTGAGGATTAGGGAGCTACCAGGCAAGATAAACTGTAAAAAAAAGTTTGATGAAGGACCCGATGCAATTTTGAGCTCGGAAAAGAAAGGTAAGATGAACGCCCACTACCCTACAACCATCTTGGCCACCATTCGGGCCAAGCCTCCTACTTAATGTTTGATTTCGCACTGTTTGTATTTTTTTATTTGAAATCCCTTATTTTATTTTTAACGTTGATATAAATATAAATAATGATTTAATCCGTAATATCTTCAAATGTGTAAAAATAGCTTTCGATGTGTCAGTATTCGAATAAGTAAATTTATTTGAATTGTTATTGATTTGTTACAGATTTATTTGTTTTAAAGTACAACTCTTACTAGAAACGATCTTTCCACGACGAAATGATTGTTTTAGAAATGTCGTTTTTGAAATACCACTACCTTCCACGTAAAATTAGCAATTTTCTTGTTAGCGCTTGACGACTCCATCCAGCCTTCGCTCTCTTCGACGCGGCGGCTAGACGCAAAACATTTGAAAAGGGAATGCGCCGTGGTTAAAAAAAAAATGGGAAAACCAGGCAAAACAAAAAAAGTAAAAAAAAATAGAACATATGCCTGATGATCTACCATGTCTTCCAAAATGAAAAACAATACTTTGAAGCTTTTCGTATCCTTATGTGTGAAACAGCAGTCGGGCTGACCTTAAAACTTTTGGCAAATTTTGCGGTGCGTGACTGGCAGAAATCGGCTAGACCGAAAAAGCGCTAAGAGGTCCTAAGTACAAAACGGAACAACTGGGAAAGGCGGAGATTTCAGAAGCAATTCTATATGGGAGCTAAGGATAATCTAAAAGGCAGAATAAGGAAGAGGTGTCCTTTAAGATAAGGAAACGTCGGAATCGGAAGCGTAAACCTTTCTATTTATTCCTGTAGGCCTTGGTATTTGGCGGAACAAAAGCCTTTGTTATTACCATTACCTAAAACTTTCTGTGAGCTGAGAGGTTTTCCGCCTCTTAGTTCACGAAACAAACATTCACTGCAAATTCAGGGACCAGCTACTCCAAGCAAAGAGGAAAGTGACTTAGACGTCATCGAGGATTCGAAACCGAGCTTCTTGTTAGTTGTCAGACTTAAAAGGCTAGGTCTACTTGGACATGCACAAACAACAGTTGGCAGCATGCGAATATTCATATCTTCTCGCCGTTGGCATTCGACTTTGGTTCACCATTTTATCAAATCAGTAAGTTTTAAGAAGACTGGAATCATGAAATAAAATATATTACGCTAACTGTTCACTTTGTTAAAAATATCCGTAAAAATGGCACAAACGAGTTCATGAACCTCGAGGTTCATGGGCGACCAAGGTAGCCATGTATTTCTGAATTCGGACGAAGGTTAAAAGTATAAGGCTATTTCTGAATTCGGACCCACTTAAAGGCAAAAGGCTATCTGAAGGAGGCTATCGTTGTTTGTTTTTTTCTCGATAAGCTAACTTGCTTTGTCGACAATACATCTAATATTTCTGTTTAGTTCCCAATCCGTTAGCTAACACATCTAGTATTTCCGTTTCATTCTCAATCCGCCTCCCTTAAACAAAATAGTCAGAACTAGACCTATGGCAAGTAGGGATGTAAGGGAACTCACGTGTCTGGCAAGGCCTTCGAGGCAGCTTTTCAGTGATGAATATATCCGATCAAGTGGAACTTCTTCACAGTCACTATTCTAGTAGAAAAACAAAAGTATAAGTAATCGCCAAACTACTGAGACTCAAGGTTAGACTAGACCTTTGCCTGACAACACAGCCTGCAGGTCAAATGAAAACTGCTACAACACAGCCCATGTCAAACCGTGGCAAAGGTATGAATCAACGGGCGGGGCGAAATAAACTCTGTGCAAACACTCAAAGATTAAACGAAGCTTCTGTCCGTCAACCAGCATGCATGCCCAGACATCTGTTACGGCTCAGCCCATATGAGGTCCTGGGCAAATGTGGGAACTAACAGGTTGTCTTGAACATACATAGTAGAAATAGAGAAGTATGTAACTTACTGACACTCAAAGACAGATCAGCCTACAATTTATAATAAAAACTTCTATTGGTATTCTTGATGAACCTGTACGTGCCGATAAAGGATCGCCCAACGAACGCCGTTTATTGGTTGACACAGGATTATCATCGTTCGGGCGACGTTTCTCGCTCTTCCCGAGGTTCATTGACGTGTTTTGGACTCAGTCAAAGAGTATTATTCAGCCCGTGTCCTGGACAAACGTGATGTTTTCATCTGTCAAATTACTTCTGTCTTTCACATTTATAATTTAATAGTTGTTTTTGACAAACAGAGTAGGTTTGAAGGTTCAAACACACCCTTCATGGTACCCAGACGGGAAAACCCGGGGAAAACTGATTATGCAATGCTGATACTAACCAAATCTGAATAAGGAATTTGGGCATGTGGGAGAGGGCTTCTGCCATTTTATTTCAGTTGGATAATCGTTGGAAAGGGAGAAGACATCTTTGAATAATGGTAGATCAATAATACACTACTTAATGTCATGTCACATATCCTGTAAGACACCAAACTGAGCTAATAGTTGCGTTTTTGCTGATACCATGGTATCTGTTACCACGGTAACTGGATCTGCAATTAGTCACTTTTGCAGTTACCGTGGTATCTGATATACGGTCCACTGCAAAAACGACTAGTGCCGAAATTGTACTTTTCGAAGTCATCCCAAAAGAAAAACTGATATCCAGTTACATCACTAAGTGCTGAACTTCTTTTTCACCAATTTGACCAAATTTGATGAAAGTGAGATGACTTTTCAGATACCACGACCAGATACCACGGTCGGACCGTGATATCTGAATATATGTTACCACGGTAACTGGCCAGATACCACGACAAGTGCAAAAACGCCTTTTGACTGTGGTATCAGATACCATGGTATCTGCAAAAACGCAACTAATATAGATCCAAACTTACTGAAGGTCTGACAATAGTTGCCATTGATGGTGACAGGTCCAGACAAAATGTGACAGCATAGCTTTGAGCAAATATCTGCACCACTGTATTTTCTGTGACAAGGTACGAATACTCGTGGGCAGTATCATAATCCCAATCCTCAGGTAGGGAAACAGGAATTGCAGATATCAACTGGATTTCATCTTTAAGTTCATCCTGAAAAAAAATGAGGTGGCTAAGATTTATTTGTAATGACAATGATATTTTACCGATTTCGGCTTGCTCCCTAATGGAAATGCTGCCAAAGGATATAGCATTGATCTGCTGGGAGATCCTTCATGGAGGGCTGGCCTACGCAAGTTTAAGGATTTTTATTTGATTTTCAAAAAACAATAAAAAGGTCCTATTTTCCCACCATCTCCAAAAATTACTCCCTTAGCCAGCTTTGACTTCAAATTACAGGTGTCCTTAGTCTGGTATCCTGGGCCATACCTAGGACCTTTTCAAACACAGAATGGCCATAAAACCTGCTGATTCCAATACAGACCTGGACAGGGGCGTCGCGACACCTTCCTGATGGGGGGGGTGCGGCTTCGGAATTTTACCGGAATTTTTCGGGATTTTACCGGAATTTTTCGGGTCGCCGTCACTACCCCCACACGTCATAAACCCCACACGTCAGTTCACCCACAAGAAAAATCCGACAGTTCGCCGACACGTCAGTTCGCCCACACGTCAGTACCCCCACACGTCAGTTCGCCCACACGTCAGAACCCCCACACGTCAGTTCGCCCACACGTCAGTTCGCCCACCGTCAGTTGACCCACCGTCAGTTCGCCCACTTCATAAATCCGTCAGTTCTCCCACACGTCATAACCCCCACACGACATAACCCCCACATGTCATAACCCCACACGTCATAACCCCCACACGTCATAACCCCCACACGTCATAACCCCCACACGTCATAACCCCCACACGACATAACCCCCACACGTCATAACCCCCACACGTCATAACCCCCACACGTCATAACCCCCACACGACATAACCCCCACACGTCATAACCCCCACACGTCATAACCCCCACACGTCATAACCCCCACACGTCATAACCCCCACACTTCAGAAGACCCACATTTTCCGACAGTTCGCCCACATATATGACCCAAGCACCAGTTTGATAATCTCGAGTGAATGCAATTAAAAGAAAGGGATCATAACCCAGGGGATTCGTAAGAAGAAGTCGACTTCTGCGCGTTTTAATGAGGGCGAATATTAATTCAGTATCGTCAGAAGCTTGCTAATTGATTCGATTCGTTTGTTTTATAAGTGGGAAGGACACAAAAAGAAGAATATGTGCAAGAGAAAGGCGTTGTAACAAGTTGGTAACGAAGGTGGACGGTTGGGACTACTCCATATTGAAATAAAAATTATAAGAATTATAACTTTTGTGGGCCTGCTTTCTTACTCTTTTTTCAACAACGCTTAATATATTCAGGGGCGTAACTACCATCGGAGCCCTAAGTGTGTCGATAAATCTCATTGAGTGCCGTAGGATACCGGGAATGGAGATGGATGCGTAGTTTTTCGCCTGACTTCAGATATTGTATGTTCTATCTGAACCTTAGAGAAAGGGTATTTCGAAAATAACCGAAATTAATGCTCAGCGACGAATCTAATCGGTCCTGGGTTGTTCAGTACAGTACTGTACCCAGATAGGAGACTAGTTACAGTTTGTAGGCTATGTTTCAATGTGAAGGTTTTACGCTGGATAAAAACCAACGTCACTAGCCGTTTACCTTTAAGGGGGGGGGGGGAGGTGGGTACGTTCCGGGTTGTGTCAACAAGTCTGGGAAACTGACGAGAAAACCCTTTTTTTCTTCAGGCTTTTCTTGGTTGTTACATTACTCGGTATGCTACACTTCTGGACATTAACATCAAGGCCAGCCCAGAAAGGAACATGTCATGTAAGCATATAGTAAAATTGAGAAGAAGACAACAACAGGTCTGGGAAACTGAGGAGAAAAATCTTTTTTTCTTCAGGTTTTTGGGATCCCAAAACGTTAGTGACGGATACCTATGACATCGCAAAAAGTTGTCCGTCTGTACGGTCTGTAACTTTCGAAGGGAATGAGATATTTCGATGAAACTTGGTGTGAGGATTCTTTGGGTCAAGAGTAAGGTGAAGTTCGTAGATGGGCTCTCTAGCCCTATATTTAGGGGTGGGGGAGGGGGTTTAAATTAAGGGGCAAACAAAATATTTTTAAACAGCTAATGTGATAGTCGATTATGGGGTAGGAAGACATGCTGAACACGATGGTGAAAACCATTTTCTCACGGGACGATTAGTTCGCCCGGAATCCGGCCAAAACCGGAAAGTCTGTTAAAAGTAAAAGTTTTATTTGAAGTTGATTAGATGTTCGATTTAGGGGTAAGATGACATGCTGAACACGATGGTGAAAACCATTTTCTCGCCAGACAAGTAGGTCGCCCGGAATCCGGCCAAAACCGGAAATTTTGTAAAAAATAAAAGTTTTATTTGAAGTTGATTAGAGGTTTGATTTAGGGGTAAGAAGACATGCTGAACACGATGGTGAAAACCATTTTCTTGCCGGGCAAGTAGTTCGCCCAGAATCCGGTCAAAACCGGAAAGTTTGTTAAAAGTAACAGTTTTATTGGAAGTTGATTAGACGCTCGATTTAGGGATAAGAAGAACACATTTTCTACCCGGCCAACTTGTTCGCCCGGAATCCGGCCAAAACCGGAAATTTTGTAAAAAATAAAAGTTTTATTTGAAGTTGATTAGAGGTTTGATTTGGGGGTAAGAAGACATGCTGAACACGATGGTGAAAACCATTTTCTTGCCGGGCAAGTAGTTCGCCCAGAATCCGGTCAAAACCGGAAAGTTTGTTAAAAGTAACAGTTTTATTGGAAGTTGATTAGACGCTCGATTTAGGGATAAGAAGAACACATTTTCTACCCGGCCAACTTGTTCGCCCGGAATCCGGCCAAAACCGGAAATTTGGCAGAAGTAAAGCAGGAAGTTTCGATCAGTATCGTCAAAGTAGATATGGCTTATAGCGGTATATCTGAACTTGTTCGGATTGAACCATCTGCGGGGCAGTGGAGGAATGGGAAATCCGGAAACTTGTTTTATTCGTATTCGTATAGTTCGTTGAAACCGGATTTTTTTGTTATAAGTTAAAGTTTTATTTGAAGTTGATTAGATGTTCTTTATGGGATAAGCTCTAGGAGATGCGCTGAATTCGTTTCTGAGCTATCTTTTTTTTGGCTGGACAAGTAGTTCGCTCGGAATTCGGCCGAAACCATAAATTTGGCAGAAGTAAAGCAGGAAGTTTCGATCAGTATCATCAAAATAGATATGGCATATACAGGTATATCTGAACTTAATTTTCTCAGATGATTAGCCTGGCGAAGACTGGATTTGGCGAAGACAAGACGTAGTTAATATTAAATTTTTGGGATCCCATCGAAAACTTTGGTCTTGTTCTTGTGTTAGATTACTCGGTAGGCTATACTTTTGGACATTAACATCAAGGCCAGCCCAGAAAGGAACATGTCATATAAACATATAGTAAAACTGAGAAGAAGAAAATAAGCTAAACTTCAAGTCGACGCTGCTTTATAAGTTGTATCAAGAAGGTAAGGGTCGATCTTGTTCAGCATGTTTTTTCTGACCTCATAAGCCTTTTCCTGCACTTCGAGTGTGGGCGAATCTCAAGCGTTGCCTGTTTCTGTTGAAATTTCCTATTCCGGCTTTGCTAAGTATACTCTAAGAATGGCTACAAACAAAAGTTACTGTAGCTCGAACTTGTTCGAACAGTTCAAGTTCTTTTGCGACCAGAGTTACGAGCTCATATGGCACTTGCTACAAGTAGACAGTACAAGAAAGTAAATGAAAACGTCACAAAATACCCCCATTCCAACCTCCCGCCGTCGAAAGATGCGGTTTTGACCTAGAAATGGGATATTTATGGCATCTGCTCCTACAACCCATCAAGTTTCACTCCAATCTGAGCATTTCCAGGTAATGTCCGACACCCCGAAGCCAAATCCTTCCGGGAGCCAAAAATGGAACATCTAGGGTAAATGACCTTTTTAGCTTCCAAGTTTCATCCAATCGCTCCACCCGTTTGATGCCTAGGCGTGCCAGAAATTTTCCTTAATCCCCCTCCAATTCCCCCTACCGTGTCCGATTCAGGCATATAAATGTCTAGAGTATCTTATTTTACCACCAATTAAGTTCCACTCGAATCTGAGCATTTCCGGGTGCCCCCTCAGAGGCCAGATCGGGACGGGACCCCATAATGAACCATCTAGAACATATGACCTTTGTACCTTCCAAGTTTCATCCCAATCGCTCCACTCGTTTGATCCCTAGGCGTGACACAAACTTTCCGGAATCCCCCGTCCAACTCACCCCACAGTGCTTGAATCCGGTTCGGATACATAAAAATGTCATCTAGGGTATTTTCTCTTACCACCCATCAAGTTTCACTCAAATCTAAGCTTTTTTCGTGAAGTTTCGATCGTTTACTATCGCCTCAATCGATCGTGCATAGCCTCAAATCGGCCTCAAATGAAGCGCAGCCTTATCGCATGGAAAGCTCGACTTCACGCAGTGAAATATCACATCTACTCTACCGAAGCAAAATTTTAGTAAGATGTAGATGTAAAAGAACCTCGAACTACATTGTGTTTCTGCTCAGATGTAGTTGACCACTTTACAGCTAAGCTATGCTAACAGAAAATTACACACGGCTTCGGCTGTTTTTAGCCTCTTTCCATCTCCCTTACCTTGAACGACAATCTTGGCAAAATTCACATAACCGGTCTTCGGACGAATATGCTCCTCGGATACAATGATCGGGTGCCTAATACGTCACGCAAAGAGAAGAAACATGGCAAGCGTGATGATCGTGTGTTGCTAATAGAGGAAATAGGATACATTTATGAAGTTGAGCATCTCTGGAACGAGAATGGATGGAAATAATACTGAAGCAGAATGAATTACTATAATAAGTACGACTTGTCCTTTAAGGGATTGAAATGCAACCCGCCAGGTCCTAGTATGTACTTTAACGAGCGAGACAGTATTCCGAAAGCCTCCTTCTCTGATCCCTGCGTGTTTTCTTTCGTCTTTTTCTCTTTTCGTAAAGGAAATCAAAGCTATCAGATCTGACAGCAAGCTTCCGGCGATTCTGAATGAACTTTTTGCCTTCGTTAAAATGCGCAAACGTCGGCCCCTTCTAATTAGTCCCCTGGGTTTTGACCGTTGACTCAGTCGGGTTTTCTGAATTAATTGGCGGTGGGTCTTTGTTGTGGGCGAACTGTCGGAAAGTGTGGGGGTTATGACGTGTGGGGGTTATGACGTGTGGGGGTTATGACGTGTGGGGGTTATGACGTGTGGGGGTTATAACGTGTGGGGGTTATGACGTGTGGGGGTTATGTCGTGTGGGGGTTATGACGTGTGGGGGTTATGACGTGTGGGGGTTATGACGTGTGGGGGTTATGACGTGTGGGGGTTATGACGGTCGGCGAACTGACGGTCGGCGAACTGACGTGTGGGGGAACTGTCGGATTTTAGAAGTGGGTGTACTGACGTGTGGGCGAACTGACGGTGGGTGAACTGACGTGTGGGCGAACTGACGTGTGGGTGAACTGACGTGTGGGTGAACTGACGTGTGGGCGAACTGACGTGTAGGCGAACTGTCGGAAAATGTGGGCCTTGTGACGTGTGGGTGAACTGTCGGAAAATGTGGGCGTAGTGACGGATTTTGTGGGGGTTATGACGTGTGGGGGTTATGACGTGTGGGGGTTATGACGGGACCCCAATTTTTCAAGATTTTGTCGGAGATTTTCCATAGTGAATATCTCTGCAGGCACAGGCGTCACTACTAGGGGGGGGGGTCGACACCCCCAATGTTTTCGGCCAGTCGGTAAAAAATAGCGCGCCGCGATTTTTAGTAAAAACGCAGTCAATTTTTCTCTTAGAAATAGAGTCGTTTTTTCTTAAAAATAGTCGTTTTTCTTAAAATCAGCCGATTTTTCGTCAGCACAGTCGTTTTTTTTCTCAATAATAGTCGTTTTTATCTGCAAAAACCGTCGGTAAAAATGACCAGCCAGTCGGTAAATACCTTGTCCCCCTCAAACATTTTGGCTAGTAACGCCTCTGTCTGCAGGAACTCTAGAATACTGTTGTGTTCTGACTTAGATTGTGTGTTACAAACGACGGTAAACAGAGACAGGCTCGTTGAAGTTTAACTGCAAAGGCATAGCTTATTTTTACTTCTGATATTTGAAAACACTGAAATATTCTGCTCTTTCATGAGAGTCTGTTACTAATCGCATGTGAAACCGATCTAGTTGACGAACGTTAAATTTTAACTAAAATTCACGAAAGAATTCGAATACCATATTTCTTCAAACTTTTTTTTGTTCCGAACCTGTCCTGGGGACTTCCGAGATTATGTCGGAACAAGGCAAACTTGTGAGTCGAGAAGGCTGTCGAATCTAGAGTAGATGGTACTGTGATTTTATTCCTGGAACAATATTTGTAGCTGGAAATGGTGTAAATTTTGGTAGGTTGCCTAATTTTTGAAAGCTACAGAAATTTTGGAGATTACCGGAATCACCCGGTGAACGTCCAGGTTCGATGTTTTGTCCGTCTGCACGATTCACTCTGATAAGTTGTGCTTCGCGGTCATCCCTGTAAGCGGTAAGCAGCAAAATTCCGGTAGATTCCCTGAGCCGAATTTTGGAAGATTCCGCGCGGCATATTCCGGTAGATCCCCTGAAACACGTTCCAACAGATTCCCTAAGTCAAGTTCCGGTAGATTCCTTGTGAAAGGTTTCGTTAGATTCCCTGAGCGAAAATTCCGGTAGGCTAGATTCCCTCAGCCGAATTCTGGAAGATTCTGTGGGGCAAATTCCGGTAGATCCCTGAGACACGTTCCGACAGATTCCCTAAGTCAAGTTCCGGTAGATTCCTTGTGAAAGGTTTCAGTAGATTCCCTGAGCGAAATCCGGTAGGTTCCCTGAACAATAATCCGGTAGATTCCCTAAAAATCGTCCAGTTCAGGTGAATTTGTCAAATTTTAACTGGCGCGGCTTCGCCGCACCAGTCAAAATTTACCGGAATTTTTTCCCACGGGCCTTCTGGGGGGGGTGCACCCCCCCTCGCGACGCCCCTGGACCTGGATATCCAATAATCAGCACTACCTCCTCATCGGCTACTTAGTATGTTAACTGTTACCCTTTGAAAACCAGCATATATGCTATACCAAAGGTCAATGTACAACATATTCTAGCGTATTCCCAATGGCAATGTAGCCAATATAAAAAACATACATTTGTGATCGACTCTCCTAGGCTGGCTCTGAATAATACAGTTGTTTAAAGTTAAAAACAACTGGAACCAGTTGTTTACATGCAACTGTAAAAAGACAATTGTAGAAAAACAACAGAAATAAACTGTATTAAGCTCTTGACAACTGTTTACATTTAAAAACAATTCTAACCAGTTGTTTACATCCAACCGTAAAAAAAAAAAAAAAAATCAACCGTATTCGGCTGTTAACAATTGTTTGTAGTTACTAATAGTTGGAACCAGTTTATTACTGCTTTTTTTGCCTGGGTCGCTGATCTGATTAGGTCGTTGTTTCAACTTCCAAGACCCAATCGAGCAGCAAAAACAGCTTAGTTAGCATCCATTTATTTGTAAATACTTATAGTTGTTTGGCATAGATACTTCATTTACTTCATTTCATTTACTTTATCATAGGTTCATTTTCCAAGCTTGAACTGAAGACTCAAGAGGAGAATTTTGCAAGAATTTTGCACAAATAAAATCAGCTGACGTATCCGTTTAGCGCAACCAGTGCAGTGAGCTTATGCAGAAGGAGTATTCAATCAAATACAGTGGTGAAACCGGTGCTTATAAAATTAAAGTAGTTTACAGGAGGGGTATCCAACCTCGTTTTTACACTACCTTGATTTTTGCCACGAAAATATTAAAATGAAATGTACAAGCTGTCCTGACAGTCAAGAGGCAAAATATGACTTTTAGCAAAGTCATGTGTCCAAAAATATTCAAATTCTATGCCTTTTTCTCCATTTGGAGGTATTTTGAAATCCTGCTTTCTGGCTATTGACATTGCACTCTTCCTTTTTCATCATTTTTAAGTCAATCGAGGCAGGGTTAGAATAAAGTAATCTTGTTTGAAAAGAAAAATATGTTTAACTAGAAATACTGATCTGAACTATGAAGCAATAATTATTAATCCAATGGCAATATGTAAACCATTCCAAACCATTCAACTAGCTTCAATCTAGTATTTTTGTCATATTTGTGGGTTCCTTTTTAAGCCAGATCAGAGCCAGATGGATTATTCTGAAGGAAAGACTTCTCTGGAAATTTGAAATCTTGTCTGATGTTGGATCCTGTTGATACAATCAAATTTTTTTAAATGACTGAATCAATCCTTACCATTCTCATGACTCGTTTGAACTTCAACGGTTGTCCCAGACTCTCCAAGAGCCATTTTGCGTTGCAAGAGTGAGAAGGTGTCAAGCTGTTGCCAATAACTAGAAATACTTTTTCAGCTTGAAGAGGCTCTTCGTCTTCCATGTTTTCATCTGTTTGAATCTAATGCGTCTAGCCGCATCGCCGCTTCCAAAAGTTGCGTTTTGAAAACAAGAGGCGTATTGTCGTCGTTCCCCGAGGTAGAAGCCACGCCGTTTATCGGCGCGCCGCCGCCGTTTTTCAGATGGCGCGCCATAGCTCTAACGCCGTTTGAACGGCGGCGCGCCGCCGCCGTTTTTTTTCGGCGGAAATACTTTTCATTGTTGCCCACCGTGTCTTTTGACAATGAAAAAGTAATCAAAAGACCGTCATATTATTGACAGTTGTGATTGGGAAGCAAGAGATATTTGAAATGTACAGGGGACATCTAGGAAATGTTGAAGATCAGCAAATTTAGCTGTCATCATTATCATGAAAATCTGGAAGGGCTGGCTTGACTATGCGGAAGCCCCGGACGTCTGGGAATCTGGAAGGTGAAGCCTGGCTTCAAGGCTGATCAAAACGCAGCCTCTGAACAGAACTGGCGTGAAATTCAAAAGTGTGGTGCCACAGCTCTTCGGTGACTTCGGTTGGGTGTAAACGATAGGATGACGTCTTGACGTCACGACGTCGGACGACGTCATTAATTGATATGGATTATAATAATTTATAGTTGTAAAATGTTTAGGGAGTTGTTTTGAATATGGTTATGAAAAAGAGTTGATCTTAATGGACAAAAAATAGTTTAAATTGTTAAAATGTCTACTGTATGTCTATGTAGGAAATTGTATAGAAATAAGAGAATAAGAAATAGCATATTTGTATGAATGATTTAGTATATAGATATGGGTACAAAGTTGAGAGATATGAACAATATGTGAAAGTTTAATTGAAAAAGTGAACAGTGAAACATAGCCTAACTAAGAAGAAGAAGTTGTATGGGTCGTGTCTGAGAGCGTGTTCCACCCCTCTACCAATAGTAACTGTTAGTTACTATTTCCGTTCCAGCCTCACGAAAAGTTACTACGCTTACCGTTCCAACCTTCTCAAAATAGTAACTAATAGTAACTATTTGCTTACCACGTTCGGGAGCGTAGTTAGCGTAGTAACTACGCATCTCTGTAACGTGATTGGTCGGATCACCCCGCGGCCTGATATGTGACCGAAAAATTCATAAAGCGTTCCAGCCTAGCGTAGTAACTACGGTAAGTAGGGTGGAACACGTTCTGAGTCTCTGAGTCCTGTAAAGGTGTTATCAAGCAACACCTGTAAAGGCAAACATCACAAAGAAGAAGAAGAAAATTGGTTTTGGCTGTAATGTGTTCGTTCCAAGGAATCATACAAGAGTATCCTTACTTTCTGATAGACAATTTTGAAAGCCGACATTTGCAGCACACATGGAAGTTCATGTTCCTCAGCCACTGCCATACAGGTAGGCTGCTCTTGTCTCTGGACCTGGGTCTGGGTAGGTTAGGCCAATCTACCACAAACCCCTGACTTTGGGACAGCTTTGGGATGGCCTAATAGGGTAATGCCTATAGGGGCCTGCTCAGGCTGGGCCAGGCTTTCAGTTTTGGGCTCTCTGAGGCAAGACAGAGACTCTGTCTTGTCTCTGTCTGACAGTACATCCAGAGTCAGAGAAGTATTTAGCAAAAGAAGCTGATCCTTATCTTTGAGATCTATGAAACTTGTTAACCAAACTGTTGTGTAAATTGACTGTTGCTTTTCCTTCTTTATTCGGCTCATGGGTTTTCATTACAGTATTTTCAGTTAACTCTGGCTACACCAATCCTGCACCAGCAGTGGCGAAACTAAGGGGGGGCGTGGGGGGGCAGCTGCCCCACCACGAAAATTCTTGTCGGTAAATTGGTGCTGGTTGTCGGTGCGAAGCACCGACGAACGCTTTCCTATATCCGTTTCTGGTACCGTAAAAGCTCCGTTGATAAATCAGTAAACATATTGTCGGTAAAGCGGCAACGTTTTCTCGAGATATTGGCAGAGTTTGTTCCGATCAGAAAACCTGTCGTCGGGAAATTAACAGTGTGTCGGTTCGGATACCGTTTCTGGTACCGATAAGAGCTCTGTCGTAAATCAGGAAACTTCATACGAGGAAGTCGGCTTCACACCGGCAAACAGTTTTGCTTGCTTCGTCTAATGGTTGTTTGTCAGTAAGCACCCACGAACTACCCACATTCGAGGCATGTATCCTGCTACTTTATGACGATTAGAAAAAGCCTTCTCGGTAAATCAGAAGCAGCGATAAATCCGTTTCTCGTTCCGTTTCCGGAACCGACGAATCTTTGTAGGTAAAGCAGATGATCAGAGAGCTTTGTCGGTAGATTAAGATCCCTTGTTTCGTTTGCTGGTGACTTTCCCATGCGGTCACCTTAAAAAGTCCGATGGTTCGAACGAATTCTATTCTGTCGTTCCGTTTCTGGTACCGAAAAAAAAAATCAAACCGATGATGGGAACACTCTCCCATTTTCTTCTAGACTAGACAAAAAACTTGTGAGTAGCCTAAATCAGTAAAAAAAAAAAAAAAATATTGGTGAGAAGACTTATTATGTGGTGGCAGCCAGTGACTGTGAGTGCCTGAGTGGTAAATCTTTTGGGTTAAAGCACCGACAAACACTTTCTCGTTCCGTTCCTTGCCGGTAAGTTGACCGCACCGGCAAACTTTTCTAAGGTCATTTGTCTGTTTGAACCCACTAACTGCCCTTTTTGGTTGAAGTGCCTCACACCATGTTATCGGAAAAAGCCTTGTCGGCAAATCAGGGATGTTGTTTAGTTTATTGTCTTTTCGTTGTGGTAAACAAACTCGGTAAACAATGAATATGGGAAATAGTCCACCTCGACAGAAAATTGTACCGGGCCCGGGCTCAAAATTACACACTAGTGCACATCACCTTTGTATTTCCCCTACCAAGACCTCCCTGAAACTGCCCCCACCGTTGTCGGATGCGGATCAATGGCATATCTCGGGGGCCTGTCGTGGAACTTCCATGGCCCCTCCTCCCTCGAGTTCCACCCACCGTTGTCGGATGTGGTTCGGACACAAGTTCCTGGATTCCTCCTCACCCCCTCCACCACAAACGATCGGATAGTATTTGGTCGAGTCATCTGTACAACTGTCGAGTTTCAACGTCCTAGCTTGTGTGCTAGTCATGGCTTACGAACTAGAAATGTTCGTGGTACTATCAGGAGTCAGTGAACAGTGGCCGATAGCGGACAGGTATTACGATCGCTATATGGCACTTACGAGCCGAACGTTGCACGCTCCATACAAATTTTCTCCATAAAAGTTTCCAAATGAAAAAGACAGTTAGTTAAGTAGGTTAGTGCAGTGCTAGTAGTGCAGTGCCTATCACGACTTTTGTGGTTCGTTAGACTTCTGACTGCACGGCATTTTTTTGGGCCCATGTGGCCACCACCGATGCCAGATAGTAAACGAAGCAAAAATAAAAATTTACAAAAATATGTCAACAGATATGTCACAATTGATTATTTCAACGCTTGTATAATGCGTTAGCGGGGAAAGTACGCCGTTGCCGCTCGCGGCAACGGCGTTTTTCGTCGGTAAATTGTCAAACCACGTCGGTAAAATCTGGGCTTGCCCCCCCCACGAAAATGGGCTAGTTTCGCCACTGTGCACCAGTCAACCACAAACCGCTGATTTTTGGATACCATATGCCAAACGCTGGATGTATCTAGAATTTGGCAAAGCCTATGCCTAACGCTGGATACCCTATGCCAAACGCTGGATACCTGTTTGTACCCTAACCCTGACCTACCTCAGTATAAGTGAGTTGTGATTGGTTGATTTCTGAGCTTCACTCAAATCATCAATATTTTATTAGGTTAGAGTATCCAGCACTTGGCATAGTGTATCCAGCGTTAGGCATAGGGTATCCAAAAATCAGGGGTTTGTGGTAGACTGGGCTACATTCAGTCCCTGAGACCAAGAAGCAGGGGCATCACTACTAGGGGGGGGGGGTCGTCCCCCCCCCCAGTGTTGTTGGCCAGTCGGTAATTGGAGCCGCTATTTTTCGTAAAAACAGTCGATTTTTTTCTAGGAAACAGTCGATTTTTCTTAAAAAAAGTAGTTTTTTCGTAAAAATAGTCGATTATTTCTTAAAAATAGTTGTTTTTTCTCAAAATCAGCCGAATTTTCGTCAACACAGTAGTTTTTGGGATCCCAAAACGTTAGTGACGGATACCTATGACATCGCAGAAGTTGTCCGTCTGTCCGTCCGTCCGTCTGTCAGCACGATAACTCTCGAAGGGAATGAGATATTTTGATGAAACTTGGTGTGAGGATTCTTTGGGTCAAGAGTAAGGTCAAGTTCGTAGATGGGCACTGTAGCCCTACATTTAGGGGTGGGGGAGGGGGTTTAAATTAAGGGGCAAACAAAATATTTTGAAACAGCTAATGTGATAGTCGATTATGGGGTAAGAAGACATGCTAAACACGATGGTGAAAACCATTTTCTCGCCGGACAAGTAGTTCGCCCGGAATCCGGCCAAAACCGGAAAGTTTTTTAAAAGTAAAAGTTTTATTTGAAGTTAATTAGATGTTCGATTTAGGGGTAAGAAAACATGCTGAACACGATGGTGAAACTCATTTTTTGGCCGGACAAGTAGTTAGCCCGGAATCCGGCCGAAACCGGAAAATTTGTTAAAAGCAAAAGTTTTATTTGAAGTTGATTAGATGTTCGATTTAGGGGTAAGAAGACATGCTGAACACGACAATGAAAACCATTTTCTCGCCGGACAAGTAGTTCGCCTGGAATCCGGCCGAAACCGGAAAATTTGTTAAAAGCAAAAGTTTATTTGAAGTTGATTAGATGATAGATTTTAGGGTAAGAAGAGACGCTGAATCTGTATATGACAATCATTTTTTACCCGGGCATATAGTTCGTCCGGAATCCGGTTGAAACCGGATTTTGTTATAAGTTAAAGTTTTATTTTAAGTTGATTAGATGTTCTTTATAGGGATAAGGAGATGAGCCGAATTCGTTTCTGAACTATCTTTTTTTGGCTGGACAAGTAGTTCGCTCGGAATTTGGCCGAAACCGGAAATTTGGCAGAAGTAAAGCAGGAAGTTTCGATCAGTTTTGTCGAAATAAATATGGCTTATACAGGTATATCTGAACTTAATTTTCTCAGATGATTAGCCGGGCGAAGACTGGAACTGGCGTAGTCAAGACGTAAAAATATTAAATTTTTGGGATCCCATCGAAACCTTTGGTCTTGTTTCTCATGAATAGTCATTTTTATCTGCAAAACCAGTTGGTAAAAATGACCAGCCAATCGGTAAATACCTTGTCCCCCCCAAACATTTTGGCTAGTAAAGCCTCTGCCAAGAAGTTCATGAAACCCAAAAACTTATCAAGCAATATTTAATTTATTTATTTGGTTGTTCGATCTTAGCCATGAGCTTCCAATCCCTGTACATTAGCTTATGCTTCTGCTCAAACCCTTTCCCTTTTGTGATGTGCTAGCAATGAATAAGTAACTTAGATAAGACCTTGTGCGCTAATATTTGTTGGTTAAAGGAACAGTAAACTTGACTACGCAACTTTCGGCCATCGAATCGCCCGGGGGGCTTGGATAAATATACAGGGTCTTATTGTCGACAGGCCCCCCCTTCTTTGTCATCTCGAACTGTCTCGAACCTCCTTAGTGTTCCCAAAGCTAGCTGGCAGGCCCTTGCCCCTTATGCACTGTAATTATGCACTCAGGTACTGTAAAAGTTCGCCTTTTTACATGTAGACTAAAGAGTAACGACCTCCCCGACTAGACGGCCGGGGTTCGATTCCTAGTCGCGGCACACAAACCTTTTGCTTTTGCAAACCTTTTGCTCAAAAGCCGAATTCTCGGAAACTGCCCGGAAACTGCAATGGTCGTAACGAGAATTTTTCTTACTCTCAATATCGACTCAGGGTACATTCTTGATATGTTAGCTAGCTCCCCAAGTCAAGTTTGAGTCAAGTTTTCTGTTCCTTTAATCTTTACTGAAATGTTTTCTCTTTACAGACCACATGCGGGGGCTGGAGACGAATCAGTTATATGCCTACCTTGAGCAGCACATGGACTGTAGGATCATATGCAGCCGTATCTCAAAATGGTTCCTTGCCTGTGATGAGAAATACAGCCGTTTAAAACCATTTATATCCGAGCAGCCAGACTATAATCCAGTTAGTCTAAGAATCTTCACTGAAGAAGGTAGCAGCTTAGATCTAGCTGTCACATTAGTCCCAAATGGCCACTGCCCAGGTTCTGTGATGTAAGTATACGGACATTGGTAATGTGCATTATTCAGGGAGGGCTGGAAGGGATTGAACCCCATCTGAAGATTTGATGAAAGGTAGTTTTTATACCCGATCATCCAGACTATAATCCAGTTAATCTAAAAATCTTCACCGAAGAAGGTAGCAGCTTAGATCTAGCTGTCACATTAGTCCCAAATGGCCACTGCCCAGGTTCTGTGATGTAAGTATACGGACATTGGGAATGTGCGTTATTCAGGGAGGGCTGGAAGGGATTGAACCCCATCTGAAGATTTGATGAAAGGTAGTTTTGCAGCTTTTTTATGATAATTGGTCTGGTTACTACCTTGTCATCGTCCTCAGCCTGATGGCCCCATCCAAAAAATAGCTTGAGCATTTAGAAAATTCTGTGGTTGCTCTAGGCTGGTTTAGGGTAAGCCTAATTAAGCTAAAGAAAGTGTGGAATTGTGTGGAGGCTTATGAAATTTGTTGTTCTAGGTTTCTCTTTGAGGGCCCAAATGGCAATGTGCTTTACACTGGAGACTTCCGAATAGCAAAAGGAGAAACAAAGTTGTTACAGCCTTTCCGGATTCGAGGGAACCTTCCTGTGTCAGAAAGACCCTTAAAAAAGTTCAAGGTAGCCTACCACCATCTTCCATTCTTTTTTTTCATCAGGATTATAGCTAGGCTATTCACTATTTTATAGGCTGTTATTCCACTGCGTATTGGAGTAACAGTCTATGGTTCAAAAGAAGGGCTTACAAAGTTGTTTCTCGAAGTCCAGGCATCTGATTTGGTTGGTTGGTTGCTTTCTTGGCGCTCGGTCAACAGGGCTGACCTTGTGCACTCGTGTCACACTTTCAAATTAACACTAAAAAGGAAGAGACTACTAAAATATATACATAAAATTTGATTTCAGCATCATCATTGTCAATAATATAATATTTAATCAATATCTGTTCTAACTACATAAACCCTAAGGATGATTTCTTTATTGTACACCGAACACACCTTCCTCTTCTTTTTCCCATTCTTCTTCCCCAGAAAACAAAAAATAACAAAGACGTTGCTTTTCGTCGTCGTTTACATGCTTGAGATACGTTAACCCATTTTACCGGTTTTCTTCTCACCTGTCCATTTTTACTAATTCAGTTGAATAGTCCTCTAACAGCTGGCTGGGTCAATCCGCATTGTTGACATCTGCGGATTTACTTCGACCCATAATGTAGTTAACCAACTATAATATTGAAAAATTATAAAAATACCGTAGCTTAAAGGAGTTGCATCATAAGCATTCTAGCACTTGCAACGTCTAGAACCCCCCCACCCAAGACCCAAGATGAAGCCACGACTCGATCCGACCTCTGGGTCATCTAGTGGCGCGGGTCAGAAGTGTCCGACATGGAGAGGCTGGGACCATAGTTTGACTATGGATCAAAGAAATTGTTTTTGGGATCCCAAAACGTAAGTGGAGGGATAGCCTACCTATGACATCGCAAAAGTTGTCCGTCCGTCCGTCTGTAAGCACGATAACTCTCGAAGGGAATGAGATATTTTGATGAAACTTGGTGTGAGCATTCTTTGGGTCAAGAGTAAGGTCGAGTTCGTAGATGGGCCCTGTAGCTCTACATTTAGGGGTGGGGGAGGGGGTTCAAATTAAGGGGCAAGTAAAATATTTTTAAACAGCTAATGTGATAGTCGATTATGAGGAAACACGAACGGACAAGCCTCTCCGGACTCTTCTCGCCGGACAAGTAGTTCGTCCGGAATCCGGCCAAAACCGGAAAGTTTGTTAAAAGTAAAAGTTTTGTTTGAAGTTGATTAGATGTTTGATTTAGGGGTAAGAAGGCATGCTGAACACGAATATGAAAACCATTTTCTTGCCGGACAAGTAGTTCGCCCGGAATCCGGCCAAAACCGGAAAGTTTGTTAAAAATGGATGTCTTATTTGAAGTTGATTAGACGTTCGATATAGGGGTAAGAAGGCATGCTGAACACGAATATGAAAACCGTTTTTTCGCCAGACAAGTAGTTAGCCCGGAATCCGGCCAAAACCGTAAAGTTTGTTAAAAGTAAAAGTTTTATTTGAAGTTGATTAGATGTCCGATTTAGGGGTAAGACGAGATGCTGAATCCGTATGTGACAATCACTTTTTTGCCTGACATATAGTTCGTCCGGAATCCGGTTGAAACCGGAAAATTTGTGATAAGTTAAATTTTTAATTGAAGTTGATTAGATGTTGGAAATAGGGGTAACTAGATACGCTTAATTTGTTTTAGAGCTTTAGTTTTTCGTCGGACAAGTAGTTCTGGAATTCCGCCAGAAACCGGAAAATCCGCAGAAGTAAGCCAGGATCGTTTCATTCGACTTATAGGGATAAACACTCAAGCTGAATCCATATCACAACTTGGTTTCCTTAATGATTAGCTGTTTGGCCTTAATCTGTTTCTAAATTTTAAGAGTATAAATGTTCATGGAGTCTGGCGAAGACCGGATCTGACGAAGACGAAACCTAATTGTCTGGATCAAATATCGAAGTTTTGGGATCCCATCGGAACCTTTGGTCTTGTTATTGTAGCAGGCATATGGAAAATGTGTAGAAAAATCAGACTAATTATTTGCATTATCGATTTCTTTGAGTATTTTGTTTTCTTTTTTTTCTTGTTAATTCCCTCAAGTCCAAGAATTAAGGATGTAAACCAGATCACAATAAACAAACGCCGTAAATTATACTAAATTCGTTATAACGATTTCTCGAAGATTCATAAATTGAGTTAAATAATATTCAGCTTCCGAGACCGAAAATTGTCAAACTGGCCGATCTAATCGTCCACATGGTGATACACTTAGTTGTTTTAATGCTCTTACACGCCACTCAATCTTTTCGAAGCTTCTAGTACTCTCCTGACCCGCGTCAGGAGATCAGTGAATATTTAATGAGTAATGGCGAGTTGACGACCTTGCTTTCAAGAGTGAAAGTAATTTGTGGATAACCTTGGAGAAAACAAAGGTAGCAGTGTATTCGTAAAAATTCGTCCCATCGTAAAATGATAGTGTCTCCCACCTTCTCGGCCCACATGAATGAATCAAATACTTTAAGCGTTAATCCCGGTAGTCTGGAAAAACGAGAAAATAAGGTTTTCCATCTGGAGCAAAGGTTCTGACGATGGATTCCGGGTAGATCGACCACGCCGATTTCGAATCTGGGCGGGATACTGGAATTAGCCGAGTGCCAAAGAAGTTATGAAGTTGATCGTATAAAATTCCATCTTGAGCTCAATGCAAAACAAGACCGAAGGTTCCGATGGGATCCCAAAATTTCGATATTTGATCCAGACAATTAGGCTAGGTTTTGTCTTCGCCAGATCCAGTCTTCGCCAGACTCCTTGAACATTTTTACTCTTATAATTAGAAACAGTTTAAGGCCAAATAGCTAATCATCTAAGATTACTACACTGTAATTAAAACTTCAGTGTAAAAAATAAAATCATTATTATTATTATTATTATAGATATCGATTGAGCATGTGTGCATATCCCTAGAAGTCGGTCCAAACGATCCTGCCTTACTTCTGCGAATTTTCCGGTTTTGGCTTCAGAACTACTTGTCCGGCGAAAAAAATAAAGCTCAAAAACGAATTCAGCATATCTCCTTACCACTATATCCAACATCTAATCAACTTAATATCAAAATTTAACTTATAACAAATTTTCCGGTTTTAGCTTGATTCCGGAAGAACTATATATCCGGCTAAAAAACGATTGTCATATACGGATTCAGCATCTCTTCTTACCCCTAATTCGAACATATAATCAACCTCAAATAAAAATTTTACTTTTAACAAACTTTCCGGTTTTGGCCGGATTCCGGGCGAACTATTTGTCCAGCGAGAAAATGGTTTTCATATTCGTGTTCAGCATGCCTTCTTCCCCCTACACCGAACATCTTATCAACTTCAAATAAAACTTTTAATTTTAACAAACTTTCCGGTTTCGGCCAGATTCCGGGCGAACTACTTGTCCGGCGAGAAAATGGCTTTCATATTCATGTTCAGCATGCCTTCTTACCCCTAGATCGAACATCTAATCAACTTCAAATAAAACTTCTACTTTTAACAAACTTTCCGGTTTTGGCCGGATTCCGGGCGAACTACTTGTCCGGCGACAAAATGGTTTTCATAATCGTGATCACCATGTCTTCTTACCCCATAATCGATTATCACATTGGCTGTTTAAAAATATTTTGCTCGTCCCTTAATTTGAACCCCCTCCCCCACCCCTAAATGTAAGGCTACGGAGCCCATTTACGAATTCGACCTTACTCTTGACCCAAAAACGCTCACACCAAGTTTCATCAAAATATCTCATTCCCTTCGAGAGTTATCGTGCTCACAGACAGACAGACGGACAACTTTTGCGATGTCATAGGTATCCCTCCACTTACGTTTTGGGATCCCAAAAACAATGAATGTTAATTTCGTTTCCAAATGCACTGAGACAATTTTTTTGCACTTTTGTCAAAACTAAAATCTGCCAGCGTTGTCGTTCCAGCCTGTATAAAGGGAAATATTAGATCTTAACGACGGTAGTTGCGGTTATTAACTTGAATAGGAGGTTGGAACACACCCTAGATAGCCTGACGGAATAAATTTATTGAGAAATGGCTAAAGACCAAAAGTTTATATCGTCACATTTGTTTGTAGCAAAGTAAAATCCTAAAAATGTAAACAAAAATAATGCAAAAATAATTGTAGATATATATAGAATTAGGACTAAATACACACATAACCAAAACCTACTACCCATGCCGTCCTCATGGTGAGTAAATCTTCATAGACAATGCGTGTTAACAAGAAATTTAGTTTGTTGCTCAGGCTGGATAATCAAGAAACGAAAATACAAAATTCTAACCTCTGAATTTTTTTAGGCTATCTACGTGGATGCAACTTTCTGCAAGGAGCAGAAAGCAAACTTTCCTTCGAGAACTGAGAGTCGAGAAGCTCTTTGCGAGGCGATCTCGCCGCATACGAGCGATGAGGAGGTAGTAGTGAAGCTGCGTTTAGCAGGTATTGAACCATACTACCCCAGTTCGAGTCACGGTGGTGCCGATCGTTTGGTTTTGGCGTGACGGTGTAAATAAACCAAAGTCCACCCAGCTTTAAATGGGTACCTGTAGAAATCCAGGAAGGTGAAAGGGAGGGTGTGGGAAAGCATCAGGATGGACTGCCCCCAACCGCCCATTGCATTTCCTGGATGAGGGCAGGGAATCGGAGATCGGCACCGCCATTTTCGTCTGTCAAGGCTAGTGCTGATACCTATACCTTTCTACCTACGTACTACACTAGCCCAGTGGTTAAAGTGATGGGATAGCCTGATAAGCCAAACATTTTGGGTTGAAGTGGAATAATTGAGATAACAATATTTTCCCTAGGTCACTACGGAGCAGAATTCCTATTTGTCGAGGTGTTCGAGAAATTTGGAATAAAAATACACGTCTCCGAAGACAAAATCAACAAATATAGATTCATTCCGAGAATATACTCAGCGGTGACGCAGTCGCCGAATACCAAAGTCCATGCCTGCCGGATCACTGTAAGGATTTTTTTTTTACTCCCATGATTTTACGAGTAGTTTTCGACCAGCGCAACATATTGTCCCATTACCAGTCTTTTGTTCTTATTGGCTCGGGTCCGTACATAGGCGTCCAGCCCAGTGTTGCCACTTTTTCTGGTGGAGCCTGTGACTTTTGGCCGAAAAAAAAAACAATGACATTCTGGCACCTACGAAACTAGGTCCTTTTCACCAACTAATAACGAGGAAGCTCGCTTTATCATCTTCATAATTATACGCCACTGGTCCAGCCATAATAAGACTGAGAGCGCTGGACTTCAGATCTCTAGCGCCATCAGTTGTCCTTGCTCGTCACTTACGAAAATACATTTTAGCTCCTGAATTCAGATAATTATTGTAAGGAGGAAGATATTTTAGAATACTGGTATACAACAACAAATTTCTATTAGTAAATACGTGCCCCAACTGAAATTATGTCACTTTACAATACGTAACTACATCTGGCAAGTTTTAGCTGCACTTCCTTCTGTGTGGACAGTAAAATAATATACCAAATTGAATTTTTAACGCTTGCTGGAGTCTCCTAGTTCAAGTTGTCACGGCGTAGCTTTAGCAAGACATAGATGCCGGCCGCGCTTATTTTGATACAAATCCTGCGGTGTATTCATAGATAAAATAAATAAGTACAACCCCCAAACAAGGCTTTTACGCCCTTACTTCACAAAATAACAAGTTCAGCTAAATCAAAGCCTTCTGCGGAATTTTTAGATCGAAAACATGTCGTCGAGAATCTAGATGCATGCTATCTAAAGCGTTTGGAGCGTGTTCCACCCTTCTAACAATGGCAACCATTAGTTACTATTTTCGTTCCAACCTCGTGACTACTACGCTGACCGTTACAACTTTCTCGAAATAGTAACTATTTGCTTAAGCCCCGTCTCCATTACCGTAAACCGACCGTTTTACGGACGGTCCGTAGCCGCAAAAATGTGGTCTTCATTAGGTCCGTAACCGCAAAAATGTGGTCTACATTAGTCCCAAATAGGTGAATCTTGTGTTGAAATCTTAAAAAACAGTTTATATGTGACTTGAAAAACAGTTGAAAAACAGTTACATGGGACTGTGACAAAAAAGCAGTCTCCACTACGTCCGTTTTACGGTTACGGAGGGGTCAGTGCCGCCGTTTTACGGCTACGGCCGACCGTAGAGAAAGACCCGTCTTCACTGCCGTAACGGTCAAACGGTCGGCCGTAAAACGGTCGGTTTACGGTCTCCCACGATCGGGAGCGTAGTAACTATGGATCTCTGTAACATGAAAATAGAAAAATGCGTTCCAGCCTTGACGCCAAGAAGCCGGAATTCGTGACGTCATGCGTAGTAGCCTAACTACGGTAAGTAGGGTGGAACACGCTCTTATCGAACTCGTTGGCCGACCTGAAGTCATGGTGGCTTGGATGGATATTTTCAGTTCGATTGTTAAATTTTGTCAAGAGATGATATTTTGATGAACACGTATTATTCTTGTTTGGTAGTTATGCCATTTGGCTTCGAGCTCTCTCGATGCCAAATTGTCTCTTCGTGTTTCAATTAGATTTGTATTAAACGGAACTTGAAGTTGAAGAAAGATTTTGACTATTGGAAAACGAGGCTTGTCCCACTGGTTTGTGCCAGCCGAAGCTTTCAGATATCTATGTCTCGCTCATCTACGCAGGAATATGCCTCGGCAGCATGCTATTTTGTTTCATAGACCGAATTTAGGTTGGGATACATACTTTTAAGCACAACTCCTACTAGAAATGATCTTTTCACGATGAAGTAGCTCAGAAATATATATTTTTTTTTAAATACGACTATGTTCCACGTGGAGTTAGCGATTTTTGTTGTTAGCGCTTGTCAACTCATCCAATCCGCTCTCGCAAAATATTTGAAAGCTCCAAAACAGAAGATAGACCTGATGGTCTACCATGTACGTCTTCCGAAATGAAAAACAACACTTTGAGCTTCTCATGTCCTTATGTGTGAAAGAGTTGTCAGCGAACCTCGAAATTTTCGGCGCTGTTTGCGTTGTGTGACTGGCAAAACTCGGCTCGACCGAAAAAACGCTAAAAGTCGTAAGTACAAAACGAAACAATGGCGAAAGGCGGGGATTCAGGACCTTATGATACCATAAGGGAGCTATGGATAATATAAAAATAATATAAATAAATGTGTTTACCGAATAGAGTCATTGACTCGTGTCACCCAAACTCAACTATTCCCTTACTTTGCAGAAAAAGAATCCAGACTACCGAATCTGTTTTCCGGGCCACCGCCGGATTGTTGAAATCGTGCCAACTGCCATGTGGCACGTCCGGAAACACGGACAGGTGGCAGAGGACCAGCGGCAGTTTGAGAAGGTGACATCCGCTGGCGTAACCGAGGTCCGTATTTTCTATTCTATGCATTCGTCTGACGACGAAGTTGTTGATTTCCTTCAGACGTTGAGGCCAGAGAAGATTCATCCCATCGCTTTCGGTGAAAATTTCACATTCGACGAGGTACGTATACCCTATGTACTTTAATAGCTCGCTAAGAGCCCAGTTACATTGGGCTTTGTTAGCTTATTCCACAAACAACTGAAAATCCCTAGGGGACGTGAGATTTGATGGACTTTGTTGCAGCTTGGGGATAATGAGCAGATTGCAATTAGGGGTCAAGTAGGGTTTCTGTAACATAATTATACACGCTGTTTTGCTCTAATTGATCTCCTGAATTTAAAACGACAACATTCAAGATTAGATATATCTTGTTCCTTTTCTTTTTTCTACTTTTGCAACCCAAAAAGCCAGGAAATGAGCCAAGTGTGACTGGGCTCTAAGGACCGTTACGGGGATTCCCTAAGTGGAATGTGTATGTTAGAACTCCAGTATAATCTGTTAAAGTACGTGTTTGCACCTGACAGATTGGATATGTTATCCCTTGAATCAAGAAGTTACAATACTATCTTAGAGAGAAACTTTCTGAAATTTTGCTTCGGTATAGTTATGACTTTTCACGGCGTCGCGTTATCGCATGACACGGTCGACTCTACGGAGTGAAAATTCGCAACTCTTCTTCTTTGTGATGTTTGCGTTTACAGATGGTGGTTGAGAACACCCTTACACGACCCTTACAACTTCTTCTTATGTTTCACTGTTCACTATTTCAATCAAACTTTCACAAATTGTTCATATCTCTCAACTTTATACCCATATCTATATACTAAATCATTCATACAAATATACAATTTCTTACTCTCTTGTTTCTATACAATTTCCTACATCAACAATTTCACAATTTAAATAATTTTTTCCACTAAAAACATTATAATCATCACAATTACTGTACCAAAGGAAAATTTTAGGAATTTCTCTTTGTTTCAGTATCTATATTCAAGGGAATACATATGCAACTTATTAGGTGCCAATACATACTTTATGGGCGAAGATTTTCAATTTCTACAGCACTTTTACCGCCATCCTTCCCTGGCACGACTGCCGAGAGAAAGCGTTAACTTTTTAACTTGTCGTTACTCAAGATTATTATGATTATTACACAATCGAAAATTTGTCACTTATTGGTTTCATACAGGGGTCAGTACCAGATTCGCCTACAGTCTCTCAGCTTTAATATTTTAACTTTCTACATCTGAAGCAATGGTTTGAAGCCAAACCGGTTCTTTGATTCATGTTCTTTGTATCAAATTGATAAAAGATTTGTTGAGAGCCGACAAAATATATATCTTCGACCTAACAGATTTCGAATCGGAAATATTACATAAACTCACAAGTCTTAACTAGGAGTTGGACAAAAATATCTAGTTTCTCTCGTATCTTCTCGTTCTCGTATCAAAGTTTGTTACACTTGGATCCAGCGGCCATGTCTACCACAACCCTTGCAAGAGCAGTTAATAAAACAACTTTTCATTATTTCGGGACTTTCTTACAGATCGTCGAGTATTTGCAAGCTAAAGTGCGTGATTCTCCTCACAAGGCTTCAAGCTCGGAAGAAGCCTTTGCACCTCTTGCCATATCATCAAGCGATGATGAAGCCAAACCGAGACAGCGGCGTTTGCTGTTCGAGCCGGACCTCGACTCACCTCCTGGGCCCAGCCCGGAAGAATTAAGGGCCACGCACCTCACTACCACCGTACCTTCTACCCAGGAAGGACGTTCACAACCTGTCACGCGGACTGACCAATCGGCCGGTTGGGGGCTGAAGCCGCCAGTCCCGGTATTAGCGGGAGGTTCAAACCTCCAAGAGTATGCTTATGCCTCCTCGCAAGAGTTATCGTACGAAGAGGCGATTCCCATGAAATCGGACGAGGACGTTATATTTGTCGAGGAGGTAGGCAGCAGAAGCGTAGTGAAAGAGGAGCCACTGGAATCCTTCCCATTTCCTGACGTCGAAAAAATTAACGAACCCCACCTCGGGCGCTCGCCGAGGAAACAGAAAGCGTCTGTGGATCGTGAGAGAGCGCAAGCTTCTCCAAGGCCTTGTGATGCCCACTTGCAAGCTCGCCATTTCGACGGTTCCTTAAACAAATCCTGTAGCGATTTGGAGAGAAAAGGCGACTTGGTCTCTTCAAACGAGTTTAGCAATACTTCAGCGATAGCTAAACCAAAACTTAATCATGCGGGTGCTGGTCCTGCGTCGAGACTAGGAACGAACCAGCAGCCGACCGTGAAAAGGGTTGACAGTTTAAGCAGGCGACCCCACGAAAAGATAGAAAGCAATGGGGATCTGTCGAAAGACCTGTCATCCAGCAATAAACGTTCGTCGACAGACCTGTCATCGAGCAAACGATTATCAGTGACGCAGCGACGAAAACGGAGGAGCTCAAGCAGTAGCAGCTCTAGTGACCATGGGAAACCAGCGCACCAAAAGCCAGGGAATTTTAGATTCACACCCCTACCTGGACACGCAAGATTGCCGGCAACAAAGGAAAAAGCACCAACCCTCCAGAAGAAACCTGGAAGTACGAGGGGCAAAGTTCAAAATGGTGCTAAAACCCCTATCGCCAAGAAATCAAAATCCACCCAATCACGCGTTACCCAGCCACCTCCCCCTCCAACTAAAACCCATCTCATATTCAGTGCAAGTAGCTCTGATGATGAACACCCGAAAGGGCCGCGGATAAAGCCATCTCCTTTCTCTTTCCGGAAGACTAAGTCAACACTGCGATTACAGGAAACATCGCTCAGCAATGCCGGTACGGAAAAAGAGACGGAAACGAAGAAACCACCGCACTTTTCATTTATAACGTACGAGGGGCCGAAGCAGATAGACCGCCATGAGGGTGTTGTGACGGTCGCCTCCCAACCCGCTCCTCTGGCTGATCCGGAGGTTGGACGACTTCGCTACCAAGACGGAACCAGTGACGCATCGGCCAATCCAGCCGCTGTTGATGGAGACGAGATTGCTGCCGAGAACGTTGTCGCTCCGTCGTTAATAACTGACGTTGGCGAGAAAGACGAACCAGAGCAATCTGCCGATGTACCTAGCAGCGAAGGAGGGAAGATACACTTGTCGGGACCGTCTGGTGTAATGCCCAAGAAGGACGCTTTTACTGAAGGATCACAGTCTCCTCGTGACATTCGACATCTTCTTCTTCCCGCCTTTAGATTATCACCTAGCGAACATGACTCTGACGACAGCGGCACAAAAATTGGAGAAAAGCCATTGTCTGCAGTCTCCCCGCTTGTAGCAAAGCCGAACGATAGCAGTGCGAAAAGTCTGCTGTTTAAGGAATTTCGTTTGACCTCGTCTGACGAAGGATAGTGGGGACTGAGGCATGTCCCTTTGCGTCAATGGATAATAAGAGTGCTAGACTGAAGCACCAATCAAAACAATGGAGACCGCATCTGATACAGCATTCAATCGCTTGATTAGCCTTGGCAGTGTGCTGCCTTATAAGGAAATACACCCCCCTAGTAAAAGAAGCAGCGCCTGGAATTTAGCATGGAGCTTTGCGTTGCTTTGCAGACTCGGAGTTTCCCAGTTATAGAGTAAGAATTCGAGGAACGAAGGGTAGTGGGAGCTCCCTGAGACCTGCCCTTGCTTTTCTCTTGGAATCAGTGAAGGCCAAGAAGTTACAGTGAAGCGTTAGTCAGAACATTTGGGAACGCAGTTGAAAAAACATAGTAGTTTGATGGGCTTTGCAGTGCCGTTGACATTCAGGGATATTCGTTCCTCTGCAAACAGGAGCAGCTCAAGGAACTTCGGCTAAATCGGACTCGGCCATTCTTCCGAAGACTCCATTTCCATAGTTGATGAGAGTTTCAGTGCCCATTAGCTCTTGTGGCTCTGTTTACACCGAAGTCGCAACCAAGTCAGCGAAAGCCCTTCAACGGAAACTCTCGGTCAGAAAACTGTAATGAAACGCGTCTGGTAAGAGTACTAACTCTTGAGCGAGCAAAAGTCTTATTGCGCCTTCAGCATCTTTGCGCCGATAGTTCTAGTTCCGATTCTAAGTTTAGTATTGTCAGCATTTCACTAGTATATAAGTTGGGAGTTGTACGCATAGTGGGGTCAGTTCGATTCAGTCAGTTCAGCTCAAATGCAGATGTAGTTCAGTCGGTGGAGAAAGTAGCACAGCTTACGTATCTAGGCAGTTAAGCAAGCTCCTATCTTCCCCATGAGAAACTTTTGGTACACAGCTCTGAACTTGGCGCCTCCGTAGATCGTACCCGTAAACCATAGGCGGGAGCGCAATTCTGTTTGGCTGCTTCAGATTACCTATCTATTCACGACGTCACTGCACTTCGCATGGTTGTTGCTCCCGCGCCACTGTGTCCCAAAAAGAAATCGAGCTTGCAGAACTGCCTAGATACGTAAGCTGTGGAAAGTAGTAAGAGAGCAGCTCCAGTCAAAGACAGTAATAGTGGGAAAGACCGGCGACTCGGCCAAAATCGCGTCGTTGAAAATCGATCGTGCTGCTTCCTAGCGTTTGGTCTTTGTCCAATTTAAAACGGCAGGTTTGACGTAATAGGCAAGATGGCGTTGACTGGCGCTGTCATTATTTGCTGTGAAATTAGTGGTTGCCCGTGAATTCAACACTTTTGTTCCATTCAAAAAAAGTAACTGATTGTGTTTCTGCTTGCTTTTTATTCCAATTAAAGAGGAAATCTGAATGGAGAGTGGACGCTCATGGTATAGTCCGGGATCCAGACCGCGATATCGTTCAAAAACAAATATATATTCTCCAATATCAACTTAATCGAATTTTCCTATTTCTTTCATGACGTCACGAAAACGTAATGCTTCGCCGATAATTGGCCCAAGTTTTGTCTCCACCAAAACAAAACGCGCTTTGACGATGATTCTGCTGAAACACGGCGGAAAATGTCAACAGAGTAATTTTTTAACGAAAGACCAACCGCTAAACGGCGCTGATTGTTGTGACTCATGGGGCTTACGGGAGTCGCCGGTCTTTCCCACTATTATTGTCTTTGGCTCCAGTAACAGTCCCGGTTAGGATTTGGAGTTGTGATGATGGTTAGCCCAGTTGCAGTACCTTCGTATTAAATGGGATGAAAAGATATATTTGGGGCTGTAGTATGTTCGTTTAACCTGGAGTAACGTTGGAGTAGCCGATATACATTTAGTGCAAGTTCGAACCTTTAAAATAATATATCACTCGATTTGTTACACGTTTGCATCGCCAAGCCCTAGGAGATTGACTCGAACGTAAACCTGTTAAGCTGGAAAGTGAACTTGTTTTGAACGAGATCATCATCTCCAGCGTCGGATAAGAGTTAATTATGTTGTATTACTTACAATAATGAAAATAAATGATTGTGTTCAAAATCGTTTTCGATATCGATATTTACCTTTCGATACTCGATAGCGAATATCACCCAGCACTACTCGAGCGCTGGCGCCTAATAGAAGCAGCTGACGAATCCCCCACCGTAGTTCCAGGACAAGGGTTCAATAGCGCATTAATGTAATATAAATTTGAGCTGTCTAATCCGTTAGCATCCGCAAACTATTTACTACACGATGTTGGCAGTCCGCGGAAAAATTTGAGATATAGTTTGCAGTGAAACTAGCACTGTCGGAAGTTTCATAAGAGATAACACAAGGACGCGCGGTTTCAACAGACAACACTTGGGATCTTATCTGTTAACGCTATACATTACACATTACGCACAACAAGCATTGTCAAGAAGAGCAGAAAGGAATTTGCTGACTTCTCCGATGATAAACAGAGAAGTCAAATGTTTTTCCAGCGGTATTTCGGCTCTTTTTGTACGTGTAACGTTCAACGAGTAACGTTTGCAAAATCAAAACAGCTGTTGTAGTATCTGTTGAAACTTCGCATCCTTGTTTCATCTGTTATGAAACTTCTGACAGTGAGACAGCTGTAAGAAAGGTCCGGATTTACAGGTCGGACCGAAGAAGGACTCTTCTGCGATGGTGAGTAGAGACAATAGACTGCCTAAAGACGGTCTCAGAATACGCTGGTTCTGCCTAGAACAACGTCTACCTACACTCTGTTTCCCAATACCTGTGACACTTAAACTGCTACAGTGTACTAAACAATGAAAAAACTTCATATATATTCACTTTCTTCCGGTTGATTATTTCTCCAACACCCTTGTTAATTCTGCGAATCTAAAATTGCTTGGTTAACATAATCCGTGAAATATTCAGCAATGGCATAATTCTGAGTTTTAGATATGAATTTATAAACATCCTTGCGAATATTTTGAATTGCTTCTTTAATTTCTGCTTTCTGACTTAACTGCTAGAAATATGTTACTGTTTAAGACATAAAGGTTTGGTGCCCGAAATCTAGTTTCGTACTGATGATGAGCCACAACAGAATTTGGAGGATGAAGCAAAGGCTGATTATTAGATTAAGATTCAACAGCCCAGGTTTTGGTATAGATTTTTTTGGTATGTAATATTATAATTTATCTCATAATATAATAATTCGCACGAGTATGTCGTTAATTCTGACCTTTCCACCAGTAAGGCTTTGCCACTGGACTGTACAAGTAATACTATTGATCCTTTATGCTTGAGTTAACTGGGTTTGGGCTTCTGCTTTCTAACTGAGCTCATCTCATCCAGTTTCTTGTCAAGCTTTCTCTGCAAATGCCCTCTCGTCGCCGAATCCAATGGCCTTTGCTTCTTCGGCCTCAATGCTTCTTCTTTGAACTTCTGGCGAGCTTGCGACCTTGCCTCCTCTCCACAACCGTGTATTTCGGCCATGTGATGTGTCAGACAGAACCGCCGGTTACAGAAGGCGCATGTTTGCCCTAGTAGCGAAATAAGGGCCTTGCATTTCTTGAAGTTGCAAACGTTATCGACTTTTTGAAACTCTTCCAATATGGCATCAAAATTGTCGTCATTCTCCTCGATCAGCTTCACTTTGTCCAATGACTTCACCAGGTCCTTTTGCTTATCAGGTTTTTTTCTTTCGATTTTAGTTCCCTTGTCCTTTACTTTCACCTCCTTGGGCGGTTCTTTATTCTGTTGTTTTTGCTTAAGGATTTTTTCGCACTGTATTTTGTGCAGGTCCATGTTTGTTATTGGGATTTTTTTCCCGCAAATGTCGCAGTTTTTGACGTCCTCAATGAAAGGGTTGAGGGAGATATCGTCTGCTCTGACTGCCTTCTGTTTCCGCTGTTTTTTCGACTGAGGTATATTAACATTCCTCACTGTTTGTGTTTCTATTTCTCGGGAAATATCCTCCTCGTTAGCTACTTCTTGTCCTAATCCATCTGGTTGAGCTTCTGTTGCTGAATCAGCCGCAGCGCTCGTATTACCACCATCTACTGTAGCATCAGCTTTTACACTCGGGATCTGCTGCAATACAGCTACCGCGCCAGTCTTTGGTATTTTTTCTATTACGAGATGTCTATCACTGTTTTCACCCCTCGAATCGTGTTTCAGACAGAGCCTATCGGCGACTTCGTGAACTATTCTTCGTTCAAAGGAACTGAGGCTCCGACTAAGGCTCATTGATGTCTCCTTGCCTTGAATGAAGTCTGTGAGGGTTTTGAGGTAGTGTTTTTCGAGGGCAAGGCGACGTTTTTGGTCATCCTCACTGTCACGACGTTCCCGTTTCGTTAGTATGACGTCAGACTTGGACGTTGCTGCAGGTTCAGTGGATATATCTAGTATAAAAAAAAAAAAAAAATTGAACGAAAGCTTGCTTGCTTCCGATGTACCTCGAAATAAAGATCTTTCAAAATTGTCAGAAGTTTCATGACAGATAACACAAGTATGCGCAGTTTTAACAGATAACATTTGGGATGCAATCTGTTGTAAACGTTATGGATTAAATGGTATGCAGAACAAGCATTGCCAGGAAGAGCCGAAAAACCGCCGAAAAAACATATGCTGACTTTTTTGTTTGTCGTCATGATATCGGAAAAGTCAGCAGATGCTTTTTCGGCTCTTCCTGGCAATGCTTGTTATGGATAAAATTTGATGCATCGCAACAGATAACATCCCAAGTGCTGTATGTTGAAACTGCGCATTCTTATGTCATCTGTTATGAAACTTCTGACAGTGTAGTTTTCGTCTTTTCGTATGATGACAGATGCTGACTTAAACATTGTATTTTATAGTTAAGTGCACTTTCTATAGCCTATCTATATAAAGATCACACAATAAATTTTGCATGCTAATTTTTTGGGCTCGCCTTCGCTCGCGGGGGGCTACACCATTGGGTTTTGCCCGTGGTTGTTTAGACTGATATCTCGAACGCTAACTTGAGATCAGAGGTTAAATACAAATTGGCGCACGGAATATAAGTTATGACATGTGGCTCGGAAACACATGTTACATACCACACGTCATATAACACATGTTCACGTCCAGTGGAACTCTAACATCTCCGAAGAGAGAAGTATTATTCCCCTCTGCTTGCCGCTGTACTTTCAGAAGTTTGATAACAGATAGCACATGTTTGCGCATCCTTGCGTTAAAAGTTATGATAATACATAACCCTTTTAACATTTAGTATCACGAACAAAAAATAGTTTTAAAAGGGGCATAACAGAAGTGTTGTATCGAAGATAACACTGAAAAGGGTTCTAACAGATATAGTCTCATAACGTATAACAAAGAATGTGCAAACTTCAGGCAGTGTGCTGGGTAGTAACGCAAAATCCCCATTCCGTCACAGCCTTATATTCTCACAGTGATCCATGAAGAAGCGTATGAGGTTATCAGAGATGGGCGAGTCCGAATTCATTCGGATTCGAATCCAGGATTCGTCCTTTTGGCCGGATTCGAATCTTCTGCTTGTCAGGCTGGATTCGGATCCGGACTCGGCTTCCAAACCCTCAATCTTACGAATCCGCTCAAATTTCTAATCCTTCCAGTTTATGTTTCCCAATTTTACACAGTGGGCTAAAGACTTTTTGATCTCCACCACCAACCATCCTCAGTAATCTATCACGCTATCCGATTGCCTTAGATATCAATGCTTTTTGTCACCACTGATTTTTATGGCACTTGCAGCCTCTGGCTCAAGTTTTAAAAGGGGGCTAAAGACTTGCAGCCTCTGGCTCAAGTGCCATATACCGATCGCAATTCCGTCTGTCGGTCGGTCTGTCCGAATTTTTTTGTCCCACATGTTCGAGTTAGGGTACTTCCAGATGTGCTAGGACGAAATTTGGCAGGAAAATCAGGGACCCGACCAAACTAACCTAGAAGTAATCAGTTTCCCGATCCGACCATCTGGGGGGGAATGGTGGGCCGGGAAAATTCTGAAAATTAAGGAGTTGTCACACTTTTTCGAGTTGGAGTACTTCCAGATGTGCTAGGACGATGAAACTTGGCAGGAGCATCAGGGACCCGATCGGACTAACTTGGAAACATTCAGTTTCCCAATCCGACCACCCGGGGGGGAGTGGAGGGCTGGGGAATCCGGAAAATTGGAGTAGTGTGTAACTTTAGAACGGGTGATCGGATTGGAATGAAACTTAATAACTGAACAAATGGCATACTTCTGATGTCCCATTTGAAGTCCGGACCGGATTCGACAGCTATGGGGGAGTTGAGGGGGGGGGGGGGGAGACCGGAAATTTCGAGAAACGGTTAGAATAGAGGGATCGGAGTGAAACTTGCTGGAAAGAACAATCATCTGCTCCAGATAAATTGTTTATACATTTGGACTGGATTCGACCACCCGGGGGGGGGGGGAGTGGAGGGCTGGGAAACCGGAAAACTGGAGTAGTGTGTAACTTTCGAACGGGTGATCGGATTGGAATGAAACTTAATAACTGAATAAATGGCACACTACTGATGTCCCGTTTGAAGTCCGGACCGGATTCGACAGCTCTGGGGGAGTTGGGGGGGGGGAGACCGGAAATTTCGAGAAACGGTCAGAATAGAGGGATCGGAGTGAAACTTGCTGGGAGGAAAAAGCATCTGCTCCAGATAAATCGTTTATACATTTGGACTGGATCCGGACACTAGCGGGGTGGAGGGCTGGGGAATCCGGAAAACTGGAGTACTGTGTAACTTTCCAGCGGGTGGTCGGATTGGAATGAAACTTAATAACTGAAAAAATGACATACCTCTGATGTCCCATTTGAAGTCCGGACCGGATTCAACAGCTATGAGGGAGTTGGGGGGGGAGACCGGAAATATCGGGAAACGGTTAGAATGGAGGGATCGGAGTGAAACTTGCTGGGAAGAACAAGCACCTGCTCCAGATAAATCGTTTATACATTTGGGATGGATCATGACATTAGGTGGGGGGTGGAGGGGAGTTTCCCGGAATTCCGGTTATGGCGGTTTGGGGGATTTTCACGACGAATCTTGGGAGGCGAATCAGGGACCCGATCAAACTGACTTATAAAGAAAAATTTACATGATCTGATAGCCGTGGGGGAGTAACGGGAGGGGGAATCCGGAATATTGAGTCATGCGTAACTTTGAAACGGCTGATCGGATTTGAGTGAAATTTGGTAATTGAAGAGAGGACATGTTTCTGTTGATCTTTTTCATGTCCGGACAGATCCGACAGCAATTGGGGGGGGGGGGAGGGCGAAAATACGTGACCGACTTAGACTGGTGAGATTCGGGACGGAACTTTGTGGGAATAATAAACAGATGCTCTGGATAAACACTTACGGAACCGGATTGGCTCCGGCGACTGTGGGGAAGTTTGAGGGGGGGAGGTCCGGGATTCCGGTGATCACGATTTAAGGTACTTCCAGATAATCTAGGACGATGGAACTTGGCTGTAATAGCCTATTAGAGATCTGACAAGATTGACTCAAAAATGGCCACTTTCCAAACCCGACCATTCGTTAAAGTACTAATCTTGACTGCAAATTTAGAAAAATACTTTTAAACCAAATTCATATTTTCATGATCCCCATGAGCCCATTATCATTTTTGCCTCAAGGGTTTTGTTTACAAATGACGTTCTAGCTCCCTTACAGTGTGAATCTGAACGGCCAGGTCGAAAAGTACTTTATTTCAAACAACACATCTCAACCCATGATCATTTGTGCCAAAAGGGTTTTGCTTAAAAATGTATTTCTGTCACCCTTAAAGTGCGCATTTGAAATGAAAAGCGAAAAAAAACTTTTGACGAAACAGTATACATCAAGGATCCCTAAGGGCCTGTGATCGTTTTTGCCTCAAGGGTTTTGCATACTGATGCATTTCTAGCGCCTTTAAAGTGCGCATCATTACACCCAAGTTCAAAAATAAAATACTTTTTATCTAGCTCCCTTAAAGTGCGCATTTTAACCACAAAGTCGAAAAATACTTTTGATCAAACAAAACATCTCAACACATGCAAGTGCCATATGAGCTTACAGCTCTTGTTATGGCACTTGCCTTCCGGTCAAGTCTGTCTGTCTGTCGGTCGGTCGGCCCGCTGATCGCGAGTTAGGGTACTTCCAGATGTGCTAGGATGATATAACTTGGCAGACATATCAGGGACCCGACCAAACTGACTTGGAAATAGTCACTTTCCCGATTCGACCATCGTGGGGGGAGTGGAGGGAGGGTGAGTCCGGAATATTGAGGCAAGTGTAACTTTCGAATTGGGTTATCGGATCTAAACGAAACTTGATATGTGGAAAGAAGACATGCCTCAGATGTCCCATTTTATGTCCGAACCGGATCCGACAACTGTGGGGGGAGTTAGAGGGGGGGGGGTGCCGGAAATATCGTGACACGCTTAAAGTGGAGGGATCGTGATGAAACTTGGTGGGACGAACAAGCACATATCCTTGATACATCTTTGACATAACCGGATCGGATCCGGGCACTGTGGGGGGAGGCTTGATCCCGGATTTCCGGTTATCATGGGTTAAGGTACTTCCAAATGTGCTAGGATGATGAAACTTGGCAGGTGTACCAGGGACCCGACCAAACTGGCTTGGAAATAGTAACTTTCCCGATTCGACCATCGTGGGGGGAGTGGAGGGAGGGGAATCCGGAATACTGAGGCATGATTAATTTTCGAATGAAACTTGATATATGGAAAGAACACATGCCTCACATGCCCATTTTACTTCCGGACCGGATCTGCCAACTGTGGGGGGAGTTGGGGGGGGGGGGTACCCGGAATACCCTGACACGCTTAGAGTGGAGGGATCGGGATGAAACTTGGTGGGAAGAACAAGCGCATATCCTTGATACATCTTTGACATAACCGGATCGGATCCGGGCACTGTGGGGGGAGGCTTGATCCCAGATTTCCGGTTATCATGGGTTAAGGTACTTCCAGATGTGCTAGGATGATGAAACTTGGCAGGTATACCAGGGACCCGACCAAACTGACTTGGAAATAGTAACTTTCCCGATTCGACCATTGTGGGGGGAGTTGAGGGAGGGGAATCCGGAATATTGAGGCATGCTTAATTTTCGAATGAAACTTGATATGTGGAAAGAACACATGCCTCACATGACAATTTTACTTCCGGACCGGATCTGCCAACTGTGGGGGGAGTTGGGGGGGTACCGGGAATACCCTGACACGCTTAGAGTGGAGGGATCGGGATGAAACTCGGTGGGAAGAACAAGCACATATCCTTGATCCATCGTTGACATAACCGGATCGGATCAGGGCACTGTGGGGGGGTTGAGGCTGGGTCCCGAATTTGGTTATCACGGTTTAAGTTACTTCCAGATGTGCTAGGATGATGAAAATGGGAAGGCGTGTCAGGGACCCGACCAAACTGACTTGGAAATAGTCACTTCCCCGACTCGACCATCGTGGGGGGAGTGGAGGGAGAGGGAATCTGGAATATTGAGGCACGCTTAACTTTCGAACGGGTGATCGCATCTGAATGAAACTTGATATGTGGAAAGAACACATGCCTCACATGTCCCACTCTACCTCCGGACCGGATCCACCAACTGTGGGGGGAGTTGGGGGGTACCGGAGATATTTTGACACTTAGAGTCGAGGGACCGGGATGAAGCTTGGTGAGAAGAAAAAGACAAGTTGTAAATGCATTTTTGACAGAAATGGACCGGATCGGCGCACTGTGGGGGCCTTGGAAGGGGTTTTGCGGAAGTCCGGTGATTGCGAGTTAAGGTACTTACATATGCACTTGGACGATGAAATTCGGCATGTGTATATTGGGGACCCGATCAGATTGACTGAGAAGCAGTCAGTTCCCCGATCCGAACACAAACGGGGGAACGGAGGGAACTGGAATCCGGACTAAAATTTCGTGCAAACTTTTGAATGGTTGGTCGGATCCGAAGGAAACTTGACAGTTGACGACAGGACGTTTTTCTGATCTCATGAACACGTTCATGATCCCCCAACGGACCATGATCATTTGCACCTCAAGTATGTGAAATGAGTTTTTAGCCCCCTTAATCCTAAGGTTCCGTTCCGGAATTATATGCTTCTGAAATCCCCGCCTTTCGCTATTGTTTTGTTTTGTTCCTTCGTCGTTTTAGCGCTTTTTCGGCCCTGCCGAGTTTTGCAGTCACGCAACGCAAGTTTGACCAGTAGCTTGATGATTCGCCGATACTCTTTCACATGAGAAGCTTCATAATTTTATTTTTCATCTTGGAACTTCGTTTTTCTTGGTTTCTCCAGTTTTTAACCATGGCGCGATCAGTTTTCAAAGATTTTGCGTCCAGGCGCCGTGTCGGAGAACGGGAGGACTGCATAGAGTCGACAAGCGCTGACAAGAAAATCGCTAATTTCACGTGGCAGGTAATGGTATATTCGAAAACGATATTTCTGAGCCATTTCATCGTGAAAAGATCATTTCTAGTAAGAGTTGTGCTTTAAAGTGCGTATCTTAACTGCAAAGTGAAACAATACTTTTGACCAAAAGATCCGTTGTTGTGATTCCCAAGGGCCCGTGATAATTTTTGCCTCAAGGGTTTCGCTTACAAATGACTTTCCTACATACTTAAAGCACCGATGTTACCGCAAAGTGGATTCATTTTTTTTTAAACTATACACTTTTAAGAAAATAAACATTTTTAAGATCCTCAAGGGCCCATGATCATCTGCGCCCCAAGTATTTTGTTTCCAAATTCAGTTCGAACCCCTTGGAGTGCGCATCTTAGCCGCAAAATGCAAAAAAATAATACTTTCGAGCGAATGATATACTTTCATGACCCAAGGGCTCATCATCAGTTGTGTAACAGTGCATTTGCTTACAAAATGGATAGTCCCCTTAAATTGCGCACTGTAACCGCAAATTGCATTTCATATCTTTACTACACCATACATCTTCATGAATCTGAAAGGTCCATAATCGTCTGTGCCTCAACACAGCACAAATCTTAGTTGTTGCCCTTACCTACTACGTATGCTTGCAAGTGCCACATGAGCTTACAGCTCTTGTTAAAATATAACCTATGCATATGATTCGATTTTTGTTAGGGTCGGATTCGAATCCTCAGCATGAAATGGTGGATTCGAAATCGGATTCGTGCATAGCCCAGGATTCGGATTTCAATCCTTGCATGGTCGGATTCGCCCATCTCTGGGTTCTATGTGACTGTATCAGACATAGGCATGACCTCGTGTTACTGGCTTAAAGAAAGACGTGATCCCGCGTGCTGGCTCATTCGACTAGAGTGAGCCCGGGAAAGAAAGGAGAGAAATAATGGAGTGGTTTCGTGTGGCTGGTTCACACTCCGTGATTGTCGCGCAAGCTAGTACCGATCCGTGATGAAGTTCTTCTACTTACCATATTCAAACGCCGATCTGACCTCCCCGACCTTTGTCATATATTCAATCAAACCTCTGATGAAAGCATCAGCTCCGACAGTCTCAGCGTCGCAGACGACGCAGAAATGACGTCGCGCTCGCGTCACTGCGACGTTTAAACGACGTCTTTCGGCAAGGAAGCCGACGGAGCGTTGCTTGTTTGAACGGACCATGGACATGACAATGGCTTCTTTTTCTCTTCCTTGGTATCCGTCAACGGAGCGGACTTCGATCTGGGGGTAGTCCGCGTGGAGCTTGTTGCGGATTGTGTCCACCTAGAGAAAACAATCCAAGCTTTATTTCAGAAACGTGACAAATATGACTAGCTCGGGTTTTGCAGTCTCTAATCACCCGACCCTGATTTTTCAGAGGTGCTTGCCACTGCCCAGATTTTTTCCCGGTCGGAAACCTGCCAGAGTTCTCTTCCTCCGCAAAAACCGAAGTAAGAACATTAACAACAGGATTTACTGAATTTGGTAGAGCGGAAAATCTCGATTTATCGTCCGTGCTCTAACAGTCTGGTCTGGTACACTATTTTTGGTTGTATTGATCTTTTTAACTGTAATGACATGTCCAGCACTATTTTTTGTTTGTAAAAGATATGTATGGACAAATAAAACGAATTGTAAATTGTAGCTCTTGCAGCTAACCTTTTGCTTCATTGCCTGCCTACTTGACAGAAGCTGCGTCAATCCGATAGAACAGTCTACCCTTGTTTCTGTTGTTATCGTTACGTCTATTGTGTGTGTGATTTTTATGTATGGCCTTGTGCTGATGAATAGGATTGATTGATTGACTGACTGATCAGCCTATCATCTGATGGACTTGCTGTCTGGCCAAAACCGCTTCGACCCGAAATCCGGTAAAAATTTGGCAAAATTTTACAGTCAGAAAACGAAACTCGGGCAGATTCCTGTTTACCTTGGCAGTGAGAGGAGGGATATCACGAGAAACCTTCCTTAAGCCTTTACTTTCTCTGAGCGATTAGTTTAAGCTCCTAGAAAAAATCGGAGTTTTTAGACTTCGACCAAGATCTTATTTTCTTTCCCACACTATAACTGGTCACGTCATAACATAAGAAGAGCTTATGTGTTATTTTAAGAAGAACATTCGGTGCCGTTATTCGTTTACGGGGGATGTCTTCCTCACATTCTTTTTCCGTCTATTTTCTTTTCTTCTTTCCGTCCGTCCGAACTTTCTGCGTTAAAAGTTACTTATTACAAATTTTCAAAATTCCTTCTTGGTTTTCCTATTTCTGCGAGTAACTCTTTCCTAACTTCCAATTTTAAAATGAAGAATCCTCTGGAAACTTTGAACAGTAAAATCCAAAACTTTGATAAGAACGCTGAAAACATTCTTGTCCATCACAAACTTTTTCCTTTTTTCAGTAAAAAGGCGCCCTGATTAGTTTCTTTACTTAGATTTTTTTATTTTCATTTGCACTCTATTGTAGATTTAGTAGGCTAATTTGTATTTAACGGTCAGTTGTTTGTCTGTTTACTATCTTTGTAAGTGTGTGTGAGTTCAATTGACATGTTGTTCTCTCTTTTTATATATTACTCTTCAGTTTGAAGGATTCAGATAAACCATAATGATAATAATAATACCCTATACAAGCAAATAAAAAAATAAAATGTTGATTAAGGCTTTCACGCTTCTACTTAGGACCTTCACTGCCCCCCCCCCCGAACGTTTGTTAAGATTTAAAATCTAGGCTACTGTCGTGTGGCGACAGTACCAAATTACCACCGACCCCCCTTCCGGTGATACCGGGGCCCTCCATAAGGGTTGGGTAAGTCTACAGCTACCACGACTTTTGAAAATGACCCTAACGTTAGGCTCCCACGCAAGCTGAGCCTCGTGTTGGAACCTAGCATATAATGGAGACAGACGATCAGGATCGGGCAGTCGCGGACCTAAATTATACGAAATACCCCCCCCCCCCACCCCCCGGGGATATCACGTCCCATTCTAATGGAGACAGACGATCAGGATCGAGCAGTCGCGGACCTAAAATATACGAAATTATCCCCCCCCCCCAAACCCGATGATATCACGTCCCCTTCTCTTAACTTGGGTTGATTTATAGCTACCACGACTTCACGACTTAAATGACACTAAATTTAGTCTCCCACGCTAGCTGTTCCAGTCGCGGACATCCTGCTAGCATTTTCGGCATCACGCTGTTAGGAGTTTCATAACAGATAACACAAGGATGCGCAGTTTCAACAGACAACACTTGGGATGACACCTATTGTGATTTTGAAAGCGTTGTCAGGAAGACCAGAAAACCACGGAAAAAGCATCTACTGACATTTTTTGTTTGTCGTCACGTTATCGGAAAACTCAGCAGATGGTTTTTCGGCTCTTACTGGCAATGCTTGTTATACATAACATTTAATCCAGAACGTTTTCAAAATTACAACATAGGTAGCATTCCAGCGACGTATTATTAGTTACGATCGTTACTATTCTTGTTATTATTGCCGTTCCAGAGCCCGCCGTAATAAGTAAATTGGCTCCTCCCAATTATTATTTTCGTTCCACGACTGTTACGATCGTTACAGTTTACTTATGATGGTCGCGAGAATCATGAGTGATAATAACTATCGGTTCTGCATGAACTCCCGTAAGAGTGATGACGTAGGTCCGCGTTGTTATTATTTTCATTCCAGAGAGCGTGATAACTACCACAATACGGCGCTCGCCCCTCCTCTTATCATCGTAACTTGTAATAACTTCACTGGAACGCTACCGTATTACATCCCGAGTGTTGTCTGTTGAGCTGCGCATCCTTGTTTTATCTGTTTTGAAACTTCTGACAGTGCATCATCACTTCTATACGGAAAAGTTGAGATTTGTCAACTCCATGACGAACACGGAGGAAATCTGGCCAGGAAAATCAATTCGCAGCATCAAAAATTTTCGATTTGGAAATTACCGGATTTTTACCTGAAGGTTATATGGTGTAACGACGGCTATCTCAGACGGGGGAACCCCCGCTTCCACCAGCCTCAGCACATGATCGACAACCAATTGGGCCTCGCCAGGGTTGGCACGAGACTTTTCATCTTCTCCTTGCTCCGACTCCTCCAGCCCTGCTCCTGCTGTGTCGATCATGACGAGGGGAGCTCCTGAAACGGGAGTAATTCGGTATGAATGAATGAATTTGATTGACCCACTGCACCACAATGAGGACTAGTGGAGTTCTAATAAAAGAAACTGAAAAAGGGAAAAACAAAAACACGAAGTTCATGAACAATAACAATAACACTTAAAGGACGGTAACTAATCATACTCGATCATTCCTGGCCGCACAGACGGGTGATCCAGGGGTGGTGCAAGAACGAATGATTCGAGCACGGAGATCTTCCACCGCGGTAACAGGTTCACTTTAAATCTGTTGATTAAATAGGTGTTCCGCGTCCACAGGTCCATATAATTTTAGCAAAAGTTTAAGGTAACGAAAGAATAGTGAACGGATGTGTTTGATTTCAAAACTGTAAAAAAAATTTCCAGAAGGGGGTGAGGTAAATGATAACATGGAGTGATAAGAAGCGGTTCTGATTGGCTTCTTTCTTCCCATATACTTATCCCCCTTGGCCGAGTTGGTCTCGGGTCGGAAAATATTACTATTCTGACCCGGATGAGCATGGAATTGACGATTTGGCGAAAAGGCTTGACAGGGTTAAAAAAAAAAGAGTAAGAGAATGAATTGAGAAATATATGGAAGTTTTATTTGCTAGATTTATAGATCTCGAAGCTAGAGATTGAACAAGGTTTACCGACACGGTCGAGGCTTCAGTCATTCTCAGATACCTCAGATTTGTTTCAACTCAGCTGCCATCTTGTGCATTTCGCTGGTGATAAATAATCTGTCCAATTTATGAGATTCCGTTCTAAAAACAAAATAATTCTGCTCCTGTTCTCCATTTTCCTATATGTCCATCTTCGAAGCGCAAGTCAGTCAGTTTGCATGTCCGGTCCTCCCAAGCAATACTCTTGATGACTAACTAACTCTTCCTGCTGATGAAGAATCACCGTGTGCCTAGCGAAGAGCCAGGAACGTCACCACAACGAACGATGTTAATATTTTTTTGAGGATTCGTTTAGGTGATATTTCTTGTTCTTCCTCTTGATCACAGGCGTGTTTTGGACTTTGTCTTATAGATTATCCTCACTAACACTTCGAAGAGATATCAAGAAAACGGTCCCGAAAAGAATTATTACCGTAGTCGTAGCCTCGGTCGTAGCCTACAAATATAATCTTCAATCGTACTTAGGGTTGAGGAAAAAGTGGTACGAAATTTTTGAGTAAAACATGCATTCTTGGTCAAGACAAGATGAGAGGGCCGATTGAGAAAAGACGTGCCAATTTTGTCTTTCTTCTTCGCCTCACCTGACTAATATGGTCAACTGGAATGCGGCGAAGTCCAATCGCTTTTGGGGTCTACTTACGAATGGTACAGATATGTTTAGTAACAAATCTATTTAATTCAATGGTCCAAACCATAAAATATATGCACGTTTGACCATATATGTCAGAAATTAAAAGTATGTAGTGTTGATTTTCAGAATTGAGAAGTTGGGTTGATTCAAACTTCGCCCGGACACTGGATATTGTTTTTGGGATCCCAAAACGTTAGTGACGGATACCTATGACATCGAAAAAACGTCTGTCTGTCCGTCCGTCCGTCCGTCCGTCTGTCTGTAAGCACGATAACTCTCGAAGGGAATGAGATATTATGACGAAACTTGGTGTGAGGATTCTTTGGGTCAAGAGTAAGGTCGAATTCGTAGATGGGCTTTGTAGTCCTATACTTAGGGGTGGGGGAGGGGTTTTAAGTTAAGGGACAAACAAAATATTTTGAAAAGCTAATATGATAGTCGATTACGGGGTAAGAAGACATGCTGAACACGATGGTGAAAACCATTTTCTCGCCGGACAGGTAGTTCGCCCGGAATCCGGCCAAAACCGGAAAGGTTGTTAAAAGTAAAAGTTTTATTTGAAGCTGATTAGATGTTCGATTTAGGGTTAAGAAGACATGCTGAACACGATGGTGAAAACGATTTTTCTCGCCGGACAAGTAGTTAGCCCGGAATCCGGCCGAAACCGGAAAATTTGTTGCAAGCAAAAGTTTTATTTGAAGTTGATTATATGATCGATTTAGGGGTAAGAAGACATGCTGAACACGATGGTGAAAACCATTTTCTCGCCGGACAAGTAGTTAGGCCGGAATCCGGCCGAAACCGGAAAATTTGTTATAAAGCAAAAGTTTTATTTGAAGTTGATTAGATGTTCGATTTAGGGGTAAGAAGACATCATGGACACGATGGTGAAAACCATTTTCTCGCCGGACAAGTAGTTCAGCCGGAATCCGACCGAAATCGAAAATTTGTTGAAAGTAAAATTTGATTTGAAGTTGATTAGATGACAGATTTAAGGGTAAGAAGAGACGCTGAATCTGTATATGACAATAATTTTTACCCGGACATCATCCACCGATTCTTAAAACGACCAAATGTCACACTTCACATCTGATAAGCATACCAATCTGTAAAACAAAATACAGTAAAAATCTTCAAACAGTCTAGCGAACACTCAATCTCTCGAAAACAAAACCTATTTGTCCGGATCAAGTATTCAATTTTTGGGATCCCATCGGAACCTTTGGTCTTGTTGTTCATGGTCCAAGTGCTGCCACTCCTCTTACTTTCTTTTACCGACAAAACCAACACTAAGTGGACCAAGAAAGTCGAAACATACTGTAGTTTGGGAGCCAACCGAAATCTTCGGTTTTGCTAATTTACAGAGAGCTGAAAGGGCAAACATTTATCAGCATCGTGGGTTAATTAGTCGGCAAGTGCTTACGCATAAACGTGATCCGTCTGGAGAATCAACTGAAAAACCCCTGTAGCTCCTCAGAAAGGCAGTTGATCTTCAGCGAGTGACTGAGAAGGAGTACAAGTACTAACGGTAGGTGCGTAAAAATGCATCGTTTCTGGTTATAAAGTAGAAACCCTTGGTAAATGATTCAGTGTCGCCAAATTGGTTATTTCTTTCGTTGTTATAAAACAACAAAAGACATAAAAGCATATACAGTTAAAACAATTAATTGCCCTCGTTCGTAATTCGGTGGCAGGATTAATTAATTTATTAGAAACCCGCTCACAACAACACGAAGAAAAAAGCGGAGCACGCACTGTCCCAAAATTATCGTGCTAGTACTTCTGTTAGTTCTAATCGTTATTTATCTTGTCCTAAAATTCTCGTGCTGCTGTTTGTTTTTGTTTTAATTGTTAATGCCATAGTCTAGAGTTTTGTTATTTTGAAAACAAATCAATTAATTAACAAAGCTTCATTTTTCTATGCCACTGGCGTGCATGACGCTTTTATGCCACTGGAATAATTACACCATCTTTAGCAAATTATGCCTTACCTTAAAGGAGTTGCATCATAAGCGTTCTAGCACTTGCAACGTTTAGAACCCCCCCACCCAAGACCCAAGATGAAGCCACGACTCGATCCGACCGCTAGGTCATCTAGTGGCGCGGGTCGAGAGTGCCCGACATGGGGAGGCTGGGATCATAGTTTGACTATGGATCTAGCAAAATGTTTTTTATTGTAGCAGGCATATGGAAAATGTGTAGAAAAATCAAACTAATTATTGCATTATCGATTTCTTTAAGTATTCTGTTTTCTGTTTTTTATGGCACTTGCAGCTCCGCTCAAGTGCCATATACCGATCGCTTTTCGGTCGGTCGGTCTGTCGGTCGGTCGGTCGGTCGGTCGGGCGGTCCACTGTTTTCGAGTTAGGGTACTTCCAGATTTCCTAGGACGATGAAACTTGGCAGGCATATCAGGGACCCGATATAACTAACCTGGAAATAATCAGTTTCACGATCCGACCATCTGGGGGGGAGTGGTGGGCCGGGGAATTCTGAGAATTTAGTAGTTTTTGTAAAACCCCTACCCCTTTCTTCTCACTAGGTCTGCGCGCGGCGTGACGTCACTCTTTGCATCGGATCACTCTGTTAACAGCGGAAAGAGCTAGTGCATTCGAGGGTCAAAGGGGTTTGTATATGTGATTCAGTGCGGGGGAATATGGAAAATTGAGTGTTGTGTAACTTTCGAACGGGTGATCGGATTGGGACGAAACTTGATACCTGAATGAATGACATATCTCTGATCTTCCATTTGAAGTCCGAACCGGATTCGACAGCTATGGGGAGTTGGGGGGGGGGGAGACCGGAAATCTCGCGATACGGTTATAGTGGAGGGATTGGAGTAAAACTTGCTGGGAAGAACAAGAATCTGCTCCATATAAATCGTTTACACGTTTGGACTGGACCCGGACACTTGGGGGGGGGGAGGGTGGAAGGGAGTTTCCCGGAATTCTGGTGATGACAGTTTTTGGGATTTTCACGACGAAACTTGGGAGGCGTATCAGGGACCCGATCAAACTAACTTGTAAATAAAAATTCACTCGATCCGATAGTCGTGGGGGGATCGGAGGGAGGGGGAATCCGGAATATTTAGCCATGCGTAACTTTGGAACGGGTGATCGGATTCGAGTGAAATTTAATAACTGAACAGAGGGCCTGTGGTGATCTTTTTCTTGTCCGGACCGGATCCGACAACAATTGGGGGGGGGGGGGGAATACGTAACCGGATTGGACTGGAGAGATCGGGGTGGAACTTTGTGGGAATAACAAACAAGTCCAAAACCGAACCGGATTGGCTCCGGCGACTGTGGGGGGAGTTTGAGGGGCGGGTCCGGAATTCCGGTGATCGCGAGTTAAGAGATGTGCTAGGACGACGAAATTCGGCTGGAATATTAGAAATTCGACAAGATTGGCTTAGAAATCGCCACTTTTCAAATCCGACCATTCCCTAAAGTACCAATCATGACCGCAAACTAAGAAAAATGCTTTTAAGCAAAATATGCATTTCCATGATCCCCGTGAGTCCATGATCATTTTTGCCTCAAGGGTTTTGCTTACAAATGAAGTTCTAGCTCCCTTAAAGTGTGCATCTTTTCGCAAGGTCGAAAAGTACTTTTTATCAAACGATACATCTCAACCTATGATCATTTGTGCCACAAGGGTTTTGCAAAAAAAAAAAATTCTAGCACCCTTAAAGTGCGCATTTTACCCGCATTAGCGGAAAAAAAATACTTTTGATCATACGTATATATCAATGATCCCTAAGAGCCTGATATCGTTTTTGTCTCAAGGGTCTTCCTTACAGATGAATTTCTAGTGCCTTTAAAGTGCGCATCATTACAGCCAAGTTCTACGATAAAATACTTTTTCTCTAGCTTCCTTAAAGTGCGCTTCTGAACCGCGCAGTCGAAAATTACTTTTAATCAAATAATACATCTCAACCCATGCAAGTGCCATATGAGCTTACAGCTCTTGTTCTTGTTAATTCCCGTAAGTCCAAAGAATTAAGGATGTAAACTAGATCACAATAAATAAACGCCGTAAATTATACTAAATTCGTTATAGTGAATTTAGAACTTTTCTAACTGTTACACTACCTTGTTTTTTATGGCACTTGCAGCTTTGCTCAAGTGCCATATACCGATCACTTTTCGGTCTGTCGGTCGGTCGGGCGGTCCACTCTTCTCGAGTTAGGGTACTTCCAGAAGTGGTAGGACAACGGAACTTGGCAGGCGTATTAGGTACCCGACCAAACTAACTTGGAAATTGTCACTTGCCCGATCCCACCATCGTGGGGGGAGGGGGAGGCGGCGAAATCCAGAAAATAGGGGCATGCATAACTTTCGAACGGGTTATCGGATCTTAATGAAACTTGATATCTGGAAAGACCTCGTGTCTCAGATGTCCCATTTCAAGTTCGGACCGGATCTCATGAATCGGGGGGGATCGGAGGGGGGAACCGGAAATCGTGTGACACTCTCAGAGTAGAGCGATCGGAATGAAACTTGGTGGGAAGAACTAGCACAAGCTCTAGGTAAATCAGTGATAGAACTGGACCGGATTCGGACACTGTTGGGGGAGTTGGAGGGGGGCCGGAATTCCAGCAATCCGCAGTTAATGTACTTCCAGGTGGGCTAGGACGATAAAACTTAGCAGGCATATCAGGGACCCGACCAGATTAACTTGAGAACAGTCACTTGCCCGATCCGACCATCGTGGGGGGAGAGGGGGACGCCGGAATCCGGAAATTAGTGGCTTGCATAACTTCTGAACGGGTTATCGGATCTTAATGTAACTTGATATCTCTTATTGTTTTTCATGTTTTTCTTTCTTCTTGTTGTTCACGCTGTTATGATATAGGCGCGCTCTTAATCTGTTATTGGTTGAATTTTCTTCTCTTCTTTATATGTTGCCCGAGCATTTGTTGAGTCCCTCTCTGCCGGGTAACTTCCTGATATTTCGTTATTTTGTTTTGTTGTAAATAATAAAACCTTGAACCTTGATATCCTGAAAGACTTCATGTCTCAGATGCCCCATTTCAAGTCCTGACCAGATCCGATGAACTGGGGGAGGGTCGGAGGGGCGAACCGGAAGTCTTGTGACACGCATAGAGTGGAGCGATCAGGGTGAAACTTGGTGGGAGAAGAAGTCCTAGGTACTTCAGTTAAAGAATCGGACCGGATTCGCTACCGAGGGGGGAGCTGTAGGGGGGTGTCCGGAATTCCGATGGTCGTGAGTTAAGGTACTTCCAGATGAGCTAGGACGGTGAAACTTTGCTGGAGCGTTAGAAACTTGACATCATTGGGTTGGACATCGTCACATCCCCGATCCGCAACTCTTCATTTCTGTCCCAAGAGACCATTTTCTTTTCAAATCACAAAAGAGTCACGGATTTGGTCGGGTCCCTGATTCCTGTTACGGAAGACAGAAGTCATAGAACTGACAAAATCCCACTTCCATCCTCTGACCCAGCCTTGCAAGTTCCATATGAGCTTTCAGCTCTTGTTTCAATATTGCATATAAAGAAGTAAAATGGAAAAGAAAAATTACAAACTTAGTATCAGCTAACAGCCAAGTATTTCAGGGTCATTCTAGCACAAACCTGAAGTAGAAATTCAATTGACTTTCTTTGATTTTGAATTTAAAAAAAAATCTTCTTCCTTTTTGAATGCATCTGGAGGTTCGGACCGCCATCTTCTGAATAGAAGATGCGTTCCATGCGGCAACATCTTCAAATATAACAAAGGAAAACAGCTGACAGTTTTATCACTTTCAGCAGTGAATAGCAAAATGTTCAAAAATTGCAGATGGTGTGAATGATTATTAGTCAATATTTATTGAAAAAAAGGCCTGGTTTGGATTTTAGTTTTTTCTTCGGTGAACGTTCACATTTACCAGGCGTTCACATAAGCATACCTCTACTGTACTAGTTTGCCGTAAATTTATGTTATTTAGTTTTGTTTTCCTATCATCTAAGCTGAACTTGCAGCAATTCTTGAGTTTTTAACCTTGTTTTGGTGATTAGTTAACTCGGAGTGGCGTTTCCAATCGGGGTTCCGGCTACCCCCCCCCCGGACATAAAGCAAGCCCATTTTGGTACCCCCCCCCCTCCCCGGGTGTTCGGTCCAGACTGCAGCTTTTAATATAAGTTTTATAATTTCATATATTTTTGCATTCGAGTGGGGGGGTGTACTCGGAGGGTTGGCGGGGGGGGGAAGGTCGTTAGACCCTTCTAATCGTACTTCCGCTCGAAGCACTGAATTGGAAAATAGGGAAATACTGAACCCGCGTCGAAAAGTAAGAGAATGCAGCTCAAATTCGTACGGTTTTCTGGTCAAACTTCTAGTTCGCCAATACCAACCAAACAAGTACGGAGTTTTTATCTCTGTGTGGGTGGTAGTACGGCTTTTGTTCGATTTACCATAAAACGATCAGTGTTTAGAAGAATTGCTGTGGTTACATTTCGCTTTTATTTGGAAGTCAGTGGATGTTAGCAGAGCTTCTGAATAGGCTCACCGTGGTCAGTGGTAGTAGAATTATTGTAGTCTTGGTGCGACCCTTTCATTGCTGTTGTTATTGTTGTACTGTTGTTGGAAGGTTGACTTCAATCGACCTTGTGTCTCCGGCCTTTCATATGGCCAATTTGTACAGAAGTTTAAATTAAAACCATAAAACCTTGAAGTATGGGCGAGTCAATCGCCCGTGTACGTGCGTATCATCAATACACATATTCGCTTCTTCTATCAATACGGAGCTTTATATCCGCGTCACAAAGTCCTTTCATCGTTTCGTCAGAGTGATTTATGTCTTAGGTCAAAATCCTCCGCCATTTTGCCAACAATCTTGATTTGATTTTGTATAATTATTAATGGATCGTTGATTAATTTATCAAACTGAACTGGAACATCGTTCAGTTGTAGCACGTCCGCGAATCGGTTTTAGTGTGTTATCGATGGTAATCCAAATGCAGTTACGTGAATAATAGTTTGATTGTAGTGAGGACGTTAGCTTAACCTCTGTTCTGTTGATAAAATGAAATATAAACGAACAAATGAAGACGGCTCAACAAACGCTGTTTCTGTTAGCACAACCTCTTTTTTTGTTAACGCAAAGAAAGATGAAAGAATAAATGAAAGACGGCCTAAAATACGCTGTTCCTGTGTACAACCAATCGTGCTCCCTATATCGTATATTATATACCTTCAATCAGTCCACGAAAGTGTCGTAAACAGTGACAAAACTGGACATACGGTCACTTCTTTCGGGTGGAACGAGTCCCTCACCCCTTTGTTCAAAGTTTGTGCTAGTTCGAGCGATTCGCTCGGATTCTTAAATTCCCTCCATGAGCATAGTGAATCATCAGTAAGTAATCAGAATTGGGATACTTGAGAGTTTTGGATATCACCTTATACAACACTTCATCCTTACGATTATTTTGAAAGTATTCTTTTATTTTTATTTTGTTTCTTACTCGAAAGGGTTTTCTATGTAAAATAGGAATGGTCCATGCCTGAAATGCCTTGCGCCGAAGGTAATTCACAGCAGAGGGCGGATTTATATGATTAGACTAAAATTAAAAAGTCCCGGAAACGGTCTTTAATTAATGGGACCGCGGACGAGTGTAGAACTTTAATTCACTCCAGTGCTTGTTGAAATAATTAAGTTTATTCTTGACGTCCTTTTTGTTTTCCTGCCTAATTCCGCCATTCCGTGATGTTTTATATTAGTCTATTTTTATGTTTTCTTTTTACTCATTTTTTTCACTCCACCATTTTTTATGCTGCAATAAAGCCTTGAAAAAAAAATCCGTGACACTCATGTAGTTGCGGCCTTCCGGGGCGTACGTAAATGTGTTCCTTTGTTTTTAGTCAGTCTGCTATGACCAGAATTCCTCTAAGGCAGTCGCAAACGCACAGCGTTAAAATACAGGTTTTCGTTTAGTTAGTTGAGACTACTTGAGACTCGTTCAGCCATGGCTCTTTCTATCCCACTCGGACGAATTTTATGGACATTACACTTTGGAATTCTCGTAAAACTACACTTGGAGCTGACAGAACAAAAACTTACGACGGTCAACGTTGGCAAGGTCTGCAATCCGGAGCTAATTTAATTCCATTCTCACTTTGTTACTAAAATATAACCTTCGAAAAATAACTAAACAGACAAAGCAAGAACACAGTACATTTAGTATGTTTGCCAGATTGTTTTTGCCGAATTTGTACGTCGTACTAACAGATAATTTGCCAATCCTGAACTTTCTATGTGGTTTATGTGTTGAATTTTAAGCTACATATTGTACATGATATTATGTATTATATAAGGTACATGTTGTTTATCTCTTTATAAATGGATCTACACAAGGCCGTATCCAGGGGGGGGGGGGGGTTAGGGGGTTCAACCCCCCCCCAAACCCACAAAAGTAATAGTTTTTTGCAGGTTTTAACCTCTGATCTATGTATTTTGTGTACTTTTTGGTCCGACCCGTGGTCGAAACCCCCCCCCCCGAACTAAATTACGCGAGCACCCCCCCCCCCCCCCCCCCCCGAAATAAATTCCTGGATACGGCCCTGGGTCTACAGAAGTATCAGAAATGCATTTGCCTTATCTTTTATTTTTTACTTGTCATTTAAGGCGGAGCTAAATAAAATTGGTGAATTATTAGTTATGCCTCTTCCCAGACCCACTGACTTTTACCAAAAACCAGACAAAATTCAGAAAACCGGTTTTACGCATCCATAGCATGATATGCTAACACTCGTTGGGATTATAATGCGCATGGAAAATAGTGATCAATGGAAAGTGCAAAGATAAGTGAGGTGTCGTTAGCAGGTTTGGAATGTAACAAATCAAATCAAATCGTTTATTCATTAGGAAACTTACACACGGCGTGTGCCGACTAACTGATTCCACCGTCAATATAAATACAAACTAACCTAAAAAATCAAACATATGCACTTAAAAACCAATAAAATCATGTGGGCTCTTGAATGGAGGGATGAAATTTGGGTATCCGGGTTTAAGAATTAATGAACGCAGTTATGGAAGTAGGTTGCATTGTCATTATAGGTACGACGGGTCCTTTAAGAGCATCCCGGACAGTCTCGTGAACTGTCCAATCGAGGGAACACACCGCGCGGCAGCACCATTTGATCGCGGCCGACATTAGCTGGACTTCTTAATAGCACTCTAACCCTAAGCTTTTGCTTCATACAAACCCACTATTTGTTGTGGGTCACAATCAAAGAAAGACAAAGGTTCAGGTAGGCTACTAAAAATTTCTGTGCTCAACAGCGACACATTTCGTTGAAGACAGAAAAGAAAAAATGAAAGAAGAGTATTACGTTAAGAGTTTTGTGAAAAGTTTTTAAGTGTCAGGAATTTGAGAATAGAGCTGGTTTCATCCAGAAACAACGTGTTTTGAGATAGACCTTGTCAGGCACCCGGGGGTTGCCTACTCTCTATTTTAGTGTACAGCAAGTGCCCGGTGCCGGCACTAGCTGGCACCAGTTGCGACGTGTTAGAACATTAAAATCATCATGTTTAGAAGCTGTAATTGACTAATTTATGGCTGGCACCGCTGGTTTCAGTCGATGCCGGGAACGGAGCCGAAGCCGAAGTATTCGGACAAAGAATATTTGGGGAAGAGTGGATGATAAGGTTGTTTAAAAGTAAGCATTTTGGAGATATACGGATGTTTGGGAAATTCTTCCGGGTCGGTCTGCGTCACCGCGAACGGTTTTTTCTTGAATAGATTATTCCCATTTCGTTCTTTTTTTTTCATGTTGATAATATGCCGTGTTCTTTTTTGTTTTTTTTTTCAATGTTTTGCCATGGCCTTAAGGCTTTAGTGTAAATATATTATATTATATTCTATTTACAGCAGATGCCCGGGAGTGGGCAATCCTCGTCGGCACGGGACTTTCCCTCCAACAGGTCTTGGTTCAGGGGGCGTATATAGAAATAACAAAAAAATATTTAGTTGCTCAGATTTTGAAAAGGCCGTATACAAAGCTTTTTGTTTCATTTCCATCCCTAGACATTAAACAAATTTGGTGGTGCATTTACATTTCTCAAATTCAAGGACAACTGGGCTCAACCAGCGGCAAGACCTTATCCACTGCTTCCTGGCCGAAGACAAAAAATTTAATGTCTTTTTTATGTGTCTTTTACATATTTTCTTTCATTTACTCCGCTTTTTAAAATGGCAGGTTTTATAAATAAGTTACTTACTTACTTACGTATATGCATAGAATAATTATTATCCGTCCCCGCTCATTACTTACATCTCAGGTCCCCCTGCCCTGTGTCGTTATTTTCATCACCACCAACCCTTGTTTGGGGCTTTTTGCATGCATTTCACATAAATTTCCCGTCTCCCTGTCGCTGGCTAGGAAATCCTGATTTTGCTCCTTACCTGTCAAACCTCAAACTGGGGCTCAGAATCTCACATCCGCAATCTAAAGCATACATTTACTTTTTGTTTCATTTCCGTCCACTTTTCAAATCAAAAGCTTCCATTCGGACGAAAGTCTTGGCTCGAGTGTTATCCTTCAAAACACGGAAATCTCAAATTTCAACCTATGCTTGATTCTTAATTAAACACTGACGCTCGTTTTCTGTTGACTGACTCACTTTCACCTAAAGAATACGGCTATAATTTCAAAACGTCCACGTAGGCTATTGGGTGAATATTTTTTTGGTCAGAAAACCGGCCAGAATTTCTAGTAACTTATTTCATATGAGGTAGTACAGTTTTCTCGTAGGCTATATCTGCTATATCCCCTAATTCGGCTTTGTCTGTGTATTTTCCTTTGTACTCCAATATTCTCATCTTGTACGATTTGTGGGTTAAAAATAAAATACTATTATTATATCAAATTATTTTATTCTAATGAGCTTAGGCAATCTCAAATCCTCCTAACCATACACGTTCACTCTATGGAAGGCATGTGCAGATCTTGAAAAGATTTTACGACTCCATTATGTATCTTTATGTATCTTTTGACAAATGAGCTGTCAAGCCACTCGGAGTATTCTACTGTCAGGACTGTCAAGAACCCCACTTGGTAGCGAGCAGGGTATCTCAAAACTTAGAAAACTACAACACAGAAATCATTCTGGCTACCCTCCACCTCTGTTCATTGGCAAGAGCGATACAAATCCTAGGAGACAAACTTTTTAACCCTGCTAATGTGACGAAGCGGTACAGCCCTTTAAAGTTTAACTGAAAAGCCAACTTATATTGGTTCCAATTGATTGAATACATTGAATCATTTGGGTTCTACCAAGGGATTTTTTTTTATTTTCCAGTATCTGCTCTAGTAGTGACGTTCAGAATATCTACGGCCGTCGCCACAACGCAAATTCTACTATGATGCGGAAAATTTGAATCTCGACACAAGCATGGCTTTTCAGTAGCCAGGGGTGTGCTTAGTGAAGACTGCTTAGTGCTTGAACAAAAATTTTCAGTAATTCGTTTTCGCCAAGCATACAACACAGGTAAAAGCGCATACAGGTACCACAAATCCGACAGGGAATTTCCACTATTCGAAAACCGATTATTCGTGAATGGCGGAGCAACGAAGTATAGCATTTTCATCGGGTCTTCAAGCCTATTTAAGCGAATAAGTGATGGGTCACTAGATTGTCCTATACCAGTCCTTTTCGGTTAAATTTCAAGAGCTGGGGTCTAGCCGACGGTCTCTAGGGTAGGCTCAACTAGAGTTACTGAAGCGGTATGTTGCAGGTCCTGGTCTCGAACGCGACTGCTTCGTTTTCAAACATGAAACTTTGGATAGTTTCAGCTCTGGTGGCGCTGACATGTGCACTTCCAACAGAAAACGAAGAAAAAGTCGCAGGACAAGGTAGGAATTTTATTTCAATGTATGCTGTCACTGCTAATTTTTTGTCCGTATAAACGATGCGAAAACAGATGGCTAAACGCACGGACGATATGCTCATCTGTCAACAAATGAATCCAATGGATGCAATAATAAATTAGTTCAAGCAAGTTTGGTGTCAGACATGAAACGAGTTGGGAGAGCAAATCTTCACACAGTTTACACCATTTTCCAGAAAGATGAAAAATGATTCTGCTCTTTTCTCTATTGTGTTCTTTCATTCCCAGAAAAATGTAACAACAACCATCTTCTGAGGTATGCCAGCAACTTTTGGGTACCAGGGATACTGTTCCCGGATAATGTAGACCCGATAATGCAAAAAAATGATAAAGACAGGCGAATTTACAACGTCAACAATGTCACATGTGTTTTCGACTGACGTTTTGTGATTATGTGACTGGTCCGAGTCTGTGAAGTGTTCAGGCATACGAGTTGTTAAGTAGACATTCCGAACTAGTTCGCATTACGTACGTCACTGAAACCTGTTTCTGTTAAAGACCCGCACCACCGGTACAGACTAGAAAGACTCGTTTGCGATACACGGTACATAAAAGTAACGTTTCTGAACAACGAGTCGACTGCCGAGTTTAAGTATGGTACCAGTATGTTTGTCAAGAACGCATCTGGGAACTAGCCTCCCTGACTGCATCATGTATAGGCTACTCAGTTTTGCCCCGCCGGACAAAAAATAAATCAACAGTTCTTAAAAAAAACATGTGTATTAGATGATTTTTTTGTGCGGAAATTTGATGATTTTTGTGTCATTTCTTTTGTGAATAGCATCAATATTCAGGATTAGGCGATCATACACACAAACAATCGCCCAATTTGGTGATATGATATGATATATATTTGCACAAAAAGCCCGAGGGCCATGGCAATACAAAACAAAATGGAAAACAAATTTTCACTGAATTCCAACTAGGCCTAAATAAATCTTTCTCGATGCTTCATCGAAAGCTTAAGGAATCTTCCCAACTCGCGAATCAACCAGCCGCAGCAACCCAGCATACACCGAAACACATTTTCTTTCTAGACCCGCAACACTGGTACAGACTGGCTAAAGAGGACATTGCCAAGGCGGAAAAACTGGTTCGAAACACAAATTTAGCCAAAAATGTCATATTCTTTGTTGGCGATGGGATGGGTGTATCCACTGTCGCCGCTGCTAGGATCTACAAAGGACAAAAAGAAGGAAAACCCGGGGAAGAAGGATACCTTTCCTTCGAGAAGTTTCCGCACTTGTCCCTAGTCAAGGTATATAAAAAATCCACGAATCATGATATCCTTTTCCAGCAAAACTTCTAGGCCCCCTTCTAGGTCTAGGTCCCCTATCCTTAAACCTTCAGACCACATATTCCTTCAGCCTAAGCTGACTGCGAATCACGTTTGACAAAGCAAAACGGATAAGCCAGCGACATTGTATTGGAGCTATATTTCGGCCCTTCCTGGCAAGGGTCCTATTCAGGCTCAAGCCTATCCAGTCAAACTCCCTTGAAACTTTGGCTGTACCGCCCCAGTCAAACTCCTCATCCGGTACTGTCCTCAGCTGTTTGTAGAGGTAACAAACTGTGATGTTTTGCGTACCTAACTCCGCTCGTTCGCATCCGGCAGGGTACTGGGAATCTATTCTTCTCCACATACTCGTATTACAGAGATGGAGAGATGGAGGTTCTTTTGCTTATTTGTTCTTAACGACAGCCATTACGATCGCTATGATGCCATCGCTTGGTGCGATGGCCCTTGTTGGCTTTTATGCATTAAATCTATCTATCTAATCTATCTATCTATCTATCTATCTATAAGGCACTTGAAACGAATGCTACAAGTGCCATACAAATTCATAGAAATATCTTGTGGATGGAGGTTGGAGATGGAGGTTCTTTTGCTTATTTGTTCTTGACGACAGCTATTACGATCGCTATACGGCACTTGAAACGGATGCTACAAGTACCATACAAATTCATGGAGATATCTTGTGGCCGTTGAGCTTTAAGGCTCAACACATTTTATTTTGTTCAAAGACCCAGTTGGATCCCCTTCTAGCGTAGAATGAACATTGCTTACTCGGTTCCGGGTTCCCGGTTATAAAACTGGACAATGATTCAAGTCACGTAGGCTTCTTTACGAGGCACTGACCTGTTGTAACTTTTACTTTACTGACCTCGAACAATCTTTAACGCCACATCAACAACACCCGTAAGCCTACTGAGATTAAGAGATAATTTATCAATCGACACGATCCGCATGCAAAACTAGCTTACTTTCACAGACATACAACGTGGACAAACAAGTTCCAGACAGTGCTGCAACAGCGACAGCATATTTGTGCGGAGTGAAAGGCAACTACTACACTCTCGGAGTCAACGCCCAGGCAAAGTTTAACGTTTGCGACTCAGAAATGAAAACGGAAACGTGGGCGGATTCGGTCCTACAGTGGGCACAGGATAGTGGCCGAGATACAGGTGAGTCAGCCCCCCCCCCGGCAGAAAATTTGGCAAAATTGCCGACAAAAGAATCCAGCAACGGAAGTGGGTTTTAGTGAATTTTTCATCAACTGACGCACCTTTAAGAACCGGCGCGCAGCCCTGCCTGCTCTGCTACGGCTATCCTAGCCCAATGATGGATAATGATACATTTTCGGTTTCTAGGACAATAAATCGTCTTTTCTCAATGTAAGTCTTTTCTCCTTTAACGGTTCACCGAAAAACGCTGAACGGCATAGATTCATTTATGAGCCTCTACTAGACTTCAATAAATTCATAAATCCGACGCAAATGCGTTACTTCATTACTTAGCTATTCCAGGATAGCGTTTTTGCAAAAAAGCGAAACTTGGTAGCTGACAAGTTGTGCTCTCCTTTTGTTTTTTTGCCTCGCGACTTTTGTCAGTTTACCCCAAAATCCAATAAAAGATGGATTTGACCCAACGTTTTTATCAAAGAAAAGCGAAAGGTCCTTGGTTGTAACGGCAACTTACAAAAACGCGAGAATGTTCAAAAAGGCCTGAAAAAGGATAAAAGCTAAAGCCGAAAAAGAAAAGGCAAAAGCCGAACAATAACGGAGCTAAAGCCGAAAAGGTAAAGGCAAAAGCCGAACAAAAACGCAACTAATATCTCGGTCACTCCTCTCGGGCAATATCATGGTTGAAAACATAAAAGGGATTTTTTTTTCTTCCTATAAAATGAGAAGGGGCTTTAACTAACCGATTTTTAACCGAAGGGTTTCTGACGACGACCCGCATTACTCACGCCACCCCTGCCGCCGTCTACGCCCACTCCAACAATCGCGAATGGGAAGCTGATGGTAATCTTCCGGAAGAAGCGAGGGAGACGGGACTCTGCAAAGACATCGCTCGCCAGATGGTTGAAAACAGTCCAGGAAAGAACACCAAGGTACCCCTTCAAACCAGTTTTAAACTATTTTGAATAGTGGGACCATAGTCTCGCTTTTGCCGATATGGTATCTGATACCACGGTCAAAAATGTTTTTTGCAGTTTCGAGTGTCTGGCCAGTTACAGCGGAATCTGATATTCAGATACCACAGCCCCGACCGTAGTAACCGACCGCGGTATCTGAACAAGTAATCTCACTTTCATTATCACCAACACAAAAACTTAGGTTTTTGTCAAATTGGTGGGAAAAAAGTTTGGTACTAGTAATGTGAGTGGATGTAAGTATTTATTTGGGGATGGCTTCTAAGAGCGCAAATTCGGCAATTGTCGTTTTTGCAAAGCAACCGTAGTATCAGATACCATGGTAATAGATATTCCTTCAGCCTAAGCTGACTGCGAATCATATTTGTCAATGCAAAACGGATATACGTCGGCTACATTTTATTAGAGCTTTATTTCGAGTCTTGTCTTGGCAAGGGTCCTTGAGCCTGAAATGAAGATACAGTTACCGTGGTATCAGATACCATAGTAATTGCAAAAACGCAAGTCACGTACTCAAACATATAGTTCCAATTCCTTCTAAGACCCGTCTCAAAAATCCATACTCTAGTTCATAGAAAGAACGGGTAATGATAAGATCTTCCTTCTCTCAGTAAAAATCAAAAAATGAAAACCAGGAGCAAAAATCCGCGATTTGCTCCATATTATTGAGCGAGCGCTTGTATGCAGGATACATTCTAGTTCACAGAAAGAACAGGTAATGATAAGAACGTCCTCTCGGCAGAAATCAAAATGCGGCAGCAAAAATTAAATCTGGGAGCAAACATTCGCTATTGTGTTCCGCAATAATTTAGTAGTCGCTTATATAACGGGAACCGTCGTCGCACTCAAGGCTGATGGCAGTGAAACATGATATCAGCACTTGCGAAAGGCGAGCTTTCTTTCATGGGAAAGTTTCCTCGCACCGGATAGCTAGACCCAACTGTTAAAAAGAAAACAATAGTCTCCAACTTGTATACATTGCGGAACAGATGAAGACGAATGCACACGATTGTCCAGGGTGGACCACTAGAAGCAATCTCTGAGTGCAGACCTGCATGCCGTTTTGGGAAAGACCTGCCTGAAGTAACTGTCCAAGTTCCTCCGACTGACGCAAAGATTATAGACAGCCTTTAAATTCGGAAGAACGCGATAACAAATGACAGCCTATAATGAGTGGTGTTTTCGTCAACTGTGCATAGTGTGACGGGGGGGGGGGACAATGCGCCATTTGTGGCCTGAGTTTCGGCCAGAGTTTTTGGCCTACCCCACACTTTATATATTATCGGGCGATATTAGCCTATCATGCTGCCGCCCGCGGGCCAAATTTTTCCGATATCGCCCGAAGAAAAGCAAGGGCGATAATGATTATAACACTAGTACACTGTCAGTTTTTACCGCACGGCTCAGTTTTTACCGCACGGCTCAGTTTTTACTGCACGGCTCAGTTTTTACTGCACGGCTCAGTTTTTACTGCACGGCTCAGTTTTTACTGCACGGCTCAGTTTTTACCGCACGGCTGGCTCTTGCAACATCAGGGCAATACCAGAAAATTTTGGCACTGGGTAGGATAGGACTGATATCATGGGAGTGCATGGTGTGCTGGTGTTATATAATAATATCAGACAATCTAAGTAAGGAAGTAAGTATATCACTGCCATTTTGGAAAGCGGATATCGAAAATAAAAGAAAGAAACAAATACATAACACATAAGATAACACAATTTTAAGCTTCTGCCAGGAAAGAGGATGAAATATCATGCGCTAGCTGGGTCCACAGTTATCGATGACTTTCGGTAGAGACGAGGAGACCATGGACAGGGTTTGGAAGGTATGGTTGTCGCAATGCGGCAGAACTTTGAAAGATATCTGTTTTCCATTCCTTCAGGAGAGAGTTTCAGGTACAGTGATAAGGCTGTGCAGTCAACGAAACTGTGAAGTCGGAACAAGGATGCGTTGCCAGGATGGAGAGACGGGTCTTCTATTGCACTGTCAGAAGTTTCAGAACAGATAACACAAGGATGCGCAGGTTTCAAGAGATAATGGTTGGGTGTTATCCTTTGAATAAATCTTTTTACTTACCCCCTTCTTTAGAATAGAAACAGTGGAGCACATAGAGAAAATATAGAACACAACTCAAATTAGAATACAAATTTAACTTCAAACAAAATTACACTTCAAACAAGACCGTGACGTTATAACATTTATAGTTTAACAGTTATATTTGTGACTGAAAATAAAAATAAATATCTTCGTGGCTGAGAATTTAACGTTAACGTTTGAAAAATATTACAACTAACATCCGAAGTGTTATCTTATCTGCTGAAACCACGCATCCTTTTGTTTTCTGCTCTGAAACTTCTAACAGTGTACCGGGTACCCAGTAGTTTTATACATTCTTGGCTTCTAGGGAGTTGGCATTTTTATGTACCAACTGTACGTTCTACAGTATTCAATTTGGCCTTTCTTCTTAGATTATCCTTGGTGGTGGTAGACAGCAGTTCCAGAACATTGGCAGTACTAGAAAGCGACTGGATGGCCGAGATCTAATTCAGGAGTGGCGCGACGAAAAGAAAGAAAGGGGAGCGACACACCGCTTCGTCGAGAACCGCGACGAACTCCTCAGCAAGGAACTCATGGACAACGAATTTGTCCTCGGTAAGCTTTCCCGCCCTTAGCGGCGGGAAACCCCTATGTTTATCACGGTTTCAGTATGGCCAAGGACAAATAATCTGATAAAACCAGATCAGTCTAATTCTTTGGTCCCATACAGCGACTACGGATACCCCGATAAAACTGAGAGCAGCTAGAGGTACATGCTGTGAAGGTTTGAGTTGATAACCGTCTACTTCCTCTACGCCGTTGCTCACACGAGGTGAAAAACCGCAGGATGCTTTGCAGGCGTGGAGAGCCCGCTCTACAGCGCGTCACCCGTCACGTCAGTACGGCAGACAACCAATCAGCTGCAAAGGACGACTCCGACGGTGTTCGGATTATTCTGCGGAGTCGTACCGCGATACAGCTGTTTGTAAAGATAACAATTATGATGTTCTGCGTAGCTCCTCCCCCGCTCATTTGCATCGGTAGGGTATCAGTATTGAGTATATATTCGACTCTACATGGTCGTATCACAGAGATAGGGAGGCGGAGGTCCTATCAGATTATTTGTTCTTGGTATGGCTAATAACAAATAGTAACATAATGCAACAGAAAAGGTTTTCGTCACTAATTAACTTTGAGAAACTGGAAGTAATCGCACTTAGCAGAGTTCAGAATCCTATCTATACCGCACTTGCAACTTTTGATCGATTCGTGGTTAACTGCATCTACGGTAAGGACCAACAATTCTGTTTGTAAGAATAAAGGTGCAGCATTAACTTTGCCAGGCCAAACTAATCTCCGATACCCTGTCTTCAGCCAGGAGGTACGGGTGGTTGGGGACAAGCCATCGTGATGCTTTCGTACACCTTTCATGTCACCTTCCCCAGATTTCTTCAAGTACCCATTACAAAGGCGGTGGACTTTGTTTATGGCACTTGCAGCCTCTGGCTCAAGTGCCATATACCGATCGCAATTCCGTCTGTCGGTCGGTCTGTCCGAATTTTTTTGTCCCACATGTTCGAGTTAGGGTACTTCTAGATGTGCTAGGACGATGAAACTTGGCAGGAAAATCAGGGACCCGACCAAACTAACCTAGAAGTAATCAGTTTCCCGATCCGACCATCTGGGGGGGAATGGTGGGCCGGGGAAATTCTGAAAATTAAGGAGTTTTGTCACACTTTTTCGAGTTGGAGTACTTCCAGATGTGCTAGGACGATGAAACTTGGCAGGAGCATCAGGGACTCGATCGGACTAACTTGGAAACATTCAGTTTCGCAATCCGACCACCCGGGGGGGGGGGAGTGGAGGGCTGGGGAATCCTGACAATTGGGGTAGTGTGTAACTTTAGAACGGGTGATCGGATTAGAATGAAACTTAATAACTGAATAAATGGCATACTTCTGATGTCCCGTCTGAAGTCCGGACCGGATCCGACAGCTATGGGGGAGTTTGGGGGGGAGACAAGAAATTTCGAGAAACGGTTAGAATAGAGGGATCGGAGTGAAACTTGCTGGGAAGAACAAGCATCTGCTCCAGATAAATTGTTTATACATTTGGACTGGATCCGACCACCCGGGGGGTGGGAGTGGAGGTCTGGGGAATCCGGAAAATTTGAGTAGTGTGTAACTTTCGAAAGGGTGATCGGATTGGAATGAAACTTAATAACTGAATAAATGGCACACTACTGATGTCCCGTTTGAAGTCCGGACCGGATTCGACGGCTATGGGGGAGTTGGGGGGGACCGGATATTTCGAGAGACGGTTAGAATAGAGGGATCGGAGTGAAACTTGCTGGGAGGAACAAGCATCTGCTCCAGATAAATCGTTTATACATTTGGACTGGATCCGGACACTAGCGGGGTGGAGGGCTGGGGAATCCGGAAAATTGGAGTGCTGTGTAACTTTCGAGCGGGTGGTCGGATTGGAATGAAACTTAATAACTGAATAAATGACATACCTCTGATGTCCCATTTGAAGTCCGGACCGGATTCAACAGCTACGGGGGAGTTGGGGGGGGGGAGACCGGAAATGTCGGGAAACGGTTAGAATGGAGGGATCGGAGTGAAACTTGCTGGGAAGAACAAGCATCTGCTCCAGATAAATCGTTTATACATTTGGGAGGATCTTGACATTACGGGGGGGTGGAGGGGAGTTTCCCGGAATTCCGGTTATGGCGGTTTTGGGGATTTTCACGACGAATCTTGGGAGGCGAATCAGGGACCCGATCAAACTGACTTATAAAGAAAAATCTACATGATCTGATAGCCGTGGGGGGAGTAACGGGAGGGGGAATCCGGAATATTGAGTCATGCGTAACTTTGAAACGGCTGATCGGATTTGAGTGAAATTTGGTAATTGAAGAGAGGACATGTTTCTGTTGATCTTTTTCATGTCCGGACAGATCCGACGGCAATTGGGGGGGGGGGGGGGGCCGAAAATACGTGACCGACTTAGACTGGTGAGATCGGGATGGAACTTTGTGGGAATAACAAACAGATGCTCTGTATAAACACTTACGGAACCGGATTGGCTCCGGCGACTGTGGGGAAGTTTGAGGAAGGGGGGGTCCGGGATTCCGGTAATCACGATTTAAGGTACTTCCAGATAATCTAGGACGATGGAACTTGGCTGTAATATTAGAGATTTGACAAGATTGACTAAAAAAAATGGCCACTTTCCAAACCCGACCATTCGTTAAAGTACTAATCTTGACTGCAAATTTTGAACAATACATTTAAACCAAATTCATATTTTCATGATCCCCATGAGCCCATTATCATTTTTGCCTCAAGGGTTTTGCTTACAAATGACGTTCTAGCTCCCTTAAAGTGTGAATCTGAACGGCCAGGTCGAAAAGCACTTTATTTCAAACAATACATCTCAACCCATGATCATTTGTGCCACAAAGGATTTTGCTTAAAAATTTATTTCTGTCACCTTAAAGTGCGCATTTGAAATGAAAAGCGAAAAAAAACTTTTGACGAAACGGTATACATCAAGGATCCCTAAGGGCCCGTGATCGTTTTTGCCTCAAGGGTTTTGCATACAGATGCATTTCTAGCGCCTTTAAAGTGCGCATCATTACACCCAAGTTCAAAAATAAAATACTTTTTATCTAGCTCCCTTAAAGTGCGCATTTTAACCACAAAGTCGAAAAATAATTTTGATAAAAAAAAACATCTCATCACATGCAAGTGCCATATGAGCTTACAGGTCAAAACTTTACGCGTCCTTGAAGCATTTTAGACCCAAGTGTCTGAAGCCACTTTTGGCAGAAATAGTGAAATTCAATTCGACTTATTTCATCTGCGGCTTACTATCGAAAGTTCTGTTTCTTCTTTTGGGATACTTCGGCAGTTGTTAAAATGTTGTTAAACTGCAATACTTAGCAGAAGATTAAAAAAGATTACATCGTGTCATCACGTTGACGAGACCACCGGGATCCTTCGCTGAACATGTTTGCCGAAACATTTACGGCGTCGTTTCCACTCTAGTGTTCAACCTCTAGGTACTGTATATATACACATATTTTTCTTTACCATGAAACTTTGAACCTAGGTCTTTTCTCGCCGAATCACATCCCGTATGAACTGGACCGTAATGAATCCACTGAAGCGCCCACTCTCCTTGAAATGACGACGACCGCATTGAAGTTCCTCCAGAAGAACAAGGACAATGGATTCTTCCTTGTGGTTTGTATTATCCTATCTAAAGCTTACAGAGAACACGAATTTTTCAAACGACGCGAACAAAATCCGAGCTTGGATTGGCGCGGCGCAATTTTTTTCCGCTAGCGACGCCGAATTCACCTAGGCGAATGCGAATCCGCGTTCTGTGGGCACCGAGCTTATGGCACTTCTCCCGACCAAACGCTGTCTATGATTGATTTGAATGACGTAACACCTCACAACTCAGACATCTGACGGAGCTCCGATGCAGAGATGCAGAGACCCGTCGTACATACGTTAGTTATTGATCCCAATATTCACAATCTAGTATTTACCAAGCCACATTATGTCTTGGACTTCTTTTTCCCACTTTTAACCAAAACACGTTCAGTTTTCATATATTCTGCGTCCAGCCGTCGGAGAGATGGAAGAGAGGAAAGAGTGCACAAGTGGTAACAAGAAAATCGCGAATTTCTCGAGGAAAGCAATGGTATTTTTTAAAACGATATTTCTAAGTCATTCTATTGTGAAAAGATCATTTCTAGTAGTAGTGTGCTTTAAGAAAAGGTAGTAGTAGTGTGCTTTAAGAAAACCCTGGAAGAAGAGAGGACGATCGAGACCATGATCAGGCTGGTACAAGAACCCTTTATGGAGAAACAAGCCAGGTCTTCGGTCTTTTTTCAAGGAGCAAAGTCACAAGATGTTTAAATCTTCTAGGTCGAAGCCGGTCGTATCGACCATGCCCATCACGACAACAATGCTGCAAGAGCACTAGAAGAAACAGTGGCACTTCACAAAACGGTCGAGGAGGTGATGAAAATGGTGGACCTGGACGAAACACTCATCATCGTTACTGCCGATCACTCTCACAGCTTTACAGTCAACGGCTATCCGGAACGCGGGAATAACATTCTTGGTAAGCATCAGTTGCTGTTTTGCAGATACCATGGTATCTGAAACCACGATAACTGGATTTGAATTTTGTTGTTTTTGCAGTTACCGTGGTATCTGATACTACGGTTGCTCTGCCAAAATAAAAATTGTCGAATCCGCGCTTTTAGACGTCATCGTAAAAGAAACAGTAATATCCACTCACATCGCAAGTGCCAAACTTCTTTCCCACCAATCTGACAAAAAATCCAGGTTCCTGTGTTGGTGATGATAAAAGTGAGATGAGTTTTCAGATACCACGATCAGTTACCATGGTAACTGGCCAGATACCACGATAACTGCAAAAAGGCCTTATGACCGTGGTATCAGATACCACGGTAACTGCGAAAACCACTTTAGCGAAAACCACTTTAGTATCTGCAAAAACGCAGAGCAAGGTATCTGCAAAAACGCACACCAAGGTATGTGCAAAAACGCAGACCAAGGTATCTGAAAAAAAACACAACTATTGTGGATCTATCCAGGAATTAATACCGTATTTGATTTTGGTCAATCAACAAAGATCGCTTTCTCCTTAATGTGAGGGTTTTCAACATTCTTGCAACACCTTTGCTTGAAAATTAACCCGGATGCCAACTTCCATGCACGTAAAGTATATAGAAACTAAATACAACATGTTATGTTTCCGGTAAATGAAATGAAAAACATTTTTGAATTTCCACAGAATTTGTATACTATCTTTCTACTATGTCTACTATCATTCTATAAACTATCTATCTTCACTAACACTATTCTGACTGTTGTTTTTAAATTGTAAACATATTTAGTAGTATATTTTATTACATATTTAGTAGTATATTTATTAATATATTTAGTTAAATTGTAAACATATTTCACTCTTTTTAGTGTATATAAACTGAATTGTTATGTAGCAGCCCCAGTTGGCTCTCGTTGATAACGTTTTCTTTATGATGATCCATATGTTGACAAGAAATGCAAATTCGGCACTATTGCTGTGAAAGCCATTTTCAACTTAAATTCTCCCAACCCTACAAGTCTATCTAATATCTATCTGAAATTTTAGGGAAAGTCGAAGGACAGGCAATGGAATACGACACAGACCTTCCGTATACAACGCTGATGTATGCAACTGGGCCAGGTTTCAACAAGCACATTAACGCATCATCCACCGATCCCTTTAGACCTTTCATCAACCTGGCCAACGTAGACACGACAGACAAAAATTTCGTCCAGTTAAGCCAAGTTCAACAACCCTGGTCTTCTCACGGCGGAGAAGATGTTCCAGTCTATGCTATTGGTAGGTTTACTGTCCAACTCGCTCCCTATGTAACGTACCGAACAAATCCGGTTAAGGTTGTGACGATTTAACGTCCACCATGCTTTAAACCCAGCAACACACGGATGAACTAAACAAGAGGCAGACCTCGCACCAGATACAGATACCGTACAAATACGGCTAACCAAGAACGGCGTCAACCACCCGAACGCCCTAACGCTGGTAACAACACCTGCTCAGAGATGGGCGACTTCGATCATGAAGATTCGAATCCGAATCTTGGGCTAGGTACGAATCCGAATCCACCATTTCATGCTGAGGATTCGAATCCGACCTTAACAAAAATCGAATCATGTACACAGGTTATAGTTAAAAAAAAAAAACACACTGGTATCTAAGGTAATCAGATAGTGTGATAGATTACTGAAGATGGTTCGTGGTGGAGATCAAAAACTTGGATTGCCTAAGCCCACTGTGTAAAAATTCGGAAATAAACTGGAAGGATGTAGACTAGAAACTTTGAGCGGATTCGTAAGATTGAATGTTCGGAATCCGATGCAAAATCGAATCCGGGCAAAAGGACGAATCCTGGATTCGAATTCGGATTCGCTCATCTCTGCACCTGCTATAGTTGGAGATTACTCCCGTGGCGGGAACAAATGACTGAAGCACATGAAATAGAACAAGTGTTTTCATGTAGCTTTTTTCTAGTAAACCATACGTGATTATATGACGTTGTCATTTACCACATAACCTACAGCGAAAGCCAATTCAGCTACCATCCAATGAATGTCTCAATTATTCCTAATTGTATTTGTTCTCAGGGCCCATGTCCCACATGTTCCATGGCGTCCACGAACAGACATACGTCGCCCACATCATGGGCTATGCGGCCTGCATGGGCCCCTACGCAGAAGACTGCCCTCACGGCTCCACCCCCCTTCCCAACACTATCGAGAAGCTGTCCGTGGAAACAAAATCTGCCGCAGGACCAAGCTTGTATTTCAGTGGTTTACTTGGTATTTTCTTATCTGTTCTTTCGTTTTTATAAGAAATATGATAAATCTGTTTAAATTTTTTAACAAGTCTCATTTGAAACCACGATTCTTTCGTAGCCAAAGTACAGGAGGAGGAAGAGAGGAGGGGCCTTGCAACTATCTTAACATGCTCCTAATTCATAGGATATGCGGGAACCGGTCACTACATACACCCGTCAGTTCGCCTACCAAAATCGATCACTACGACTTTTTCCGACAGTCCACCACCTGTTAGTTGATCCAACAAAGTCTGTCACTGCGCCCACCCGTTAATTCTCCCGCCTGTCATTTGACCCATTCGTCAGATCCTCCACTCGTCCACGAACTGTCATTTCAAAACGAACAGATCGATCGCAGAAACCGCAAAATTCTAAACCAGAATATGCTTTATATACCTTGAAAAAGGAGGACCTACTTGTATCATCTGTGTCTTCGACTCCCTGTATATCCTTCAACAAATGCTTCTCAACTGACGCATGCGCAGTGAGACGCCCTTCATACAGCGCAGCTGAGGCCCAGTCCATAATCTCTGAGTTCATTCGATACTGCACTGTCAGCATACGCGTCACTTTGTCTCCAAACTTTTTGATGAGGCGCTCCATGAGCGATAGTGCAAGCCCCTAAAAAACAGGAAAAAAATGTTATTCTTCCTAAGAGAAGCAGTCCAAACAGGATTTCGTAAGGATTTCCCAACTAATTTGGAAACATTGTTGTTGTTCAAAGTAACAAAACTTTTACGTATCAAGAAAAAGATACATTACAAAATTTACAAATAGCCATATTTTTTTCCGCGAATTTTGTGTTTGGTATAGTAAGCTTTGATTAGTACAAATAATAAAGGCTACAAACCAATGGGCATACCAAGATGTGACCTGGCAGCGAAGAAACAATTACGTGCTACTGAACTAAAAATGCCAACGTAAACAAAAAATCGAATTTTGGCAAGTTCATCTTGGCAGTTGAACCGAAAGTCAATACAGGAGACGAGAATACGGAGCTGAGACCAACGCTTTCTCCGACTCATTCCTGCTGACCATTTTCGAATAGTTTCGGGTTGTCAGCTAAGTGCAGATCCACCTGATCTGCAATGCTACTGATGTCTTCGGCGTCTTACACGCAATAACGTCCTCAGTGCAGATATACAGGTCCTCTATATCCTCACCGATAAGCTAAATGGCCTGTCTGGGGCTTTCATCTGTGATGACCTTCAAGGACCAAGCACTATCAAAGTCTAATGTTCGGAGAGACTTGACAGGCACTCCTGCCAAGACTGCCTCCTGCTTTGGTTCGGCAGAGCATTCTCACATCCTATTTAGTTCAACCTGTAATGAGAAACATCATGTTGGTTACTGCACAAATAAAGTAAGCGGAGAACTAAACTGTCAGAAGTTTGACAACATTTAACACATGGATGCGCGTTCTTATGTTAAAGGTTATAACGGAGGCCAAATGAATGTTATGACCTTTGAAGTGTTATGTTTGACCTTTTACACCCTAGTTACCCCTGCGCCACTAGAGGCATCAAAAACGAGTCGCCAGTCGTCTCTCAAATAAGCGCTTCCAAGACATCTTCCCATTCGGGCTGGATGTGCTCGCTGATGTTGCTACGAACTAACATGTAGGTGCGGCCAGTTTGCCACTTTCTCTGACGGAACCTGTGACACTGGGCCGCAAAAATCTGACATTCTGCCGAACAAAAAATTCATTTTTTTTTTCATTTCAACGAAAAACTCGTAAATTCTAAGTTTTCAGTTTACTCTTATATGAGGAGCTAATACTCTTGAACAAATAAATCCTTTTCCCGCCTTGAAATTGCCCAAAATGCTTCGAAAAGAGGATTTGCGACAATTGCCCAAAATGCTTTGAAAAGAGGATTTGCGACATTTTTTGCACGAGTGCAGTTTCCTGTGAAAAAAATTTCACAGCTGTGAATCTGGGCAGAAGTCGAAAACCTGTGACAAATCGCAGAATTCTGCGACCAGTGGCAACACTGGGTGCGGTGAAGAATGTTCTTCGGTCAACATCTTCGTTTGGATCCCTCCGGTCGCCACTCGAGGATAGCAATCGGGAGTATAATGCTTCCCATCCTGACCGCATGTCCCAGGTTTCTTAAGCGACAGATCTCGATAGCTGGCCAAAAGACAACATTCAAAACATAACATAAATATTATCGGCATCTGGCACCATTTAACAGAAGGACACGCATCCGTGCGCTAAACGTTATTAAACTTGTGACAGCGTAACTTCTCGAGTTCAGGCACGGTTCCTGGTCTACGGCTCAACTCCGACAAGCTAAGACTATCATCGTATATTTTTTCTCACCTCTTTTGCTGCTTCCGTGCTAATAACTGTGGGGGGCAACTGCCAGGGGTCTCCAGCTAAAACGACTTTCTTGGCCCGAGGCAAAACGATCCAGCATGCAATCTCAGTCGCCTGAAAAGAGTACGGATCAATTTCATTTACAACTTACGGTACAACTCGGTCAGAAAAGCCTGTGTTAGGTTTCAGGCCACCGACCCCTTAGGATTCCCGGGGAGCACGGAGTAATATCAACAAGATAACTAGCATGTACAAGTCGAAATTTCTTTCGCAGGGGTTATATAAATAAGGCTATTGAAGTTTAATTAAAGGCACATGATATCTGAACACACTGAATTATTTTGACTGTTCTAAGGGATTTTTTATTTTTTCACCCGGGGCTTTAGTAATAACGAACGTGCGCTGCTTGCACGACAACCCTAAATTTATCCCGACGCGGAGAATTTGATCTCAACAAAAGCCCGCATTTCCATGTGTTATGGACGCTAAGCCAGGAAATTCACGGATAAAAAAAAGGAGGAAAGTGATGCCAAGATGTCTTTTTGTCATGTGCCTGTTATTTTTCGGCAATGGCTTACCTTTGTGGTTGCTGAATAGAGAACAAACACATAGAGGTAGCACAAATGCGAAAGAATAGGTTAATTCAATGAAATCGATTATCTGTGGATAGCGGACGAACGAAGTAACGCATTTTTATCGATTTTAACCATCGTGTCGACTACCACCTGGCTGAAATTCAATTTAGTGTGTAGAGTGTCCCGAGAAATTTAAAGAGGCGAAAGCCTTATTATTGCAATTACATTATTATTATTATTACTATTAAGTGAATAAGTGAAATGTAACTACACTGTCGGATCTCAGCCCTATTCGGTTAAACTTTAAGTAATTCAGGATAATGCTCCGATCTGGGTGTCGTGTGAGAAGATCCTTTACTGCGATTTTCTCCGAAAAGCATGACAAGTATTAAATGGACGGACTGGTCTGCTGAATTTGTATTCAGCGACTTCAGATTCTTATCTACGGTCTACAAGGCCCTTGTAAGGAATGGCTTAAATACAGCAGAGTGAAAAATAATCCGTTTAGCACCACCAACCTGATTTGCAGTCAGCTTACGCAGAAGGAAAAGTTGTGAAAAGTTTTAAGTGATGGTGATAAAGCTGACCAGGCTGACCTCCGGAAATTTATTTCGAATACGGGAACTGTCTTCTCATAATCTCGCTTGTGAAGACTTAGAAGAATACTGTTTGTGGGAACCAGCGCTGGTGGACTCGGGTGGACACGGAGCTGTCCGTCCGCCAGAGATGTTCACTCGGACTCTGGACTCGTCTCGAGACGCCTTTTTCAAGGACTCGGACTTGTCTCGGACTCCGATTTGCTGGAATCGCAGCAGCTCTGGTGGGAACCGGTAACCGAAATGGCTGAACGGATGAATGCCGTCTCAGCGCCCCTGGGAAGGGCATTCTATTTTAGCATTTTATCTGATAAGTTAGGGGGTGTTATTTATTTAATTCCTTATTTTTTATTCATGTCCTGTACCGTCTCAAACTTTTGTAGCTGTTACAGATGGGTTACAAATACACAAATACAAATATAGCCAACATAGTCCGATCGTTCTACGAGCCAGAATCAGCAGAATCAGAGAATGGTCTTCAAAAACGAGCTCATTTTTACTATTATTATTATTATTATTTATCTGGATCCTTCAAAACTGAAGAGTAATATATGAAAAGAGAGAACAACATGTCAATCGAACTCACATACACTTACAAAGATAGTACACAAACAAACAACTGACCATTAACAACAAATTAGCCTACTAAATCTACATTAGGATACAAATGAAAATACAAAAATCAAAACCCGATTTCTTTTAGTAATTCGCAGTTAGTTTCTGATTTTAAAGTAAAAGACCCAGTTTTAATTTTGAAGAAAAAGCTGACTAACTTTAATAAAAAAGCATCGGAAGCCCTCCTAACCCACGACCTGTACCCATTCTTTAAAGTTTAACTGAAAAGCCAACTCATTTGTGTGTCATTTAATTGGATACACTGAATTATTTGGATTCTGCAAAGGGATTTTTTTATTTTCCACTATCTGCTCTAGTTATGAGGCTCAGAACATCTCCAGCCGTCCCCACAGCGTAAATTCTACTATGACGCGGGAAATTTTAATCTCAACACAAATGCGGCTTTTCAGTGGGCAGTGGTGAGATCGGTGAAGACTGCTTAGTGCCTGAACAGAAAAAAAATGATAAATCTTTCTCGTAAGGTATACAGCAAAAATACAAGCGCATAGAGGCACCACAAATCACATGGAAATTCCACTATTTGAAAATCGATTATTCGTGAACAGCGGAACAACGAAGTAACTCATTTTCAGCGGGTCTTCAAGCCAATTTAAGTGAATAAGTGATGGGTAAATAGATTGTCCTATCCTAGCCCTTTTCGGTTGAACTTTAATAAGTGATTAATGTGACACGTAAGTAATTGTAAGTTAGTTGTTGAAATGATGTGTATTTTTTATAGTATTTCACAGCATTTTACTGAAAGGATTATAGTTGATTCAGGGATGGTTTTGTTTTATAAGTTATATATTGTACTCCTCAATTTTGAGGGAAATAAATGAAAAAATAAATACACAAATAAAATAAATAAACTAATCTGCAGGGCGCTTTTTAGTGAAAAAAAGGAAAAAGGCCCTACAGTTCAGCATTAAGGCCCCCAAAGCCATCACCGCACAAACAAAATTCCTCCCTAACCTGTGAGCACTCGTCAACCACCACGTAGTCAAAGTGATCCTCCGCAAGGTGCCTTAGGGGGCCATCCTCATGGGCGCTGGTAAGAGTCGCCAAAACAACATCAGCGGAAGAGAGGACTTCCTTCATAGCAGCGGCTTCACGTTTTTCCAGTTCTTTTCTGAGACTTTTGACGTTATCTCCGGCTCCTTTCCGGCGACTTTTTATGTCCCGAACGGCTTTTGTGATGTCTGCTCGCACGTCTGCAAAAAAAAAATCACGACTGTAAAAATAATTAATAATAACAATAATAATAGGGCTGTCATGAACGTCTTGAATGCCGAGTAACTCCCTTTGCTCACTACATTATACAGTGACTCTTGGTTTTACAGAATTTAATCGAACAAAAACTATCATTGCTTTTCAGCTTTCCATGTGTTTTCACGATCAACCTAATGGGAAAGTGGAAAGCAATTCTATATAGGAATTGGATTCCGAAAATTTTCGCGATGTACTTCGCTCGCTGGAAAGTGGTTCCGGAATCTCGCGAAAACCTCCTCGTAACCGAGTACTAAGGATGTCTGGGCCTAGTTAGTACCTGAATGGGAGGCCGTCACCGCTGCAGCATCGCTTCGGCACGAATAAAGAGGCTTCGTCGAACACCCTAGGCGCCACCAGTCGCTCTGGAGGAATTTAGATCTAAGGTATTCACATGCTTGTGGTAAATGTTCTGACGGATATCGACAATATTTCCGTTACGACCCTTTTAAAGCCCAATTCACACAGAGAGCGAATTTCGCCACGCCTGGCGATATCCGTCACGCCAGACGCTGAAAAAAACGCATCTTTAGGTAAACCAAAAAACACTTCGTCAGGCTTCGACTCGGAGCCGAAAAAAATCATCAAGCCAGGCAAATATTTGAAATCCAGAACCGATGGATGTAAAACAGCTAATCAGTTTATTTCATAGTTACCCAGTCATTTACTATGTTGGTTTCAAGGAGTATAAAGACAACGGAATAAGAGAAAATGTATTTCTGGAAATAAAAATTTGGGCGAACTCGCTCCCCGTCTGCCATACCCTGCGATTTTGCCTAGACATCGCGAAGCATACTTTTACTGGCCAGCATTTCGATGCCCTCTGTGTGAACTTCGCATAAGTGTTCTGTTTAGCGAAAAAGTAACACTTAAAAGGTCGTAACGTAAATACTGTCCGCAGGTGTAGTAACATTTAAAGGACACCTCGCACTGCGTAGTGTTTCTCGGGAACGAGAATGGCTGGAAATAGGCATGCGCACTGTTCCTGTTTTTTTCTCCCTGTTTTACTGTTTCCTGTTTTCTATTTTAGGGATCCAAAAATAAACAGAACAACAGAACAGAACAGTCAATTCTGTTTACTTGGATTGCTAAAACAGAAACAGTAAAACAAAGAAAAACAGGAACAGGAAACAGGAACAGTGCCCATGCCTAGCTGGAAATACTACTGAAGCAAAACGAATTACTATCATACGTACGACGCGTCCTTTAACACAAAGATGCGAATCCCCGTGTTCAATGTTACAACACTTCTGAGTTCTGGCAGCGTAGTAGGTTCCAGCAACCACCACACGAAAGGACGAGCCAGGACGGAAGCTTATCCAAGCGTTTTCCATTACCTCCCCTCCCCACATTTTAATGAACATTGTCCCGTTACCTTGAATGATCTTGAAAGAATCACTGCTGTCCAGAATAGCGTCTAATGAATACTTTTGCAGACTTTCTTCGGACCGAGCTGGGTGACCGACGCGAACGACGCGGACTTTCTGGCGAACCAGTCGCTCTACCATGTTGTCCACAGCGACGTTTGATGGAGCCGTCGCTAATACCTGAACGTAGAAGTTTTTAGTTCTTGTCATCCCCACTGACCTTTCTTACTCTTCTTCTTTAGACACTTTGATTCAAATATCTTCCGAGGGATGTACTATCATAGTACTATGTACTCTTGTTCAAATGTCTTCTGTCCAGTGGCTGCGTATTGCAAACTATCGAACGCGCAGCCACTACCAGTACCTTGCGTACCCTAATGCTGCTCACCTGACGTTTTTTTTTTAACAGTTTTTTTTTAAACTATTCTCTTCCACAGTCTGGTAACACTTACCCTTCGTTTCTCCTGACCAATAGGCTCGGTACTGTGCCTGTTTTTTTTTTTTTTTTATCTTTATCTTTGGGTCTTGTTCGTGACCACGACATTCAAAAGCTAGGACTGGGCGAATACCGGTAAGGAGCCCCAGGTTCGGGTTCGAATGTTTAATTAACGTATACGTATACACATATTGCTTCTGGTAGCAATGCGCGAGTATCAGCCTGGCCACCACAAGTTAAAGCAAAAGGACATGGACAAAATTATCGTGACACGGAAATCAAATTTGTATTAATACACCCACCACCAGAATTGCTACAAATGTTGCAGAATATTCCATTAATGAAAGACTGACTATCTAACAAGACGAAGAATAATAATAGACTATTATAGGTACTTGTTTCTATGTATATAGCCAAGTTACATCCTCGTATTCTATCGAGCTGAGGAGCTGTTCCACGAGTAGGATGTTTCTCGTCAACTAGACATTTTTTTTTCTAACAAATTCCATTTTGGAAGCATTCCCCGTGTTCTCGCTTTTTTCCGTACGCGGAGTCCGCGTAGAGTGACTCCCTCTATTCTCGCCGTTCCCGTTGATTCCCCGAGGAGTACTCGGGGAACGGCGAGAATACGCCTTTTGGTGTAAGGGTGGTGTTCGGTACATGGTCAGAAGCTGAATAATATTTAACAAATCGATGCACATAATTTGTATTAAGTGTTTTAACGTATTTCTAGAATATTTATCTTAAGGTCAGTTCAGTTTTGTTTCAAAAAATCATAACAAACGAGATACCGCAACCCTCCGAATGGGAAGACAAAATCAATGTTATCTATTAAACACTGACATATAAAATCGATTGACCCTCGGGGTAAACAAAAAACGATAGTTGACAAAATGAAAAGCAATCTTTTGCACTGTCAGAAGTTAAATAACATATATTATATGTTTGCGCGTCATCGTGTTAAACGTTATGAGAATATATACGTTATGACCTGTTATGTATCCAGACAAAACATCTTGTATGACCTTTTTAAGGACTATATTTCGCGAAAAGAAGGCATTTAAAAGGGTCATAACAGATTTTGATGAAACGTGATGTGAGGATCCTTTGGGTCAAGAGTAAGGTCGAGTTCGTAGATGTGCTCTGTAGCCCTACATTTAGTGGTGGGGGAGGGGGTTTAGATTAAGGGGGAAACAAAATATTTTTAAACAGCTAATGTGATAGTCGATTATGGGGTAAGAAGGCATGCTAAACACGATGGTGAAAACCATTTTCCGCCGGACAAGTAGTTCGCCCGGAATCTGGCCAAAACCGGAAAGTTTCTTATAAGTAAAAGTTTTATTTGGAGTTGAATAGATGACATATGTAGTGGTAAAAAGAGACGCTGAAGCTGTATATGACAATCTTTTTTTATCAGGACATATAGTTCGTCCGGAATCCAGTTAAAACCGGATTTTTTTATAACTGAAAGTTTTACTTGAAGTTGGTCAGATGTTCCTTATAAGGGATAAGGAGATACGCTGAATTCGTTTCTGGACTTTCTTTTTTTTTGCTGGACAAGTAGTTCGCTCGGAATTCGGCCGAAACCGGAATTTGGCAGAAGTAGGCTAAAGCAGGAAGTTTCGATAAGTATCGTCAAAATAGATATGGCCTATAGAGGTATATCTGATTACTTATTCTCATAACATTAAACAAAAGGATGGGCAAAGAGGTGTTATCTGTTATCAAAATCCTGACAATGCAGTGAATTGTACAAGTGGAGTGATACCATTTTAAGTATTATATTTTCGCATACCGTAAAACAATCCATGGGTTAAATGAAAATTCTCATAGTGTACAAAGGAAGCTATACGATCACGTTTCTAGGAAAGAGAGGAGAAGATGAGCTAACCTTAGCTCCCGATCGAACGGCCTGAGCTATTATCTCCACGACTGTTGTTGTTTTTCCTGTCCCGGGAGGACCGTGAATTAGCGCCAAGTCTTTCTGCTTGAGTGCAAATTCCACTGCAGCACACTGGGAATCGTCGAGGTTTCCTGAAAAATCGAAGCTATGATATCACAAGAATACAGTGCATCATAAATACGCAGACACTGGGAATACCATACCAATCCGGGTTGAAAATCTAATCCTCACTTGAAGCTGCTGACCAATTCAGTATTAACGCTTGAGTGGTTACGTGGGGTTCCGGCTAAAACCCCCCCGGACAAAACCCCCCCGCCAAAACCCCCCCGGCTAAAACCCCCCCGTGACCAAAACCCCCCGACGAAACCCCCCCCGGTACCAAAACCCCCCCGACCAAAACCCCCCCGGTACCAAAACCCCCCGGTACCAAAACCCCCCCGCATAAAAAAGACGGGTATGTATGAGTAAAGTAACTGTTAGGTAGAGAGTAAGAGAAGAATAGACCCCCCCCCCCCCCGAATCCTTAGACACTCACACATATTTAGACTGGCATTTACTGGGCAACAAAACGAACAACCATGTGACAGTTTTACCATTGACAAGCACGAAGATGAAGCGCTGATAGAATATTTCTGGGACTATCTTGAAAGTGCTATCACAAAACGAGCTCAACATTTCCCTTGACCCAAAGGATCCTCCCATTAAGTCTCATCAAAATATCTCATTCCCTTCGAAAGTTATCCTGCTCACAGACGGAAAGTAGGACAACTTTTGCGGTGTCATAGGTTTTCCTCCGCTTACTGCCCATCTTTGAGTTTCTGGTATGAATCAGGGATAACTGAAGAGCAATCAGGCAAAGGGAGCTTCACATTGCACCAATGGGTGGCATCCTAACTGCAGCTTCCTTGCCAAGAAGGAGGAGGCATTGGGAAAGGATTTGTTGGGGGGATCGATACACAGAGTGGAACTGGCTTTGATTTGATCATTCACATTTAGCACCTCACTGACAACAGCTTCAGTTAATGAATGCGGGTGTTTGGTGACTTCAGCAAAACCATCAACCTTCACCTTCGCCTTACACTCTCTTTGTTTATCATTGTTCTGATACCCACTGTACTTCAGACATTATTGTAGAGTCAAGTTTGTGAAAGAAGTTTATTTACTCTTACTCTCTAACTACCAGTTACTCTACTTATACCCGTCTTTTTTATGCGGGGGGGGTTTTGGTCGGGGGGGTTTTGGTACTGGGGGGGGGTTTGTCGGGGGGGTTTTGGTCGGGGGGGTTTTGGTCGGGGGGGTTTTGGTCACGGGGGGGGTTTAGCCGGGGGGGTTTTGGCGGGGGGGTTTTGTCCGGGGGGGGTTTCGCCGGGGGGGGTTTCGCCGGGGGGGTTTTAGCCTAGACCCCTTGGGTTCCGGCTAAACCCCCCCGGCGAAAACCCCCCCGCCAAAACCCCCCCGGCTAAAAACCCCCCGTGACCAAAACCCCCCCGACCAAAACCCCCCCGGTACCAAAACCCCCCCGACCAAACCCCCCCCCCCGGTACCAAAACGCCCCCGACCAAAACCCCCCCGGTACCAAAACCCCCCGGTACCAAACCCCCCCCGCATAAAAAAGACGGGTATGTATGAGTAAAGTAACTGTTAGGTAGAGAGTAAGAGAAGAATAGACCCCCCCCCCCCCGGTACCCCCCCCCCCCGAATCCTTAGACACTCACACATATTTAGACTGGCATTTACTGGGCAACAAAACGAACAACCATGTGACAGTTTTACCATTGACAAGCACGAAGGTGAAGCGCTGATAGAATATTTCTGGGACTATCTTGAAAGTGCTATCACAAAACGAGCTCAACATTTCCCTTGACCCAAAGGATCCTCCCATTAAGTCTCATCAAAATATCTCATTCCCTTCGAAAGTTATCCTGCTCACAGACGGAAAGTAGGACAACTTTTGCGGTGTCATAGGTTTTCCTCCGCTTACTGCCCATCTTTGAGTTTCTGGTATGAATCAGGGATAACTAAAGAGCAATCAGGCAAAGGGAGCTTCACATTGCACCAATGGGTGGCATCCTAACTGCAGCTTCCTTGCCAAGAAGGAGGAGGCATTGGGAAAGGATTTGTTGGGGGGATCGATACACAGAGTGGAACTGGCTTTGATTTGATCATTCACATTTAGCACCTCACTGACAACAGCTTCAGTTAATGAATGCGGGTGTTTGGTGACTTCAGCAAAACCATCAACCTTCACCTTCGCCTTACACTCTCTTTGTTTATCATTGTTCTGATACCCACTGTACTTCAGACATTATTGTAGAGTCAAGTTTGTGAAAGAAGTTTATTTACTCTTACTCTCTAACTACCAGTTACTCTACTTATACCCGTCTTTTTTATGCGGGGGGGTTTTGGTCGGGGGGGTTTTGGTACTGGGGGGGGTTTTGTCGGGGGGGTTTTGGTCGGGGGGGGGGGGGTTTGGTACCGGGGGGGGTTTTGGTCGGGGGGGTTTTGGTCACGGGGGGGTTTTAGCCGGGGGGGTTTTGGCGGGGGGGGTTTGTCCGGGGGGGTTTTCGCCGGGGGGGTTTTAGCCTAGACCCATAACTTGAATCTTTAAGGGTTCAGTATGAAAGCCCCTCAAGGTTTTTCCAGGGTACAACACTCGTCGGTTTCGTCTGGAGAAATCAAAAACAAAAACAAAACAAACAAACTCACGGTTTATCAAGTTAAGTTTGCTATCTGCTCCTTTGCAGGGGGGCGGAAGGGAGTCACTTGGCGGCGCTGGCTCACTCTCTCCAAGAAGTAATTCAACAATTTTCTTTCCATTACTGATTTGATGTTTGAGTCGTTCAGCAGCCCTGTGGGAGGGGTAGAATTACAAGACAGAAATACCAAACATCGTGAATTATCATATGATTTGTCTCGTGCCTTGCCCAGCCGACTCACATAGGCTACCACAAACTCCTTGATTTTTGTAAACCCTATGCCAAAGGCTGGGATATCTAGATTGTATCAAACCCAATAAAATACTGATGATTTGAAGCTCAGAAATCAGTCAAATGAATTGCTTTATAGTAGAGTAGGTCAGGATTAGGGTAGCAACAGGTATCCAGCATTTGACATAGGTTATCCAGTACGGTATAAGGTATGCCAAATGCTAGATATACCATGAAGCTATAGAACATTCAAACTTTATGCTGCTGTAGCCTACATTTACGTCCCTGAGTCCTGAATGGCCTACGGGAAGGGGGCTCTGCTCTGTGGGTAAACTAAGAACTTTAACAACCTACAACTCGAGAGACTACCTTTCTGTCACCCAAGACGACTATTTTACTCCATTCCTTGAATAAAGGATTCCAGGCCAGTAGATATTGTGCCAGAAAGGTCACACATAAACAGTCACCACCTTGCATTCTGAGCTTTTTGGGATCCCAAAACGTAAGTGGAGGGATCCCAAAACGTAAGTCCGTCCGTCTGTACGCACGATAACTCTCGAAGGGATTGAGATATTTTGATGAAACTTGGTGGGAGGATCCTTTGGGTCAAAGTACAAGTCAAGTTCGAAGATGGGCTCTGTAGCCCTATATTTGAGGGTGGGGGAGGGGTTTCAAATTAAGGGGCAAAAAAAAATATTTTTGAAATCTATTGAGATAGTCGATTTATGGGTAAGGAGACATGCTGAATCCGAATATGAAAGTTATTTTCTCATCGGACAAGTAGTTCACCCGGAATCCGGCGAAAACCGGATAAAAAATTTGTCGACCCCCGCTACCCCTTTTCTCAGATTCGTACAGCTCTGCGCGGGATTAGTATAGCTCTCCGCAGAGCTGACGTAAGAGAGAGAGAGCTAGTGCGATCAAGGTCGACGGGGTTGGTATAATGGAAAAGTGTAGGTGGTTGCGGGCTATATAACAGTTGGAAAGTTTACAGGGGTTGACAACTTCAGTAGTAGGGTACACACTAAAACCAAAAATGGGCCGATCTCAATTGTGAGACAAGTAGGGGACTTCTAATAGTCTCATGGTCTGATAATAGGCTGCTAGACCATATAATCATCTTCGGCAATGAGGGGTTAGCAGTTTCGTCTACTTGGTGTACCTACAGTTTGTTTTCTGTGCTTTATGTGGTACGAACAATTTGGTACCACGTTTATCACGAGGACATGGAGTCGTAAGTAAGAATCGGTTGCTAGAATCTTTGGTGGTGAGGGGTTGCCAACTTTTGCTAGTTGATATACCTTTTATATTTTTGCCAGTGTACCTCATGATAAGAACGATACGGTACCATGTGTATCGCACGGGGAGATGGACTTGTAAGTAAGATTCGGTTGCTAGAAAGGCTTCGCGAGGGGCTTGAATCTTTAAACTTTGATCTGTTTCTAAATATTACAAGTAAAGAGTATTGATCTATCAACATCATATAGTAGATTTTTGGGATCCCATCGACACCTTTGGTCTTGTTATAAATAACGTCTCTTGGATTTACAGTGGACCATATCAGATGAAACACTGTATATTCTCCAGTCCAAGGCAGACTGTCCCATTTCAAATATACACACCCCAGCCAGTGAAATATGATATCTGAGAGATCCAGATCAGACACAAATAGCCTACACTTACAGTCTAAGCCGTTTATGGGTGACATCTGATGTCCACTGGACCACTGCCGTTGAGACGCTGTCTGAAATGTCTGCATCCCCTCCATCTAAGGCAACTACAATCTCTTTCTTTGATATTCTCTGGACAAGTCCAGTAGCCTCTGGGTTAGCTGTGATATCGCTTGTCTGATAAACAGCGACAATATGACCTGAAATGAATACAAATTTCCCAAATCTGCAATACAAAAGCACATACATCAGTCCAATTCTAATGCATCCAAAAAGCTCATTTCAAAATGCGTCGAACAGGCAAGCCAACTGTCGGATGGTGCTGAAGAACTATAAGTAAGTAAGTAAGTAACTTATACAGAGCAAGTTCAAAGATGGCTCCCCTCTTCTGTCATTTTTCTGGCGAAACAACTGTTTTTTTATATTTTGTTTTCTAAACTTTAAACTCCATGAGTTAAGGGTAAGAAGAGAAAGGTGAGCAAAATGGCAACTGGATTTTGGGCTGTTTGACCTATAGATGCTGTAGACACAAGGGAAGGGGCAGAACCCTTGTTCTGTCCTGGTGAACTTTTTTCTTCTTGATATGAAATATGAAACCCCACCAAGGGAAAGTCCAAGGAGCATTCTACAAAGCCAGACTCAACCCGTCCACAACGACGCTTGCAAACACCACCATCAGCCAAGAGGAAAAGAAGAATATATTCCTGTCCATCTTCGGACTTGTCAACTCCCTGAAGCTCAGCGAAGCAATCTAACCCCAGCCATGGAGAGCGACGATCAATGTCATAGCCGAGTAGAACATTGAAGAAAAGGCCGAAGTGGAGATCACCACTGTCCGAAACGGCCATAAACCTACCGCAGAAGAAAAAGAAGAGGCCGAAATGGAGCATTTGCTGTCCGTAGCGGTCCATTGTACTGAAGAAAGCCTTGATTTGCAACCGCAATCTCCAAGAAAACTTAAGAACAGTGACTGGATGACTTAGTCCTGTAATGACACACCCAGCCAAATTGACAAAAAAACATAAAGATATATGGTTTTCTTTACACGGTGCTAGAGGACTTTTTTCTAGGCTACCCAACTATTCCCCCCCCCCAAACCACCACAACAAATCCATACAGTAAAGTGACCCCTGTTCTTTTTCTATCCTCAATTTCTAGACCAACAGGTTTGTAGTGATTCTTCAATAAAGTAAGCTGATAACTGAGTCCAAGTAAATTATGTTTTCTAGTCAAGAACCCCTGTTTAACCAGGTGCCATGAAACAGATTCAGAGTGTTGGCAAACTTGGATACCTATTTATTTAGTGTATTTGGGTGCAGCAACAGAGCTCAAAACTAAAGTTGCATTACTTGTTTTGAGGCAGCAGAGGTCAAGCTTTAAGCTCTAAATATTGTATGTATTTACAAAATGATACCACAGTCAGAGCAGACCTATCAGTTAAGGTCCAGATGCTCTTTTGCTCCTATTTTTTGTAGGGTTGCCATCCTGCAGGTCAATATTTGAGAGATCCACCTCGATCCATACTTACACTCTTGGGTTGTTTTCAAATTTTCAGGTATCCTACACTAAAAGTATGCTTATTTGAACACCTCTCTCAATTTTTTGGTACCTTGGTTTTGTTTTCTTGCCTTTAAACTGGTCAAGGGAAGGGGAAATAACAAGTTTGATTTCAGCAGAATGAATTTGTGGCAAGTGCAAAGATTAGTGAGGATGATTGGCAGCTTGGAAGTGGCTTAGAAATTTTGGGCCTCTGGGCCTAAGAATTAATGAATGCCATTACAAAAGTAGTAGAGGTATGCGTATGTGAAGGTTTGTTGACTTTGAACTTTGCCATTTTCATGCACTTGCTTTAACTAAAGCTAACTACCAGTTAGCCAAAGTAGGTAATTAAGGGCCTCTGAAAACACCTGAATAGGTATTTTCGATCTTCATTCTACCTTTTAGCCTAAAACTGCACTGTTCACATTTAAGTACTGTTCAAATAAACATACCTCTACTGCAGAACCATTTTGCAGTGTCAAATACAGAAGTACTTCGCATTGGCATTATAGACTCACAGGTCCTGTGAGTCATCTGTGCTATCTCAGGAATGGGGGAAATCCTAATTTTGAGATAAAGAATTACAGGAGGGGTATCCAACCTGGAATTTACACACCCTCGAACCTGGCCTAAAAAGGTTGGAAGGAAATTTCCGTGTAGTTCTAAGAAGGTCCTAACTGTCAAGATTGAAACCCTCAGTGACCCAGGACCTGTTTTGGACTGCATAGAAATTTCCTTGTAAGTTTTTCAGGTCAAGTTCAAGGTCTTATACATTCGAGGTTGGATAGGCTACCCCTCCTGTCCTGTACCTCATAATTATGAAAATAGCCTGGATTGATTTGCTGAATCATGTGTTCTCCAGTTTAAATAAATTCTAATATTTTAATAACTTCTATATAACTTCTTGCCTTCCAGACCGGGGAAAAGTCAGGGATTACTGTTGTTAGTTAGTGAATAACAACAAGAACAAATAATCAGAAAGAACTTCTGTCTTTAGTCGCATGCAGTGACTATAAAAACCCCGACAAATCTGAGTGGACCCTAGAGGTATTTACTCTAGCTTTGAGCCGATGTTGATACCCGTTTACTCCTCTTCCGGCTTCACCGTTGCTTATTGCACAAGAAATATAGAAAGCGGCTAGCAGGACGCGTACTCTGCGCGCTGACCCAATCTGGAGCGCATCCATAGAACCAATCAGAGTTGACTTCTAGATTTCCTCTTTAGCGATTTAAAAGCGATTTAGCTATTTGTACAGTAGAGGTATGCTTATGTGAACGTTTGTTTACTTTGGAACGTCGCCGAAGTAAACAATTAAACCATACCAGGCACTCTTACAGCAAAATACTGGTCAGAAACATTAAATTTACATCAAGATTACCCACCTTTCATCAAGAGTTTGAATCTTTTGGGCTTTGTTTTCCTCTGATTCTTCTTACAAGATCAAAGGCCGTCCGAAGAACGGCACCTAATGTTCCGAAATAAGCTCATTTTTTTCAACAGGGGACGCTAGGCTAGATTAAGCGGACTGAACGACCCATGACGTGCAAGTGTTTTTTGTTGCGAGTCCGATCCAACAGATGGCTCTTTCCAAAGCTATTTACTTCGCTGATGATGAATCCGAACCAGCGAAAGGAAGAAGGAGAAGTTTTTAAATTGAAAGTTTTATTTAAAAAAAATTTTTAGTTGTTGTTTTGGGTCAAAAGGATTGCTGAAACATTAACTGTTCACTGATATCAAGTTTGTTATTTTTCCTTTCTGTTTGACTGTTTTAGAAACAAGAAACAAAGACAAGGTATGGAAAAATTTAGAGAGGTGTTCACATAGGGTGCCACTACTAGTAGGCGGACACGTCGTAATAAACGGACAAAGTACAACCTGACAGAATAAATCTGCCTAAACAACAACAAACCCTAAACTTTTCCTCTTCAGTTGACGTTAACCTCCACAGCATCGCCACACCATACAATTTCATGAGCAGAATTGATTAAACAAAACATATATAATGAAAATGACATTTTCTCACTCTTTTAATGACGTCACACTGTCCGCTGCTGTCCGCTTTTTACGTTGGTTATTTATCACTCGTCATTAATAGTCAATACTCAAAGTTATTATACCCTGTGATAATTATGATCAAAGATCTTTCAAGTTGTGATTCGTAGTTAGTTTCATAACTGTAATACACAATTTTTTAATCAATTCTGTCAGTGCATTCAAACCTTGTCTGCTATTCATGACGACGTGTCGGCTACATTTGACTCGTCACATTTCTTGGACGCTTAGTTTGACGAATGGAGGGACTTCACGTCGTAAGCTTTTGTGTTGGTTTGACAACACTGCCGGATTCCGACTTTTCATCATTGGCAGCCATTTTAAATTTGGAACAAAACGTGACCAAATACTCTGGGATAGCTTCAAATTTGATAGAGTTACAGAAGGTGAAAGAACTGGAAGTGAATTAACTGTCCGCCCGCTTACTGGTAGTGGCACCCTAACTCTAAGCATACCTCTACTGTAGTAGAGAGGGGGACCAACTCAATGACTTTTGTTGTCAATCTTTACCTATATAATAAGAATTTGAATGTTGTCTTTGATCTATCTAAGTAAACCCAAAAAACGCCATCTACGAAACAACATTAACTTTCGACTATTACAAGTGTTTCACAAAGATGTCTCTTGCTTGACATCTTTCTCACGGACAATACATATACTTCGACCTATGATGTCGATTGTGTCACATCTTTGGAGTTACAATTGTAGCAGATATCCTTAATGAAGTGTACTTGTTGACGACATTTAGAGTGCATGATTAATCAAGGTTCTTCTATGATGTTGTCTGGTTCACTGTATGGCCTTCCTCAATAAATACACTATTCCGAAAGATGTCTCTTGGGGGACCACATTTAAGACACAGCAATAGCAGTAATCCAGAATGACGCCAGCCAGTTGACAACATACACGCGCCCGTCTATGCATAGTTTGTTTTGAATGAAGACGCCCACGAGACCACATTAACGGCACTCCTATAGTAGTAATCCCGAATGACGCCAACCAGATGACCGCATTAGCGCGCCCGTCTATGCATAGTTGGTTTTGAATGAAGCCGACCACGAGACAACATTCGCGGCTCACTTTATATTCTCCTACAACGTAATATTACCGTTACATATTTTTGTACCCCAAAGGTTTTCTTCAGATACTATATACTCGCTAACACAATACATTTTTGTAAAGCATACAGGGTTCTTGTATGATGTGCTCTGGTTAACTGGATAACCTTTCCCTCAATAAATCCGCAATTCCGAAAGATGTCTCTTGGGAGACCACATTCATCCCACGACTATACTAGTAATCCCGAATGACGCAAACCAGATGACCGCATTCATGCGCCGTCTATGCATAGTTTGTTTTGAATGAAGCCGACCACGAGACCACATTAACGGCATTCCTATAGTAGTAATCCCGAATGACGCCAACCAGATGACCGCATTCACGCTCCCGTCTATGCATAGTTGGTTTTGAATGAAGCCGACCATGAAACAACATTCGCGGCTCACTTTATATTCTCCTACAACGTAATATTACCGTCACATAATTTTGTACCGCAAAGGTTGTGTTCAAGTACTATACTCTAGCTTATAAAATATATTTTTATGAAGTCTACAGGGTTCTTGTATGATGTGCTCTGGTTCACTGGATAACCTTTCCATCAATAAATCCGCAATTCCGAAAGATGTCTCTTGGGAGACCACATTCACCCCACATCTATTATAGTAATCCCGAATGACGCCAACCAGTTGACCACATTCACGCGCCCGTCTATGCATAGTTGGTTCTGAATGAAGCCGACCACTAGACAACATTCGCGGCTCACTTTATATTCTCCTACAACGTAATATTACCGTCACATAATTTTATACCCCAAAGGCTTGTTCAAGTAATATATACTCGCTAACAGAATATTTTTTTTTGTTAAGTATACAGGGTTCTTGTATGATGTGCTCTGGTTCACTGGATAACCTTTCCCTCAATAAATCCGCAATTCCGAAAGATGTCTCTTGGGAGACCACATTCACATCACATCTATAGTAGTAATCCCGAATGACGCCAACCAGTTGACCACATTCACGTGCCCGTCTATGCATAGTTGGTTTTGAATGAAGCCGACCACGAGACCACATTCACGGCACTGCTATAGTAGTAATCCCGAATGACGCCAACCAGATGACCGCATTCAAGCGCCCGTCTATACATAGTTGGTTTCGAATAATGCCAACCATGAGACAGTGTTGCCAGCCCCGATACACGATAATTCTCGAAGGGAATGAGATATTTTGATGAAAGTTGGTGTGAGGATTCCTTGGGTCAAGGGTAAGGTCGAGTTCATAGATGGGCTCTGTAGTCCTAAATTTGGGGGTGAGGAGGAGGTTCAAATTCAGGGGCAAACAAAATATTTATAAATATCTAGTCTGATAGTCGATTATAGGGTAAGAAGACATGCTGAACACGGTGATGAAAACCATTTTCGCGCCGGACAAGTAGTTCGTCGGGATCCGGCGAAAACCGGAAAATTTGTTAGAAGCAAAAGTTGTATTTGTAGGTGATTAGATGCCCGATTAAGGGGTAAGAAGATATGCTGAATCCGTACATGACAATCAGTTTTTAGCCGGATATGTAATTCGTCCAGAATCCGGCTGAAACCGGAAAATCTGTTGTAAGTTAAATTTGTATCTCAAGCTGATTAGATGTTGGATAAAGGGGTAAGGATATACGCTGAATTCGTTTTTGAGCTTTATTTTTCGCCAGACAAGTAGTTCCGGAATTTCGCCGAAACTGGAAAATTGGCGGAAGTAAGGCAGGATCGTTTTGATCGGTTTCGTCAAAATAGATATTACTTATAGGGGTAAACACACATGCTGAATCCATATCTGATCTTGGTTTTCTCAGATAATCGGCTGTTTGACCTTAATCTGTTTCTAAATTTTAGGAGTAAAAATGTTCCATTTTTTATTGAAATAAAACAAAGAAAATCATGCTTCGTACTTTTTGTGGCTACTCCTTCATCCCTCAGTGACGTTAACTAATCTATTTTTACCAACTTTTAAATCATTTACGTCACTTAACTTTTACTAATAAAGCCCGTAATACATTTACTATTTTTCCCCCCAAGAAATGAATATAAAATATAAGATTATTCTAGATTTATCATTCAAATCTTTTAAATTCCTACTAAAACAAGAGCTGGAAGCTCATATGGCACTTGCAAGGCTTGTAAGAGGAAGAAAGTAGGAATTCGTAAATTCTTGGGTTTGTTGTGATCATTTGTAAGCAAAACCCTTGAGATAAGAATGATCATGGGAAATCACGAGAATGTATCGTTTGGTAATGCATTTGGCTGTGCGCACTTTAAGGGCGCTAGAAATTCATCTGTAACCGAAACTCTTGAAGCAGAAATGATTATGAGCCCATCGGGAGCACGAAAATGTATATTTTACTCAAAAGTATTGTTTGTACTTTATAAAGGAATTCAGTTGTAAGCACAATCCTTGAGGCAAAACTGATCATCGGCTCATAGGGATCACGAAAATGTTTATTTTGCTTAAAAGTATTTTTTGTACTTTGCGGCTAGGATTAATACTTTAAGGGATAGTCCGATCGGGGAAATGACAATTTCTAAGCCAATCTTGTCAAGTGTCTAATTTCCAAGCCAAGTTTCATCGTCCTAGCACATCTGGAAGTGCCTTGATTCGCATTCACCGGAATTCCGGACCCCCTCCAACTCCCCCAGTAGTGCCCGAACCCGGCCCGGTTCTGTCACTGATGTATCTAGGGCTTGTGCTTGTTCTTCCAACTAAGTCTCATCCCAATTGCTCCATTCTAAGCGTGTCACAAGATTTCCGGTTCTCCCCTCCAGCTCCTCCCCCCAACATTCATCGGATCACATCCGGACTTTAAATAGGACATTTGAGACATGAGGTCTTTCCAAATATCAAGTTTCATTAAGATCCAATCACCCGTTCAAAAGTTATATGCATACCATAAGGTTCAGGGTTCTCCCTCCTTCCACTCCCCCACGATGGTCGGATCAGGGAACTTACTATTTCTAAGCCAATCATGTCAAGTCTCTGATTTTCAAGCCAAGTTTCATCGTCCTACCAAATATCGTCCTAGCACGTCTGGAAGTAGGCTACCTGAGCTTGCGATCACCGGAATTCCGGACCCCTCTAACTCTCCCACAGTGCCCGAATCCGGCCCGGTTCTGTCACTGATGTGCATAGGTCTTTTGCTTGTTCTTCAAAGTTTCATTCCGATCGCTCCAGTCCAAGCGTGTCACAAGGTTTCCGGTCCCCATTCCAACCCCCCCACCTTCATCGGATTCGGTCCGGACTTGAACTGAGACATGACATCTTTCCAAATATCAAGTTTCATTAAGATCCGATCACCCGTTCGAAAGTTATGCATGCCACTAAATTCCAGATTCCGGCTCCCCTCTCTCCCCCCACGATGGTCGGATCGGGGAAGTGACTATTTCAAAGTTAGTTTGGTCGGGTTTGGCCAAGTTTCATCGTCCTGGCACATCTGCAAGTACACTAACTCGCCATCAGCGCACCGACCGACCGACGGAAAAGTGATCGGTATGTGGCACTTGGCCGGAAGGCAAGTGCCATAAAAAAAATAACACTTCCTTTTTCGCCCAATCATCATTCACACATACCCATTATTCATCACAACACTTATCTTCTTCTCTTCCAAAACACGCCCTCAACATACATTTCCCTCTCACCTCTTTCAATAACAACCTCTTTCAATACTTCCAACCAAACCCCCGCTCTGCCAGCTCAAGAGGTGCCCTTCCCCCTCTAGGGCACCTCTAACACGGCTTTTAACTTTCCCAAAAACAACAACGTTACTCTGCCCTGGCTGACCCCTATCATTCCACACGCTTACCAAACAAACGCCCTTCCACCCCCACAGTCCAGTTTACCCCATAATCCTTGAAACGTTTTCCCTTTACACCATACTAGGGAAAAAGTTTCAATTCAGAAATTTAAATAATCTTACAATCCCCCACACTCGTCCATCCACACTTATTCATCAATTCGGTCATTCGAGGAGTCTGGCGAAGACAACCTAATTGTCCGGATCAAATTGATTTTTGGGATCCTACTGAAGCCTTTGGTCTTGTTTCACAAGTCAGCTGACTATCACGCGACCTAGGTGTGCCAACAATTGCTCGACACTCACCCACCGCTGGCCTCCGCAATGCAAGTTTACCTGAGATACTAGAAGGGTCGTATTGGCTACACGTAATTAGCTTGCGCAGGCCAGCATGACAACAGAAGAAGTTGTGTTTTGGAAGGGTCGTTATTTAGCACGTGCGTTGGGGGAGTTTGTGGAAGATAGAGTGAGGGGTCAGGAACTCCATACAGACTTTTTGAGCAAACGAGGGACTAATGCTGTTGAACAGTTATGGAAGTTAAGCAGCAAGAACAAGCCTGTTTTGCAACGACCATCAACGGGATGTTTACTGGATAGGCTACGTCGATAGGAAACATATTTGAGTGCCGTTCACAAAGAGGACCTGACGAGACCTACGGTCCCTACGGAGAGTCGCCTACTTCTGTAACGTAACATAACATCAACAGGGTACCAACGTAACATCAACAGCAAATACTGAGTTTGCCAGATTCGAATACCAGTGACAGCTAGACAAGCAAGCCGAACGCAACATAAGAAAAGAAGAAGCGAAAAATTAACGATGTCTACTTGACAAGCTAGAGGAGATTAGAAAGCAGGAGCCTGAGCACAATTCGTTAAAGGACCCGTCGCATCTGCAATGCCGATGCAACGTACTTAATTAACCTCTCCATACATTCCCCATCACTGTGATTCTACATCAGTGAACCTCTATGAATTTTTTTTTTTTTATCATTTTCTTCAGCACCTAGGCCCTTTGGCAGTGCGTCATAAACTTTTTCGTTCATTCATTCGTTCTTAAACCAGATGACACAAATTCAATATCTCATCGGACGCGTCATGCAGGCCCGACTATGCATAGCCGGCCCGTGAATGTAGTCATCTGGTCGGCGACGTTGGCGTTGTTCGGAATTACTGACGCAAGCAGTGCCACTAATGCCGTCTCCTAGGATACTTCTTTTTCATAATTGCGTATTTATTGAGGAAAGTCTATCGTGTGACATAGAGCACATCTTACAAGAACCCGGTAGACTTTATGAAGAACAGAATAGGCTATGAGAACATTAATTATTTGAATATAAGCATTTAAGCATTAATTATGTTACAGTACTATTTTGTTGGAATGGTTTAAAAGGTTATCCTTTAGGTTAAAAAATTACGTGACGGTTTTATTACGTTGAAAGGGATTATAAAGCTTCAGATAAAAATTTGACTTACAACAAATTTTCCGGTTTCAGCCGGATTCCGGACGAACTACTTGTCCGGCGCGAAAATGGTTTTCATCACCGTGTTCAGCATGTCTTCTTACCCCATAATCTACTATCAGACTAGATGTTTATAAATAGTTTGTTTGCCCCTGAATTTGAACCTCCTCCTCACCCCAAATGTAGGGCTGCAGAGCCCATCTATGAACTCGACTTTACCCTTGACCCAAGGAATCCTCACATCAACTTTCATCAAAATATCTCATTCCCTTCGAGAGTTATCGTGTTTCGTTTGTGGCAACAATGTCTCATGGTTGGCATTATTCGAAACCAACTATGCATAGACGGGAGCGTGAATGCGGTCATCTGGTTGGCGTCATTCGGGATTACTTATATAACAGTGCTAATGTTGTCTCCCGCGAGACATTTTTCTGAATAGCGGATTTATTGAGGGAAAGGCCATCCAGTGAACCAGATCACATCATACAAGAACCCTGTAGGCTTCATAAAAATATATTCTATTAACGAGTATGTATTATTTGAACAAAATAAATTATGAGACGGAATATTACGTTAATAGGACTTTTAAAGTGAGCCGCCAATGTTGTATCGTGGTCGGCTTCATTCAATACCAGCTATGCATAGACGGGCGCGGGAATGCAGTCATCTGGTTGGCGTCATTCGGGATTACTTGTATAGCAGTGCCGTGGATGCTGTCTCCCGTGAGACATCTTTCGGAATTGCGGATTTATTGATGGAAAGGTTATCCAGTGAACCAGAGCACATCATACAAGAACCCTGTAGACTTCATAAAAATATATTTTATTAGCTAGAGTATAGTACTTGAACACAACCTTTGCGGCATAAAATTATGTGACGGTAATATTACGTTGTAGGAGAATATAAAGTGAGCCGCGAATGTTGTCTCGTGGTCGGCTTCATTCGAAACAAACCATGCATAGACGGGCGCGTGAATGCGGTCATCTGGTTGGCGTCATTCGGGATTACTACTATAGGAATGCCGTTAATGTGGTCTCGTGGTCGGCTTCATTCAAAACAAACTATGCATAGACGGACGCGTGAATGTGGCCATCTGGTTGACGTCATTCGGATTACATATACGCAGTGCCACATTTCACCTATTTATGGAGTGATAACGAATGTGGTCTTTTGCATGACAGCATTTGGAGCCACTAATACAATAGAAAAAATCTAAGATGCCAAGCACTAGGAAACATCTAACTTTGACAATACATAGACCATATTGTAAAGATGTCAATCACTTGACATCATTCCGAATCACTTAATTAGTCTACCACAACATAACTTCTTTTATATAAGTAGTTCTAAATTTTCAATGTGGTCATGCGATGCGGTCCCAGTAGAGAGGTAACAAAATGTTATGTGGCGCGAAGCTAAACACTTCCACTTGTTTGCCTCTTGAGTCAGCCGTATTTTACTCAACTCAGCATGTTTGTATGACAGAGATAGGGAGACAGCAGTTCTGTCTTGTTATTTGTTCTTGATTGATAGCAACAAGCTTACCTTGTTTTGCAAATAATAAATAATAATTAACTTAAATAAAATGTGAAATTCTAGTTCAAAATCTCACCATTTGAAAGAGTTGAGGTTGGTAGCTCCCCAGTCTGCCCCATAGGTTGCAAAGTAAGGAAGACCCTTCCAAGAAGGCCTGTCCGTCTCTCACTGACAGTCAATTTGGTAACAGCTATACCATTTTTTTGCAACTCACGAAGGCTGCTAAATGATCTTATTTTCTTCGCTTCTTCTATTTCAGCATCTTTCTCGAGCTGAAGTAGCCGCAACTGTTTTTCAATAAAGGCTTCGCACATTTTGGGAGATTTTCAAATTTCCCGGTGGGCTAAGGATGATCGACAAAACGTTCCTCTTCTTCTTCTTCTGTAATCTGCGTTATGTTGCCTCTATGGCTAATGATCTCTTATATTTTGCGTGGCAGTTTTGAAAGTGCTCTAACGTGGCCATCCCACTTCATCATGAGTAAGAAGGAAGCATCTGCAGTTGATGGTGTTTTAAAGTATCTGAATACACAGAATAGACCATACAGCGTGAATGATATGGTTCAGAACTTACATAAAGAATTTGGGAAGACAGCAATTCAGAAGGCTGTGGATTTGCTTGTTTTAGTGAGTTTTCATTTTGCCAATTTTGGTTTGGATTAGGGCGAGGAAAGAGATAAGATATTTATGTGAATGATACCATCTCATGCTATGCTTTGGTGAAGTTTGGTGTGGAAGTTTGAAAGATTTCTGGAAATGATGTAGAGAAAATATTGACTAGGGTGCCACTACCAGTAAGCGGACAGTTAATTCACTTCCAGTTCTTTCACCTTCTGTAACTCCATCAGATTTCAAGCTATCCCAGAGTATTTGGTCACGTTTTGTTCCTAATTTAAAATGGCCGCCAATGATGAAACGCCGGAATCCGGCAGTGTTGTCAAACGAACACAAAAGCTTACGACGCAAAGTCCGTACATTCGTCAAATTAAGCGTCCAAAAAAACTGACGAGTCAAATAGAGCGGACATGTCGTCATGAATAGCGGACAAGTTTTGAATGCACTCACAGAATTGATTAAAAAATTGTGTATTACAGTATGAAACTAACTACAAATCACAACTTGAAAGATCTTTGATCATAATTATCACAGGGTATAATAACTTTGAGTATTGACTATTAATGACGAGTGATAAATAACCGACGTAAAAAGCGGACAGTGTGATGTCATTAAAAGAGTGAGAAGATGTCATTTTCATTATTTATATTTTGTTCAAGCAATTCTGCTCATGAAATTGTGTGGCGTGGCAATGCTGTGGAGGTTAACGTCAACTGAAGAAGAAAAGTTTAGGGTTTGTTATTGTTTAGGCAGATTTATCCTGTCAGGTTGTACTTTGTCCGCTTTTTACGTCGTGTCCGCCTACTAGTAGCGGCACCCTAGCCTCAGATGGCTCAGACTAGCCTAGGCTAGCATTAAGTATTTAAGTTGATTCTGAGTCTGAGTTGATTGAGTCTGAGATGTGTCTGTTTTGTTTTATCCACATTTTTACATTTCAGTCAGAACTCATTCGGTCAGAACTTTTATCATCCTGTTGTGGCTGTGCAGTAGTAGGACAGAAAGTCTGGCCATAAGTGGCATAAGGTGCATGTAAGGCGCCCATTCTCTTGCTTTCTTCCAATTCGCAATTGATGAAAAATATCACTGTAAAACACAATCGATGAAAGCGTCACTCTGTAAACACAGTTGATGCAAACATTACTCACTCTACCACTTTTTATTGCGCTTTTAGCAACTTAAAAGCTGTCCAGTCTTCCTATCAGTTATAGGTACCTGGACAAACATTTCAGGTGAGCTTTTCTCATTACACCATGCAGATCAACATTCAGAGAGTCTAATGCTTCCAGGACTTGCCTTGTCCAAGCTGGGCAGTCTTGGACCAAGTCTGTATTTGTCTCTTTGTTCATTCTACACTGGATAGATAATGGAAATTGAGCTTTTCCTGTGATTAAATTATGTTTTCCTAGGTTTCCTGTTCCAGTAACAACCTGTATGATTCTCCTGATTTCATCTTTTTTCATGGCAATTAACATTCTTCTCATTGCATGTGGGTAATAAATTTTGAATTGCTCGACAGTCCACTAGTTTTTCATATGTTTCATTTACCTTCCTAATCATTCACTCCCGGCTTTCTGTTTTCCACCTATTCTCTGAGATGGGAATACAAGGTTCAGGTTCAACCGTAACTGCCTTGGTAGCTTCTTTAGCTCGTACAACAGCTTCCTCGGTTCCTGGGATACCAGGGTGTTCTGGGACCAACATCAAAGTGATTTGACTTCTATTGTTTGTAAAAGCATTAATCTTGTAAATCTTGTTAAAGGGTTTCACAAACCCCTATTTTGTTTGAAGATAGATAGTAGGCTATTATTTGTTTGTGTTTTTTTTCGGCAATATGCTTTTGATTTTTGTTTACTGAATCCACTATATGAATTTGATTGTAATTCAGCTGCTTTGACACCATTTTGCATTTTAAGATGTAGGAATAAATTCTCACAGGCCCAGTTCCTTACGCTCACACATAATTATTTTCAGGACAAAAAGATCAAAGAAAAGACATATGGCAAACAAAAAGTGTATTGTGCAGACCAGAGCCAATTCCCAACCGTAGATGAAAAAGAATTGCAGGGAATGGAAGCACAGATTTCAAAATTAACTCAAGATTTGAAGTCGGCTGAAGATCAAGTTAGATTCCTTGAAGCTCAGTTGAAAGATATCAGCTCTTCCGTGACCACTGGTGAGGCCAAGAAGCAATTAGGAGAGGTAAGGACTGTCATCATCAGTTTACTCCCTGCAGAACAATATGAACAAATTAAGTTTAAATATCATGCTCCTTGGTCTCCTCCAGCCCCATTGGTAAGCCGTGTTGGAAATGGAGATGTTCAGGCCAAGGTAATTAATTAACATGTTGGCCAGTTGGTAGAATATAAGACGAAAGTATCAGGTGAAAATTTTGCTTTAAGAAGGAAAGAATTCAGAGCAATTCTTTCCTACTGGCTCCAAGCTAAATAATCATCGCACTTCACTTGCTAATTTGGACTAGAAGTTATTGGTGAGATATCCGTGCCCATATTATGGGTCTCGCTGAGGTGTGAGTGAGAATAGGTTTTGGATTTTATGGCTTTGTTCTTAGTGTGTTTGTGGCTGGTTATCATATGACAAGAGATTTGACAGTCGGGCCATTAATGACTGGTTTTAGTAGAACTGTCAATCTTTGAGACAACCAGAATTTACAGGGATGGAAAATTGTGCCTTGAGACTTGCTTGAGAACAGCCCAAACTCGGCGGAGATTCTAATTACGCGACGTGTGATACCGGTGATACGTACTACACGAAAAGCCAATAAATGTATTCTGTTGGTCACACTCCACAAGTGAATTTCACGACTAAAGATTGTATTTTTGTTGGCATTTTGTTCCTTTATTGTTTTCGTTGTTAGTAGGATCTGTGAAGTTTGTTTCATCTTAAAGTGTCTAAGATAAACCCCCATTAGTGTATTTTACAGATCAGTGTTCCTATTTTTATTTTGGATTTCACTTGTTGGCGGGGTTATGCAAAATTTGGTACCATTTCACAACCCCCAGAGATACCTCCGGCTTTTTTAAGGAATATAACAAGAGTCATTTAAATCAAAGTTTTGCTAAACACACATGGAGAAATCAGGGTCGGGGCACAGTATCTCATACCAGTTTTTGTAACCAGCAAAGCCTATCACGACCCTTTGGCTATTCTCTAAACCTTGTCAGTAGCCCTGAAAATCAAAACCATTCGAGACCAACAGTATGACACCTGTAATCCGGGGAAGGGGAGAGCCTTTTGAAGGCTGAGGTAGAGCCGACGCACCCCGGATATAGCTAGTTGCCCATTGGTGATGTAAAAATAAAGATAAAGTTGTCCCCAGGTCGCTTCTGAGGTTAAACGTCTAGAAAAAAAGCTGAAGGAGCTCTCGGAAACTCAAGTTCAGATCCCGAAAGAAGATCAGGAGCGCATACAGAAAGAAAATGTTACTGCTGTCAAAGAATGGAGGAAAAGAAAGAGAATGTGTATGGAGATGGCGAACTCGATCCTGGAGAATTATCCAAAACCCAAAAAGACACTTTTGGAGGAAATGGGTATTGATGACGACGAAGAATATGGGGTAGTTCTGCCCAGGTGAAAAATCCGGTAATGTGATATTTTGTGTTCTTTTTATAACGTAAGTTATTTTGTGTGATTTTTTTTAACGTAATTTGTACGGTCTACCGAAGCTGTTTCAGATGTCTTAGAGGGACTTTTAGTGTTTCGCACTGCGGAGACAAGGGTCCGTTGTCATACTTGGATCACAGGGCTGGTAGTTACACAGACTTGTAGTGGATTTTCTTAAGGCACAACTCTTACTAGAAATGATCTTCCACGAGGAAGTAGCTCAAAAATATTGTTTTTCGAAAATACTATTACTTTCCATATGTAATTAGCGATTGTATTGTCTTGTTAGCGCATGTCGACTCTATCCAACCTTTCCGCAATTTGACTTGGCGTCTGGACGCAAAATATTTGAGAACTGAACGCTCCGTGGTTATGAAGTGGGAAATCAAACAAAACAAAGAAGTCTAAATCAGAATAGACCTGATGGACTACCATTTATCCCGAAGTGAAAAACAAGATTACGTGCGAAATAGTTGTCCGCGGACCTTGAAGCTTACGACGAAGTTTGCGTTGCGTAACTGGCAAATGTATGCAAATTAAAGAGCGATTCTGGCGTTCTCTTGGATTCGCTTTTCGAAAAGCAAAGTGAGAATCCGCCGAGTGCAAGGAACTGAAAATCATTGCGCTTTGAAACTTCTCGCTGACATACCAAAATCACTCTCCAATCCTGTAGTGGATTCACTTGCCGCGTCACTTTCCAAATTAGAGGGCGATCCTGGCGATCTCTTGGATTCGCATTCCGAAAAGCAAAGTGAGAATCCGCCGAGTGCAAGAACAAACGGAAAGTCGTTGCGCCTCAGTTGCACCTTTACAACTTCTCGCTGACTTGCCGAAATCACTTTCCACTCTCGAAGTGGATTCGCTTTCCAAGTCGCTCGCGGAAACTAGCGGAGGGCGAGAACCGCTCTGGAAAGCGAAGCGAGTTTTAGCCGAAGTCGCAAAAACAGCCGGCGCATAAGCTCGCGGAGCTTTCCAGACCGCCAGAATCGCCCTTAGCGGAGTGCAAGAGCAACTCTGGAAATATATTTGACAGTGCGAAACGGATAAGTCAGCTGAAATTTATTGGAGCTATATTTCGGCCCTTCTTGGCAAGGGTCCTCTTCAGGCTCAAAGCCGCTCAAGATGGAAAAAACTAAACTTGTGATAACAAAACTGAAAACTCTGGAAAGCGAAGCGAGTTTTAGCCGAAGTCGTAAAAACAGCTGGCGCATTAACTAGCGGAGCTTTCCAGGTCGTCAGAATCGCCCTTAAGCACGCGGGGTTTTGAGGCTGAATCATTAGCAATGACACGGCATGAATATTTCGAGTTCTAAACCACAAGAAAACAACCAAGAAACCAACGAAAATGGTTTACGAAATGATCTATTTGAGTTCTGTCCGGTTTTCCTTTCCTGATATCCATTTAGACATATCTGTAAAGTTGTGAATTTGACCGAGACTCTCATCGTGTTTTCCGAGGTGTTTTCTTCGTTCTGTGTCATTTCTTTTCTCAGCTCGAATGGTTGCTTGTGACTAATTCCGGTATATCCACCTACTCCAGATCACAGAGCCCACTTTTTGGCAGGCTTTTGCAAATTTTGAGAACGTTTTGCGACCCCCTTCTCCATCACCGTCTCTTTTTGAGATGACCTGTCCGGACACATCCGGTGATTTTGCTGACATTATATTCAAGAACCCCATGTGGGAATCGCATGCTTGTCTTGAATCTCGTAAAACACGATGCCGTAAACCCTTTGGCAACCCTCAACCGAGCCCTAAACCCCTCGTAATTAGCCAGAGCGAAAACATTCCTCCGAAACTGACTTGATGATCTTATCCATCTAATCGATAATAACTTCTTTACGACCCTTGTAAGGGTAATAATGATCATGAAGGCCCACAGGTTTTTCACCAATCTTTAATATTTTAAAATTTCCCCCTTCAAATATCTCTTGCGAGTACTTGCGACAACCTTCAGATTTCAGAATCTTGGGTGTTTGCGGCAACAAGCCTTCACGGTACCAGAAGTCTGTAGTTGCGTTTTTCGAAGTTTTGTTCGCCGTTGGCTTGGCCGGTTGCTTATTTTCCGTTTTCATACGCCGTCGTCATACCCAGACGCCCCAGAATCTGGGGTCCGGATTATGTGAAGACGGTCCCAAACAGAAATCAAATCAAATGTCTCTTCAACAGTGCACTTTTGGGCATTTTTCAGCACTTTTGTCATTTTCTTAGATTTTACCACCTCAACACAATTTCTCCAAGTCAAATGAAAACTACTTTCAAAATTCCTGCTTCTTTTCACCCATAATCCGGGAATCTGGTAGATTTTTCTGCCAGATTCCCGAACGCGTCCGGGGTGCTTTTAGATCTGTCTTCACTACCCATACCGATATCGAAGAAAACGGGAACCCAGAATCCGGGCGAAAAATCTGGGTAGTGAAGCCCGACCTTTAATTGGTAATTCTTCTGGATACCATGGGAATGGTGACAGACCGATGACTATGACACCCCTCCTCATTCCTGAAAGGGGAGGGGGGCACCCCGGATCCAGGGCAGCGAAAACATAATCCGGAAGGTGAAGCCTGTTATACGGCAGATTTATCTGAATTGTTACACTCTGCTCACTGCTGGAGCACAAGAGCAGGGCTTCCACTTCTAGGGAGATTACCCTATTTTAGGGGAAAATCACTTCTTTTAGGGACACTTATTTTGAATCTAGGGACAGTCTTCTGACACCTAGCCGCACCTATCATCACAGCATAGCATTGGTTGCTATGCTCAAGTGCTAGTTCATCTGGTCAACCTATGCTTCAAGCACAGATCTTTAACTGAAACGATGAAAACTGCTCGAGTTATTCCCCTACTTAAAGGAGGAAACAAGCAAGCTCCTTCTAATTATCGACCTACTTCCTTTGTGTCCGCTTTTAGCAAAGTTATTGAGAAGTGTATATATAACAGTTTTTTCAGCCCATTTCAATTCGGATTCAGGTCTTCAGATTCTACAGAACCAGAACAGGCAATATTAAAGCTAACCCAGTTCTTGAATGATGCCATGGATAAAGGTCTGCTACCTGCAACAATATTCGTGGACATAAAAAAAAGCCTTCGACACTATTTCTAGTAAAAGATGTTATATGTTATCGTTATCTCAAGTAAAAAACAACAATTTGATGCTGCGCTGTGCTTTTCATGTAAATTCTGTGGAAATCTAGGGCAAAATATCATTGTTTCTAGGGAGAAAAATAGGGAGAAATCAGACCTAAACACGAGGAATTTTAGGGAAAATTGGTATGAAAATAGGGAAAATTGAAATCGAAAAGTGGAAGCACTGCACAAGAGACCCCTCCCGCGTCTGTCCTCAGAATACGCAATCAGCCTAGTTCATCAAGGTCCAACCCATCTATTGGTCTGTCAAAATAATGTCGCGTCGCGCCAGTCGGTATTTCTTGGTATCCGTTTGGTTCAGCGTATGTACGACGTTGGACGTCTATTGCGTTGTACAGACCGAAAGGCTTGCAAATAACCGACTGATTTCTTATTGACAACATGAGTAAAACGGTGCTTATTACTGGATGCCACCGAGGAATTGGACTCGGTTTGGTGAATCAGTATTTAAAAGAAGGATATAAGGTAAGCCCGCGCTTTGTTCGTCTTTTCGTTGTTAGCAAGTCTGATAGAAAGTCATGTTCCCCGGTGGGTTGCTCACTTGGTGGGTACCACTGTAAATCCTCTCGGGAGCACTTGCTGTACACATATATTGAGAGTGAGCAACCCATCGGTTGGTTCACAACGAATTGCCGTTTTCGGACGCTTTCCTAAAAAGTATTCAAAGATTTCTTTTACAAAAATGTGCAGACAAAAAATGTAGTTGTTATGTCGACTGGATTTAGAAAGGCGACAAGATCCTGCCACCAAGAACCGCTGTAGCTCGGGCTTTTATTTATTACTATTTTAAGCCTACTGTGGGGTACATTCGATAAGTAGAGCAGAGAAACAAAAACCAGAAGAAATCCGTAAAGGAAGTTTGGAAGATGTGAAATATGTATTGTTTTGTGAAAAATGATAAGATGTGTCTGTGGTTGAAACCGACTCCACTTCGTATTTCAAGATACCAAGCAAGATACCTGTAAAGTTTTTACTTTCATTAGTTCCGTAGACAAGGACAAAGCTACAGATGCATTCATTCACCTTCTGGTAGTCAGCTTTTTATTGTCCAGGGTTTGATGTTACCTCTCTGATTATCGCCTGTCAGATACAATAGCATCAAGACGCCAGAGTTCTGGAACTCCTTACGTGAACTGAATGACTAGTCGGCAGTAGGATTTGTGTGGGGCTGGAACAGCCCATCCAAACGAATATTTTGCAAACCGTTTTTGTTTTATTTTCTCCTTGCTCTAGTTTTCTTGGCACGGCACCTAAAATATTTCCTCGTTTTGATAGCGGTTTGTCTTAGCAATAAAGTAATCCACTTAGTTTGTCTTATTATATATCCTGTTGGGAGTTAATTTTACTCAATTGATGTCATTTCTTCAGGTTGTCGCCACAGCCCGTAACTTAGATGAAGCCGGGGACCTGAAAAATTGTCTAAAAAATGCAGGAGAGGACCCGCCGATCCGATTGGACGTCACCGATGACGTATCGATAAATGACGCTGCGAGAGCAACTCGTGAACGGATCGACAAGTTGGATATTCTGATTAACAATGCAGGTAAATGCGAGTTTTTTTTTTCTCTGTAATATCGTCAATAGAGAAAGAGGTGGTTTACAAAATCACCACGATCTTGTTGCCCACTCTCACAATGTCCACGCTCAGAATGCCCACGATCAAAAGAAAATGCTGAGATTCAAAAGGGCCACGATCATAATTCCCAGAGTCGTGGGCCTAAATAGATCTGACTTATATGGGGGTAAACACGCACGCTGAATCCATATCTGAACTTCGATCCTGTTGAATCTGGACTAAATGCATGCGTGTTAGGTCTATGCCTTAACGTTCAGGTTGCTTAGTTGCTCCCTGAGTCATTAAATGCCGCATTCCCTTGTGCTGCATCGTCTTTGTGAAAGGTCTTGATAAATAAGCTTCTAATTGCAATCTGACCCGAGATTTTAAGTCGTTTCCATTTGTATAGTCCTCGGAAATCAGCACTGTTTTAACTTCCCGCCTTTTCTGATTGCTTCATCACTTTTGCTCTCGAGGTAACACTTAGAGCGCATTCTGTCCTTCTTACCGTAGGTACTATTCAGTTCAATTCAGCCAATCACGGTGCAGAGATCCATAGTTACCACGCTTACTATGATCCCGATAGAACTTCTGTTTTTAGTCGCATGCAGCGACTCTGAAACCCCGACAAACCGAGCGGAGCTAGAGGTATTTACGCTGGCTGTGAGCTAATATTGATACCGTTTACTCCTCTTCCGTCTTCGCCGTTGCTTATCGCACAAGAAATGCTGAAGGGGGTGTACCCCGCGCGCTGACCCGCTCTGGAGCAAGTCCATAGAACCAATCAGCTCTAACTTCTCCTTTTCCTCAACGGTGGTTCACAGCGATTTAGCTATTTGGGAGAGGTAACGAAACGTGGTGTGGCGCGAAGCTACTAACCTCTGCTCGTTCAAAGTGGACAGGGTATGAGGACTCGACTCCACATAGTCATATTACAGAGATAGGGAGATGGAAGTTCTGTCAGACTATTTGTTCTTGCTAATAGTTACTATTTCGAGAAGGTTGGAACGGTCAGCATAGTACCTTTCCGTGGGGTTGGAACGGAAATAGTAACTAATACTTACTATTGTTAGAAGGGTGAATACGATCTTAAAACTAAGCTCCACCCCCGGTAAATAAGATCGCCAAAAAATAAAACGATCCAGCTTGCTGATATCGAGGTTATGCGAGTTCTTAATTCTCCCCTTATTTATTCTTGGTGGTATGATTGACCTCCTTTATGATGTGATGTCAGGGCTCCTAATAATTTGTCTTGTGCAGGAATCACGACAAAGAATCATCCGGACGATAAAGCGCTCAGCATCGTTCGCAAGGAAATGCTTTCAGTCTATGACACGGATGTGATTGGTGCGTTGTGCGTTACCAAGGCATTCTGCCCGCTGATGGAAAATAGCGACGTAAAGAAGGTAAGATCGCCTCCCCTTTTTCTGCTTCCTACTGCACAGTAGGAGCCTTGTTAATAACGAGGGGGATGTTGTGAGGTTCATTGTAAGCTGATGATGTAAAGAGGGATTGCACCCTACCTGACGAAAATGGAAAAAGGCACAATAATAAAAGCGTTATCAAAATAAAAAACGCCCGGGCGTTATTTATTTTGATAACGCCCGGCCAGCCATGCCATATCAAGTGAAAACGCACGGTTGGAATTTTTTTCTTTTAACATCAGAGGGATACCAGAAAATTAAAACAAATGTACTAGTGTTATAATCATTATCGCCCTTGCTTTTCTTCGGGCGATAGCGGAAAATTTGGCCCTTGGGCAGCATGATGGGCAGATATCACCCTCGCTGCGCTCGGGCGATATCAGCCTATCACCCTCAGCAAGGGCGATAATATATAATAACATTGCGAGGTATAGGACTTACAACTTCGAGACCAAATTGTGGGCGTTTCGTTGACATTCTAAGTATTTAAAAATCATTTTTTCGATTCTTTATTGATTGATAAGATGTAGGTTTAGAAAAAAAGTTAAATCGAAAACGTGCTTTAGACGGCTTCAAACTCTTTACGAACTACGGAAATTTGCGTAATGTTGGTCGGTTTTTGGGATCCCAAAACGTAAATGGAGGGATACCTATGACATCGCAAAAGTTGTCCGTCTGTCTGTGAGCAGGATAACTCTCGAATGGGTTGAGATATTTTGTTCAAACTTGGCACGAAGACTCTTTGGGTCAAAGTACAGGTCCCGTTCGAAGATGGGCTCTGTAGCCCTAAATTTAAGGGTGTGGGGAGGGGTTTCAAATTAAGGGGCCACATTTTTTTTTTTTAGAGCTATCGAGATAGTTGATTAAAGGGTAAGGAGACATGCTGAAAGCTATTTTCTTGCCGGACAAGTAGTTCACCCGGAGTCGGGCAAGAGCCGGACACAAAATTTGTCGACCAGTTTTCGGCCATAGCAGTCCCTACCCCTTTACTCACGCCAGCGAAAGCTCTGCGATTGGATGACGACATTATTTGCTTAAAGTATGAACGTCGGAGAGACCTAGTGTAATCGATGGTCGAAGGGGTTCATGAGGATTCACTGGCAAAGTACATATCATGTTCGTAGATGGGTCCTTTAGTCCTATATTTAGAGGCAGAGGAGGGTTTCCATCGAAACCTTTGGTCTTGTTCATCTTTGCACCGTAGCCGACCAGTAGGATGCGAGACGCAATTTTTTATGGCACTTGAGCTTACTCAAGTGCCATATAGCGATCGTAATGTCTGTCGGTCCGTCGGTCTGTCCGCATTTTGCTAGTTTGGGCACTTCCACATGACCTAGGACGATAAAACTTGGCACGCGTATCAGGGACCCGACCGGATTAACTTAAAAATAATCACTTCCCCGATCCCACCATCATTGGGGGAGTGGCGGGATGGGGAATCCGGAAATTAGCAACATTCATAACTTTGAAACGGATAATCGGGCGTGCATTAAACTTGACAGGTATCAAGAACAAGTGTCTTGGATGTTCACTGTCAAATTCGGATCGGATCCGATAATTTGGCGGGGAGCTGGAGGGGGACACCGGAAATCTCTTGAAACGCTTTATCTAGTTTGTGTCAAACCCCTACCCCACACTTGTAAAGCTCTGCGCGGATGAGTAATGCTTTGCTCAAATCTTTGGGTGTTCGGAGAGAGCTTGTCTACTTACGAAGGTCGAAGGGGTTGGGATATGTACCGGTAGTTGAATGTTAGTAGGGGTTGATATAGATTAGGGGGCGCTAGGAGGATGAAACTTGGCAGGCGTATCAGGGACCCGACCAAACCATCCTGGAAATAATCAGTTTCCCGCTCCTACCGGGAATCCGCACAATCTTTTGAAACGCTTTTTCTAGTTCTTGTCAAATCACTACCCCTTATCACACTAGTAATAACTCTTTGCATGGATGAGTCATTCTTTGCTTAAATCTAATCGAAGGTCGAAGGGGTTGTTGTGTTGAAGCGTAGTAGGAGTTAGCATAGATTAGGGTGAGCTAGGACGATGAAACTTGGCAGGCGTATCAGGGACCCGACCGTGTCCTAGACCACGAGGCTAATCGTATTTGTGATCCGACCGACTGCGGGAACAGGTAGGCTACAGTTTAAGGATTAAAATAAGACCGGCTCTAATAGAGATTATTTAATTGCAGTTCCGTGAAATTTACTTGTTTTAAAGCATTTTTTGGTATAATTGGTCCTTGAATTACGCGTCTTTCGACAATTCGGCTTATATTTGACTTCTCCGAGGAATAAAAAAAGAGATGGTCGTTACTTTTTAAGTTACTCCCGTTTGAAGATTTCCTCTAGTTGCCGTCTTTTATGACACTTGAGCTTTCAAGTGCCATATAGCGATCGTAATGTCTGTCGGTCTGTCCGGTTTTGCTACTGTGGGCACATCCACATAAGCTAGGACGATGGAACTTGGCAGGCGTATCAGGGACCCGACCAAATTAACTTAGCAATAATCACTTCCACGATTCGGCCATCATGGGGGAGCAGAGGGATGCGGAGTCGGGAAACTAGTAACATACATAACTCTGGAACGGGTAATCGGACATGTATGGAACTTGACAAGTTGCAAGGACAGGTGTTTCAGATGTTCAGTTTCAAATCCGGACCGGATCCGATAACTGGTGGGGGGGCTAGAGGGGGAACCGGAAATCTCGTGAAATGCTTCCACATAAGCTAGGACGAGGAAAATTGACAGGCGTATCAGGGACCCCGCCAGATTGACTTGGATATGATCATTTCCCCGATTCAGCCACTGTGATGGGAGTGGAGGGATGCGGAATCCGGAAACTAGTAACATGAATAACTTTGGAACCGGTAATCGGACATGCATGAAACTTGACAAGTGTCAAGAACAAGTGTCTCAGATGTTCAGTTTAAAATCCAGGGGGACCTAGAGGTTCGAACCTTCCCAGGAAGAAGAGGAGTTGTAGACCTGCCTTTTTCACTTCTTTTTACTTCAACAAGTGTAAATAAAATGATATTCGACTTTGTATATAACTATCAAGCAAAAAACTCCCGCCTACAGTTCGCTTATTCTTACAAGTGCCATATGAGCTTTCAGCTCTTGTTTTCAGTAGAAGTTTGAAGTCCCCTAAAACGTTTCCGATTATACTTTGCTCTAAAGTTGTGTGTAATTAAACAAGAACGGGTGGGAAAACCATATGCAGGTATTGAATTAATGAATGAATGAATATTTAATAGCCAGTTGGCCGCACAAAACATATAATGGTAACAATACACTTATACATCACTCAGTAATTATCTTACTTAACTAATACACTCTTTAGAAATTGGCACATTTTAATTATCTTAGCTTTATTTTTCGTTTCAAGAACATCTGGAAAATGATATTATACCCATTAAGAAAATGTTTCCTGGGGTCTGAGAGTTGCTCGCATTCTACCAGAAAATGTCCTCCTTCCTCTGTATTAAAGCCCAGGGGGCATTGTCGCTTACTATTTGGAGTCTTATTATCCCAATTATTCCGACCACGTACTGGCAGGCAGTTCGCTCGTAGCTGAAACCATCACAACCTTAACATATTTACCAGACGCCCATAATTCAGTCTCAAAAGTTGATATCCTATAGGCCTACCTCGCCATATTCAGTTCTTTGTTTAACTTTCTGATAATGGTGAGAAACATCAGTTTTAATAGGGTCTTCATTTAAACTGACCCAGACTGGACCCCTTCGATCCATTCGGCGTGACACTGCATCCATGAGTTATTCTCTTCTTCGTTACTTAGTTTGATAACATAGGATGTGCATCATTTTTGTTAATTTACGTCAGACTTCTGAGAGGATAATAGTCCCGCTTTCTGACAGAGAAAGCGTAGCGGAATGGTCTGTATAGGCTCTTCCACCGTTTGAAATTTTCCGAAAACTTCGAGAACGTTTTGCCAGGTGGATTATGTGTAAACGTTGCCTGGCAAAGCTTACGCGCTCATAGCAGCTTTTTGGAATCCCAAAACGTAAGTGGAGGGATACCTAAGACATCGCAAAAGTTGTCCGTCCGTCCGTCTGTGAGCATGATAACTGTCGATGGGAATGAAATATTTTGATGAAACTTGGTGGGAGGATCCTTTGGGTCAAGGGAAAGGTCGAGTTCGTAGATGGGCTCTGTAGCTCTATATTTAAGGGTGGGGGAGGGGTTTCAGATTAAAGGGCAAAAAAATATTTTTTAAAAGCTATTGAGATAGTTGATTTATGGGTAAGGAGACATGTCGAATCCGAATATGAAAGTTATTTTCTCGCCGGACAAGTAGTTACCCGGAATCCGACAAAAACCGGACACAAAATTTGTCGACCAATTTTCGGCTATAGCAGTCCCTACCCCTTTCTTCACACTAGTATAGCTCTGCGCGTGGATGAAGACATTCCTTGTATGAACGTCGGAGAGAGCTAGTGTAATCGAAGGTCGAAGGGGCTGGTATATGTTGTTCAAGCTTAGTAGGGGTTGATATAGGTTGTTCAAGCTTAGTATGAGGATTCATTGGCAAAGTACAGGTCCAGTTCGTATATGTGTCCTTTAATCCTATATTTAGAGGCAGAGGAGGGGTTTCGAATTTACGGTAAAAACATGTATGTTTTATAAGCTAATGAGATATTCATTGAAGGGGTAAAAGGAGGTCCGCTGCATCCATATCTGAACTTAGCTTTCTTGATGGACAAATGATTCATCACGAATTCGGCCGATACTGGAAATTTGGTTGAAGCTCAAAGTTGTTTCTGAAGTCGATTATAGATTCGGTATTGGAGCAAGGAGACGTGCTGAATACATTTTGGAACTTTATTTTAACAGTAAAAATCTTCAAGGAATCTGACAAAGACTGAATGGCGAAGACAAGACCCAATTGTTTGGATCAAATGTTAGATTTTGGGATCCCATTGAAACCTTTGGTCTTGTTTGCTCAGCAAAGCTGAACATGTGGGCTAACGGAGCGAGTCTTATTCTTGCCTAGCGTAGAAAGAAGGGGAGCAAGTGCCATTCTTTCTACTGTACTTGGCCCGTTGGGTGAGGGGAAGGACTTTCGGTGTCTACAAAGAAAGAATAGTTGTTTGGCGGTGTGCGGCATGCCATGTCCGACTTAATGGGACTTGAGCTTTTTCTTTCATTTTCTCAGAAGGCAATATATACCTTCTGGATGATATAGGTTTATGCGTCTTCTTTTCCCTTGTTAGTGTTGATTGAAAGTCTAGTCACTTCTTGCTCTTCAAAGTTTCTTTTCATCTTTCACTACTGTGGTTGAATGGCTTTACATGTTTCCTTGGTTGTATACTAATCTTACTCAGACTTCCGCTGCTCTTCCGCTTTGCTGTGATCGCCTTCTTGCTTTTACGTTTCAATCTCCTGGCTGGTTAGGTCACTTGACTTACCATCTCTTCCAGATCATAAACATGTCCTCGACCATGGGAAGTCTAACCGCCAACCAGCCAGGGGACAAGCGAGGTCTCGGCCACGGAAACGCGACTAGCTACCGGTGTGCCAAGGCTGCGCTGAACATGGCCACGCGGAACTTGGCCTACGAGCTGCCAGGCTACATCGTTGTTTCGGTTCATCCTGGTCATGTCGAAACGGTTATGGGGACGATGAACGAGCAGCCGCCGGCTTCTATTTCAATCGAGGACAGCGCGAAAGAGCTCTTTAGATTCATCGAACAGAGGAAAGAGGAAGACACAAGCTTCTATTTCAACTTCGATGGATCTAAAATTGAGTGGTTAGTAATAAACTGAGTAGGAAGGGACACGGTTTCAAGTTTCCTATGAACGGCAGTCTGTCTGTCCTCGACACGAGTTCGCATTTGACGGATTGTTTTAGGCTATCGGAGGGGATGTATCAGTCATACACAACTCCTCATTTTTTGGGCTTACGTTGGGGCTCCATGCCCTGCAGCAGGGGCACAGCACCCCCATGAAAGTCTGTTGAATTGAACATGTGAAATGTAAATCTGCTTTTCAAATGAATTTGTATGAGGGTACTGTGCCATTGCTCCAGGGCATGGTTTCCCAGAGTGTGAGCACCATAATCATACGTTGGGGGATGCCGTGACTTTGGAGCACCATACCCAATAAATGAGGATTTGTGTATGACTGGGATGTATGGCCTGCTTGCACGAATTTAACCTACTGTTTTGTCATGGCTGGAGGTTGAGTCTGTGTATTTGCAGATCGTAAACATCTCGTCGAATATGGGAAGCTTGGGACTAAACGCTCCGAATAACGCACATAAGCTCTGGGTTGGCAACACCACCGCTTACCGCTGTGCCAAAGCAGCTTTGAACATGGCAACTAGAAACCTGGCCTATGAGCTACCGGGACATACAATTGTGGCCGTACATCCAGGATGGGTCCAGACCGCTATGGGAAATGCCGGCGATCAGGAAGCACCGATGAGCGTTGAAGATAGCTCGTCTCATTTGTTCGATACCATTGACAATTTCGGCAGAGAGAGCTCGAGCTTCTACTACAACTTCGATGGGACTCCCATTGAATGGTTAGACCAAGCCTTGATTAATGCATTTTGTCTCTTCGTTCCTATTTTTTTATATGCGTCAGTTCAGTTGGATACGCTAGTTCCTGGGCTAACGATTGGCGTCGGCTGTGACAATCGATGTGAAACAAGTTCTTATTCCTACTTCTAGTCTTTCTGTTGCCTCTTGGTCCGCTGTAATACCGATTTCTTTTTTTTTTCAGGTAAGATGTGGCGATGCCTTTTCAACTATACCCGTGTACAGCAATGTGATAGATTTGAATGGTTTGCGTCCATCGAAGTATGCTGTAATCAACAAGATTATCCGACCCACCTTGTTCGATCTTTTCGTTGCTGATCCTTCCTTGATCTCCCAGGATATTGATGGGAATGTCGGAACGAACCCGGAAAGTTTGCCGCGCAAAGGACCTACGCAGGATGCTCATGAGCTGCCGGAAAACCCTCCGCCACCGTTGAAACCACCACCAGAGGACCAGACTCCTCAGCCTCCAAAACCCGGTGGGTCGACTCCATACACAGAACCACCTCCCGAATCGGTAACCAAAGGAGGGCCAAAGAAAGACCCGCCTCCAAATACCGGACAGAAATCCGCTACGCGACGACCCCGGGAGTCGGAAATCATAGAAAAGGGACGAAGAATTCCGCAGAAGGATGATTCACTCCGCTCTAGGATCAGGGGCAGACGAGCCATTATCCAGGAATATCACGATGATAAAAACCCAGCCCACTCCCCGGCCGTTGACACCAGCACTGGCCCTCTGATTTCTATTGATGGTTCGGAGCGTATTCACCCTCGACATGTTTCGGGGTTGCAGAAGTTCGCCACGAAGAAACCTCCAGAAGATCCGAACAAACCAAAGGGGAATATAAAAGGGAACCCTGATAAGGATGGTGGGTACGGGGGAAGCCCTAGCAAGCAGGATATCGGAAAAGGAAAGGGTTCTAACAAGGGAAAGGGAAAAAGTGCAGCAGCTTGGTACCTTTACCCTACGGACCAGAAAGGAAAAGTGGAAGATGCCAAGTTAAGACCTCCAAACGCCATGGAAGAACCCGACTCGAAAGACCCGCAGCAGGATCCTAAAGAGCGCCCAGGATACGGGGGAGAGACGCAGGACTGGCTGCCAGGAGAGCCAACGATTCCTCAAGCGGAAGTCGATGAAGAATCCGTAGTAGGAGAACCACCCAAGCCAGAAGATATGGCATCTTCCTCTCCATTTGACGGAAGTGACGAACTTATTGATGACTTGAACAACGCCGCCGATCAGTCGTGCGTCATTCAGAACAAGCGGGACCTTCATCGGCACAGTATGCTTGGCATTAGACCGAGTACACCACACCTGCTTGATATCTTCTATGATGACTTGAAGCAGGCTGTTCATGAAGAGGCACTGGTTATCGATATTGAACCGCCAAAGGAAATAGTAGTTGAAGAGTTGGAGGTCATCAACGTTGAAGCCACCTTCGAAATAGTGGAAAATTATGCGATGGAAGCAAATGACAACGAGCAGAACACGGGAATCGTTAAAAAATCTCCGCCAGGGAGCTTTTATACAGGAGAAGAAAAGAATAATATTCATAAAGACCAGCAGCATGTCCCTGAAGTTTCCCCCGAGTTTCCAAGCGAAAACCCCACGCCCAAGAGTCCAGACGAGTGGCAATCCCCCGACAGTCCGGAGATTCCAGATAGCCATCAACCTTCATCGACTTCTCAGTCTTTTACACCTGGGCAGCCTCTTTTCTCGTACCTTCGACCGAACTCCCGGGTTTCTAGACCATCCCCTCGAAACGACCCTACCCCGCATCCATCGGAGAGAAAACAGGGACCGTTCCCGAAGCGACCGATTCCCGACCCCGGGCATTTGCGGCCCGGTAGGAGGGGTCCCATGGAACCTTCACCGTCTCCCGGCGATTCGAATCCGTTACCAGGAAGTGGTGGTCCGATCATACCGCCGGATCCGGGCTCTTTCTTGCCAAATGAACAAATCCGTCATTAGTTTGAGCTTACAGTTCACAGCGATGAAAGCAAACCTAGGTGTGTATTTTAGTTCATAGTGGCGATATAGTAGTATAAAAGTTTAGCCATCTTCTCAAATTAGTATTTTCTAGTTGGTTAGAGCGGTTTAGAGTAGTAAATCGGTTTGACTGCGAACACGTGCTTTTTTACGATGTCATACGGTTTTGGCGAATAAACGCATTACGTATTTTACCTTTGAAGGGGCTCGATTGTTCACGGGTGTTGCCTACGAAATGGTGTGATCCTTGTTCCCGCTTATACGGCTGTAAACCTGGACATTTCTTGATACTTTGACCATTTTCAACATTTAACATGTTAGATAGTTGAGTGTGCTACGTAGGATTGCTCCCGATGAGTTTGAGGAAATCGGACACAGGAGCAACCTAGGCAACTGAAACCAGAACGAAAGATTTGAAGGTCAGACGAAATGTTTTCACGGAAATTGCGGATTTGCCTTAGCCACAAGTAGGTTTAATTTTGTGGGAAGTCCACTTCTGTTGTTTGCCCAGACAGTAAAATGAAAACGTCTTGCCTCCATTAGCATTACGAAGAACACGTCTAACATCCAAGCCGAACGTAGCTCGGGGTTGCGTATACGCCTTGTTCCGGGACTAATGGATGGCAGGGTCGGACTCCATTCCATACTCCGATCCAATCCCTCGACTACAAGTGTTTCACGAATTTTCCTGGGCCCGTCTCCAACCCCTCACAAATATGGGACCCGATCCGGACTTGACCTGGAACATCAGAGACGATGTTCCACTTGCCAGGTTCCATTCAAATCCTATCCCCCGTTCAAAAGTTATGCATGACACTAGATTCCGGATTCCCTATCCTTCCAATCCCCCACGATGGTTGGATCGGAGAAACGACTATCCTCAAGTCAGTTTAATTTTCATCGTCCTAGTACATCAGGAAGACCGAACCCGTGGGATTGCCAGAAATCCGGACCGCCCACTTCCACACAGTGCCCGTCCGGTCCGGTTATGTTAATGACGTATCTAGGGCTTATGATTGTTCTTCCGATCAAGTTTCATCCCGATCCCTCCGCTCTGTAAGCACTTCCCAATATTTCCGGTCCCCCATCCAACTCCCCCGAAAGTCACCGGATCCGGTCCGGATTTGAAGTTGGATTTCTGAGACACTAGGTCTATCTAAAAATCAAGTTTCATTAAAGTTCAACCGAAAAGGGCTAGGATAGGACAATCTAGTTACCCATCACTTATTCACTTAATTGGCTTGAAGACCCGCTGAAAATGAGTTACTTCGTTGTTCCGCTATTCACGAATAATCGATTTTCAAATAGTGGAATTTCCGTGTGATTTGTGGTGCTTATCCGCTTGTATTTTTGTTGTATGCCCTACGAGATAGATTTATCTTTTTTTTTTTGTTCAGGCACTAAGCAATCGTTACCAATCTCACCACTGCCCACTGAAAAGCCGTATTTGTGTTGAGATTAAAATTTCCCGCGTCATAGTAGAATTTACGCTGTGGGGACGGCCGGAGATATTCTGAGCCTCATAACTAGAGCAGATGGTGGAAAATCAAAAAATCCCTTTGCAGAATCCAAATAATTCAGTGTATCCAATTAAATGACTCACAAATAAGTTGGCTTCTCAGTTAAACTTTAAGATCCGGTCATCCGTTAAAAAGTTATAAAAATTTAAGAATTTTCAGGATTCCCTTCCCTCCTGGCACATCAGGAAGTACCGAACTCGCGGGATCACTAGAAATTCTGATCCCCCCCCAACTCTTTCACAGTGACCGGATCCGGCCCGGTTATGCCATCCACGTATCTAGGACTTGTGCTTGTTCTTCCCACCAAGTCATCCCGAACCCTCGACTATAAGCGTTTCCCAAGATTTCCGGTTCCCCCTCCCCCCAGTTTCACCGGATCCGGTCCGGATTTAAAATGGGGCATCTGAGACACGAGATCTTCCTATATATCAAGTTTCATTAAGATCCGATCACCCGTTCGTAAGTTAAAAATACCTATCTTTTCCGGAATCCCCCTCCCTCCACCCCCCTCGAGATGATCGGATCGGGAAACGACTATTCTCAGCCTGCCAAGTTTCATCGTCCTAGCACATCAGGAAGTACCGAACTCGCGAGATCACTAGAAATCCGGATCCCCCTCCCAACTCCCCCAAAGTGACCGGATACGGTTCGGTTATGTCAATCACGTATCTAGGACTTGTGCTTATTCTTCCCACCAAGTTTCATTCCAATCCCTCCACTCCAAGCGTTTCCCAAGATTTCCGGCTCCCCCCAAAGTCACTGGATCCGGTCCAGATTTTAATCACGTCGTCTGGGGCACGACGTCTTTCCAAATGTCAAGTTTCATTACGATCCGATCACCCGTTCGAAAGTTATAAATTTCAAAATATTCCGGATTCCCTCTCCCTCTACTCCCCCCACGATACTCGGATCGGGGAAGTGGCTATTCCAACTTAATCATTTTAGTGCGGGCGAAAAGCGTCGAAAAACACCAGAATACTTCCGTATTTGAGGAAAGCACCAAAATTGGCTGAGATGTACTTTCGAGTATGCTCTTTAATATGGCTCGATTACGCAAGCGAAATTTTTCCTCGGAACGCCGCTAGGTGGCTTGAAATCCAAGATGGCGGACGAAAATACGAGTTTGTCAAAATGAGAAGACATGGCCGTTCAAACAGGCTAGTATGGGGTAATCGATGGCACAGGTTCCGAATATGAGCTTAAAAATAACCTAAGTTGTACCGTAGTGCCGCTAGGTGCCTCAAATCCAAAACGGCGGACGAAAATACGAGTTTGTCAAAATGAGAAGACATGGCCGTTCAAATAGGCTAGTATGGGTTAATCGATGGCATAGGTTCCGAATATGAACGCAAAAATAACCTAAGTTGTACCGTAGTGCCGCTAGGTGCCTCAAATTCAAAATGGCGGACGAAAATACGAGTTTGTATTTGGGGAATCCTTTTCTGGAAAGAATGACAGATCTAATTGTTTTAAGTACGAATGTCGTTGTTGAACCAGGAAAGCCGATTTCAAGCCTCAAAGCCCTGGGCAAACAGCAGTACGAACAGTTTGTGAAGGAACGCCTCGTTGAATGCTCCAAACCAATAACAGCTCCGTTGGTCAAGAATTGCATTGCCATATTTGGGGGGTCTAAGAAGAAAAGACCAACCGCAGCGAAAACTCAGCTGAGCGCCGCTAGAAATGATGTATCACTGTTGGAGCACTTTACGTGGGCTGTGTTGCTCGAGGAGGCGACATGGACGCCTTCTTCAAACACGAAAACAGTCAGTATCCACCGGCTTTGACGTCTGATGGCCAGATTCGTGTCGGCAACAAGTCTGAACTTGCAGATGTCTTAATCAGCTTAATCCCAGCTGCTGAGGTTAACGTTCCAAATGTTACAGCGAAACTGATAGACGGAGCTGCTCTGGTGCAAATGTTGAACCCAGGGAATTCGAAGACCTTCGGAGAGTATGCAGAAAACGTGTTTTTTCCCATGATAGAGTATCAGCTCAGACATGTCGAGAGACTTGACCTCGTATTCGATGTTTACAGATTGGATAGTCTAAAGTCGTCTGTCAGAAGTCAGAGAGGCAAGGGTTCACGACTAAAAGTTGTTCCGAACACACAAATCCCATTGAAGTGGAAAGAAGTCCTGCAAGTAGATGCAAACAAAACAGACTTGTTTAACCTGCTGTCCCATGCTGTCGTGAAAAGGTCTCCAACGTCAAAACGAGTATATTGCACTACCGGAAACACGTGCATAGCTAACCAGGCATTCGAAGAGCAGAACCTTATCCAGTTATGTTCACAGGAAGAGGCTGACACCCGCCTTTTGCTTCACGCTTGTGACGCAGTCTTACAAGGACATGCGTCGATTCTCGTACGAACGGTGGACACAGACGTGATTGTGACTGCGACCTCATGCTTTGATCGCATTGGAGTATCCGAATTATTTATTGCGTTTGGTGTCGGTACACACCTAAAGTACGTTCCCATTCACGAAATAGTTCGATCGCTCGGGCCGACGAAATCACAGGCACTTTCGTTCTTCCACGCGTTTACAGAATGTGATACCGTTTCTTCTTTTATCCACCACTCAAAGAGGCAGCTCTTTGCGACTTGGCAAAATATGCCAGGACTGACGGAGACTTTCCTTCAACCGACAAACCAGCCTTCCCAAGTGACAGAACTGCAAGTACACGACCCTGAACGCTTTGTCATGAAGACATACAACGTAAAACAAGACTGCGACGACGTGAATGAATTTAGGAAAGAAACATTTCTCCGACAAAAGACCAAGAACATGCAGAGACTTCCTCCAGCTAGTGCTTCGCTTTTACAACATATCCTTAGAGCTGCACTACAGTCAGGTCATGTGTGGAGTCGCAGCCTGGAATCAACACCCACCCTTCCCAGCTTTTCTGACTTTGGCTGGGTCAGAGGCACCGATGGAAAGTGGCTTCCCAATTGGTTAGGTTCCCTTCCGCCAGCGTCAAAAGTCTGTCGCGAGACAGTGCGTTGTGGTTGCAAAAAAGGGTGTGAAAGAAAGTGCCGCTGCAGGAAATTTGACCTTAAATGTAGCCCACTATGCTGGTGCAAATCAAAGTGCTTTAATTGTTGAACATGTGATTATTCTTTTTACCTGAAGATTCGATTGATCTCTTTGTGTTCCTGATAAAATTATAATTCTTAAATGCTTTAACCCGTCCGTTTAGCTTATGTTGATTCATTTACAATAAATAAAGAGATAAAGAGTTAACAAGTATTTAACTGATTTTGGTTTAGCAAATGTAAACAAAGGCCATAAATTGGACGCGTCTTGGTCTCATACTTAGGCAATTTGTATTGTACAGACTGTATTACTATTAGGCGTATGTCGGAATGACAGAACGATATTTAAAACTGCTGCATTAATTAGGCCTACTCCACTCCAGCCTGTTATATCGGGATCATGAACCTCGCGCGATTCGGAAAACTGACATTTTCTTCCGCCATCTTCGATTTTAGACCCCAAGCGGATCAACGGTACAACTAAGGTATATTTATGTGAATATACGTGCGTTTTCAGAATCTGAAGTATCGATTGCTCCTAATCCGCCCATTTGAAGTCATTACTTCTTGTTTTAACAAAACTTGTATTTTTCGACCGCCATCTTGAATCTGAAGCGCCTAGCAACACTACGGTACAACTTAGGTTAGTTTTACGTTCATATTCGGAACTTCTGCCATCGATTACCCCATACTGGCCTATTTGAGCGGTCATATCTTTTCATTTTGATAAACTCATATTTTCGACCGCCATCTTGGATTTGAGGCACCTAGCGGCACTACGGTACAACTTAGGTTATTTTTAAGCTCATATTCGGAACCTGTGCCATCGATTACCCCATACTAGCCTATTTGAACGGCCATGTCTTGTCATTTTGACAAACTCGTATTTTCGTCCGCCATCTTGGATTTCAAGCCACCTAGCGGCGTTCCGAGGAAAAATTTCGCTTGCGTAATCGAGCCATATTAAAGAGCATGCTCGAAAGTACATCTCAGCCAATTTTGGTGCTTTCCTCAAACACGGAAGTATTTTGGTGCTTTTCGCCCGCACTATTAGGGTCCCAGATATGCCCGCCAAGTTTCATCGTCCCCTCTAATGTGGAAGTGCCCGAAGTAGCAAAACCGGGGCCGACGGACGGACAGAAATTGCGATCGCTATATGGCCATAAAAACAGCCACGTTTTACGCCACACGCCAGCTGGAAAAAATTTTACGCGAGTCTCCGACAAAATCCACCAGTATGGCGTAAAATCCGCCAATATGGCAACACTGAAATGCGACGGCTCCCCGGCCCCGTAGCTAAGATATCTGCTTCGAGTTACAAACCAGGACAAAACACTGAAATTATTTTCCCATGGGTCCGGAAGTGCTGCCATCTACGCTTACTGAACATTTCTACTCATGATCGTATAAACAGATTTCATGAGATTTAACGCTGAAAAAAATGAAGATAAAAAAGCCATGGGATAAAGACGAAGACCAACTGCAATCATGGGGGGAATCGACCGTCGATAAAAATGCGAAATCCCATAGAGAGAAAACACCCGACCAGACGAAAACGGATATTTCTAAACAATCATCGAAAGGGTAATAATATTTGGAGGTGTAGGACCTTGACCAAATTGCCGAAATTTTTAACTGTTATGAACCTACAACGTTAATCTGACTCATTGTTTGTTAATTAAAAAAAAAAGTTTCATTGGAAATGAGTTCGTTTCGGCTTCAAACTTGGAACACAGAAAACGGAGTCTCGCGTCTTATTGGTCGGTTATGATGCTCGTGCATTAAACTAATGCCCATTTCCGTTTCCGTCAGCCTGTACTGCACTGGCAGCATTCAAGCAAGAAACTTCTGGTACTGACAGTGCAGCCCAAAGACTATTTAGGTGCATATATATATGCATATATATACATGTAATATATATATTAGGTGCATATATTCTTTGGTGCAGCCAGAAAGTAAGGACAGAAGTGCTGCTCCGCTGCGCGCGAGGCGCATCCCCGTCGCATCCAGCTTGTCCAGCCGCCAAACAACCAGTAGTACCAGCTGAGCATGTGAGGCAACCAGATGATGTAAGTGGTCGATGATATATCAGGAATACTATCTAGGGCTCGTTCCTGCTCAGTGACCCATACCACATGGTAAGGAGGTAATGTGGAGGCACTTACGAATTGTGCCAAATGTTTGCGTTACGGTACTCGCTTTTGCGGAAGTTAAAATTTGAGAGCCAGAGTAGGCTAAACCTACTGTGCGTTTCGACTGGGATGGATTTTGACTTCTAGCACATACGAAGATGATTGGCACTGGAGAGAACATTTTTGCGTGAACAGCATTGTTCAACGTTACAAGCCATCGTGATATGAATTTTGTTGAGGATGTCATCCTCCTAAAAGTCATTTTCGCGTGAGTAGCTGAATGGGCGACTTCAGAGTTGAGCTCTAGACCGGAGGCTTGGTCAGCGAGGCTGTTGGGTAAAACTGCGTCTGTAATGGTGATCTTGTTGAGGCCAGCAAATGTTCGTGAACATTATATCGTCCGGTGATATTTTGGAGTGGATAGCATCTCTTGTTGAGCTCAACAGTTATTCATGCGTAAACGTCCCCCTAAGGACACCCTGTTTCAGAACTCAGAGCCGTATCTAGAGGGGCGTGAACCCCTCTCCCCCCGAAACACACAAAAACAATAGTTTTAACTGACTCCAACCGGTGATCTATGTTTTTGTCCTACTCTTTGGTATGGATTAGGTTAGGTCCGCGGGTAGACCCCCCCCCCCCCGAAATAAATTCCTGGATCCAGACCTGCCCTATACAGTGCACAAAGGCGCCTTCTCAAATGCGCAGAATTTAGAACATCACGGTTGTACGTACTCACGGTTCACGGCCTAGTCTCATTAGCTCTACTCTGCCTCAAGGGGGAGCACATCAAACGTAGGCTACATTGCTAGGCGACAGTCCTCAACTTGAGCAGTAGCCAGTAGGCTATGCCTAATAAGAACTCACAATATTTAATAAATATAATCAGAATTGAGGTTATTGAACGGGTTCAAAATTTTGAAATCATTCTGTGATGGGCCTGTGGTGGTTTGGGAGCATTCTGTGACCCCTTATTTCTGGCTCTATTGAAGGATGAGCGTTCCGAATTTTACTGCCATTGCTGTTGATAATTCCACTTGGGAACTCAGAAGAGCAATGGCGGAGCATAGTAGGAAGGGGGAGTCAAGGTTTTTCAGCTGATTGGCCCCTGGTCTACTTTCCATTCACCCCGGCTTACATCAGGAAGACTGGAGCACTGACCGAGGCCCGGACAACCCCCTCACCTTGAAGACCCTGTCGACGTCACCAATGGCAGATGCGATGCTTGATGGCTGCTGTTGTTTCTTGTTCTTATTGAAAGGAGGTTAGATTTTCTTACTGGGGTCGCAGATTCTGGTGCAGAGTGGCGATTTTCTTGCGAGGTTTTGGACAAGGACTGCAGTCTTCACAGGGATCAGGTTGGACGCTGTGTCTCGCCGTCAAAATCCAGTCCTCACCGTCGCGAATGCGTCACCGTCAGAACTCACTTTTGGTTAGGACTGCCTCATCATCAGTTCCCTGTTCTCGCCGTCAGGTTCCTCTCCTCGTCCTCAGGACTTTCTCTGCATCATGACTATGTGCAGCCGATTTGAAGACAACACGCGCTCTCTGCTACCTGTTGCGAGTCTCCAACCCTTCAGCAATTCATCCAGACTGTAGTAACTCTTTTCATCGTTGTTAACCACATTCAGTCTGTCTACTTCTCTTCCACGCCTTTGTTTTTCTAGCCCTACCACATTTTTAAGGCCATGCCATTGCCTTATCACCTTTCTAATTCGGCCGCTAGTTAAAACAACATCTACATCTGTCACCGTTTCAGAAGCGATGTTTATTTTTCAAGTCGTAAGTGCGGTAACCACCGTTTTTTCATCACTTGCTCATAGAGATACTACCGCATTTTCAAAAGAAGAGAACGAAAACCAACCGTCTTCTTGCTTTGGATCTGATATTCATAGCACTGCAGCGCTCCTCAGATTCGGTGAGAAAACCCGGAACTATGATTCATTTGACAAATTTGGCGTCGGCAAAAGACCTCGCAAAAGACGTGAAGTAAAGAGAACATGTAACTTGGGACTGGCAAGCAGAAACTCTTTCGCTGTATAGTTTCCCTTTCCATCTGTCACTTATCTTTCTATTGACAAGGACAAGGTCTATGGAGATTGACAGGTCTGACGTGAACTCACCTGGATCTGGAGTATGCCGGTCAGTCACTCAGTCAGTCGTATACCGACTGGAAAGCTGATCGGTCGTATAAAAAACGACATCTTGTGGAATTGGCAGTTAAACTCCCTTTCAGAAAAAAACACTGACTGACAAACGTGTTCAGTTTGACTTGGTTAATTATTTTACCTTAGTTCGCAAAAATGGAAATGGAACTGTGTCTTGGGTCGTAGATTTTACCTTGAAGAACTTAAATTTCGTCGTCACAAAAATGTGCCCCGTTCAGATATCCTTGGTACTTCTAATCAAGCAAATAATAAAGATAGGCAAATTCCTGAAAAAGGGCATTAGGCAATTAAAACTCGATTAAAACGTGAGTAGAGTGATCAAGGTCTATCAAGCAGATTCTTATATTTCTTTTATCCTTGTTTTATACATGGTGCCAGGTTCATGTTCAGATTCTTTAATTTGAAAAATACTTCTTAACAATAAATATCAATCTATGGGGGCTGGCAGGGATACGAGCTCGCGAGGGGTTGCCCACTCTCGATTTTAGCGTACAGCAAGTGCCCGGTGACGCGGTGCCCAGCCGGTGCCGGAACCGACTGACATCAGCCGGCACCGGTTGCCACGTATTAAAATCTCAAAATAAGCATGTTTAGAAGCGAAATCACTCAACTTATGGACGGTACCGGTTACGGCACCGCTAATTTCGGTCGGTGCCGGCCGGTGCCGAGATAGGGTGTACAGCAGGTGCCGGAGAGAGGGTAACCCCTCGCGAGCTCGTTAGCTCGGCCCCATTTATACACTGACTATACATAGATAATATAGGTAAACGAGTCGCTGAGGAAAACTTCCTCAGAACCCGAGTTTCTGCACTCAAAGCATAGAAAAGAGAAGTGATTTTTTGGGATCCCAAAACGTTAGTGACGGATACCTATGACATCGCAAAAGTTGTCCGTCCGTCCGTCCGTCCGTCCGTCCGTCCGTCTGTCCGTCTGTACGCACGATAACTCTCGAAGGGATTGAGATATTTTGATGAAACTTGGTGGGAGGATCCTTTGGGTCAAAGTACAAGTCAAGTTCGAAGATGGGCTCTGTAGCTCTATATTTGAGGGTGGGGGAGGGGTTTCAGATTAAGGGGCAAACAAAATATTTTGAAACAGGTAATGTGATAGTCGATTATGGGGTAAGAAGACATGCTGAACACGATGGTGAAAACCATTTTCTCGCCGGACAATTAGTTCGCCCGGAATCCGGCCAAAACCGGAAAGTTTGTTAAAACTAAAAGTTTTATTTGAATTTGATTAGATGTTCGATTTAGGGGTAAGAAGACATGCTGAACACGATGGTGAAAACCATTTTCTTGCCGGACAAGTAGTTCGCCCGGAATCCGGTCAGAACCGGAAAATTTGTTATAGGCAAAAGTTTTATTTGAAGTTGATTAGATGTTCGATTTAGGGGTAAGAAGACATGCTGAACACGATGGTGAAAACCATTTTCTCGCCGGACAATTAGTTCGCCCGGAATCCGGCCAAAACCGGAAAGTTTGTTAAAACTAAAAGTTTTATTTGAATTTGATTAGATGTTCGATTTAGGGGTAAGAAGACATGCTGAACACGATGGTGAAAACCATTTTCTTGCCGGACAAGTAGTTCGCCCGGAATCCGGTCAGAACCGGAAAATTTGTTATAGGCAAAAGTTTTATTTGAAGTTGATTAGATGTTCGATTTAGGGGTAAGAAGACATGCTGAACACGATGGTGAAAACCATTTTTTCGCCGGACAAGTAGTTCGCCCGGAATCCGGCCAAAACCGGAAAATTTGTTAAAAGCAAAATTTATATTTGAAGTTGATTAGATAATAGGTTTAAGGGTAAGAAGAGACGCTGAATCTGTATAGGACAATCATTTTTCACCCGGACTTATAGTTCGTCCGGAACCCGGTTGAAACCGGATTGCTTATAAGTTTAAGTTTTATTTGAAGTTGATTAGATGTTAATTTTATAGGGATAAGCAGATGCGCTGAATTCGTTTCTGAACTATCTTTTTTTGGCTGGACAAGTAGTTCGCTCGGAATTCGGCCGAAACCGGAAATTTGGCAGAATTAAAGCAGGAAGTTTCGATCAGTATTGTCAAAATAAATATGGCTTATACAGGTATATCTGAACTTAATTTTCTCAGATGATTATCCTGGCGAAGACTGGACGTAGACAAGACGTAGTTGTCTGGGTCAAATATTATATTTTTGGGATCCCATCGAAACCTTTGGTCTTGTTTTCTTTTATGTCGTACTTTCTTAGAAGATGGACGTGGAGATCACTGTCATTACCATAAAATCGTGCGGCCATTCCAACTCTTTTCTGTTAATTCTATGCCGTTTATTTCTGTGTGACAATCTGTTAGACCAACGGCCAAAGTGTCGGTTATTTGTGTCCAAGGTGTAGTAGTGTGAAGATTCTGAGGTTAGCGATTTCTCTAATTATTTGGGCCGTTCCGTGCTGTCTCATGTGTGCTTCACCAGGACTCATGACTTTTAGACCATCGCTTGTTCATCCGAGGGGCATGTCACTACAGAGATTTCTTACACTTGTACCCCACGCGTATGGACTTACCTTGTGCTACTAAAGAAGGCTTACCCTGGGAGAGCAAAGATCACAGAAGCTCATAAATTGCGCCACTAGTATGTTGCAAGGGCCCATGATTTGTTAATAATCTCCGGCTACTTGTGTTCGAGAGAGCCAGGAACTGCGGATTCTGTACTTGCTCGTGTCAGTCGTGTGGCGCTAATCACGCTCGTTTCACTCAAATATGGGACGATGTTGGCTTTACGAAGGCAATCAGCTTTTTCTTAGAGGATACAAATTAAACTTCCAGATATCCTATACTTGTGATAAAGCAAACAATGAAGATAGGTAAATTTCTGAAAAGGGCATTAGGCAATTAAGACTCGATTAAAACGGGAGTATTGTGATCAAGGTCCACCAAGCGAAGTTTTATATTCATTTTATCCTTGTTTTATCTTTATGTATGAATAACAATGGTATGACCATTTGAGTAAAATGCTTGCTCTTCGTACCACTCTCACAAACTGCTGAACTGTATTGTTTGCCTTGTTTGTTTTTTAGTGTTTTGTGTATGGTCTCGAGACTGGAGAGAAACCGGGAATAAGAGATCGTGTAGAAAAAAATAGCAGTAGGATACCCCTGATTATCCAGTCCGATGGTGAACAAAATCCCTTGTCTATAATAATTGATGGTAATGGTAATGCGTCTGTGAAGCATCTATGTCTGTGTCAGAAGGGTATGTTCCTCTATTCTTCAATTGGAGTTAAAGCTCTGAGAGTAGGCGCGTGTGAGGTTAGACTAATTGCATCTTAGAAATTTCTTATATTCCAGTTGATGAATCGACGGGAGTTTGAGAGGAGGAAACAGATGTGACATTGGTGCGACTCAGCAGTTTGTGAGAATTGTGAGAGTGGTTCCAAGAGGAAGCATGAAATCTCCGGAACGGTGAGTAACTTGCACAGTTTTTGTCTCCTGGGTAGGAGATTTTATGTGTTAACTACATAAGACCACTACGCTTTCCAGCACAAGGAAAGTCCGCTGCAATTGACTAAAAACTGAAAAAAACAGGTAAATAGTGACTAAAACTTTGTAACTCGCAGTTCTCTAAACAACATACAACCGAAATCTAGACTATTAACTAATTTTCAAGCAATAGCTGATCCCCTCCCCCCAAAAAAAATTCGTTGACATATAAAATTATTAGTTATTGGACCGTAGATTATGTTTTTATTTATTTTGTTTGTAACGCGCTTTAGCCAAACGGAGACAAGGACCACCAGCCAGGCCCGGGACTAGGATTTTTTTTTATCGAGGCTTGTTACAATATATATTTGAATACATTATTTTTTGTATTGTTACATTTTTTATTGGATTGTCATCCTGGCTACGTTATCTGTTGTTTATCCCAGATTTCGTGCTCACTTATAGTAGGAAGTTTTCGGGTCTCCAATGAACCTCCTGAGATACGTTAATCGAGAGTCATTTCGTCTCGGCCTTCAGTTTTGTTCTTTTATTTAGTGTCACACCTATCTTGGAAGTTTTCCTTTTATTGTGTTTCCATTCCAAGTGGCCATTCTGAGTTTGGTCTTGTTTTGACGGCGTCTGTTTTCATTGGTATTCGTAGAGAAAGGCTGTTTCCTGCAGTTATTTAGCCTCGTATTTAGCAGTTCCGGAAACCCAATGGAAGTTCCGCGTCCTGTCGTAGGAAATGTTTGCCGGCCTACGCGCTCACCAGTAGTGGGAAGTTCTTAGGTCTCATATGAAACTGCCGAGACTAACCCATTAGTTTTTTCGCTAATTTGCACATCTGCACTGTAAAAAGTTTCTCCGAATAAGGATTAAAGTTAACTGCAGTATTTGCTACTGGGATTTATCTTATCCCTATTTTATATTAATCTTATCTCCGTAGAGATAAAAATAATCCCAGTAGCAAATACTGCACTTAACTTTAATCCTTATTCGGAGATACTTTTTACAGTGTAGTTGGGAAGTTTTTGTTTCTGTAAGTACGACCTCTGCTGCAAATTTGCTCTCTCGTCCTGTTATTTGGACATTTTGAAGATAAATGACTGGGCGGCTGGGTATCATATATGAGAATGACTGAAAACAGAAAAGTCAGCTAGCCAGTGCTTCCACTTGCTCCCCTTCGAAAATCCTGCCGGGAACCCCAAAAATCCTGAAAAATCCTGCTAGGAAAGTAAAAAATCCTGTCAAAAATCCTGCCGAAGAAAAAGATCGTTTCCATACTAGTTGAATGGATGAGGAGGATCCAATGTGTGGTTGTGTGGATGAGAATTTGTTTCATTTCATGTGCGAATGTGTGGAGTTGAATGATTTAAGAGTTGAAATATTTGGGGAGCGAATTTTCGGGGAAGGTTGGCTGGTTGAAAAGTTTAAGGATAAAAGTGTATTTGGGGCTAGGCAACTTGGAAGGTTTTTGCGGATAGGATGGAATCATAGGGAAGAGTTTTTGTAATTAGGATTTGTGGGGGGAGATATTTGTTTGTCTGTTGTTGTTTTTTGTATTTTGTATGCGATGGCCCTTGGGCTTTAAGCAAATAAATCATATCATATCATATCATATAGTCGGAAGATTTGACCAAACGCAGCTGAAATTGGGAGGATCAAGGACATTTTTGCCGTAATTACGACGCTAACGACTGTAGTAATTTTAAAATACGCCTTTTTTCTGGCAAAAGTTTACTCACATTTTAGCTTTTAGCGTGGTTTAAACCCCCCAAAATGCCAAGCCTAACGCCAACTATATGACGCTTCCTACTTTTAAATAGGGAATTTATCACTATAAAATGCGCCGCAGGCAAATTTTTCTGGAAACACTGATGATCAAAGTGTCTTTTTGCGGCAGTTCTTTTTTTATTTTTATTAAAAAAAGAAATCCTGCATGCTAAGTCCTGCCTGAAGAAGTCTGAAAATCCTGCTAAATCCTGGATTATTAAAAATCCTGAAAAAAACCTGCCGCTATCCAGAAATCCTGAATTTCAGGATAAATCCTGCAAAGTGGAAGCACTGCAGCTAGCATATTCCGAGGGGCTGCTCACTTCTGTCGCAAGGTGTACAGGGTCCCTGCCTCCGTGCCTCCGTACGTGCCTCTCTGCCTCTTGATGTACGCCAAGAATTTTCAGTGAGCAGCCCCTCGGCATATTCTTCCGCGATATTTCGGCCCTTCTTAACAAGGGTCCTGGTCAAGCTGTAGCTACAAGAAATAAGAATAATAATAATAAGAATAATAATAATAAGAATAAGCAAGAAGGGCCGACGAAACATCCTGCTGAGTTTTCTGTTTGGTTCATTTTATACATCATTTTGAAGATCAATGTCCCTGGTTCACACAAACTGCGTATACCGTGTTGCGTTTGGAACTTTTTCTTGACAGGAATTATTGTCGTAAAACGCACAAAAGCAGCGCTCGAAGAGCAATCGCAGTGCCTGTGAACCTATCCGTTTTTAGTGGAGTGTTCCTTGGAACAATCCACTATTGCGAGCGCTGTAGCAGCTTTCGGTTTTCGGTTTTCACCATATTTTGTGGACCTCATAACTCGTGAACCAGTGCAAGTATCAAGTTCAAACTTGGTACACTTGTGGGTATTGGGGTCTAGTTGTGCCTTTTGGGGGTCCCACCCCCCACACCCACCCGGTTCAGGGGCAAATGGGCCCAGATTGCCCAGTGAATAATGTTCATAACTTAACCAGACCTGGGCACAGACGATGAAATTCCTTGTACTTTCCTAGGGCTGGGAAATAGCTTCAAAGTTGCACCTCCCCCACCCACCCCGTTCAAGGGCAACCGGGCCCAGATTGCCCACGAGTAAAGTTTGTTACCCGTGACAGGAATCAACAGGTATCAAGTTGAAACTTGGTAGGTTTGTGAGCATTGGGGTCTCTTTTTGCTTTTTGCGGGCCCCAAACCCACCCCCACTTCAGGGGCAAGTGGGCCTAGTTTGCCCATGAGTAAAGTTTTTGAGCAGTGACTGGAATCATACTCTAAGTTGGTATAGCCGTAGATATTTAGGTCTAGATATGCAATTTGATTGGTCCCGATCCCTCCGGCCCCCTCTCCCGTTCATGGGCAGCCGGGCCCAGATTTCCCATGAGTTAACTTCGTCTATGACACGTCTCAAGTTCAACTCTTGTATAGGCTACTTGTGGATATATATGTATATATGCGAATTTTGGTGGAACAGCAACAAATAAGACCACGCGGCGTACTTTTATCTTCAATGATGAGTTGGAAACTGGACGGTTTTGTCATATGACCGATGATATGCCGATCTTAATGAAGTTGTGACAAGGAGCGTATCAGGCAATAAAACGATTTGGTTTTATTACACTTGTTATTACCTTGCTAATGGAAAAGGGGTTTAAGTTTCCGACTGGCTCAGTGTTGAAACATAGACCGTTCTTGCAAGATTCTGAAGATCTTTTTTAGATTTCTAAATGCGTTTTTTTTAGCTTTTAAACTGGGATCATTTCAAATTAGGTTATTTCAATATTTTTTGGTTATTGGGGATGTGAAATATCTTGCTGTTTGTATATAAGATGTGATAAACATTTTACTTTCACACTCCACGTCTGAGCGCTTGCGCACTTGTTAGTGGAGTTTTCCTTGCAACAATCCACTATTGCGAGCGCTGTAGCAGCTTTCGGCTTTCGGTTTCCGGTTTTCGGTTTTCACCGTATTTTGTGGAGCTCATAACTCGTGAACCAGTGCAAGTATCAAGTTCAAACTTGGTACACATGTGAGTATTGGGGTCTAGTTGTGCCTTTTGGGGTCCCACCCCGCACACCCACCCGGTTCAGGGGCAAATGGGCCCAGATTGCCCAGTGATAATGTTCATAACTTGACCAGACCTGGGCACAGGACGATGAAATTCCTTGTACTTGTAGATCCTAAGGATGTGAAATTACTACCAAAGTTCCACCTCCCCCACCCAACCCGTTCAAGGGCAACTGGGCCCAGATTGCCCAGGAGTAAAGTTCGTTACCCGTGACAGGAATCAACCGGTATCAAGTTGAAACTTGGTGGGTTTGTGAGCATTGGGGTCTCTTTTTGCTTTTTGCGGGCCCCAAACCCCACCCCCACTTTGTACAGGGGAAAGTGGGCCCAGTTTGCCCATGAGTAAAGTTTTTGACCCATGACTGGAATCAAACTATAAGCTGGTATAGACGAGAATATTTAGGTCTAGATATGCAATTTGATTGGTCCCCCCCCCCATCCTCCTGTTCCTGGGTAACTGGGCCCAGATTTTCGGTGAATTAAGTTCGTTTATGACATGTCTCAAGCTCAACTCGTGTGTACTTGTAGGTATATGTGTATAGATGCGGATTTTGGTGTAACAGCAACAAATAAGACCACGCGGCATACTTTAATCCTCAATCATGAGTTGGAAACTGGATAATTTTGTCATATGATCGATGATATGCCGATCTTAATGAAGTCGTGACACCCTTGGGTATCAGGATCAGGCAATAAAACGATTTGGTTTTATTACACTTGTCATTGCCTTGCTAATGGAAAAGAGGGTTAAAGTCTCGGACTGGCTCATTACTGAAACATACACCGTTCTTGCAAGATTTCGAAGATCTTCTTTGGATTTCTAAATGCTGTTTGTTTATACTTTTAAACTGGGATGATTTCAAATTAGGTTATTTGAATATTTGTTGGCTAATGGGGATGTGAAACGTCCTGGTTCTTACGCTTTTTGTATATGAGATGTGATAAACATTTTACTTTCACACTCCACGTCTGAGCGCTTGCGCACTTGTTGACGATACAAAACGGATACGTCAGCTACATTTTATTATATTAATATTATTAAAAACAGTCGATTTTTTTTCTTGGAAACAGTCAATTTCCTTCAAAACAGTCCACTATTATGTATATTTTTTTTTTAATTCAGATATTTTTTCACTTCACAAAAAAAATCGCAACTACATTATAGAAAAAAACTCAACAACCACATAAAAGACAAAAGTCCTGTGAGTGGCTGTATCTTCTAACCACGTTTTAACTTATAAGTATATATATTTGGTTCCTTCAAAACTGAAGGGTGAGTTTCAAACAACAACACATCAGTCAGATTCACACACAGTTACATGCATATAAAACAGGTGACTAAGTATACGAACACAATAGCCCACTTAATCTGCAGCCAAATACACTGAAAATTAAACATATCAGGGCCCTTTTGAAAAGGTTGTGAATAATATTGCGGCCTTTTTGTTAAAGGGTACCTCATGCTTACGTTGTTAATTCATTCGATTTCAGTAGTATTGTGTATCCATTCTGGTTCCAGAGATGCTATAGCATCTCTGGAGCGTATACGCTTCAGATGTATCCTAAATCTCCTCTAATAGCATTACACTTATTTGTTTCTCTTTACGTTTGGTCTCTTTACGTGACATATCGATTCCCGTTCATTGTTTCCGGGATGCTTATTCGTTAGAAAACTGGTTATGCAAATTTTGCCTAGTTTGTCATCCAAGGCTAAGAACAGCTGAAGCATTGTGTAATTTTCAGTAAGCATAGCTAAGTTTTAAAGTAGTCAACTATCTCCGAACACCCTAGTAGAAACACGATATATTTCGAAGTGTCCTTTAAAGCTTTGTATTTTACTATTCATAAAACGAACGTATAAACGATGTTTCCTTTTTTCTCTTTTTCTCTTTTTTCCTCCTTCATTGCGAACGGAAGCAAAACCGCCACTGGAATTTACAACACGTTTTGCAAAAATGTTTTTTGATGATTTTACGAGTGCTTGTGAAGTCGTAAGCTCGAGTCGACGTGCCGAGTCCTGGATGCGAAAATTGTTTCGATAGCCAGTTATTTAGTTGAGAAAAAGAAAATCTCACTTTGTAGAATATAAAAAAAACAGCAGTGACATATATTAAACAATGGCAATGGCAAACTCAGCTACGATGTTGGTCATCGTTATTTCGTAGCTGAACATTGTAGCTGACTTTTTATTTTAAGTGATTGTTTAATATATGTATCCCAGTCAGCTTGGAGTCAGCATAGTGAGTATTTAACCAACAGTGATATTTATAATAATCGTTGGTTACGAAAACAAATGTTTTAAAGCAGAATCTCTGATCTAATGCACCCGTTCAGGTTGGTGATAATATGAAAAATCAGAATAAAAGCACGTGATACAAAAATTGCGACTCGGCCCGCTAGTCAATAATAAACCTTCTTATTTTCGTTTACATCTTAAGATTTGTACTATAAAAGCGGTTTTTGCTTTTACCGGATATCAGGTAGCCACAATGTGAGGAGCAAAAAAATTCAGTGCACCAAACTAAAGCAATCAGCAATTGATTGACATTCCCGCTTCATCCTCAAAGAAGTCTTTTTTTTCTTTTTAATAGGCTACAACTTTTATTCAAAACACACTGTACATATGTACAGTTTTATGACACCATTCTGATTCATTTACTATTCGAAATCTCTTTGGGTCATTTCTCTGACTTGCAAAATACACCGCTTGCTTTTGATTTTCGTAACCAAAATGGATGGTGGAGCTTGAGAAGTGAAGTGGACTGATACTTATAGTATTGTCTTTCGAAGCACCTCTGGGGGGTCCCCTTTCAGGTTCTTGTCGGCTGTCTAATATTGTTGGTTGTGAGTGGGCAACCCTTGACGAAAAGTCGTAGTATGCCTGGAAGATATGAATGAAAAGTAATTAGAGCAGGCGAAAATCTTTGTGACATCCAGATGAAGAATGATGATCAGATGATTGAGCAAAGGACAGCCGTGATGCACTACATAACAGCAGATATGCCGGATAACAGTAGCGAAGCCACGACGGTCGTAGGTTGTCATCAGGGCGCAGGCCAGGCGCCAGCAAGAGAAACAAAGCCTTGTCCGTTCCGGAGCCGTTTTCGTTCAGTGTTTAGAGTTTTTGGAGGACTTTGCATAGTTCAAAAGCCCGCGGGGAAAACTGAAGGACAGGAGTTCCCTGTTATAATGCACTTTTTGGGATCCCAAAACGTAAGTGGAGGGATACCTATGACATCGCAAAAGTTGTCCGTCTGTCTGTCCGTCCGTCCGTCTGTCTGTAAGCACGATAACTCTCGAAGGCAGTGAGATATTTTGATGAAACTTAGTGTGGGGATTCTTTGGGTCAAGAGTAAGGTCGAGTTCGTAGATGGGCCCTGTAGCTTTACATTTAGGGGTGGGGGAGGGGGTTTAAATTAAGGGGCAAGCAAACACATTTTAAACAGCTAATGTGATAGTCGATTATGGGGGAAGAAGACACGCTGAACACGAATATGAAAACCATTTTCTCATCTCGCCGGACAAGTAGTTCGTCCGGAATCCGGCCAAAACCGGAAAGTTTGTTAAAAGTAGAAGTCTTATTTGAAGTTGATTAAATGTTCGATATAGGGGTAAGAAGGCATGCTGAACAAGAATATGAAAACCGTTTTCTCGTCGGACAAGTAGTTCGTCCGGAATCCGGCCAGAACCGGAAAGTTTGTTAAAAGTAGAAGTCTTATTTGAAGTTGACTAGATGTTCGATATAGGGGTAAGAAGGCATCCTGAACACGAATATGAAAGTTATTTTTCGCCAGACAAGTAGTTCGCCTGGAATCCGGCCGAAACCGGAAAGTTTGTTAGAAGTAAAAGTTTTATTTGAAGTTGATTAGATGTTCGATCTAGGGGTAAGAATAGATGCTGAATCCGTATATGACGATCATTTTTTGCCGGACAAGTAGTTCGTCCGGAATCCGGCCAAAACCGGAAAGTTTGTTAAAAGTAGAAGTTTTATTTGAAGTTGATTAGATGTTCGTTTCAGGGGTAAGAAAACATGCTGAACCTTTATATGAAAAGCATTTTCTACTCGGACAAGTGTTTAGGTCGGAATCCGGCTGAAACTGGAAAATTTTTGAAAGCGAAAGTTGTGTTTGTAGTTGATTAGATGTCCGATTTGCGGGCAAGAACAGATGCTGAATTCGTATATGACAATTTTTTTTGGCCGGATATATAGTTCGTCTGGAATCCGGCTGAAACCGTGGATGGTCTAAATAAATGCTTCATTTCTAGTCGTGAATATTGTAGCCAAATAGCCTTTCTGGTTTTATCGGATGCACTTCCAGACCTTAACACTGGATATCGCGAAGACGAAACCTATTTGCCTGGATCAAATATTCAGTTTTTGGGATCCCATCGGAACCTTTGGTCTTGTTCTTCCTTAGAACGTCGAGTTTTGAACTTCCTTGACTTTAGAACTTAATGATGCTTTTCGTTTATTTTGTTTTATTTTCTCCTTAAATTACTTCATGCAAAGTGAGAGATAAAAAGGAATATAGGCTACATTATAATACTTCTACCACTTCAGCTCGTAAGTCCCCATAGCGCAGTCCCCGCGTTTTTGTCCCAGGGACTCCCTGTACGTATTCTCGCGAGTCCCCATGGACGGGGGTGCTCCAATTATTATCACCATCATCTCCCTTTCAGATTCGGTGGGGAGTCGATTTTGAGAGTTGCTGCTGTTGTTGGTTTTTTAACAAGACCAAAGGTTCCGATGGGATCCCAAAAATCCAATATTTGATCCAGACAAATAGGTTTTGTCTTCGCCAGATCCAGTCTTCGCCAGACTCCTTGAACATTTTTACTCTTAAAATTTAGAAACAGGTTAAGGCCAAACAGCTAATCATTAAGAAAACGATGTTCAGATATGGATTCAGCATGTGTGTGCCTTACTTCTGCGAATTTTCCGGTTTCGGCGAAATTCCAGTACTAATTGTCCGGCGAAAAAATAAAGCTCAATCTCCATATCCCTATATCCAACATCTAATCAACTTCCAATAAAAATTTAACTTATAACAAATTTTCCGGTTTCAGACGGATTCCGTACGAACTATATGTCTGGCTAAAAAATGACTGTCATATACTGATTCAGCATCTCTTCTTACCCCTTAATCGGACATCTTATCAACTTCGAATACAACTTTTACTTTTAACAAACTTTCCGGTTTTTGCCGGATTCCGGGCGAACTACTTGTCCGGCGAGAAAATGGTTTTCATATTCATGTTCAGCATACCTTCTTACCCCTATATCGAACATCTATTCAACTTCAAACAAAACTTTTACTTTTAACAAACTTTCCGGTTTTGGCCGGATTCCGGGTGAACTACTTATCCTGCGAGAAAATGGTTTTCATATTCGTGTTCAGCATGCCTTCTTATCCCTAAATCGAACATCTAATCAACTTCAAATAAAACTTTTACTTCTAACAAACTTTCCGGTTTTGGCCGGATTCCGGGCCAACTACTTGTCCGGCAAGAAAACGGTTTTCACCATCGTGTTCAGCATGTCTCCTTACTTCTAAATCAAACACCTAATCAACTTCAAATAAAACTTTTACTTCTAACAAACTTTCCGGTTCTGGCCGGATTCCGGGCGAACTACTTGTCCGGCAAGAAAATAACTTTCATATTCTGATTCAGCGTGTCTCCTTACCCCTAAATCAACTATCTAAACAGCTTTCAAAAAATATTTTTTTTGCCCCTTAATTTGAAACCCCTCCCCCACCCTCAAATTAGGGCTACAGAGCCCATCTTCGAACTTGACTTGTACTTTGACCCGAAGGATCCTCCCACCAAGTTTCATCAAAATATCTCAATCCCTTCGAGAGTTATCGTGCTAACAGACCGACAGACAGACGGACAACTTTTGCGATGTCATAGGTATCCCGCCACTTACGTTTTGGGATCCCAAAAAGATAAACAGCTTACAAACCCAATAAAACCTACAGTTCAACAAATAAATGATAGAAAACATTTGAAAATAAGTGTTACTAAAGTGCGCTGAGATTGTGGTTCTACTCTTTCATTTTTTGTCACTGCAGTTCAATCTTCAAGGACCCGTCGTACCTATCATGTCAATGCAGTCAAGAACAAATAATCAGATAGAACTTCTGCCTGTAGTCGCATGCAGCGACTATGAAAACCCCGACAAAACTGAGCCGACCTAGAGGTATTTACTCTGGCTTTGAGCTTATGTTGATACCCGTTTACCTCTCTCCCGTCTTCGCCGTTGCTCGCCTCTTCCATAGAACCAATCAGCTTTGACTCCTTCGTTTCCTCAGCAGCGACTTAAAAGCGATGTAGCTATTTAGAGGTAACGAAGCGTGAATTTGGCGCGAAACTAGTAACCTCCGCTCGTTCACAACGGACAGGGTATGGGGAAATATTCGACTCCGCATAGTCGTATTACAGAGATAGGAAGACGGAGGTTCTGTCAGATTATTTGTTCTCGATGCAATCTGCTTCCATAATCGCTCGATCCATTGTGAAACCCCGGAGAACCGGAAACTAACGACACCTTACTGATTTCCACGCTTGCTTGGTTACGGTATTTTTGCTACGTATCATGCCCGCGTCAGTGTTTGTGAGAAGCTCTCTCGCCAAAAAAAGACAACAGTAAAAGTCAACGGGCCCAGAGGAATGCTTTCAACAGCACAGCCAAAAGCAGAGCTTGGTTTCAAAGTATTCAACTATTTCATAGTATTGGGAAATAAATAGTAAACAGCTTTCTAGTCTTTCTAATCTTGGATTTTCTCAGTTATGAATTTCAAAAATATCTATTGAAACAAGTTAATCATTTTGTAAGATACAAAAAAAGTAACACTGATTTTGCCCAAGTCGTGACAATTTTAAGAAAAAAGAAATAGTTCAGTCCGACTGTGACTCGGAAACATCAGAGGAAAATTACACTTGCAAAATAACTTTTTTTTTTGCTCTGGGAAATATAAATATGGGTGTTGTTGGGTGTCACAGCAGAGGTTCTAATGAGAACACGTAATTTCTGTAAAATAAATCCTACGATCCATGTGATGCGGAATAAATACATCTCTTTTATTTATATTACGCCTAAGTGTTGGAAAGCAGGCAATAATCATGTCCTCAAACTATCTGGAAATGATCAGGAATCATCCCTCTTTACTGACTTTGATCTATGAGTTTATTTGCTGCGCCTTGATACTCTTAACAGATCCAACTGAATCAATACAAGTGGGGTGTCTGTATTCATGCAAATTAATCATTAAGACCGATCCGCTTACTTCAGAAACAGACACATTTCAGCGCTGTTTGCAGGCCTTGTATGGTTTCGGATATTCTACGTTTTCTCAGGAGTAGAAACTTTTAATTGGGTGATCATCTTCATGTCGGTTCTCTGATTGAGCCTCTTTTTTGCATGTGTGGTTTAGTTGGAATCTGATTTGTATGCTTACTAAATCTGAGCAACCAACAACAGTTGAGATTGAGATTCGATTTGTTTGATCAACTTGGTTGGCCTGCACTCATCCCATGTTCGTTGTATTGTCTTTTCAGTGACATACGACCACACCCTCGGATCTGGTTGTTCATGATCGTGAGTAGAGATAGGTGTAGGTATACTTCTTTTGACACTTCATTGACTTTTAATTGTAGACCACCTATGTTTTGTTTTTTGCCTTTAAATTATACAAACCGAAATAATGCAGTAAGAACTTAATGTCCTCTAAGAGGCAAGTGTTCCATTTATTTTGGCACAAAGAATGAAACTAAATTTTCAGTGGTTCTTACTTTTTGAATTTTCTTTTTCTTCTACTGGGATACTTTGGTGGGTCGTGAAATCAATGCAAAACTGCTGCAGTTCTTTGGACCCCGTAACCTGACCGTTAACGGGTTAAACACAACCGAGCGAAAAATAGCCAAATAAAAAAGAAATCTGAGAATGTGTGCTTTAATTTGACTTTATTTTACTTTAACTATTGTTTTCCCTCAGTACGCTATTTGTGAATAAATATTTGCTATATTTCAAGTTTGTCATATTCCTTGGAACCGTTAAAAGTTACGTGGCGTCGGATCTAACAGTTCCACTACTATTTGTTTTAGTGGAAAGAAATGGAATTATTTTCCTTTTACGACTGAACTGTCGTCCCAGATAGTAAATAACGACTTGTTAGCATTTGGGTTGAATATTTGACTTTTTTACATTGCCTGGTTTTAGTCACACATTGATTTTGGGACGATCCTGGTTCATCTGAACGTTTGTGGCTCGTGTGATTTCACGATAAAATGGACGTTCCCCTCACCAAAGGTAAAATGCTAGTGACGCCCCTGGGTCCTGTAGCCCTATATTTAGGGGTGGGGGAGGGGACTTCAAGTTAAGGGTACAAAATAAATTTTTAAGCTGATGAGGTTAATTTTTAAGCTTATGCTTGGTTCTAAACGGAATGGTCAGTGATCGCAAGTTTGAACAAATTTTATGTACTACCTGAACAGGATCCTTGCCAAGAATGGCTGGAATATCTTCGACAGAAAATGTTCAGATTGAAGTAGTTTGTGGTAACCGCCCAGTGCCAGTGCATTTATGTCTTCTCATGGGCGGTTACCTATCATGATGGGTTATTATGTAATTTAGCAATAAAATAATCTAATCTAATCTAATCTAGATTGGTTCAGGACGACCAAACGTGATACGCTTTCACCATGGGCTGATGGAATATGTATTCACTAGAGTGTATAGCCCCTCGCTTGTGCGAGAGATAAATCTTTGGGTGTGCCTACTTTGAAGAATCGTGCTACGGGCTAGGCATAGAGGATTTTCGGGTGGATACCTCCACGATAGGTTGGGCGACCAACGCTTTTATGTGCTAAAATTCTCATGGTTTATCTTGATCTGATACTAATGGTCTACTTACAGCCGTTATTCAGGATTAGCTGACGGAAGTTGTTTTTAAACTCACATTCAAAAGCTTTAGGAAGTGGAAAATTTTCTGTTTGCTATTTGTGCGTTCACCACGAGGGATTGGAGTTACTGGATTCTTTGTGTCGATCCGTCCTTAATGGCAATCAAGGTTTGGTTGGTGAGTTCCGGCTTTGATTTATGGTGTGTGTTTCGCTGAATCTGGTCTCGATTTTTGGCTCCAGAAAAGCTGCCATACAGTTTCGCATGGATTCTTGCATTTATTTTCGATCAAATCGTCACAGGTAGTTCGTTGTTCTCAGTTAGCTAGTAGTCACAAAAAGATTGACCGCATCAGGCATCGAACCCTTGACTTCCGAAATTGACGAGCGAAAAACGAGCAAGTCAGGATCCCTGTTCTGATGGTTTTCTTCTTCTTCTTCCTTAAGACAGGATCACTGTTCTTAGGCGGAGCCGTGCTTTGCTTAAAGCACACCTCGTACTACTACTGTTTATGTTCCAGTATTCAAAACTGTTTGAATACTGTAAAACTAGGCTCTGCTTTTTAAGAAACTATCCACGGCTTTGGCTGGTATAAGCTTTCTCCCAGGTCCATTGACTTCTAGGAAAAACTCTACGCGTTAATAGCATGATATGCGAACACTCATATGCGCATGGAAAATAGTGAATCGCGGCAAGTGCAAAGATTAGTGAGGTATCGTTAGCACCGCTAACTTAGCGGGATTAGAATGTGACATAGTAGGTAAGCATTGGCTAAGAGACCCGATGGGTCCTTTAAGGCAGGAGCCATGTTTTGATTGGCCACGAAAGGCAGTAGCCAGTCCCTGGTTCGGGTATTTTCCTTGCGACTATTTTTTTTAACTGACGTTTTTTCCAGACCACCATGATAGTGATTTGTCGCTCCTTGGTTTCTTAGAAGATGAACATAACATTCCGATTGTTATGCGTTCTCCATGTGAGTGTGTTTCATATCCAATGAACCGTAGAATTGACTGCTGAGAGGTGAATGTGTCCCGGATGAAAGGGTGAGGGAATCGCGGGAATTTCTGAAAATATTTTTCTGGATTAGTTTAGAGATTCATTTGTGAAGTGTAATATGTTCCAGGCCCAGACATGTGTTTTTAGATCATTTTTTCGTCAGGATGGTCTGGGAAATTAATGAGGTTACCACGAATTTCTAATCCGGAAAATTAAGCGATTTTTGAAGATTTATGGATTTGTTATTTTCGTGGAGTTTTTTTTGTGTCTTTTATCGTATGGACTAAGTAAAGTGTCCAGAAAGTGTTTTTATAGATTAATTTAGGGATTCATTTGAGAGACGTAATATATTCCAGTCTCAGGCACATGTTTTAAGATTGCTTAGTCGTTGGGAAGATCCGATATACAATTTCAATCCGGAAAATGAATCGATTTTTGAATATTAACAGATTTTTTATCTCTGTATTTTATCCCGAGTTATCCGAAAGGGTCCAGGCATCGGGCTCTTCGCATTTGTGTTTTGTCCATAAACACAAATGCGATTTCGCGTCTATAAAAATATTTTGCTTTCTGTCTCTGACTATAATAATAACGCTTGTTTATTTAAGCCTGAAAGCCATACAAGATTTAATACACGAACTACTATACTGTATAAACTAGGTTTAACTTATACTATATAAACTAGGTTTAACTTTCATTCCTGAGACTAAACCCGTTAGTCACATACAAGGCCGTATCCAGGGGGGGGGTTAGGGGGTTCAACCCCCCCCCCCCGAAACCCACAAAAGTAATAGTTTTTTGCAGGTTTTAACCTCTGATCTATGTATTTTTTGTACTTTTTGGTCCGACCCGTGGGCAAAACCCCCCCCCGAAATAAATTCCGCGAGCAAACCCCCCCCCCCCCCGAAATAAATTCCTGGATACGGCCCTGGTCACATATTTACATACATCGATGATACATTTGGGGTTTGTAGATTTCAGGATAAGGGGAAGCGATACCAACCCACCCCCAACAAATTTTACTCTCAAATGCGAAAGCTCTTGGCACACAAAAAAAAATGTGACTTTAATCTGAAAATATCGGACTGATTGTGTAAATAGGGATTAGAAGCGCTTTGTCAGCATTCAAGGCCCCAAACAACACGCCAACTGTGTGGCTTGTCATTTTTAATTTGGCGGTTTCAAGCGAGGGCCTGGAAACTCTCTGACGTGTGTGTGTTGTCTGGAAGAAAAAAAGTATGACCCAACTCCGCCCAACGTATATCTCGCTTGTAAAGTTACGTTGTGATCCGTATCGCTGCTAAGGCTGATTTTTTTGTTCATCCCCCAGACCTTGAAACCTCACATCAGGCACTTCAAAACAAGCTTGTTCCAACCTTTCAGAGATGAAGTAGTTTCTGCACTGTCACCAGTATTTTGTGTACAGCGTTCGGCGTCATTTTTAAGTTTTTCTTAAATCTCGCGTAGTATCGTTTTCACCTTTCTTATCGATTGAATGATTGTAGGTGGCCTTCGACTCTTCTTCCACTCGGTACCGGCAGCATATAAACAATCAGAAAGAAGTAAATATAGTATCTGTATTTATTTATTTGCTTATTTTTTATTAATCCCAAAACCGGTAAGCGATAAGCTTGTCGCTACAAAATAACATAACTATTATATTAAGAAACAAAAATAGACGATAACAAAGACAAAAGATGACTATACAGCATTACGATGATACGTTTAGAAAAGGTAAATGACACTAAAACGGATCTACATATGACTGAGTTTTAAATTGCGCTGATGAGAGTGCTATTTTAAATGTATTCATGTTGCTGATTCGTAAGGTTTCTGGTGGAAGAAGCTTCCATCGCTTCCCAGAATAAATTTTGGTCATGTGCGAGGGGGAAGTTACAACATTTCATCTTTATTTACTAGAATCTTTGCTCAGTATTTTTTCAATTAGATATTATTTTGTTGTATTCTACCCTTTGTCTTTGATCTGTCTCTCAGTAGCCTACTGACAAAAATAAATAAGCACAAATTTGATCTGTCAAAGAAGTAACTTGAAATTTGTTCAAAACCAAAATTGCTCAACGTACAAGTTACTACACTGTCAGAAGTTTCATAACAGATAACACAAGGATGCGCGGTTTTAATAGACAATACTTGGGGTGTAACCTGTTTATCGCGACAAACGATGTGCATGAAATGTTATGCATAACAAGCCTTGTGCTTGTCAGGAAGAGCCGAAAAACCGCAAAAAAAACATCTGCTAACTTTTTTTGTCGTCATGATATCGCAAAATTCCGCAGAGGCTTTTTCGGCGGTTTTTCGGCTCTTCGTGGCAAAGATTGTTAGGCACAAGATTTCATGCATAATGTTTGTCGCGACAACAGATTACATCCCAAGTGTTGTCTGTTGAAACAGCGCATCCTTGTGTTATCTTTTATGAAACTTCTGACAGTGTACCTAGGGCCTACAATAAATCAAAAATATAAGCGTTGCAGTGTTAAATTGTATCCCTCAAGGCTGTGTGACTTTCCAGGGATGTACACCGTCTTTAAGAACATGTACCCCTCGCGTTAGATATGGTGGTTTTAAATCAATTTCGACGGTTCCCAGTGACAGTTTCTTGAGTAACTGTTTAGCACACGCCTACCACTTGAAGGGCTCAGGTCTGTTCCAAGTGTCCGGATTTGCGACGGACTGTCTATCACTCATTTGAAGCAATTATGGTCTTTTGCGTCGTCAGGGGTTTATAATTCATTTAGTAACCAGTTTCACCTGTATGAATTTTCCTTCAGCCCAAGCTGACTTGTTGCGCCAAACGGAACGGACGTCAGCTAGGATTTATTCTAGCGGTATGTCGGCCCTCTTAGTTGGGATCCTCATCAGGCTCCAGCTAGAAAGCTAACCTAAGTCTAAATTCAACCAACAAAATCAAATTGACTCTCTAGTTTCGTTTTTGTTCGGCTTTTGCCTTTCCCTTTTCGGCTTTAGCTTTTAGCCTTTTTCAGGCCTTTTTAACATTTTCGCGTTTTTGTAAATCGCCGTTACTATACTAAGGACTTTCCGCTTTTCTTGGATAAAAACGCAATTTTGACAAATACTGTTTTACTTGTATTTTATTTATACTGCAAATCTTTAATCTTTAAAATCTGACACAGTTTCTAAATACTGATTATCACTTTGAGTCAAATCCATCTTTTATTGGATTTTTGGGTAAAGTCACAAAAGTCGCGAGGTAAAAAGCCAAAAGGAGAGCGCAGCATGGTCACCTACCAAGTTTGCCTTTTTGCAAAAAGCCGAGGGAAAAGGCGAAAGTCGGCGTTTGCCTTTTTGACAAAAACGGGAAATTGTCAAACAGTGCTTAGGACCATTTTACAAAAACGCAAAATAAGTAAAAAGCCGTCGAAAAGGCGAGTGAAAATTCGAACAAAAACGCAACTTCTGTATTGTTTGAGCTCAAATTGTTTGCCGTGAGCCAACCTGAGTCATGAATAGTCAGTGTATTATTTTGATTTGAAATAGTCGGTTTGACGATTCGGTGTGGGTCTATGTTTTGGCTATGGAAATAATCCAGTTGATCCTTTTTGTGGCATCAAAGTATCAACCAGGCGGCAACCTTATTATGAATAGTCACTTTACTCCTTTCAAATACTCAGTTTGATATTATTGTATGGAGTAGGGTCATATTTTTGCCGGAAAAACATCCTTTTTCTGGACCGTGTTTAAAATGTTACGGTATACCATACGACGTTCTTCCTTGAAGCAACTGTCTGCTTCATTTTGACTTAAGTTAATTGTTCACTTCACTTTTGGTTAATTGGAATGAGCAACGGATGTAACAGTCGCGATATTTCGGACCTTCTTCTCAAGAGTTCAGATCTGGTCCTTGCCATAAAAAACAAAACTGCGATATTTTTAATTGATCGTATTTTAAATGCCATGCTATACTACCTACATTCAAGAATTTTATATATTATGATGAGTCATATACCATACCACACCCTCGACGTCTGCCATAACCATCTGAGAAAAAATAATTTCTCCGTCAATTGGGGTTAAGTGGCTACCTTAAGTTTAGATAATTTGAAAGCGACGGATGTAGTAGTCGCGTGCCGGTTCACCGCGGACGCGTTCCGTTTGCACCCCGTGTGTTTTTGTCCAAATTAGAACTGTCGGATGTGACATTACGTGTGAAATTGCTTGTTGGGGGAGACATCAAACCGATCGCATTTCCGTTTCCCATGTGGTAGTTCACGCAGGGGGATTGGCACCCCAGGGCCGCACACATTGATGTCTCAGATCTGGATGTAGGATATTGGTGGAATTGCGAACTTGCCTACACTGACAGAGGTTTGATAACACATAACACAGGCTTGCACATCCTTGTGTTAGTTATCAGAATATATCTGTTATCCCCCTTTTAAATTTTATTTTTGTCGCGAAACCTAACACTTAAAAGGGTCATAACAGATACATTCTCATAACGTTTAGCACAAGGATGTACAAACATGTGTTCTGTAATCAAACTTCTGACAATGTTCGAAAGGGTCCCTTGCAGGCCCGTATCCAGGAATTTTCCCCTAACCCCCCCCTGGATACGGCCTTGGTCCCTTGATTGCCGTCCATTAGTTAATTTCTTTCTATTAGCTTTTCGCCGACGTGTTCGTTATTTTTATATATTTTGTCGATGAATAATATAGGTGGAGTTAAAAAAAATATGAAGAATTGATTATCTTTTTATTATTTATTTAAAATTCAGACTTCCACTGGTGGGTCATAAATAAATTACTTACTTACTGTATGTTCCTGTTCCCGGTTAATGTTCTCATGAACATTATCAGCGGAGTTGAAACAAAAAAAATGTAAAAAGTTAACATCACTTAATTTTTTTTATTACATTGAAAATTAAGACTGCCGTTGGCGGGTCATAGAAGTTACTTACTGTATGTTCCTACCCCCGATGGATATGTTACCAGGAACGTTATCAGTGGAGCGAGAATAACATTAAATAACATTAATCCTTTCATTCTAAACTGTTTCGTGCTTTTGACAATCATCTTCAAACAAATTCTTTCATTAAAGTTCAACCGAAAAGGCTTGAGATAGGACAGTCTAGTTACCCATCACTTATTCACTTAAATAGGCTTGTAGACCCGATGAAAATACGTTACTTTGATGCTCCGCTATTCACGATAATAGATTTTCGGATAGTGGACTTTCTTTGTCGGATCTTTTGTACCCCTATGCACTTGTCCCTTTGTTGTAGTTGTATGCTTGACGAAAACGATTTACGAAAAACAAGTGTTCACGCAGTGAACCCTCCTTCAGAGAGCTGATCACTGACCACTGAAAAGCCGCGTTTGTATTGAGATTCAAATTCCGCGTCAGAGTAGAATTTGCGTTGTGGGGACGGTCGTAGATACTCTGAACGTCACTACTAGAGAAGATAGTGGAAAATTAAAGAATCGCTGAGCAGAATCCAAATAATTCAGTGCATTCAATTGAATTGTACAAATATAAGTTGGGCTTTTCATTTAAACTTTAAATGGGCCACGGTCGTTCCGAGGCCTGATTGGAACTCGAGGTTTCGAGGGGGGTGATCTAGACGTTGCAAATGCTAGAATGCTTTCGACTTGACAAGCCGGGAGGCCCTAGTGTCTTATTCTGAGCGACTGACAAACAATTTTGTTAGGAAGTCCAGGCTATATTTGACCAGAAACCGGTTGATTAGACTATAGAAAAGTGGCAATTCGAGGTCCATTATTTCTTCTTCATATGTGTGGAATAGGTACAGTTCACCTGGCATTTTGTTTGTATTTGGGATGCTTTCCCCTATTTTCTTACCTCTCTCTGTGACGGAGTCACCGTTTCCATTCATTTATATTTCTTGGTGCCCTTTGTACAGTTCTGAAATCAGTAATAAATCTAGCCTCCGAAGTAGAACATCGTTCGCTCGCTGAGCGTTTAGGCCACGCCTCCACATCTGGTAGTCAGCAGCGGGATTTTATTTCATTGTGAAATAAATTTCAGTGACTCGACAGTGGTCAGGCAGTGAAGTACTGTTAAGTGGAAGTGAAAAAACAAGGTATGTTTGGGTACGTTTTATCACTGTGTTAAGAGGTTTTCTAAAGGGCTAGTAGAAAGCTTTAGGCTACTAGTTCTGAGAAGCCGAAGTAAACGGTACCGAATCGAGTAGGTTCTCGTTTACGTATTATAGTCAGGATAGAATCGGTCTCGAATTAAAGCAACAAGACGGAATAAGCTTTCCGATGATAATTATTCGAGAAACCGAGGCATTCTAGACTATAAAAGTGGAAGACAGTAAGCGAGTTACAAGGAGCCAAGGTGTACAAGAAAGGGTTATACACCAGCAGTTAATCCAAGTCGGCAGATCGTTTCAAGCCGAGCCTGTCGAATACACCTCAGGTTCTCAAGTAATCGGGTCGCGTATAAACTGTCCAAAAATGACGGGAGCAGACGGAGTTTCCGCTCATGAAAAGCAAAACTCGGGGGAACTTGCGGATCTAGTCTCCCAGTTTAAAGAAATGATGAAAATGATGCACGATCAGAAAATTGCGGATGACTTAAGGCATGATAGGGAAAGACGCGAACTTCTAGATAAGCTCTCTAAGCCGAGGGAACCGTCTCTGCAAAAGATGGCGGAAAGTGATGACGTCGATTGTTTCATTACCGCTTTTGAGAATACGGCTTCTCTCTGCTCATGGGATGGTGCAAATAAAGCTCTGCGGTTGATTCCCCTTCTGTCGGGAAAAGCATTAGAAGCAATATCCTGTTTAAGCCCAGTTCAGTTGCGTGATTTTGCAGTAGTTAAGGCTGCTATCTTAAGAAAGTATAGTATTTCTCCCGAAACTTATCGTTCCAAGTTTCGAGAATTACGCATGTCCAGCGACACAACTTTTCAAGAGCACGCCGATAAGCTTGAACTTTATTGTCGGAAATGGTTACAAATTATCGAGAGTGATATAAGTAGCACATCGAACGCTTCCGCATTAAGGTTGAAAGCCGTAATAACTGAACTCGTGTTGGAACAGTTCGTTGAAAGTCTTACTTTTCCAGGTTTAAACGTATATTTACGTCAGCAAGCCCCGAAGTCCCTTTCCGAAGCTATCAATTTTTCTGAAAACTTCGCCGAAGCACAGAAGAAGAGCAAGATGGCTACACGTACTTCCAAGTCGGCAGACGAAGCGGGTTTCTCCGGAAAACGCCCAAGTAAGTACGACGGAAGTAAACGTGCGTGTTTTTCTTGTGGTTCCACAGAACACCTAGCTCGAGAGTGTAAGCAGGTAAAGCAGGACCAGAGACACGAAGTAAAGCCTAAAATGCATGTAAAGTCGAGTTACACGAAAAGCGCTTTGGCCATCGGAACAAAAGGTGTCTCGAAACGCCCACCTTTAGATGGAATTATTCTTCACGAATGTAAATCGCCTGTCATTAGTTCTGCAGTTACCGTTCGTGGTTGCGTTGACGGTAGGGCTACAGATATGTTAATCGACAGCGGAAGCGAGGTTACTATCGTAAGAAAGGACCTAGTTCCGGAAGTTGAGGTAATGACGGAATATTACCAGGTCGGTTGTGTGCATTCCGACGTAAAATTGCTACCAGCAGCGGTAGTAACGTTATCGTTTTTCGAAGGAAAATACGAAAGAAAAGAGAGAGTTAAAGTCGCGATCGCGGATAAGCTGTTTTTTCCGGTTATCGTGGGACGTGATTGTTTCATTTACAATTCCGTTACAGGGGCCAGATCTGAAAGCAGCGACGTAAGCACGTCATCAGATCGCGCAGATGCTTCGCCAGCGCTTTCCTGTTTTGTTTCGGAACAGAACGGTTTCGAAGACGATTTTTTCGAGGAGCCGGCGAAGTTGACTAAGAAACGTCGATCGGAAAGGCGCAGTGACAAGTCTACTTTCTCGACACAAGCATGCGACTCAGATGCGACACGTACGGGATGTCTACCCCATGAGCAAGCATCCGATCCAAGTCTGAGGTCTCCCTTCGAGAAGCTGAAAGAATTGGAAGCGGAGAACAAAGAGGTACGTTTTATTTTGAAAAACGAAATTCTCTTCAGAGTTATCAAAGACAAGCTCAAGAAAGTCAATAAGTTTCAGCTAGTCTTACCGAAATGTAGGCGACTAGAAGTACTACGTATCGCCCACAGCACACCGCTAGGTGGACACCTGGGGCGAACTAAGACTGTTGATCGAATACTTAGGCACTTTTACTGGCCAGGAATCTACAGAGACGTAGCCCAGTACTGTAAGACGTGTTTTGAATGTCAGATTGTCGCGCGCGCAACTAGACGTGACAAAGTTCCGTTAGGTTCTTTTGACCCTGTAAGCAAGCCTTTCGAAAGAATTGGTTTAGATTTTGTAGGACCACTCACCCGAAGCAAAAAAGGAAACCAATGGTTGCTCGTAATCGTTGACTATTACAGTCGTTGGCCCGAGGCTTTTGCCTTACCGTCAAGCACAACAGATAAGGTCATTCAAGTCCTGAGCGATTACTTTTCTAGACATGGAAATCCTAAATTTCTCGTGAACGATCAAGGATCCAATTTGATTTCTAAGAAATTACGCGATTTCTTGTCAGAAAGGGGAGTAAAGCAGACAAGAACCTCTGTTTACCACCCTCAGTGTGACGGGTTGGCCGAAAAGATGAACTCCACGGTAATACAAATGTTAAAAAAGCTCGTCCTAGACCAACCTAAGAAATGGGATGAGATGCTTCCCTCGGTACTTTTTGCATACAGAGAATCGATTAACGAATCGACTGGTGTTTCCCCATTCGAAGCCCTGTATGGCGAAAATCCGAGAGGCGCGCTCGAAGTCCATAAAGAACGTCTCTTAGGTGGGGTTTTTGCAGAAGAGCGTGTAAATCAAGACCCGCAACTGAGTGACAGTTTGCCAAAGCCTAATTCCGCGAATTCTGTTTTACAGCTCAACGAATGCCTTAGCAGTGTACGCAAGCTGCTAGAACAGAACGATGCGAGGGCAAAGGAAAAGCAGAAGGCCCAGTACGACGCTAGTACCTCGCAGACCAAAAATCTGGAGCCTGGCGATCAAGCACTTGTACTTCTGCAGACGCCTGGTGCAAAACTCGAACGGCGATGGCAAGGTCCTGTCGAAATTATCAAGAAAATAGGTGAGACAAATTTTCTTGTTTCGGGATATTTGGGGCGCAAGAAGCCAAAGGTTTTGCATGCCAACCTTTTGCGAAAGCTTTACCGCCCTAACCATTCGCTCTATTCTACTGTATTATCGCCACCAGACGCATTGGACAAAGAGTATCCGTTAAGGCTGGTCACTTTCGGAGCATCTGACGAAAACAGTTTGTCGAAAGTAGAAATCAGTACTAAGTTATCGGAAGACCAAAAGCGCGAGTTGTCTTGTCTACTTTCAGAATTTTCCGAAGTATTTAGCGAGCTTCCCGGAAAAACGAATCTTATCAAGCACCGTATCGATACGGGAGAAGCTAAGCCGATTAAAAGAGCCCCGTATCGCATTCCACAAAGCAGACAAGCGTCAGTAGAACAGGAAATAGAGCGAATGTTAGAGGCAGGGATTATCCAGCCTTCAAACAGCAAATGGGGTACACCTCTGGTAATCGTTCCTAAGCGTGACGGTTCGTTGAGGTTATGTTGTGATTATCGCCCACTGAATGCTGTTACTGAAAGCCCAGACCCATTCCCTATGCCTCGTATAGACGAATTAATCTGTAAAGTGGGGAATGCTCAATACTTGACCAAGTTCGATTTAGTAAAAGGTTATTTCCAAATCGAGATGGAAGACGACAGCGTGGAAAAGACAGCTTTCGTTTCTCATCACGGGCATTTTGAGTTTCTTCGCATGCCTTTTGGTTTAAGGGATGCAGGTGCCACTTTTCAGAAACTTATGAACCGAATACTCGAGAAAGCTGAAAACCACGCTGGCGCCTATTACGATGATCTCATAGTTTTCAGCGTAGGTTGGAAAAATCACCTCAGAGATATTAGAGATATTTTGTCACGGTTACTAAGAGAAGGGTTGACAGCTAACCCCAAGAAATGTTACGTAGCTTTCCCACAAGTTGAGTACTTAGGATTTGTCGTCGGAAACGGCAAGATTCAAGTCACGTTGGAAAAAGCCCAAGCGATTCAAGATTATCCGAGGCCCAAAACTAAGAAAGACGTGAAAGCATTCTTGGGATTAGTTAGTTACTACCAAGCATTCATCGAGAACCGCGCAAAATTAGCAAAACCTCTTATTCAGCTCACTTTAAAAACGCAGCCAACGTTAGTAGAATGGAGTGACGCTTGCCAGAGATCATTTGACGCGCTTAAAGGACAACTGACGAGTGACAAAGTCATGCGATGTCCAGACTTTAATCGCGAAATAATTATCCAAGTCGACGCCTCTGCTGACGGCATCGGTGCAGTAGCGTCCCAGATTTTTGACGATGGTGAGCGCCCCTTCATGTTCCTAAGCCGCAGCCTTACGCAGGCGGAACAGAGCTATTCCGCGATTGACCGCGAATGCTTGGCAATCGTCTGGGCCGTGAAGAAGCTTTACTTTTACGTCGAAGGTCGGCCTTTCGAGGTTCAGACAGACCATGAGCCCCTTAAGTATCTCGCAAGCATGAAAAACAGTAATCCACGACTCATGAGATGGGCCATGATCTTGCAAAGTTTCTCAATCAAGTTTACCGCGAGATCTGGCATTTCAAACGGAAATGCCGATAGCTTATCCCGTGGTACATAAATCCAGGGAAACTCCTGTAAATATGAATGTACATATAAGTTGTTGTTTTTTTCTAGATGATCGAACGCAAGGAAAGGCGATGTCAGCCATCGTTCATTTCGAAAGCCTCCTCCCATTTCCGCAAGAAGAAAGCGAGAAGAAATACGAACTTGAGGTCAAAAGAGACCAAAAGATCAAAAGCCTTACGCAAGCCGTAAAGGTCAAGCCGCGGCAAGATTTAAGCATTTTGAAGTTTGGACCATACGTATTCAGGCTATGGAGGATCAACACCGAGATCGCCCTGATCCTGCCAGCCCCATTTAGAAGCAGAGCCGTGATGGCCGCCCACCACAGTCCGAGGAGTCCAGCCGACCAACATGCTTCGCTCCCAGTGACCATTTGCCGCCTGCGCCGCCATTTCTACTGGCCTGGGTTAGCGGATGACGCAGAACTGCTAGTCCGAGCCTGCGTTTCATGCCAGAATAAAGAGTGAACTTAGGATAGGTTTTATCTAAGGAAAGGGTGATGTGACGGAGTCACCGTTTCCATTCATTTATATTTCTTGGTGCCCTTTGTACAGTTCTGAAATCAGTAATAAATCTAGCCTCCGAAGTAGAACATCGTTCGCTCGCTGAGCGTTTAGGCCACGCCTCCACACTCTCACCCCTATTTTGGCTCTTAACCCCGACGTGCTTTATCCATTACGGCGTAATGATCGTATTTGCACGCGTGTTGCTCTCAGCAGGCAAACAGCAGAACTGTTTCCGGTTATGAATCACATCTTCAGAGCTCCTGGCGGTTGATTGTATCGGTTTCGATGCTTTCGGTCATAGTGAACGTGTATCAAAGAGAATAGGCATAGTGTTGGGCGATATTTGGATTTTCGATATATCGATATTTTTACTTTTGATATTCGATAATTGATATCGATATTTCGGTACCATGTTTCGCTATAGTACACATCTCATTTCCCCAAAATTTAAGAACAAAATTGTCGTAAAAAAGTACCCTGCTTCATATCAAACTTCGAAGAAACAGAAATTGAATTACGAAAAGTTTTGGATCCACACATGTAATTAATATAGGCTTATTCGTAATAATTATAAATCTATAAGTATCGTTTTTTAAATCGATTTTTACGTTTCGATATCGATGTTTGGTCCGATATATCGTTATCGAATGTCGCCCAACACTACAGGGTCATACTACTAGAGAACGTGGAACCAGGAACATGCGAGGGGGTGCTCACTTCTAAAATACTTGTGCATCAAGTGCCCAGTCTGCCCACCCGATGCCCAAGGGAGGATGTAAAGCAAGTGTAATTGACAGCGCTAAACGGACAAGTTAGCGGACAAGACAAGTCAAGTGGACTTGCGAAAAAGTAACTAAAGTTCGAGCGAAAGATTCTAGCTTAAATATTGCTTTTAGTGAAAGTTCTTCGTAAGAATTGCTTGGAGTTAAAGTTGCTGCTTCGATTTCACTTACGATTACAGTAAGTTTCCACCAAGTGAGCATCTCCCCGGGAATAATGTGCCCAGGCGTGCCCACCTAGTGCCCAGCGAAGATATACAGTAGTTGCCCATGAAGTGAGCACCGTTGGTTGCACATTTTTTGAAGCAAATATGTCCACGTTTATGCCAAAATGCCATATTTTCTGAAATGCCGGTCAGTGTCCCGTGCAGAGGTGTTACTAGCCTAAATTTACGGAGGGGGGGGGCAAGGTACTTACCGATTGGCTGATCAGTTTAAAGACCTTTTGTGATATTAGTAATTAATGCTGCGACCCATTTAAAGTGAATAGGTGATCAGATACTAATTAGATACTCAATGACAAACTGGGTCGCAGCATTAATTACTAACATTACACCTTTTGAAGGAAAATCTAATGTTTTTGAGAAAAACCGACAGTTTTTAATAAAATCGACAGCCTTCAAGAAAAATCAACACAAGAAAAAATCGACTGATTTTAAGAAACATTTACGATTTCTCGGCGATTCGCACCAGTTCATTTTCTTTTACCGACACCACTTGGGGGGGGGGGGTGAACCCCATCCCCCGCCCATACGTGACGCCTTTGGTCACCGCCGAGGGGATACCCACTCCCCGGCACCTGCTGTACACCCTTTCCCGGCACCGGCCAGCACCAACCGAAATAGGCGGTACCGGCACCGGTGCCGACAATAAATTGGGCGACTCATCTTTCAAACGCTTCCAAAAATGCTTATTTTGATGTTTTAACACGTGACAACCGGTGCCGACAGGTTTCAGCCGGTGCCGGCACCGACCGGGCACTTGCTGTACACTGAAATTGAGAGTGGGCAACCCCTCGGTCACCGCATGCTTGGCAAGACGGAAAGAAATAGCGGGAGTGCCACTTGGCCAACTCTAGTCTGTTTATTGTGTGTCCGCGTTTTACTAATGTCTACCTGTTCCTCTGCTAGATGTTTACACACCTACTACACATCCGAAAAGCAGATGCAGTATAATAATCTTTCCTTTGTATTCTTGTTTGTCGGGAAAAAATTTATGGAAGGCGCGCCATGCATTGAGGAAGATGCAGGCCGCATTCCAGACTGGGCCTAGCATTCCCAGGAGTGACAGGACGTCTTGTTTTCTGTTTTCTTGGTCCGTCAGGAATTTTTACTGATTTGTAATTCTTGGCTAGACCGCGATCGAGTCATTGATCGAATTGAACGCCATGGAATAACATAGGCAGCCTACTTCGTAAAGAACTGTAACGGAAAATAATCTAGTACTTACGGCTAGTCTTGTAGCTGTGTTTAATAGCCTAGCTAGGGAAAACTATGACCTAGGCAAGGTTACAGGCATGGGCCAGGCCCGTATCCAGGAATTTATTTGAGGGGGTTGCCCTTCGGGGGGGGGTTGCCCGCGAGTCGGATCAAAAAGTACATAAAATACACAGATAAGATTTTAAAGCCTTAAAAAAACGATTACTTTTTGTGGGTTTCGGGGGGGTCGAACCCCCTAGACCCCCCCTGGATACGGCCTTGACATATGGGCACCCTTCTTCGTAAAGAGCCGTAAACAAAAAATAATCTAGTGCCTACGGCTAGGAACCGCCTCGTGCGTGGGCTCGTGATGTTTTTTGGGATCCCAAAACGTAAGTGGAGGGATACCTATGACATCGCAAAAGTTGTCCGTCCGTCCGTCCGTCCGTCCGTCCGTCCGTCCGTCTGTCCGTCTGTCCGTCCGTCTGTAAGCACGATAACTCTCGAAGGGAATGAGATATTTTGATGAAACTTGGTGTGAGCATTCTTTGGGTCAAGAGTAAGGTCGAGTTCGTAGATGGGCCCTGTAGCCCTACATTTAGGGGTGGGGGAGGGGGTTCAAATTAAGGGACAAGCAAAATATTTTTAAACAGCAAATGTGATAGTCGATTATGGGGTAAGAAGGCATGCTGAACACGAATATGAAAACCATTTTCTCGCCGGACAATTAGTTCACCCGGAATCTGGCCAAAACCGGAAAGTTTGTTAAAAGTAAAAGTTTTATTTGAAGTCGATTAGATGTTGGATCTAGGGATAAGAAAGCATGCTGAACACGAATATGAAAACCATTTTCTCGCCGGACAACTAGTTCGCCCGGAATCCGGCCAAAACCGGAAAGTTTGTTAAAAGTAAAATTTTTGTCTGAAGTTGATTAGATGTTCGATGTAGGGGTAAGAAGGTATGCTGAACAATAGTACGAAAAATGTTTTCTCGCCAGACAATTAGTTAGCCCGGAATCCGGCCAAAACCGGAAAATTTGTTAAGAGTAAAAGTTTTATTTGAAGTTGATTAGATGATAGATCTAGGGGTGAGAAAAGATGCTGAATCCGTATGACAATCATTTTTTAGCCGGACACGTAGTTCTTCAGGAATCCGGTTGAAACCGGAAAATTTGTTAGAAGTTAAATTTTTCTTTGAAGTTGGGATGTTGGATGTAGGGGTAAAGAGATACGCTGAATTCGTTTTTGAGCTTTAGTTTTTCGCCGGACAAGTAGTTCTTTAATTTCGCCAAAACCGCAAAATTCACAGAAGTAGGTTAGGATCGTTTCGATCGGCTTATTCTGAATCCATATCTGAACTTGGTTTTCTTAATGATTAGCTGTTTGGCCTGGCGAAGAAAAAACCTTACTGTCTGGATCAGATATTGAATCTTTTGGGATCCCATCGGAACCTTTGGTCTTGTTTTTTTTTCTTGTTAAAATTCCGATGGATATGGATCTGGACCAGAGTTCGTGTCCGTTTGATGATTAAGGACACTTAAATTTGACGCAAAGCGCGTGGCATACTTTTTGCGCTAAGACAATGCTCGTGTTTTTGGGTCGTTGTTTTGGCAGAGTTCGCGAAGTCGTGTAGGGCTCCTAGTGTGGTTAACAGGTTGGGCATTCTGAACTAGAAATTTGATGAGATACCATAATAAGGTTTGCCATCAGATCCGATCGCTTAAGTGACTCGTGGCATAATTTTTCGTTTTTCAGCTGATTTAACGGAGTTGAATCGGTAGCCTTTTAGCATCTGCAGTGTCTAGTTCACCCCCATCCAATTGTGGGATCTTCTCAGGTTGATGTGCTGATATTTTTTTTCTTTTTTTTGTAGTTTATGGTTAGCCAGTGTTTGTTATTTTTATTTTGTCATTTTTGACCCTAGTTGGTCGTTTTTTAGTTTACATAATATAATACTTATAACACATAGATGGCTCTTTATACAAGGGACTTTGTATAAAGGAAAGTCCCTTGTATAAAGAGCCATCTATGTTTTATAATTTCCGTGATTTGGGGATGTGAACTGATTAGATTAATTTGCCTTCGGCCGAGATCACTGTTCCTATGGCCGGCTTCTACCGGACTATTGTAGTGGTTTGCGAACTCTGTTCACAAGCCCCTCGGTATCTCAAACGGTTAGAGTACCTGTCTTGTAAGCAGAGGGTCCTGGGTTCAAATCCCGGCTGAGGAGCATTTTTGTCTTTCAGTTCACTACTTCTAAATTATAATACTTATAAAAATAATAACAAATCGCAGTACAAAGTGGAACTCGGTACAACCGCGCATCTAGTAGTGTAATCTGGAAGCACCTGTTCGGTCAAGCTCAAGGTCATAACAAGGAAGTCAGACATACGAAAAAAAATATTTAGAGGGAATAAAAAGTGAAGAAAAACACAGCTAAGTTTTAAGCATTCTTTATTTCTTTAAGAAGTTTGTTTTACCTGGATCGCGTAAGCGTTCAAAAGCCCGAGGGGTTACCCACTCCCCGGCACCAGCCGAAATCAGCGGTACCGGCACCAGAGCCGGACATAATTTGGGCAATTGTCGCTTCTTAACATGCCAATCCTGATGTTCCAACACGCGGGCGGGCACCGCTTCACGGGCACTTGCTGTAGGCCTACACTATTATCAAGGGTGGGTAACCCCTCTCAAAAACCGCTTAGTGCGCGAGTTGGTCGTGTTTCTATTCTTTTCTGAAGTTCGGATTGGACACCTTTTCTGCTGCACTTATGCCCTTGGGCAATGTGTTATAAATTCTTCATTCATTCATTCAAAGAATAATATTTCTGTCAGTTTGATAACTAAGCATGTTAGTTTTAAGCAAAAACACTTAAATTTAATTAAACTGTACGCTTTATGCGCTGAGACAAAACTCGCGTTTTCCTGGGTTGCAATTTTGGCACAGCTCTCGAAGTCGTGTTTTCCACGTTTGAATGTACGAAGGACAAACTTAATTAAAATTTGACGAGGGGCAAGTGTTGTATGATTTGTATCTACTTTTGTTATTTCTTACGTTTGCGCAATATAAGAGCACTTATTTTGTATAAGTGTGATTTGTGCGTTTATTTATAGTAACCTCGATAGCCGACTGAAGTAAAGTCTCGACCTCAGGTGGAAAACCCCAATGTCTTTTCATGATTTGTCATTTGACAGGTTTTTCATTAAATAATAATAATAATAATAGCCGAACGTGTGTATCGATTCTAAAATACAAAGACGTTGACTTCTTGATGAACCTGTCGTACCTGAAATGCCAATGCAACGTACTTCCGTAACAGCATTCATTAGTTCTTAAACCCGGAAACCCAAATTTCATGTTACATTCTTAACCCGCTAACGACACCTCACTAATCTTTGTACTTGCCCGATTTACTAGTTCCCATGCGCATTATGCCCCCGACGACTGATCGCGTCTCATGCTATTGATGCGTAAAACCGGTTATCTGCATATATTTTCCGAGATTTTGCTGTAAGTCAACGGGACGGAGAAAGGGCTTAAAACAGCCAAGGCCGTGGATAGTTTTGTAAAAGCAGAACCTAGCTTTACAGTATTCAAATAGTTTGAATATTGGAACATAAACAGTAAATAGTGTGAGGTTTGCTTCCAGTACTGGTGGGCTAACATACCATGTCCGTCCTGGCCGAATGGTTAGCACTCTGAACTCGAAAGCGAAGGGTCGCTTGTTCGAATCTCGGTGGTGCCTACCGTGGGGTTCGGGGCGGGAGTTAGTGGCGCAGCCCTATAAGACAAGCCAAAGTCCACCCACCTTCAAATGGTTACCTGGTAAAATCTAGGGAAGGCGACAGGAAGTGTGTGCGGAAGCACCAGGATGGCTAGCCCCCAGCCGCCCATTGTACTCTTGGCTGAGGGCAGAGAATCGGAGATCAGCACAGCCAGTTAGGCCTGTATATGCTGATGCTGATGCCCTTATCTTACCTTTTTTTTTACCGATGGGCTCTAGTAGCGGATCCCAAATTATAATTCATGCATAGGACTGGTTCAGTTTTTAATCGGAATGATTTTCTCCTGAGGAGCATTGGTTGTCTTGCAGCGCACATTTTGCGATACTTTCGCCCCGACTAAAAAATGTCCACAACAACTTTCCCGCACATCATGGAATGTCTCGTTTTAAATCAGTCGTAAAATCGGAATGGTTGTCGCATGAGGAGCGTAAAAACAATGTTATCCTAATGTAGGCAAGTCAGTCTAGTTCATTCCCAGTTGGGTTTTAATTATGATCGGGAAGCCATTTGGCCAACTGCCTATCGCTGTCTCCAGGGTTCTTTTGCAAATGTGTGTGTTCCGCACTTGAATATTATGTTTGTTGTCTTATCAGTAAAAAAAGAATTTACAAGACAGTCGTCTTGCACACTACATTTCGCGATAAAAGCTTCCAGAAATTCTATTTAATACTTTCGTCCCCAAGCAAGAAAATGTCCACAACATCCACACTCACACATCATGGTATCTCAGTTTCTTAGTCAATTTTAGTCATTGTATGATGTTTTGTTCTGTTTGTTTTTCTTTTTTGCACTCAGCTGAAATTTTCCTCGAAGCGGTAAAAAAAAAAAAAATATCACTATTGAAAGACAAGAATACAAGGGGCTCCTACCAGTTGTCACGGTGAAAGTCCCGAGGGGTTGCTCACTCCCAAATGGTTGTACAGTGGTGCCCGGTGCCCAGCCGGTGCCCAGGGAGGGTGTACAGTGGTGCCCAGCGAGTGAGCAACCCCTCGGAAGGTCCCTTGTTTCAATTATCCGAAAATCCCGTCTTAAAGAGCGTATTATGAATTTGCAAGTGTTTCCATCTCAAAGGTTTCCACCACCGCGGTACTCATTGCTAAAAAGGGGTTATCCACTCCCCGGCACCTGCTGTACACCCTTTCCCGGCACCGACTGAAATCAGCGGTGCTGGCACCGGTGCCGGCCATAAATAAAGCGATTCTGCTTCTAAACATGCTATTTTTAATGGTATAACACGTGATAACCGGTGCCAGCTGGTGTCAGTCAGTGCCGGGACCGGCCGGGCACCTCGGCACCGGGCACTTGCTGTACACTAAAATCGACAGTGGACAACCTCTCGATAGAAAATCAGCGTCGAACCCTTGTTCGTTTACAAAAAGTCTTGACAACAGAAAACACTCAACAAACAAGGCTCCAACATTCTTATGGGCTAGCGACTGCGTTGCAGCCGTTGTCGTGAGTGAATTGATACGACAGGGCCTCTAAAGAAACAGTCTTGTTTTTTTTCTTAATTTAATATAACATTATTGGACATGTGCTTGTCCAATGCATATTAGTTTTGCTGGAAAGACAAAACCTGCAACCAGGTCCGTAATCCGTATCCAGGAATTTATTGGGGGGGGGGTTGCCGTCGGGTCGGACCAAAAAGTACACAAAGAACACAGAACAGAGGTTAAAGCCTATAAAAAACGGTTATTTCTGTATGTTTCGGGGGGGGGGGGTGAACCCCCCCCCCCCGGATACGGCCCTGCCTATAACCTTGCAATGTTCGGCATTGTTATTGCGTAAGTTCCGTATCACTGCTAACCTACTGGACGACGAGGATAACGTTGTTACAGAAATTTTTACTGAGATCACTACGATGTCTCAATGTAAATATATTCTGCGACACCGATGTGAAATGTAAAGGAAGTACGATGTATTTCGTATTCTTCCTAATGTAAAGTTATTCGACAAGCACTGCCAGTGCCAGTTATGTCTCTCAACAGTGCTTGTCTAGTGCGTCTTAGTTTTGTCATAAATTAAAAACCTTGAACGTTGCAATTTGGCATTATTTTTTGTTGTTTCTTTTGCGTGAACTCCCATTACCGCGAGGGTCCTGTATAGTGAGGATAAAGTTATAACAGACGTTTAACTGATATCACCATGATGCCCTGATGTAATTCTATTCTGCGCGAACATCTTTGCGAAACCGCAGATGTGGTTGTTGAATTTCGGCACACTAGTACACTGTAAAAAGTTTCTCTGAGTAAGGATTAGGGCCAACTGCAGTATTTGCTACTCGGATTAATCCGAATTAGAGGAAAGATTATCTCAGTAGAGACAAGATTAATCCGAGTAGCAAATACTGCAAGATTTTTTTTTTACAGTGTGAGTGCACACTTCACACTGCGGTTAAATGCTTGTAATGTGCCCAAACTCGGCCACCGTGTCGAAACTTGGTGAGAAATAATCCGTTCCCAAGCCAGAAACCAATAATTTCATGTTTTTCAGATAAAGGATATCGCTCCAGATGTGGTTTCTATGGAGCAAAAGGAGCGTGGAAATGCTCCAATCAGTGACACCAGTTCCTGCGGAGAATTTAAACAGATTCCTCGCTTTATCATAAAGGGTCAAAATGTAGGGCAAAAGGCTGAACAGGCTTCTCCCCGGATCCAACGCGCCGCGCCCAAACCGCCTCCGCGCAACGGCGAGCACGAGCGCGCGCAGAGGATTGAGAGCGCCTTCAAATTGCAGGGGCGCTATGAACCAGTGGGGAAGAGCGAAGCGCCTTTACCGACCGAGGGCGCAATAAGGGGCGCTCATTCTAGGGATGCGCGGGGTGTGGGAGATGTTGTGGTAGGTAGTAGGGTCCCCCTTTCTGAAGTGAAGCTCAGTGCAATTGTGGAAACCGAACCGAAGTATGCACAAGTTCGGAAAGGAAATATTGTTGAGGGAGAGTGTTTTCGGAAAGGCACCGGGGCGTCGCTAGAAAGCCGCCAGACCCTCCCCGTGTCAACCAGAGCGGTATTTACTGAAGCCTCGAAATACTCAATTGAAAGTCAATCGCCTCAGCGAATTCAGCGCTTTCCTGTCTCTTCTACTGACGGCTTCAAGTGTCCGCCCATAGGCCCACCCGAGAAAGGCATTTTTCCGTACACAATAAGCTCAGAGGGCGGTGAGCAGACCCAAGTCCAAACTAGTCATGTGCCAAAGAGTGATTCACCGAAAAATTCGAAAGTGACGAAGTGGATGTCGAGTTGGTTGCAGTTTCGGCATCGTAGAAAAGCACAGGCTGAGCATGGCCCGGCCATGGACCGAGGGGGGTTAAATATCACCCCTGTCCGTAGTGAGGGGGTTTTGAGTGGACCGAGGGCAAGGTTTAATGAGAGGAAGGAGAGGTCAAGAACCATGATGGAAGGAAGAGGGCAATCTGGAGGTCATAGCGGAGGGATTGTGCACGAAGGTGAAGGTGAGTGTCAGAATTTCTTGAGAGTAGCCTATGGCATATGGAATTTCGGGACCTTGAAGGTTTCGGAAAAGCCAGGGCCGGTCGGTTACGAAGAAGATATGTGTCGCAGTTCGCAGTTCATATCCCCCCCCTCCCACACACACACACACCAGGTACAAGTTGAGTCCTGAGGAAAGGAATTTAATACGAATAAAACAGAAAGTGGAAAAATAGAAGAAAAAAACAGCTGGTAGATTACGAAGTAGATAAGTTTCTGAGTTCGTCCCCCCCCCCCCACCTGGAAAAAAAAATTAAGTTCTGAGAAAACTTAATATAATACGAATACGATAGTGAATATAATACAGTAATTATTTATCTACCCGAAAACTCACAAGAAATCAACATAACAAAAATCGATACGGTAAAAACATGTTTTGTTCGATATAGCAGGTTGAATCCCGGGCTGGACTGATTCGAGGACATTGCAATCTAAGCACGCTTTTGCTTGACCTTTTCCTTTGCGCTTATTCTGTTTGTTTTGTTCTTTCATTTTCGTCTGTTATTTCGTGTTTCGTCAGCTTTTTCACGGACCCTTAAATTATTGTAATTTATTTCGAGTTATAACGCACAGAAGATCAAACATTCGGCTGAATTTCTCCTGCGGTTTTCTCATCATCCGTCATTAGGCGAGAGATCATAAAATTCAAGAATAAACGTGTCGAATGCTTTAATCGCATCCGCGTTCTGCGCATGGTTAACCATGAAAGTCGTGAAACAATATATGTTCAGGAAAGATGGCTTTTAGAGCTGTTAGAATTTGACACGTTAAGTATGAACTGTAAATCCCCTAAAGAATTGAATTTATTTTCTCGTAAAAGAAATCCTGCTAAACTTGGGAAATATAAGAAGAAAATGACAGTATTTGACAGTGCAAAACGGATCCGTCAGCTGAGATTTATTAGAGCTATATATTTTATATATTGGTTTTCACAAGTTTCGTTTTTTCCATCTTGAGCGGCTTTGAGCCTGAAGAGGACCCTTGCCAAGAAGGGCCGGAATATAGCTCTAATAAATTTCAGCTGACGTATTCGTTTTGCACTGTCAGATTTTATTCGCAGTTAGCTTGGGCTGAAGGAATATTTAAAATGACAATAATTATTTTCTTCCTTTTCATGTGTGGTTATTCTTTTACTTTTGTTTTTTCCTTTGGTTTGGTAATAATAATACGAAATAATAATAACAGCAGTGACTGCATTTAGGCTATTATATTAATGACGGTGATGGTTTTATTTCTCACACTTCAAAAACAGCACATGTCACGGAGCCGGAGTAGATACAACCAAAAGAAAAAATAATACAATTCGGAAAATGTTATTCAAATTGTTTATAGCAATTCGAAATGTTACTGCCCTTTGCATCTCTGTTGCTGACCACTGTTAAACTTGCAATCTCGGTAGAAGAAGTTTTAGGCACGATGGGTCCGTTTTTCTTTTTTTTTTCATATTTTATCTTGCGCATTTGCCTCGTTATCAAAATCTCAGTGTGATATTTTCTTTCCTAATAACCTACCTCACTATTTCCTTTATTTATTGATCGGTGCGTAACAAAATCAATCATCTCTGTCCCTGGCTGATACATCCAGCTAAGATTTTATAACCATGGTATATTCCATGTCACGATCACCATTGGTTTACTTTGTTGCATGATACTTTTTTCTTCATCTGTTGCCATTACCGGATCAATTCCATCCATGTCATTTGCATGGCTGATCAAGCTGATCAGAAATTATTTGAATTAATTTCATCCAGAAAAAAAGCACGTGCGGCCCTGGCATTGTGACTTGCAAATTTTGCCAATTTGGACGCATTGTTTCAGGATTTTTGATGAATGACCGGAATAACTCATATGCATTTACGGCTATCAGATTGAGGGGTTATCCATTCATCAGTTGTGTGGTCCTTCAGCCTAATCTGAGTGCGAATCTTTTCAGATGGCAATAGGTGTTTCTTTTCTTGTCATGCCTGGAGAGGAGTTACCTACTATGTCAGAAGTTTCATAACAGATACTACACTCAGAAAAATTTTCGAAGGGAAAAACCGTTCAGGAACAGAAAAATTTCGGCAACCCGCGTTACAGTACTTCTTCTGTTTGTGTACGGAAAGTTTCTGAAAAAGCGAGCCAAAGCAACTTTGGCCGGTGACGGAAAAATTCCACAGTACACTCCGTTCACCAACAGAAGTTTCCTGTATTCGCAATTTTGTGAAAAATAGTATCCACGGAAAGTTTATGCACCCAAGTGTAAACTTTCTGAGGCTGATCATAATATTCCTGTCCCGCTACTGCAATATTCTGCTGAGCAACTGAAGATTCTCGCAAAGAAACGGAAATTTTACTGTACAGGGACGGAAAATCATCGTACCCAAGCATAATAATTCTGAAGCTCAACAAGAAATTTCTGTCCCGCTGCTGCAATATTCTGTTGAGGAACGGAAACATTTCTGTTCACGGGCGGAAAGTTCTTGTACTCAAGCATAAACCTTCTGAAGCTCAGCTTAAAATTTCTGTCCCGCTGGTGTAATATTCTGCTTAGGAACTGAAGATTCTCGTACTGAGACGGAAAGATTTCTGTTCACGGGCGGAAAGTTCATGTACTCAAGCGTAAACCTTCTGAAGCTCAGCATAAAATTTCTGTCCCGCTGGTGTAATATTCTGTTTAGGAACTGAAGATTCTCGTACTGAGACGGAAAGATTTCTTTTCACGGGCAGAAAGTTCTTGTACTCAAGCATAAACCTTCTGAAACTCAGCATAAAATTTCTGTCCCGCTGGTGTAATATTCTGTTGAGGAACTGAGGATTCTCGTACTGAGACGGAAAGATTTCCGTTCACGGGCGGAAAGTTCTTGTACTCAAGCATAAACCTTCTGAAGATCAACATAAAATGTCTGTCCCGCTGGTGTAACATTCTGTTGAGGAAGTGAAGATTCTTGTACTGAGACGGCAAGATTTCTGTTCTCGGGTGGGAGGTTCTTGTACTCAAGCATAGAAGTTCGGTACAAGTTAAATAAAAATAAATATTTATATTGATATAGTCATATCACTCAAATAAATCAAATATCACAGTAAAAATATCATGAAATAGTTCAAGTATCAATCAAAATAACTACTTAAAGTCCCGATACAAATTTATGCACCCTTTCAACAGACTTGGTGACGTTTACGCCTTTGCAAGGAGCGACGTAATTGTCCAGCCCAGCAACATGCCTGAAAACAAAAATCAGAGTTATTTATAAATCCTTTTCTCCTCAATAGCGAGGAAAGCAAACATTATGTATCGATTACGACACCTCTGACGATACCAAAATATTATTTTGATTTAGCTATTACTCATCTTAATTCCTAACAGTAGCCTAATAAGAGTATTCAATCAATCAATATCTTCATTACCCAAAATAACACACACGGGTTCAAAATGGAGTAGATGGGACAAATAAGAAAAAAAAGAACACGCTCACAAGAAACTATAGCCTACTACCACGAATACGATATAAATAATCTAAAGACACATGGCAGGATGGAGGCTGTTTGACCTATCCAACTTAGAAATTGGTATAAAGATAAATATGGGAGGTTCACTACATGGCCTGAACAAGAAGTAACCACTTCATTAAACAAAATTAACACCGAATTCATTCCTATAGTGGCCGAGAGGAAATCATTTCAGTTCCATTAAAACACAAACAATCAAGCAATATGGGTAATGCTCAAGCCGATTTGCGTGCGTTTAGTAAGTCTGGCAAGAGAACCTCACCGAATCAACCGTCCCATCTGCTTTATGCATTAGTCTTTCGTACTAAAATTATTAAGGCTATATGCATTTATTTTTTTAACGTGGGTATAATGCTGTATTCAGAATCTGATTCGTAGTCTGACTCGTACTGAATATCGGAGTCGGTCATCTGCACACAAAGATTAACCTATAACGAACGTCACGAATGATTTCAGTCAATTGCTCCAATTCAGCCAACAGTGTCGAATGAGGGGCAACCGCTTATTTACTGCACTATTCCCTCTGATATGAGCAGCGGCGAAGAGGGAAGTAGACAGGCATAAATTCAGAGCTCAGCTAGTACCTGTAGCTCAACTCAGTTTTGTCTTAGTCGCTACATTAGACCAAGGGCTTAACGTAAACAAGATCTATACGATATGGCGCTGGTTACACTTGCATCCTATGCAGAGAACAATTTTAGGACAAATATTTTCGATACTTTCGATATGAAGACGAGGCGAATAATCTGTAATTACTTTTGTAGAAATAGCATGCTGAGAAAAGCAGATTTGGGGTAAGGCAGCGCAAACATGTAAAAAGGTGCAAGAAGTGCCAGTGCAGCATCTCTTCCCCTGATGCAACTATTGTCCGAGCTCTTAAAAGATCAGAAAAGTTTATATGGTACTACTTGAAGTACAAGAGTACAATTTGACCACCATTATATTAGAAAAAGCTATTAAATTAACGGATAGACCAGGGGTAGACAGCAATGATCCGGGATCCCCAATGATCCTCAGACTAACACTAAGCGGTCGTAACAGAACAAAGACGTGTTGTTTGAAGAAAAGTTGTTTCTTTGGCTTCCAGTACATACTTCCAACCTTATACGCCGTATTACACCTTATAACACCTATTTGAACAATGTTTGGTTTTGTACCAAGCTTCATAACCCCTCTCCATCACACGAGGACTCGAGTATGACGGGGCAAAAAGGCTCAAAAGGGTTGACATAAAATAATTAAAATACTTGAAAAAATAATTAAAAGTCTGACAACAAATAAGAAGAGCTGGAAGCTCATATGGCACTTGCAAGGCTGGGTCAGAGGATTCGCCAATTCGTGGGTTTGTTGTGATCATTTTTAATCAAAAGTCTTGAAGCAAAAATGATGATGAACTCATCGGATCGGAAGCACGAAAATGTATATTTTACTCAAACTATTGTTTGTACTTTAAGGAAATCAGTTGTAAGCCAAACCCTTGAGGCAGAAATGATCATGGGCTCATAGGGATCATGAGAATGTATAACCTGCTATATACCCCCCAAACATTCATCGGATTACATCCGGACTTTAAATAGCAATTTGAGACATGAGGTCTTTCCAGATATCAAGTTTCATTATAATCCGATCACCCGTTCAAAAGTTATACATACCTCAATATTCAGGATTCTCCCTCCCCCCACTCCCTCCACGATGGTCGGATCAGGGAACTGACTATTTCGAAGCCAATCCTGTCAAGTCTCTAATTTTCAAGCCAAGTTTCATCGTACGTCTGGAAGTACCTTAACTTGGGATCATCGGAATTCCGGATCCCCCCCTCTAACTCCCACACAGTGCCCGAATCTTGTCCGGTTCTGTCACTGATGTACATAGGGCTTGTGCTTGTTCTTCCCACCAAGTTTCATTCCGATCCACTCCAAGCGTGTCACAAGGTTTCCGGTTCCCCCTTCCGACCCCCCCCACCTTCATCGGATCCGGTCCGGGCTTGAGACGGGATATCCAAGACATATGGTATTTCTATGTATCAAGTTTCATTATGACCCGAAAGTTATAGATACCTCGAGATTCCGGATTCCCCCTCCCTCCACTCCCCCACGATGGTCGGATCGGGAAGTTGACTATTTCCAGGTTAATCTGGTCGGGTCCCTGATTTTCCTGCCAAGTTTCATTGTCCTAGCCTGGACCTGGAAGTAACTTAACTCCGCATCACCGTAATTCCGGAACCCCCCTCCAACTCCGCCCACAGTGCACGAACCCTGTTCGGCTCTGTCAGTGATTTACCTAGGGCTTGTGCTTATTCCTCATTCCAAGTTTCATCCCGATCGCTCCACTCTAAGCGTGTCACATGATTTCCGGTTCCCCCCTCTGACTCCCCCCCCACATTCATCGGATTCGGTCCGGACTTGAAATGAGACATCTGAGACATGACATCTTTCCCAGAATCAAGTTTCATTAAGATCCGATCACCCGTTGTAAAGTTATGCATGCCACTAAATTCCGGATTCCGGCTCCCCTCCCTCCCCCCACGTCGTCGGATCGGGCAAGTGACTATTTCCAAGTTAGTTTGGTGTCCCCAATATGCCTGCCAAATTTCATCGTCCTAGCACATCTGGAAGTACCCTAACTCGAAGACACCGGACCGGTCCGACAGACCGACGGAAAAGTGATTGGTATGTGGCACTTGGCCGGAAGGTGAGGGCCATAAAAAGAATGTGATAAAATAACCATATTCGAAATTATTTTGCTATTTGTTCGTTCTTAATATGTTTTTCCGAACACACTGTTGCACACTGTAATAATCGAGCACTCACCCTCCGTCAGTTTTGGCTAGATACCGAACGTATTCTTCCAGATATATGATCGTGACAAAGGTGTATCACTCCCGGATCCGGGCCGAACTAATAACAGTCGACTTATCTAAGTGTAAAGACTCCCGATCCGGGCCGAACTAATAATAGTCATGTGTAATGATGGTGATAAGTGTAATGATGGATGTATTGTGAGTCGTCGTCATTCGCATTTTCGGTAACTTTATTCACGTATCTTCCTGCTGTGTTCTCCATACGATGGGAGAAATGACCCCGAACTAGAAACCATCAGACTCATCGTCAAGAATTGTTAAAATGCGTCAGATAGGCTAGAACTACAAAATAGGTCTAAACTAATGCAACTCAACTCAATGATTACCTTCTTCCGTAATGGAACGGAAATATGCTTCTGGCACAAGCTTGGAGAAATGTTCAAAAGTAGAGCAGAAGATTTGGTCTAAATCTGAAGTAAGATCTAAAACTATATATAAACAATGTACGTACGTTGGGCTCGGAAAGTAGAAGTTTATGAGGGGTGGCTTTTGCACGAAGGGCATGTTTGCGAATGCAGCCTTTGGGTATGGGTACTAGAATGTACTAAAGACCGCTAGCAGGGCGACTACGGCCATCTTCTCGTTTCCTGCCTCGCATATGATGACAACGAAGAACTCTTATGATGGTGGAAGACACAATCGACCTTTAAAAAAAATATTATTTAGTCTTACAGACACTTTTGGTATATGCAGTGCTTCAAAAATTAACTTGACCAATCACAAGACGTCGGCCCCGACCGCGGGAAAACTTGGAACCTCGCCTTTTCTTCCTAATAGGGTACACAAATGTTGAATCGCTCCTTCTCATATAGACTAATAATTCGTCTTTCAAAAGATAGGGCTTCATTCTCCGCAGCTGTAATGACATGAGAACAAGAACCTGGAGAGGCAGGACTGGGACCTTTTGTTGTGTCTCCCACCAATTTTGAGACGATTGCGAATTCTAGTATAGGTGCCTATTTCAAGAATCTGATATGGTTCTTCATACTGTCAGAGCTCATCCGTAAGCCCACAACTGAATTTCCGAAAATACCATTTGACCGCCAGTCCCACACGAATGCCGTTTGCTGTCATACGCCTCCACCCTAGTTCACGGGCTCACTAGTTCGAGCCATATAAATTCAGCGGACCCGTTGAGTTTGGAAAGTAAAATCTTACCTTTATACGTATCTTCTCGTGACTTCCATACACAATCCACCTTAAACTTCCGATACTCTTAACTGACAGTCGTGAGCCTCACGCCTCGATTTCCAACCGATGCCGTTTTCATGGTTAAATCCATTCTCAGTAACGAAAAGTCTCTCGAGTCTTTACTGCATTTGTCACAAGAAAAAATTTGTTTGTCAAAACTCTGTTAAGACTCTTCTCGCATGAAATGTATTCAAGCAATAACCTGACAATACTCGGTGCTGCGTAGCCTAAGGAAATTCGATTACCATAATTGTGTCTGCACATATTCAAACATAAATGTAAATCCTGTTCAGGAACTGAAGTTTTCTGTTGCTGAACGGCACGGGGAGAACCCACATCTTATATTTTTTTGGAAAGGAATAATCCTGTCCAGTAGCGTAAATTTTCTAAAAAAATTGCCGTTTCTTCTTAAACTGAAAATTTCTGTGTATCTTCTGTTGCTAAAAAGAAAAGTTCCGTATCCCAGCATAAAAATTAATTTAACTTGTTCAGGAACTGAAGTTTCCTTTTGCTGAACTTAAATTTTCTGAAGCTCAACGGAAAACTTCCTGTTTCTTGCTAAAAAGAAAAGTTCCGTATCCCAGCATAAAAATAAATCTAAAATTGTCCAGGTACTGAAGTTCTCTGTTGCTAAACGGCGCGGGGAGAACCCACATCTTCTTTTTCTTTCAAAACGGAAATATCCTGTACAGTAGCGTAAATTTTCTGAACCTCAACAGAGAAATTATCGTTTCTTGTTAAACTGAAAATTTCTGTGTACCAGCGTAAAGATGTCTGAAAAAAAAACCAGAAAACTTGCCGTTTCTCGCGAAACAGAAATTTTCCGCACACCAGCGCGAAAATCTCATTGAACTTTACCGCTAGCGTACAGAAAACTTCTGAAGTGAATCTAAATGGAATTTTTTTGCTTGAACAGAAATATTCCTGTTGGCAAACGGAAATTTACAGTACATGAACAGAAAGATAAAGCAGAGAAAATAACGTGTCGCATACGGAAAACTCCCGTCTAGGAACGCTTATTTTTGTGAATGCAGTAGCGTATTTTTTCTGAAGCTCAACAGGAAACTTGCTGTTTCTTGCTAAAAAGAAAAGTCCCGTATCCCACCATAAAAATAAATGTAAATTGTTCAGATACTAAAGTTTTGTGTTGCTGAACGTATATTTTCTGAAGCTCAACGGAAAACTTCCCGCTTCTTGCTAAAAAGAAAAGTTCCGTATCCCAGCATAAAAATAATTATAAATTGTTCAGGTACTGAAGTTTCCTGTTGCTGAACGTAAATTTTCTGAAGATCAACGGAAAACTTCCCGGTTCTTGCCAAAAAGAAAAGTTCCGTATCCCAGCATACAAATAATTATAAATTGTTCAGGTACTGAAGTTTCCTGTTGCTGAACGGCACTGATAAATGTAAAATCTTACTTTTCTTTCAGAACGGAATAATCCTGTACAGTGGCGTAAGTTTTCTGAAGCTTAACAGAAAAATTGCCGTTTCTTGTTAAACTGAAAATTCCTGTGTACCAGCGTAAAAATGTCTGAAACAAAACAGAAAATTTGCCGTTTCTCGCGAAACAAAAATTTTCCGTACACCAGCGTGAAAATCTCACTGAACTTCACCGCTCGCGTACAGAAAACTTCTGAAATGAATGTAAATGAAAAATTTGGCTTGAACAGAAATATTCCTGATGGCAAACGGATATTTGCAGTACATGAACAGAAAGATAATACAGAGTAAAATAACTTGCCGCATACGGAAAACTTCCGTCTAGGAACGTTTATTTTTGTGAGTGTACCAGGATACGCGGTTCCAACAGATAACACTTGGGATGTTTTTGGGTTTTGGTCAATCGACCTTGTGTCTCCGGCTTGACCCTATGTATGATAATTTTATAATGAAGCGTAAACTAAAACCTTGAACCTTGTTAGCTGTTATGTTTTTTTCAAACGTTACGCATTAAAAGCTTATGCCTACAAAGCCGAAACACTGCCGAAAAAACATCTGCTGACTTTTTTGTTTGTCATTATGATATCGGAAGAGTCAGCGGACGCTTTTTCGGCTCTTCCTGACAGTGCTTGTTATGCATAACGTATAATGCATAACGTTTGCAAAATCATAAGAGATAACATTCGAAGTGTTATCTGTCAAAACTGCGCATCCTTGTGTTTTTTGTTTTGAAACTTCTGACAGTGTAGGTGGCAATCTATTCGCATGGGTTTGTTGGTTGTGTTAACAAACAACCAATGCCCGGGCCCCACTACGGACACACCTGTTCGTAATTTGGTTTTTAGACGTTTTTAAGACGTTTAGGGAGATGGATTATTCCATCCCCAGATTTATAAACGGGTTGAGAGAGGAACGTCTAAAACCCGCTAAAAACCGGTCTTAAAAACGTCTAAAAACCGAATTACGAAACAGTTGTGTCCATAGTGGGGCCCGGGCATAAGAAATACAGTACCCTGTCACTGTTCTCGAGTAATTCCACTGTGGAGTGTGTGATGAAACTGTCCATTGAAGAACAATGACAGACTGACGGCAGACCTTTCAAAGAGCCGACCTTATTCATGGCAGTTATAGAACGTTCCAAAATTTTGCAAAGACGTGCCAAAAGGTGGAGTACAGTGCCTAGGGCTGCCTAAACGTGTTGAAATGGCAATTTGCATGACATTTATAAAACATTAGCTTGTCATTATGTCAAAATTTGCATAACCGTTTTCGAACCGATAAACTTATCCCGTACAAAAATCGGGAGCCTAATACGCCACGTAAAGAAAACAAACGTGGTGAGCGCGATAATCAGTGTAATACCAATAGAGGAGATAGGGTACACTTATGAAGTGTAAAATAATACTGGTAAAGTATAATTAATTACTATCATAAGTACAACGTGTCCTTTAAGCGTCCCATAAACTCTGGATGGACGTGTATTTGAGAATCAACTGGCTTGCTCTCTTTCTTCCTTTTCTTCTTATTGTTTTGCTTCTTTGTTTTTTGTTTATGCATGCATGCATGAGTGGTCCTAGTTGGCTGTTAGGTCAATAAAAAATAAATAGGCTAAATATAACTATAATACACATGCACTTTTGCCGCATGCACTTGCGCTAGCATCATTCTGGAAATTTTGGAAACAAATATTTGCAAGTAGAGCTATTAGAAGCACGAAAGTTGTGTAAATATGCGAAATTATGTCTTTGGCATGATGTCGGAATCGTCCTGGTACACGCAAACATGGTATTAAACCCAACGTCAGGCTGTACTATAAAGCGTCGTGCTCGATTCCTGGAACCCAGGCCCGGACAGACAGATCCAAGACCCTTAGGCAATTAACAGACTCGGTGTCCCCTTTCTGGTAATTCAGCAAAACAAATTATTTCTGCTATTTCTAGCGTAGACTGACCTTACTTTGAACTTATATTCTGAGCCATGCCTAGCAGTGGAGTAGGGCGACCCTGAGAAATCTCTACAAAAGTTCAAATCTTACCACAAGTTTTACTCTGGTAATCTTTGTAGTCCCTCTTCAGTGTTGCCACTTTTCTCTCACGGAACCTGTGAAAATCAGCCGCGAGAACTATAGGCGTATTTCTCGCCGTTCCTCGAAGACTCCACTTGAGGAGTCCCCGCGTTTTTGTTTGTCCCGGGGACTCACTCCCCGTATTCTCGCGAGTCCCCACGGACGGGGAATGCTCCGATTATCATCACCATCATCAAAAAGGACTCCCTTTCAGATTCGGAGGGGAATCAATTTTTGCTGGTGTTGGTGCAATGTAAAATTAATTAAAAATAATCAGAATAAACAAAACAAAAAATAAAGGAGATCCAGACTAATTTTGTTATCTGCATATTTGTTTTAAGAACAAAATCCGTTTTGGAAGCGTTCCCCGTGTTCTCGCTGTTTTCTGTACGCGGAGTCCGCGTGGAGTGAGTCCCTGTATTCTCGCCGTTCCCTTCGATTCCCCGAGGAGTCCTCGGGGAACGGCGAGAATACGCCTTATGACATTCTTGCACCTACGAAACTGTTTCTTTTCACCAACTAATAACGAAAAGCCTCGCTTTATTAGCTTTAGTATATGCTTCACGATGCATATACTAAATATACTGCATATACTTGGTTTTTGATTTACTGGGAAGTAAACGGTCGGAGAATTCTGCGACCAGTGGCAACACTGTTACCAGACTCACTACGAACGCTTTCGTCATCCATTCACTGAACTCGTTCACATAAAGCCAAATCCGGCCAGGAGATAAACATGTTATCGCGTGGTATCGTGTGTGGCAGAAATTTTATACTGTGAGTAGGTGTGCAAGTTGCCGTTCCTAGAGACAACGAACTAGCCTACTGTTCATTACAGGGCTTCATAGTCTCTGATTGTATGCTGAACCGAGTTCTGAAACATTTTTTTTGTGCAAGGATCTTGCCAATTACGTGACGGGACGTAATTTCGCATTGATTGATTTTATTTTTAACCAATCAAAATGTATAGGCTACTCAAACAGTTGAAGTTATTTCGTTGTAGATACATAGTTGTGTAGCTTGTCTTCGTTTTCCCTTTTCTTTCTTAGCCTACTCCATTTTTGTGTACTTGCACATTATGATGGGTAGTGAAACTAGTAGGCTACCGTAATAATGATAATAAAAATAAGCACAAGGCACAATAGACGGAGTGAATTTAGGGAAAAAGAAAAAAGACGAAAAAGAGAAAGAACACGAAAGATTTATGAACTTCGAGTCTGTATTGGATCTGGGGAGTCGGCGGCTCCTCTTGTCAGTTATCGGGCATGCGCATCAAATTCAAGTTTTCGACGCATAAGATTGGTTTTGAAGCTTGAAAGATTAATGGTGACAGACCAGATACCCGTAAACGGATCGCTCTCTGTACTAGGTAGTCGCGCCCATTGTGCATTTCTTCTAGTAATGATAATCCATGCTCTTTGTTCTCGGTTTAGTGATGCCCTTTTAAAGGACCAATACAATGCCAATGTAACCTACTTCTGTAATATCTCCATCCATTCATAAACCCAGAAAACAGAATTTACTACAGACCCCCCCCCCCCCTAATACCCCCCCCCCCCCTAACGACAACTCAGTGTTTTCACACTGCCTTTTTTACAACATGAGTTGCGTTTTTGCAGATACCATGGTATCTGATACCACGGTCTAAAGTCGTTTTTGCAGTTATCGTGGTATCTGTTACCACGGTCAAAATGGCCGTGATATCTATATTCAGATACCACGGTCCGACCGTGGTATCTGAAAAAGTCATCTCACTTTCATCAGATTTTGTCAAACTGGTGGGAAAGAAGTTTGGCACTGCATGTGACTGCATATCAATTTTTCTTTTGTGATGACTTCGAAAAGTGCAATTTCGGCAATTGTCGTTTTTGCAGAGCAACCGTATATCAGATACCACGGTAACTGCAAAAACGACTAATTGCAGATCCAGTTACCATGGTAACAGATATCATGGTATCTGCAAAAACGCAACTATGGTCCCGACGACTGTCTAGGAGGAGCTTGCTCGTGGTTTTGTAAACTTTTCCTGTTTCCGCTTGAAGTCAATGTACCAGGAGGGATGGCTTAAAACAGCAAAAGCCGTGGATAACTTGTTAAAAGCGGAGCTTGGTTTTAAAATATTCAACAATTTTAGAATAGTGGAATGAAAACAGTAGTTGCGTTTTTGCATATACCATGGTATCTGATATACGGTCTATCGTCGTAGTCAACTACAAGAACGGTTCAAACGCCAAAGCCGTGGGTAGTAAATTAAAAGCAGAGCCTTATTTTAAAATATTCAAGTATTTTAGAACGTTAGAACATAAACAGTAAAAAGTTCGAGGGGCCCTTGTCTGGAAACCCATGCTGAATATTTTCTTCTGCCGCAGATGGTGTTAATGTTTGTTCTTCGGCTATTTTATGTGTTTGTTTTTTGCAGGACAAGAATCAGAGCCACCCAAACATATGTTTTCCTGGCGGAGTACCTCTGGCCCCATCCCACCTCGGCTGGAGGCCCACACCCCACCACTGCTCCCCCCAAAACTGACCCCCACAACGGAAAATACAACCAATCCTTGGAGGGGGAAGAAAGTGGAAGTGGGCCTACTAGAACCCCGTGCACTCAAAGCTCTGCATTCAATACCTGACCAGGATAGGCTGTCTGCAACGCTTGTGAAAATTTTCAAAGCGTCGCCGCATTTGCGCAACGCCTTAGCGCACCACTTCGGGGTGACGCAGCGAGAATCGCATTTAGGTCCTGAAAGTACAAACGAAGCCGTCGTCCTAGCTGTGGGTATTGACCTGTATATAGAAGAGGTGTTTCAACAGCTTGATCCGGAAAGTAAAGGTGTGATAAGTGCCGAGGACTTCCTGTTACTCTGTGAAGTACTAAGCCTTCCGAAGAACCTGCCCCACGCGTCGAGTAGTTTGAACCTGGAGGAATTCCGCGCTACGCTTTTTGAGCACTTTGTCGCTTCGTTTGAGGAGACGGCAAAAAGCGGTCGTGGAGGGCGGGACATTTTAAAAACGGAAGTGAGCGTTTCCAGGCGTGCTGGAATTCTGGACAAAATCTCACAGAACATAGACAAGCTTTTATCAACACTGGAGATGGAACGACTCGATTGCGAGTGTCCAGGTTCCAAACAAACCCAGATCTGCTCGAGGTGTAAGGCAGTCGGACCTCAGACTTTGAAAAGTCCGGACAGTGCCCGAATTCGGATCCGGGAATTACAGACGAAAGTGCTTTCCCAGCAGAAAGAAATACATGCCCTAAGAGAGGTTGTCGAGGATATGAGAATGGCTCTTCAGACATCTGATGCCGAGAACTTGGCTTTGAAAGTTAGACTTAGAAGACAGCAAAAAAAAGAAGGAAAGGAAGGAATTGATCGACTAGTAGAGGAACTCAGAGAAATTGGTAAGTCAGATCTGGTTGTTTGCCTTTCGTTTAGCAAGCGTGCTCAGTTCCTCCCATTCTCATATAAAAGAGAATTTAAAAAATAATATAAAAGAATATAAAAGAGAAAGGAATTTTACCGTGACAAATAAACCGGAAGTAGCTTCTGATTTAATTTTGAAGTTGAGGGAAATTGGTAAGTCAAATCTTGCTCCCTTTTATTTTGTATCCGTGTTTAGCGTAGAAATAACCGTGATCAGTTTCTAAGAAGGTCTGAGATCTTGTCCCCCACAAGAAAAGCCTTAAAAATATACTTGCTTGTCTCTTCTTCTGGACTTCTCCAGGTACCCATTGTTGTACCCTATGAGAACCCTTAGTACAGTACAAGTGTGGTTATTTAAACACATTCCTAAACATTCACTACCTTGTTTTGTTTTTTGCCAAACACGTTTTGTCTTCCATTGGGGTATGCTGTTTGGTTTGAACTTGATATTTTTCGTGGGTTTGAAAGAAGACACAAAAGGAAATCAAGTGCAACTATTTCAGCTTTCTCATCGCCCGAACAGTAGATTGTTTTTTTTCTCCTTTTAAACACTTTTCTTCTTCTATTTGGGTACGCTGCTTAGTTTGAGTGCCATCTATTTCGTGATTTTACGCGTTGTTTGTCAAAAGATGCAACATTTGAAAGAAGAAACAGAATGAAATTAAGTGCAGCTATTTCAATTTGACATATTATGATAAACTCGAGAAGAAATAAACGTTTACGGCAAATATTTTGCTTTTAAAGGACATGTCGTGCCTATGATAGTAATTCATTAGATGTCATTAGTATTTCCATCCGTTCTCGTTACCGGGATTCTGCACTTCATAAAGTGTATTCAGTCTCGTCTGTTGGCATTACACTTATTATCACGCTCTCCACGTTTGTTCTCTTAGTCTTAGCTTAGTGGTCCCAAGACCGGTTATGCAATTTTTGCCAAGTTGTTACCCAAGACAAGGGACATGGGAAGAGGCTAAAAACAGCTGAAGCCTTGTGTAATTATCTGCAAGATTATATGTTTTGTACGGCCAATTGGCTATTAAATATTCATTCATTAAACATTAACATAGCTGAGTTTTAAAGTAGTCAACCATCTAAGAACATCTTAGCAGAAATATTATGTAGTGCAAGGTGTCCCTTAAAAGTTGACCGGTAGGGGTTTTAGTGCTTTTTAAGGGCACCATTCACTCTTAGGCGACATTCAAAAACACACTTTTACTGTACCTTTTGCAAATCAGCAAAGCTACGTTTAGAATCACAATGTGCCGTTTAGTGCATCAGCATAAGCGGAACCGTCTTTAAAATCAACAGTCGTTTGAACAAACCAATAAACGCCAAGGGAAGTGTCGTTAAAGTCGGCCAAAATGCTATCAATTTTCCACAGAATTGTTCGCATCATCGAAACTTTGCAAATAAAAGTCAGAGATACAAAAGCCAGATAGTTAGAAAAAGAGTTAAGGGAGATAACAAGACTGTTTTATCTTCCCCACTCACGCATGTTTTGAATTCCGACATGACACGGAACCATTCACAGTTCTCGTTAGAGATACGGGAAGCCGCAGACAACGCTGTTGAAAGTTTTGATCCTTACGCTGGTTTTAGTGAAAGTCGTAGAAGAGGTTATAAACATCATATTTTTGTTATTTTTAGTTTTGTATTAATTTATTATCCCTCGAAATAAACAAGAGGATATAAAAAGAAAATAAATAAAACATTCGAGAAAAATACACCGCAGGCAATCTAGATGGCAACAAAGGATTATAAAATTGCAACTAGCTGCTAAATGTGCAAAGAAAAAAACACAGTGTAAAATTATCAGTAGCCTAGCGTTTCTTTGGAGATTATTGTCAGAATATAGCCTAGGCTACACATCGTATAGCCTATGTCATATTATTATTATTTTTACTTTTGTATTAATTAACTATGATATCCTTTGAAATAAACAAGAGGATTTTAGAAAAGAAAATAAATAAAAATTCGAGAAACTACATCAAAGGCAATCTAGATGGCAACACAAGATTATAAAAGTACAACCAGCAATTTAAAAACACAAAGAAAAAACACATTTTTGTAAAATTATCTGTAGCGTTTCTTTGATACCGTTTTGTAGAGCTGGCCATTGGAAGAAAAACTTTTCTGACGTTGTTGGAGAAGCTTGAGTAGGCTAGCCTATATTTCAGACGAAAAGCTGTTCGACGAATTTTCGTTCAATAATATTAGAGAGGTCGTAAGAGAATGCTGTTCTGCGTGATACCAACTCTTCTCTGTAAATCGTGATACCAGAGACCTTTTCCTTCCAGGAAAATAAGGTACAATTTTATTGACAAATATAAAGAAACCCCATTTTGCTTAAAAGCGTCAGACATGCCAGTGGCATAAGAAAACGACGCTTCACTATATAATTCTGATTTGTTTGTGAAAATTATCAATAAAATCGTAGCCTAAGGCGTTAAAAAAAAAAAAATAACACATACCAACACTAGAATTTTGGGACAGATAATTGATAACCAAAACAAACACAAAATTATTGGCTAACATCTTTGCTCACCGCCTGGATGCGGCTTCGTCGATGTCGGGGTTCTTAGTTTCTTCCAGGAGCATAATCAATCGTGACTGAAGATTTATTTTGCAAAGACATTTAACAAGTAAAAAGGTAAAGGTGTCAGCCTATACAGGCCTAACTGGCGGGGCTGATCTCCGATTCTCAGCCCTCAGCTAGGAAGTGCGATGGGCGGTTGGGGGCCAGCCATCAAGGCCGTATCCAGGGGGGTAGGGGGTTCGACCCCCCCCCAAACCCACAAAATTAATCGTTTTTGTAGGCTTTAAAATCTGATCTATGTATTTTTTGTACTTTTTGGTCCGACCCGCTGGACCCCCCCCCCCCCCCGAAATAAAATCCTGGATACGGGCCTGCCAGCCATCCTGGTGCTTTCGCACACCCTTCCTGTCACTTTCTCCAGGTTTTTTCAGGTACCCATTTGAAGCTGTGTGGACTTTAGCTTATCTTACAGGGTTACGCCGCAAACACCCGCCCCAAACCAAACTGTAGGCACTCGAACCAGCGACCCTTTCGCTTGAGAATTCGGCGTGTTAACTATTCGGCCACGGTCAACAAGTCATCTTCTTTATATTTGTATCTCTGTTCTTGCTAATTGGTTGCTGTGTAGGACAAAAGTGGTTCAAAGAGAACATCAGAACGACATAAACGACAAAAAGCTAAATCATGAGTAACTAGAAATAAGAAGTGTAGGTAATGAGAAGAAATCGTGAAATCTCTGTTACTCCCTATATTCCAAATAAAAGTAATTGTCTTATTTTTAATCATAAGTTTTAGGCATAATTAAGATTCTTCGGATCTTATATGAATAGAATAGAATAGTAATTTATTCGCTCACACTTTCACGATAACAAAACCAAAATTGGTGAGTACCGTCAATTGATGACAAACAGTTCAAAATTTTCGTAATGCTACCCAGCCTGCTAAGCGCACTGAAGATGCGTGGGACTTCCAACCCCTGGTGCCTCGGACAAGGAAACCATGAGCCGATAGCATGTCCAAACTGATATACCTCCTCTTCGTTCATGCATGAGATCAGCATAAACAGCTATTATTCACTAACCCATGGTTATCAAAATCATAAAACTGACGAGCCGCCTATTTGTTAGAGCTAATTCGTTTATCTATGGCAAATCCTATTACTTTTTCTCGATGGTGATTAAAACGGGACCAACATCTATTGGCAATACGTCTTTTGATTCGGCGATCACCTGTGTTTAAGAAGGTTTAACAAACCATAAACAAACTCTGCGCTGTCGCTGACACTGGAGTTTGTACAATACAGTACAGACAGTTAAATAGGGCCTCAACATAGTGCGTTTATTGATTAAATTATTACCTATTCTTGTGTGCATATTTGTTTGCTTTGTATTGCCTAGCCCAGTGGTTCCCAACCGCGGGTACGCGTACCCAAAGGGGTACGCGAGACCCTTGCAAGGGGTACGCGAAGGAACCAAAATCATTTTAATGCGCAACTTCAAAATCTCGCCTTACCTTTTTTTTAATGCCGAAAGCCTAATATAACCAGCAGAGGCATCACTAGCCAAAACGTTTTGGGGGGAAAGGTGTTATTACCGACTGTTTTTCAGAAAAAATAACTGTTACGAAAAATCGCGGCGCTTCGCGCCGAATCGTTTCTTTTTAACCGTCTGGACGACCACTTTGGGGATGGGGTGTTGCCAACAAGTGCGTGACGCCCCTGACTACAGCTAGCCTACTGCCGTAAAATCTATTCCTGTGTCTAACAGTATTGTTTGAAGAAGAATCGAAGACATATCAAGTGATATTGTCATTCAGGCTACGAATTAAGCTAACGAAAACATTTGCGATGCAGTTTAATGAACACACGGAGAACATCAAAACCAATCACAGAAACAGGCTGACTGTAAAAAAAAATATTGCCGTAAATGACGTCGAGCCGAGATTTCATAAAGTTTTAGCTAAAAAGTAGCCTCAAGTGTCTCATTGATTTTGTATGAATTTCTACACATGTATGCCTTATCATTTATGATAAACATCGTCTTTTTAACGTTCTGGAAAAGGGGGTACGCAACATTTTCGAACCTTGATTAGGGGTACGCGGTACGGAAAAGGTTGGGAACCACTGGCCTTGCCTATCATTTAGCTTTTGATATTGTTGCAATTTTTCATGAAACCTAAAACCAACTCTATTCTGTAAATCGTGATACCAGCAACCTTTTCCTTTAAAGTTTAACTGAAAAGCCAACTCATTTGTGTGTCATTTCATTGGATACACTGAATTATTTGGATTCTGCAAAGGGATTTTTTGATTTTCCTCTATCTGCTCTAGTTATGAGGCTCAGAATATCTCCAGCCGTCCCCACAGCGTAAATTCTACTATGACTCGGGAAACTTTAATCTCAGCACAAATGCGGCTTTTCAGTGGGCAGTGGTGAGACTGGTGAAGATTGCTTAGTGCCTGAACAAACAAAAAATGATCAATCTTTCTCGTAAGGCATACAGCAAAAATAAAAGCGCATAGAGGCACCACAAATCACACGGAAATTCCACTAATTGAAAATCGATTATTCGTGCATAGCGGAACAACGAAGTAACTCATTTTCAGCGGGTTTTCAAGCCAATTTAAGTGAATAAGTGGTGGGTAACTAGATTGTCCTATCCTAGCCCTTTTCGGTTTAACTTTAAGGAGGGTATAATAAAGACTGAGAAAACCGCAAATACATTCAATTCCTTAAAGGATCTTTCTTACTTGTAATACTAATGCAAACTACATCCGCAATCACACTATTAGTTCTTAAACCCGGAAACCCGAACTTCGTACCGTACAATCTGAACCCTCTAACAATATCTGGCTGATTTTCTCACTTGCCGTGTTTTGCTACCTCCGATGCGTACCATTGCTGTCGACAGATGTTCCCGGGAAGTTTTTCCGTCAGAAAACCGTTTATGTAATTTTTTCCGTCTTGTTGCTAGAAGTCAATGGTGCTAGAAAAGGGCTTAAAACAGCCAGAGCCGTCGGCAATATATTGAAAGAAGAGCCTGGTTTTATAGTATTCAGCTATTGTAATACTGGAATTATTGTAATACTGGAATTTAAAGAATAAGTAGTGCGAGGGGTCCTTAAGGTTGCTACTCGCATGTGGTACCACCTGGATGCGTTCGGTGACGCCAGGATTATTAATTTCCTTCCTTTAGCGTTATGAATCCAGTGCCCGGATATGGTCGTACATGTACGCAGAATTATGGGCTTTGGATCGACTAGGGCGTAGAAATATGTAAAATCTGACCCCGGTTGCCTATGATCTGTGTTAAAGAACATTCTTCCTTGAAACGCCTTTTTAAGTCAATCCCGATTCACATTAGAAATTCGTGATAGGCTTGGTTTTTCCTCAGATCCGTTTGTAGGCCGAGGCCCATAACTGATGCTGTAAGTTAAGCCTTTTATAGAGTTTTCGACTTTCGTCTGGTCTGTTCGAATCTTTTAATCGTGCCAACTGTTGTTTGGTTTTAATAATAAAAAAAAAATCTTTTGAAGAGTTTTATACTGCTACAATGAATCGCAAGAAAAGATCAAAAGGTAAAAGGAATGGGACTTGCAGATCATCCAAGATAATTTTTCGCGAATGACTCACATGAAGTGTTTTTTGCTCCATAATTCAAACAGCGTGAAATTTCGTAAGGTGTATATAACCTGCGCTTCGCTCATTTTGGCAACTGACATACAACATCAAATCTTTGACATCATTCAAGAACATTATGCCGCTACTTTTGGCATCAACTTACCTTTTCGAAGATTATTGCACTTTCACCTTAAGTCCGTTTTGAGTATCTGAATTGGTAAAGTTCACTTCAAGCCGTGTCACTCTAAGTGTCAGTACTCTAAGCTGACCAGGGACCCATAAATTTCCTTTACAGGGGGCTTGTCAATAAGAGATTTCTGATGCTATGTTGACCGCACGGAAGATAGCTGTTCGAGAAATACCCACGGTTCAATCGCGTTCAAGACCAGATAGACAAAATTTGGGATTGGCTGCTGGCGCCTTGAGGGAGGAGTCTCTTTGGCGCGCACGTCCAGTGAGGCAAACAAGAATGCAGATTCGACCCTAGTGGCATTTTGGAAAGTAGGACTGGTTCGGTCAACATAGCAACATAGAAGCATAGGAAATGACAAGCCCCCTGTAAAGGAAATTTATGGGTCCCTGGCTGAACGAAGGCGTGATGCTGTAATTAATTAAACTTGAGTCGCTTTGTTATATTTGTGCCACATGCAGCCAACGGCTCAAGTGCCATTTAGCGATCGTAGAGTCTGTCCGTCGGCCCCTCTTTGTCACTTTTGCTAGTTTAGGTACTTTCACATAAGCTAGAACAATGAAACTTGGCATGCGAAGGACCCTACCCGATGCTCAACGAGACCCGAATCCGATCATCCGTGTGGGGGTGAAGGGAGGGGTAATCCGGTATCTTGTGACACGCGTAAGTTGCGAACGGGTGACCCGATTCGAGTGAAAATTGATTTGTTGTAGGAGTTCAAGTTCATTTATTTTTGGGATCCCAAAACGTAAGTGGAGGGATACCTATGACATCGCAAAAGTTGTCCGTCCGTCCGTCTGTCCGTCCGTCTGTAAGCACGATAACTCTCGAAGGGAATGAGATATTTTGATGAAACTTGGTGTGAGCATTCTTTGGGTCAAGAGTAAGGTCGAGTTCGTAGATGGGCCCTGTAGCTTTACATTTAGGGGTCGGGGAGGGGTTTTAAATTAAGGGGCAAGCAAATTTTTTTTAAACAGCTAATGTGATAGTCGATTATGGGGTAAGAAGACACGCTGAACACGAATATGAAAACCATTTTCTCGCCGGACAAGTAGTTCGTCCGGAATCCGGCCAAAACCGGAAAGTTTGTTAAAAGTAGAAGTCTTATTTGAAGTTGATTAGATGTTCGATATAGGGGTAAGAAGGCATGCTGAACAAGAATATGAAAATCGTTTTCTCGCCGGACAAGTAGTTCGTCCGGAATCCGGCCAAAACCGGAAAGTTCATTAGAAGTTGAAGTTTTATCTGAAGTTGATTAGATGTTTGATGTAGGGGTAAGAAGGCATGCTGAACAAGAATACGAAAACCGTTTTATCGCAGGACAAGTAGTTCGCCCGGAATCCGGCCAAAACCGGAAAATTTGTTAAAAGTTAAATTTTTATTTCAAGTTGATTAGATGTTGGATCTAGGGGTAAGGAGATACGGTGAATCCGTTTTTGAGCTTTAGTCTTTCGCCGGACAAGTAGTTCTTGAATTTCGCCAGAACCGCAAAATTCACAGAAGTAAGCTAGGATCGTTTCGATCGGCTTATAGAGGTAAACGCACATGCTGAATCCATATAGCTTGGATTTCTTAATGATTAGCTGTTTGGCCTGGCGAAGACTGGATCTGGCGAAGACAAAACCTAATTATCTGGATCAAATATTGAATTTTTGGGATCCCATCGGAACCTTTGGTCTTGTTTAGTCATGACACTCAAATGCAATGCAGGTGATGTTCTGTATGAGTTCGAACCGCCAATGTGCGTGGAGTTGGGGGGGGGGGGGGGTATGCGTACACTGTCAGCAGTTTCATAACATACAACAGAAGGATACGCGTTTTCAACAGACAATGCGTAACAGACAACACTTCGGATGTTGTCTGTTATGTTTTAACAAGCGTTGCCATCAGGAAGAGCCGACCAGTCGCCAAAAAGCATCTGCTGAATTTTCTGACATCATGACGACGAACAAAAAAGTCAATAGGTGCTTTATTAGCTGTTGGCTCTTCCTGGCAGTGCTTGTGATGCATAACATTTCATGTATAACGTTTTCCAGCACAACAGATAACATCCCAAGTGTTGTCTGTTACGCACTGTCTGTTGAAATTGCGCATCCTTCTGTTGTCTGCTATGAAACTTTTGATAGTGTAGGGACCGACCGGATGGAGGAATTGGGGCGAACATTAGATGTTACAAAGTTCATGGGTTCTAGTCGGCCGTATCCAGGGGGGGGGGTAGGGGGTTCAACCCCCTTTTTGTACTTTTTGGTCCGACCCTCGGACCCCCCCCCCCCCGAAATAAATTCCTGGATACGGACCTGGTCCTAGATATGTTATTTTGAGGTTCGGTAAGGATCCAGCTTGGAAGAGGGGGTAGGAAGAGCATATTCAAGCGGATAACTAGGCTTGATTACCTTGCTTACGGGGTCTGATGAAGACCGGAGATACAAAGACCTGATTGTCTGGATAAAGAACTCCAGTAATTATTTCCCTTTAGGATCACATCGAAACTTTTGTTCTTGTTCGTTATGTACCTACTCAGTCATCCCGCCGCTCTGCTGCTATTGATGGTTAATAAAACAAGCCCTTCCATTCACGATGGTCGTTCTAGGTCAAACTGGCACGTCTGCCACCAACAACAGTTTCGACTTGGAAACCAGCAGCGTTGATGAGGAGGTGCAGGTGGCCATGCAGGCTTTGCAGACTGCTCGAGCAGACTTGCAGACAACACAGGAGGAGTTGAACCAGACTGCTATGCGTCTGATGCAGAAAGAGAGAGAGATCGAAATGAATCGAGAGACTTTCGGGGAACTCAGAGGAACGTTGGAGGCGGCACAGTTGGAGATTCGCAGATTACAGAGTAAGTAGATGACAGGCTTCACCTTCCGAGATCTATCTGGGTTTTACGCAAAGTCAAGCCGACTCATCCGGATACCGTGATAGTCGCAGATGTCCCTCAATCACTCACCCTTTTCCCCCAGACCATCGATTTGTATATTTGTTTTCTGGACGTGTTGCCTCTTCGATACTCTTTTATATTCCAGAGCATGGGATGTCTAAATCTGACTCCCTGGACTTCCAGGTCTTTTTGTCTGGCTTCGTTTTCCAGATCTGCTTCGACGAAAACGCATAAAGATGTAACCCGAAACGAAAATGTTAAAGGAGAAGCCTGGTTTTAAGAGGACGTGATAGCTGCAAAATGGGCGAAAATGCTCGATACGATCAAACTTGATATTTCGAAAGACCTCGTATCTCCCATTTCAAGTCCGGACCGCATCCGTGACCGCATCCGTGAATGGGGGGGGGGGGGGTGGAGGGGATAACCGGAAATCTTGTGACACGCTTAGAGTGGAGCGATCGGGAAGAAACTCGGTGGGTAAAACCAGCCCAGGAACTAGGCCCACCAATGACGGAACCGGACCGGATTTGGGCACTGTGGAGGGAGTTTGATGGGGGGGGGGGTCGGAATTGCGGTGATCGCGAGTTAAGGTACTTCCAAATGTGCTCGGGATGAAATTTGGCTGGAGCATTATAGACTCGACAAGATTTGTAAATAGCCGTTGACCATTTGTACGTACTTTTAAATGTATATGTTATACCGATAAATTTGTGCATGGCAGTACTCACCAGTTTTTGTTTTGTTACCGTGAAAGTGTGAGCGAATAAATTACTTTACTACTTACTATTACTACTATTAAGATTTGCTCGTCTGTGTGACAAGGTGCATCATTTGTGCGACCCCCCCCCCCCCCACATTCATTGGATTCGGTCCGGACTTGAAGTGGGACATCTGAGACATGACGTCTTTCAAAATAACATGTTTCATAAATATCCGATCACCCGTTCGAAAGTTATGCATGCCACTAAAATCCGGATTCCGGCTCCCCTCCCTCCCCCCACGATATGGTCGGATCGGGCAAGTGACTATTTGCAAGTTAGTTTGGTCGGGTCCCTAATATGCCTGCCAAGTTTCATCGTCCTAGCACATCTGGAAGTACCCTAACTCGCAAACACCGGACTGACCGACCAACCGACCGACAGACCGACGGAAAAGTGATCGGTATATGGCACTGGCAAAAAAAGAAGAAGATAAAAACAAAAAGAAACGACAAGAAAACGCGAAATAACGAAACAGACCTAGATGAGGACAAGACCAAAATCGACAGGGACCATATCTCCTGCATACTTTTTAACTACTTTTGTGTTTAGCACGGTGGGGGCTGAAGTTACTAGAGAGTTGGTAGGAGAGTTGAATCACACGGCCATATGCCTAATGCAGAAAGAGGAGAGACATTAGGGGCGCTCAGAGGAACGCTGTAGGCAGCGGAGTCGAAGTTCTGCAAGTTCCAGAGTGAGTAAGGGAGTGTGAGGGACGGCAGATCTTGCACGTTTGGGTCGGGGTTGACCTGGGGGGTGGCCGGTGTGGACCGTGGCGGGTTTTAGCACTGAGAATAGTTCACATATGGTGTTGGCTTTATTATGGGCGTCGTATGAGCTTCCGTGGCAAAATCCATTCACAGCCTTGGCAATCAGAGCCTAATTTTCTTTAATTACTTGGAGTTGATCCAGACGAGCAAATTAATATATTCCAAATAGCCCTCGACATTCTGCGCCTGCAGTTTTCCGGGTTCGTTTGAGGCACTTTGTCTTTGAAAATCGACCATAGCATGTCAGCTACTGTAGCAGTAGCGAGGACTGAAGCTTGGTGCCCACAGGACGCGAACCTTTACCGCGACGCTAACAAAATTCGACTTTACTGAAATGGCTCCGTTCCAATTTTTCCAGTAGCGGTGCCGAATTCGCCTAGATGAGCACTAATTAAGCTCGACAGAGTTGCCTCCATGGCAAGCGAGAAGTCAGGTTTGTCTGTTGCCGGAGTCTTGTCCGGAAGCTGAGGCGTTTTCCCGCGACAATCCCGGATGATAATCCTAGATAACTGATGAATCAGAGAAACAGCAAATCTTGCACAGCAGAACGGCAATCGGACGATCTTGAATCGCACTCCGTTGCAAGATTCACGAATCGAAGATCCAAGAACGAATCCGGATTGTCAGAGAAAACGATTTTTCATAATCTGGATCACCGGAGAAAACACATTATTGGGGAATCCGGATTGTGAATCGTCAATCTAGATTGTCACAAAAAACGCCTCTGATACTGTTCTCTGATTGTTCCGGTGTTCTGTCAGATCAGCCTTCAACAATAATCTGACCTTGCCCGCCGGGCCGAAGCTGTCTGTCTTTCAGTGATTCTCCGTCGTTGTGTCGCCAAAATTTCAGTTCTAACGCATCTGAAATTCAGTGACTGGCAAATAGCCTATGGTAGGCACTGTCGTCTAGACCCCACGCCTTGAAGGCCTCTCACTTTAGTCACATTTGGAGGGTAATAAATTTGGTCTCCTAGGATTCTCTAGGCCTCCCGCAGTAAACTATCTCACAGTTGTTGGTTTCCACCAACAAAAGACCCCCCCCCCCCCCAAGAGCACCATAGACCCTCTATCTACCCTGTACTCTCCGGGATGAAAGCTTTCCAAACCAAATTTTGTGGTTCCTAGAGTGATTGGAGAGCCCTTTGGGCGGTGAGATAGAGCCGACATACCCGAGCTTTAGGTTCTTTTCACCGAAAAATTTTAATACTAATGTATAGTACATACGTTTTTCACCCTCCCGGACTATGTGATTCCCTACCCGAATCGACGCTATCGAAAGCTTCTTCATCCTCGTGTCTTTCGAGCCTTCAGTACGCGAGCCTTATAGTGCCATGGAGCGCTGATGGAATTCAGGCTATTGCGTAAGCAAAATTTGCGACATTTGAAAAACAAATTAAAAAAATTTGCTAAAAAAATTTGGAAAAATGCAAAAAATCTGGCTCAAAATTTTTAAAATGACCGCGGATTTTCATTCGACGCACTGGCTCGAAGACAAAAGATCTTATAACTATCGGTTCTTGGTGTCACGGACCCATACATTTCCTGTAATGACTCGCCGTTCAGGGGCTTGTCAATAAGAGATTTCTGATGCGCTCCTGATCGAACATCTGATAGTTCGAGAAATACCCACGGGGATAGAAAACGCGAATATCCAGACAGACAAAATCTGGGATTGGCTGCTGGCGCCTTGAGGGAGGAGTCTCTTTTGCCTCACGTCCAATGAGGCAAGCAAGAACGCCGATTCGACCCAAGTGGAATTTTTGGAAAATAGGAGAGGTTCGGGCAACATAGAAGCATAGGAAATGACAAGCCCCCTGATTGGCGAGTCATTACAGGAAATTTATGGGTCCCTGGTGTCACTGAGTGAACTCTAGTCCAACATATTCCTCGCTTACAGTATGACAACGGGTCTCGTCTCTCCCAGAACCTTCAATTTAATCGATACTACTACTTTCTGTTTTTTCCTAGTTTGTAAATGTGATTATTATCCGTGATCCTGTCTTTTGAGTAACCTACTGACATTCCTATCAAGATCTATGTTTGATGGTTGAGGCGGGTATATTAAATGTGTCTGCCCGTCATCTGTAAGTGGAAACTTTGATTGATCCCTTCGTGAAAAGTCAGGCAAAAACTTCAGGGTAGCATTGTGTTAATGCGCGTGTAGAGTCACGCATACGCATGCTCAGCGATGCCACCAATATGTAATAGCGGTAAATTGTGTGAAGATGGAATTACAAGGGACCTTTTACCGTGACAAAAAAAAAACAAAAAAACGTAAACCGGTCTTAAAGGGTAGGACTCAAATGGTAATGAATGAATGAATGAACTTTATTACCCGTAGCCTAAAGTGTAAAACACAAAGTACGGAGTATTATAAGAACAAGACCAAAGGCGAACTACTTGTCCGACGAAAAACTAAAGCTCAAAAACGAATTCAGCGTTTCTAGTTACCCCTATTTCCAACATCTAATCAACTTCAAATAAAAATTTAACTTATCACAAATTTTCCGGTTTCAACCGGATTCCGGACGAACTATATGTCAGGCAAAAAAATTATTGTCATATACGGATGCAGCATCTCGTCTTACCCCTAAATCGGACATCTAATCAACTTCAAATAAAACTTTTACTTCTAACAAACTTTCCGGTTTTGGCCGGATTCCGGGCGAACTTCTTGTCTGGCGAAAAACGGTTTTCATATTCGTGTTTAGCATGCCTTTTTGCCCCTTTATCGAACGTCTAATCGACTTAAAATAAGACTTCCACTTTTAACAAACTTTCCGGTTTCGGCCGGATTCCGGGTAAACTACTTGTCCGGCAAGAAAAATGGTTTTCATATTCGTGTTAAGCATGCCTTCTTACTCCTAAATCAAACATCTAATCAACTTCAAACGAAACTTTTACTTTTAACAAACTTTCCGGTTTTGGCCGGATTCCGGACTAACTGCTTGTCCGGCGAGAAAATGGTTTTCATATTCGTGTTCAGCGTGTCTTCTTACCCCATAATCGACCATCACATTAGCTGTTTAAAAAAATATTGCTTGCCCCTTAATTTGAACCCCCTCCCCCACCCCTAAATGTAGGGCTACAGGGCCCATCTACAAACTCGACCTTACTCTTGACCCAAAGAATGCTCACACCAAGTTTCATCAAAATATCTCATTCCCTTCAAGAGTTATCATGCTAACAGACGGACAGACGGACGGACAACTTTTGTGATGTCATAGGTATCCCTCCACTTACGTTTTGGGATCCCAAAAACAAACGATAAATCAAGAAAAACAACAATTTGCCTCGAGCGAGATCGCGTAGTGGTTTCTGAACTATAATATTCACAGGCCCCTCGATGGCTCAGTTGGTTAGAGCGTCGGTACGTGAAGACGAAGCTTGTTCGTTTAGCCAAGGAGTTATTTTTGGTTTCAGTTCTCTACTATTATTGTAATATGCTGTTTTATTCAGATATTATGATAACTCTGTAATAAGCACAAATTTCTAAAAAATTTAGCATAAAGCATGGATGGCGCTTGTAAACTTTTGCTAGTTGCTTCTGTGTTTTTTTTCGGCTCCTGGACTCAGCGCCTGTGAGAGATCAACGGCAATGCGTTCAGGTCTACGGAGGTGACGAGGTCTCAAGCCTCAGCGTCACGCCTCACACTCACGTCTCAGTTTCAAGCAACGCCTCAGCTCACTCTGTGCAGCAATTTTTGTCGGCAATACGTTCAGGCTCACGGAGGTGACGACCATGCCTCACGACTCGATGTCACACGACGCATCAGCGCCTCACACTCGAGTCTCGTCAAGCCACGCCTTCCACCCTGGCTTAGTTGTGTCAGTGAGAGGCAAAGATTTTTACGTTCAGGTTCACGAAGGTGACGAGGTCTCACGACTCAACGTTGCACGACGCATCACCGCCTCACACTCACGTCTCATCAAGACACGCCTTCCACCCTAGCTTATTTGTGTCAGTGAGAGGCAAAGATTTTCCCCGACACCCCTATTAATTCTTTATTAAATGGGTTTTGCCGGAAGCGTCGCCAACCACTCAAAAAGTGGAATAAACCTAACCTTTGGGAAAACACCATAGGTGTGTCCTAGCAGACACATCAGGAAACTGTCCTAGCAACCACCGAAGTATTTGCCTTCCAGCGCAGAAGTTGTACTGCATCAACAGAACTCCTGTGAGGTTAGAAGAAAAGATGCCGTTTTGTTTCAACGGTTCCAGTGCCTTTAATGTTTCACTGAATACGGCTGAATATGAAAATCGAGTTAAGAATACAGACTTAAACAAGTCTGAAAACCTGATGAAAATGTGTTAGTCCATTGCTCCGCTATTCCCGAACAACGAATTTTCATTTGTATGAACGATCTTACAAACCTTTGGTAGGGGGACATTTTCGCGTGAATGGCTGTTGAGCTTGACATCCACGCGAAAATGTCACTGGATGATGCCATCCACACGACAACGGGTTGAGACAGAGGAAGATGTCATCTTCCTCTACCCGTTCAACAGAGCTCGAGGAGCATCGTTGAACGGGAGAGACACATTCAGCTCGATGGTGACGTCACACGTCGAGCTTTTCACGCGAAAATGACCATCGAACTGGATGGCATCAACGCGAAAACACCCATCATGATGATGGGACGTAACATCCAAGGGAGCCATCCACGCGAAAATGTCCCCTAGGTCTATGTTACTCCAATTATTCAGGATCAGCAACAGCATCGAACTGCCTGCTGTCAATAAACAAACTTGCTAGGCTACTAGTTCTATGACTCTTCTGAATTTACTTTTTAGCCAGGCATATAGCAGCGTCTTTAACTTTTGTCGTTCGCTCTTTTATAATTAAAATTCCGCAGCGTAACTGTGAATTTGTTCTTGTCGGAACGCCGTTCGTACTATCAGCGTCACGACGAGAGTCTATTGTGAAAAAAGTTGAGTCCTTCATCAGAGTCCAAATAATTCATTGTATTTAGTATTTGCTTTAGTAATTAGAAATGTGTTGTTAGTAGTAGTATTTATTTTTCATTAGTAGTAGGATTTATTCTTCATTAGTAAATAGATGTGAATTTTGTTTTTCGCCTGTTATTTAACAAGTCCCCCGGGACTTTCCCTGCAGGTGATGCAGACAAATGTTATGCGTTGGTTTTTTATTAAACATAATCTAATCTAAAAATCTAATCTAATCTATTCAAATACGAGGTACAACAATAAACTTGCTTTTCAGTTAAACTTTAAAGGAATCACATCTCAAATAGCATCTTAAGGGTGAGGATATCCTTTCTGTAAAGAGCTTTTTTATGTGTTGATGTATAACCAGTCGTAGCAACAGATATGCTGCAACAGAAGCGTGGTTCATCTTTACCTGCGGCTAGTGTTTCTTCCACCGGTTACTAAAAGAACCTTTGTTAGATGCCGAGATCTAATTTGTTGAACTGGCGTCTGTCTGTCTGCTGAGAAGTCGGTAGAGTATCTAGTTTCGCTTTTCCTGCTCAGTTGCTAAATGAAGGTTCCCACAGTGATAGACAAAAAGTTGAAAGAGTAGCAACTTTTTTTGGCAGCATTCAGTTCGGAATAATTTCCCTTCTATTTGACCAGACTACAAGCAAAAGCAACTTCAGTAACAGTTGGATCAAATCAGTCAATCAATTTACTATGTTAAGTAGCTTATAACTAGAAAAGGCAGTGAGGGTCATAAAGAAATATTATAACTAGACCTACGTTGCCTGGGCAACGTGAAATGTTGCGGCAACCTTTGTTCGGCTTCGCCGACTAAAGTATTGCTTTGGTTTTGTTTCTTCGCTATCGGTTAAATCCTGAAGTTGTCAACCCATTGACGTTTTCAAAATGTTATGTTCCAAGAAGATTTTTTTTTCTGGACTGATGACACAATCCGTAATCATGCGGCTATCCTTCAGCGTTGAAAAAAAACAACAGAATATCGGATATAGAGACTAAATTCTTTGCAGCCAGTTGAACTTTATCCTTTTCAGTATTGCCCATTTTCTCCTGATGCTCTTTCAAAACGGCGAATTCGCCTTTAACTATATAGGTCCATGAATGAATGAACCAATTGGCCGTCCAAATACATATATCGCTGAAGACGTCCCTTTTCTAATGCATTCTTTGAAAATGGCATATCTTAAGTATTTTAGCTTTATTTCTGGTATCTTTAAAACTTAGCGATGCTTACAAAAAATTACACAAGTCTTCTGGATTTTTAGTATCTTTCCACGTCCCTTGCCTTGGATTACAAACTTGGCTAACTGGTCTCCGGACCAATAAACTTCTCCGAAACAGTGATAGAGAGCCTGATACGTCACGTAAAGAGAACAAACGTGGCAAGCATGACAATCAGTGTAATGGTAATAGAGGAGAAAGGATGCACTTTCGACATGTAGAATCTCGCGAACGAGAATGGATGGAATTACTAAAAAAGTAGAATCAAGAACAAAGAATCAGATAGAACTTCTGTCTTTAGTCGCATGCAGCGACTATGAAAACCCCGACAAAACTGAGCGGACCTAGAGGTATTTACTCTAGGTTTGAGCTGATGTTGATACCGGTTAGTCTTCTTCCGTCTTCGCCGTTGCTTATCGCACAAGAAATAGTGAAAGATGCTGGCAGGAGGCGTACTCCGCGCGCTGACCTGCTCTGGAGCGCGTCCGGAGAACCAATCAGCTTTGACTCCTTCTTTTCGTCACCCGCGGGTTGACAGCGATTTAGCTATTTGTAGGGGTAGCGAAACGTGATGTGGCGCGAAGATGGTAACTTCCGCTCGTTCGTAGCGGACACGGTATGAGGAGATATTCTACTCCGCATAGTCATATTACAGAGAGGGGAGACGGAGGTTCTGTCGGATTATTTATTCTTGGTAGAATGAATTACTATCATAAGCACGATGTGTCCTTTAAGAAAATGTCGCCTAGGATCTGAGAGAATTTGTCGCTAATGCTACATCACGTAATAAATTTATCATCATCAAGGGAGCCATCAGCCGCCTTCGTGGCCAGACTCGCTAAATAACTTGGATTTTTGTTTCTAGTGGAGCTACAGGAATCCCAGACAACTCTTCTGTTCACTCAGGCGGAGCTAGATGGCACTAGTGCGGAGTTGCGTGCCGCCAAGCGTGAGATTCGCAAGAGAGATGAGCAGCTGCGGCACATGAACGAAAAACTCACGGAAACAGCCAACAGCAGGTATTTACTCAGTCCATTGGGATTAACATTGGAGCAGGAGCCGGGTTCGTTGACTGAAATCAAAACAGAGATCCTGCCTCAGAACAGAGATCCTGACTTAAAGGACCCGTCGTGTCTGTAATGCCAATGCAACCTACTTCCGTTATTGCATTCATTAATTCTTAAGCTTGGAGACCCAAATTTCGTACATTCTAAGCCTGCTAACGATATCTCACTAATCTTTGCACTTGCCACGACTCACTATTTCCTATTCGCGTTATGCTCCCGACGATTGTTCGCGTATCATGCTATAGATCCGTAAAAACGGTTATCTTAATTTTGCCGAGTTTTTGCTAGAAGTCAATGGGCCTGGGGAAAGGCTTAAACCAGCCAAAGTCGTGGATTATTTGTTATCAGCAGAGCCTGGTTTTAAAGTATACTCAAGCGCCACAGCGAACCATTGTCCCTATTCCTCAGTTCACAGTTGATGATAATCAAAATTAACCTCATTTCCACTCGCTTCAGTTTCCTTCGGTTCTTTTTGTTCACTGGTCGAAAAACTGCTATTCCAACATTCTGCCTTCCGCCAACGAATTGGCAGACTGGGCTCAATCCGGTTTACGCAGAACTCCACCTCATAAATGTAACGGAACGGTACACCGGTCAGAAGGGACCGGCTACTATCCCAGTCGGAGCGGTATCCCACCCCCAAAAATGCAACGAAACGGAACAGAATTCCGGTCAGAAGAGACCGGGTATTTTTCCAGTCGAAGCGGTAATCCGCCCCAAAAATGCAACGGAACGGAACGAAATACCGGTCAGAAGGGACCAGGTACAATTCGGCAATTCTGCCCCAAAAATGCAACGGACCGGAACAGAAAGTGGTCTGAGCGGACCGGAACGGAACGGTCTTCCCGTCTCATTTATTCCTGTAAAAATTCCGCCCTGAAAATGCAACGGAGCGGGAACGGGCGGAATTTCGCCGGTATTTCGGTCCCTTTTTCCTATCGGGACACAGAACAAATCTTAGCTGTTTCTCTTACCTACTACGCATGCTTGCAAGTGCCATATGAGCTTACAGCTCTTGTTTCAGCTTGTGATGAAAGTGTGGAAAATCCGATCGGAAAACCTGATCCTCTGCACCATATGAAAAGCCCCTCGAATCCAGAAGTTCCTGACGCACCCTCAAAAGATGTCCCTCGTCCTGTGTGTCAATACAGAGAACTTGGGACTCGGTGTTGCGCGAGCTTGGGACTCGGTGTTGCGCCTCGCTACTCGGTGTTGCGCCTCTCCAGTTTTGTTTTCCCCGCGTGAAGTTCCTCATACCTTTTTCCGTCCCACGTACCAGTTTCAAGTGATATCATGCTTATGTAAATATACCGCGTTTGTTAAGCGTTGGTCAGAAAAACACATGCTGAGTTGTTTAATTTTCGATGCAAAACATTTGGTTTGTTTGGTATTCAACCGGTTCTCACGAATGTTTGTGGCAACAATGAAATGAGATCACCCGATGTTTTATGATTGAATGCCGGTAGTTTCAGTGAAAACAAGAGTGCAAGCGCCAATAGCAAAGTCACTGAAAACACTAAAATATATCAAATCCGACACTAAAATATTCTAAATTGTTAGGCAACTGAGCGCGTTTGCATGAATAGAAAGGACCAATGGTTTCGATGGGATTCCAAAAATTTAATATTTGATACAGACAATGGGGTTTTGTCTTCGCCAGATTCACTCCTTGAACATTTTTACTATTAAAATTTAGAAACAGATCAAGACCAAATAGCTAATCATCTGAGAAATACAGTCCAGATATGGATTCGGCATGTGTAAGTCATATTTATTTTGACGAAACTGATCAAAACCTCCTGCCTTGCTCCTGCCAAATCTCCGGTTTCGGTCGAATTCCGGGCGAACTATATGTCCGGTTAAAAAATTATTGTAATATACGGATTCAGCATCTCTTCTTACCCCTAAACCGGACATCTAATCAACTTCAAATAAAACCTTAGCTTTTAACAAATTTTCCGGTTTTGGCCGGATTCCGGGCGAACTACTTGTCCGGGTAGAAAAGGATTTTCACATGAGTGTTTAGCATGTCTTCTTACCCCTTAATCGACTATCTCATTAGCTGTAAAAAAATATTTTATTTGCCCATTAATTTGACCCCCGTCCCAACCCCTAAGTATAGGGCTACATAGCCTATCAACAAACTTGACCTTTCCCTTGACCCAAAAAAATCCTCACACGAAGTTTCTTCAAAATATTTCATTCCCTTCGAGAGTCATCGTGCTGACAGACGGCCGGACAGACGGACAACGTTTGTGATGTCATAGGTATCCCTCCACTTACGTTTTGGGATCCCAAAAAACCACAGACCCAAGCGCCCAGGTTTCAAATTGGAAAATAAAAAGCCCCCTTGGATAAATTGATACATGTGTAGAAATAAAATAGAATTATAAAATAGAATCCCAAAAACCACAGACCCAAGCGCCCAGGTTTCAAATTGGAAAATTAAAAGCCCCCTTGGATAAATTGATACATGTGTAGAAATAAAATAGAATTAAAGAGGGTCTTAAAATACACCGTTTTTGCTTAATTAAATAAAGCAGAATTTGAACTCACATAATAGGGTTAGCGTGATATGCCGAAATTATAACACAGTAATAAATCAAAACACCAGATCTAAACCAAATTCACTATTTTCTTTTCTTCTTAATCTAGAACTAGAAAAAACATAACAATACCGCAAAAATGATACGAAAGACCAAGTCGAGCACGAAATAATTGCTTCTGTGTTTTCAGGGAAAGGCTCCTCGAAGAGCTCCAAAGGACTCGTGACCTGTTGGCGCAGTGTTTATCCCGAGTTAGGCAGCTTGAACTTCTTCAGGCGATTTCAGAGGAGCAGAACGACGACGGTCCTGGAAATGGAAGGTAAGCAGATGCCCCAGAGGCGTTTTTCATTTACTGCGGGTACTTACATATATCACATAACACGCATATATGATCAGGGACAATACCTCCTGAAGCTATCTTCTTTGGGAGTTGTTTTTCCGCGCATATTTCCATCCCACAAATTTCGACAAATTGTGAATAGAAATTTGAAGTTATTTTGACGAGAAAGCTTAGATCAGCACTTCGAGAGCCAGAAGTTTCCGATGACGAAGCTCGTGGCCCAAATAATTCAAACTTAGCGATATGGTGAGATATTTCTTGAAATTGGCTGACGTAGTGTACGTTCTTTATGTAATGATATCGGTCGTACGTTACGACATCGGATTTAATCATTTCATTCGGAATCCGGAGGTTGGAATCCGGATTTTGTGGAGTCCACTCCTCCTTTCCTGTTAGTAACATTGATTTTGATTTGGAAACTAGGTTTAAAAATAAAGCAAATGAAAATAAGATTTCCTGGGTTCTAAGGATTACCCCAGATCTGCCGGAATTACCGTGGAAAATTTTCCGGTTCGCCATTTATCCGCAAATGTGCACGTAGGCTAAGGAGTTGAGACCCGGACAAAATTCTGGCAACATGTGCTGCTCTCAAGGAAATATTTTTGTACCATCGGCATTTTCAGTCAGATAGACCTCCTCTAATTTTTTGGGTGCGAACTACTCAGCAATTCGATAATTTTAATCCGGTAATAACATATTTTGTTAAAATGTGAATCGTTCTTAATTGTGTAATTTTTACCAGTCTTTGTTGATATTTTGAGTGATTCTTTCATTTATGAACTGAGTGCTTAAAACATTGACACATCCAAAGCTAGTTTATAAATTGCAAATATATTGTGTAGCCTATTAAATCATTATTAAATTTATTTCTCGACCATATCCGAACAGTCTACAGCAAAACAAAACGAAATGCAAAAAAAAGAGACAACAACAACGTTTGTCTTGCTTGAAACACAGTAAAAGAATATACAAAGTAAAGAAAACATAGACATTAACTCCTTTTCTCATAGATCACCATATTGTTAATTACTCATCACTTAATTAACCTCCTGGCCTAACAAGTTAAGGCTCTATTGTCTTCCCCCAGGGAGCAATAAATTGGCCTTAAATTTGGACCTCCTCATCGCGCATTGTTTTTCCACGTACTGGACCTATTAGTAGTCCTACCTTAGATGGGCATCCATTAACGTATATTGGTGGCGGCTAGTGGCTTTGTATGACGATATATGGGCTGCGATAGGAACACTTTATGGGTAGCCCCGTGTTGTTATCGTCGGATCTGGAAATTGGAGTGGGTCGCGGATTAAGTGGGAAGGTCGATGGTGTGTTTTAGCGGTCGCGAGATAAATGAGCGGAATGCCACTTTAATGGGGGTGATACTCTCGTAAACATGAACAAATAAGCCCATAGAACCTCCGTCTTTGGTCCCATGTACCGACTATGGATACCCCGATAAAACTGAGCAGAGCTAGGGCTACTTGATGAGCTCCTGAGTTGACGCCCGTCTACATCCCTCTTAGCCGTTGCTCACTTAGAGGAAAATACCATAGCATAGTGACGTCACAATGTTAAGCAACCAATAGTCGCTTACTCTTAGTTTTTCTTCTCCGGGACTTAACTGCGATGAGCAGTTTGTAGAGATAACGAAATGTGATGTTCAGCGTAGCTCCTAACCTCCGTTCGTTTGCATGGGGCAGGGAATCGGGAGTCTATTCAACTCCTCATGGGCCGTATTATTATTAACTTTTTAATTCAGCTTTCGCCATAAACAAACAAACAAACAATTATCATAAAACAACGCTATGGCACAACATTACGGGTCTCCAACAAATGCCTCCAAACTGGTAGATTGTGGAAAATGGGGTTTGCTGCCAGGAGAACAAGACAGTTCTCTGACCGCCATATCCTTACAACCAAAGATGACCGGGTTTTACGAGCAAGTTCAGCAAAACTGCAGCAATGGTTCTGGACGAATGCCTGACGTATGCTCTCTCGAGCCGGCAGACGAATCAGACGCCTAAAAATTCTCCTGTAACAAGCCTCCAAATTATAGTATGACCTGTTAGTACACCTATAACATAAAGCTAACGCAAAGAACTGGTAGCAGTACGTCTTAAACAGCCTAATCTTAATTGCACTGTTCACAAAACCAAATTTCCGTGTTAAAACGTTCCCTCTCTTACAAACACTGTGCGCAAGGTCACGGAGGTGAGTATCATCCTTCAAATGCTCATTGACGAAGAAACTTAAATATCTACATTCAGTGACGTAGGAAACATTACGGCCCGACAACAGAATGGGATTCCTAGGTACAGAACAACCAATAGGTAAGAAAGCCATAGCCACAGTTTTCTTAGGATTAAACAGAATGTTATGCTCCTCTGCAAATGTGTCACACACCCTCAGAAGCTTATTGAGGCCGAACACCGTAGGGGAAAGAATAACAAGATCATCAGCGAAAAGAAAATGGATAAAACAAACCCCACCAACAAAGCAGCCTGTATTTGAATCCTTCAATCTTTGAGAAAGCAAATCAACATAAACAGCATAAAGCAATGGCGATAGCACCCCTCCTTGCCGCAAACCATTTATCAACCCGAATGAACTACTAGTTTCACAACCCCATTTTACACAAAACCGCTGATTCCGGAACCAAAAAGCCAATAGGCGAAGAAATTGCACCGGAACCTTTCTATCCTGCAAAATTCTCAAAATTTTACCATGGTTAACTCTGTCAAATGCCTTAGTTGAGTCAACGAAGCACGCAAATACAGGTGTTGAGTAAAACCAGAAGTATTCAACCACGAACTTAAACAAAAAAATGGCAAAGTCTACTCCGTGTGAAGACTTAAACCCAAACTGAAAATCACTTGTTTGCAAGCAACGAGATAATTTTCTGAGCACACATTTTTCAAGCAATTTAGAAGTAACTGTAGCCAAAGCAATCGGTCTGTAATTTTCAGACTTTGAAGTATCGCAACCACGACCTTTTGGGATCGGAACAATACTGACGTCCATAATCGATGACGGCACAAAACCGTGCGTAATAAAAAGATTGAAAAACGTTGCTAACTGAGTGTACTTTTCATTTGCAGCATATTTTAAATGTCTTGCCGAAATACCATCCGCACCACCAGCCTTATTTACATTAAGATCCTTCAACAAAACCTCAACTAAATCAGGGGTTATCTTATCAGTCGGTTCCATAGAACTGAGACCTTCCACCCACGAACAGTCACTATCTACAGAACTAAATAAAGATGAATATTTACATTTCCACAGTTCAGCTATATTCCGGTCACCAACAACACTGTCCAAAGTCCCCACCACACCTTGCTTAGGGCAAAAATTACGACGGACCTGTCCCCAAAAATCTCTAGCGGACAGACACGACTCAGCAAGTCTCTCTGCTCTTAAAAATCTCTCATTTTTCTGTATTACAGAGGTCAGGAGACGGAGTTTCTTTTGCTTATTTGTTCTTGGTAATGATGTGGGAAAATAAGAGTTAGTAAGAATTATAGTAGAAATTATTAAAAAACAATCTTTGGATTGGTTATGGGAAATTTATAGACTAGCTTAGACAGTTGAAATGGTGATTAAAGTTTTGAAGTTCGTAAATCGGGTACACCCTGTAGGCTACGCTAAAAAAATGAGTAAATGATTTATTACACACACATTTATTACCCAGGCGGAAGTGCAGTAAAGGTGTAAAATCTATAAGATTTCAAAATTTTCATATAAGTTACCCGGAAATTGAAACAAAGCTAATGGTGTGGTGAGCAGGTAAACGGCCAATCGGATGAGATACTTTTGATGAAAATGATTGATTCTCTGTAAACGTTCGAAAGATATGATGGTATCGTGATGTGATGATATTTCTTTACATTTGAAGCCCAGGGGTCATAGCAAACAAAGTAAATACAGAAAGAAACTAACACACTATTACATCACACTTAACACCAATCAAACACCAACTTTCACCAACCAGTCCCTTCCGTCCGCCCCCCTTAAAATTCCTACCCTTAACTCTTCCAGTTCTCCACATCCACACATGATTGAATAAGACTGTCATTTCCCTCGCCGCAATTTGGACAACATGACAGTTAATCCTTCATGTTTATTTGTTAGGTTGATGGCTTTATTATCCAGAGAGGATATTTCTCATCTTCTCTTGTGGAATTCTTACACTTTCGGTTCTGAAGTCCGTTCAAGAATTGTTTTAACGGCTCGGATTCCTGCATTTCTTCACATACATACACACATAATTCCTTAACATCCACACGTAGGCTAATATGAATTAGATTCCCTCACCGCAATTTTGACAAAATGACAGTTCCGTCGTGTTTGTTTGTTTTGTTTATAGCTTTATTACCTTGACAAAAACAACTAGAAAAGATATTTCTCATCTTCTCTTGTGTTTACACTTTCGGTTCTGAAGACTGTTTGAACGGCTCAGATAACCGAATAAAATACTGATGATTCGGGTGAAATTCAGAAAAAAAAACATTCTACCTTATTTTTTGTGGGTTAGAAGCAAGGTTGGCTGCCCGACGTTTGGCATAGGGTATTCCATCCGGTTGTATACCTAGCGCTTGACATTGACTATCCAATAACTGTATGTGAATTCGTATGTGACACCAAGAACAGATAATCAGCTGTGCATGCAGCGACTATGAAAACCCCGAGCTGACATCCGAGCGGACATAGAGGTATTTACTCTAGCTTTGAGCTCATGCCGATACCCGTTTACTCCTCTTCCTTCTTCGCCGTTGCTTGTCGCACAAGAAAGTCGTATTACAGAGATAGGGAGACGAAGGTTCTGTCAGATTATTTGTTTTTGGTGACACGAAGTGATCTTGAAATTTGCTTCAAAGCGTTTTGATAACTGTGTTGTTGCATCTTGTTGCATCCGGTCAATTCTTGTACCGATTTTTTTTTTTTTTTATGAAATAATAAACAGACCCCAGTTTGGAGTTCCACCGCAACCTTTGATCTTGTTCGTTGTTGGACAGTGACTTCGTGCATCACGCGTTGTTAACTATACTAAATGCTTCATTCCCCAAAAGACGGTAGGCGGTACCCCGAATAATAGCTTCAACTCATAAGTTTGTTTTTACAATGCAATTATGACACGAACATAAACTTCATATCCTCCCGGCATGCATTGCCATATACGTGGAAGTCCATTCTCATCCTGATTAAAACAGTACTAAATCAAAATGCCTAGAAGGGCAACCTGTGGCTGCTCTAGTAAGCTTGAGACTTGCGGAATTTCATGAGAGGGAAAGGGTGGAGAAGTTTCAGTCAATGAATAGCACGCACGTTTTCAAAAATTAGAGAAACGCATACGAACAATACGAATAATACACAAACAAACAAAGTGAAAGTTTGTTTAGTGGAGTAATATCCAGGGTTGGTCACCAAGAACCAGGGTGTACGAGCTCATCGTTAACAAAGATACTTCAAAGGTACTTCGGGATACTTGGAGATGTTGCGACCTGGTTGCGACGACTGTATATGAGTGTGAAGATGCATTTTCAACCTGATGCTATGGCGAGGGGTGTAGTAAGCCGGACAAAATATGGTAAATGTCCAGTCATCCAGCAGTCATCGGCGTCAGTTCATTATGGATACCCGAGGTCAGTTATGGTTTGTAGACCGAACTATCATATACTATGAACCACCCATCAAACGCTGGGCCTTACAGGCCAGCCCACTCGAAGGAGCTATAAATAAGACTCATAACAATGACCTGTGGTCCGTATATGAAGAAAAGGTGTTCGTCACTGGTTACTTACAAAAAGACAACCTTTAAAAGCGTTGTTGACAGGTCAAGGCCCGAAAAAGAAGTACCGTATGTCATGATGATGAAAATGATGAAATGGGTCATGGTCAACCCGGGGTAAAAAGATTCTTTAAGCATAGACTACGGACAGTATGAAAGGTACAGAACAGTTAACGAAAGGGGAGTAGCGCTGCCTAACGGTGGCAGAAGTGAACAGTGTTGGGTGCAGATGGCACCACCGTAACAGAGATGCTTTGGGATACTTCGAGATACATTGAGATACTTAGAGCTACTTTGGGATACGTCTAACGTCAAGCTAGGTAACGTGAGGCGTGGAATATCGTGATACGGCTAATAAAGTCTGAAACGCTTTCGCATTTGAAATTACCGTGAAACGGACATAGCTCGAAGTATCCCAAGTATCTGTAGGTATCCCTAACTATCCCAAAATAGCTCTAAGTATCTCAGCTAATCTCGAAGCATCCCAAGTAAAACGAATTCTTGAATACTTCGACATTTGTGAGATACCAGAAATTAAACATACGTCGAGATGCATTGAGAAACTTAAAGCCACTTTGGGATACCTTTGAGACACGTTGAGGTTCTCACAGAGCTACTTAGAGATACTTCTTAGATACTTTTGGGATAATTTCCATGGTGTACGAATGTACGTCTGGTGACCAACTCTGGAGTAATACTGCGGACAGAAGATCAGGATCGGGTGCTCGTGCCCTAGAGTTCCTGCAGGATTTTCTTCACCATCATCGGTTCCTTCCGGAAAATTTTAGATTTTTCACCTTATTAATAAAATTGTAGAAATACCGGCCGTGAAACCTGATCGTCTGTCCGTGCCATAAAAGCCAAAGATCCAGATATTTCTTCCGGATTCCGGATGTTTGCTTTCGTCGAGATGGATCCAGAAGGTGAAGCCAGACCAAACAAGTCTGGAAGTCGGGGGCTTCGACAACCGCAGACTCCGGATTCCGGAAGAGTGTCGTAGAAGCAATTCACGTTTGGGATACAAAATACATGCGGATATGGCTGGGGTAGGGTAGAGATCGAGGATCGAAGGCGAGTGATTGAGAATCCTGGTTGTGAGGCAAGGAATCATGAGCGACAGAGTTATTGTTTTATTTTTTTGTATTGTCTGTTTATTTATTTTTTTTAGGCACAATTAAATCAATTTCGTTTAACTGTTTTGATGTTTCACTGTCATGTTCTGCGTAAAAATCACCACATTTACACAACAAAAATATGTCTCCCGAGTTAGTCAAAATATTCCTTGCGCCCAAGCTGACTTTGAAACATATATTCAAACGGAGCTACGATGCTTTGGCATTATTTTAAAGGATGCGAGATACTGTACTTGTTACTTTAAAAGGTAAATTTTACTTTCTACTTTGCGAACAACGTTGTTTGGTATGAGGATTTTGCAGAACAAAAAGGTACAGTTGTCTTGACAGTAATCATTCCCAGCCTTCTCCCACATTTCCTGTTATACCTTAGCAGAGGCGTCACGGTCGCATGTTGTCGGACAGTGGATTTTTTTTTGTGAAACAAACGATTTTCTGCTCGACTCTTTGAGAAATATTCGATATTCTGACAAACATTAGATTTTCTCTCACAAATGATCTCTGTTTTCTGAGAGAAAAAAAATCAGTAAAAATTACCAGCAAGTGAGTAAATAACTTGGACCCCCCCCCCCCAAAAAAAAAAAAACATTTCGGCTACTATGGTTCTTGGCAGCTTCGGCTGCGTCAATTTCAGTGCAAAACATGATTAACGGGTTTCATCACTTTGCTCGTGATCTCATAATTCATGAAGCAGCTCGGCTTCTAACGAGGTCTTACAGTACTGATAGCTGTTTTGCAAATCACCTCCTGAAGTATAAACAAAAGAAACATGCCTTTCAACTTTTAACACATCGTCAGACATGATATTAAACACTACCTCGCAATTACATTCGTGACTTTTGTTTTTTCGGTCGTGGGAAAAGCCTGCCGACTGATCAGCTTATCGGTCATGGAAAAAAAGGGAAGATTAAAAGGGACTAATATGATAGTCGTCTGAAGAGCTTTACAAGCCAATGCCCAGATCACATTGTACATAGTCTGCACGATTGTGTTATGTCTTTTTTTTTATAATTACAACTAACTTCTATTAAAAACATACTATGCATCTGTCTGTATCTCACTTTACCACAAATACACATACATTTTGTAATTATAATATTACACCTTCAAATACCTAATTTTATTGCACTTCCCCGGTACTGGGCAGTTGGTTAGGTTGGATAAAACTAATGGAATTTATATAATCCCTTGACATAGGGATGTGAACTGCTGAGATGAATCTTGCCTTCGGTGGGGTCACGATTCCTGTGGCTCGGTTCTGTCTGACTACTGTAGTGCCTTGAGAACTATTATATATTATCGCCCGAGGAATGCAAGGGTGATAATGATTATAACACTAGTACACTGTGCAGTCCCATGATACCTAAAGGGTTTATTTCAGCTTTTTTTTTTTTTTTTTTTGCTACTGCCTTGAACAGAGCTTTTTGTGTCAGCTTTTTTTTTTTTTTTTTTCTTTTTTTTTTTTTTTGAACAGAGCTTTTTATTTCAGTTTTTTTTTTTTTTTTTTCTTTTTTTTTTTTTTTTGAACAGAGCTTTTTATTTCAGCTTTTTTTTTTTTCTTTTTTTTTTTTTTTTGAACAGAGCTTTTTATTTCAGCTTTTTTTTTTTTTTTTTTTTTTTTTTTTTTTTTTTTCAGTCCCAAGATACCTAAATGGTTTATTTCAGCTTTTCTTTATTCAGAATTGTATGTTATATATATTACCCCGGTGTTAAAAGAAAAAAGTTCCAACCGTGCGATATCAAAAATTATTATCGCATGGCTGAAACGCATGGTTTTTAATAGGAATAAAGTTCCAACCGGTCGATATCACTGATATCGCATGGTTGGAACTTTTTCCTATTAAAAGCCATGCGTTTCAGCCATGCGATAATAATTTTTGATATCGCACGGTTGGAACTTTTTCCTATTAAAAGCTATGTGTTTCAGCCATGCGAGAACTTTTTTCTTTTAACATTTTTGTTATCGCATGGTGATAATGAAATGATGAAATAATGCAATGAAATAACCATGTAATACCAGAAAATTTTTGCACGGGGTAGGATAGGACTGATATCATGGGACTGCATGGGGTGCTAGTGTTATTGAACTATATTCACAAGCCCCTCGGTAGCTCAGTGGTATAGCACTGGCCTAGAAAGCCAAAGGTCCCTGGTTCAAACCCCGGCTGAGGAGTATTTTTGTCTTTCAGTTTGCCTACTTATCAAATGGATGGAATGGTTTAGGGACACTAGTCAATCGGTAGTGTAGGTACGGGGGGTCCTTTAAACGGATCCTGGTTATCCGTATCTGCGACTTGAGACCGTGCCGTTGCCGTTTCATTTCGGGACAGGCAGCTCTCAAATTTCGGATCTAATTGGTCAAGTAATCTAGACTGATGAAACTCGTAGGTTTCACTTGCTAGCTCTCGTTCGGGTTTCTTGTACTGTGGTAACCGAATACCTTTCTAATTTAGTCAAGCATTGTTGAGGGTGCACCAGAGTAGCAAAGAACAGTATTGTTATTCACTGCAAAAGTTTTCTGTTTCGTGAACTCTTCGACTTCCTTTACGCGTTTTGTTCCTTCGAGTGTACCGTAACTGCATATGTTTCGACAATAGCTTGTAATTTGTAAAAATTTCCGCATTTTGGGATCCCAAGACGTTAGTGACGGGATACCTCCTTGACTTCGTAAAGTTTGTCCTTTTGTCTGTCTGTTAGCACGATGACTGTAACCGGCATAAAACTAAATCGGCACAGCTGTAATCGATCAGTGGTAACAAATAAATGGAAGTATACAGATGCTGTCTTGAACTTTTAATTTATTAGCAATCAGACATAGAAAATAAAAAGGAAGACAAGGAGGAAAGAACACTGGGGTTTAAAACAAATTTCAAAGTTTAACCGAATAGGGCGGAGTTGTGACTTTCTAGTTACTCTGTCGCTGTCAAACATCGTTGCTTGGTAAAATAACCATATAACACCAGTACACCGTGCAGTCCCATGATATCAGTCCTATCCTACCCAGTGTCAGATTTTCTGGTATTGCCCTGTTGTTAAAAGAAAAAAGTTCCAACCTGGCGTTATCAAGTGAAAACGCACGGTTGGAATTTTTTTCTTTTAACACCAGGGGAATACCAGAAAATTAAAACAAATGTACTAGTGTTATACCAATCGCTGCGCTCGGGCGATATCAGCCTATCATGCCACCCGCGGGCCAAATTTTTCCGCTATCACCCTCAGCAAGGGTGATAGTATATAATAACACAATGACACCAAATTTAAAGAACGCCAAGCAGAATTTTGTCATTGAAGAACTCAATAAGAATGTCGTGGATTGGCAGGGGTGAGTGACGAGAAGATTTGAAGAAGTCCGAATAAGTGTGTTGATGCTGTCTTGGACGGTGAAATTCAATACCATGTCAGACATAACAGATAAAAGACGCCGCGGAACTAAACTAAACCGCTGTTTTGATTTGAAAGTCTTCAATCAACATCTTCACATACGTTAGCACTACCATCCATTTAGATGCAGAACAATAATAACTTTATTGCTTTAAAAGCCCGAGGGTCATAGCAAAGAACAATAAGGCAAAAAACATCAGCAAACAACAAAATCACTGATACGCTACTTAGCATCACAGAATTACTTCATTCAACTCCAAAAATCTGTTTCTGTGCTCCATTACCAGCCTGAGGAAACGAGCAAACCTTTCCATACTTCCAAAGCATTCGTCACTAATTGTACTAACTAACCACCTCACATCAAACAGGCCTGTGCCAAGTAATTCCTTTCAGCTTTCGCAATTCAATCAGCTTAATACACTCACGCATCACACTTTCATTCATAATTCCACGCATAGGGCAAAAGTAAGGACCTTCCCTCCCATGCCCCCTATCTATATATTGTCTTCTTTTCCCAGGTGGTAAACTATCCGCTCTCAGTTTCTTAAATGTATTTTGACTCTTCCTTACTTAACCTCGCCTAAAAAAATATAAACTCAACCCATGTCACCGCCACGTATAGGCGTAGGGACTCTGAGAGGCTTCTACTATATTGCCATGCAAAGCTGTACCTCCTGATCTCTTAAAATAGTACGTACCATTTTCGCTACATCTTCGTCAACACCTACTCCGTTATTCCACATCTCCCCCACTCCTGTAAAATCGTCCTTACCTGATTTGGCCATGAGTAAGGAGACATGTCACCGAGAGCTTGCAAATAAGCTGACTACTTATCAGTAACTTGTATGAAATTTCCAAGAGGCACTTCTGATCATGGTAGTTTTATATATGTGTATGTATAAAGCCAATCGGCCATAGCAATCTAAAAAGAAGAATCATTAAACAATAAGGCAAAAAGTAAACGCGCGGTTTAAATTTTAAAAGTCATCAGTCAACGCCTTCACTTAAGTTAGTACTACTATAAATTTCAAGACAGATCAATAAAACACGTGTAATGTGAAACTTCTCAAGAGTCATTGTTCAGTTCTTTACTGTGTGGATGAAGCTAGTTGGCAATAAGAAAATGAAAAGAAGGACATCAAACACTAAGGAAAAACCAGACATCGGTTGAAATTTTAAAGGTGCCTTTACACAATGGAGTATAGCCTACCATTAAAATCAAGCGTAAATCAGTGATGTGAAACTTGATGTTGATGTGTAAGGGGCTTTTATTCCGGTAAAATGCGGAATATAAAGGAATAAAAACAGGCCGCTCGGTGAAAACAAAATAGAAATTAAGAAAACTAAAGAATGGGAACCTAGCTAAAGAACAGTATGAATTTGAACCATTTCCGTAGTCAGGAATATTTTATTTTTTTTCGCTCTGCCGAAATGGACAAGTAAACAATAAAAATAAGAATAGGATAGCCGCGAAAGTTAAGGTATTGACAAATTTTACAATGATACTGAGCAAGATCTATCGTCTTAAAAACATAATCAATCGGTTAATCACATTGGTCGATTGACTCATTCCATACAGGGTATAACAAATCAGTTCCTTGTCTTTTTTCTTGTGGATGAAACTGCAACTTGCAGTTATTGTATGGTGGCCTTTTTGGGCCAAAAAATACGCACGCATTCTTTGTTGTTGTCTTGCTACAGTTGACTGATCTGAAATACCGAACTTCTAAGTGTCAAATGGTTGTGCCAAAATACACCGAAGGATCAGTGAACTACCGACAAGACAGCTCTTCAGGCGTTCGTATTTTTTAGGCCACCATACAGATGTGCAACCTGACTTGGTCTGTTTCTGGAGACGATAACGCGGACGGGCTTAAGGTCGGGCTTCACTACCCAGACGCCCCAGAATCTGGGGTCCGGATTATGTGAAGACGGTCCCGAAAACCAGATTAAACTGAGCCCAGATTTCAGCGCCAGTTTCAATTTCAACTCCTTTCTAGTCCAATTTCAGTTTCAACTACTTTCAAATTTCCAATCCAATTTCAACTACTTTCAAATTCCCGCTTTTTTCACCGAGAATCCGGGAATCTGGTAGGTTTTTCTACCAGATTCCCGGACGCGTCCGGGTTGCTTTCAGACCTGTCTTCACTACCCAAACCGATATCGAAGAAAACGGGAACCCAGAATCCGGGCGAAAAATCTGGGTAGTCAAGCCCGACCTTTATAGGATTGGTACACGTGACATAGCGACATCATGGACACATAGTTTTCAGATTCAGATTCCGATATTTTTTACTTCACCAAAAAAAGACAACTACATTATAGAAAAAAAACTCAACAACCACATAAAAGACAAAAGTCCTGTGATAGCTTGTTCAGACGGGACGTAAATAGCGACGTATTCTCGAATACGCGCGTATTTACGCTCGTAAATAGCGACTGATAGCTTGTTCAGACGGGACGTAAATAAGCGCCGAAACAGCGGCTGATCTGTTCAGACGACAAACAGGCTGGTTGCGGTTTACGGAAGAATTAAAAAGAAAATCCTAATTTCGAATATTGCTTATGTTGGGAATAAAATATACAAACTTAACAAAAACATCTTGTGAGTTTGTCTAAGTCAAGCATAGTTGACTTTAGGCTGGAAAAAAGTCACAAACTGAATATTGACAGATTTCAGGCGACTTTGCAATTTTAAAAAGCAAATAAAATTCATTGTAATTTTTAGTTTTTAAATGAGAGCATACAATATAGTTAAGAATAAACAGAAAAAATAGGACTTTAGTTGATATATAAATAGTTGACTTTAAGCTAAAAAAAAGTCACAAACTGAATATTGACAGATTTCAGGCGACTTGGCAATTATAAGTTAAAAAGCAATTAAAAATCATTGAAATGTTTTTAGTTTTTAAGTGATAGCATAAAATATAATTAATAATAAACAGAAAAAAGGAGCAATTATTTAGCTCCCGAGTGAAAAAAAAGATAGAGAACCATAGGAAAACCATACCAAAAAGCCCATACTCCTATCGTTTCTGAGGTTCCCCAGATTTCCTGAGTGCTGGTCTATACGCCCTTGAATGTGTTTTATCTTCCATCGTTGAAACCATAGCGGATCATACCCAATGTGCGTATGTTCCTAGGTATAATCTGAATGGTTATCTATGTCTCTGTCTTTGGATTGCAAGAACGTCAGAAGACAACTGGTCTATGTGCCTATGTTCCTGGGTATGAGCGGTATCGTTTCGTATATGCCAGTCACTGGATTACAAGAACTTCAGAAGACAACGGGTCTATGTGCCTATGTTCCTAGGTATGAGCCGAATCGTCTCGAATATGCCGTTCACTGGATTACAAGAACTACAGAAGACAACGGGTCTATGTGCTTATGTTCGTAGGTATGAGCGGAATCGTTTCGTATATGCCAGTCACTGGATTACAAGAACTTCAGAAGACAACGGGTCTATGTGCCTATGTTCCTAGGTATGAGCCGAATCGTCTCGAATATGCCGGTCACTGGATTACAAGAACTACAGAAGACAATGGGTCTATGTGCTTATGTTCCTAGGCCGGACCCGCAGGGAACGGACGGGGGTATAACATTCTTGGTATAACTCTTCTTCAGTCGTTGGTTGAACGTTGAACGCAAGCTGTGGTTGAACGCCTCCGAGTAAGGACTCGCGTGAATTTGTGAATAACAAAAGTAGATTTATGAAGGATTGTTGTTAAGATGATGGATCCGAGTTCAGAAATGGTTTTACTGTACGAAGCCTTGCAAGGGACGTCCCAAGAAGTGATTTTAATTTCGTTATAACCAAGGCGGACACACCGGAAGCCGACTTAGCGATGCTTGTAATGGCCAGGCTACCGAGTCTGATCAGGTAAATACTAGTTCATTCGGCTAAATAGGGATCGTGAATTGATCCGTGAGTGGGGGAGGATGGCGATGCTTGAATCGTGGGCCAGGGATGGCAGAGCAGTCTCTTATTTGTTGGATGTTCCGTATGGGGGTTGCAGGATGATTCTGTATTAAATACAGCGTGAGCTAGCGACTTTTAGGCCGTGTTATTCTTTTCAGCAAAGAGGAATAATCTTCCGGAGCCGTTTTCTTTCGTGCTGGCGGTAGTACACAGTTAAAAGTGTAAAAGCAGATAACACATGTTTTTGCATCTTTGTGTTTAATGTAATGGTAATATGTCATGATTTTGTTAAATGCTCTTCTCGTGGGGGTTCTCGCGAAATGTAAGATTTTTTTTTAGAAAAATAACAACCAAAAAGGTCGTAACTGATAAATTCTCATAATGAGCAAATGGATGCGCAAATATGTGTTAACTGTTATCAAAGTTTTGAAACGTTTCTCCAACCATTTTTTTTATGGCACTTGCAGCCTCTGGCTCAAGTGCCATATACCGATCGCAATTCCGTCCGTCGGTCGGTCTGTCGGTCGGTCTGTCCGAATTTTTTTGTCCCACATGTTCGAGTTAGGGTACTTCCAGATGTGCTAGGACGATGAAACTTGGCAGGAAAATCAGGGACCCGACCAAACTAACCTAGAAGTAATCAGTTTCCCGATCCGACCATCTGGGGGGGAGTGGTGGGCCGGGAAAATTCTGAAAATTAAGGAGTTTTGTCACACTTTTTCGAGTTGGAGTACTTCCAGATGTGCTAGGACGATGAAACTTGGCAGGAGCATCATGGACCCGATCGGACTAACTTGGAAACATTCAGTTTCCCAATCCGACCACCCGGGGGGGGAGTGGAGGGCTGGGGAATCCGGAAAATTGGAGTAGTGTGTAACTTTAGAACGGGTGATCGGATTGGAATGAAACTTAATAACTGAATAAATGACATACTTCTGATGTCCCGTTTGAAGTTCGGACCGGATGCGACAGCTATGGGGGAGTTGGGGGGGAGACCGGAAATTTCGAGAAATGGTTAGAATACAGGGATCGGAGTGAAACTTGCTAGGAAGAACAAGCATGTGCTCCAGATATATTGTTTATACATTTGGACAGGATCCGACCACCCGGGGGGGGGGGTGGAGGGCTGGGGAATCCGGAAAATTGGAGTAGTGTGTAACTTTCGAACGGGTGATCGGATTGGAATGAAACTTAATAACTGAATAAATGACATACCTCTGATGTCCCATTTGAAGTCCGGACCGGATTAAACAGCTATGGGGGAGTTGGGGGGGGGTGACCGGAAATATCGGGAAACGGTTAGAATGGAGGGATCGGAGTGAAACTTGCTGGGAAGAACAAGCATCTGCTCCAGATAAATCGTTTATACATTTGGGATGGATCATGACATTAGGGGGGGGGGTGGAGGGGAGTTTCCCAGAATTCCGGTTATGGCGATTTTGGGGATTTTCACGACGAATCTTGGGAGGCGAATCAGGGACCCGATCAAACTGACTTATAAAGAAAAATTTACATGATCTGATAGCCGTGGGGGGAGTAACGGGAGGGGGAATCCGGAATATTGAGTCATGCGTAACTTTGAAACGGCTGATCGGATTTGAGTGAAATTTGATAATTGAAGAGAGGACATGTTTCTGTTGATCTTTTTCAAGTCCAGACAGATCCGACAGCAATTGAGGGGGGGGGCGAAAATACGTGACCGACTTAGACTGGTGAGATCGGGATGGAACTTTGTGGGAATAACAAACAGATGCTCTGGATAAACACTTACGGAACCGGATTGGCTCCGGCGACTGTTGGGAAGTTTGAGGGGGGGGGAGGTTCGGGATTCCGGTGATCACGATTTAAGGTACTTCCAGATAATCTAGGACGATGGAACTTGGCTGTAATATTAGAGATTTGACAAGATTGACTCAAAAATACCACTTTCCAAACCCGACCATTCGTTAAAGTACTAATCTTGACTGCAAATTTAGAAAAATACTTTTAAACTAAATTCATATTTTCATGATTCCCATGAGCCCATTATCATTTTTGCCTCAAGGGTTTTGTTTGCAAATGACGTTCTAGCTCCCTTAAAGTGTGAATCTGAACGGCCAGGTCGAAAAGTACTTTATTTCAAACAATACATCTCAACCCATGATCATTTGTGCCACAAGGGTTCTGCTTAAAAATTTATTTCTGTCACCCTTAAAGTGCGCATTTGAAATGAAAAGCGAAAAAAAACTTTTGACGAAACGGTATACATCAAGGATCCCTAAAGGCCTGTGATCGTTTTTGCCTCAAGGGTTTTGCATACAGATGCATTTCTAGCGCCTTTAAAGTGCGTATCTTTACACCCAAGTTCAAAAATAAAATACTTTTTATCTAGCTCCCTTAAAGTGCGCATTTTAACCACAAAGTCGAAAAATACTTTTGATCAAACAAAACATCTCAACACATGCAAGTGCCATATGAGCTTACAGCTCTTGTTTTTTTTTTTACAGATAGATTCCGTGACTACCTATCGAAGAAGAACTGTCCGGACATAGAGTAGCGGCTCAAAATGGTAAACCGCCATATCGCTCAGAAAATCCAGATGCTGATGAGAAAGCAGAGGCCCAGAAAGTCAAAAGACAAGCCAGCTGAAGACAAGAGTGCTAATTGTGAAATCAGTAGCGACGAAATGAGTAATGAGGAGTCATCAGAAGAGACCAGCCGATCCTCCAAATATATACTACCAGAGGTTGTCCCACAGAACCCAGCGAGTACCGGTGAGGATGGCTCAAAGACTTGCCAGGAAACCAGCGATACCCCAGGGCCAGGACCTCATGCTGAACTGTGCACTAGCGGAGCCGGCCGGCTTGATCCCTTCAAATATGACAATGCGCGAGTCGCTCCTCTGTCTCAGCCCGAACATACAGAGCAGTCTTTCCATCCGTTCTATCAAGGATCGCCTTACCCTTCAGGACCCCCCTATCCCCAAGGACCCTCCTACTCCCCAGGACCCTCCTACTCGAATCCCCAGGACCCTCCTACCCCCCAGGTCCCTCCTACTCCTGGCCTGGGCATTTTTACCAGCGACACCAGTAGTTTAATTAAAGTGCTTTGAAGTTTTTGTCTGTGTATATTTAATTGAAGGTTTTCGTCTGCCAAATGTCTAACAATTTGCAGAATAAACGTTTTGTACATTTCATAATCCTACTATTGTATTTTATGGTCTGCAGCATATTGCTCTATCCTTAATTGAAGTAACCTGGTCTAGTGCAGTGATTCACTGCAAACAGCAGGATAAGCTAAGCTTCGTTTATATGTTCTAGTAGAGCATATCGGTGAAACGCTCCAGTACGAAAGCATCTGTGTAGGCTACGATTTATTAGCTAGGTACGGTGTGCGACTCAGTAGACCAGTCCGGTGCAGTAGTACGTTGCAGCACCCTGGTGCAGCGATCCAGTAGAGGAGCAGATTAGCCTACGAAGTAGCATTGCAGCGCGAATTACGAGTTCATTTAAGCAATTTCGGTGCAGTAGCCGGGTGCAGCGATTTCGGTGCAGCGGTTTTGGTGCAGCACCCTTCCTACGACCATTGGGGATCATAGAAAGAGATAGGCGACAAACCATACAGGACCTCAAGAACCGCGGCATCAGCGTATAGGTGTGATTGACAGATACCTATACGGACGCATAGGCATGGTCGGCGCTACCATACCGGACCATAGAAGCCGCCATACCAGCGTATTCGGCAGCGTATACGAAACTATAACAAGGAACATAGGACTATAGAGGACAGTTTTATTAACTATAAAAGACGCTGCACAACGGCCTATACAGAACCATAGAAACCGGCAAGAGCAGACAATACATTCGATTATAGAGAACGTTACAAAACCATCAGACGATAGAAACTTTAGACGCATATAGAACAAATACAAAACCATAACCAATCACGTATACATGGTTTGTATCGTGACAATAGGGTCATAGGAACCATAAGATTGGCTCTATCTTTTTTTTCACTCGGGCTTGTTCGGTCGCTTTTGAATGAAAGTTGAATGGAAAAATTATATTAATTATTCAACCAAGATTATTTTTTTTTCATGACAAAAAACAAAAATAAATATCAGACATAAACAGAATATAAGATTTTGTAATTAGAAAATTATTGTACCTTTTTTTCGAAATAATTTAGTAATCCTTGGATGCTAAATGTCATGAATTCATGATATGTTCACTTTGGTCTAACTGAATTTAAACTGGATTGATCCAAAGCTCTCAAAGTTTGACCCAATTCCCCTAATTACAGACTGTTCACTGTCCCCAGAGTCATCAAAGGTTACATTCCAAAGCCCCAAAGGATTTCAGTTTCTTCCGATTGGTGGGTCGAAACAGCGGCCGATTCTCGATCAGCGGCTGTTTTTTGGATTATTTTCAGTCGCTATTTACGCGCTTAAATACGCGCGTAATCGAGAATACGTCGCTATTTACGTCCCGTCTGAACAAGCTATGAAAATAATCCAAAAAACAGCCGCTGATCGAGAATCGGCCGCTGTTTCGACCCACCGATCGGGAGAAACTGAAATCCTTTGGGGCTTTGGAATGTAACCTTTGATGACTCTGGGGACAGTGAACAGTCTGTAATTAGGGGAATTGGGTCAAACTTTGAGAGCTTTGGATCAATCCAGTTTGAATTCAGTTAGACCAAAGTGAACATATCATGAATTCGTGACATTTAGCATCCAAGGATTACTAAATTATTTCGAAAAAAAGGTACAATAATTTTCTAATTACAAATCTTATATTCTGTTTATGTCTGATATTTATTTTTGTTTTTTGTCATGAAAAAAAAATAATCTTGGTTGAATAATTAATATAATTTTTCCATTCAACTTTCATTCAAAAGCGACTGAACAAGCTAAGTAATTGCTCCTATTTTTTCTGTTTATTATTAATTATATTTTATGCTATCATTTAAAAACTAAAACATTTCAATGATTTTTAATTGCTTTTTAACTCAAAATTGCCAAGTCGCCTGAAATCTGTCAATATTCAGTTTGTGACTTTTTTCCAGCCTAAAGTCAACTATGCTTGACTTAGACAAACTCACAAGATGTTTTTGTTAAGTTTGTATATTTTATTCCAAACATAAGCAATATTCGAAATTAGGATTTTCTTTTTAATTCTTCCGTCAACCCGAACCAGCTTGTTTGTCGTCTGAACAGATCAGCCGCTGTTTCGGCGCTTATTTACGTCCCGTCTGAACAAGCTATGAGTGGCTGTATTTTGTACTCCTTCAGTGAGGAGATTTTGTATTCTGATTCTGATTCTGTCTTCTGCCCAAACCTCTAAAAAAAAAAAAAAAAATCATTTTTGAGTTAAACATTGACGGCCACTAATTCCACCACGGCGAATCCAATGGCATAATCAGAATTTTTCTATCTTAGGGGAGAGGGGGGCAGGTCCGTCATAGGGGCAGGTCCGGACATCAGCTCTGCAAACCTCACTATTGAAATTTAAATTACGCAAAATTGTTTTTCAGAGCTGTTACACATAGACGCTTCTACTGTCAAAAATTCCCGCAGTTGCACTGATGCAATCGGGTCTAGGCTAAAACCCCCCCGGCGAAACCCCCCCCGGACAAAACCCCCCCGCCAAAACCCCCCCGGCTAAACCCCCCCCCCCGTGACCAAAACCCCCCCGACCAAAACCCCCCCGGTACCAAAACCCCCCCGACCAAAACCCCCCCGGTACCAAAACCCCCCCAGTACCAAAACCCCCCCGCATAAAAAAGACGGGTATAAGTAGAGTAACTGGTAGTTAGAGAGTAAGAGTAAATAAACTTCTTTCACAAACTTGACTCTACAATAATGTCTGAAGTACAGTGGGTATCAGAACAATGATAAACAAAGAGAGTGTAAGGCGAAGGTGAAGGTTGATGGTTTTGCTGAAGTCACCAAACACCCGCATTCATTAACTGAAGCTGTTGTCAGTGAGGTGTTAAATGTGAATGATCAAATCAGAGCCAGTTCCACTCTGTGTATCGATCCCCCCAACAAATCCTTTCCCAATGCTGCAGTTAGGATGCCACCCATTGGTGCAATGTGAAGCTCCCTTTGCCTGATTGCTCTTTAGTTATCCCTGATTCATACCAGAAACTCAAAGATGGGCAGTAAGCGGAGGAAAACCTATGACACCGCAAAAGTTGTCCTACTTTCCGTCTGTGAGCAGGATAACTTTCGAAGGGAATGAGATATTTTGATGAGACTTAATGGGAGGATCCTTTGGGTCAAGGGAAATGTTGAGCTCGTTTTGTGATAGCACTTTCAAGATAGTCCCAGAAATATTCTATCAACGCTTCACCTTCGTGCTTGTCAATGGTAAAACTGTCACATGGTTGTTCGTTTTGTTGCCCAGTAAATGCCAGTCTAATAATATGTGTGAGTGTCTAAGGATTGGGGGGGGGGGGTACCGGGGGGGGGTCTATTCTTCTCTTACTCTCTACCTAACAGTTACTTTACTCATACATACCCGTCTTTTTTTATGCGGGGGGGTTTTGGTACCGGGGGGTTTTGGTACCGGGGGGGTTTTGGTCGGGGGGGGTTTGGTACCGGGGGGGTTTTGGTCGGGGGGGTTTTGGTCACGGGGGGGTTTTAGCCGGGGGGGGTTTTGGCGGGGGTGTTTTGTCCGGGGGGGTTTTCGCCGGGGGGGTTTTAGCCGGAACCCGATGCAATCATAGCAAACCGATGTTAATGTCACTTTTTTGGTACGAAATGAAGTTCTATGTCATGGGGCTGAGACCTCCTTTTGGTAGTTTTAAAGCCACTTACATCGTCGGTGATTTTTATTTTGGTAGTTCAAGACCGGCTCTACCATGTGAAAAATTAAAATCCGTAATTGCTACAAAAGGTTGAGAGTTACAAATTTATATCTGTGAAAACAGCACCAGGGGCAGGTCCGGACAAAAACACTTGGGGCAGGTTCGGACGAGAAAGAAAGGGAAGCTGAACGGGAAAAAAAGAAAAATAATGAAAGAAGAGGAAATCGAACCAGGGATGGAAAAAAGTCACCAGAAAGGCTCAGAAAGTATTTACGACCCATTCCGGAAGAAAATAAGTCATATTCAGACCTAGCGGTAACAGTAAATCCAGATGATAGTAACAAATGTTGATCAAGTGAGGGTATACAGGTTACAGTTTTTCCAAACGGAAGCAAACAAACGAAAATGAACTGAGGCAACGAAAGCAAATAAAAAAACGTGTATACAGCTCCTTCCTGGGTTGAAAAGAATTTCTGTCCGGAGCTGCCCCAGCCATGTCCGAACCTGCCCCCAGTCCGGGGGCAGGTCCGGACAAAAGTGGTTGACAGAAAAATGGAATTTGCAAAGAAACTGTAGTATGTAGCACAATTCTACAAAGTAACAATAATAGCTAAAAGATCGTTCTATCAGTCGAATTGAAGCAACAGAACCTAAAACGAAATCTTGGTATGCAAAAAAGCAAAAACATAACGAACCTGCCCCCCTCTCCCCTACATAGTTTCTTCGGTACAAGCCTAGTCTCTACAGGCGCGGGACACAGTTTCACCAAAATCCCAATGCCAAAACCAAGTTCATACTTAAAAGGTCGCTCAAAACCTAGTATCTACGTTTACATTAAATACTAGCGATTTATTTTTCTAGATATTTTAGGTTATTCCCGTTTTTTCTTCTCATTTTATTCCTCCAGGAAGCAGTTTTTTGCGTTTCCTGAAAATCATTCAAAATGTAGTTACTAGGGTTTCGGCAGAGGACAGCCGAGCCGGTCAGTTAGTTCTCTTATCCACTCCACCAACCGTTGTATTGAGCGATTTCACGAGATAATGGTTGTTTTTCCCTTCTGTTGTATTCCGACACACTGTGGGTTAGTACAAAAAAAGTTAACAGACTTCTTCGAAGTTAAACATTAGCATATTGACTACTGCTATTTATCTAAATCAGCAAAATACATAAGGCAAATGACACCGGTTGTGTTTTATGGTACCACTTTAAGCTGTAAGCTGTGCTGTACATCCTTAGAATTTATGCAATAGTATTGTTGACGCGTCTAGATATCTAGTGTAATATTTATGGAATCGTAAGAAAGATAGATTAGTGGCTGTTACAGCTGTGTTAGATTGGGAAGAAGGCACTTAGCTAACTCATGTAATGTGCTTGGTTAAATTGCTCTGAGAAGATAAACAGAGAGAAGAAAGAAAATAAACTGAGACATTGTCTCATTTTGTTCTTTTTTCGAGCAGAGCATTTGATTGCATTTGAAATGTCCATTGTGAATCGGTTGATCTACTCGTTCAGTTGTTTTGAACAGCAAACTGATAACCAAAAGAAGCGACATGAATGTTAATAGAAATCACACGATGGACTGGCTAACCTTGTCAATGAGGTTGAAATATTTTTTTTACTGACTTGGATATAGATACTTTAATAGTTAACAATTACTCCCAATGTCTCTGAGTTATTTGGAGGCGAAAGCCTTTTGTGTTACATTATTTATCAAAAGTCCAGAACTTGGTGGTTCTCTCTGCATCCGCACCTTAGATGCTCCTTAGAGGCTTTTGGTCTGTAAGGCTAAGTGTTTGAGGGGAGGCTGATAGCCTAGTGTGGGTTCGTTCGGTCTGCAAACCATAGTGTAAATTGATCACAGGGTTCCATACTGGACCCGTGAAGTTCTGCGTGTGTGTAGGCCAACGCCCTACGCCATCCTGACATCCATGGTTGTACAGTACCGTGGACATTTACTATCTTTGGTCCGGCTTATAACTACACCCCTCGCCATAACATGCGGCTGAAAATGCACAAGTCTTCACTACACAAATGCAGCCGTCGTAAGAGAACTAAATTCGCTAACAAATGTATACTTTGTATTTCTAGTGCTGAGGCTCTATCCGACGAGGCTGACGGCAATGAGCCACCGAAAACGGATGACAGTGGGTTGTACTCCCCCGTCGTCAGCGACAAGGATGAACAAGAAGGTGGAAGCAGATCGCGGAGCAGGTCACGAGAAGCGCTATCTGGTGAGAATTAGACCGACACGTTACTTTAGACTACGAAATACTCTTGATGACCAACTCTTCATACCGATGAAGAATCGTTGATTGGTTTGCATAGGATTTGAGTCTGTTTGCGGATTGATTTGGATGACGTTTCTCGTTCTTCCGTTCGATCACTGTCGTGTTGGTCATATAGAGTGTACATGATAGGCTAGGGGATGGTTTGCTTGTGATGGACAGCTTGTCTGAAACTATAGTGCTTGATTTATAAGCTTTATCCATGGATTTTTTTTCTTGAGCGTCCTGTCGACGGCAGCCATTTTCCGTTTCTTAAAATGACATTTCTTCCGTTCTTTTCCGCCGTTTGCGACTCACGCGGCCTTTTTTTTTTGCTTTGAGCTTTTTGGTTTGGACTCACGGGTACTTGACCCCCACCCCACCATACCCAGCGATCCATTTCGATGTTGCGTCGTTGATAAGATTTGAAACCCATGAACCGATTACGAGCGTACGTTAGGGGTCAAATCAAATCAAGTTTATTTCTTTGCCATAAATATCCAGAAGAAAGAATAGCACTGGCACGTCAAAAAAAAAAACACTTGAGGTAAACAGTTGAAGTAGATAAAAACACTTGATGCACAATTAAGTTAAGTCACAGAACTGTTAAAATTTTTACAAAAGTATGGTACGAAAGAACGGTCGTACCGAACACTACAATTTGCAGGAGGGAGCTTTAACTTTTGGTTCCCCGAATGTGTCCCTCGAGTAGGGAAACGAAGAGTTAGGCGCCGCCGAACTCTGAGTGGCGCCCAAGATTATGATTGAATTCAAACCTACCAAATATACGTGCACAGTACTGAGTGCAGACAATAATTTACGTAAAAAATTAAGGCCGATCGTTCTGGAATGTTTTGCCTTTTTTCGCTCAGTTGCATTCGCATCCTCTCACTGCTAGGTTACGGCTTCCAAAGAAAGTTTTTCATGATCCATGATCATTATTGATATTAATACATTTGAGTTAAGCGTAGCTATTGCAAAATCAGTCTCAGCCATGTTAATCAATGAGGTTGACATAGCAAAACAAGGTCTGAACACTCCTGTCTTAAGGAAGAAGAAGAAGAAAATTAGAAGCGCTGCCCTTCCTCGGTATCGCGGCAGCTTGCCGTGAACCAGGCCCGTATCCAGGAATTTATTTCGGGGGGGGGGGGGGGTTGCCCACGGGTCGGACCAAAAATTACAAAAAAGACATAGACCAGAGGTTAAAGCCTACAAAAAACTATTACTTTTGTGGGTTTCGGGGGGGGGTTCGAACCCCCCTAACCCCCCACCCCCTTGGATACGGCCTTGCCGTGAACTTTCATGATTTTTCGTGAAAGTCCGAAGGTAAAACACGAAGGATTTGTTTCATTCGAAAGGGACCTTAAAGTTCAATCGTAAAGGGCTGAGATCCGACAGTCTAGTTTCACAACACTTTACTCACTTGAATAGGCCTGAAAACCCGATAAAAATGCGTTACTTCGTTTGTCCGTTATCCAAAAAATAGTCGATTTCATCGAGTGAACTTATACCTCTATGTGCTTTTCCATCTCGTAACATTTACCAACTACGAATGACGGTCATTTCCGAAAAATGAAATCGAAAAATGTCAGATTCCTTGCAAGACATATCTTAACATCATCTTCCTACTTTCTACAGGCGTAACTTTTCATAGCTTAGCATCGCTAACCCTGGAAATGCACGCCTTTGTTGAAATTCAAATTCTTCACGTCTGGGAGAATTTTAGGTTTTCGTGGAAGCAGCGCACACTCTGAACGTTATTACTAGAGCCTGTGTAAGAAAATACAAAATCCCTTAGATGAGTCAAAATATTTCAGAAGCAAGCAAATTTTCGCATGCAAACCAGGTAAGGTTCGCGTAGCGCAGGTGCCGATACCCTGATACTCCGCACTCGGCCGGGAGTGCAGTGCGTGGATGGGGGCAAATCATCCGACGCTTCCCTTGCTTTTTCCCTAGATTTCTCTAGGTACCCATTTGAAGCTGGGTGGACTTTTTCCTTGTCTTACGGGGAAACGCCACTAAACCTCGCCCTGAACCAAACGGTCGGTACCACCGAGACTCGAACCAGCGACACTTCGCTCATGAGTTCGTCTCGTTAACCATTCGGCCTCGGACGGACAGATGAGTCAAAATGAGCCAATGAGTGGATGAGTCAAAATATTTCAGTAGTATTCAAATATCAGATATAGAAACAAGCTGCCTTTTCAGTTAAAACTTCAATAGTTTTGGTTTGGAGGGATATGAACAGCGGAAGAGACTTTCAAACTTGTATACACGACGACACATAAAACGTGACTAACTATGGAAATTAAACGAAAGAAAACAGTAAATGCTACGAAACATGGCAAGAAAATGTAGTTACCGCATAATTACCTACCTTCGTGTCACTGAGCGGGAGGTCTGATTGCAGAATCAAGTCCTTTGCCAAATATCACCGCACTTACAACCCATTGAACCAGCACGGTTTGAACGAAGTACACGAGTTCCGGATGTACTACAAGGCTTTAATAGACTCAGACTGGACTCAGATACAATAAGTCTGATCACCCATAATAAAGCATGTTGGATTGCATGTGAATTATTTATAGGAGCGTGCTGATCAGTCAGGGGTAGTTATGTTGAGCCTAGCCCCACCATTGTCACTATTGTGTTGTTGGTTCAAAGAACATGAAAATAGGGCTCCTTTAAAGTTTAACCGAAAAGGGCTGAGATAGGACAATCTAGCTGTCTTGAAGGAACAGAAAACTTGACTCAAACTTCACTCGGGGAGCTTACGACCATTGCAGTTTCCGGGCAGTTTCCGAGAATTCGACTTCTGAGCAAAAGGTTTGCAAAAGCAAAAGGTTTGTGTGCCGCGACTAGGAATCGAACCCCGGCCGTCTTGTCGGGGAGGTCGTTACTCTGTAGTCTACATGTAAAAAGGCGAACTTTTACAGTACATAAGTGCATAATTACAGTGCATAAGGGGCAAGGGCCTGCCAGCTAGCTTTGGGAACACTAAGGGGGGGGTTCGAGACGGTTCGAGATAACAAAGAAGGGGGGCCTGTCGACAATAAGACCCTGTATATTTATCTAAGCCCCCCGGGCGATTCGATGGCCGAAAGTTGCGTAGTCAAGTTTACTGTTCCTTTAAAGAGACTTGAACCGCTGTTCATCAGTACTCAATTTTCATATAGTTGACTTCCCCTTTCCGATTTGTAGTACCTCTGTTCGCTTGTCCATTTGTGCTTGATGAAAACGATTTACGACAAAGAAGTGTTCTCGCAGCGGGCCCCCTGTCGCGAGCTGATCACTGTCCACTGAAAAGCCGCGTTTTTGTTGAGATTCAAATTTTCCGCGTCATGGTAGAGTTTGCGTTGTGGAAATGTCTGGCGCAAGTAAGGTCAGATTTCCCGTAAGGCCAAGCTACGCCATATACAGAAGCAATAACAACCAAATATTTACAAACTTATCAGTATCATGGTATCTGTTACCGCGATAACTGGATCTGCAACTGCAAAAACGCCTTTTGACCCTGGTATCAGTACCACGGTAACTGCGAAAACGACTTTAGACTGTGGTATCTGCTAAAACGCAACTATAGTATTATTTTGAATAGCTCATGAAAAATGCTCTCAACACTAAACTGATTTTATCCATACCCCAGAGCGAACCGCTTCCTCATTTCGATTCTGCAGATTATGCTCCCGCCAAGTATTGGATCTTGTTTACGCGTGCTGCGCCAGAGGAAGTCGATTTATGTGTTTTGGTCTAGAAAGCGGCACAAATCCGGGCCCGGGCGCAAGTGCGTCTTCCCTGTCCTCTCAGGATCGGGTAACCGCTGAATCTCTTTCGTGGTAGGGACTGGAGATTGCAAGTATACCATGAAACAGAAAGCCCTAGTGAGTTAAAGTCATTAGCTTGCGTCGATTACGACCCTGCCCTTTGTACACACCAATCGGAAGGCGCGAAATAAGCCGATCCCAATAGTTTCCTGTTCGAAATAGAACCGGCGGTTTTAAGTAGGATTTCAACCAATGAGTTGAGTTTTAATGCTCGAGTTCTTAGACCTTTTCTCGCCCTAGAGGACGATCTCTGGCATTCACCAGAAACTGATTTCGAAGTCTCAACCAACTGTACTAACTCCACAGTCCGGGATGTCAAACACGATGGCATCGTCAGGTCTCTTGAACAGCAAATTAACACACTTCAAAAGCAACTCTTGGAAGTTCAGGTGGACTGGGAAGAGGTAAGAGGAATAAGTGGTGGAATCGGAGATCCCGGGCTTGCTATAATAGAAACAAAAAGGCGCAGGCCTCTACAAAATTCTATGTAAATTGTCAACCCAATACTTGTCGGTTCCAGCATGTTCATCAAGTGCATTTTTAAAGGCGTCGACTGATGGACTGGCAACAATTGAGCTGTTTCCTTAATCCGCCTTCTTATAGACAACCAAATAAAATTAAATACTATTTACAAATTTAACAACTAAGATAATAAATACTAAAATTGAATCACGGTCTGACGCAGAGACAGTTGTAAGATACTGAAGACCCGTGTTACATATGATACTGCTTCATTCTGCATTCCTAATCGTTCCGTCCATTTTCATTTCCAAGGTTTTGAACTTCCTATGTCAGTTTCATCCTCTGTAAAGGAACTACGCTGTTTTTTTGTTTTTTTTGCAGAGCCTTCTTCGCACCTCAGTTCAGTTCAGTTCAGTTAAATTTTTATTAAAAATCATATTTTTAATTATGTTTTATTAAATTCAAAATAAACGAACAACATTAGTTTCGACCCCTACAAAGCTCCGTGGCCCGATCGAATTAACTCATCAGCAAATTTCTGATGAGTTAGGACGTTGCTTGGAGGGTGTTAATCTATGTATCTATGTCTAATCTATGTACACCAGTGAACCTAATATGTCTTGGAAGCCGTCAGGTCACCTTAAAAAATAAAATCCACCCAGTTTTCCGACAGTTCGCCCACCGTCATTTGACCCATCGGAATCCGTCGGTTGATCCACACGTCAGTTCGCCGGCCCATCTGTCTTATACGACACAGATTCGACAACTACTTCCCATCTCGGCATCCCCGCACATCACGGCCTGTCTGATTTGTTTAGTCAGTCTTAGCGTTTGTCGGTGTTATGTAGTGTTTATTATGGCACTTGCAGCTTCGCTCAAGTGCCATATACCGATCACTTTTCCGTCGGTCGGTCTGTCGGTCGGTCGGTCGGTCAGTCCGGTGATCGCGAGTTAGGGTACTTGCAGATGTGCTAGGACGATGAAACTTGGCAGGCATATCAGGGACCCGACCAAACTAACTTGCAAATAGTCACTTCCCCGATCCGACCACCGTGGAGGGAGTAGAGGGCGAGGGAATCCTGAGAATTTAGTAGTTTTTGTAAAACCCCTACCCCTTTCTTTACACTAGTAGGTCTGCGCGCGGCGTGACGTCACTCTTTGCATCGGATCACTCTGTTAACATCGGAAAGAGCTAGTGCATTCGAGGGTCAAAGGGGTTTGTATATGTGGTGCAGTGCGGGGGAATATGGAAAATTGAGTGTTGTGTAACTTTCGAACGGGTGATCGGATTGGGACGAAACTTAATACCTGAATGAATGACATATCTCTGATGTTCCATTTGAAGTCCGAACCGGATTCGACAGCTATGGGGGAGTTCGGGTGGGGGAAGACCGGAAATCTCGAGAAACGGTTATAATGGAGGGATCGGAGTAAAACTTGCTGGGAAGAACAAGAATCTGCTCCAGATAAATCGTTTACACGTTTGGACTGGACCCGGACACTTGGGGGGGGGGGAGGTGGAGGGGAGTTTCCCGGAATTCTGGTGATGACGGTTTTTGGGATTTTCACGACGAAACTTGGGAGGCGTATCAGGGACCCGATCAAACTGACTTGTAAATAAAATTTCACACGATCCGATAGTCGTGGGGGGATCGGAGGGAGGGGGAATCCGGAATATTTAGCCATGCGTAACTTTGGAACGGGTGATCGGATTCGAGTGAAATTTAATAACTGAACAGAGGGCGTGCCTGGTGATCTTTTTCATGTCCGGACCGGATCCGGCAACAATTGGGGGGGTGGGAATACGTGACCGGATTGGACTGGAGAGATCGGGATGGAACTTTATGGGAATAACAAACAAGTCCAAAACCGAACCGGATTGGCTCCGGCGACCGTGGGGGGAGTTTGAGGGGCGGGTCCGGAATTCCGGTGATCGCGAGTTAAGGTACTTCCAGATGTGCTAGGACGATGAAATTTGGCTGGAATATTAGAAATTCGACAAGATTGGCTTAGAAATCGCCACTTTTCAAATCCGACCATTCCTTAAAGTACCAATCATGACCGCAAATTAAGAAAAATACTTTTAAGCAAAATATGCATTTCCATGATCCCCATGAGCTCATGATCATTTTTGCCTCAAGGGTTTTGCTTACAAATGAAGTTCTAGCTCCCTTAAAGTGTGCATCTTAAGGTCGAAAAGTACTTTTTATCAAACGATACATCTCAACCCATGATCAGTTGTCCCACAAGGGTTTTGCAAAAAAAAAAAATAATTTCTTGCACCCTTAAAGTGCGCATTTTACCCGCATTAGTGAAAAAAAAAATACTTTTGATCATACGTATATATCAATGATCCCTAAGAGCCTGCTATGAATTTCTAGTGCCTTTAAAGTGCGCATCATTACAGCCAAGTTCAACGATAAAATACTTTTTCTCTAGCTCCCTTAAAGTGCGCATCTGAACCGCACAGTCGAAAATTACTTTTGATCAAATAATACATCTCAACCCTTGCAAGTGCCATATGAGCTTACAGCTCTTTTGTATTTTGTATTCCACTCTTTTGTTTCGTCGGCGGATTAGAAACAAAATAAAACAATACCCCACGTTCGATATCCATGTTAACACCGTGTTCTCACATTTTAGGAGCGCAATCTCTTGCTCGATCGCCTTAGCTTGTCGGAAGAAGACCGGATGATTTTGTCCAAATCCCTACAAGACGCTCAGTATGAATCGGATAGACTGAAAGGGATTGAAGATAAACTGATGTCGGTACTTCGAAGTATGGCTACATTACACACAATGGTGAGTTTGAAGGTCGAGGCCCAATTGATAATAATCATTAGTTGCGTTTTTGCAGATACCATGGCATCTGATACCACGGTCTAAAGTCGTTTTCGCAGTTACCGTGGTATCTGATACCACGGTCAAGAGGCGTTTTTGCAGTTATCGTGGTATCTGGCCAGTTGTCGTGGTATCTGATATTCAGATACCACGGTCCGACCGTGATAACTGATCGTGGTATCTGAAAAGTCATCTCACTTTCATCAAATTTTGTCAAATTTGTGAGAAAGAAGTTTAGCACTTAGTGATGTAACTGGATATAAATTTCTCTAACAAACACCCTTCAAGAGGATCTCAACACTTTAACTGACTGGTCAAGTGAATGGAAACTGGAGTTCAACCCAGACAAATGTCGTGTTCTCCACTTTGGACACAACAACCCAATGCGACAGTACCAGATGAGAAGACATGGATCAAGCACCCCCGTCCCGATCCCCTCCACCTCAGAAGAAAGGGACCTCGGAGTTATTGTGGACGACAAGTTGAAATTCCACTCTCACACCAAAAAGATAGTGGCAAGTGCCAATCAGACCCTAGGGATGATCAAACGGTCAGTTGCATCCCGCAAACCAACTGTCATGCTGAAGCTCTACAAAGCCTTGGTCAGGCCCAAGTTGGAGAGCGGTAATGCCCTAGCCTCCCCCTTCTACAAACAAGACAAGAAACTCATCGAAGGTGTCCAGAGACGAGCAACAAAATCCATCCTAGGCTTTAGAGCACTACCCTACGAACAGCGACTACAGAAACTGAAGATCCCGACACTGACTTACCGGCGGAAGAGAGGGGACATGCTACTAACCTACAAACTTCTCAACTCCAATTGTCTTCCCTCCCTCTTCGCTCCCGACAACCAGTCACGAACAAGGGGCCACTCCAGGAAACTGTCCAGAAAGTTCTGCACCTCTCGTGTTCGCCAGCACTTCTTCAGCAACCGAGCTGTTCCTTTGTGGAACAGCCTGTCTGAACCAACTGTAACCAGCGAGACACCCGATGGCTTCAAAAAGCGACTCGACGAGGATTGGCACCGACAGCCCTGGAAAGTGGACTGGTGCGCCCCGGAAGCAGCAACCAGAAAATAACACCATCATCATCCGCAAGCTACTCATCGGGATACAACATCCTTATTGCTTGCAAGTGCAATTTAAGGTAATTTAAGGTAACTTCGAAAAGTGCAATTTCGGCAATAGTCGTTTTTGCAGAGCAACCGTATATCATATGCCACGGTAACTGCAAAAACGACTAATTACAGATCCAGTTACCTTGGTAACAGATACCATGGTATCTGCAAAAACGCAACTATTTATTGTCCATAGCAGTGTGAACCAGGGATAAGGAGCACCGCGTTGCCACTATGACAGTAGTAACTCATAACACACCCAGCACCGGTCCTGCCATCTATCATCTCATATCTTTCAGAGCCTGTCACGTCGTTCTATGGGCCGGATTCTCACAGATGCCGTGGAACGAAGTATCGACCCTCAAACGAACGAATGTAACCTTTTCAAGTTCCTGGCAACACTACAGCAGTCCAGTTCGGAGATGGAGCGTGTTGGAACAGAAAGCCTTATTAACCTCGCTCTCTCAGCTGTTTAGAAAACTCCTATGTTTTTGTATTCCTGATAGGTTTCCACTAGTTTCCAGTCACCGCCACAGATTTCTCTAGATGTGTCCGGCCATTTTGTCACAGTTCAAATCGTCACAGACGATAATCCACTAAAGGCGTATTCTCGCCGTTCCCCGAGGACTCCACTTGAGGATTCCCCGCGTTTTTGTTTGTCCCGGGGACTCCCTCCCCGTATTCTCGCGAGTCCCCATGGACGGGGGATGCTCCGATTATCATCACCATCATCAGAAAGGACTCCCTTTCAGATTCGGAGGGGAATCAAATTCAATTGACGATAATCCACTAAAGGCGTATTCTCGCCGTTCCCCGAGGACTCCACTTGAGGATTCCCCGCGTTTTTGTTTGTCCCGGGGACTCCCTCCCCGTATTCTCGCGAGTCCCCATGGATGGGGAATGCTCCGATTATCTTCACCATCATCAGAAAGGACTCCCTTTCAGATTCGGAGGGGAATCAATTTTTGCTGTGTTGGTGCAATTTATAATTAATTAAAAACAGTCAGAATAAACAAAACCAGAAATAAAGTGGATCCAGACTGAGTGACTCCCTCTATTTCGCCGTTCCCTTCGATTCCCTGAGGAGTCCTCGGGGAATACGCCTTAAGTGTGTATTTGTGTCTGACATGATCCCATTCGGCAGTTCCTACCATCGAATCTGAAAGGGAGTCCTTTTTGATGATGGTGATGATAATCGGAGCATTCCCCGTCCGTGGGGACTCGCGAGAATACGGGGAGTGAGTCCCCGGACTCCTCAAGTGGAGTCTTCGGGGAACGGCGGGAATACGCCTTTTATCTTCTAGGGCGTGCGGTTTCTGTCGCGCTCACTTAACGTGGCCAATCTTGAAACTAAAGTGGTCACGGAACTAGTAGGGTGATCTACCCCTGAATCGCTGGTGTCTTATCAACAAGAGGTCATTTCAGTCGGAATTCTGGCCTCGGTGACGAACGAACAAACTTTATGGCAGAACATGAGAATTTTATTGCGTTTGTAGTTATTTCCTCGGGGAACGGCGAGAATACGCCTTAACCCTTTCGAACCCGAATTATTTTCCTTCGAGCTAAAAAAATTTTTTGAACTGATTTTGAGTGTTAAAGGGTTCCAAATGAACATGTGTAAGTTTCATTCACTTATGTCAACGGATTCTTAGAAATCTAGGGGTCTGTCAATTGACGTGGCCGGGCGTGAAGAGTAAAAACCAGAGCTCTGGCAAATGACGGACGAAGGGTTTTGTGGTCACAGCTTTCGTAATAGTACCATGATACGAAACAAAGGAAATTTATGCAAAATGGAAGTTTACTGACAGAGATATTTCTATTGAGTCAAAGGACACCATCCCACTTTGAACACTTGATGTTTGACCCCTTTTTGGTCGTTTTGAACCTTTCTTGGACCTGAAGATTGCATCCCGGCTGTCAGTGTGGATCTGGACTCCGGAGGCGATTCGACTTATTATATCTTACGTTTTCGTTTCCCCAAGATAGCGTTGCTGTTGTTGTTGACGTAGTGGGTAAGGAGATACCATCCTGTCGTGACTAATGGCATCATTTGTGCATGGACGACCACGCCGTCGTCATGCAGCACCCTCATATTCACTGTGGGTCAAGACTTCGGCTATGTCATTTCGCAACTTGAAAAGAAAGGCGGGCTTGTAGGAACGGTCTCGATGCTCGAAACGTCGCCCTGAATTATTAGCATGATATATTATCGCGTCAATGACGTGAAAGAAGGGCTTCAGTGTCTACTTTCTGGTTTTCGTCTCGTCCCAGCACGAAGCGGTAAGGTAATCGAATTGTCCGCACCCCCAAGTTACGTCTGTAGTCTCCAACGACACCGGGACGTAGATCTTCGACGTACATTCGTGTCTCACTGCTCCAGCGTCTTACAACTCCTCCATGGCCCAACATAGTTTGAAGCCACAGTGAATATGCTGTTGTCGTAACAGCGAACCAAGCCAATTCCTTCGTCCGACTCGCTCATCTCGGTCCCGCATGCACCACTCCATTTCTGCTTTGTCTAGTGTTCTTCGAGCAGCTTTGCTTTACCGATCCTTTCGTTTCGTATTATACTATCTGGATGAAGACGGTCTGTTTGATGAGTTAGGGGAGTGGCAGGGTGGAGAAACAAAATATAGTAGACTAGTAACATGCTTCTGTGTTTGTTTGACAAGCCTGGGGACGATAGCATCTCCAAGTCCACTCCAGCTTCGTTACAAGCCTTATCGATGCGGGTTGTTTTTCCACGGTGAACCTCAAAAGCCATACGTAATTCAAGACGCCTCAAGGGGGACAAGTTTCTACTAGCCCCAAGGGCGAGGTTTTATCGAATAGGCAGATGTTTTTCCATCTGTGTCTGCCTCTTGAATGGTATCATCTGCTCGTCAACGCTTACATTCAGCTCTTTCTCCAGCCTTACGAGTTTTGATATTTCGAGTTAGTTTCGTAGTTCAGTTCCTGCTGCAATTCTCGCTCCACATCCTCTAAAATTTGTTAGCCCAACAGAAAAACAGCTTCCCCAGTCCGGTTCGCAGCTTTCTTCTGGGATCTAGTCATCCTTTTGTTCGCTATCCGGCGAAGTACGGAGTAGTCACCGAAACTGAGAAAAACGTCTGTCGCCTCTTCTGCTCTAAGCTTCTTGCAACTAGAAATATTTGCACGTTGGGGCCTTCTCGGATTCGAGGACCCCACTTTTGGTTGATCCATATCCATCAGAAAAAAGGCTAGCTTTTCCATAAAATGTAGACATATGTGGAGTTGGACGATATGGTCGATTAGGAGGTATACCCGTCCACCCGTTTCTCAAAAGTGCAAATATAAGCTATAAGTACCAGTGTCAGTAGTCTTCATTGAAGCCACACTCTGTCATTTGACGAGAACCCCAATTTTACCTGTCTGTCCTGGGTCCGTCAATTGCCATGGTCCATGTTTGAAAAATTCCTACGGTGGACCTATTGGAGATAACAGTCTCGCAATAGTCTTGCCGTGTATTCCCAAGATCTGTCATTAAGATTAAGCAGAAACAGAAAATTAAACCACTGTACTTTTCCTGTATTTCTAATTAGAAATTACCCCACTTTTTGTCCCAACGAGGTCCATTTCTTGCAAGTTCTGCCTACCCTTGAAGTTGTTCTCCTAAGTGAATGAACGATACGTCGATCGAACCGTAAAGACCTCTAGTTTCAAAATCAGGTCCCATATTTTGAGTTTTCAATGCCAGATGGCGGCTAAGTAACGAAAAAGAGTGGATTGGCAAATGACGGCGATAGGGTCGAAAGGGTTAAGTGTGTATTTGTGTCTGACCTGATCCCATTCGGCAGTTCCTACCATCGGTATTTCTGGAGAAATTTGGTAAATTTAAATTTGTCGTCGGCCGATTCATTACAGACAATTGTTCACTCGGACAGTTCGCCTTACGGGGAATTCTTCACTTGGGCAGTTTGCGGAGTCACAGCAAAATCTCGTCCCCAAATTGGTCTAACCGGCATTGAAAACTGGCCAGTCGGACAATTATCGCAAGACGATTATCGCAAGACTTGTAATCCAGCACTCTCTACTTTTGGTACATGTTAAATCAAGCATACATTTCACATGTCCCTCCCGGCTCAGTTTCACGTATCCAGTATTGGTAATATGAGCTAAGGGACCATAGGATAAATACGTCACGTTCAAACTCAACGCGAATGAGTTCATAGTAACTGAACTCGGCACGCACAAAGCTGTTTTTGGGATCCCAAAACGTTAGTGACGGATACCTATGACATCGCAAAATTTGTCCGTCCGTCTGTCCGTCCGTCCGTCCGTCCGTCCGTCTGTACGCACGATAACTCTCGAAGGGATTGAGATATTTTGATGAAACTTGGTGGGAGGATCCTTTGGGTCAAAGTACAAGTCAAGTTCGAAGATGGGCTCTGTAGCTCTATATTTGAGGGTGGGGGAGGGGTTTCAAATTAAGGGGCAAACAAAATATTTTGAAACAGCTAATGTTATAGTCGATTGTGGGGTAAGAAGACATGCTGAACACGATGGTGAAAACCATTTTCTCGCCGGACAAGTAGTTCGCCCGGAATCCGGCCAAAACCGGAAAGTTTGTTAAAACTAAAAGTTTTATTTGAATTTGATTAGATGTTCGATTTAGGGGTAAGAAGACATGCTGAACACGATGGTGAAAACCATTTTCTTGCCGGACAAGTAGTTCACCCAGAATCCGGCCAAAACCGGACACAGAATGTGTCGACCAATTTTCGGCTACCCCTTTTCTTCAAAATAGTATATAAGCTCTGCATAGTAGTATAGCTCTGCGCAGAGCGCGTGTTCAGTGAACCTAAGAGCTAGTTGTTTTCGAAGGTCGAAGGGGTTGGTATGTGGGGTTGCTAAAAGAGAAGGTGGTTGTGGGCTATATAACAGTTGGAAAGTTTAAAAGGATTGACAACTTCAGTAGAAGGGTGAACACTGAAACCAAAAATAGACCGATCCCAATTGTGAGACAAGTAGGGGATTTCTAATGGTTTCATGGTCTAATAATAGGCTGTTAGACCATAATCATCTTCGGCAATGAGGGGTTAGCAGCTTTGTCTACTTGGTGTACCTACAATTTGTTTCCTGTGCTTTATATGGTACGAACAAATTGGTACCACGTCTATCACGAGGACATGGACTCGTAAGTAAGAATCGGTTGCTAGAATTTTCGGTGATCTGTTTTTAAATAAGTTTTGATCTATCAACATCATATATTAGATTTTTGGGATCCCATCGACACCTTTGGTCTTGTTCTGATCTGGGACTCGAACTTGCCGTTCACTCTCTGTACGCGACCCAACTAGGAACCCATCACAAACATTTCTTACCTTACCAGTGAAACGAAAATGAGAGATCGTTAATTTAAATGAACCACCATTAGCCTACATTATCTGTAGAGGCCAATGGCCTATTTTTTTGCATTATATTATTGTTATTATTATTATTATTGTCGTCATCGGTTCCCAGCTTTTAGTGTAGACGAAGGCCAGTCACACTGGTAACTGAATTAAGACGTTGCTCAGAGCTGAAACTGTTCATCCTTGATATTAGCAACTACATTTAAGACGAAGTGTGCCTATGACGAATTGAAATTCCTGTGACGAATTGACGATTTGTTTAAAGGAACAGAAAACTTGACTCAAACTTGACTCGGGGAGCTAGCTAACATATCAAGAATGTACCCTGAGTCGATATTGAGAGTAAGAAAAATTCTCGTTACGACCATTGCAGTTTCCGAGAATTCGACTTTTGAGTTAGTAGAAAAAAAGCAAAAGGTTTGTGTGCCGCGACTAGGAATCGAACGCAGGCCGTCTTGTCGGGGAGGTCGTTTGTCTGTAGTCTACACGTAAAAAGGAGAACTTTTACAGTACATTAGTGCATAATTACAGTGCATAAGGGGCAAGGGCCTGCCAGCTAGCTTTGGGAACACTAAGGAGGGGGTTCGAGACGGTTCGAGATAACAAAGAAGGGGGGGCCTGTCGACAATAAGACCCTGTATATTTATCTAAGCCCCCCGGGCGATTCGATGGCCGAAAGTTGCGTAGTCAAGTTTACTGTTCCTTTAACTGTCCATGTGAACTCATGTAATGAATTATTCCTGTGTGACGAATTCTTCGTTTTTCAACCTGTCCATGTATCCTAGCGAGTTCTTCTCTTCCCGTGACGAGTCGTCTTGTATTCGATTTATTTACAGCTTTATTTTTATGCCAAGGTACTTTAGGCGTATTCTCGCCGTTCCCCGAGGACTCCTCGGGGAATCGAAGGGAACGGCGAGAATAGAGAGAGTCACTCCACGCGGACTCGGCGTACGGAAAACAGCGGGAACACGGGTAATGCTTCCAAAATGGAAAAAAAAATATGCAGTTGTCGAAATTAATCTGGATCTACTTTATTTTTTTGATTATTTTGATTGTTTTTAATTAATTTTATATTGCACCAACACCAGCAAAAATTGATTCCCCTCCGAATCTGAAAGGGAGTCCTTTTTGATGATGGTGATGATAATCGGAGCATTCCCCGTCCGTGGGGACTCGCGAGAATACGGGGAGTGAGTCCCCGGACTCCTCAAGTGGAGTCCTCGGGGAACGGCGGGAATACGCCTTTTATCTTCTAAGGCGTGCGGTTTCTGTCGCGCTCACTTAACGTGGCCAATCTTGAAACTAAAGTGGTCACGGAACTAGTAGGGTGATCTACCCCTGAATCGCTGGTGTCTTATCAACAAGAGGTCATTTCAGTCGGAATTCTGGCCTCGGTGACGAACGAACAAACTTTATGGCAGAACATGAGAATTTTATTGCGTTTGTAGTTATTTTGTGCCATGTTATAATTTGTTATCACGATCTGTTTTTGCGGCTTTACAAACAAGTGTACTTCTCTCTGCGCTTTTACTTCTTTTTGTTTCTGTTACCAGTGAAATACATTTTTCTAGTCTTTTTACTTGATTAGAAAATAAATAGGCTAGTGTCTGAGTGAGAACGTGAATAAGTGTTCATTCACCATAATATGGTGATCTTATATTAGTTGCCTATGTTACCAATACCATGGTATCTGATACCACGGTGACTGGATCTGCATTTCGCCGTTTTTGCAGTTATCATTGTATCTATGATACGGTTGCTTTGCAAAAACGACAGTTGCCGAATTCGCGCTTTTAGTTCCACTAAAGAAATATTTTCATCACTCACATCACAAGTCTCAAACTTTCTTTCCCACCAATCCGACAAAAACCTATGCTCTTATGTTGGTGATGATGAAAGTGAGATGACTTTTCAGCTTCTCCGTCAGTTACTACAGTCGGGACCGTGGTATCTGCGTATCAAATACAACGGTACCTGACGAAATACTCAATAACTGCAAAAACTGTGGTATCAGATATCGCGGTAACTGCAAAAACAATTTAGACCCATGTATCAGATACCGTGTATCTGCAAGAACACAACCATGATAAGATAACTGACTTAATCCCTTATGCCTTGGAAAGGAAACACGATCAGAGTAGGATGTTCCCCGGCTGGAATTCCTGCCTGGATTTTCTGCACCATCATCACTTCCATATGGAAAAGTCGAGATTTTCTACTTTATGATGAACCGTCAAAACAAAAACAGCGACGGTCGCGAAAGTCAAGACCGACAAAAAGCCAATTCTCTAGTGTCGTGAGTGTCGGGACTTTTGACTGCAGCAACTGCAACTTTTGACTGTTTTACTTCCCTACATGTAGGGAAGTAATCCAAAGATCGGCTTATTGTTCATAATCCGAGTATGTTTGTTTGTCAGAACCTTTGACAGGTTGAGGTGTAGTGGACCAATTGAGTTATAAAGCTTTGTGGAATACATTAGTATAAATCTTTTAAAGTATGCTCTAGTAACTGTGCTCTAGTAAGTAGCAACAACAGCAGTACGTTATCTCAAACGAAAGTGACACAAAACATGGTTGTACTTGTACGTGCTGTACTGTACGATACGTGCGAAGTCAGAAAAAGCACTGCGTCTCAAAGTGAATGGCTACCCCTACAGGAACTAGGAACAAAAAGATGAGAGAATGTACTGAAACTGCATGACGTTAATCACGTGACATTTAAACCAAGCACTTTAGTTTGGATATACCTCATCTGGCCACCCACCAGATCCGTTGCATTATCACATTTTCCGATCAGTTTTGGACTGTTTCGATCGCGGTATCCGGGAAGAATTTCATCTGAAGCGACACTCTGAAGGTTTCAATTTTGACAACAATAATTAATTTCGCATCCTATTGGTCGGTTGTAAAGCAACTTCGAGACAAAAGCCTGGCGAGTTCCGATCGGTTTTCGTTGGATAGGATGCATTCACTCTTTACCTCTATGTCCTTCCCGATGAGATAAGATCTGCGGATTATTCAAAAAGGCTTTGCAACGCGTTGTAAAGTTATAAGTATAAAATGAGTACTGTTCTAATTACTGGATGCTCACGAGGAATCGGACTTGGATTAGTCCGCGAATATCTGAAGCATGATTATAAGGTAACTGTTCAACTCTTGTTTCGTCTGGATGCCAGTACTGTAATGAATCTTGGACTTGTCTTGTGCCTTATCTTATTTATTTTAAAACATTTTCGCTTTAACTGTTTAGTCTTGGCTGTATATTAGAAGGAAGAATGCTGGTCTTATTTAAATCTGGGCAGAATTCCAATGACATCACATCTATTTAGATAAAAAAAAAAATTAGAGGTGAAAATTTAACATTAGAAGCTAAAATCTGGATGGAAATAGTTAAATTCGGCAGGAAAAGCTAATTTGAACGCTCAGGCAAACCGTGGACAGCCGGATCGGTGGAAAAGGCAGAGATAAGAGTTTTGACTGTAAGGAGCGAAACGGCAAGTTCAGGAGACTACCAGACGGCCAGGTCAGGCGAAACGGCACAATCGGGAGATTACAAGAGTGGTCTAGACTGCTTGAAAGAGTTTAACCTCTGAAAAAAAAATTGAAAATGATTAGGCTACTAGCCCAGGGGCATCGTGACCGGGGGGGATGCTCCCCCTGATGTTGTCGGCCAGTCAGTAAAAAATAAACGAGTTGGCGCTTGCACTGCAATTTTTCGTCAAAACAGTTACTTTTTTTTCAAGAAAACAGTCTTTTTTCTGAAAATCAGTTAATGTTTGAAGCTTGATAAAAATCACTATGATCACATTGGTCTGACAGAATTTAAACTGGATTGACCTGAAACTGCTAAAATTTAACCTAATTCCCGAAGCTACAGTCTGTTTACTGTCCCCAGAGTTATAAAAGTTAAAATTCCAAAAGATTTTATTTATCCCCAATGGTGACCACCTTGAAAATACGGGGATATTTGGACGATCAGTGGCTGATTTTTGGATACTATTAATGACGAGGGACCAACGAAATGGTGACTCTTATTACCTTATATTACCTTAAATCGCACTGGCCGGCGAATAAGGTTGGGTGAACATCCTGTAGATTCGCCGGTTGAGTGATGGAGGTGGAAGTGCGTTGTCTAGTTCCGTTGAGTAGATCCACTGGCCTCCCAGTGTAGTTTCCACTCCATCGCTGCCCAGTCTCGGTCAATTGCTTTTTTGAAGTTGTCAACAGTTTTGGACTGAACTGTTTCTTCACTAAGGGAACAGCACGAGTGGAACAGCACGAGTTGAGAAGAAGTTGGAACGTTCTCTCCGTGAGCTTCTTTGCTGCTGGAGCTTCTTGGTGTGGCCCCGGGTGTGGCTAGAGAGCGACTTATTAAAAATCCCTGGTGTGACACCATTCTCCAGCAGCTTGTGGGTCAGGATTGCATCTCCGCGCTTCCTCCTGTACGTCAGGGTTGGCAGCTTGAGTTTCTTGAGGCGTTCAGGGTATGAGAGGTTCTTACATTTGGTTCGTAGCTTTGTAGCCCTCCGCTGAACGCTCTCAAGGATCTTCTTGTCCATGACATAGTGAGGAACGGCAAGAGAGACTCCGTACTCAAGTTGTGGTCTGACCAATCCTGTATATAGCTTCCTGATTGTCCTGGGAGATCTACTGGTGATATTACGTCTGATGAGACCAAGGGACCTGTTGCCTTTGGCAGCTAGGTATTTGCTGTGACTATGGAATTTCATTTTGTCGTCAACAATGACCCCAAGGTCTCTTTCTTCGGTGACAGTTTCCAAAGTTATGAGCTTCCCAGTACGATCTGTCATTGTATATGTCATTCCTGGGTTCTTAGGGCCAAGATGTAGGACTTTGCACTTTTCAGCATTAAACTCGAGGGACCAGGAAGAGGACCAGTTGTTGAGTGTGTGCAGATCTGCCTGCAGAGCTGTGCACTGTTGGTTGTTTGCGACTGGGCCAAACAATTTCGAGTCGTCTGCAAACAGAATATATTGAAGAAAATATTGAAGTTCAAAATAAAAAAAAACACGAGAGCATCTTTCGGACTTTCTGACAGCATTTTTCGTAAAAGAAGCTTTCGGATGCACTCTATGTTAGTTGCTCAGTCATACAGTCGTATGATGTCACAATGTAAATCATGATGAATGAAACCAGAGTGCTCACTCCCCTGGATTCACAAACTGTTTTGTACTGTTGCTTGGATTTGTAGGAAGAAGCAAGCTGCTGATCCGCTAGCTCATTGTCATTGGGACTCTCCTCCTATCCTTGGTGCTTTCCTTGCATGTGGAATTTTCTGTAATGTTATAGCTTATTATAAGTACCTACCTGTAATATTATAGCCTATATAGAATTTCTTGGTGATTGTCATTGTAGATGCTGAATTGTCATTGAATTGGTATCAGTGATTGACTCTGAATATTAAATGGTTGCTCTTTCACTAATTTCTTTAATAGGTAATTGCAACATGCAGGAACCCAGCTGGAGCAACTGATTTGCAGAAAGTTCTTGCTGATGCAGGTCAAGCTCCAGCTATTGCACTGGATGTTGCCAGTGATGAATCAATTTTCCAAGCAGCTGAAGAGGTTGGCAAGATTGTGGATGCCATTGATATCTTGATTAACAATGCAGGTAAAATATAAAATTAACTTAGGCCTACAGGATAAACTTAGAGGATCCAGCACCTATTTAACTAAGGAGCATGACTCCTGTGATGATACCTTTGGATCAGTGGCGAAACTAGGGGGGGCGTGGGGGGGCAGCTGCCCCCCCACGAAAAATCCTGTCGGTAAATCGGTAGTGTTTGTCGGTGCGAAGCACCGACAAACGCTTTTATCATTCCGTTTCTGACACCGATTAAAGCTCTGTCGGTAAAACAGGAAACGTTCCTGTTGGGAAATAGGCAGCGTTTGTCGGTACGGCACGCTTTAGCATTCCGTTTCTGATACCGACAAAAACTCTGTCGGTAAAAACAGGACACTTCCTATTGCGAAATAGGCAGCGTTTGTCAGTACGGCACGCTTTGGCATTCCGTTTCTGATACCTACAAAAGCTCTGTCGGTAAAACAGGAAACTTCCTGTTGGGAAATAGGAAGCGTGTGTCGGTACGACACGCTTTATCATACCGTTTCAGATGCCGAAAAAAGCTCTGTCGGTAAAACAGGAAACTTCCTGTTGGGAAATAGTCAGCGTTTGTCGGTACGGCACGCTTTAGCGTTCCGTTTCTGATACCGACAAAAGCTCTGTCGGTAAGCCAAGAAACTTCTTGTTTGGAAATCGGCAGCATTTGTCGGTGCGGAGACGGTGCGCGGATTCCGTTTTCAGTACCGGCAAGAGCTCTTTTGTCGGTCCGGAGATGATACCGACAAAAGTCCTGTCGGGAAGTGAAGCCTATGATCCGATCGAGATCCTGATTATCGGTTGTTTTACATTTTTCGATACCCTGACCGGGAAAACTCCTTTTCATTCTGTTTACATCTGGAACGGATACAAATTGTGTCGTTAAATTCAGTAATTGTGGACTGTTCGTCAGTGCGAAGACTGTGATGACTGAAATATTCTCGTCGGTAAATCCGAAACTGTTTTGGGTAAAGGCACTAAAGAAACACTTCTTCTTTCCTTTCTGTTCGACGGTAAATCAACCACACCGGCAAACCTGTTTGCTTGGTTTGTTCTTGGGTGATTTCTCTGTTCCCACCCATAAACTGCCCTTTTGGGTTGATCTGGCTGTACATAGTTCAATCAATTCGGGAAATAGTCCACTTCCTTCAGTGTGCTTATGAGTTTCAAATTCCCGTCAGTGATACCCCCACCAACTCGGCCCACCGAGGTTGGATCAGGCCAGATATATGAATAACACAACCAGGTCACATGGGCGCAGTATCGCCAAGTTTATCTCAATCGCTCAACCTATTTGGCGTTTAGAAAAGCGTTTAAGAAAATGTCGAGGACCCACCTCTATTCCCCTCACAGCACTACCACCATGGCAAGAAGAGGTTCGGACACATAAATGGCAAATACTTGGCATCTGTGTCTACCATCCTTCAACCATCACTCGAATCGGAGCATTTCCGAAAAAAATTCCAGTGGGCCTACCGGTCCGATACCCCCCAGCCCCACCTTCACCCCAAGGCCGTCAGATTCGGTTTGGGCCTCAAACTACAGTTTTATCTCAATAACTCTATCCGTTCGGCACCTACTGGTGCCGAACGGATAGAGTGAATCCAACATCTTGGAGCCCATGAACCCGTTTGGTTTTTGAGGAGTATCACAAAGTTACGTGTCCCGTAGATTCCACTCACAGGTCAGATTTCGTTCGGGCAAAGAAGCAGCGAATTTAGGACATATGCTCCCATCAGACATCAAGTCAATAAAATTGGATTGCCCGTTCACTTCATCTGTAGGCTACTTTGATCCAACGCATCCTCATACCAAATTTCAACAAACATCTCAAACCTTTGAAAGTTATCATAGTAACAGAGGGACAGACAAACTCTACGAACTCATAGAAGCTAACGTTTTGGAACCCCTAAAAAGCCGCTTAGTTTACGAGCGTAAATCTTCAAGCAGTGAAGTATAGTCTGTTGCAATGTCTGTCACTTTTTCTGGTTTGCAAGACTTTTGACTGCATAGTATGTTCCTGGTTCCGTTTGATAACCATTGGTGCTAGGAAGCGAATGGCAAATTCCTTTCATTAGAAAACCATCAATTGATATGTTACAACTTATTATTACAGCGGTTGTAAGATGCGTTCGCGGGGAAAGTGCGCCGTTGCCGCGCAGCGGCAACGGCGCTTTTTGTCGGTAAATTGTTAAATCTTGTCGGTAAAATCTGGGCTTGCCCCCCCACGAAAATGGGCTAGTTTCGCCACTGCTTTGGATACTCTCAGAGATATGACTTTGTGGTCTGGCATTAGAAATAGAATTTTAGTCAGTTGAAATGTCTGGGATGTGTTTTATTTAAAATTTTATTGTTCTGTGGGGTAGGCCAGAAAATCTAGCCGAAATTAAGGCCACAAAGAGCGGTGAAATGTTCGAGTTCAGACCTACAGGGGTTCTGTCATCCAGATTGGGAGGGTGATCCAGTTATTCACTGCCTTGGTCTCCTGAATCTTGTTGCTGACATATGGTGGCTGTCTCTTGTTTCTTTTTTTGTTTTTGCTTCATTTCAAGACTTGAGATTTTATATATAATTTAACAGAAAATGGAACTCGAAGTAAGAACTCAGGTTACCTTTTCCCCTTCCAAGGAACGAGATATCTGGGTCTCCTGTACAGTCGAGCCAACTCGTCCGGAAATATGAAAATTATGATACCCCTTTTGCGCATCTCTTTGCCACCCACTCATAACTTTCAATCACTCCCCTTTTTCCCTACCTTGTCCATTTGCATGTTTAAGTTGTTTCCTAAATGTGATGCCATTATGGCATATTGGGTGTCTTTTTATCTGTGGGGTCCAACTCTTAAGCACTTCCAGGCAATTTTATTCTGGCCAGTAGTATATAAAGGCGGGAGCTACCCCACCCCCACCCCAATTTCAAAACCCCATTTTAACATCAATTTCTTGAATTTTAACATCCTTTTTACCAAATAATCCCCTTTTTAATAGATATTTTGATTTTCTTATTTCCCAAATAAAGGTCCTAAGAAATAGGAAATATTACCCATTAATACATATAAACTACTACTTCTTTTTTAGATTTTTAATTTTTCAATTTTTCATTTTTTTCTAAATATAATAGAAATTCTGCTAAATCAACAACTGCTCAGAGTTATATAAACTAGCCTACTACTTTTTTTTATTTTTACATTTTCTACTGAGTAAACAGTTCTACATCAACATATTGGTCAGAGTTCTTATTCACTCTCATAATAGGCTGCAAAACCAGATTTTTCTTTAGAAGTAACTCATCAGCAATTGCATTATATCTCTGTGGTATAAACAAATCACAGGCTTTGTTATTATGATTAATAACCACAACCAACTTATCACCATATTTTGTCTTAGCCATTCTCATTTTAACGATGCTATACTTTAATCCTAGAACTAGTTCTTCCTTCCTGATAGTATCATTGAATTTATTCATTCTAATTGTAGACAAGACTTCTTTTAGCGACTCCATTTATTAGCGGCTGATTTTATTTAATAAAAATTCAAACTCACAAACTCACATACATATTTTTATTAATAATATCTAACGTAGCTTTTCTTTCATAATATATTACACAGTAAACATTATATGGTACGGGTTGATCATCTTTTAATGTTAAACTTATTTCAATATCAGCAGTTGTTCCATTATAAATATTTGACTCGTGTTTGGAAACATCGAAACAGAATAGTGGATACACTGATTTAAATTCTTCTAAACTAACAACACTACCAGTATCAAATGCTAATTGTTTATAACCCAAATGTATGAACCTATTGTAAAGATTCGAGTATTTACATTTCTCATCGCTAAAGTCGCACTTGAGTGGTTCTTCAGGATATTTATCCCCATTAATTCTAAGTTCGATGTCTGTTAAATTCATATGATCAAACACCATATTATTCTTTTTTTGGTTGTTATGCTTGTCATTTTTCTGTAACATCACAACGATTTTCGTAGGACTATTTCTCTCCGACACAACTTTCCAAGTGTGCTCCTTATTCTGACTAACATCACTTTTATAAGTATTACAAGCTTCCCACATTAAATTATACTTTTTATCCTTTGCAAGACCCTTTTCCAATTCACTCATCATTTCAATACTAGGAGATATGATAGGGATTTTCCAGGATAAATACTCAATGACCACTTTAAAATTAGTATCCCCATTTCTTACAATCATATTATTATCATCATTTCTTCTTAAAAATATTTTGTGCGATGCACCTCTGAAAAACCGTTTGTTTCCTTTCAAGAATCCAAACAACTCTGATAATGGTAAATACATATTTACTAATTTACTGCTTTTAGTTCTGTTATATCTCTTTTCAAAACCCTTATTATAATTCGGATTAGATTCAGAACTGACATTTACATTTCCTGCTGCTGCTGCAGGTGCGGTAAATGAACATATTATAGGGTTGATATCTGTTCCTTGATTATAATCCTTATACCAGAAATGATTTCTGGCTGCGCTTCTAGAATAATCATCAGAATATTCAATCAACTTTGTAACGGTAGTTGTAATACCAACATGATTGATTTTTTCAACCGATTCATCATTTATTACATACTCAGCGGTACTGAATAAATTAAATCCATTATTAGTTAAAGTAGCAACATCGGTTGCAGCTAGGTTAGTTCCATCCTCTTTTACAATTCTTACACTAACATCAAGATAACTTTCACTTGGATAGAACCAGGAATCTAATTTCTTCGTGACGAATTCAAACTCTTGTTTATTGGAAACATTCACATCTGTTTCTCGAATTTCTTTAAATTCATATTTAACCACTGTATCATCAACAAGCGGCTCATCAAAAATGTTCCATTGCGGACTGATAACTTTATTTACTGCCATTTATATAAGAAAGAAATTATTCGATAAAAATTATTTCAGAATCTTTAAACCACTTCCAGTTATTATCGTGTTGATCAAGTCCTGACTTCTTTGATTTAAAAATCTCTTATTTGTACCCAGAAGATCCTTCATTGATTTCTTCTTTCCAATCACATCAATGAGTTCTTTCCTGTTTACATCAATCAGATCTTTCCCGTATTCTATTGCTCTATTTTTCAACAACTCGAATCTTGGTTTAATAATATTATTATACATTGACAATGCTCCATCTTTTATTTGTTTTGCTGACGTTTGAAATAACTGGGAATTGGCAATATTTTTGAATATACTACCGATTCCACTTCCGTACTGCTTTTTATAAAGTAAGCGCTTATTATTAATCAACATTTATAGGTAAATAATTTTATTTCACTAATCCTTTAAGCTTTTCTTAAATGCAGTACATATCCAACGTTGTCACCATTCAAATCGATAGGTCTTCCCAATTGATCAGTAATTGTCATTCTCAAGGAGTAAATAAAGTCTTTTGTGTTAATAGGAAGGTAGATTAATTGTCTAGGATTCTCAACAATTTGACAACCTGGTTCTGTATTCGGAACAAATGTCCAAATGACGTCTGATTTACTTTTGTTTACGATAGAACTGTTTACAAGAGAGCAGTGAATTTGAATTTTATCAACGCTTCTTGTTATATTCGGAAGCTTTGCACCTTCACTGATTTTCTTAGATAGCTCACTATCCTTCTCAAAACCTAAAATCTGACACAAGTCACTATTAAATCTAAACACATATTTTTCTTGTAATAGGATGACAAATCTCATAGATGCTGGATTGGATGAGATTACAATAGGACATTTATCTTTTGAAGTATCAAAATACTGACACAAAAAATAATTCAAACAATCATCGTTATACATCCCATTAGGAATAGTAACATTCATCCATCCCCCCTCTTCATCTTTCCTGTATTGAAATGTATTATTCCCAAATTTATCACTAATATTATGCCACGAATACCACAAAGTACACTGATTCAAACCTATTTCATAATCCCAATGACGATTCAATTCAATTGGTTGACTAAATGTTATATCAATGATACTTTCATTACCTTCAATGTTTAACAACACCATTTATTAGAAATATTTTTTATATATTGAATTGTAATCTCTCTTCGTAAGAAATTTATTTCGCATTAACGAATCCAAAATATCAATTGCTTCATTCCTCACCTCATCAGATGTATTTCCATTTACTCTACTACCTATTAAAGTGTACAATTTTGAAATCATTTCATTGCAGTTCATAAATATTCCAGTTCCTTGTTGTTTGACTAATCCCAAATTATTTTGAATGGTTCTTAACCTATCCTTGTAAACTCTTATAAATTCAATAATTTGATTATGGCTAGAGTACTCTTTGTCCCACCATAACTTTTACTTATAGTTGTTAAATGATCCAGAGCCTCCTCTATATCCGTATGATGTTGAGTATAATACATAGGCATTTTAAAATAAGGATCATTACCACCCCAGAATTCTGCATGTTTTGAATTAATCTGATTTAACAACTCTTGGGTAATACCTTTATTCATTTCAACGGATAATGAGCCTAAAGCGGGAGTTGGTTCTAAAGCAGGAGTTGGCGCTCTACTCGATTCCTTTGAAGCAGTGATCTCGAATGGATGAGTTGTTTTAAATGTATCAAGTAATTTTAGAAACTGTACGGTTGATTTTCCATCAATCGCCCCTAATTTCTTCATGATGGCGTCAGTATTATCATTTTGTGTCTTCATGTTTTCTTTTTGTGCCATCATGTTTTCTCTTTGTGCTGTAACAACTGGAGCGTTAAATTCTGAAGCCATTTCCCGAAAACCTGCTTTCTCCATCTCATATTCTTGAACCTTTCTTCTCTGAATTTCTCTGTTCTTCACTATACCCGATAACATATCACTCAAGCGTCTTGAATCCATTTATATACAAGTAATTTTATTTCATAATAAATTTTGAAAGTTCTTTTTCATAAAACCCTCCTTGAATTAATTCCCCACTTTTGTCTGATATTTCATAAGTAATGGGAATGGTAGGTCTAATGGTTGCTATCTGGAATGCTTCATTCGTATAATTTGGTAAATATCCTTTATCAAAAATACTTTTTTCTTTTTTTATTCTGACTAAATCTCCTACTTTATAATGTCCTGTGATTGTGTAGTCATATGCTGGAGGAAACAAAGCAGTGTAAACCTTTTTCTGATTTACCTTTTTACTACCATCAATGGGTTTCATTTGTATTGAACGATGATAAGAGTTATTATAATTACTAACAAATAAAGGTAAAATATCAATCCATTTAGTAGTGTTATTGTGAGTAAAATATTTCCATAACTTTTCTTTCAGTGTTCTATTGAATCGTTCAACAATTTGCGCTTTCAATTCACTTTCAGATGCAAACCAGTGTATGTCATTATTTTTCAAAAAAGTTTGAACGTTTCTCATTACAAATTCTTTACCTTTATCAGTTTGTAGTTTCTTAGGAATTCTTTCTTTAAATATATGACTGAATGCCTTGATAATTTCAGCACCCGTTTTATCTTTCAAAGGGACACACCAAGCGTATTTACTAAAGCAATCAATTACAGTTAAGATGTAATTTGTTTTATCATTCGCTTTTTTATATTTCTGCATGTCAACTAAATCAGCTTGCCATTGCTCATCCACATAGTGAACATAGACTCGCCTCCTTTCAAAGTTATGATAGGAAGGTTTGTGTAAGGTATATACATTCTCATTTTGCAACACATTTTTTATTTTATCTTTAGAAACGTTCACTCCATTTTCTTTTAATTTTCTATGAATATCATCCACACCTGAATAATTAGAATAATACGTATTTAAAATATCTTTTTCTGCGTCGAGGTTTTTTTTAAAAACAGATTTTTCCTTGATCCGCAAAAAACACAATTACCTTTTAGCATTGGAACATTATTTTTCTGTGACACTGCCTTAAACATTGCTTCAGTGTCAGTTTTCTTTTTACACTTCATACAATAAATATCCATTTATTAGAAAACAATTTTTATAAACGAAAAGCTACCAACTTCATTTTGCGCTGAATGTAGGAAATACAGTGAAATCCACAGTTTAATTCATCTATATTTTGAACAGCAAGATTTTCATAAGCTATTTTTTTCTTTGAAGTTTTAAGATATTTAATTATTTCTTTTCCTGGGGGTATACCGAAAGAATCGAAAAATTCTACATGGGGTTGATTAGGTAGATTACAATACGCTACCCAGTGAGTTCCAGGCATTCCGAGTTTATCATAATTAATGACACCACATTCTAGGTTATTTATTTGTTTAGGTAACGTATCTATAGAGAAAACACCTCTAAAATATGGTATATCCCCTAATGAATCCATAATGTCAAAATTGGTTAGAGGTCCTACTTTACTTTTGCTTCTTTTTTGACTTCCCCGTTTTTTGACTTCCTAGGTCTTCCCCGTACCCCATGACCAACCACTCTTTGTGTTCCAGGAAGTGTAAGCGCACCGCCTGTGTTCTTTACGGATGCATCCTCCTTTTCCTTCTTCGGTCTTCCACGACCCACAACTTTTTGTGTTCCAGGAAGTGTAAGCGCACCACCTGTGTTGGTTATGTTATCCACCAATTTCTTACCAGCGAATGTACCCAAAGCAGCAGCACCACTTGTTAAAGCTGCCTTACCAAGCGTAATTGCTAACGGTATTAGGAAAGGAAGTAATCCACCCTTTTGAATCGCTTCTTTCATCTGTTTATATGATACATCAATGTCACAACCCTTATTATTCATTTTACATGTTTCAATTTTATCAATTTGTCGTTTACTTAAAAGTAACTTTACTGGTTCTCGTTCATTCTGTCTGCTATGACTAACACGTATCTGACATTTTTGTTTAGCACCAAAACATTTCTTCAGCTTTCCTTTCTGAAGCTTTGACAAATAAACTGTATACTCCATTATTTCAACCATTTATTAGAAAATTAATTTATCATATAAATTTTATTTCTTTAGTTTAGTTTTCATCATGTCTTCTGTTTTCTTAACAAAATCTTGATCAACAGGTTTTTGCTCTGAAAGCCTTTTTAAAATGTTTACGATTGCTCTTTCAATACCATTGATATGGGCTTCTTGGTCAAAATTATTTGTTCCTATAGCTAAACTAATGTTTTCGAGCTTTTTGTCCATACTTTTGCTAAGGTCAAGAACCTTTTTGTCAGTACTTTTGCTAAGGTCAACAGCCTTTTTGTCAATGATTTTCCTAAGGTCACCAATCTTTGTTTCAATACTTTTGCTAAGAATTTGTTGGTCAATAAGCTTTTGATCATATTTTAAAAGGTTTGTTGTTAACGTATCTAAATTAACAGCATCCTTTTTGTTTCTAGGGTCTTGAACATTTGTGATTACTTTATCCCCAGCATCAATTTCTTTATCAGTAACTTGAATTGTCTGTTTTACAAATAATCCTTTATCTTTGATCCTTATCAATGCATTATCAGGAGAATCATCTACCGCAGTTAATCTGTTGATATCTTCGCTAAAATATTGATTGGTTTGCACTTGTCCCGCAGTCATTTGTTCTTTAAATTGATTCAAAATCACAGTCATAGATCTTAAGCTAATAGCATCCTTATCTGTTTTCGCATCACCTAAATTTATAATTCGTCTATCGTGTAGGTTAATGTTACCATTTTCGTTAGTAACTTTCGATTCGTTTGCAACCTTTTTTCCAACACTACCAAATTTATTCATTTATTATAGAAATAAATTATCCGGTAAATTTTTCAAAGTTTTTCCTGTACTTCAGGGTTTTATCTTTTGTTTTTAAATCTATGAAGAAAAACCCATAGCCCTTGGTTGCAGCCTCGAATTGTTTGAGAAATTTTTCATTGTCTATACTGGATACATGGCTTTGTCTAATTAATTTTACTTCTTTTGGATTAGAACACTGAAAGAATGCAAAATAATTACACTGAAGTCTTACCACCTTTGGCGTTTTATGATAGCTCTGAGCAGTGGCGAAACTAGCCCATTTTCGTGGGGGGGCAAGCCCAGATTTTACCGACAAGATTTAACAATTTACCGACAAAAAGCGTCGTTGCCGCTGCGCGGCAACGGCGCACTTTCCCCGCGAACGCATCTTACACCGCTGTAATAATAAGTTGTAACATATCAATTGAGATGGTTTTCTAATGAAAGGAATTTGCCATTCGCTTCCTAGCACCAATGGTTATCAAACGGAACCAGGAACATACTATGCAGTTGCAAACCAGAAAAAGTGACAGACATTGCAACAGACTATACTTCACTGCTTGAAGATTTACGCTTGTAAACTAAGCGGCTTTTTAGGGGTTCCAAAACGTTAGCTTCTATGAGTTCGTAGAGTTTGTCTGTCCCTCTGTTACTATGATAACTTTCAAAGGGGTTGAGATGTTTGTTGAAATTTGGTATGAGGATGCGTTGGATCAAAGTAGCCTACAGATGAAGTGAACGGGCAATCCAATTTTATTTGACTTGATGTCTGATGGGAGCATATGTCCTAAATTCGCTGCTTCTTTGCCCGAACGAAATCTGACCTGTGAGTGGAATCTAGGGGACACGGTAACTTTGTGATACTCCTCAAAAACCAAACGGGTTCATGGGCTCCAAGATGTTGGATTCACTCTATCCGTTCGGCACCAGTAGCCTAGGTGCCGAACGGATAGAGTGATTGAGATAAAACTGTAGTTTGAGGCCCAAACCGAATCTGACGGCCTTGGGGTGAAGGTGGGGCTGGGGGGTATCCGACCGGTAGGCCCACTGGTATTTTTTTCGGAAATGCTCCGATTCGAGTGATGGTTGAAGGATGGTAGACGCAGATGCCAAGTATTTGCCATGTATGTGTCCGAACCTCTTCTTGCCATGGTGGTAGTGCTGTGAGGGGAATAGAGGTGGGTCCTCGACATTTTCTTAAACGCTTTTCTAAACGCCAAATAGGTTGAGCGATTGAGATAAACTTGGCGATACTGCGCCCATGTGACCTGGTTGTGTTATTCATATATCTGGCCTGATCCAACCTCGGTGGGCCGAGTTGGTGGGGGTATCACTGACGGGAATTTGAAACTCATAAGCCACTGAAGAAAGTGGACTATTTCCCGAATTGACTGAACTATGTACAGCCAGATCAACCCAAAAGGGCAGTTTATGGGTGGGAACAGAGAAATCACCCAAGAACAAACCAAGCAAACAGGTTTGCCGGTGTGGTTGATTTACCGTCGAACAGAAAGGAAAGAAGAAGTGTTTCTTTAGTGCCTTTACCCAAAACAGTTTCGGATTTACCGACGAGAATATTTCAGTCATCACAGTCTTCGCACTGACGAACAGTCCACAATTACTGAATTTAACGACACAATTTGTATCCATTCCAGATGTAAACAGAATGAAAAGGAGTTTTCCCGGTCAGGGTATCGAAAAATGTAAAACAACCGATAATCAGGATCTCGATCGGATCATCGGCTTCACTTCCCGACAGGACTTTAGTCGGTATCATCTCCGGACCGACAAAAGAGCTCTTGCCGGTACTGAAAACGGAATCCGCGCACCGTCTCCGCACCGACAAATGCTGCCGATTTCCAAACAAGAAGTTTCTTGGCTTACCGACAGAGCTTTTGTCGGTATCAGAAACGGAACGCTAAAGCGTGCCGTACTGACAAACGCTGCCTATTTCCCAATAGGAAGTGTCCTATTTTTACCGACAGAGTTTTTGTCGGTATCAGAAACGGAATGCTAAAGCGTGCCGTACCGACAAACGCTGCCTATTTCCCAACAGGAACGTTTCCTGTTTTACCGACAGAGCTTTTGTCGGCATCTGAAACGGTATGATAAAGCGTGTCGTACCGACACACGCTGCCTATTTCCCAACAGGAAGTTTCCTGTTTTACCGACAGAGCTTTTGTAGGTATCAGAAACGGAATGCCAAAGCGTGCCGTACTGACAAACGCTGCCTATTTCCCAATAGGAAGTGTCCTATTTTTACCGACAGAGTTTTTGTCGGTATCAGAAACGGAATGCTAAAGCGTGCCGTACTGACAAACGCTGCCTATTTCCCAACAGGAACGTTTCCTGTTTTACCGACAGAGCTTTAATCGGTGTCAGAAACGGAATGATAAAAGCGTTGGTCGGTGCTTCGCACCGACAAACACTACCGATTTACCGACAGGATTTTTCGTGGGGGGGCAGCTGCCCCCCCACGCCCCCCCCTAGTTTCGCCACTGGCTCTGAGACAAGTAAACAATTGAAGCATTTTTCTTTCTTCCTCTTATGAATAAATCTTCTATTTTCTTCTGGTCTTTTTCAGTTACAAAATCGTCAAAGATAATCAAGTTCTGATACTGGGGGTCTAGGTCGTCAATATCGATAATATCATTAAGGTCATTACTTACGGTTAAAATATTCGTTTTACATTCGGATTCTAAAGTGTTTAAATTGTCTATAAGGTCTTTATATTTGTCTTCTTCAAGATCTTTTGCATACAAGTATATTCGGTTGAAACAGATGTATTCATAAATTAAATTCAAGAGTAAATTGGTTTTCCCTGTTCCTGAACTTCCACAAATTAATAATCTAAATGGCCACTGAGGTGCAAGTTCGTGTTTGTTCTGATAGTTATTCTTTTCGCTAAAATCATACACTTTTATTGGTGCCTTTTCATTCATTTATTTAGGAAGAATTTTTCATTATAAGATTTACTGAAGTAGGTACTTGAATTTTTTAACTAGGTACTTGAATTTTTTAACTAGGTACTTGAATTTTTTAAGTAGGTACTTGAATTTTGAAGTAGGTACTTGAAGTTTTGAAGTAGGTACTTGAAGTTTTGAAGTAGGTACTTGAATTTTTTAACTAGGTACTTGAATTTTGAAGTAGGTACTTGAATTTAATGTTTATAACCTAAAGGTAAAGTTGTGTATTTATCGCTTGTTACTATCCTTTTATCATCCTTAGGATCTAACGCTTTCTTATTCTGTTCTTCTAGAAACATACGGTGCTTGTATGGTCTTAAGTTATACTGGGTTACAGATAGGTTTTCAATTTTACCAAACAGTACATCCTTATAGTTTTGAATCGTAATTTTATCTTTCACTATGTTCGTTTTTATTCCTTTTAGTTTTTTGCTAGCCTTTGAAGGGTCTTGGTTGTCCTTATCATAAGCATATACTTTTGATCGTAATCCAACAAATTCTGTCATAATTTGTCCTGCTAATTCATCTTTCATCATTCCTATCACTTTCTTATTTACACTAGGAAATCCATATGGATTATCTTTCGCATAATCAGATGTATCGAACCTCTCGTTCAAATCTTGTTTGATATCTTCATAGAAATCTTCGGTTCTAATGTCATATATGAACGAATCGGTATCCATATAACATAAATCTATTTTATCCCCATATTTAGGTTTCATATAATCATAATGGAATTCATACATCAATAGCTTGGATAGTTCCAGTACAGCAAAACCGATATACATTGGTTTATCTAGTTTTATCTTTTCCTTTGACATTCTTGCCACAGAAAAGTTTTCACTGAAAATAATTTCAGATTTAAAGTTGGGTTTCTTTATTATTTTTTCTCTTGTTTTATCGTCAGTTATTATTTCCATATCAGCTCGTTTCCTTACGTTCTCCATGGTTTTTCCAAAGCAAGCGTTATTCATCAGCTTAAAAAAGTCCTTTTCAAAATCGTTAGTACCTTTAGTTCTTAGTGCTGTGTTGTGGTCTATGTATCCTTGTAAGTAAGCACTTTCAGTGAATCCTAGTATTCTATGTACTTTTTTCAGTATCAGACCTTTTTGTAAATAGAATTCTAGGTTCCTGTGATGAACTACGTAGTTATTTTTATCCAGTAAGGTCGTACATAGTTTTCCATTGAAATGTTCTGGTGCTAATGGCAGATCTTTATGTAACTTGTGTAACTCTCTAGGATAATCTAAATCAACTTCATAAATTGCCCCCACATTTTCCAAATTCATTTCTGTTTGAACATGATTTTTTAATAGTTGATAATAATCTAAAGAATTAATGTCAGTGTTCTCTTTCATTTCATCAGGTACTGGAATGAATTTAAAATCATTCGCTGGTAATTTTTGTGACATTGCCCACCCATACAAATTATTCTTATCGAAATACATTAAATAGTTAGATGGCTTATTGTTATCATAACTGCTCATATATTTATTATTTGCTTTAGCATACCTTTTTATACATTGAGATACACCCCCTCTTATCCCCTTTTCAACGAATGTATACATGTCTTCCTTTGAGAATAACGGTAGTTCTACTTTCGAATGCTTTAGGAAAGAATCCCATGTTAGTCCTGGAGCTGAGAAGTAATGTAGTGGATCCAAATCATAATTATGTATACATACATTTCTGAAATTCTCTACAACATCTGATAGAATTAACACATCACTTTTTAGGTACAACTTGGTATAGTCAAGTAATGTTTCACAATTAAACTGCTCCCATATAGAGACCGCTCTCCTATAGTCGCTTTTGCTGATACCTTTTCCCGTTAACCTAGAATAAAAGCTTTCTATGGGTGGTAATTTTGTAACATTAATTTTACTGAAACTGTCTACGAATTCATAAGGATACACCCCTTTTTTAATTATTTCTTTGAACTCTTCATCGTTTTTGAAACTATTCGATGTGTACTTGAAGTTCTCCCTCAGATGATTACAGGATTCTTTGCAATCGCATTTTGCTAAATTTGCTGACAGCTTATCCAACGATGAAGCCATGAACCTGATGGAATCTATGAATCTGATTTCATATTTTATTTCCGTATCCTGTCTTGGAATACTTATTGATTTTGAGAATGATATGAAACTTTCTGCTGATTCAAATATTCCGTTATCAGGAATCAACTCTTTTACAAATAGATGGGAATCATACTTTGATAAGTTATGTAGGACTACAGGGATATGCTTGGGAATTCTGTATTTCATATTGCATTCCGCATGAGTAAAACCCCTATTTTTACCAGTCATGTGATCGTGATCAAAGTGGGGATTTTCAGTGATTTCAGTTTTACAGATATGACAAGTCTTATCCATAAGTGTGTTCCATTTTTCTGCAATTTCTACAGCTGTATAAGTGTGATTTCTCTGCCTGTTTTCATATTTGTTTGCAATTTCCATGGATACTTTTGTAACGGTTTGAACAAAATGTTTTGCAGCGTCTTCACCGAAATAATCGTAGTATTTGTTTTGGTTTGTATCAAAGGAGCAGCATACCTGAAATCCGTACGCAAATGGTTTCTGTTCAGCTACTTTTATTGTTTTCTTTCCGTTTACCTGGTTGTATTCTTCGTTATAAGACTCAAAGTCTGCTATTATACAATAAGGCACTTTCATCTGTTTTGCGATATTTTTATAGTGTATACTTGAACCTTCAGGAGGCATTATGATATCAGGGTCTTCACAATTATTTTTAAGTTCATGTTTTTCAGAGTGTTCTTGTTTCGTAAAATGTCTTCCGCAAAAAGTGCAGAGATATGTCTTTGTTTTCTTTTTAGATATTTGTGAACCGACTAATTTGCTCAGATCTTTCACAAGTACATAGTGATTATCAAAATATAGTAAATTAATGATATGTTTTGCTGTTTTCCCATTAATTGTACTTTTTAATATATGACTTCTGATTATTTTCTCTTTATCAATTTGGAATAAGCAAATCTTAATGTTGTATTTATTTTCAAATTTGTGGATGTCTTTTGTATCCATCGGGAAGTTAGTAACCCCTTTGAAATCAAATTCATGCTCATATTGTTTATATTTTGAAGTTCTTTCTGCATGATCTTTAGCTGGGTACAAATGTGCTAAGATTGACCAAACAAAGCATTTTTTATCCTTATTTTCAATATTCAGGCAAGCTTTTTTATTTTTTACGAAATCTGGCAGTATCTTAAACGTTCCTCCCATGTAAGTCTCAATTCGAGTCATCCTATAATCAATTCCTTCATACCGACTAAATTGTAGCCCCGACCGAGGGGTATTACTTAAAGAACTCAGTCTCTTGTTATTATCATCCAAATGACTATGAGTAAGTATACTATTTTTATTTAAAATCCAAGAAGTACTGTTATAAAATACTACAACTTCTTCATCATTTTCCTGTCTATAGAATATAACCCTGGTCACAAATTGAACTCTATAATGATTTATTTCGTTCATTCTTCGGAGTAAATCATTAAAAACAAAAGCAATAAGAGTATGTTCATCTCTTCCATTGCTTTCAACTGAAACGTTTACGGTGTACAAATTTTCAGTTACCCTAGCAATAGTAGGTTGCTGTTCTTCTTCCGTTTCAAATAAATGATCAGGAATTATTTTTTCTTCTTTAATTTGTTTCTTATTTATGAAGAGAGTTGATAAATCGATTGCTTTGTGTCTATTTTTATCACCTCTTTCTGTTTGATCTCTTATAATATCTCTCATTTTCTGTACGGAATCTTTATGTTTGGTAATAATATTATTATAGTATTCTTCAACCTTTTCTATGACTTCATCTCGGTTTCCACGGGTGGATAGGTTTTTGTTTTTTAGAAATCTTTTTAATTCACTTGTATCTTTTTCTGTTATCTTTTCCTTCTCTTGTTTTATTTTTGTAATGGTGATATTATTTTCTTTAATCTCATCTTCGAGGATGACCCTTAATCTCTCGTCCGGTTTGTAGTCGGATCTTTTCTTATTATGGGTTCTTTCGTTTCTGCGTTCAATTTTAATTTTATCTTCAGCTATCAAAATATACTTATTAAGATGGTTTATTATATTATTTGTTATTTCATGTTTCTTTGTTCCATTTGTTTTGATTTTATTAATTTTCGCATAAGTCCGCAGCTCATTATATGTGTAATTCGGTAATCTTTGTATAGTCGATTTGTTATTCGATATAACCTTTTTACAAAGCTGAATAACCTCTGCAACATTCATCATTTAATAGGAGAATATTTTTATTAATGAATTTCTCCTGACTGCGTTTTCTCAGCCGTAAAGAAAATCAATGAATTTCTATTACCTTACTACTCTGTGAGAAAAATGTGTACACGGGTTTCGTACAATCTTCACTACTCTTCATGTGACAAATGTGTGTGTAGTCGAATCCACTTTTTGTTACTACTCTTCATGTGAGAAATGTGTGTGTAGTCGAATCCACTTTTTGTTACTACTCTTCATGTGACAAAAATCATAAATTTTTTTAAACTTTGACTCACAAGCTCGAAAAAGAGGTAATCATACTGTAAAATTAGCCTAGATGGTGGGTGTGTGGAACAGTGCTTCCACTTTCTTTTTTTTCACTTTCGGGAACAAGCCTTAGAAATTCGGGGGGGGGGGGGTTTTCGGGGAGACGAAACCTGAGTTTCGGTGAAAAAAATCGGGGACGCAGTTCGTAGCAACGTCGCTTTTTTTTTTTGCAAAAGAATGCGAAGATTGAAAGTTTTCTACCGCACAGGTTGCCTTTTTTTAACTGTAATTTCAGTTTCTAAAAATGGTCATGCCTAAGAACGGGGACTCGCTGGAAATCGAAGCCACCGCAGAACCTTCTGAGCGCCGCAGGCGAGTTTTTTTTTTAATTTGCATAGTTGATAACAAAATTTAACTACTTCCCGATCAAAGTTTAGGTTTGCCTGTAAGCCCAAACCTCGAAGTAAACACAGCGTAATACTACAAAAGGCGCCAGCGAAAAATTTGGAATTCTTTATGATCAGAGTGCCTTTTTGAAAGCCACCTCAGCTCATAGTGTTTGGTTACGACACAATGTGAGACATTTCACTGGAAACTGGTAGATCGAACCTTTACAGATGAAATAACCATCCGAAACAAAAACTGAAACAGAGTAGCCATTGCTGCAACACACGTTAATTAAGAATTGGCAACAGAGAAACGTGCAGAACAGTATTAAAAGTGTGGAACAAACAGTGAAGGCTGAAGTAATCCAACCACTAATTCTGTTGTCGGTAAATTTTAGGGGAGAAGAAAGATATTCGGGGAGTTTTCGGGGATTCGGGGAACGCCATTTTTTGTCGGGGAAATATATGGAATTTCGGGAAATCCCCGAAAATTCGGGGGCTGTGGAAGCACTGGTGTGGAAATTCGAAAAAATCTTCATTCAGTGAAATAATTTTTCAAACAATTTTATTGAGTAATAAATGGATGAGTTGGAAAAACGGTTATTTGTTCATAGAAGGAGTTACAAATACTACAATCATATAAGTAATAGCTTACTTTTATCCAAATTCCTCTTTTCAGCAGCAGGAATGTCTGCGTTTCTAGTACTGCCTTTAGCTTCTTTAAGTTTGGGTGCTGTTATCATTGAAATAATCGAAAAACATCTTAACATTGCAGAAAGAAAATCAGAGCATAAAACCGCTTATAATTTTTACACTGAATTGTCAGTGATGTTAAAATGCGGACAATTAACGGTTGAAGAGGTCATTCAACGCGAAGGGGAAATGCGTAAAACATTTAAATTCTTTCCTCGCGAAAAATATATGAAGCAGGTTCGCTTAAACGGTTATAAATATTGTAAGAATGAATCTATAGCTCAATAGAATGGTTCACAAGTTTGAAACACTCGCCTCTTTTCATACATCATCCACCATCTGGCAAACCAACATTCAGACATCATTTCGCAAACCACGCGGAATAATGCAATCCTTTGCGCCAGACGCAATGATTATGAATCAGACGTCCGCTTAGCAACCAAGATTGTGACGCATTAACCTAATTGAGTTCTTTACAGAACTCAAATAGATCACGGATAAGTTGAGTTCTGCGCAGAACTCAAATCTCCACCTCCAGCCAGCCGCTGACGAATCAGTTTCAACTCAGCTCTTGCGCGCTCAAGATATGTGCTAGGATTGGCGCAAATCTTATCCGCAAAGCTTGTTTGTTCATCACGCTGGAAACTTGTTTTTGAGGGATGTGCTACTCTAAAAATAATTATAAGTTTTGGATTTTTATTAAATAAAATCAGCCGCTAATAAATGGAGTCGCTAAAAGAAGTCTTGTCTACAATTAGAATGAATAAATTCAATGATACTATCAGGAAGGAAGAACTAGTTCTAGGATTAAAGTATAGCATCGTTAAAATGAGAATGGCTAAGACAAAATATGGTGATAAGTTGGTTGTGGTTATTAATCATAATAACAAAGCCTGTGATTTGTTTATACCACAGAGATATAATGCAATTGCTGATGAGTTACTTCTAAAGAAAAATCTGGTTTTGCAGCCTATTATGAGAGTGAATAAGAACTCTGACCAATATGTTGATGTAGAACTGTTTACTCAGTAGAAAATGTAAAAATAAAAAAAAGTAGTAGGCTAGTTTATATAACTCTGAGCAGTTGTTGATTTAGCAGAATTTCTATTATATTTAGAAAAAAATGAAAAATTGAAAAATTAAAAATCTAAAAAGAAGTAGTAGTTTATATGTATTAATGGGTAATATTTCCTATTTCTTAGGACCTTTATTTGGGAAATAAGAAAATCAAAATATCTATTAAAAAGGGGATTATTTGGTAAAAAGGATGTTAAAATTCAAGAAATTGATGTTAAAATGGGGTTTTGAAATTGGGGTGGGGGTGGGGTAGCTCCCGCCTTTATATACTACTCTGGCCACACCTTAACCGGATCCACCTTGACGAAAACGGGAATCTGGAATCTGGAGGGAGAAGCCCGGCTTTCAGTAATTTGAGAGCCCGGCTTTCAGTAGTTTCAGTAATTGTAGAGCTTGATTTTCAGTAATTTGAGAGCCTGGCTACGACTATGTATGAAAGTTGATGTTCAGAACTTCGTAAAATTTTAAACCACTAGCTCGTGGTCTAACTTTTTGTTCTACCAGGAGTTGCTGCCAAAAATCATCCTGTGGACCCTGCTACTAAGGTTGACCGTGAGGATGCACTCCGAATCTACAACACTAATGTCATTGGCCCTCTGAAAGTTACCGAAGCTTTTTTGCCTTTACTCAGGAAAGGAAATGAGAAAAAGGTAAGAGAGCCTGTGCCTAACGTTGGGCTAACTGCTTTGAGGCCGGCTTAATTTTGTTTCTCTAATCTGTTACAATGTGTGAGCTAACTCTTTTGCCTTGTGTGCCATCATTAGTTAGACTAGGAACAAACAGGTGTCACAGGAGAACTGATTTCAACAGCATAAGCATCCCTTCAGCCCAAGGCGATGGGATGTTGGGGGTAAACAGTCCGGCAGGACTGCAACCGGAGAAGAAAAAAAAATCCAGTTTACCTAAAGACTTTAAACATTTTTAATATAGGCTAAGGACGCAGGATATTGTAATAAATTCTGAGAAAACCGTCTCTGTGGGAAATTATATGAGCAGAGCCTATTATGACTATGTTATCGTTATATACTTGAATCCTTCAAAACTGAAGAGTAAGTGTATGTATATTTTAGACGACAACACATCAATCAGTTCACAAAGAGTTATATAAAATATAAAGCAACTGACCAAGACTAAAATCATATTAGCCTCCTTAATCTATAATCTAAAACAAAAGAAATAAAAAATAAACGTATCAGGGCGCAAAAAGGGAAAAGGTTGTGATATACAAGGATATTTTGGCCTTTGTACAAGGATATTATTGACCTTATTAATACCTTAAAGTAGATGTAGCACTACTTGTTCCGTACCATCAGGTCCATTGGATTGGTTTAGAGGGTTGGATTTACGGGATTAACATGGTTTTAAAGGGCGGGTAAACCTTGTAAAAGTGTAGTTTCTAAAGTTTTATGTCAATTCGACTATTCTTTACTCACGGTGGCTTTGTTTCAGATTGTCAACATTTCGAGTGACAGCGGTAGCTTAGCCTCTGTGGATGAATTAGTTAAGATCGGATTTGTTTTCCTAACGACATACTCAGCCTCTAAGGCAGCTCTTAACATGGTCACGCGCTACCAGGCCTTTGAGTTGAAAGATTTTATAGTAGTATCACTTGAGCCAAGTTTTGTTGATACAGATTTGGCAAACTGTTTCCACATTTCTCCCTATCTGAAAGTGGACGAAAGTGTACAGAAGCTCTATGCGACCATTGCTGGGTTGAAGGATAGCGATACCAGCTTCTTCTTAGGTATAGACGGCGAGAAGTTTCCGTTCTAAATGGCGCTGGTTTGTTCAGGTTTCTCCTAATCTTGTTGAAGAGGATACTCGAGATTCTGTCTTTGACCTTTATCTTATCTGTGATGTCCCGGTAGTAGGCTGATGAATGTTCCATGTTGCTAACGTTAATTGTCGACTTTCTTTGTCTAGTCGTCCATTGCCAGTTTTAAAATTTACTTATGTTTGTATATGAATGGTTGACACAGTAATAAAGTAACAAAAGAAAGATAAAGAAACTGCATTGATGAGAACAAATATTTACACTTTCAGAAAATATTTTCAGTATTGTTCCTTTATTTCCATCCAATCGTCCCGTGCGCTGGATGTATGAAAACAAATATTCATTCTTCAGACAGTTGTTCTTTTATTTCCATCAAGTTGACTATTGGGCTGAATGTAAATCCGATAAAGTAATACGTGAAATAAACTGCATCCAAATAGCATGTTGCCACCTAAAGTCGGTGTTTCGTGATATACTTAAAATGTCCAAGTTCAGGGCTAGGGGCAAATAGTGCCATATCACCAAATAGGCAGATTAGGCCCCTATTATGCCTATGGGACCTGCTCCTTTTAGGGGTCCCGCGACCGAGCCCACGACTACGGAATAAAATGAGAAAGATTTGACTTCAACAGAAAATCACAATCAAGCTTTTTAGAATTGTTTCAGTGTAAACTAGGTGTTTGTGATGCACTGATAGTCATGCTTAGCTAGCGGTCGATTTGCACCCTACTAGTAGATAATTTGCAAAGGTGGCCCCGAGATTGTGACTGCCTAGAGGCCTACACATGATTTAATCCGGCACGGTTGGCAAAATTGTGTGAAGGGGCCTGGTTTTGTGCAGCTTCAAACAACGATGTCTTACGACCTCGTTTCAGGTGGTCAATATAACCAGCGACAACGGCAGCTTAGCCTCTGTCAAGAATCTGGTGGACTGCGGCTTCTTCCTTACCACCTACTCTGCTTCCAAGGCTGCCCTTAACATGGTCACCCGCTACCAGGCTTTTGAATTAAAGGATTTTGTAGTAGTTGCGATTGAGCCGGGTTTCGTGGATACCGAATGGGTAGGGCGGGGGGTGCCTACTCTCCGTCCATGCCACCTGAGCGATGCGGTAGTAGGCTGTATACTACCATTGCTAAGTTGGGAAGGAAGGATAGTAGTCAGTTTCTTGGCATAGATGGCAAAATATACCCCTTCTGATTATGGTGCTGATTACCCGTCACGGTATGAAGAAATAGCTAGTCGAAACCAGAAGCACTAAGAACGGTCACCCTGGCCCTTAGCGTAAAGAACTTTACAACACTTGCGAGGGAAAACTGTATAAAGCACGTGTGATGTGACTGCCTAAAAGGTCTCTCTCTCGTGTTTCCGAAATTAGATAGCTCGGTATTTTCTTATCTTCTGTTTACTCATGATGTACTTTGCAATGATGCGTCATAATCGCTAGTCAAACTTACTAATATTTCCTTCGAGAATAGGCTGTATCTAAGCCCAATCGTAAAATGACTAATAATGTCCATGAGTATTCCTCCAGTTTAAACGGACTGCAAATCATGTTTGAAGGAGGTAAACGGATATGTCTTAGCCGGTTCGTATTATGTGCAGCCTGAAGAAAACCCTTATCGGGAAGTGCCGAGGTATTGGTGAAATTAAATCTCATCTGGCTCAACCGTTTCGCACCATCTAACACCAATATTAATCGATTTTTGTTTTGCCAAAATATATCACAGACCTCTCTCAGGTCCTTTGCTATTTTGCTAATGTAACCGTGTTGGCAGAGTCTGGCGCCTTTCTCCTGAGCAGATTGATGAACTCACCTTAGAGTTGCCATTCTCATTTCTTCGCAGGCCTGGGTAGAAATAACTAACAACTTGGTTAACGACCAAAAGAGCAGTGAAGAATAAACTGAGAGTAAGTGCCTGGTGTAAAAACTGGAAAATTAATCAAGGTTTCGGGAGATAGGTGACAAAAAACGCGACTAATGTGTGTCGTGTCATTGGTAGCTTACTCTATTAAACTGTGGAGACTTGGGCTACGCGTAACCCACATGCTTAAACTTCGGAACTACCCAAATCCTCTCTGTTTCTAGGTAATCAACATAACTAGTTTGCTCGGAAGCCTAGAAAAGGCTAGCCCGGAGTATGGCCAATTGGCCTCATATGCCGGGTCTAAGGCAGCATTAAACATGGTCACTAGGTACCAAGCTTTCGAGTTACCTGACCTTATCGTTGTATCGGTAGAGCCAGGGTGGGTCGACACAGATATGGGAAGTGCCGGAGGTAAGCTGAAGGCCCCCCTTACCATGGATGACTGCGCGCCTGCCCTTTTCAAGACCGTTCATGGTTTGAAAAAAGAAGACACTAGCTTCTACTTCGGTCTTCATGGGGAAAGGTTTCCTTTCTAGATTAATTCATAATTTGGTAGTTTGAACGGATGCATACAAAAAAAGTATTACATGGGATCTGAACCTAGATTACTCATTCCTAGGTGCGCATTTTTGTTGTTGCTGTTTGTTTTTGTGGGAATTCATGGTGTTAAAAGCCGGGTATTGGGTGTGTATCGTCTTTTTCTATTCCTGTATTGTCTTGTCAATGTGAAAATAAAGAAGCTTTGCAACTGTACTTGAGTGTCTCTCCAAGAAGTGATGGCGCTTGAAGCAAGATTCTTACTAGAAATGATCTTTCCACGATAGAATTGTTAGGAATTCGAAAATTCTAGTACTTACCCAGTCAAATGAGCTATTTTCTCATTGGCGCTTGTCTGCTCTGTCCTGACTACCCGTTCTCCACAGCTTTCGGACCTTTAAAGGTCATCTGAATGAAGTCTAACACCCTAAATTGCCACTTTTACATACTGCTTACCATTTATCTCTCGAAAACCGGACTAAAATCGGATGAAGTTTCACCGTGCTATAATTTTCAGCCTTTTTTCCGACTTGTCTTGATCGTAACGCTCGCCGTAACAGTTGTAACAGTCCATGCGTAACAGTTCATGTTGTAACAGTCCACGCCGTAACAGTTCATGCGTTTATCCATCCATGCACTCTTTATCCATCCATGCGTTATCAACGTACGTTTATCCATGCGATAATGACAGTTTAAATATTGGCGCTAAATTTGTCTTGGGAGGTCGTAACGAATCGCCATAGGGAGACTTAGAACTTCAAGAGTGGATAGCGCCGAAATCACGGAGCGAAAAAATTCGTCTTCTCTGTACCGGTACTGTGAAGGACGATCTGAGGGGTTCATGGAAGTATGGTAGGATCGTTCAGGTGTCCTTTAAGCTTTCGGCAAAGTATGCGCTGCTTGACTCGCAAACTCGTCTCGGCCGAAAAAACACATAAAAGACGGAGGTGAAAAACGAAACAATGGCAAAGTGCTGGGATTTCTGAAGCTTATAGTTCCATAAGGGAGCTAGGGAACGCAGAATAAGTACGAGGGATCCTTTAAAGTACCAGTGACCCAAATAGTGTTTTCCTGATAGTTTCGAGAAGCCTTTATATCATAGCCTTCGTCCAAGAAGAGAATAGGTGGTTGTCTGGGCAGGTGCTTACAGCCTATTTGGCTTAAGTACACATTCAGAGTTCAGACGAAGGTGACAGCGAATCAGATTTCAGGCGTTTTTCCGAGGCACAACTGTAGCCACACACTTCTCGGAGTTTTGTCGCGGAAGCACTGTTGTGTGCAAGGCAACAAAATCGAACCACATGTTCAAACTCGCGGTTTTGCCATAATCTCAAATGTCAGAAAATAAAAACAAAATCCAGATAAAATTTCTGTGCAAATCCATTCTGTGCAAAAAGTGTCCAAGTTTTACGTCTTTGTGTTTGATAAGTAGTTAATTTTTATTACTAAAACATTGTTTCGTTGCTAAATTTGAATTTCCCGCCAGAGTCGAGCCACAAAATTGACAACCACCTCGGCAGTTGTTCGTCGAATTTGAGCCACACAAATCCTGCTAGTCGCGGAAACACTCTTTTCGAGCCACAATCGACCCACGAACTGTTTGTGGGAGCACGGAAAAACGCATTTGGTGGCGCTAAATGGGTCTGTTAGCTGAGATTCGTTCCACCGATATTTTGGTACTTCGTTTAAAGGGTCACCTTCAGTTTGCAGCTGGAAACTGCATTAAAAATTAAATATAGGTCCGCGTATGTGAGGGTAAACCGTGACGGTGACCGTACAACTATAAGGAAATATCTTAATTCAACAAGCTCTATCCTTCACTGTTGTGTGCTACAGTCCGACTAGATCGATCGGAAAACACTAGAGGCGTTTTTCCGTGCTCCCACAAACAGATTGTGGGTCGATTGTGGCTCGAAAATAGTGTTTTCGCGGCCTTTCGTGCGGCCCACAAGTGTGTTTGCGCGACCAACAAGATTTTTGTGGCTCGAACTCGACAAACAACTGCCGAGGTGATAGTCGATTTTGTCGCTCGATTCTGGCGGGAAATTCAAATTTTGTAGAAAATAACGTCAAAACAATAAAATAAAAAACTTTCTCAAGTATGTAGACATAAAACTAAGGATCCTTTTTGCACAGAATGGTACGGACCAAAGCCTGAAGATCTATTTACTGAGATTTTATCTGAATTTAATTTTGCTTTTCAGACAATTAAAATTACTGCCAAAAAAATAGACAAAACGGCGTTTCCGCGAGTCTCAACGTGTGGCTCGACTGTGTGGCACACAATCGTGTTTCCGCGACAAACACTCGGAAGTGTGTGGCACACAATTGTGTCGCAGAAAACGCCTTAGGAGTCTGGAGAAAACACTACGTAGTCTCGTACGTAGCTCCTACCCTCCGCTGGTTTGCATCGGACAGGGTATCAGGAATCTATTTGACACCGCATGGTCGTATTAAAGAGATACGAGATGTCTGTGGTGACATTGATCTCTTTTCTTATTCTTTATTTATTTTGGCCTTAGTTGGCCATTAGATTAAAAAATCAAAATTAGGGTACGTGCACAAACAGTTCCATTATCGCAGTCGGGCGCAAATTCACTTTTTGCTCAAATTCACATCGCGTGCAAGTTTTCCCATAAGGGATATTCTCACTGTTTCCCGGCGACTACTGTACCGCAGTCCCTGCGTTTTTGTTTGTCCCACTTCCCGTATTCTCGCGAGTGCTCATGGACAGGAAATACTCCGATTATCATCATCATCAAAAAGGGACTCCCTTTCAGGTTTAGTGGGCAGTCGATTAGTCGGTAGTCGGTGATTCCCCTCGAATCCCTAAGGAGTTCCCGGGGAACAGTGAGAGTACGCCTATAGTGATGCGAATTCAGCATGCCTACACTGTAAAAGTTTTGTTTGCAGTATTTGCTACTGGGATTAATATTGTCTCTGCTGAGATAAGATTATTTCTAATTCGGATTAATCTTCTCCCAGTAGAGATAAGATTAATCCGAGTAGCAAATACTGCAGTTAACTTTAATCCTTACTCGGAGAAACTTTATACAATGTATCTTTGCATGTGAGATCATATCGGACTGTGTGTGAACGTAACTATAGGACTACCGAGTCGGCTGCATATCAGTTGACAAGTTTTCAACCGACAAGTGTATCACTTACACAAAATTTTCGGCAAATTCCCCTTGGTCATTCGTCATTCGGCAAGTTCCCAACGTGCATGTTAAGCGAAAGACAAGTTTTCGATTGACTTGCTACAAACATATAGGTCAAGTAAGAAATTATTTACAAGTAACTAGGAGATAGGCTACAATAGTTAAAATCCTGAGAATCATTAAAGTCGTTGGCAACCGTTGCAGAGTCGGAAATTTGGTTATGTTCCTTCGTCATCCTTAAGTTTATTTTCCATATTCCTTACCTCCTGCAGAACATGACGTCGTACTCCATCTTAGAACGCAATGCCACCAGAAGCTGTTGCCAAGAAAGGGAACAACATGGATGGTCAATTACCGGCTCTCACATGACAGTACTAGGCGTCACTCGATATGCTCGAATAGCAGGTCTTCCTTGGTTAGTTCAAATCAGTATCAATCCAGCTCTGACATTATGGACAGTTAATACCATAGAGCCACTACCACCTGCTTCCGAATTTAATCACATTGATATTTGTCTAATTATTTAAAGCCGCCTTGTCTTTGTAGGATTGCCTAAAAAGCGTGTACCGTTTGGGATCCAGCCCTTTGTCGGGCTGTTCGACTGGGAAATTGCCAAAATGGACTTGCCGAATGAAAACTTGTCGACTGACGTGCTCCCACCGAGTCGTGGCCGTGGCAATTGAGAAACTAACAAATAAGCCTTACTAACCCTTTTTATAGGTGATAAACATTGGTTCTTTGGTTGGTAGCATAACAGGCGTCAGTAGTGGTCACTTGATGACTTACCGAACGTCAAAGACTGCCCTAGCAATGGCTACAAAAAATCAAGCTATGGAGATCCCTGACATAGCTTTCTTGTGCCTACACCCAGGATGGGTCCAAACGGATATGGGATCTGTCGGTGGTCAGAAAGCGCCCCTAACACTGCAAGATAGCGTGACCATCGTTTTTAAGACAGTGGATAAGTTTAGTTTGAAGCAGTCGGGTCGGTTTGTGGATAGAAGTGGGTTGGTTATCCCGTTTTGAGAAGTATATGGAGTAAACATACGCTTACGTTGTTGTGGATTGTTAAAGCACGTATCTACGCCTGATAGGTTGCATATGAACTCACTCGAATCCCTCAAATAAACTAATAGAGCAAAGAGATATTAAAAAAAAATGCCTCAGTAAATAATACTTTTCACAGCGTAGACTCGTCATGAGTAGTCTAGTCATAGTAGCTTCACTTGAGACGCAGTGATACGGCAAATCTGAAACAGTGTGGTTAGTCGAAGCGTTATCGGTGTCAAATGAAGTCGGCACGGTTCTGTGCGGACTTGTTATGTTACGCGGAGTCTACAAAGTTGAAAATTATTCTACCTTGTCGAAAATATTAAAATCCCTCTTCTTTGTGTTATTCTATTATTTTGATTTAAGTGAATACACATGCAACCTGTCTGTTATTGATATGTGCTTTAGTGCAAAAATCTCGGTTTCCACCGGATTCGAAGATTCGCAGATGTATCTTTACAGTCGGATGGATAAGTCGGAACAATGCTGGAAATTTTTTAGCTCAGTTTCGCACATGGCTCGTTAGAAACCAGCTTACAGTAAATATATACAAACTTCCTTTCTTGATGTTTATCAATTTTAACATTCTTGTTTTAATACAGTCGGATGGAACCGAACTTGCTTCAGAATTTTCTGCCATAGAAGTACATAACTTGAGACGAAGTATCCTAGCAGCTGATCTGATAACTGGGTTTTAGCCTGATGGTACTAGGCTACTATCATTTGCTTGAATATTCTGGAAAGGAAAGTTGAAGGTGAAGTACAATTTGGGAAGAAAAGATAGCATAAGTTTAGCAGCTGATCCACACCTTGTAAGTGCCCTCGTATCACCACTATGATGGTGTGTTATTTAAAGTAATCCTGGCAACACGAACCATGGATCCATGGTTCTTTTGCTGATTAGATCCTTACAAGGAAATTTTCGGACGCTTTCGTTATTTTAATGGCTGACGAAAAACGCATTCTGGCGGTCTGGGAAGCTCAGCTTGCTTCTCTGCCGTGTGTTCTTGCGACAACGGCCGAAACTCGCTTTGCTTTCCGAAAATAAGAATTTAAAGTTCGAATTGTCAGTTTCTAGTGCATATTTTTCGACAGATTCGATACCCCCTAGAAAATTCACTTGCGACGCCCTTGTCTCTCCTTTTCCGTACGGAATTGACGAAGGTGCGAACAATCCTGGCATGAGTTTCAGTCCTAGATCATCGAGTTTACGTCTATATCAAGGTCGGGCTTCACTCCCAGACGCCCCAGAATCTGGGGTCCGGATTACGTGAAGACGGTCCCAAACAGAAATCAAACCAAATGTCTCTTCAACAGTCCACTTTTGGGCATTTTTCAGCACTTCTTTCATTTTCTTATATTTTACCACCTCGACACAATTTCTCCAAGTCAAATGAAAACTACTTTCAAATTCCCGCTTCTTTTCACCCAGAATCCGGGAATCTGGTAGATTTTTCTACCAGATTCCCAGACGCGTCCGGGGTGCTTTCAGACCTGTCTTCACTACCAATACCGATATCGAAGAAAACGGGAACCCAGAATCCGGGCGAAAAATCTGGGTAGTGAAGCCCGACCTTTACGGAAATCCCATTTGTTTCCACCGCTGGAGTATTTCGTCTCAGGGTATGTATTTATCTTCCAGGTTGTGAATATTGGCTCCCTTCTGGGCAGCATTGAGAAATGCACCGGGTTTCGCGCGTCCTATAGCTGCTCAAAAGCTGCGCTAAACATGGCAACTAAGACCCTGTCTTGCGAGATCACAGACCTCGCTTTTGCTGTCATTCACCCTGGCTGGGTTCAGACAGACATGGGATCCTCAGGGGGGAGGACGGCCCCTGTAACTATAGAAGAGAGCGCCAAAGGAATTTTTGAAGTGGTGGAGGGGCTGAAACAAGAGAAGTCTGGATTGTATAGTGACTGGAAAGGGGAAATTATTCCTTGGTAATTTTCGTGAAAAAATAAAATTGTTGGTGCCGAATGAGTGCCGTCTTTCGCCAATGAAAACTCACCGATGCAAACTGCTACTTTTAGCTTCTAATCGTTACCAACGGTGGGTCTAGCCCAGCATAGAGAGATTGCACCCTACCCGACGAAAACGGATATTTCTACACCGTCATCGACACGAGCAAAACAAAACAATTTAACGTAGTGTTGTGAGGTATACGACTTTCAACGTTGAAAATGAATTATGTGCCTGTAAATTGCTAGAAACGTTAATTTGACACTTTCTTGTTTTTATTAAGAGTGTTTCACTGGAAATGAGAACTTGAAGGCTTCAGAGTTTGGACTCAAAGACGGAGTCTCATATCCTATTGGTTGGCCATGATGCGTCATGCAAAAACAGCCAATAGGAAGCAAGATTCGACTGAAGATACACTGAAGCCTTCAAGTTCTCGTTTCTGATGAAACTTTTCTACAGAAATCTAATTTTAAAACCAAGAAAGAGTCAGAATAACTTTTCCAGTCATTTACAGGTTACACAATGTTAAGTTATTTGCCTTATGCTACTTTCCGTTTTCGTCGGGGAAGACTGAAATATCTCTACCCGACATATCTATGGGAAAGCAGTCTAGCCTACCGCAAACACCTGATTTGAGCAGGCTCGGTGGGGGGAGGGGTATACCTCGTGTAAATAAAACTTAGCACCCATGGTTTTCGTTTACAGCAAATCACCAAAACAAACAAGTTCGATTAAAATCAATCGGCCTCCTGGCAGAACGTCCAGTTTGCGGGTTTTCACATATTCATAAAGCCCCTTCCACGTCTACCACTTAGCATAAATGACTTGCGTACCCTGATTTTCTTTTACTAATACCAAGTATATGAACTGTAGTTCCAAAGGTTTTGAATTTGAGCTTCAGATTTTATCACTATTCGCTAGATGGCTCTGAGTTCGTCTAATTGTGCTTTTACTGTGCCAACCAATCAAGTACTTGCCGGCAGTCAACGCCAGGCATGCTTGGACTTGCCCACCAGTGTTGCCGGCCGTGAAGTTGCCACTGCCAGTGAATTAAAGCCAGTCGACGCTCCATGTTAGCGGTTCCAGTGTTCCTCAATAGGTAAATTGACGCTCTCTAAATAGAAAGAGAATTAAGTTTGACGGAAAGGATACAATTATTTCTATTCGTCTATAACTTGTGTAAGATTTGTGCCAGATTTGTGCATTGTGCCGAGATTTTCCAAGATTTTCACCATTCCTGCAATCCGATATTTTCGACGGTTTTGAAGACGATTCGCAATTGGCAGTACTGTTCAAGAGCTCGTCGATAATTTTGAAAATCAGTCAACACATTCGTTTTATTTTGCTTTCATTTCTCAGTTTGCCTCAGGAAGTTTTCTGGTTAGATCAAACAAACTGTAAGTTTCGTGGTTTCACTTTATTGGTCATTACAGATATATAAGATTGATGACTTTTGCTGTCAATTTGTGTCTTGCTCTATGGCCAACATGGTCATGTTACTGGCCAGCATGTTTGGGGGGGGGGACAAGGTATTTACCGACTGGCTGGTCATTTTTACCGACAGTTTTTGCGGATAAAAATGACTAGGCTATTATTAAGAAAAAATTACTGTTAACGAAAAATCGGCTGATTTTAAGAAAAACTAGTATTTTTAAGAAAAAACAACTGTTTTTAAGAAAAATTTATTGTTTTTAAGAAGAACAACTATTCTAAGAAAAAAATCTACTGTCTTAAGCCTACTAAAAATTGCAGCGCTTCTCGCTGGCTCGGCTCTGTTAACCGACTGGCAGACAACATTGCCATTGGGGGGGGGAGCATCCCCTCTCCCCCTGCCTCCCCCCTAGTAGCCTAGTAGTGATGACTCTGCTTGTCAGCTGTAACATTGCAGAGCAGAGGTTATGTATTACAGATCTCATAATCACATTAGTTAGAGGTTATCTTCAGCAGCAGAGGTATGCTTGTTTGGGAATGTACCTATACCTTGGTCTTGTTTTTTGCTTATAAATCCTGTGTAGTAGAGAGGTGTGCATGTTTGAATGGTCGACAAAGAAAATATTAAAACAGGTAACAGGTCCAGGTAACTTTTACTGCACACAATACTTTCCAAAGGCAAAAATGTTTCATTGAGATCCAGTTGGATTTATAACAATTAAATTGTTAGATTGAAAAATAAGGATAGGCAATCTCCGCTATGTCAATTCATTTTTAAGTATTTGCCATTGCTTTTTTTTCTGTTTCTTCTGTTATGTTTTCCAGCATTCATTTAAAGTTTATCCGAAAAGGACTGGGATAGGACAATCTAGTTACCCATCACTTATTCACTTAAATTGGCTTGAAGACCAGCTGAAAATGCGTTACTTGGTTGTTCTGCTATTAGGAATAATCGATTTTCAAATAGTGGAATTTCCGTGTGATTTGTGGTACCTCTAATTTGTTGTATGCCTTACAAGAAAGATTTATGACTTCTTTTTGTTCAGGCACTAAGCAATCTTCACCAATATCGCCACTGTCCACTGAAAGCCTTGTTTGTGTTTAGATAAAAATTTCCCGCGTCATAGTAGAATTTTCGCTTTGGGGACGGACACAGATATTCTGAACGCCATAACTAGAGCAGATAGTGGAAAACAAAAAATCCCTTAGCAGAATCCAAATAATTCAGTTTATTCAACTAAATGGCACAAAAATAAGTTGGCTTTTCAGTTAAACTTTAACAATCACCTACCGGGGCAAATGGAAAAAGACAAAAGGTTTGATGGGATCGTTGGGGAGAATATTTGGTAATCTTTCTAGCCTAGAACAGACAGTCGGGTCTAACATATGCTCATAATATTTACTTTATCATAGCACTTCTTGACTTCAGGGCTAGGTTTAAATCTTACAGAATTTCTGATGTTGCTGGAGTCCGGTTGGACAAAATACTTGTCCAGAGAGAAAGTAAAGTTCATGCATGTTTTCACAGCATGTATTCTTTGTTTTTACTCCTTCCAAATTTAGGTATTGAATTAGCATGTATATGGGTAATCATATATCCTGCATATATTGATGCTCCGATCCACATCTAAAACAAACTTTACTTCTATCAAATACTGTATGAAAGAATTGGGATTGGTTGATTCCTAATCTTCACTCAGATCATGTAACAGATACTGAGCACTTGGTGATGTTAGCATATCCAGGGTTAGGCATAGGGTATCCCAAAACCAGGGATTTTTGGTCGGCTGGTCCTAACTGTATCCTAGGTCATTGATTTATGGAGACAAGCTAAAAGCTTAACACCAAATGTAATAATAAATTAAGATTTTGCTTATTGAAAGATAGGACTGCACAGAAATTTCCTTTAAAATTTGTTAGGCCAGTTCTAAGATGATGTAATTGGAGGTTGAGGACCTCTCCTGTAGAGCTGCAGTGGAAGTATTCTTCTTTGAACAATTCTCTAAATTTTGGACCACCTTGGTTTTCCTTTTCACCCCTATGCCAAAACACTCAAATGGGGTGAAAAAAATAAAGACTTAAAGCCAACCTAGTGTTTCATTTTTTCTTTGATCTGAAGAATTAAGTCAAACTGTTTTGGTTTTATTCTTTTTGAATGTTAATATTCTGTGTTTGAAAAGTTTAGACAGCAAAGAAAGTAGGCTAATGCTAAACTGTTTCCACTTCTTGGACCCGTCAAAAGGAACCAAGCAGATTATAGCGAAATATTCAATATAATAATAGTTTTGGCTGTAATGTCAAGCTGTGGTTGTTACGGCTATCAAAAAAGGCTTTGATTTTTCAAATAAGGTGTGAGGAATATCAGATGAGGGGATATGCATTTTTGGGAGATTTTCAAGATTATACAGAAAGAACCATCTACATATCCTACACTACATTCAGTTATAGTTTGATGCATTAACATTTAAAAAAGAAAAAAATTCAAGGCTATTCAAAGGCGTTCCACTAGGCAGATCAGTATTAGAAATTAGTCATTGGGAATGTAATCTGGCTAAGGGGATTAATTAAAGTTGAAGTGCAGCCTTTAGTCTATCAGAACCTTTGCATTCTAGGGTTGAGTCTGTTCTTATTTTGAAAGTTTTACATCCCACCTGTAAGTTGCAGTGCATTTTTTTATTCAGTATTTTTCCCTGCACTGTGCACACATCTCTTTCTAGCTTTTACCCTGCATACTTATTTTTTTTCTTTTTTTTTTAGCTGAAGACAAAAGGCTTAATGAACCAAGTGAAATAAGCAATGAGTGCAAATATGAATTGTGCACAGGATCGAAAGGTAAGCGGATCTCTTTGGTGTTATCATAACCCTTTTGGAAGTAATTTAGGATCCACAGATTAATAATCGAATGTGAGATTTTCCTTATATCCTGTCCTTCCTAAAGATATTTGCAGGGTTTGTCCCGTTCTAGAAGTTTAAGAATACTTTTCCTCAGATTAGTTCAGCCATTTGTATGTTATCACAATTCGAGAATAACTTAGGACATATAGCCTAGCTTGGTAAAATTTGTTATATCGTATATCGTCTTAAAATATGTTTATTGTTTACCCCGTCCCAAAAGTTTAAAATACTTTTCTTCAAATTAGCTCAACCTTTTTCATTTATAAGATGACAGTGATTTAGGGTACATAAATCGATGAAATTTAGAATCGTCCGTTGTATTCTAAGCCCATTTCGAAAGTTTACAACCACTTTCTTCGGAATCCCAGCCTTCTTATGTTATTGGAATTAAACGAGAATAACAGTGATTCCAAGCTCCTTCCGTGGCCTGAATGACCATTATTAAAGTAACGAAGTTGATTTTGTTTTATTTATTTATTTTTTGACAATTACCCTGTCAATAAAATTTGTTTATTCCGCGTTTTTGGCTAGTTCTTAGCGACGTTGCCATTTTCTGTTGATTGATAGGAGTCAGAAAGTTATTCGTATGTTTTCTTGTACTTTCAGGTTTTGTTGGTAAGAAAATCTGTGTAACGCACTTGTTGGTTTCAAGCTAGCCTTTTTAAGATCTACATGTTCTTTTGGCTTCTTAATTACCAGTCATAACAGCAAGAGTTCTTGATAACACCAAAATTAAAAAGAAAGAATAAAAAGGAGAAGAGGAGAAAAAAGAAAAGACACCAGTAACTCGTAAATCACAACCACCAGACCATGAAAACTGTACATAAAATACTTATCAGACTAATATTTAATTTTTTTTTTATCGGTGGTGCCAGTCCAGATTATTTTACTATTTTTAGTATTTTACACCGCATCCAGACGTTGTTGATTCGATCACCGTCTATATTATAAGAAAGTAGCCTAAAATAAATATTCTTCAAAATATATTTGACTGAACATGCTAATACTAAAGAAAGTCTGCTCTAAATGAGACGATTGAACCCTGAGACCCTGAATACCTGGCAAGTGGCAACATTGCTTTGGGGTAGTAAACCTGTGACGGGTTTATTCTTGCCTGATTGTCGTGTATTGTAAATTAGGGTACTTGAGTTTTCTTGCGTCACCCAAAATTACCTTCAAGTTGATTGGTCAGTTCCCTTTTTAACCATTGGTCAGCTGGGAGGATGATTCATCGCTAGTGACGTCCGTAGGACATAGAATTTAATTTAGATAACAGTTGATTAACAGTTGACCTTGGGAAGTTAATATTGCATCATCATTTCGTCGATTCTGATATTCGACGATTTTCTTTCTTAAATGGTAGTTACATTTTTGTTTTTACCAGTTTGTTAAGTTGAAGGGTGGGTTGTAAAGCCAGGAGTGATGAAATTAGACTGAGATAATACTTAAAATAGTCAAACAACATCATTGCAGAAGATTTTGAATTTTGAGTAATGCTTAACCTAGGTCTCCTGAAACTGTTTCGTATGATGTAAAGTTGGCTGTATAGAAATCTTTGTTTTGTTGCTCATGAGGACCGTAGGGCCATGTCAATAGCCTGGTGTGTAAATATATACGAGACAGGTAACGACAGTGATTACATTGACCCCCTAAATTTTTGGAAAGGATGTCACTTGTTCATTTTTTTTTTCATTCTGTCTTGAAAAGCTAGTATAGGCCTAAATAAAAGAAATGCATAAATTCAACCTACATTAATATACAACAGCCTAACAGTATTTAACATTCAACTCACCTCATAAGTAATATGACAAAAAAAATGATACAGTATATTAAAGAGCACGAGTTTATATGTTTCGTAGAACATGTCTGGAGTGCTCAGCTTACACAGATTTTCTTCGTCGCACGAACTCGAACTCGTAGTGGGCGGACCGGAAGGGGCCGTAGAGAGCCCTGTGACAGACTCGGGCTTTAGGAGCTCTGGAGGGCTTACTAACCCCTGAAGATGGCCCTCCCTTCACTACGGAAACAAGCCATGTATACAGATAGGTATTGTGTTTGTGTCACGTTTTCGTACTTTACGTAGATTTGAGCCGTAGCATGTTCACCGTTTTTAACCTAACCTGCGTTCCTTAGTGGTTAGAGCCCCTCGGAAAGGGAATGCATATAGTATCTCGGTTTCCGGTTGAGTAGGACGTCAAAGATTCCAGATAGGTTCCTCACCCGCCCTCTCCCAGCCCTTTTGCCCCCTGCCCTCCCCCTCCTTAATTCTTGATGCTGTTTTTGTATTGTTTGCATGTTTTATGTTTTTTTTCTTCACTCTGAATACACTAGAGAAGTGCACATAATAAATTAAAGAGAAGTAAGTATTCGTTCAGCCCAAGCTGATTTTAAATCATATTGGGTCTCCGTTTAGGTCCCCCTCCGTTTTTGGTCCAGCGGAATTTCGGTCCTTCTTTGCAAACTTCCTATTCAGGCTGGCTGGTTCGTCTTTCTGGCTTCAGACTGAAGAGGAGCCTTGCCAAGAAGGGTCGAACTATCGCTGGAAGAAATCTCAGCTGACTTTTCCGTTTAGCACCATCAGATATTGAAATAGATCATAAAATAAACCAAGTTGCAGTCAGTTTCGTGGGGCTACCCGCTTCGCGGAACCTGTTGTACACCTTTTCCCGGCACCGGCCGAAACCAACTTGCCGGCACCGTTAGGCGATTCGTCTTTCAAACGCTTCTAAACATGCTGAGTTAACGTTCTAACGCGTGGCAACCGATGCCGGCTTGTGTCAGCCGGCACCGGTCGGGCACCGGGCACTTGCTGTATACTAAAATCGAGAATGGACAACCCCTCGGTCAGTGTACATGGCAGCGTAGCTACTCAGGAGAATACAACTTTGGCAAGGGAAAATTATTACCTATTTTTTTTAAAGCCCTCCATAGTGTCGCCATCGTATAAATTTAGTTTCAAGTTCTGTTTTATTAAACTGACGATTTTACAGTATTTAAAGTGAGCAACTTCTAAAGACAGTCGAAAATCACGAACGAAGTGTTAAGGTCAAAGAACCGAGCAAACAGCGTCAAGGAGCGTTAAAGGGTTAAAGGGTTGTCACTTGTCTTTCCTCAGTTGCGGTTTACGGATTTTTGTTTGCATCATCTTATGGATTTTCGGCTGCATCATCTTGTTGGATGCTTTTATCAGTCTTACTGTCTGTGGTACGATTCGTCTGACTCCTCCCCATTTTACGTCTTATCCACCGTTTGATCCGCGACACAGACCAGGTGACTCATTTGCTGTGGCAAAGGTTGTTCTTACCTGGGACAGAGCCTTTTAATTACCTCCTGGTAACCAGGAAAAAAGCTTTTATCGAGGGGTTGCCCACTCTCGATTCTAGTGTAGGCTACAGCAAGTGCCGCGCTGCCCGGCCGGCGACGGCACCGCCACGTATTAGAACATTAAAATAAGCATGTTTAGAAGCGTTCGCAAGATGAATCGCCTAACTTATAGACGGCACTGGTGCCGGCACCGCTGATTGTGGCCGGTGCCGGGAAAGGGTGTACAGTAGGTGCCGGGGAGTGGGTAACCCCTCGGCTTTAACACGTGGTGGAAATATACCCTAGTAGCATTCCCCGCAGGAGGGTCCCCCCAACACCCTCAAATAGTTAACCTCTTGCCAAATCTCCCCCTTGTAGGATAGCTCCCTTCCCTCCCGAGACACAAGTCGACTGAAAAGTTTTGCTTCATATAGATAAATATCCGTTTTACCAAGGTTTTACTTTATGTGGTTTATGTGGGTGTCATGAGGCGCGCGAGGGGTTACCAACTCCCCGGCACCTGCTGTACACCCTTTCCCGGCACCAACCGGAATAGGGGTTACCGCACTGTCAGAAGTTTCATAACAGATAGCGCATAACACTTTCAAGAATAACACCTTTTACTTAGAAATAAAGTGTTTTGACCAATTAAGTTTACACTATTTCGTGCCTAGATCTCCAACAACACCTTCAATTGGTAGAATTACTAACGGGAACGAAATAAACATAACAGATAACATCCCAAAGTGTTATCTGTTGAAACCGGGCATCCTTCTGTTGTCGTTATGTAAATTCTGACAGTGTAGTATTTTTACCAATTGAAGGTGTCGTTGGAGATCTTAGGCACGAAATAGTGTAAACTTAATTGGTCATAACACTTTATTTCTAAGTGAAAAGGTGTTATTCTTGAAAGTGTTATGCGCAATCTGTTATGAAACTTCTGACAGTGCGGCACTGGTGCCGACAATAAATTGGGCGATTCATCTTTCAGACGCCTCCAAAAATGCTTATTTTGATGTTTTAACACGTGACAACCGGTGCCGACAGGTTTCAGCCGGTGCCGGCAGCGACCGGGAATCGCGGCACCGGCACTTCCTGTACACTAAAATCGAGAGTGGGCAACCCCTCGGAGGCGCGATCGTAGCACTGATAGTTTTTATGGCACTTGCCTTCCGGCCAAGTGCCATATACCGATCACTTTTCCGTCGGTCGGTCTGTCGGTCGGTCAGTCCGGTGATCGCGAGTTAGGGTACTTCCAGATGTGCTAGGACGATGAAACTTGGCAGGCGTATTAGGGGCCCAACCAAACTAACTTGGAAATCGTCACTTGCCCGATCCGACCATCGTGGGGGGAGGGAGGGGAGCCGGAATCCGGAATTTAGCGACAAGCATAACTTTCGAATGGGTAATCGGATCTTAATGAAACTTGATATGTGAAGACATCATGTCTCACATGTCCCAACTCAAGTCCGGACCGAATCCGATGAATGTGGGGGGGATCGGAGGGGGGAACCGGAAATCATGTTAAACGCTTAGAGTGGAGCGATCGGGATGAAACTTGGTGGGAGGAACAAGCACAACCCCTAGGTCCATCACTGACAGAACTGGACCGGATTCGTGCACTGGGGGGGGGGGGGGTTGGAGGGAAGTTCCGGAATTCCGGTCATACGGAGTTAAGATACTTCCTGGTGGGCTAGGACGATGAAACTTGGCAGGAAAATCAGGGACACGACCAGATTAACCTGGAAACAGTCAGCTTCCCGATCCGACCATCGTTGGGGGGAGTGGAGGGAGGGGGAATCCGGACTCTTGAGGTATGTATAACTTCCAAACGGGTGATCGGATCATAGTGAAACTTAATATGTAGAAAGACCACATGTCTCGGATGTCCCATTTCAAGTCGGAACCGGATCTGATGAAGCTGGGGGGGGGTCGGAGGGGGGTCCGGAAACCTTGTGATATGCTTGGAGTGGAGCGATCGGAATGAAACTTGGTGGGAAGAACAAGCACAAGCCCTATGTAGATCAGTGACAAAACCGGACCGGATTCGGGTATTGTGGGGGAGTTAGGGGGGGTCCGGAATTCCGGTGATCGCAAGTTAAGGTACTTCCAGACATGCTAGGACGATCAAACTTAGCTTGAAAATTAGAGACTTGACATGATTGGCTAAGAAATAGTTGGTTCCCAGATCCGACCATCCCTTAAAGTACTAATGCTAACCGCAAAGTACAAAAAATACTTTTAAGCAATATATACATTTTCGTTATCCCTATGAGCCCATGATCATTTTTGCCTCAAGGGTTTTGCTTACAACTGAATTCCTTAAAGTACAAACAGTAATTTTGAGTAAAATATACATTTCGTGCTGCCCTCAAAGTGCGCACAGCCAAATGCATTGCCAAACGATACAGTCTCGTGATTTCCAAGGTCCCATGATCATTCTTATCTCAAGGGTTTTGCTTACAAATGATCAAAAGAAACCCACGAATTGACGAATTCCTACTTTCATCCTCTGACCCATCCTTGCAAGTGCCATATGAGCTTCCAGCTCTTGTTTGTCTTTACCCACTAGTGTCTGGTGTTTCCTGAGTGTTTTTTGGTTTAACCGTCTACCAATGACTCCTCAATATAATCTGCATTCCGACCAGTTTCTGGTTAGTGCGCACTGGTAAGGAAAAACAGACACTGGGGAGTCCGAAAAGGACAGTGAATCACAGTGACCAGTGAATCCAAAACGCCCAATTGGAAAAGCCAGAGAGCAACCTGTGGGTACTTCGGTGACAAAGAATTTGCTTTGTAGGCTACATATAATGAACATATACAAACCGCTCTTTTCACCTGTCTCCGATGACTCTTTTTGGTGTGTAGAAGGTCCGTGAGCTACTGTTTGCAAAATATTGTTCTTGTTGGATGAAAATCCACCCAATCCCCGAATAATTTCCCCTATACCAAATCCCCCCCCCCCCCCTGTAAGATTGCTCTCTCCACCCGAAGACCCACGTGAACTGGTACGTTTTCCTCTACGTTTTACGCAGTTTTGTCTATTTTTTCCAGCCAGTTCTCTAAACGAGTTCATACCTGCCTAGCCGGCCCTAGTAACAGGTCCGAATTTCTTGTGATATTGCGAATGTTGCGTCAGAAAACTGGAATTAAAGAATTAATTCATTTTGCTGCTAGTCTTGGAAAAGGGGTGTATCTTGACGCATGTTAAACTAGTTAACCAACTGTGACGAAGTGAAAAGTGTGACGAATCCGGCGAAAAGGTTATATTTGTTTGACTCGATGAAAATGTTGGATTATGCGAGAAGGATAAAAGCCTAGCGAACGAATTTCTTTGCGATTAAATTCCAACCAGTCATAATTCCGGCAGATGCGTCAAAACTCAATTTCTCGGCGAGATTCAGTTCCGTATCTATTATTTGTTTCTCGAACATTCTGGCCCGTTTTTTCGGCCGGTATTTTTTTTTTGTAACAAGTAGTCAATGCCAGAAAAGAATTCAGTTGGAAAATTGCCGAATAAGGGATTGAATATATAGAGGGATTACGGAATCTTAGTGAATTGCTAAATGACCTAATAACTGGAAACCTTGTCCGTTTCCCCCAGCTCATCCAGCCGTCTTTTTTGGGGTTATTTTAGACGACCCGTAACATTTCGAAATATGCAATCTTGGCAAGGGAAAATTATTTTCTATTTTTAAAGCTTTTCTAAAGTGTTTCCATTTTAGTTGCAAGTTCCATACGGAAAAGCTGAGATATTTTCATCTTAGGGAGGAAGGTGCTTGAAAACCGGCCAAAAAAGCCGAGAAAAAAGCATGATCGTTTGCATGCATCATTCTCTCACCGACAGTTTTGTTGCATAGAATGTCTCGTGCCTGCTGCTAGCTTTTTTCCCCATTAGATGGTGTGGGGACCAGGATTTTAACAGACGGATCTTCTGCACTTCCATCATAAAGTTGAAAAAATCCCAACTTTTCCGCATGGAAATGATGATAGTACCGACAATTCTGTCAGGAGTTCCACGAACCTGATAGTCTGATCGAAGCATGATGGATAATTTTCCAGCTAGTTCTGTAAACGAACAGGTCGCTGGGCGAGTTGTTACCTGCCTAGCCGGCCTTAGTAACAGGTCCGAAATCCTTATAATGTCGCCAATATTGCGTCAGAAAACTCGTAAGAATTAATTCATTTTCGGTAGCAGTGCGGTGTATTTTGTTGGATGGTAACTAGCTAAACAAGTGTAGCGAATTGGCAAAGTTAAGTGAGTAGTGTGATTAATCCTGGCAAAAGGTAATTTTGTTTGATCTACTTGGGATTAGTTGAGAGAGATAAAGCTCGGTGACGATAGTACCGACACAGAATCCTGCAAATCTGTCAAACATTTGATTGACGAGACTTAGTTCCATATCTATAAATCGTTTCTCGAACATTCCGGATCATTCTTTTCCGGCTGAAACTTGTATTTTGAAAACATGAATGCCAAAGATTGGCTCAGTTGGATAGTTGCCGAATAAAGGATTGGTATTGAGGAAAGGTAAAGGGGTGTTTATTTTGACGAAATCCTTGGGATCGGATGGACACGAAAGTGACCCATTCATATTAGAGAATTGATATGCAACATAATAACCAGAAACCTTCCATTTTAACCCAGCTCCTTCCCTTCTCCTATCCTTAATGACTTCGTTTTAGGTGACGACTTTGTGACGAGTTCCCGTTTTGTAAAAACTTCCTTATTTCTCGGACTGTATTTGTAAGATAAATAAAAGATAGTTTAGCAAAATATGAGACAGTACCCCCCGCATAGCCTACGTCATCTTTCCATGTATGTATATTGTTTGTAACCTGTTGAAATAGAATATTATAATAGCCGCGCTCCTCGAGACCTTTCCATTCTCTATGATAACCTGCAAGCGCTTGACCCCCCCCCCCTCCCACCAGCTCCACCCCTCACCCTATTCTTCTTTGGTTTATTTCAAACAACTGTTTTTTTTAAAGCCTCATTATTTCTCGATTTTTCAGATTGAATAAGAAGCTAGTTTAGCAAAACATGACATCTTACTACTGGCGATTTTGTCAACTCTCAAAATGTGTTTAAATCACTACACTAGCTTGGCTGGAGAGGCTCGACGTTAGGGAGAAAATTAAAAGCTAGTTTAGCAATCACTCCATGACATCTTTCCATTCTTTATTCCCACCTGTAGGTGTTCGAAAAGGGTTTTGTCAGTTACAGGTCCCCATTGTTGGTGCAAAGCTCGACGAAGGAGGCTCGAGTCCGTTCCTCGAGTCTGCAGTGAACATCCAATTTTGCACCGTGATACCAAGAATTGACAAACCCTGGGGCTCTTCTTCCACCTTCAGTTGGTGGGGGGGGGGGGCTGTTAAATTGAATAGCCTCCACCCTTCCGAAGATGCGGTTAAATTTTCCGAATTCCTTCAGATGTATAGGGACCGAAGCCTTTTACGATGCATTATATCATTATTATTAGTTGTAGGGATTTTGGCGATTTGTTCTTACTGCAACTCCGTTGTTGGTTTATCATTATTTAACCGTATTTGTTTGATTTTACAGATGAACGTCGTTATATTGACTGTCGCACTGACTTTGTTTGCGACTGATACCATCAGAAGTGTATCGGGATCTATATTTGATGTGGAAGACTATGAACTACAGTCGGTAAGAAGTCATTTTTCATTGTTCATTTTTTTTTTTTTAGTTACCATCTTGTTCAGTATTTTTTTATTATTATTTATTTTTAATTGTACTAAATGATATTTAAGACTAGCAGAGATGCTCACTGCTCGCACCATCTCGACAACCGACTGATTGTTGGGTTGGGTGTTCCTGCGGCTCAGAATGACCAAAGATATTGTGTCATAGAGCTCTTTCCACTCCTTGTTCCTCGTCGACGTCAATAGTTCAATGCTGAAATATAAACAAAAGACGATTTAATCCGTTATACCTTTAAAATGTATAAAATTAGCTTTGGATGGCTATGTTTAAATAAAAGCACTCGCACTCAGTTCGTAAATAAAATACATCAGTAAACACAAACTGTAGTCAAAATTATAGCTAAGACCGATTAATGTTTTTGGATAAAAATAGCTTTGGATTTATCAGTGTTTAAAGCACACCTCGCACTATTTACTGTTTGTGTTCCAATATTCAAAACTATCTGAATACTGTACTACACTTTAAAAAGTTTCTCCGTACAAAGATTAAAGTAAACTGCAGTATTTGCTACTCGGATTCGTCTTATCTCTATTTGGTATTAATCTTATCTCCGTAGAGATAGGAATAATCCGAGTAGCAAATACTGCAGTTAAGTCTGATCTTTATACGTAGAAACTTTTTAACAGTTTAGTGTTTGCTTTAAAAAAATTTATCCACGGCCTTGCCTGTTTAAGCCTTTTCCCAGGCCCATCGACTTCTAGGAAGATCTCGGCAAAATTCAGAAAACCGGTTTACGTATCAATAGCATGATTCGCGAACACTGGTCCGGAGCAGAATGCGCATGGAAGCTTGTGAATCGCGGCAAGCAAAGCTTAGTGAGGTGTCGTTAGCGGGTTCAGGATGTAACATACACAATTTGGATCTCCCGGTTTGAGAACTAATGAATGATGTTACGGAAGTAGGCTGCATTGGCATTAGGCTATAGGTACAACAGGTCCTTTAAATAAGCACTCTGGATAATAGTAGTAGTTGGAGCAAATTTCAAGTGCCATCAAATGTAACTAATACAATTTTCTAAAAAGGATGGAATAGGAAGTTTAGTGGGTAATAAACGGATTATTATTTTTAGTGTGAACGTGACCACGAGTGTGCGTCACACGAGTTCTGTTCTGTAACGCTGAAATGCGTGAATTGCTATGAATGCAAAGATTACAACCGTCTACTTGATCCAAACACCATCCGGAAATGTGCCAAGTCCGCAAACGACTGTGGTGACTGCCTGCCAGGGTAAGTTGCATCTTTTTATTCCTTCAGCACCAACCCACTGTCAATATTCCAAGCAACGGTCCGAAGATGACCGTTGCCAAGAAGAGCCGAATATCGCTAAAACAAAAGTCAGCGGAGATTTTGTTTTAGTGATATTGCGGCTGTTCTTGGCAGCGGTCATCTTTTGGTCGTGGCTGGAAATATGAAGTATGTTTTGATTTATTTTATATATGTATTCCAGTGAAATTACATTTGACGTAAAGATTAAATTTGGGGACACGATGCACGGATCAAACGAACTAAAATTAAACACAAAAAGACAAGTACAACTCCCAAGCTTATGACCTATCTTGGGTGGGTTTAAATGGATCATTAATGGTCCAGTATTGACCAGGACCGATCCACTATGAACCATATGGAAATGATTTGTGGTCAAACTAGGTGAAATTCATTCGCTAGATGGGGTTCACGTAAATATTGTAATACTGTATAAAGAAAAGCCGGAGGATTGGACTCCCGGTCCTTTACTGTATTCGGTAGCGTGGCGTGGGGGGGGGAGGCTCGTGGGGTCTATCTCCTAGGGTATTGTAGAGTCAACCAAACTAGAGTGCGAGTATAGATTTAATCATAGTTTCAGCTTACTCAGTACATGTAGTTCATACTCAGTACATGTAGTTCATACACTGGTAGATACTCTATAGTACTTTTCACTGACTGACGTACAACGTACTTAAGACTGGCTTAAGATCGACTGACTTCCTCAATACATATATATTGGGCCTTATATACCTGCTTTTACTTAAATTGTTTCCACTCTAAGACAGTGTAAAAGCAGCTCTTAAAATAGGAAATACCGTGAATATTCCTGCGTAAGGGAATTTCGTGGTGTAGGAAAAAGAGGCTTTGTGACAAAGAAGAACTTTGCGAGAGTCCCTGGAATCAATAGATGATTCAAGGGACTTTCGCGGGCTAGGGTATCATTTCGGGGGGAAATTGGGGTGCTCTTGGTGAGCACGTAGGTTCCTCTCACTACAAGATGATATCAAATTTTTGATAAGTTTCAAGTAAAATCCGAAGATTATAGAGGATTTGGTGTTTCAGGATCTCTGGTTTTAGAGGATCGGCAAAACGAAAACAAAAAAAATAAGATTTCCACACACAATTTAGTTTAGACTGCCCCACCAAAGGCCAAATAAGGAGCAAGTTGACGCCAGATGGCTCCTCTGGCATTTGGAAAATTGAAGTTATGAATGTATATCTAATAGAGACCACCGTCCATTATAGACCGGTTTCCCCTAAGTGTTTTAGACTTTTGGTGCTACTTCTTAGTGTTATTTTGCTGGGGACTGACGTGAGAATGTCATAATTGACCAGAAGTTGTTGTTGAGAGAAACTTCTGACATGTTTTGTACTCTCCTTCTGACTGAGTACAAACTCGCGACACATCTCCGACTTCATCACGGACAAAATTAGACCATAGTCATAGCTGTGTTATTTAGCGCCGGAATAATCACTAGTAGTGTCTGGTAGTCACTAGCTATTGTTCTAAACCGGCTCCTCGACTCGCTGGTTTCTGGTACGTCATCAGTGCGGACTTGATGAAACCTGGTGCTAGTTAGAAGTCACCGGGAGATGGTGAGGCCAAATATTCCATTTGGAAACACTAGACAACAGTGAGCAGAAAACTGAATCTATTTAAGGCGTTTTCCCGTGACACAATTTTGGGCCACACATTTCTGAGTCTTTTTCGCGGAAGAGAGAGAGAGAGAGGTTTATTTACACAACAATCGTAGCTCAGTGGCTAATTTTATGTTGCATACAAAACATGTTATTTTACACTATTGTACAAAGACGTAAAAAAAGGCACGAAAGAGTTCTGGTATCGAATTGTCCGAGTACGCACAGGCACAAGTTTTAGTTTCTGTCTCGTGCGGCTGGGAAACACAGTCGAGCCACAAGTTGAAACTCGCGGAAACGCCGTTTTGTCTATTTTTTCGGCGGTAAATTCAAATGCCTGAAGATATAAATAAAAGTCATGCAAAATCTCAGTAAATATAACCCCGGGCTTTCGTCCTTACCATTCCGTGCAAAAAGGATCTTCAGTTGTATGTCCACGTAGTTGAGAAAGTTTTTAATTTTATCGTTTTGACGTTGTTTTGCTGCTAAATTTGAAACTGAGGCAAAACTGAGGCACAAAATTGACAATCACCTCGGGAGTTGTTTGTCGAATTTGAGCCACAAAGCAAGCCACGAAAATCTTGTTGGTCGCGGAAACACACTTTTGTGCCGTACAAAGGGCCGCGGAAACACTCTTTTCGAGCCACAATTGACCCACAAACTGTTTGTGGGCGCACGGAGCCTTTAGAGTGTGACGCTTGCCCTTAGTGTCGAAATTCCTCGCCATCCCCTAACTATCCAGTTCGAACAAGATTGGCGAATCTTTACTGTCCGTCGAGACGGATTTCCCGAGCTAGCTCAAAATCTAAAAGCACGTCGTCCACCAAATGCGAAGACAAGCTTCTCCTGGCCAGCCCATCTATTGGTCCTGTCAGCGCTATTTCAAATTTTCTACACATGCCTTTAAGTTTGTGATTTTTCATACCACTTTTCTGCACTAACAGTTCCAGTAGGCTACTGCCAGAACATGGACGTGTAATAATAGATCGTTTCTACAAGTAAAACACTTGGTTAATAGTGCAACACTTGTATTTTTATAACCTGCTTTCTGCGTGATCTCCGACCCAGTTCAGACTTCGCTTTCGTTTTTATGGCACTTGCAGCCTCTGGCTCAAGTGCCATATACCGGTCGCAATTCCGTCCGTCGGTCGGTCGGTCGGTCTGTCCGAATTTTCTTGTCCCACATGTTCGAGTTAGGGTACTTCTAGATGTGTTAGGACGATGAAACCTGGCAGGAAAATCAGGGACCCGACCAAACTAACCTGGAAATAATCAGTTTCCCGATCCGACCATCTGGGGGGGAGTGGTGGGCCGGGGAATTCTGAGAATTAAGTAGTTTTTGTCACACTTTTTCGAGTTGGGGTACTTCCAGATGTGCTAGGACGATGAAACTTGGCAGGAGCATCAGGGACCCGACCGGACTAACCTGGAAATAATCAGTTTCCCAATCCGACCACCTGGGGGGGAGTGGAGGGCTGGGGAATCCGGAAAACTGGAGTAGTGTGTAACTTTCGAACGGATGATCGGATTGGAATGAAACTTAATAACTGAATAAATGGCATGCCTCTGATGTCCCATCTGAAGTCCGGACCGGATTCGACAGCTATGGGGGAGTTGGGGGGGGGAGACCGGAAATCTCGAGAAACGGTTAGAATGGAGGGATCAGAGTGAAACTTGCTGGGAAGAACAAGCATCTGCTCCAGATAAATCGTTTGTACATTTGGACTGGATCCGGACACTAGGGGGGGGGGGGGCTGGAGGGGAGTTTCCCGGAATTCCGGTAATGGCGGTTTTGGAGATTTTCACGACGAAACTTGGGAGGCGAATCAGGGACCCGATCAAACTGACTTATAAATAAAAATTTACATGATCCGATAGTCGTGGGGGGAGTAACGGGAGGGGGAATCCGGAATACTGAGTCATGCGTAACTTTGGAACGGTTGATCGGATTTGAATGAAATTTGATAATTGATCAGAGGACATGTCTCTGGTGACCTTTGTCATTTCCGGACCGGATTCGACAACAATGGGGGGGGGGGGGAAATACGTGACCGGCTCAGACTGGGGAGATCGGGATCGAACTTTGTAGGAATAGTAAAGAGATGCTCTGGATAAATCACTTACAGAACCGGATTGGCTCCGGCGACTGTGGGGGAGTTTGAGGGGGGGGCCGGAATTCCGGTGATCGCGATTTAAGGTACTTCCAGATGTGCTAGGACGATCCAACTGGGCTGGAATATTAGAGATTCGACAAGATTGGCTCAGAAATCGCCACTTTCCAAATCCGACATTCCTTAAAGTACCAATCTTGACCGCAAATTTAGAAAAATACTTTTAAGCAAATTATACATTTTCATGATCCCCATGAGCCCATTATCATTTTTGCCTCAAGGGTTTTGCTTACAAATGAAGTTCTAGCTCCCTGAAAGTGCGCATTTGAACCGCAAGGTCGAAAACTACTTTTTTTTTTATCAAACGATACATCTCAACCCATGATCATTTGTGCCACAAGGGTTTTGCTTAAAGATTTATTTTATCACCCTTAAAGTGCACATTTTAACCGAAAAGTGAAAAAAAATACTTTTTACCAAACGGTATATATCAATGTTCCCTAAGGGCCTGTGGTCGTTCTGTCTCAATAGTTTTTCTTACATATGAATTTCTAGCGCCTATAAAGTGCGTATCATTACAGCCAAGTTCTAAAACAAAATACTTTTTCTCTAGCTCCCTTAAAGTGCGCATCTGAACCGCAAAGGTAACCTTCAAAGTACGTTTAATCAAACTACATCTCAACTCATGCAAGTGCCATATGAGCTTACAGCTCTTGTTTTTTTTTTTGTACGTAGTGGCGTCTGCCAAAGAGCGGCCTTGTAACGCCCTAATTTTTCAGTTATGAGCTTGAGCGGTGCCATGGTGGGCGCTACTGCGACAAGTGCATTCGAAGCCCAACTTCGCCATCCCCTGCGGTGAAAGATCCACCCATCGTTCAAACCAACATACAGGTCGAGGATAGCAAGGGCACTGGTTCTGCGTGGATGATAGCAGTTGGGGTCGGATTTGGGGTCGGCCTGATGGCTGCTTTGGTGGGACTATCAGTGTTCCTCCTGCAGAAAGGTAAAAATCTCATTGTTATTTTAGTTAGTTTCATGTGAAGTATCCGCAAAACCCAGCTAAGCAGATTCGCGCGTACAAGCCAGCTTGAGCTGGTGCCCAACCCGATGAAAAATTCTTTGACTGTGTAGTTGTATGGTAGTTGTACGAAAAAGTTGCATGTATTTATATGTAGTAGTATGGAATACATTGATTTAACATCCCTCCGACTGGGTTAATCTTAAGTAGTAGTATCCGATAGCATCCAATCTTGCTCTAGTAGCACCCAGTTTGCTAGTAGTAGCATGCAGTGGCAACAGTTACTACTGCATGCTCTTTTTTGTTCAACTCAATACGACTAATTTTCGAAAATATTTCGTCGGGAAAGAATGCGAATCCGCGGTCGCCTATGTGAATTCGGCATCGCTAGCGGGAAAATCACGCGACGCGCCATTTAAACTCGAAGTCGAATTGTGTCGTGTTGCGGAAAAGGTTCTTGTTCTGAGGGCACCAAGCTTTAAGCTCGCTTAGAGCAGTAGCCACGTCCCTGTTTTGTTGCTATTCGTGGCTGTGGACCAGTCATAGGAGGCCTCTCATGCTTTCCCATAGACTATTCTAAATAACATCCCCAGTCGGGCAGGATAGACAAGTCTGATGGCCAGTGGGCATTCACTCAGTTTCTGGGAATTACATCCCGAAAGCCCTCTGCATTGTCTTGCAACGTCCTCTGAAGTCGAAATATAAGAACGTAGCTAACAAAATGAAAGAGAAAAAGATTGGGGATTTTAACGATTCATTTTTTTCCAGGTCCTGAACGAGCTATCAGGAGAAGATCCTTTGAAGGATCCACGACTAGCAGCGCCCTCTCCACCCCGATGCTGGGCAAGACAAACGCACTGCCTCATCTCCGACAACCAGCATACAACCAAACACATGTGAACGTGGAACCGGTGAACGAACATCTGATTAACATCGATGAACGCCAGAGAGCTGTGCCGTTTAACATACCGTAAGTTCTACCGATAGCCTATACCAACAATATTACCGGAAAGTAATATTGTTGGGCCCGGAAAAGGCCCAAGGCCGTATACACGTTCCAACTCAATAATCCACAAACACTCAAGTATCAAGCGAGAGCCTGTACCAGTAATAATAATTGTATTGTACCAAGGCCATATACACGTTCCAAGTCAATAATCCACAAACACATCAACAAGAAACTTTATTTCCAGCACTCTATTATTAATCTACCGAACCTAACTAATAGGTTGGACAGAGTAGCACTTCAGAATACCAGGAAGTGCAGGGATGTCCCCACCAAAAATCTCCCTACGCCTACAGACGAATCCAGTACCTCGAACAAGCGGTCTCGGTCTTTCCTGATCTTTTTTTTTTTTTAATACTCGTCGGGAGCATAATGCGCATGGTAAATGGTGAACCGTGGCAAGGGCAAATATTAGTGATGTATCGTTAGCGGGCTTAAAATTTGGGTCTCCGGGCTTAAGAATCTTTAGCGAGTCTAAGAGCGTGTTCCACCCTACTTACCGTAGTTACTACCCATGGCATCACGGATCCTGGCTTCAAGGCTGGAACTAATGCTGGGGGCTGATCGGACCAATCACGTCACAGAGATCGTAGTTACCACGCCAACTACGCTCTCGACCGTGGTAAGCAAATAGTTACTATTAATTACTATTTCGGGAAGGTTGGAATGGTCAGCGGAGTAACTTTTCATGAGGCAGCAACGAAAATAGTAACTAATAGTTACTATTGTTAGAAGGGTGGAACACGTTCTAAACAAACTGACTCGCTAAACCAATCACGCAATCATCAGTGCTGCCAGCTAGCTGCCAACTGAATGCGGTCACCTAACCATACAAAATGCTGGTTTAGAATTTGATGGCGCCATCTCCACATATTTCCGGATAAAAAAAAAAAAAATCAGTTACTCCTTCAGTTTCTGATACTCCAAGGAATTGTTTGTGGCAGCTGAATCAACCGATAATCCCGTACTGCAAATACCAGGGCGGGGCCCCGATATTTTGACTCCCTAGAACCCTCCAAATAGTCTAGCACTGCGACATGCACAGGGGATTTTCAGTTGTCTAAGATGGTAGATCTTTCATTAGCTAGGGGATTGAGAGTAAAAATAAAACTTATTTGAACATTTTCTGTCATAAAATTTGCTGGTAACTGTTTCCTCGTGTTTTAAATCGTTTTGATACTCACTATAGTGTCTGGTTCTGCTTCACGAGAAGTCACTGAGAGATGGCGAAACTAGAAAAAAAGATGGTATGTTGTCCCCAGATGAGACGCCTATTCCTCCCTCCCCTCAGGTCGTCCGGTGCGTCGGTCTGAGAGGAACTCTCGGTTTTTGCCGTATCCCCAATTCCTCTACTCAATTTTTACACAGTTTTGTTCCAAAGTGTATTAATTAGTCTGTTGTCGATTTTGTGAATTTCGCATTCAAATTCAAATATTTTATTGACTTCCAGATCGGAGAGTATAAAATGAAATAAATACAAACTAATTGGCCCAACATGTAATACTACAAAAAAACAATCTGGCCAAAGAATACTAAATATACAAGAAAATATAATTATACACACGCGTTAAACTATATTAACTCTAACCGCTAAAAATAGGTTATGAGTAAGAGAAGACATTTTCGACAGAATTTTTTTTTTTTTTTTTTTTCATGTTGACTTCTTCTACCTTTAAGCTATTTGGAATTAAATTGAGTGATTGATTGATTGAAAACTCTATGTAGAGATAACACCAGACACTTGTGAGTGAAAATCAGAAACTATGAGTGCGACTGCTGCGCCTAATCTGAATAAACCTTGCAAGTTCTATTCCTGTGTTGCTGTTTTTTCGCTTATTTTGTTTCTTTTTGTTTATTTTGTTTATTTGCTTTGTAGGCAAGCCAGTTACTATGGTGGACCCCGTCCAACTGCGCCCCCTTTTTCAGTTGCAGGTACGTTCAAGTATTTTGTTATGCTGGATCTTTCTTCTTTTATTTGTGTCTATAATTTTATTGCAACGTGTTGTACATTTTATCTGTTCGCGAAGCGTAACCTATGAATGAATGAATAAGTTTATTACCCATTTTTACATAATAATGTCACTGATGGAGTAGAAGAAAATAAAAAAAAAATAAAGAAGAAATAACAATGAACAACAAACACACTATTTCGGCTGTTTTAAGAAATTTCCCAGACCCATTGACTTCTAGCAAAAACTAGGCAAAATTCGGATAACCGGTTTTAGGCGTCAGTAACATGACGCGCTAATACTCGTCGGGAGCATAATGCTTATGGTAAATGGTGAACCGTGGCAAGGGCAAAGATTAGTGATGTATCGTTAGCGGGCTTAGAAATTTGGGTCTCCGGGCTTAAGAATGATCAGAATCATTTATTGACAAACCAACTTCGTAGCTTTCTCCAGCAGAAGAGATGCTAAATTAGGCGGGTCATTTACATTAATGAGATAAAATATGTTACGCTAACTGTTCACTTTGTTAAAAGTATCTGTAAAAAAGGGCACAAACGAGTTCATGAACCTCGAGGTTCGTCCTTTGGCAGGCACTAATTTATTATGCATTTACGGAGTAGGGTGCATTGGCGTAATAGGCACGACGAGTTCTTGGAGAAGTGATCAGTTCAACCTCGGAAGTCCAGCTAATGGACGGTTTAATTTGTCAAAGTAATACACAATCATAACTGGGAAAATTTTAGGGGATTGAATGGGTGGGGGTCCCTTCTAGCTACGCCATTCTAATTACCTTAATTCCGAGTGGAATTCTTAAGCAAATAAGTAAAGGTCCATAATGGATCATTTATGCTCCGCTTTTAGGGGGGGGGGGGCGGTTGGATTGTTTTCTATTTTCTGGTTCGCGCTTGTTGTTCAGTTGAGTCGTTCAGCAGGATTTATAATCCCATTGATATTTTATCCCGCTCTTTGTTAAGACAAGATTTGAATATTGCCATGGATTCTAACAGGTCGGGTTCCTACTTTATACAGCGTTTACACGGACAAGAAATCCCGTCGAGTAGAAAGGAATTCCGGTTGACTTGTAAGGATTCCGTTCGTGACGACGACTAGAAAAAAAGTCTAGCGGACGGGAATTCCTTTCATGACGAAAATAATTCCGGTCAGCTTGAAAGGAATCGCGTCGGCGGCGCCGGTAAAAATACAAAAAAAAAGTCTAGCTAGCTTTTGAGAACAGCAGTCATCAGTAGCCTACTGATGTCATAAATGCTATCAAAAAATTTGTTGTTGGCTGGTGAATTTGTTTTTGTCAGATTTTCTTATTTATTTACCATCTGCGTGTAAACATAATCTTGTCACCAAGACCGGATTCTGATCAAGTTTTCCTCTACTTGTAAACGCTGCATTAGTTGGATCCAGTCGTTCAGCAACCTCGACCAAGGAGATGCGTTTTCTCACACGTGTCCGCGTAGTAGTAGGTCTTTTCTGTTTTGGTGGGTCGACAAGGATAAGAGCTTAGGAGTACGGAGGGGGGCACCTCCAGTGCACGATTGTAGAACTGAATGTTTGAAAATCAAGTGACTTTCGTTTTTTAGGTAATAGCGAAGATTCGCTTTCGTCGGGAGGCAGTACTGCACCGTCGAACTGGGAACCTCAGTAAGTATTTTCAGGATATTTGCCTTCAGTTAACGCTTTTTTTCACAACTTTATTTTCCAGTTCGAGCGGCCTGAGCCTGAAGAGGACCCTTGCCAAGTAGGGCCGAAATATAGCTCAAATACAATTCAGCTGACGTATCCGTTTTACACTGTCAAATATGTTAAGGTCATCCAGTCAGGCGTATCTTTCTACCACGTCGACGCGTAATAGTGCAGCCATTATCGCTCTCTTTTTTTTAATAACTCTGTGGAGACTGGTATTGCGCGCAATCCAATGTCTAAGATTTTCCCACGGCCTCGAAATTTCGAACCCAAAAATTTTGGAAAATTATTGACAGTCAGTTATAATCAAAGCAAAGAGCTTATTCAATTAGACTAACAGTGGGTTTTTCATAATTCTTCCTCGTGATTTTGTATGCCGTTGATATTCTGGCAGCCTCTGTAAAGAGGGCGATTCTGGCGTTCTCATTGATTTACTTTCTAAAAAGCAAAGCGAGAATCCGCCGAGCGCTTCTCGCCGACTTGCCGAGATCACTTTCCATTCACGTAGTGAGTTCTTTTTCCGTGTCACTTGCCAGAACTAGCGGAGCATAAAAACAGCTCTGGAAAGCGAAGCGAGTTTGAGCCGAAATTCCAAGAACAGCCGGCGCCTAAACTAGCGGAGCTTTCCAGATACCCAGAATCACCCTTATATTCCTACTGTCCTAAATGTAGTTAATCCATATGTTAGAGGGCGATACAAGTTGTATTGCCCACTTACGAGGGTGATAAAGCCTGTATTGCCCGCCGACTAAGGTAACAAGTAGATTAAAAATACTCCTTGAGGCCACTGACTAGGAAGCAAATATTCAAACAATGCATAAAACGGATACGTCAGCTACGACTCTTTGGTGGCAACATTTCGGCCCCTCTTGGCAAGGGTCCTCGTCAGCCTGACGATTGCATCAAGCTGACGATAGCCTGATGCATTGTTTGAATATAAATAATCAAATTGTCTTGTTTGGCTGTAGAACTAGTTGGAAGTTATAAAAGGCTCTGTCAATTTTACAGAATTAAACAAGAGCTGTAAGCTCATATGGCACTTGCATGGGTTGAGATGTATTATTTGATCAAAAGTAATTTTCGACTGTGCGGTTCAGATGCGCACTTTAAGGGAGCTAGAGAAAAAGTATTTTATCGTTGAACTTGGCTGTGACGATGCAAAAGGCACTAGAAATTCATCTGTAAGCAAGACCCTTGAGGCAAAAACGATAGCAGGCTCTTAGGGATCATTGATATATACGTATGATCAAAAGTATTTTTTTTCCACTAATGCGGTAAAATGCGCACTTTAAGGGTGCTAGAATTTTTTTTTGTTGCAAAACCCTTGTGGCACAAATGATCATGGGTTGAGATGTATCGTTTCATAAAAAGTACTTTTCGACCTTGCGGCTAAGCTGACACTTTAAGGGAGCTAGAACTTTATTTGAAAGCAAAACCCTTGAGGCAAAAATGATAATGGGCTCATGGGGATCATGGAAATGCATATTTTGCTTAAAAGTATTTTTCTTAATTTGCGGTCATGATTAGTACTTTAAGGAATGGTCGGATTTGAAAAGTGGCGATTTCTAAGCCAACCTTGTCCAATTTCTAATATTCCAGCCAAATTTCATCGTCCTAGCATATCTGGAAGTACCTTAACTCGCGATCACCGGAATTCCGGACCCGCCCCTCAAACTCCCCCCACAGTCGCCGGAGCCAATCCGGTTCGGTTTTGGACTTTTTTGTTATTCCCACAAAGTTCCATCCCGATCTCTCCAGTCCAATCCGGTCACGTATTCCCCCCCCCCCAATTGTTGTCGGATCCGGTCTGGACATGAAAAAGATCACCACAGGCACGCCCTCTGTTCAGTTATTAAATTTCACTCCAATCCGATCACCCGTTCCAAAGTTACGCATGGCTAAATATTCCGGATTCCCACTCCCTCCGATCCCCCCACGACTATCGGATCGAGTGAATTTTTATTTACAAGTCAGTTTGATCGGGTCCCTGATACGCCTCCCAAGTTTCGTCGTGAAAATCCCAAAAACTGTCATCACCAGAACTCCGAGAAACTCCCCTCCACCCCCCCCCCCCCCAAGTGTCCGGGTCCAGTCCAAACGTGTAAACGATTTATCTGGAGCAGATTCTTGTTCTTCCCAGCAAGTTTTACTCCGATCCCTCCATTATAACCGTTTCTCGAAATTTCCGGTCTCACCCACCCCAACTCCCCCATAGCTGTCGAATCCGGTTCGGACTTCAAATGGAACATCAGAGATATGTCATTCATTCAGGTACAAAGTTTCGTCCCAATCCGATCACCCGTTCGAAAGTTACACAACACTCAATTTTCCATATTCCCCCGCACTGCACCACATATACAAACCCCTTTGACCCTCGAATGCACTAGCTCTTTCCAATGTTAAACAGAGTGATCCGATGCAAAGAGTGACGTCACGCCGCGCGCAGACCTACTAGTGTGAAGAAAGGGGTAGGGGTTTTACAAAAACTACTAAATTCTCATGATTCCCCCGCCCTCTTCTCCCTCCACGGTGGTCGGATCGGGGAAGTGACTATTTGCAAGTTAGTTTGGTCGGGCCCTTAATATGCCTGCCAAGTTTCATCGTCCTAGCACGTCTGGAAGTACCCTAACTCGCGATCACCGGACTGACCGACCGACCGACAGACCGACCGACCGACCGACGGAAAAGTGATCGGTATATGGCACTTGGCCGGAAGGCAAGTGCCATAAAAATCGCCAGCACTATATTAATGCTTTATGTTTTTCAGTGACGCGCCCGCAGCTGACTGCCCAGTGCCAAACGTCCAGACGGTCTCAGACAACCTGCCAAATAACCAAACAGGCAACGGAATCGAGCAGGTCGACTCCAGCAGTTGTTCATTCGAACGCTCAGTGTCAGTAGCAATTGATAACGACAATACCAGCCGAGTCGTTGAATGGATTCATCAGCTCAGACCATCCGTATCTGAATCGTCCGTTGCTACGACTTCGGCAAGGCGTGAAGAGCCCCCACCACCATCAAGCTTCGTCTATCGGTAAGTAAACGAGTGGTTCTTTCTGTCGTAAATACGGCCCTTTCTGCGGCTGGTAGGACCATGACTAAACTCCCAAAACTCCGCTCAAATGATTTCCTTTCCTTTTCCTTCTGTACAGTAAGACAGCACCTGAGCCAGCAAAGCTCAGAGCGATCGCATTGGAGTCTGGAAGTGTGTGATAACCGACGTAAGGGAGAGCCAATTACCTATTTTGAGCAGCGGCGCTTATGTACTCGATTATGCACTTACTTAGCATCGACATTCGACTGCGTAGCTCCTCCCACAGGGCGGGGCCAAAGAAACTCCTCCCTTAAAGCACAACACTTACTACAAATAATATTTTTCCTATTAAATGGATCAGAAAAAAATATTTTCGAAAATACCATTACTTTCCATCTGAAATTAGCGATTTTCTTGTTAGCGCCTGTCGACTATGTCCAGCCTTCCTGCTCTCCGACGCGGCGGCTGGGCGCAAAACATTTGAAAACCGATCGGGCCGCGGTTCAAAAGTGTGAAAACTAAGCAAATAAAAGAAGTAATAAACAAAAGCTTCTCAGATCCTTATGTGTGAAAGAATTGTCAGCAGACGTTGATGATCCCGGCAAACGTTTCGTTGTATAACGGGCAAAACTCGGCAAGGCCAAAAAGCGCTAAAATTTCGTAGGCACAAAACGAAACAATGGAGAAAGGTGGGGATTTTAGAAGCTTATAATTCTGTATGGGAGCTAGATATATTATAAAAAGCAGAATAAGCAAGAGGGGTCCTTTAAGGCGGAGAGCATCGCTAGCATCGACATTCGACTGCGTAGCTCCTCCCACAGGGCGGGGCCAAAGAAACTCCTCCCTTAAAGGAACAGTAAACTTGACTACGCAACTTTCGGCCATCGAATCGCTCGGTGGGCTTGGATAAATATACTGGGTCTTATTGTCGACAGGCCCCCCCTTCTTTGTCATCTCGAACTGTCTCGAACCCCCTCCTTGGTGTTCCCAAAGCTAGCTGGCAGGCCCTTGCCCCTTATGCACTGTAATTATGCACTCATGTACTGTGAAAGTTCGCCTTTTTACATGTAGACTACAGAGTAACGACCTCCCGACTAGACGGCCGGGGTTCGATTCCTAGTCGCGGCACACAAACCTTTTGCTTTTGCAAACCTTTTGCTCAAAAGTCGAATTCTCGGAAACTGCCGGGAAACTGCAATGGTGGTAACGAGATTTTTTCTTACTCTCAATATCGACTCAGGGTACATTCTTGATATGTTAGCTAGCTCCCCGAGTCAAGTTTGAGTCAAGTTTTCTGTTCCTTTAAGACGGAGACTTGGCTCAGCAGCCAATCACAGGCCTCCTTTTGACCTTATCTGCGGTGCTCTCTGCTGGACTAGGTGTATGGAATATAGTATTCCAGTATCGCACCAATAGCAACTAAAGCTGTCGCCGCCGTTCCGTCTTTGAAGCGATATAACTATTGGGTCTCTAAGAGTGTGTTCCACCCTTCTAACAGTATAACTATTAGTTACTATTTTCGTTCCAACCTCGTGAAATGTTACTACGCTGACCGTTCTAACCTTTTCGAAATAGTACCTACTTGTTTACCACGCTTGGGAGCGTAGTAAGCGTGGTAACTACGAATCTCTGTGACGTGATTATCAAAATATCGTGCATGGGCACGATATTTTCCCGAAAATAAAAAAATAGGTTCCAGCCTTGACGCCAAGAACCCAGGATCCGTGACGTCATGCCTAGTAACTACGCTAAGTAGGGTGGAATACGCTCTAAGTTGTCTGTTCTTTTTTTTGACTGTAGAGAATTATGAAAAAAAAGTAGTTATCGCCAGCATTGACCCCCCCCCCCCCGGATACCAAACCCACTTGCACAGTGTTAATAAAATGTATTTTTTTTTTATTAAAAGTATATAGAGACGAGCCCGCTGACATTCAACTCGCGTGTCTAGGGAAAATCCTTAAGTCCTCGCGGTCCGAAGTGCAGTTTTTAATACTTTTTTTTCTAATTTCCTATATATTTGCATTGGGTTGCGGGTGGGGGGGGGGGGGGTGTCCGGTGTTTTTTCGCCAGGTTTGACGCTGAACGGGGGGGGGGGGGCAGCGAGCCGCAACGCAAGTTTAACCCGCGTGTCTAGGGAAAATCTTTAAGTGCTCGCGGCCCAAACTGCAGTTTTTGATAATATTTGCATTTCGGGGGGGGGGGGTCCGTTTTTACCATTTTTTGGGGGGTACCGGGGTGGGGGGGGGGTCGTCTAGACCCGAAATGTCAAACAGAGAAACGTTTTAACGACAGTCCAACCGCTAGGAAGCGCTAATTGTCGCAACTTATGGGGCTTGTGGAAGTTTCCTGTCTTTCCACTGTACGGTCTTCGGTTGGTGTTAGGTCGGAACTGCCGTATGTCTCCTGGTGCGGTTGTTCTTCCTTCGCACTGCTAGTCTGCTATACTCATTTGTAAGGAGCAATTTCAGAACAAGGACAAACAAGGCTCCTGACTTAATCGAAACAGGGCTCTTCCCTCAGAACATTCTTCCTTGAGATAGGAGCCCAGTGCCTCCTCACGGCAAATTAATACAAATTTCCCCAAAACTTCCTCAAGTTGGACAGAAGTAGGAAAGGCACGCCCCTTTCATTTCATGAATTTTTTTTAGGGGAACTAGAGCTGTGAATGAATTATTTGTATATTACAGGTCGGAATCTGGATTCCCAGGAGTAAACCTGAACCGCTCTTCCTCCACCACCATCTTTAGCTCCCCAGCACGAATCTCAGACACTACTCTTGACTCGGGTTTTGGACCATCGCGACCCCAAAGCGGGCATTTTTCAGTGCTGAGCAACCCCTTCGCCCTATTTAGTCCATCCTCAAGTGACAATCAGGTTGAACTGGAATTCGGAGTGACATTGCGGTGCGTTACCCGGTCTGAGCCTGAATGGTGAGGTACCGGTCTGAGCCTAACATGTTCCTAAGTGTTTTCGGACAGTGGCCCTTCCTGTTTTAAATGCCGGCCAACTCGCTTTTCCTACATTTTCCTGTCGTTTGTCATCTGTCTTTTGTGTTTATGATAAGCTCTAGACAGTGATTTGTGGCCTGTGAGTAAACTGTAAGCTCGGTGGATGTGAGCCTACATAGGCTCACATCCGTTGAATCTGACATCAAGTCTTTTTTGCGGGTCCAGTATGTGCCAAGAACGTTGAATCTAATATCAAGTCTTTTTTGCGGGACCAATGTGTGCCAAGAACCCCTTCTTCCAGATGTGCCAGATATGTGTGGAGGGGGAGTAGCCTGTATTTAACCTGTGCAAAAAAATTCTTGATATCGTTGGTGCTATTTTGCGTAATGAAGTTAAGGGGAAACGGTACACAAGACGACATTTTTTAATTGAACATATACTAAAATTGTTCAACCTCGGAACTGGAAAAAAAGGATGTTAAGCAAAACTAGTCTGCGTGAAGTTTTGCCGGAAAATGAAATTTTGAAAATGCTTATTACTGCAAAAGTATTAACAGTAAGGCCTGTTATTTGCAACAAACTTGGGAATCAGCAAACTTTGATAACAGATCTGTGGGCAGTGTGTTGAACATATTCGTTGTGTACTTCTGCACTGTCAGAGGTTTCATAACAGCTAACACAAGGATGCGCAGTGTCAACAGACAACACTTGGGATGGTGTCTGTTTTGATTTTGAAAACATTATTCCTTAAATTTTATGCATAACAAGCATTGCCTGGAAAAAGCGAAAAAGCATCTGCTGACTTTTTCGTCGCCATGATATCGGAAAAGCAAGCAGATGCTTTTTCGGCTCTTCCTGGCAGTGCTTATTATGCATTACATTTAATGTATAACGTTTTCAAAATAACAACAGACAACATCACAAGCGTTGTCTGTTGAAACTGCGCATCCTTGTGTTATCCGTTATAGAGCTTCTGACAGTGTAGCCGATGAAACGATGATTGGAAATGTGAAGTTCAGGGTCAGCCCACTGCCTGTAGATTTGTGAAGAAGGTGTACCGTTTCCACCCTCTGCATTGCGTTTTTTTTTTCAGAGCTTCTAGATAGTTGCTACATTTTTCTTTAATCTATTTTCTGATATTGCGTCACTTTTCTCTGATTCTTCCACCTTCTATCGAATTGGTTAGGAGAGTTCTTTCTCTTTTCTGCTTTGTAATTAGGCTGTTATTGTTTACGTTATCATATGTCTACTGGGCGGATTTCGTGTTTTCTTCAGAAGTAGGCCAAGTGTCTACTTTAACTATGCTAGTGGGGATATATGCCATGTTTCGCAGATTCAAGTTCCCCGCAGCTTTAGTATCGGTGTGCATCAATGCCCTTAAAGCCATTATTCCAACTGACCTGTCCTCCGATGTACCTTGCAATCCTTAGGATCTCAATCCTTAGGTCGTCAGACTTAAAGTATAGGCATGTTGAAAAGCAGCATGAGCCAGATTAGGGAGTGCCACTGCTTGTAAGCTGTGAAAAAATTAGAACGTTTGAACGTACGGTATGCGCTGTAAAAAAAAATAAAAATCTTGCAGTATTTGCTACTGGGATTAGTATTGTCTTTATTGAGATAAGATTGCCCCTAATTCGGATTCATCTTATCCCAGTAGAGATAAGATTAATCCCAGTAGCAAATGCTGCATCCTTATTCGGAGAAACTTTTGACAGTGTACTCCATTGTTGGATGACGTTTTCGGTAAGGACTGTAAAGTATAGAAAGGAAACAGATCAGATCGGGCGAATGGCTTTAAGAGCAAAGTGATCCAACTGGCTAGAACACGAAAACCGTCTAAAAAGTCAAGCAATGTTAACGGTATGCGATATAGAGGATCTGGCTTCGTAGTCTACGTGAGCTTTCACTTGGTCTCTATCTAACTATGCGATGCGACAATCAAAACCTTTATTTTCATTCGTGGGTAAATTTTTATTTGCAACTATTTTGTTATTGGCGACGGGGAGGGGCGTATACTTTTTTATTTGTCGATACCATGACGTGGGGTTGTGCAATTCCTGGCTCGCCATGTATGTCAAAAATACTTCCTATCTCCAGAATAGTATTAAAGTAAGCACTCCACTACCTAAGCTACCATGCACTGGTACAGAGGTGAATACTTTTTGCCGATGGGCCGGACTTTGCCACGGAAAGGGAGCGATTTGCTGTTAGTGAGATTAGTAGGTGCTGACGAAACTTCGTTTTTTGGAGTAGTTAAATGCCTCTTTTTTCTGGGAAGGTTGGATCCGCCGGGCGACACTCAAATTTTCCTGGGAAGGATGTGATTGGCGGGATGTAATCATAAATCGAATCTTCAAGAAAGCGATCACTTTATATAACCGTAATGGTTCGTAACTCTGTTATATCCCTAAGATGTGGCCGCTTCAACCAGTAATTAAATATTCTCCATTGGGTGAAACTTGGCAAACTCAGTTGCCAAAGGTTTATGGGGGGGGGGGGGTGGTTTCTTTATTTACGGTGGTTTCTTTATTTATTTTTATAGTATCGAGTATCGCGAATGCTTTTTTTTTTTTTCATTTTACGTTGCGACGTTAAAGCTCAAGTAGGTGTAGCTCAAGTGTGGGCGTGAAGCGTTATACTACTATGTAGTCAGATCTCAGTGAAGTTGATATTTATTTTATTTTATATTGAGACGTGATGACGTGATAGTTAAACCCTCCCCGGTTTAGTCTGTAGTAGTAGTCGAGTAGTATGATACGAGATGTGGGAATTCTACAGTATATTGACAGTGTTTTTTCAACATGTTACAAGCGACATTTTTTGAATTTTACTGGAAGAGCGAAAAACCTTTCACGTTTAGGCGAGAAAGGACGTGCCAGAAAAAAAAACCTTCAATTCAATTCAGCGTATTTATAACCTGTCAAAAGAAACGATGGAGGGCTTGTAGCCCCAGTGACGGAGTACAACAACAACAAAAAAGAAAAACAGAAGAAAGAAAACTGCATAACGGTTGTTATGATTTGGCTGAAATTTCTACCAGACATGCAGTACACAATTGCGGATATGGCACTTCTAATAATTCAGTTTCGAGAAAAACGTCGCTTATAACCTTATGGGAAAACACTGTCGATATGTTGACCGACCGAATGACGATTTGTGTTTCTGCTTCCCGAGATCGGTGGTATCTGAGAGGACACAGACAAGATTTCTGTGTCGACAGATGGCTCTTTGAATCTCGTAGAATTGGAAAAGGAATCTGCTATACTACGTGACTTTTATACGTTTTTTACGTTTTAGATCAGAGTTTTGTACATGCTTGAAACCTCTTTCGGCCTTTCAAAAATGTTTTGCGATTTTATTTGCGCTTCGTATGCAATAAAATACTGTTTTGGTTTAAAAGTACGATAGATAGATATCGCTTTTAAAGTATTTGATTCATGTGGGCCGAGAAGGTGGGAGACACTTATCATTTTACGATGGGTCGAATTTTTACGAACGCATTGTTACCTTTGTTTTCTCCAAAATCTTCATGGTATCCAAGGTTATACACATATTACTTTCACTCTTGAAAACAAGGTCGTCTCGCCATTGCTAATTAAATATTCACTGGATCTCCTGACGCGGGTCAGAAGAGTACTAAAAGCTTTGAAAATATTTGAGTAGCGTGTAAGAGGATTAAAACAACTAAGTATATCACCTCGTGGACGATTAGATATATTGGAAGTAGAAATCATCGGCCATTGCAGTTTGACAATTTTTGGTCTCGGAGGCTGAATATTATTTAACTCAGCTTATGAATCTTGAAGAAATCGTTATAACGAATTTAGTATAATTTATGGTGTCTGTTTATTGTGATCTGGTTTACATCCTTAATTCTTTGGACTTAATACTAAAAAAAATCGATAATGCAAATAATTAGTTTGATTTTTCTACACATTTTCCATGTGCCTGCTACAATAAAAACAATTTGTTAGATCCATAGTCACACTATGATCCCAGCCTCACCATGTCGGTCACTTCCGACCCGCGCCACTAGATGAACTCGGGAACTGTGAAGATGCCTGGGCAGCGGATTAATCGGTTTATTTATGTTTGGATCCCAAAACGTCAGTGGAGGGATACCTATGACATCGCAAAAGTTGTCCGTCTGTACGCATGATAACTCTCGAAGGGATTGAGATATTTTGATGAAACTTGGTGGGAGGATCCTTTGGATCGAAGTGCAAGTCAAGTTTGAATGGGCTATGTAGCCCTATATTTGAGGGTGGGGGAGAGGTTTCAAATTAAAGGGCAAAAACATTTTTTTTTAAAGCTATTTAGATAGTTGATTTAGGGGTAAAGAGACATGCTGAATCCGAATATGAAAGTTATTTTCTCACCGGACAAGTAGTTCACCCTGAATCCGGCAAAAACTGGACACAAAATTTGTCGACGAATTTTCGGCTACCCCTTTTCTTCACACTAGTATAGCTCTGCGCGTGGATGCCTCGCAAAGCGCGTAATTTATGAATGTCGGACAGAGCTAGTGTAATCGAAGGTCGAAGGGGTTGGTATGTGGGAAAAGAGTAGGTGGTTGCGGGCTGTTCCAAAATATTTTTAAACAGCTAATGAGACACCGTAGTCGGTTATGGGGTAAGAAGACATGCTGAACACGAATATGAAAACCATTTTCTCGCCGGACAAGTAAGTACAAGTTTTATTTGAAGTTGACTAGATGTTCGTCTTAGGGGTAAGAAGACATGCTGAACCCATATGCGGCAATCATTTTCTACCCGGACAAGTACTTCGCCCGGAATCCGGCCCAAACCGGAAAATTCGTTAAAAGCAAAAGTTGTATTTGTAGTTGATTAAATGTCCGTTTTAGGGGTAAGAAGGGATGCTGAATCCGTATATGACAATCATTTTTTAGCCGGGCATATAGTTCGTCTGGAATCCGGCTGAAACCGGAAAATTTGTAAGTTAAATCGTTATTTGAAGTTGATTAGATGGTGGATATAGGGGTAAGGAGATACGCTGAATTCGTTTTTGTGCTTTATTTTCTCGCCGGACAAGTACCTTTTTGTTTGTCGTCATGATAGCAGAAGGTCAGCAGATTCTTTTCCGGCGTTTTTTTGGGTCTTCCTGGCAATGCTTGTTATTCATGATGTTTTCAAAATCACAATAGATGACATCTCATGTGTTGTCTGTTGAAACCGCGCATCCTTGTGTTATCTTTTATGAAACTTCTGACAGTGTAGGCAAGAGATCTAGGAAGGCCCCCAAAATGCAGGATCGTGTTGTTGATCCCGGCACGAGGTCCAATCTTTCCGTGAAACTACAGAAGCTGCGTTCGTTGTCCGGTGACTGCTCACCGGTGCTTCTTATAACGCGATTTTACATTCACCGGTGACTGCTCCCCGATCTTATAACCCGTTTTCGGACTAACCAATGTCTGGTTAGTGCCCACCGGTGCGGACCAACCAGAATCTGCACGGCAGGCATGTTCTAGTGACGTCACTAGTGAGACCAAAAACGCGCAATGAGACAAGACCGAACACCGGTGAGGAAAAACCACAGTCCGGAGTGAAGCGAACGCAGCTAGGGTTTCAGCTCGTACCATCTTCTAGCCACTGAGCAGAAATAGACGGAATAGGAATAAAACGGACCAAACCAAAGCGTTCATTAGTTATTTTTCCATGGGTAACGTCCTATTTACAGTTTTATTAGCAAATTGACATCGTAGTACACTGTAAAGGCACGGTCAATAGGCTTAAACATTTAATAACAGTAGCCTATGTGCTATAGAATTTTTCATATTTAAACTGAATATTTCAACATGAATTATCGAGCTAAAGGGATAACAAATTACTGTATCTAAGCTATCAAGTCGATCAAGAGACTGGGAGGTTATGGCGCAAAAATCATTTTCGATTATCTCAAAGATGTTCCTTGTCAGCAAAATCACGAAGCGAAGAAAAATAAATGCGTCTGGATTATGGCAGGAATTGGAATTCCTGCCAGATTTTCACCATCATCGTTATTTCCAGTTTGCTCAACAGTATGACGGAAACGCAAAATTCCCGCGAAAAAGCATCTTTCCGCTCTACGAGGCCTAAAATATTCTCAGCTGATCTCTCTTTAAATCTCTGCCAAGTTTAAATTCTGGGGCTCAAAAAAAAACTAAAAAGATTAGGTAGACAAACGATGCATTTTGAATATAGCAGGGATATTGAGCGGACACAGGTCAACATACATTAAGGTATGCTTCTTTAAACGCAAGTTAACTTTAAGCAGTGCAGTTTTACCCATTCAGGTGTTCACCAGAGCCCTTAATAAGCTACTTTGGGCAACTGGTGATTGACTTTAGTCGCAGCAAATTAATGAAGATGGCATTGTTCAAAGTTAACTAACGTTGCTCGTTTCATCTCAGATACTGCCACAGGAAAAAGTATCGGAGCACGCTGTGCGACATTTTTTCCAGCTCAATGCAGAGAGGTCGTTACAAAGAAACGCCACTGAAAATCGCAAGCAACGACAAACAAAACATGAGCCCTTGATACTCTACCAAACTTCGACTTGCTAAAATCTAACGGTATCTCGAGACAAACCGTCACAATCTCACCGGGCAGAATTTAAGTTTTAAAACACAGGGCCGATGAAATTTTCCGCCTCTTCATTTCTGCAGAAGGGCGTACCACGGAATGAAACCACTGCGGAGTCTTTCCCAAATGTGGGCTCCCTCTAGAACTATAAACAGTTTTCATGAGAAGTACAATGCTCTTGCAATATTCCATGATTTGTCAGCAGTTAAACTTCTCACTGCACCTTGATACATAACTGTTTGATACTTGAACAAAATGTTCGAATGTTGCTTGTCGGTGAGATTACCATATCCCTCTGAAACTAATAGTGCTATAGGGAATCTATTACACAGTACTACCTCTTATTTCCGGTAACTCTCTTCGTTTGTAGTGAGAGTCGAGCATGGTTGGTAGCAAAGGTCCATGATTATTCGATACTCGTTATCGACTGACAATGATCCAACCTCCCGGCGCCAACGACAACCAGTTCCTAAGCTGCCCCTCACCTAAGTACTGACTGGACCCGACCTTGTGCGGCATAAGACGATGAACGACTACGTTTCTGCGGCTTCGTCTGTGATGGTTAGCCACTCGCGGAGATCTCTACTGCAGCCACTCTAGATTTTAAAACCATTGTTAATCCATTAGCGCTAAACGTTCCCATTTTGTACCTCTATGCTGCCATTTGTATTTCTTCTGACATCCGGGCCACCTTCACAAACTTGTCCTGAAGGTAGGTTAGGGACGGCTCAGACGGCGTTCGTAAAGTGCGTAAAGTCGTTCGCTAAGTTCGTAAAGTTGCTCCGCTAACCCGCGTTAAGTACTTTACGGAGGCAGGCAAGAAGTTAAACTTTAGTTAACTTTTTACGTAAAGTTCGGAAGGTTGACCAATAGGAGAAGAGATCGAAAACAAGATATGAAAATAAATATGAAAATGTGGATTAGGAAACGGACAAATGATGAGTTGATGACTCATGTGGTTTATATGATAATAATAATAATAAGGTCGAAAAAATTGAAACTTGATTTTTGCAAGAATAATTAGGAACATTTTTTCTTTTGGAATTAATTTTGTTCTTGTTGGTTTTTGTCAGGTGAGTTTGGAAGAAAGAAATACTTATTGGATTAAATTCTTTAGAGCTGACTTATTTATTTATATTATTTTTGTTATTGGATTATTAATTTATTTATTGGAGTTTTTTTGTATCTGGATATTAACCATGGCTAATTATGCCTTTTAGTGTTAATAAATATCTACCTATGGTTCATATATGATACAAATAATCTCTAATAATTAGAATCTTTTTCTTTCTAGAACAAATCGCCATAAAAAAATTCTCGAAATGTCATCTAAGTCAAATTCCCGTCTGAGCGGCGACAAACTTTACGGAGCATACTTTGCGAAAAACTTTACGAACTTTACGAACGCCGTCTGAGTCGTGCTTTAGTGACTAGAAACCATCCAAAAAGAGAGACATAAAAAATAACTGCTGTCAAGGCAAAATGCCTAACATCCTACTCGTCAAGGAATTTCCCCTCCCAAGTTCATTTTGTAAGAATCGATCCAGCCATGTCCTCACTGATGGTACGGCACGGGTGGGCGTCATGAGGCATGTCCAATCGTTTGCGACTATACGGTATGTCTCTGCTATAATCTACCTGTAATTCTACCTCAATAGGTTTCTATTAGTTCTGATAGATGGCTCATTTGAAAGTGCAGTACGGCCGACAGTATTGTCGTCACCGTGTAGTGTACTACATCCGTGCCAAATGAAAGTAATGTGCGTGGACTAAACCATGCTTCGGTTGAAGAAGAAACCATTTCGTTTAAATTGTTTTCCAGTATCAGCGCTTCATGCCAGAGTCTCATTCCGTGGGTGCACCAACATAATATCGATTCTTCACTACAGTCTTGCCGCAATGGCACTTACAGATGGCACTTCGACCCCAGAACTGAGAATGATGACTAAAAAAATGATGAACCTCGAAGCTAGTTACTTGCGAGGGTAATTCCAGGTCATTCGCCACTATCCAATTCTTATCCTGAACCCTCAAAAATCAAAATCCTATATGTAGCACTAAAAGAAATACTGTGCTACGCCCTGCTGACAACAGTTGAGGTCAGAAATATCATGGGCCCTGTTATCAATTCGCACCTAAACATGTAAAAACATTAACGATCACAGCATGATTGTGCAATAAGTTAACAGAAATTGCGCACTATCTGAGCACTAAGCTAAGTATGCACACTATTAGGCATAGTGCCTCTGTCCGTTTCCGTTGAGCACTGCTTGTAGTCGGCTCGGGGAAATGAGCACCGACATCAACAACTTTGATTGCTGACAGTAGTGTGTCTTCGTGCACTCTAGTGTGCCGGTGACGGATCAGACGTGAGATGGCGGTAACTTCGGCCATGCACTGATCCTGCAAGAAGAAATCAATTTTAGTTTATAAAGGCACTTCAGCGTCTGCCGCGGTAGTGTTGGGCGATATTTGGATTTTTCGATATATCGATATTTTCACTTTCGATATTCGATATATCGATATCGATATTTCGGTACCATGTTTTGTTATAGTATCCGTCTCGTTTCGCCAAAATTTCACAGCAAAATTGTCGTGAAAAAGCATCTTGCGTTGCGCCGACTCAAACTATCGAATAAATAAAAACTGAATACGAAGAACATATTGCTCAAATTTCGGATATATCAATGTGACTTATGTCGGATTATTTACAATAAATATAAATGAACAAATATCGTTTTCGATATCGATATTTACGTTTCGATATCAATATTTGATCCGATATATCGATATATCGTTATCGATATCGAAAATCGCCCAACATAGCCGCGGGTAAAAGATTAGGGTCAGGTGCACACGGACTGGAATTCCTGTCATCAGTTCCGCACAAAAAAACGAGATTTTTTCAACTTGATGATGAAATTGAAGAAAATCTGGCAGCGAAATCCTGGTCGTCTATCCATTACAGTTTTACACGGGGTATCGAGCATGTCCAGTTTCACAGTAGACATTACACAGCAAACTGATTGCATTTGTCTATACGTCTTTGTCCAGCTGTTAGTGGCGATGTAGGAAGAAGACATGCTGAAAACATAAATGAATACATTGTGAAATCTACTAATAGCAACAAATAAGAAATAGCATTAAAAGCTGATTTTGTGATTTTATGCATAGTTTAGCTATTGTGCTAACAGATAGTTCAAGTAATTGCTTTTGTAATAATCAGTCTTGTGGAAGAAGCACTTCGAGGTAAATAATTTCAAGATAATTTTGATTGTTATTTTCACAAAAGGGCGTAATTTTGCTTCCTTTTTTGAAGTTCAATCGTCGATTTCGGCAGAAGTAAAAAAAACAGTAATAACAATTACAAAGCCTGTCCCTTGCCACACCCTTTTCCTGGCGCTTACTAGTCAAGTGAAGCATCACAGCCAAGGGATTCAATTCCCACAATATTTTTCAACTTCGCTTGGAAATTGACTGCGATTCCATGTCATATCTTCGGCATCGTTCCACGTCGAGAGGATGGGGGGATTTTTTAGGCCGAAGATTGGGGGATTTAGATGGATTTTGAGGTTTCGTTTGATTTCAAGGGGGGCTTTGAACTCGGCTAAGATCTGGGGGAGAAAATTCTGAAAGACCGAAACCAAGACATCAAAACTAAGGTTTGAACAAGTCGTCAATCTGCCAACGTTTCATGTCAACGAAGTGTCGAGTTGGTAGATGAGTTCATAACCTGTGTAGGCCTAGCCTAGTTAGTTTAGGGTGGGGTTGGGAACGGGTATTCTTGAAACATTCATACAAAATGGTGAACGTGTGTCGTAAAACAACACGCAAATTGGGACAGAACAAACGCTCCTCAACAAATGATAGTGTAACCAGTACGATGGTTTGCTTGCCATCACTGTCATGTCATGTCAGAGCTATTTCGCTTCATTATGAACTGAGCATGGACAAGGTGACAGCACGGGGTATGATTTATAAGTGGTGAACTGAAAGACAGAAGTGCTCCTCAACAGGGATCTGAACCCAGGACCGGCTATGTGAGCCCCGGTTGGTCTCCAAGGATCCGACACTGGAGCCCTAGTCCTAAATACAATTTAGAATGTTCAAAATACAACTGTAGGGAGAGAAGCTTCAGCTTAACCTCTTTTTCTATTAGTAAATAATTAAAAAAATATTTCTGGTTTATCTGTCTCGGTACAGATCCCTTGTATAACGTCCCATATACGTAATATAGTAGTTAAGTATTCGTGATAGGGGGTATAACAGATAGAGCACCGATAAATTGTAGGAATACAGAGCTGAATATTTTTACTCGTGTCCTATGTGTCTTATTGCCAGGAAAATTCATGATTTAAGGATGGAGCTGCTCCATAGGGTACTATTAAAACCTGTCAGTGTTTGTCCAGGTGGGACTGAGACAGGCTCTTTTCATTTAAAGTGTTTTAGTTATGTAGCTTGTCTTCTTTGTTTTGTGTTTAAGAAAGTGGTTAGCATTTATTTAGTATTTGCTTTGCATCTCATTTTTTCTACCATGGCCCTTTCGGTTTGCCGTGTACAATACATACATACATATCATTAGATTCATATGGGGAGTAGCAGAGCATCGACGGGAAAAAAAAGAAATAAAAAGAAATAGAAGAATGAAAATAAAAATTCGGACATAAAAAGGATATTGCTTTTTAGAAAGAACTTGCCCCGTTGAGAAGGAACTGTTCTTAAAAGACCCGAAACAGAAATTTAGGGATGTGTTATCTCCACGAAAACTCGGTTGTGTTCCCGCCCGTCAGTCTTTGCTGTCATATTCGTTCTCTGTAAAGTTAACTTCGCAGAATCTTTGCAGAAGATCTGAATATGAAAAGAACTCTAATGACAAAATTTCATAATAAGAATGACGGAGTTATCTTGAGCAAAACTCGAGCAGATCCAAGATTCCCTTCTGGAAACTGAGATACCGCTAGTCGAAATTCAAATCAGTCAGCTAACTTAAAAAAAGGAAAACCTTATTAGGAATGTCTGAGCTGTAGCCATATTTTCGCAGTACTAAAATCCAGGGCCGTAACTGGAATGTCATCGCACTGAAGGGCCGAACTATTTTCCCTCGTATTTTCCCACGAGCCGAAAACTTACAAATTACGGTACAAAGAGTAGACTGAATTTCCATGCCACTTTGTCGGATATCTTGGTTTGGTCTGGTTTGAATGAGTATACTACCTGAGGTGAAACTACCGAATTTATCGATTCAGCATGCATTTTCCCTGTACCGACCTACAAATTAATTTAGTCAGAGGGATGTTTTCGTTCCTAATCTTCTCAAGCCCCCCCCCCCACAATGCAATCATCTTTCACTCCCAAAATTCCTTCTCCGGGGCTCTACTGCGATATAGCTGTTAGTAGAGGTAACAAATTGTGATGTTCCGCGTAGCTCCTACCCTCTACTCGTTTGCATCGGGCAGGGCATCGGGAATCTGCTCGACTCCGCATGGTCTTATAACAGAGATAGGGACAGATATACATTTGTTCTTGAATATTCCTTCAGCCCAAGCTGACTGCGAAAAGCGAAGAACTTCCAAGCTATTCTCCAAAAGGAAGTTCACCAATTTAGATATTTAAGACTAAGCTAGAATCTTCAGTTTTGTTATCACAAGTTTCGTTTTTTCCATCTTGAGCGGCTTTGAGCCTGAAGAGGACCCTTGCCAAGAAGGGCCGAAATATAGCTCCAATATATTTCAGCTGACTTATCCGTTTCGCACTGTCAAATATTTGTTCTTGGTTCTAATTAGTGCACCCGAGAAACCGGTCGTCGCTAGATTTATACGCACTTCCTTCACCCCTAAACGTCCAGGTACAAAGCCGTGTGCATTCCTAGGCACTATGACGTCATGCACTCCGAAATAGGCTAATCAATGCCCGTGTACTGATTGTACTGATACTGATACTGATTGTACTGTACTGATGTACTGATTGTACTGATTGTACTGATGTACTGATCGCCTCAACCATTCTTCACGGCGCGTACACAACCTCTCGAGGCAAAGAAGGGCCAAGGCATGCATTTCAGCGCTAAAACAGAAATTTACAAAAGAATTTCACCCATACCTCTTCTTGCTGCATTTTCTCGAGAGTTAAAGATGAGTTCTTTCGAGCAACGTCATTCTCAGGTAGCCGGGCTTGAAGGATAACATTTTCGTTTGAGTAAGTATAGACGCTAAGCATGCATTTTCCTCCGGATTCCTAAAAGAAAAATCTACTGAAGCGCACTTACTTTTAACGTCCAGCTACACGAAAAAGTACTATCGCTTTATCCAAGGCTGGGCTTTATCTGAACGAAAACTCTGACCAGAATTGCAGAGAGGGTAAATCTTAACCGTCATTTTCCGTCGCGGAATTTGAAGAAAGTTAAAAAGGGCTAATAAATTGTCTTCTCTTAAAAACTGAAGTGAGCAAGTAATAATAGGAAGTATAGTAAGAGAAAAGAAAGAAAAGGATAAGAAGGAATTTTGATAAGAGGAAAAAAGAAACAGAATACCGTATGAAAACATTACATATCTACAAAACTAACATATAATAACAATTCCCCTCCATCCGTGCTTAACATTACCGTTGAATATCTCTATAAGCTGATTTAAAAGACGATAATTAAATTTATTTTCTATTCTAGGGCTAGTTATTTTCCACTCCATCCTGGTTCTCGGATAGATCGTCTGATCGAATACCCGTCACTGCCCCGTTTAACAGACCTTGGGAGGGGGGCGGGGACTAGCAGATATAAAACTCATGTTTCTTAAAGCACAACTCCCACTAGGAATGACCTTTTCACGATGAAATCGCTCAGAAATTCCAAAATTTCGTGCGAGTGCGAAAGAGTTGTCGGCGGCCTTGAAGCTTTCGGTGAAGTTTGCGCTGCGTCACTGTCAAAACTCGGCTAGGCCGAAAAAGCGCTAAAATGCCTAGGTACAAAACAAAACAATGGCAAAAGGCAGTGATTTCAGAAGCTTATTATACGGCAAAATAAGCAAGATAATTCAGCTTAACTTAAAGTTACGGGAAGGGGTTGGGGGGAGAGGGAGTCGGCATACGTAGGGTAGGGATATACATGGACACATTTTCTTCACTTGCTCTTCTACTCTACTAATCAAAGCTTTACGTCCGACCACCCCATTTCCTGGGACGAGGGGGGGGGGGCTTACAAGTAATGCATCATTCACGGCCCCTAATAGCGAGGTTCCTAGGAAACATATTGTCAGTTAAAATCAGAATGAAAGGATAAATTTTCGATCAATGGAAACCAAGGAGGTAATGCCACATGAGGCAAGGTGATGAATTTTTAAAGCGGACTGAAAGTCACTGCCAAGAATATTCGGAAATTCATAGAAAGATTTTGGAGAAGATATCCCTGTAGTGCGAAGTGCCTCTGAAGTACGCTTCCGCCCAGTCTGCAAGAAGTTGGCAACTTTATAAATAGAATTATATAATTTTTGATCAGTTAATTTAAAGTTTAACCGAAAAGGGCTGGGATAGGACAATCTAGTTATCCATCACTTATTCACTTAAATTGGCTAGACCCGCTGAAAATGCGTTACTTCGTTGTTCCGCTGTTCAAGAATAATCGATTTTCAAATAGTGGAATTCCCTTGTGATTTATGGTACTGAAGTTTTGTTGTATGCTTTACGAGAAAGGTTTATGATTTTTTTTTTGTTCAGGCACTAAGCAATCTTCACCAGTCTCACCACTGCCCACTGAAAAGCTGCGTTTGTGTTGAGATTAAAATTTCCCGCGTCATAGTAGAATTTACACTGTGGGGACGGCCGCAGATATTCTGAACGTCATAACTAGAGCAAATAGTGGAAAATAAAAAAAAATCCCTTTGGAGAATCCAAATAATTCAGTGTATTCAATTAGATGACACAAAATTAAATCGGCTTTTCAGTTAAACTTTAAGGGGATCGACGAATAAGAGGCACAGCACGGCACGACATGTTGCAGGAGGCACGAGTACTAGAAAGAGGCACGGCATACTAAAAAACAGCATGCTTGCACCACGAGGGACGCACTGTTTATGTCTTCTTATAGGACGTGTTCTGGCGTGACTTCTCTTAGTTCTGGAGCATGTTCGCGTAAAAAATAACGTGAGGCAAGACCCAACGTGTCCCAATGTGCCATCTTTTAGGCTCCTCGGGCATGCCTTACAATCAAGAGTTCTCGAATGGGACCCATGTTCTGGCGTGCCTTCTCTTAGGCTCTGGAGATACAAACTCTCATTAGTTACCGCTTCGTGCCATCTTTTGGCAGTCTCGAGGGGTCATTTTGACGGATCTACGGCACGAGAACCAAAAGAGGCACAGAACATTTATGGCATAGCAGCAGCTATGTTCATCGTGGTTACTAATGACGAGGGTCGTTTCATGCCTTCTTTTAGGCTTCATACAGAGGACAGAAACTGCGTCTGCGCGAAAAACGAAAAGGGTTTTATGCCTCTGTTGTTTTTCACGCGAACATCCTCGAGAAGTAAAACAAGGCATAGACGTTGCGTGCCTCCTATTACAAACATGCCTTCTTTTAGTATGCCCTGCCTCTTTTTAGTACGTATGCTTATTTTTAATAATCGTGCCTCCTGCACCATGTCGCGCCATACCGCACCTCTTTTTAGCCGTTGTTTTTGCATTATTATCTTAATCCTTTCTATTTGTAACCTTCTGGCTGATAATTTTGCAGAATAAAAGCTTTATTATTTGTTTTGCCCTGTAGAGCGACGCCCAGAATATACTTGTTTCGGAACAACAAGGAATAGCTGTGAACAGGACTGAACAGTTGGCAACTTGAAAAAACTATAAGGTATAAACACAATGAAATCAGAGATCACGGTGAGCAACTTTATAGCGGAAATAACTGTTCTTGATTTTGTGGAAGGGATGCTTGCCGACTCACCCTTAGCCTTAGGGCGATAGCCTACTTCAGAGCGACAGTTATTACAGTAAGCTCAATACTTGAATCAAATAAGACCTCGAAATTACAATGAAATCATATAGATTGAAATAAGTATTCGAAACAAATGCGAAACGTTTAGGCAAGCTCCATGCTAACTCAGTGGAGCTTTCGTATTTATATTTATTGTGTCTAACTCAGACTCTCTAACTCTAACTCAGTATAAGCTTTCGTATTTATATTTATTGTGTCGATATGTTTTAGTTTCTTCTATTTTCTTTCCTTTGTTTTTCTTTTTAAGTACTCCGTTCTGCACCTTTCGTGAGGGAGCAAAAACAATAACGTATATATTTACATTCAGACTTGACAGTATCAGTCGGTTAGAACTTAGAAGTAGGCGGCCTGCCGACCTAACGTCCTTGTCGACTAAGAACCTGAGGGGCTAACGTACTCTCTATAAAACGAGAAAAATGATATCAGGACCGTATGGTTTTGGTTGGACCTATGGTTTTGTGATGACGGTTTTATTTCTTTTCTCCGAGAAGTGAAATTTGTATCGATTTTCCTGATCAAAATTCACAGGAAAACTTTCATAAAATAAAGATTTTAAACATAAATATCTTGATTTGGTAAAAAATAAAGTAAAAATTCAGAGGGATTGTCGCATAACTGAGAGAACCACGGGCCTCTAGTATAAAAGGGGAAGCTTTCGGCAATGCCATCATTTATTCGCTGTTTTGAGATATGAACCTGTCTGTGTCTCCTCACTTCCACACGACTTGCCTCCCTCTCTTCAAAGTCCCCCAAGGACCTGGACCTCTCTTCAGAACTTGTCCGAGAGTGATCGCTTCCAAATCGTCGCGCCGAGACCTGGAGGGAATCCGGGAATTTTTCCGCCTAAACTTCTTACTCCGTGGCTGTTCCCAGTTGGAGAATTATCTCTGAAGGGGGTAGACATTTTTTGAGTTTGGCGTACACTCGCAAGCTTGCTCTTTTCATTAGTTCTTATGGCACGATGAAAACAGATCAAGCTCAGAAACAATAAAGAAAGGTGGTGGAATTTATTATCTGGCTAGAGCATTTTTGGTATTCCCGATGAAAAACTCTTTGACTGTGTAGTTGTACGAAAAAGTTGCATGTATTGATATGTAGTAGTATGGAATACTTTGACTGGACATGCATCCGACTGGGTTCCGATAGCATCCAATCTTGCTACAGTAGCATCCAGTTTGCTAGCAGTAGCATGCAGTGGTAACAGTTGCTACTGCATGCTACTTTTACGTACAACTCCATACGACTAATTCTTGAATTTTTTTCATCGAGTTCCATTTGAGAGAGAGGGGAAGCTCACCTATGATAACGCAAGTTTGTCCGTCTGTTGTCTATGAATAGGCTATAGTTGTAAAAGCGGAATTATATTAGTAGAGTAAAAGAGAGCATCGGTCCTTACTTCTGTACTGTTGCGGTGGTGATGATCTAACTGTAGATCATTTCGTGTGTGGAATTGAAATGAATAGAGAAAGGAGATATTTATAGAGAGGGAATGTAATATGTAATGAAGATTGGATGATAAGGATGACGAAGGATTAATGTTTTTCTAAGTGTGAACAAAATTGGGCGTTACTTAAGGCTTGCGACGGAACATCTAACGAGACTTTTAGACTAGGGGTTATTTTTTTATTGTTAAATATGTTTATTGTTAAAAGTGTTTTAAATAATTTTATTGTTAAAAGTAATCATTTGGTGTGTGAATATGTGGAACTGAATGAATGGAGACAGGAGGTAGGCCTATTTGTAGAGAGGGAATATGACAAAGAATGAAGGATGAATTTTTTTCTACGTGTGAAAAAACTTGGGCGTTACTTGAGGCTTGCGATGGACGTACAAAACGAGATTTTTAGACTAGGATGTATTTTGTAATTGATAAATGTGTTAATGTATTTATACAATTTTGTTGCCATGCCCCTCAGGATATTCCGGTAATACAATTGTTGATTCATTCATATCCAGGGGCTGCTCGCTCCTGTCGCAAGGTGTACATGATCCCTGCCTCCGGGGCTGCATCCGTGTCTACGGGCGTGCCTCCAGTCTGCAAGGGTTTGCACGCAATAGTTTGCTCTATACTAGTCGTTGTCGAACTGTGGGATTCGTTCATTCACTTAAATTTCAATGTGGATTAAAAATCCTATCACCTACACAAATTAGAGGACATCTCCTCTAATTTGCGTTCTCCGATTAGAAATTTACCTGTCCATGACTCCATCAATTTGATTCTAAATTAGTGAATATCCTTTCTGGATAATATTTTTGAGCGTTTTGTGATTATTTACTTTTCTTTGTCTTTTTCTACTGCACTTATGCCCTTGGGCAGTACGTAATAAACCATTCATTCACAAGAAAGGCACGAACCCTTTGGAGAAGAGGCCTTATCTGTCAGACGCCGCCATTTTTTGCGAGAAAAAGATATTTACATGTGCCGCTTTAGCATTCCTAGTTGGAAAGCTCGTCTTTGTTTCCGTAAGTTGCTTTTCAAAGTGACTGGATGAGGATAAAGGAATTGGGAAGGGGTTATGGCTGGAGAAATAATGAAGTTTATGTTGCAGGGGGGATGGCGAAGACTGAGATAATGTGGTTACTTGAGAGGCAAAAGCAACTTGACTTTTTCTCCATACGATCCGTACCAAAAATAGAAAAACTAGTCCTAACCCAATCTTCAGATTCACCATCCATACCAGCCAGGCCCGTATCCAGGAATTTATTTCGGGGGGGGGGGTGCCCGCGGAAATTATTTCGGGGGGGGGGGTGTCCACGGGTCGGACCAAAAAGTACAAAAAAGACATAGATCAGAGGTTAAAGCCTACAAAAAATGATTACTTTTGTGGGTTTCGGGGGGGGGGGGTCGAACCCCCTAACCTCCCCTGGATACGGCACTGATACCAGCCCAGGTTTCAGGCATTTTCCTACAAAGCAACCAATTTCGACAAAGAACAGAAACATAAAGGAACGGAGACGTTGAATATATTCGTAAGGATGAACCTATGTGTGCTGTTATGAAATTATCACAGATACCACATCGCTTGTTATTCAGCAACTGTGCTGAGTAACAAACGAAACGAAAACAAACGAAAGAAATTAAGAATCCTGGCGTCGTCATTACGCATGCGGGTGGTGGCAATAGGTTAGCCAATTGGGATAAGTGAAGGAAGTGGATGCATGTGCGGCTTTTTCTGTATTTATGACACTTTAAAGGAACAGAAAACTTGACTCAAACTTGGCTCAGGGAGCTAGCTGACATATCAAGAATGTACCCAATATTGAGAGTTAGGAAAATTCTTGTTACGACCATTGCAGTTTCCGGGCAGTTTCCGAGAGTTCGACTTTTGAGTTAGTAGAAAAAAAAGCAAAAGGTTTGTGTGCCGGGAGTAGGACTCGAACCCACGATCTTTGCCCCAACGGCATTCTGAAACAAAGTAATACAACGTATGTCAACAGGGTTGCCACCGGTAGTACAATTGTGCTCACAATAGAACTTTATTTTTACTTTGGCAGCAGATTTTAAGAAAAAAGTAGTTGTCAGGTTTTATTTCCAAGGTGACTATGACCCAGCAACACGTCCTGAGTACTTTTCTTGTTTGGTATTACTTTTTTCCTTTTGCCCAGTGAATTTATTATAGTAAAGTGGCAACCCTGTATGTTGATAACACAGACAATCGCGAACGTAACTACAGTGCATAAAGGAACAGAAAACTTGACTCAAACTTGGCTCAGGGAGCTAGCTGACATATCAAGAATGTACCCTGAGTCGATATTGAGAGTTAGAAAAATTCTTGTAACGACCATTGCAGTTTCCGGGCGGTTTCCGAGAGTTCGACTTTTGAGTTAGAAGAAAAAAAAAAAAAAAAAGCAAAAGGTTTGTGTGTCGGGATTAGGACTCGAACCCACGATCTTTGCCCCAAAAACAAAGTAATACAATGTATGTCAACAGGGTTGCCACCGGTAGTGCAATTGTGCTCACAATAGAACTTATCTTTTTACTTTGGCAGCAGATTTTAAGAAAAAAGTAGTTGTCAGATTTTATTTCCAAGGTGACTATGACCCAGCAACACGTTCTGAGTACTTTTCTTATTTGGTATTACTTTTTTCCTTTTGCATAGTGAATTTATTTTAGTAGAGTGGCAACCCTGTATGTTGATAACACAGACAATCGCGAACTTTTACAGTGCATGAGTGCGTAACTACAGTGCATAAGGGGCAAGGCCCTGCCAGCTAGCTCTGGGAACAATAAGGAGGGGTTTCGAGATAACAAAGATGGGGGGTCCTGTCGACAATAAGTCCCTGTACATTTATCTAAGCCACCCAGGCCGGTTTGATGGCCGAAAGTTGCCTCGTCAAGTTTACTGTGCCTTGCATAAGGGGCAAGGCCCTGCCAGCTAGCTCTGGGAACAATAAGGAGAGGTTTCGAGATAACAAAGATGGGGGGTCCTGGCGACATTAAGTCCCTGTACATTTATCTAAGCCCTCCAGGCTGGTTTGATGGCCGAAAGTTGCCTAGTCAAGTTTACTGTGCCTTTAAAAGGTTGCTAGTATCAACATCTACTCAGATGAGTTTGTCTTAATCAGAAACAGCGTAGGCTACTGATGCCCTCTGTAAAGTTTAACCCAAAAGGGTTGATATACGACAATCTGAAGCCTATCACTTATTCACTCGAATAGGCTTAAAGTAACGATAAAAATGCATCATTTGGATGCTCCGATATTCATGTTACTTTTTCTTTCGGATTTGTGGTACATATCTATGCTTCTACCTCCCTGCTTGAAATGTTTGCAACGGTAAACGATTGCCGAAAAATAAAACTTTTTTGGGTAACACGCAATGGCAGGCTCTCTTCAGAAGTGATCTTGAAATCTGGGTTGTACCACTTCATGAGGTTCGCTTCATTGGCCGCTGAAATGCACGCTTTTGTTGAAATTCCGCGTCTAGACGAACTTATATTCTTGTCGGGATATATTCTGACCGTCGAAAAAAGAAAAAAAACTTGGCAGAGTCAAAATTATTCATTTTATTCAATTAAACATATAAAAATAAGCTGCCTTTTCGGTTCAACTTTCAAATGTTTTTTTTTCATCAAACATCATTACCCCTTTACCTCCGTGGACACGGAACACTTATGTGAGCAAGAAGTATAATATCCCAGAGCCTTTCTGTGCTGTTGAAGACAGAATTGAAAAGTTCCGACAAAGTTTAAGGTCTGACAATAGTCTCACTGAGGCTATACGTTACTAGTTGTGCTTTTGTTTGTAAATATGGGTGTAAATAGTCGAGTTGTTACGAGTTAAATGTCAGAGTGCCTGTGTTGAAGTGTTTTTTCTTTCTTTTGATGTTGTGAAATTTTTTGTGATTTTGCTTTCTGTCTTTTCCTATACTCCGCTTTTGTGCTTTTGCCTTTAATTAGCGGGAAATAAAATTCATTCATTCATTCAACATCCCCTTCATACGTGACGCCTCTGCTTGCCGAAAAATACCTTTAACAGGGCTAATCTTCAAAGTCTGACAAGCGCTAAATAACAAACTTCAGAATATCAGAACATATGTCTCGAGATCTGAGTTTAAAACGTCGAGAGGGAAAGTAGCCTAAATACGTAGATTCCGTAGTTGACGTTACTCATTAAATCACAGACTACAGACATAACATTAGAAACACGACAGCTATTTCCAAAGTTTGCAATGTCTCGTCGAGAGCCTAATCAAGACATTTGATGAGAGAGAAAGAGAGGCGTGGACAAGGCGTTACTAGCCAAAATGTTTTTTGGGGGGGGGGCAAGGTATCACCGGCTGGCTGGTCATTTTTACCGACTGTTTTTGCAGAAAAACGACTGTTTTTAAGAAAAAACAACTGTTTTGACGAAAAATCGACTGATTTTCAGAAAACCAACTGTTTTAAAAAACGACTAGTTTTCCGAAAAACATACTGTTTTAAGAAAAATCAAATGTTTAAAAAAAAAATTTATAAAAAAATCGCCGCGCTTCGCGCCGACTCGGTTCTTTTTTACCGACTGGTCGACAACATTGGGGGGGGGGGGGGCGTCCCCCCTCTCCCCCATACGTGACGCCCCTGGGCGTGGAATATACCCCAGTGAAATAATTAACAGAAAATATTTCAGACCTGACCGATCGACTTATCGTCAACGAAGACCATATTTTATTTGTATGGTAGAATCGATTCGCAGAACAACTCATACCGGGCGATATTCACGCAGACTGCACACTCTAGTTTTAAAGGAGTTGGTCGGAAGCATTCTAGCATTTACGATGTATAGATCCCACTAAAGCACCAGTACGATAACCGTCATAAATGGAAAATCCGAAGTCAAAGAGTACCTTCAGAGAGGTCTCGTATTTCTCCATCTTATTCTGTTTTGAATTCATGGCAAATTTTATTTCCTAAAATTGATTCTACAAGATCCCTTCAAAATATAAAAAAAACAGCTTTCTCAAATTCTCATTAATAATTTTAAGAATAAATAATTAACAGTTAGAGATTGGTTGTATTTCATGTTTTTTTTTTTTTTTTTTTTTTCCTCTGGTGATGCTGGTTTTCAGTTACCCTTCCCTCATTTTTGTTGATGTTTTTGTTTGGATTGATTTCGCTTCGTGTTGGCAGTGTCGTGCGGTGATCGTTCTACTCAGCGTTGGGTCGATTTTGTTTTATTGATTTTTATAAAAGGGTTTGCACCATTCGATGTTTTTCTTCTCTCCGGTTCAAACCCTGAAATAATTGTAAGTGCAGAATATCGAATTTTTAATGTTTATGTATCAATTAGAGTTGAGAACAAAAAACCTTGAACCTTGTCACCAGATTAATTCAAGGTGAAGATTCGTTCGGCTGCCCCCACAGGCCAATTCGGGGCTTTCCGGCAGTCACAGGTGCCGACTACATGTGTAAAAAAGAATAAGAGTGTTTTAAAAGGTTAGTTTATGTAGTTTAGCTTATGGAAAGTTGGTTTATGCAATAACGAGTACAAAACTAATAAAAAAGTTCAAACCAGGGTTCGGTACTACAGTGGCGTATATAGCTGGGAGGTTTGGAAGCACGCTTTTTCGGCAAGCTCAAAACAAATCTTAAAGGACCCCTCGCACTATTTACTGTTCAACTTACAGTATTTTAAAATATTTGAATGCTTTAAAACTGTACTGTAGTTTCAACAAATAACCCACAGTTTTGGCTGTTTAAGCCTTTTCCGAGACCCGTTGACTTGTAGCGAAAACAGGGAAACAATTTACATAACCGGTTTTTGGGATCCCAAAACGTAAGTGGAAGGATACCTATGACATCGCAAAAGTTGTCCGTCTGTCCGTCCGTCTGTCCGTCTGTCTGTCTGTAAGCACGATAACTCTCGAAGGCAGTGAGATATTTTGATGAAACTTGGTGTGGGGATTCTTTGGGTCAAGAGTAAGGTCGAGTTCGTAGATGGGCCATGTAGCTTTACATTTAGGGGTGGGGGAGGGGGTTTAAATTAAGGGGCAAGCAATTTTTTTTTAAACAGCTAATGTGATAGTCGATTATGGGGTAAGAAGGCACGTTGAACACGAATATGAAAACCATTTTCTCGCCGGACAAGTAGTTCGTCCGGAATCCGGCCAAAACCGGAAAGTTTGTTAAAAGTTGAAGTCTTATTTGAAGTTGATTAGATGGTCGATATAGGGGTAAGAAGGCATGCTGAACAAGAATATGAAAACCATTTTCTCGCCGGACAAGTAGTTCGTCCGGAATCCGGCCAGAACCGGAAAGTTTGTTAAAAGTAAAAGTCTTATTTGAAGTTGACTAGATGTTCGATAGGGGTAAGAAGGCATGCTGAACACGAATATGAAAGTTATTTTTCGCCAGACAAGTAGTTCGCCTGGAATCCGGCCGAAACCGGAAAGTTTGTTAAAAGTAAAAGTCTTATTTGAAGTTGATTAGATGTTCGATCTAGGGGTAAGAAGAGATGCTGAATCCGTATATGACCATCATTTTTTTGCCAGACAAGTTGTTAGTCCGGAATCCGGCCAAAATCGGAAAGTTTGTTAAAAGTAGAAGTTTTATTTGAAGTTGATTAGATGTTCGTTTCAGGGGTAAGAAGACAAGCTGAATCCTTATATGAAAAGCATTTTCTACTCGGACAAGTGTTTATCGTTACATAAGCGATTACATTTGTTTTTACCATGATGTCTAAAATTCGTTTTCTTAATGATTAGTTGTTTCTCCTTAATCCTTTTCCAAAGTTCATCAGTAAAAATCTTCAAGAAGTCTAGTGGACACTGGAGAAGACAAAACCGATTTGTCTGGATCAAATATTCGGTTTTTGGGATCCCATCGGAACCTTTGGTCTTGTTCTGATGGAAAAACTTCTCGCAGACAACCGTCGACAGCGTGATACACATCGAAGGTAGCAAAACACGGCAAGTGAGAAAATCAGTGTGGTCTTGTTAGAGGGGTTAGAATATACCGTACGAAATTGGGGTCTCCGGGTTTAGAAATATATGTGTGATTATGGAAGTAGCTTGCATTAGTATTACAGGTGAGACAGGTCCTTTAAGAAGAAAATTTAGAATATGATTAAAACAGTGCTGGTGCACGAAAATAGTAAAGAAAAAAACACATATAAAAATCGTACAGCATCTATTTATTTCAATATTATTATTAGCTTCTCATATAGTTTTTGCCTAACCATCAGACAGAAAAGGCGTGACCAGTAATTTAGCGTCTACAGTCTAAATATTTCATGAGCGGACGGGATTGATTGACTCGTTGTTATAAAGTCGATTCAGTTTCTCTTCATTCTGAAGGATGTTAGCTAGTGTTAAAACTATACAGAAAGAAAGGTATAGTAGTGTTAACTGTAGCTATATAGCCTTTCCTATCGACTGGTGTAGGTTTCTCCCACTTTCTGCAATATCAATTAACCCATTTAAGTGTTTCACTTTTCTAATATTTTTCGACTCCGCTGTAGTACAGAAATCGGGAGACGGAGGTTCTACTTCTTACTTGTCCTTGATTCCACGGAGATCACAATGCAACGGCTGTCTATGGGGACCAACCAACAATAATTACGTCCTAAGTAAAGTAAAAGGGCCTTCCATGATCGTCGGTCGTATCCACTACGCACCGACTTGTTCACTTTTTCTTTCCAGCACATTATTAACCAGGAAGAGAAAGGACTTAACAAATTAGATGATTTAAAGTAACCTCGAAGATTGGTGTCAGTGGTTTTTGTTTCGACGACGAAACTGTGTCAAAATTTGCTGTTGGCCGCTGTTTTCTTCTTTACAGGCATGTAACAGACACGTTTTTTTCATCGCTATTTGTTGAAAGTTTGTCAAGATAGTTCCCAATCATAATTTTTGTAACGCCAAATTCGTATTTTTCATGTATAATTTTGCTACCGCGTATTTTTAATGCCTAAAATGGTTTAAAATGTTTTTGTAATCATCCTTTGTTTAATGCTTAGCTCGTATACTTTAATTCTTATTTTGCAAATCCGCTGTTTTTTTCTTCTTTGTAATCATAAAGAAGTGAAACAGTGGGCTAGCAACAAAATAAATAAAATGTACCAGCGCAGCGTTGTACCTTGGTTAAACGAAGCACCGTACACCGAACAATTTTGACAGATTCTGAACACTTTGTGTACAAATTGTGATAATATTAATTTGGAAAATGAACTTGGTGTTTTTTTTATCACAAGCTCATTTTCCAGTTTGAGCGGCTTGAGCCTGAAGAGGACGCTTGCCAAGAAGGGCCGAAATATGCTCTAATAAAATTCAACTGACGCATCGGTTTTGCACTGTCAAACATGATTCGCAGTCAGCTTGGGCTGAAGGAATAGTTATAATGATTCATCTGATGTTCCCTTATACCTAATAGTTTTCGACGACCTCTGATACTGAGATAAGAGGGTAGACTACGGAGGGGAGGGGGGAAGGCTAAGCAAGAAATCTGTATGCTTACATCGTCTGGGTCCTGGATTGTTCCCATTAGAAACTGCATTTTCGCCACCACGTTCGTTAGAATAGAATAGCCTGTGAAAGGACGTAGCAAATTCTCATCGGTTTGACTGTAGCCCAGGAACAGATAAACACCAGGAGCGAGGTTGTACGTGTCTGGAATAAGAAGAGAGGTATAGACATAGAAGTAACTGTAGGACAAGGGACAGAAGTGGTCATGAAAAGTGACTGGTGATTGGAATTGAGGGTACCTTTTACTTCATTGCGATGCCTTTTATATTATCCCTAGGTGATGATGATGATGAAATTTTTATTAATGCACTAAACAAGGAGAAGGAAATAGCGCAGTATAAATAAAGAAAGGAAAAATTACAGTGAGCTTTTGATAACATACTAAATGCACAGGAACAAACAAACAACACACAAAAAAGGGACTAATCCGGTCTAAAAAATCGTCTTCCCCGTTGGAAAGTGCAAAATTGGATTTACAAGCTTCTGAAATCCCTGCCTTTGGCCATGGTTTCGTTATGTGGCTACGACATCTTAGTGTTTGTTCGGCCTAGCCGAATTTTGTCTGTCACGCAGCGCGAACTTAGCAGGAAGCTTCAAGATCCGTTGACAACTCTTTCACACATAAAGACATGCAAAGTTTCAAATTGTTGTTTTTTGGGATCCCAAAACGTTAGTGACGGATACCTATGACATCGAAAAAACGTCTGTCTGTCCGTCCGTCCGTCTGTCCGTCTGTCTGTGAGCACGATAACTCTCGAAGGGAATGAGATATTTTGATGAAACTTGGTGTGAGGATTCTTTGGGTCAAGAGTAAGGTCAAGTTCGTGGATGAGCTCTGTAGCCCTACATTTAGGGGTGGGGGAGGGGGTTTAAATTAAGGGACAAACAAAATATTTTGAAACAGCTAATATGATAATCGATTATGGGGTAAGAATACATGCTGAACACGATGGTGAAAACCATTTTCTCGCCGGACAGGTAGTTCGCCCGGAATCCGGCCAAAACCGGAAAGTTTGTTAAAAGTAAAAGTTTTATTTGAAGCTGATTAGATGTTCGATTTAGGGTAAGGAGACATGCTGAAAACGATGGTGAAAACCATTTTCTTGCCGGACAAGTAGTTAGCCCGGAATCCGGCCGAAACCGGAAAATTTGTTGCAAGCAAAAGTTTTATTTGAAGTTGATTAGATGATCGATTTAGGGGTAAGAAGACATGCTGAACACGTTGGTGAAAACCATTTTCTCGCCGGACAAGTAGTTAGCCAGGAATCCGGCCGAAACCGGAAAATCTGTTGCAAGTAAAAGTTTTATTTGAAGTTGATTAGATATTCCATCTAGGGTTAAGAAGACATGCTGAACACGATGGTGAAAACCATTTTCTCGCCGTACAGGTAGTTAGCCCGGAATCCGGCCGAAACCGGAAAATTTGTTATAAAAGCAAAAGTTTCACACTTCCCATCTGATAAGCATACCAATCTGTAAAACAAAATACAGTAAAAATCTTCAAAAAGTCTAGCGAACACTCAATCTCTCGAAAACAAAACCTATTTGTCCGGATCAAATATTCAATTTTTGGGATCCCATCGGAACCTTTGGTCTTGTTATTTTGGAAGACATGGTAGGCCATCAGATCTATCTTCTGTTTTAAACTTCTTTCTTTGGCTTGATTTCCCACTTTTTAACCACGGTGCGTTGGTTAAAAAAAAATTCAAATATTTTGCGTCCAGCCGCCGCGTCGGAGAGCCGGAAAGCTGAATCGAGTCAACAAGCGCTACCAAGAAAATCGCCAATTGCACGCGACAAGCAATGGTATTTTCGAAAAACGATATTTCTGGGCTAGGCTATTTCATCGTGAAAAGCTCGTTTCTAGTAATAGTTGTGCTTTAAAGCACGTATCTACACCTGACAATCCTGACATGTTGCCTGTACTCACTTGAATCAGGGACCCATAAATTTCCTGTAATGCCTCGCCATTCAGGGGGCTTGTCAATAAGAAATTTCTCATGCGCTCTTGACCGAGCGTCAGATAGTTCGAGAAATACCCACGGGGATAAAATATTGCCTTGAGGGAGGAGTTTCTTTGGTCTCACGTCCAAGTAGGCCCGGGATTGGCCCTATCTGAGCAAGAACGCCGATTCGTCCCAAGTGGAATTTTTGGAAACTAGGTGAGGCTCGGGCAACACAGCAACATAGAAGCATACGAAATGACAAGCCCCCCGAATGGCGAGTCATTACAGGAAATTTATGGGTCCCTGCTTGAATCTAGAAAATAAAATAGCATAACAATAAGGAGAAATCTGAAAAAAATCTTTGCCACTGTATAGTAGGATTGTGGTTGCAATTTTTCACTGCGTGGGCTCCGCGTGGCTTAGTGTTCCGCAAAGAGCGCGACCGAACTTCATTTGACACTAATTACGCGGCAACATTCGAAATAGCGTCGTAACATGGTTAGTTGAAACGTTATTTTCGTCAAATGAGCTCGGTCGTGTTCTGATCGGACTACTATGTCACTCGGGGTCTAACGCAGTAATAACAATAATAATTATTATTTTTAACCCACAAATCGTACAAGATGAAAATAATGGAGTACAAAAGAAAATAAGAAGACATAATTGGCAAAACATAACACATACAAAGAAAAAACTACTGAAGAGTCTTACAGACGAATAAGCCCGTGAGAGGACGATAGACGCGCTAACGTCGTTTCGGACAGTTTCTGTGGAGAATAAACATTTTTTCCGTAATATCAGACAGCGAATATTTACAAAATAGTTTTAAATTTCTTTGCCAAGGAGCGAGAAGTCGCAACCACTAGGGGAGGTCGGGGTTGAACCGTACGTTTTTCGTTTTCGGCTAATAATTCAATTTGTGTAGAACTTGAACAAATTTTGGAGATCTGAAATGAAAGATAATGAGACTGGCTATGTTCTGTAATTTTTTGAGAATTTAATTTCATCTGGTTTTGGCGCCACGATTTTTTTTCTTCAAAAAATCGTCCCGGTGGTGTTTTGAACCGGACATGTTAAGATGAGCTCTGAATATGACCAAATAAGTGGTACAACTAAGCGCTTATCAAGTTTTCACTTCTTGGAGAAGAGTTGGACTATCCGAACATACCACTTTCCCGAAATTTTTTGAAAATTCGAACTCAAAAGAAAATGCTTGTTGAACTTCACTTTTTCCACCGGAAGCAATTAATTTAGAAGGCTTGGCTCCAGCAGCTTTATCCTGCTTTCCGGACTCCTGAAAATGGCGAATATTTTGATCTGGACAGACCGGGGTTGGACCGGACCTCTAGAGAAACGTCCGGTTCAACCCCCCAGAACGTGTCCGGATCAACCCCACACAGACCATTTCAAAAAAAAAATAACACCAAGAAAAAACGGAAAGTAGTAGGAACCCCGCAATAGCAATATAAGATGAAGAAATGAACCTACATTGGACCAAACTGTGACCAAATCGCCAAAAACAACTAACTTCTTCTCTAACTGAAAATGAAAATGAAATTGTAAGTCCGATTTGTGCAATGAAAAAAACAAAGTCGCCTGGTTGGGAATAGGTTCGCACCTGAGAGTTCAAATTTAGTCTCATGAGTCAGAACATTGTTGCCAACCTCAGTTAATTATTTCACGATTTTACAACTTTGGGTCTGCCCACAATTGAAACTGTCCGGTTCAACCCGCGTACGGTTCAACCCCGACCTATCCTATGCTGGGACAAAAATTTTAAATTTCCTCTCTGGTATTTTATTTTCTTTTGCTGATTCGAGTGACTGCATGGCAACCTATCAGTTGTGTACATGCTTTAGCCGCGAAACCAACCTACCGATAAAGCAGTCAATTACTATCACTGACGGCTTACAAAAACATTTTGCAAGGTCATACGCGGGGATGGGAATTTCAGACAAACTTAAAGGAACAGTAAACTTGACTACGCAACTTTCGGCCATCGAATCGCCCGGGGCGGGGGCTTAGATAAATATACAGGGTCTTATTGCCGATAGGCCCCCCCCCCTTCTTTGCGATCTCGAACCGTCTCGAACCCCGTCTTTAGTGTTCCCAAAGCTAGCTGGCAGGCCCTTGCCCCTTATGCACTGTAATTATGCACTTATGTACTGTAAAAGTTCGTCTTTTTACGTGTAGACTACAGACAAACGACCTCCCCGACAAGACGGCCTGCGTTCGATTCCTAGTCACGGCACACAAACCTTTTGCTTTTTTTTCTACTAACTCAAAAGTCGAATTCACGGAAACTGCCCGGAAAGAGAATTTTTCTTACTCTCAATATCGACTCAGGGTACATTCTTGATATGTTAGCTAGCTCCCCGAGTCAAGTTTGAGTCCAGTTTTCTGTTCCTTTAAGAGACAAACGACACTGGAGAGACTGGTTAATGGAGAAGTGAGCAGAACCATATTATCCCTTAAAAGGCCTAGCATAGTCTTATAAAGTTACATTAGGAATTCTTATATTTAATAGCCTATCCCCATAGTATATGCTTATGGCGCTTATGCACAGACCCAATGCGGGCGAATCTTGGACAGCATTCTAAACAGCATGTTAGTCCTAACTTCTACAACAGCACGTACTCTTTGGTAGTAACTTCGATTCACAATTGGTGCTGTCAAAGGGGCCAACATTCGCAACTACTCAGGGGGAATACTAAAGGGCCGGATTAGTAAATTTCCGGGGAGCGAAAGGGCACGTTTTCGGACAAGGTCGTTTTTGGGATCCCAAAACGTTAGTGACGGATACCTATGACATCGCAAAAGTTGTCCGTCTGTCCGTCCGTCTGTCCGTCTGTCCGTCTGTCCGTCTGTAAGCACGATAACTCTCGAAGGGATTGAGATATTTTGATGAAACTTGGTGGGAGGGTCCTTTGGGTCAAAGTACAAGTCAAGTTCGAAGATGGGCTGTGTAGCCATATATTTGAGGGTGGGGGAGGGGTTTCAAATTAAGGGGCAAGAAAAATATTTTTTAAAAGCTATTTAGATAGTTGATTTAGGGGTAAGGAGACACGCTGAATCCGAATATGAAAGTTATTTTCTCGTCGGACAAGTAGTTCGGCCGGAATCCGGCCAAAACCGGAAAGTTTGTTAAAAGTAAAAGTTTTATTTGAAGTTGATTAGATGATTGATTTAGGGGTGGGAAGACATGCTGAACACGATGGTGAAAACCATTTTTTGACCGGACAAGTAGTTAGCCCGGAATCCGGCCGAAACCGGAAAATTTGTTCAAAGCAAAAGTTTTATTTGAAGTTGATTAGATGTTCGATTTAGGAGTAAGAAGACATGCTGAACACGATGGTGAAAACCATTTTCTCGACGAACTAGTAGTTATCCCAGAATCCGGCCGAAACCGGAAAATTTGTTAGAAGCAAAAGTTTTATTTGAAGTTGATTAGATGTTCGATTCAGGGGTAAGAAGACATGCTGAACACGATGGTGAAAACCATTTTCTCGCCGGACAAGTAGTTCGCCCGGAATCCGTCCGAAACCGGAAAATTTGTTAAAAGTAAAATTTGTATTTGAAGTTGATTAGATGATAGATTTAAGGGTAAGAAGATACGCTGAATCTGTATATGACAATCATTTTTTACCCGGACATATAGTTCGTCTGGAATCCGGTTGAAACCGGATTTTTTTTATAAGTTAAAGTTTTATTTGAAGTTGATAGGGATAAGGAGATGCGCTGAATTCGTTTCTGAACTATCTTTTTTTGGCTGGACAAGTAGTTCGCTCGGAATTCCGCCGAAAACGGAAATTCGGCAGAAGTAAAGCAGGAAGTTTCGATCAGCATCGTCAAAATAAATATGGCTTATACAGGTATATCTGAAATTAATTTTCTCAGATGATTAGCCTGGCGAAGACTGGATCTGGCGTAGAGAAGACGTAGTTGTCTGGTCAAATATTAAATTTTTGGGATCCCATCGAAACCTTTGGTCTTGTTTCGTTATGGAGAGGGGATTGCGACTTCACATACGCGGGAGGTGACAGAAATGTTGTTATTTGTTTTCCGATTGCGACAGGTCCGGACTGATGCATAATGCTAATATTGCGGTTTGGAAGGGCTCAAATAAATCTTGCTTTGGTCTCTGACCCAGAGCCTATAGTGTTGTAAGTGAGGGTAGAGGCGTAACTAGCCAAAATGTTTGGGGGGGGGGACAAGGTATTTACCGACTGGCTGGTCATTTTTACCGACTATTTTTGCGGATAAAAACGACTGTGTTGACGAAAAATCGGCTTAATTTAAGAAAAAACGACTACTTTTAAGAAAAAATCGACTATTTTTACGAAAAACCGACGGTTTTTTATTTGTTTTTAAGAAAAAACGACTATTTCCAAGAAAAAAATCCACTCTTTTTACTGAAAATCGCGGCGCTTCGCGCCGACTCGGTTCTTTTTTACCGACTGGCCGACAACATTGGGGGGCGTCCCCCCTCCCCCCCCAGTAGTGACGGCTCTGAGTGAGGGGATTCTATCTTCTATAACAAAGATGAATGTCCCAAGTTGAAGTCCATGCACTGAACAGTGAAGTTCACGACTGAAAAGGATAAGTTGAACTGTCATATATATTTTTTACGTGAATGTCATCGATAGAAAGTGGAAAAAGTCCAAAGATCGAGGCATGTTAATCTCCAGAAATCTGTTCGAATTTCAACTTCTGGAGGCCCCCTTTCACAGCTATTGAGGACACTGACTCAGCAGATCTTGATTTACCGGGACCTATTAAACCGTAGCGAAGAAACTAACCGAAACTTGCTGCAGCACTTCACGTTCACCACTTCACCAGGCAACGTAGATCAAGTTATGATTTGAATTCTTACTTTTTTTTACTTGATATATCCGGTAGATCTGTCCGTTTAAATTTTGTAACTTAAGGTGGCCTGCTTTAGCCATGCACTCTTTTCTGTGATTTCCTGGTAGGTAAAGTTTATATTGTAGTTGTCCTTGTTTAAAGCAGAACTGAAACCAACACTATTCCATTACTTTCCTTCTCAATAATAATCAACATCACCGACCCACCATTTTTTATTTCCGTTTCACGACTGTTTTCGGGTTTCTGCTCTGAAGCTAAATCCTATCTTCACAGAGTCGTTTCACAGACATTATTTACAGTTAAGCCCTATCCATCGAGCTGTTCCCGATTGGTTCAACTGAAGGTACGATCTAGACAAACCAATCAGGGATGAGTTTTGTTGGTGATGTTATAGGTAGTGTGGTTTCAATTAAAAGTGGAGAGGCACTGTGAGAGCTAATACCAAGATCAAATAATCTGATAGAACTTCCGTCTTTGGTCTCATGCAGCGACTATGGATACCCCGATAAAACTGAGCGGAGCTAGAGGTACATGCTGTGAGGTTTGAGTTATACCCGTCTACTTCCCTCTACGCCGTTGCTCATACGAGGTGAAAACCCGCAGGATGCCTTGCAGGCATGGAGAGCCCGCGCTAAGCGCGTCACACGTGTCGTCAGCATGGCTCAGACAGCCAATCAGCTCTAAAGGACGACTCGAACGGCGTTCGGATTCTTCTTCGGAGTTGTACCGCGATACAGCTGTTTGTAGGGATAACAATTATGATGTTCTACCTAGCTCCTCCTCCCCTCGTTAGCATCGGGTAGGGTATCAGAATACAGTCGACTCTGCATCAGTTGTATCCCAAAGATGGGGAGACGGATGTTCTATCAGATTATTTGTTTTTGCTAATACGGAGGAAATGACTTGTTGTTTCTTCCGAGTATTTTAAGATGAAGTATAGCTGTACATTAATGACTTTTCTTCCGCGAAAATGAAGAGACAAGCAGAGACAAGAGCTGTAAGCTCATATGGCACTTGCAAGGCTGGGTCAGAGGATGAAAGTAGGAATTCGTCAATTTGTGGGTTTGTTGTGATCATTTATAATCAAAACTCTTGAAGTAAAAAACATGACGAACTCATCGGGAGCACGAAAATGTATATTTTGCTCAAAAGTATTGTTTGTACTTTAAGGAAATCACTTGTGAGGGATCATAGGGATCACGAAAATGTGTATTTTGCTAAAAAGTATTTTTTGTACGTTGTGGTTGCGATTAGTACTTTATAAGGAATTATTAAGGAATTCAGTTGTAAGCAAAACCCTTGAGGCAAAAATGATCATGGGCTCATAGGGATCACGAAAATGTATATTTTGCTTTAAAATATTTTTTTGTACTTTGCGGTTAGCATTAGTACTTTAAGGGATGGTCGGATCAGGGAACTGACTATTTCTAAGCCAATCATGTCAAGTCTCTAATTTTCAAGCCAAGTTTTATCGTCATAGCACGTCTGGAAGTACCTTAACTTGCGATCATCGGAATTCCGGACCCCCTCCCTCTAACTCCCCCACAGTGCCCGAATCTTGTCCGGTTTTGTCACTTACGTACATAGGACTTGTGCTTGTTCTTTCCACCAAGTTTCATTCCGATCGCTTCACTCCAAGCGTGTCACAAGTTTTCCGGTTCCCCCCTCCGACCCCCCCCCCACCTTCATCGGATCTGGTCCGGACTTGAAACTGGGCATCCGAGACATGTGATCTTTCTACGTATCAAGTTTCATTATGATCCGATCACCCGTTCGGAAGTTATACATACCTCAAGATTCCGGATTCCCCCTCCCGTCACTCCCCCCACGATGGTCGGATCGGGAAGTTGACTATTTCCAGGTTAATCTGGTCGAGTCCCTGATTTGCCTGCCAAATTTCATTGTCCTAGCACACCTGGAAGTAACTTAACTCCTTATCACCGGAATTCCGGAACCCCCCTCCAACTCCCCCCACAGTGCACGAATCCGGTCCGGGTCTGTCAATGACGTACCTAGGGTATGTGCTTGTTCCTCCCACCAAGTTTCATCCCGATCGCTCCAGTCTAAGCGTGTCACATGATTTCCGGTTCCCCCCTCCGACTTCCCCCCCCCACATTAATCGGATTCGATCCGGACCTGAATTGGGACATCTGAGAAATGACGTCATTCCAAATATCAAGTTTCATTAAGATCCGATCACCCGTTTGAAAGTTATGCATGCCCCTAAATTCCGGATTCCGGCTCCCCTCCCTCCCCCCATGACGGTCGGATCGGGGAAGTGACTATTTCTAAATTAGTTTGGTCGGGTCCCTGATATGCCTGCCAAGTTTCATCGTCCTAGCACATCTGGAAGTACCCTAACTCGCGATCACCGGACTGACCGACCGACAGACCGACAGACCGACCGACCGACCGACCGACCGAAAAGTGATCGGTATATGGCACTTGGCCGGAAGGCAAGTGCCATAAAAAACAAATGAAAAAGCTTTTCACTTCTCATCAAATTCAGATCTCTACATTTACCGATCTTGGTAAATGGAACGACATGCTCTGAAGCGAACCCTTGGACATAGAGAAACACAACCGGAAATAAGCCTGCTCCGAGTAATCAAAGCTGAATTTAGACGAGATTTTTCAGAGAAACCGAAAAGAGCTAGCGCTGGAAACGAGGAAACGCGGTTTACAAAATTAACCTATAAAATATTCAGCTTTCCTCTGCTTGTTGGGATCATTCTGACTCTTCCTTAATTCTTCCCTAGAATTTATCTCCTTCTCAAGAAAAAAGGTTTAAGGGAAAATCCGGTCTACCTATTTCAAGTTTCACAGATATTCTCCTTTCCTTTCCTCATGGGTCAGAAACCGTCTTCTTTTCGTTCCCCTACGGAACAGAAACCGTCACCTTGGTAATCGTTATAGAACTCGCGATGTCACTTTGAAACTGAGAAGCTGGACAGAAATCTTTGAGACCACGCTTCTCATCGATTAGGATCGTCATCAAATCGTCAGTCAAATGTCTTATGCTACGAACTTTTTACAACTTCATGGCATTGCCATGTGCCAGTTAACTGAAGTTCTCAAAATAATTTAGAGGAACTGATCCACCAGCGGAAATTAATGCCATCAGGATAATCAATGCAGAGCAGAATCCGTGTTTTTTTCCGGTCGGAAAATGTTCAAAGGATAAATCATATCCGGGCGTTTTCCAAACTTTACGCCAGTAACTCTTTACAAATTCTATTTACGGTATTGCCAACTATAGTTATGCTGCGGATAGTCAATCCGGGTTGGTTGGTCGCGGAATAGAATTCGTGCCAGGATTTCCGGCCATATTATCTGTTCCACACGGAAAATTAACGGATGAAAAGGCGTTTTTCCTTGACAATCCAGATTGACCATACACAATCCAGATTTTCCAAAATCCGTTTTCTCCGAAACTCCAGATTTTGAAAAATCGTTTTCTGTGACAATCCGGATTCGTTCTTGGATCATCGGTTCGGGAATCTTGCAACGGAGTGAGAATGAGATTCATGATTTAAGATCGTCGGATTGCCGTTCTGTAATCTGAGACAGTCGATTTGTTATTCCTCTTATGACTCAGTTACCTAGGATTATTGTCGCGGAAAAACGCCTTAAGTGATGAAAACCCGACCGGGAAACCTACCCGAACCTTTAACGGATGGAAGTGAAGAATGTCCGGACCGAAAAACATATCCGCAACATTATAACGGATGAGAGTGAAGAAAATCTGACCAGGAATACCTGCCTGCACTTTTAACAAATGAAAGTGAAGAAAACCTACCCGGAAGACCTGTTCGCACCATTAACGGATGGAAGTGAAGAAAGCCCAGATAGGAGTCCGCACCATTAATTATTTTTCGTTATACTATTTACTCCGCTATCACCTCGTGTATTTGGCGGGTTAAAAATAAAATATATATATATATATTAACGGAAGTTCACCAATAAATGCGGAGAAGCAGTCCCACTGGTGACATCTACCATCCAAATTTCCCAGCTTTACTATCAACTTTATGATGAAAGTGAAGACAATCCTGCCTGGTAAACATGTCGCACCATTAACGGATGAAAGTACGCCAAGTAAAACCCGCACATTGAACAAATGAAAGTGAGGAACATCGATCGGAAAACCTGTCCGCACTATTAACGGATGAAAGTGAAGAAATTTCGGGAGGGAGTCCACACGTATTGTTCCCCAACAAATGCAGAGAATCGGTCTGCCATCCCAACTTTATTACCAACTTTATGACGAAAGTGAAGAAAATCCGACCGGGAAACCTGACCATCTTTTCACCCCATTAACGAAGAATCTCAATAAATGTAGAGAAGCGTATCACCACTGGCGATCGCTACCACTAACCATTTCCTTCGTAGCAGCGTCCCAATATTTTCCAGCTCAAGCATGTTTAGAACAGCAATCAACTGGCGAATTCCGACGTTTTCAAACGTCTTTCGCCACTAACTCTTTACGACATGACATCGCGATCGCATGCCACATGATGTTTTACTGCCAATGAAAGGATCTTCGTCTTTTCCAATGTCCAAAATCGCAGTCTGTCTGCCCCATTTCGGTCTGACGATGTTCCCCCCCTTTTTCGAAAATCGATCTTGGTCACGTTATGCTTCTGCTTTTCGTCTTTGGCAATTTGTTTGTCTTTTACGGTTTGTACGAGGAAAACTGTTTTGCTAACATGAAGAGTTGATTTTTTTGTTTGATATTTGAAGAATTCGGAAAAGTTCCTGAAGCTGACCATTAGACACAGACAATATATTATTTGGCAAAGGATGTATGTTTTTCGTTAGGTTCAATGTTATCAAACTCCCATTAATGTACCAGTTACTTGGGGATTTGTGGTCACGTCACTACGAAACTAGTTTGAAATTTCTTCTTCGAAATGTGTTCTTGTTGCTAGTGTACGCTTTCTGTGAAATACAGTTTACCGGACCCATAGACCACTAACGTCGAAAGTGTTGTTCGTTATACAAACAGCCGCCTATCGATGGATGCCAAGAAATGTATACAAAGCCATTTTGATCCGATTTACCAAATAGTCATATCTGGCTTTGTTCAGTTTGCACACGTTGATGTTTCTTAGTTCTTCTGTTACTTACTCAGCTTTTGATGATTTTATCTTTTGGACAGTTAATAAACACGTTCATTCAATAGGCCGGTCATTCCGGCTACTTTGCCGGTCTTTAATTACCTAAACCCTAACTTCAGACTACCATCTAACCTGCAACAGATCGCCGACGCTTACCCCACACTCCTGATACAGAAAGAAGTTGTGATATACAAACAGATGATGAAAATCGTGCAATCTGACAACGTCCAAAACTTTTGACAGTGCAAAACGGATACGTCAGCTGAATTTTATTAGAGCTATATTTCGGCCCTTTCTTGTCAAGGGTACTCTTCAGGCTCAAAGCCGCTCAGGTTAAGCTAACGAACTTTTGGAAAAAACCTGTGGTTTTTCCACAAGTTTTTCACAAGCCTGAATTTAAGAGGACCCTTGTTAAGAAGGGGCCAAAATATAGCACTAATAAAATTCATCTGACGGATCCGTTTTGCACTGTCAAATATGATTCGAAGTCAGCTTGGGCTGAAGGAACATTTGTCAAAAAATAGCCAGATGAGAAGAAGAAAAGAGGGATGAATTTGTCAAAAAATAGCCAGATGAGAAGAAGAAAAGAGGGATGAAAAGGGATTGGCTGCAAGCCTGATCCAAAACCAGTTGAAGTTGAAGGAAGTAAGGGCCTAACTCGAAGTTGCTACTTCTGCAACCCGTGATGGCGCTGGTGTTTCTATTTTCGGGAAACCACTTTGCTAATGCTGAGTGACTATCTGCTACATGCCGGCTTTCCGCGATAGATCGTTATCTTACCTGGTTCCGGTCTAGCACAGATGAATGAGCCAGAATAGCAAAGGCACTCCCCTCTGTAAGCTTGATATGCGGGGCCGGCGTGAGTGTAAAAGGCCAGGTGGGTCTTGCACGGCTTCCGCTCAACGCACGACGGGATAGAACAGGACAGTTCTCCGCTGTTCTTACAGATGCAGAGTTCAGAACAGTCGGGCTCATCTTCTCTGTAGAGCTGCAAATACAGAAGAAAATAACTTCAAGGATTTTTTTTTTTTTAGGTTCAAAGAATTTTTTTTTTTAGGTTCAAAGAATTCGATGAAGTTCCTGAAGTTCTTTGAACAGGCTATGCCAGACGCTGTGTGGAGGCCACACTTTGGAATGGCCTATGCTAAACGTCGGTTACCATACCATGCCAAACGCTGGGTCTAGCCCACTAAAATTTTTTTTTAATGGATATTCAAAACTGCGACCAAGACTGCAGATTGGCAGCTAAAATGCTACAGCCACAGCGATTGTTATGACCCTTCTTTTTGGGATACTTCTGGCAAAAGTGTGTGGAATTTTCAAAACAGACACCCACAGAATCTGCTGTCTAATCTCTGATCAGTTTGCATCATGTCCCAGTCTACTTCACGTGTGGTTTCACTAGGTAATCATTCCACAGTGGGGCCTGAAGTGGACCCTCGAAAAACGGGTCAAAGTATAGATATATTTTATCTGGATGACTATCTGTATTGGATTTTGTTAGTTATGACGAAGAATTTTACAAAGGGCTCCCCAATTCTTCAATCAGAAATGGCTTGGCTTAATATAGCTCACTCTCTAATTCGATTATTTATTTCTAAACAAACAAACTGGGAGCTGCGCCATCCAACGTTCGAAAAAAATAAAAAATTCCGACCATCCGTCGGATCAGACAGGCAAAATCGGAGAAATGACTTCCGCTAACCCTATTCAACAGTCAACAATGACGGACAGTTACCACTGGCATGAATGAATGAATGAATTTATTCCAAATAAAAGCCATGGCTGGAGACACGATCGCAAAACACGATTATTCCGGCTGTCAGCTGCCAGGAGCAAATCCTCGATTCCAACAAATTTTGAACTTGGATTTGCTTAATGAAAGCAAGAAGAGTATGCTGCATTGTTGTGTCCAGCACCGTCTTTGTCTTTCCTACAACTTGCAGAAAGAGTTTAATGCACGTCTGTTTCTTCCAGTCCCTGACGATCAACTAGTGTTGGGCGATATTTCGATTTTTCGATATTGATATATCTATATTGATATATCTTTTCGATATATCTATTTTTTAACTTTCGATGTTCGATATATCGATATCGATATTAAGGTACCATGTTTCGCCATAGTATACGTCTCGTTTCGCCAAAATTTAAGAGCAAAATTGTCGTAAGAAAGAATACTGCATGAACTCAAACTTCGAATTAAAAAACTGATAAATATTACTTGTGTTGGATTATTAACCAACAATTATATATCGTTTTCGATATCGATATTTACGTTTCGATATTCGATATCGATATTTGGTCCGATATATCGATATATCGTTATTGATATCGAATATCGCCCAACACTACGATCAACGGCCTGGTGAAGAACCTTGCCAAGAACAAACGAAATAACGCTGCCAAAGCATCTTAGCTGACTATCCGGTCTTAGTCATTGTTTAAATATAAGAAAGAATGATTGTAATTTTCTTTCAAGATCAAACCAAAGAACGAATGAATGAATTTATTCCCAATAAATCCCATGGGCAATGTCGGGAAAAAAAATGTCAAGCACACAAAAGGGAAAGGAAAAACAACCGAAAACCAACATCCAAAGAAATAATAATGGTGGACCATGAATGAAGGCACTTCAGGACTCTAAACACTCATCTGGGGTCGTCAAATCCCTTACTTCCCATACTTCAAACCAAATCCCATTTCCTCCCAAACACTTCCTTTCTCTCAAATCTACCAACTCCTTACAAAAAGTAAATCAAAATCATAGCTTCCTCTTCAGTACCTTACACTTAGAAACATTGGGGACCAGTGCCTTGCCTATCTTTACCGGTGCATATAGCCTCCCCCTCAAACAAAGAAGACATCACGATGGTTGAACGAGTGCAAAGACGGGCAACCAAGTGCATCAGTGGATATGGACAGAAGCCTTATTCCAACAGGCTGGTCAACCTAAAACTCCCAACGCTTGTGTATCGTCGAAGACGGAGTGATATGATGCTGACATGGAGATACATGAGTGGCCCCACGATCCTAAAGCATTGTTCAAATAGGTGCGTTACGGCGTATAAGGTGTTCAGTTCAGTTCAGTTTTATTAAATTCAAAATAAATGAACAAATAAAGTTTCGACCCCTACAAAGCTTCGTGGCCCGTTACATAGGGGTTAACACCAAAATAATCAACAAATAAACGAGTCTCTTCACTATTACATTAAAATAAATAAAGAACAATTGAAGGTCTATGTGTATGACAGATTCCTCTTTCTCGGGGCGTGCTGTAATAAGGCGAATAAGGAGAATAGACCCGGGTTCTATCTTCGCGATGCAGAGCCAATCAGATCGCTTGGTTGGTTCCGCCATCGAGCCGAGGAAAGGAGCAGCGTCGTCAGGGTTGCCAAGGGAAACACTTAAGTTCTACTTTGTTGGAAGCTGAAGAAACAACTTTTCTTCAAAATACCACGTTTTGTTGTGTTACGACTGCTTATTCTTGTTCAAGGACCAATGCTTTCCTCTGTTAATTTAGTAGCTTTTTACAGAATATTGGGCGTCAAATTGTACTCGAGCACTTCAAGTACAAGAAGACTTTCTGATCTTTAGGAGCTCGAAAAACTGTATCCGCATGGCAACACCGAACACTGCATTTGATAAGAACGTTTTCACTTCCTATTTAAACCTGGTAGTGTATTAAGACGTAAACATCGTGTATAGCGCTATTCACATTTGACAGTGCAAAACGCGGATACGGATACGTCAGCTGAAATTTATTAGAGCTATGTTTCGGCCCTTCTTGGCAACACAAGTTTCTTGTTTTCAGAAATTTCCTTTTTCCATCTTGAGCGGCTTTGAGCCTGAAGAGGGCCCTTGCCAAGAAGGGCCGAAATTTAGCTCTAACAAATTTGAGCTGACGTATCAGTTTTGCACTGTCAAACATGATTCGCAGTCAGCTTGGGCTGAAGGGATATTTATAGCGCTATTCAGGTTATTACACCTATTTGAACAATGCTTAAGCTCTTCTCTCTGTCATCCCACCAGCACAACACAAGATAGGGCACTCGAAGAAGCTGAAGAAACCACCTGCGCTCACACGTGTGCAACGAAATTTCTTCTCGTCAAGGGTAGCGAACGACTGGAACTTGTTAACAGAGGAAACTGCCACTTCCGGGCCCACGGAAACGTTCAAGTCTCAAGGAATGGGAGAAAAATCCATGTAAATACCACTGGGATTTTAATCCTTTTCAGTCACCCGTCAGAACCAACAACAACAGAGAACAAGACTGTAGATGACAAGAGCGGAGCATAACAGACCCATCATGGACCTTATTCGCTTCCAAGTACGAATTAAGATACTAAACTTTCTCCACGGCCTCATATTACTTTCATCTTTCGTCACGAGGCCCCTAAGATGAACGGTGCCTATTGGCAGTTGCCCACTCTGCCCATTTGGTAATTTGGCACTGGAAACGTGGAACTCAGTATTTCACCCGAACATATGTATTTGTTCAATTACTCAAGATCCCTCTCCGGAAGCCGAATTCCCCCCACCGAATCCAATTATCAATTTCCGATCAAAATTCCAAAGGTCCGGCGCATACCTTGTCAATTGGGACGCGAGGTTCACTGTTCCCACGGCAACTGGAAAGGGTCAGTAATTTGATAATCTAATGCTTGTGAGGTTGATAATGATCTCGCTCAAGTCAGAAAGCTTAAAGCACAACTCTTGGAAGAAATGATCTTTCCACGATGGAATGTCTCAGAAAATCGTATTTTCTACCTTCCAAATGAAATTAGCCCTTCTTTTTAGCGCTTGAAGAAGTAAAAAACAGAAGATATGCCTGATGATCTACCATGTCTACCAAAGTGAGAGATCATACTTTGAAGTTTCCAATATCATTTTGTGTGAAAGAGCAGTCGGCTGACCTTGAAGCTTTCGGCGTATTTTGCGTGAGTGACTGGCAAAACTCGGTTTGGCAGAAAAAGTGCTAAAAGTCGTAGTTACAAAATGGAACAATAGCCTAGGGAAAGGCGGGGATTTCAGAAGCTTATAATTCCATAGTGAGCGTGTTCCACCCCTCTACCAATAGTAACTATTAGTTACTATTTCCGTTCCAGCCTCACGAAAAGTTACTACGCTGACCGTTCCAACCTTCTCCAAATAGTAACTAATAGTAACTATTTGCTTACCACGGTCGAGAGCGTAGTTAGCGTAGTAACTACGCATCTCTGCAACGTGATTGGTCCGATCAGCCCGCGGCCTGATATTTGACCGAAAAATTAAAAAAGCGTTCCAGCCTAGCGTAGTAACTACGGTAACTAGCGTAGTAACTACGGTAAGTAGGGTGGAACACGCTCAGTAGGCTATGTTACTGCCTTAAATGTGTGACGTTTCTCAAAAGATTAGGAACCCGTCTCAGCTTTCAACCTCACTTTGCTCCCTTCGAAGAAACATGGACAACTTGACCGACTGGTAACCCGATGAAAAATCTGTAGCCTGTGTACAAATGTGTACAACTATAGTTGTATGTTAGTTGTACGAAACAGTTGCATATATTGATATGCAGTAAGACACTGTAAAAAGTTCGTCCTAAATCGGAGATATCAAAATTGAGTTCTTCGGATATGGAGTATTACCAACCGTAATAGGAGTAAATACTGCCGGCGGTGGAGGCGGATGAGATATATCTTTAACCGAACTTTGTCGTAAAGGTTGTTCTTGTCCGAAAAAAAGATAAGGACAGTGCTTTTGCTTTTGGGTGTCCAGATTGAAATGAAAACGTACCGTTAGGTTACGCAAAGGAAGGTTTGTACCAGGGCCGTATAAAGGAATTTATTTCGGGGAGGGGGGGGGTTTGTCCACGGGTAGGACCAAAAAGTAAAAATACATAGATCAGAGTTTAAACCTGCAAAAAACTGTTACTTTTGTGGGTTTCGGGGGGGGGTTCGAACTCCCTAACCCCCCCTGGATACGGCCTTGGTTTGTACCCTTTTCAGGTGTTATTTTTTTGTCGGATGATTTTCGTTCTTTTTTAGTTACAACTCTTCCGCAGGCTACAACCTTTGGACTAATATTGTCAAACTTAAAACTCACTGAACGTGCAGCAGTCTTCTGACAGGATCTTCTGATGTGGTTTCAGTTTAAAAAAAAAATCGAGCTAAGAACTGACCACCAGGGGCGTTCCGAGCCTTTCTTCATTGGGGGGGCGAACCTGGTAAAAATTGACCGAATCGGTACCTGATTTTGACCGAATTTATTATTTTTTTTCTTAAAATCACAGCGAGTTGCCTTCAAGAAGCTACAATGTAAAAAGTTGCATAGTATGTACAAAATCAAGTCCAAAGAGAAAATCTGGCGCATTTTAACGCTGTTCCACTCCTGTTGTTCTGGGATATACGCCGTCACTAGCCTTTTACTTTTGGGGGACGCCCAGTTTGCCAACAGGACTTGAAAATGCGCCGACAAAAAACGAAGTTGCTGTAAAGCCCAGACATCGGTAATGGGTGTAGCCAGGAAAAATTAAAGCGCCGCAGGCGAAATTTTTTTTATCAGCCTTTTTCTAGCAACATTTAACTGCTTTCCATGCAAATTCTAGCTTTTAATGTGGTTCAAGCCCCCAAAATTCTAAGCCTCAAAGGCTAATAAATAGCGAATACTGCGAGATAAGCCGCAGTCGAAATTTTGTGGAAACACTGATGATCAAAGAGCTGTCTGGCGAAAAAAAGAGGGGACATCCAGGGTAAAGTAGAGACAAAGTACATTTATTCTGAATTTACAGCAAACAAAAGCAGGCTAGTTTTCACATCCAACTCAGTAACTGGGGTGGACCAAATACTGATTTCCTACTACCTAAAAAATAACAAAAAAAGATCTGGAGCGGTATAACAACCGAATTTCGCAATGGAATAAAACTGAATGTGTCAAGTCTGGTAATAGATACGGACCGAACAAAAATCCGGTTCTCGGGTGAAACCGACTGAATTCGGTAACGAACCAGAACCAAATGCATCTGATTAATTACCAAATTATGAAATGGAACTGACCGAATGCAACAGAACAGATACGGACTTGAGAAAAGTCAGGGGAATTACCGAATTCGTTAACGAATGAGACGAAGAATGAGACCAAATAAACACGTTAAATCACCGAATTTACGAAGGGACGACCCGAATGCGGTGAAATCGATGTTGACTGAACAAAAGTTGGATGAATTACCAAATTCATTGAAGAATGGGAACCAATAAACACGTTAAATAACTTAATTTGAAAATGTGGCTACAAAAGATTTATAAAAAGGGCATCACGGCTTCGCCGCGATGCCCGTTTTGACCGAATTTTCGCCCTCGGCGAAAATTTGACCGAATGCCCAAAACGTAGGGGGGGCGCTGCGCCCCCCCCCGCCCCCCCTTCGGGACGCCCCTGCTGACCACTACATTTTGCAAAAAAAAGGTCACTACTGACAAGAGAACTGATCTCGATCTGCTCTATAATTTATTCTCGTTTCAAGAAATTTGTTGTGCGCTTTTTTGTTGTTGTGCAAGAAGCTGACAACTGCTTTTACATTTGTGTAGTAAGAGAAAGACCAGGACAATACAATGAAAATTTAATTTTGTTGAAGAGGGAGCATGAAAAAAAGAAGGGAGTTTGAACTTACCCGTTTACCCGATCCTTCCCTGATGATAATTTCCGGCTGGTTTGGACGCATCGCAGAGCAGGACTCTAAAAATAAAAATCAGGAATACAGTTTTCTTTAAAGCAAAACTCTTACTAGAAATAATATTTTCCCTACGAAACGGATCAGAAAAAAACATTTTCGATCTACCATTACTTTCCATCTGAAATTAGCGATTTTCTTGTTAGCGCCCGTCGACTATGTCCAGCCTTCCTGCTCTCCGACGCGGCGGCTGGGCGCAAAACATTTGAAAACTGATCGCGCCGTGGTTCAAAAGTGTGAAAACTAAGCAAATAAAAGAAGTAATAAACAAAAGCTTCTCAGATCCTTATGCGTGAAAGAGTTGTCAGCAGACGTTTATGATCCCGGCAAACGTTTCGTTGTGTGACGGGCAAAACTCGGCAAGGCCAAAAAAGCGCTAAAATTTCGTAGGCACAAAACGAAACAATTGAGAAAGGTGGGGATTTTAGAAGCTTATAATTCTGTATGGGAGCTAGATGTATTGTAAAAAAGCAGAATAAGCAAGAGGGGTCCTTTAAAGACCAAGTCGCAGCAGACTAAGTTTATATATGTTCCAGTAGTCTAATGTACCTGACTCCTTTTATCCCCCCCCCCCCCAAAAAAAAAATTGATAATTCAGACCCATCCTTGCTGTTTATCCGCGCGTGGACCCCCTCAACACGTAGATAATTGCATAACCGGCCTTTTCTACCAACCAGCTCCTCGGATGAAATCAGCGGGAGCCTGATCCGCTTCATAAAGAGGCAGACAAGGCAGATGCAAAGATGGGTGAAGTGGCGTTAGTTTCGATAAAAATCCGACCGTCCAAAATACAAGAAATGAGAATTGATGCGACGATTGTGGACGTAGAGTGAATCATTAGTATAGGTATGACACGTCCTTTAAAGTTTAACCGAAAAGGACTGGGATAGGACAATCTAGTTACCCATCACTTATTCACTTAAATTGGCTTGAAGACCCGCTGAAAATGCGTTACTTGGTTGTTCCGCTATTCAGGAATAATCGATTTTCAAATAGTGGAATTTCCGTGTGATTTGTGGTACCTCTAATTTGTTGTATGCCTTACAAGAAAGATTTATGACTTTTTTTTTGTTCAGGCACTAAGCAATCTTCACCAATATCGCCACTGCCCACTGAAAAGCCTTGTTTGTGTTTAGATAAAAATTTCCCGCGTCATAGTAGAATTTTCGCTGTGGGGACGGCCGCAGATATTCTGAACGTCATAACTAGAGCAGATAGTGGAAAACAAAAAAAATCCCTTTGCAGAATCCAAATAATTCAGTGTATTCAACTAAATGACACAAAAATAAGTTGGCTTTTCAGTTAAACTTTTAACATATCTTCTAAGAAGTTCCATAGAATGTTGAACGAGAAATTTTCATTCACCATCCAAAGCCGTTGTAGGAAAAAAAAATATTTCCAAGTGTCAGTAGTGATGATCCACCGTTCTTCCACAGTTACTAGATCTATCCAACGAAGCTTCGAAATTCGAACAGGATGATCTAGCCTAACGAGATTTGTTTAATTGCTGCTTTCACGGCGATGGAATCTTTCCAAGAACCACAATACACTTTGTATAGAAGGCCGCGACTATAGAGATAGTAATTGTCCGTCCTTCCTTTAGGGGTTTTCCGGGAAGTTCCTCACTGGCTTTGAATCCCAACTTCTCGCAGCAGTTTACTTTTACCATCTCGAAGATCAAAACACCTTCCCATGAAAACAAGTATTTTTCAAGCTCAACAAAGACATAACAGGACGTCGAATCCTCTTTCAGAAGTACCAATAAATCCCCATTTCCGGTGAAAATCCCATTTCATCCAGCCCATTGATCCCCAATTGAACCATAGATTGATGGGGGCCTTGACTACAAACTTAGAAATCATTTCAACTTCTTTTTCTACCATGACAACATAATGGAATCGCCTTCAGGCAGTGAGACGCCCAGAGGAAAAGAATATCTTTATTTTCCCAGGGAACGACACAATAGACTTCTTCGTCTCCTTGCTCACATTCCCTGAAAGAACCCAAGGACATTTCCTCAAATAACAGACTGAAACGGGAGATATACAAATGCAAGTTAAACTAGACCTACGTTGCCTGGGCAACGTGATGTGTTGCGGCAACCTTTGTTCGGCTTCGCCGACTAAAGTGTTGCGAGAGCAACACTTTGGTTCTGCTTCTTCGCTATCGCTCAAGTTGTCAACCCATCGACGTTTTCAAAATGTTATGTTCCAAGAAGATTTTTGTTCTGGACTGATGACACAATCCGTAATCATACGGATATCCTTCAGCGTTGAAAAAAAAACAACAGAATATCGGATGTAGGGACTAAAATCTTTGCAGCCAGTTGAACTTTATCCTTTTCAATCGTAGACGTCGTGCCTGGTAAAAACTTGGAACATTGTCTTATATAACCTAGTTAGTATTATAAAGCTATCCGTAACTTTTCAGGATCAAAATAATGCGTAAACACTTGCACCATTGAGATTAATTTTGTTATACCCTAGATTTATAGAGATCAAATAAAGTGTGCAGCCAATTGAACTATCCTTTTCAATCGTGACTGATGAAAACTTGGAACATCATACACTCTACGACTAAAGTTGTCTACCCCTCAAATACTTCATTCTAAGTTACAATGATAGACCATGGAGACTAATTTTCTTACCCTCAGATTTATAGAGATCAAATTAAATGTGCATTAATTTGCAGAAGTTTCTAGCCCCTTATGAACCCCTTCTAGCAACCGATTCCTCCTTACAAGTCCATCTCCCCGTGATAGACATGGTACCAAACTTTTCTCAGCATTAAATTCACCGGAAATAAATAATAGGATTAGTAGGTACACCAACTAGCAAAAGTTGCTAACCCCTCATCGCCGAAGACGGTTATGGTCTAACATCCGATTGTTGCTTACAAGTCTCCTTATATAACCTAGTTGGGACCACAAAGCTGTCCGTAGCTTTTCCGGATCAAAATACCACAGATGCCACTTTACAGATCATTGTAAAACTAAGTCATTTTTCGAAATATGATTTGCATTCGTTGCATAAACACTTAATTCTTGGTTATATATAGAGATTCTAAGGTACAATGAGACCAATTAAGAGACCAGCTTTCTTACCCTCAGATTTATAAAGATCAAATAAAATGTGCATTGGTTGCACAAGTTTCTAGCCCCTCGTGAAGCCCTTCCAGCAACCGATTCTTACTTACAAGTCCATCTTCCCGTGATAGACATGGTACCGTATCGTTCTTACCATAAAATACACTGGCAAAAAATACCAGGTATACCAACTAGCAAAAGCTGTCAACCCCTCATCCCCAAAGATTCTAGCAACCGAGTCTTAATTACAAGTGCAACTCCCCGTGATAGACGTGGTACCAAATAATTGTTCGTGCCATATAAAACATAGGAAACAAATTGTAGGTAGCCTACACCAAGTAGCCGAAGTTGCTAACCCCTCATTGCCGAAGATGATTATTGTCTAACAGCCTATTGTTGCTTAAAAGTCCCCTACATGTCTCACAACTGGGATCGGCCTATTTTTGGTTTCAGTGTGTAGGCTACCTTACTACTGAAGTTGTCAACCCCTCTAAACTTTCAAACTGCTGTATCTCATGAAGGGATTTTTGTACCAAAAAATGGATGACATATACTTTGATCAGCTCATCAAGGTCTATCGATTGCCGTTGAAAAAAAAATTATATCTATATTAGTTCAAAAGTTGACTTTTTTGCCATAGGCCAACTTTCTAATATCACCACTTAGAAAGGAGCAAAGGACAATCTCTAATATCTTTAGCAAGGACAGAACTTTTAAAGTTTAAGAGGCATAGCTGATACCAATTCTCTTCCTCAATCCCAAGTGTAAGGAATGGAATGATAAAGTGAGCAGAAATCACGAACAGAAATGGCTAGAAACAATAGATGGCAGCACTTTCGGACCCGTGGGAAAATGCCACTTTTTTGTTTCTGTAAATTTTTCTATTTATCACTCTAAGAAGATATATTGGCTGTGGGGCCGGGGAACTGCCGCACATATTTCGCACTTGTAGATTTTAGTCCACCTTCAATTTGAAAGTGGTGCCTGCCTGCTCGCCTGCTAGAACGGAGCTTTCCACTCGAAAGCAGAAACGTGGTTTGATAAAACGAAAGCTTGGCTGCATAACTTCAGATAGTCCTCTCTGACATAGGCTACACAACTCCACTTCACTTCACACACCGTAGGCTGTAGCTCGCGCACAAGCGAAAACCATCCTTTTTTGCCCCAGGCAAGAGCTCTACGAAGCTTTCCAAAATGTAATGTCATATTCATCAATCCGGCCGAAGGTCCACACTTTCCGTAAAAACCGCAGAGGTTAGACCCTTACCACTTTCTAGGAATAAGCTGAAATCGAGGTGCTAGGAAAAAAAAAAAACAAAAAAAACCACGACAAAACCAAAGTGTTGCTCTCGCAACACAATAATGGCTCTGAATTGTCGAAAAGTATCGGAGGTGGGTTAAACATGGTAACTTGGTATTATTAATAATTTTTACAAACAAATCAGAATTAGTGAAGCGTTTCAAATCAGAATTAGTGAAGCATTTTGCTTTCAAGCAAAATGAGGTTTACTTAAATTTGTCAATCAAATTGTACCTTACCTTGGTAAATTATGAAAATTTTATCAAGAAAAAAAAGAAATCCATAAATGGAACCCCCCGATTATAATCGTCCTGCCCTCGAAGTACCATCCCAACCGTTTTAATTCTACAGATTGTCGAACGAGCCTAGCAACGAACATAAAATCAAGAATTAATAAGTGGTTAAATAATAATTATTTATAATTAATTTTTAATAGTAAAAAATAATTAATTTGTAATTAATAATTATTCTTTCTTGATAAAACGTCGGTTGCCCATGGCGATACACAAAGAGTATGTTCGAACCATTCGAACTGATCCGGGTAGGTACGAATGTAAATAACGAAATTAATTAACCCTCATTTGCTTAAGATCAGTCTTTGTGAATACGGAATGTAATCCAGAGGCAGACAAAACAGCATGGTCGCATTTCACGCCAGCCTCCCCCCCCCCGTGAACTTGTTTGAGGTTAAACAAAGCGGATAACGAGGTCTGAAACGGTGTTTGCTGTTCCCCGTAGTTTCCTCGCGGTAGGCGATATTGAAACACTTCCGGGATAGAGAACCGCATTTCTTTAAAGGTGAGGTCGATGTTTTGCTGATAAAAAAAAAGAAGCTACCTTTCCCCAGTATTATTTTACATTTCGGCATTAGACATTCGGAAAGATGGTTACAAATGTTCGGTAAAGTCTCCATAAATGGAACCATAATGAATCCATAAATGGAACCCCCCGATTATAATCGTCCTGCCCTCGAAGTACCATCCAAACCGCTCCGCTTTAAGCATGCTACACGTGAGACACGATGGTACAATTTAATCAAGAATTTAATCAACTAGAACGTCAAGGTTGGGACTTGTTAATGAGAATGATGCCTCTCAGCTCAAGTTTGTTTGCAATCCCGGAAAACTTGGAAACTTTTTAAGAAGTGGAGTAAAAGACAAAAATTATCCTCGAGAGGGGTTTGAGCGGGCGACTTCCTCTTTGCCAGAGCGAAACGCACAAGGCACTAAAAAAAAAACGCACAAGAGCTACGTAACTGTATTATAATCGGCGGTATTATAATCGGCGGAGAAGCCGCTCTACAGTGTGTCACACGTGACGTCACAATGGTAGACAACCAATCAGCTGTAAAGGAAGACTCAAGTGGGCCTTCCACTGGCCATCATAAGCTCGTCGTAACCGTGCTCGTCCGGACCGGGCGTGCTCTCATTGCCTGAAAACCGTCAAAATGGCCGCTTACGACACGTTACGATGGCTTTCCATAGCTTACGTTTGCCAGTGGAGGACCCACTTCAGATGGCGTTCGGAATGAAGTTTCTTCTACGGGACTCGACTGCGAAATAGCTGTTAGTAGAGATAACGAATAGTGATGTTCCGCGTAGCTCCTACCCTCCGCTCGTTTGCATCGGGCAGGGTATCGAGAATATATTCGTCTCCGCATGGTGGTATTACAGAGATGGGGAGACGGAGATTCTTGTGAGTATTTGTTCCTGATCATACTCAGTGACAATGATACAGTGAAAGCAAGAACAAGTAATCTGATAGAACCTCCGTCTCCCTATCTCTGTGATACGACCATACAGAGTCGAATCTATTCTGATACCCTACCCGATGCAAACGAGCGGAGAAGGAGCTACGCAGGACACCATAATTGTTATCTCTACAAACAACTCAAACAACTGTATCGCGGTACAACTCCGCAGAAGAATCCGAACGCCGTCGGAGTCGTCCTTTACAGCTGATTGGTTGTCTGCCATACTGACTTCACGGGTGACACGACTGTAGAGCGGGCTCTCCACGCCTGCAAGGCATCATACGGTTTTTCACCTCGTATGAGCAATGGCGTAGAGGGAAGTAGACGGGTATCAACTCAAACCTCACGGCATGTACCTCTAGCTCCACTCAGTTTTATCGGGGTATCCATAGTCGCTGCATATATGCCCGATGAAAAATTCTTTGACTGTTTAGTAGTATGGTAGTTGTACGAAAAAGTTGCAAGCAGTAGTATGGAGTAGTTTGATTAGTGATATTAGTAGTATGGAATACTTTGATAAACATGCCTCCGACTGGGTTAATCTTATGTAGTAGTATCCGATAGCATCCAGTTTGCTAGTGGTAGCATGTAGTAGCAACAGTTACTACTGCATGCTACTTTTTCGTACTACTCCATACGACTAATTCTCGGATATTTTTCATCAGGTGGGACCAAAGATGGATTTTTTTTTCGGATTATTTGTTCTTGGTCAGAGTGCAAGATCGAAGCTTGTACGTCGTTATATCCCTTGATGTCACTGACAAGCTGGTATTTATGCAGCCGATCTTAAAAAGCATGGTACAATTCCACCAACATAACATCTATCCATCAAGGAACATACTCATATAATATTTATATACTAATTATTTTTCAGACACCTGGAAGCCATCCATCTAAAAAGGCTAATTTCGCAAAGATTTCCGGAATCCGGTCAGTTACTGGAGATACGTTCAGCAAGTAATTGAGACTTTGAGTGTATTTTCACCTAGTTCAACAAACTCAAAGTGGTGAGTCAGCATTCAGGAAGCCTCTTAGCATGCCGTTTTTTTAGAAACAGATAATTCAGTTAAATATTAAGTTATTTTCTTATAAGTCATTTTCGAGCAATGTAAAATCTAACCATTATGGAACACATCCATGAATTATTTTTCTCTTTGCTAACTTTCCAAGGACCTGGAGCCATCTTTCTAAAGATAAGAATTTCCATGAAACCTCTGGAATCCGGCCAAGGGTCTTGAATTCAAACTGAAACAATGGCATACGAATCGACGTGACTAATGACTACACTGTCAGAAGTTTCATAACAGATAGCGTATAACACTTTCAAGAATAACACCTTTTCACTTAGAAATAAAGTGTTATGACCAATTAAGTTTACACTATTTCGTGCCTAGATCTCCAACAACACCTTCAATTGGTAAAAATACTAAAGGGAACGAAAGAAACATAACAGATAACATCCCAAAATGTTATCTGTTGAAACCGGGCATCCTTCTGTTCTCGTCATGTAACTTCTGACAGTGTAGTATTTTTACCAACTGAAGGTGTTGCTGGAGATCTAGGCACGAAATAGTGAAAACGTGTTATTCTTGAAAGTGTTATGCGCGATCTGTTATGAAACTTCTGACAGTGCAGCATGCCTTTTTTTTTTATGAACAAATATTTAAGTTTTTTCGAGCAATGTAATATCTAACCATTACGGAACACATCCATGAGTCGTTTTACTGCACTGTCAGAAGTTTCATAACAGATAACACGAGGATGCGCGGTTTCAATAGATAATGCATAACTGATAACACTTCGGATGTTTTCTGTTGTGTTTCAAAATCTTATGCATCATAAGCGTTGCCACCAGGAAGGGCCAAAAAACCGCAAAAAAACATCTGCTAAGTTTTCCGACATCATGAGGACAAAGAAAAAAGTCAGAAGATGCTTTTTTGGCTGTTTTTTTTGCTCTTCTTGACAAAGCTTCTTATGCATAACATTTCATGGATAACGTTTTTAAACACAACAGATAACATCCGAAGTGTTGTCTGTTACGCACTATCTGTTGAAACCGCGCATCCTCGTGTTATCTATTATGAAACTTCTGCACTGTCAGAAGTTTCATAACAGATAGCGCATAACACTTTCAAGAATAACACCTTTTCACTTAGAAATAAAGTGTTATGACCAATTAAGTTTACATTATTTTAGTGCCTAGATCTACCTTCAATTGGTAAAAATACTAACAGAAACATAACAGATAACATCCCGAAGTGTTATCTGTTGAAACCGGGCATCCTTCTGTTGTCGTTATATAACTTCTGACAGTGTAGTATTTTTTACCAATTGAAGGTGTTCATGGAGATCTAGGCACGAAATAGTGTAAACTTAATTGGTCATAACACTTTATTTCGAAGTGAAAAGGTGTTACTCTTGAAAGCGTTATGCGCGATCAGTTATGAAACTTTTGACAGTGTGACAGTGTGATTGATAACTTTCCAAGGAACTGGGAGCCATCGTTCTAAAGAGTTAATTTCCGTAAAGTTTCCGGAATCCGGCCCAGGGTCGTAACTTCAAACTGAAACAATGGCATAGAAATCGATGTGACTAGAAGGCCTGTTTCGAATTTCGCAACTCTCCAAGAAACTAATCATTCGGTTGAAGTTGCATTCTTGTTTTCATTTCTCAGAATGAATCTGATTTCAGTTTCCATCCGTTCTTTTCTTTGTAGAAAATTCAAAATTTCGCCTATTCTTTCAAGCTATCGATTTAGACCTCTGATACATCTTTTTTCGAGGTTCACCGAGTCCCGAAACAAAACAGCTTCATTTTTCCGGTGACAAAACAAGAAAAAAAAGGAAATCTTTCAGTGGGAGGGTATCTCTTTGGGCCGAAGAAAACAGCTTAAAGGACACGTCCCAATACACAGTATTGCTGCTCAGATCTTACAACTAACCTATGCTTACTTACAGAGAATTACACGGCTTCGGCTTTTTTTAGCCTCTTTCCATGTCCCTTGCCTTGGATGACGATCTTGGCAAAAATTGCATAACCGGTCTCCGGACGAATAACACCCTCGGAAACAATGACAGGCACGCGTGATACGTCACGTAAAGAGAACAAACGTGACAAGCGTGATAACCAGTGTATTGCTAATAGAGGAGATAGGTAAAGGTATCAGCACTAGCTGGCGGTGCTGATCTCCGATTCTCGGCCCTCAGCCAGGAAGTGCAATGGGGGTTGGGGGCCAGCCATCCTGTGCTTTCGCACACCCTTCCGGTCACCTTCCCCGGATTTCTCCAGGCACCCATTTGAAGCTAGGTAGACTTTGGCTTGTCTTACTTACCAACCAAACTGTAGACACAACCGAGACTCGAAGAAGTGACCCTTCCCTTGCGAGTTCGGCGGGCTGACCATTCGGCCACGGACGGATAGAAGAGATAGGATACACTTATAAAGAGAAGAATATCGGGAACGATAATGGATGGAAATGCTACTGAAGTAGAATGAATTAGTATCATCAGTACGTGTTTTAAGGTGTGTTTTGATCCTTTTGAGACTATAACAAAGCAATCTTTCGCACCATTGGAGGTTCCCATAGCGCAGTAGGTGACGACCTCCTGATTCGAGATTGCGATCCGAGGTCGGGGACTAACCAGCCGACGATTCTCGTGACTTATGCACTGTTCAAATAGGTGTGTGAAGCTGCATAAGGATTTTCCGCGTCATCGTTTCTTGACAACCCCAACCGCAGCAGGTGACAATTTGATCAGAGCTGCAGAAGAGAAAACAGAATCGACTTTTAATTTTCTTGGTCACGCCCGCACGTCCTGCTGGCAGTATAAGCTGACGTTCAGCTTATCTGCATAAATTTGAATTTATGTTTATTATAATGTATAATGTTTATTATAGAGTAGAGTTTTATTCATAAGACGTATCTTTCACAGCGTAAACGCCGAATTTGACCTCTAAGTCAAACATAAACACTAAAATATAAATGTATATACACTCAATCAGTTTGTTAAACTAATCGGTCAGACTGTCAAACTGTGTGAAATGATCGGATTCCGGAAATGATTAACATTTGAACAACATCATGCTCTAGATTCTTCTAGGTGCACGCCTTACAGCTGGGTCTTACCGCGGCTAGTCTTACAGAACCGCACCACTGTCGACTGACGAGCGCCAAGTGAGGATTCGAACTCCGGGCTTTCGACGAGAGATAATTTAGACTTGCCGTCACTACTGGATGCTTTTTGCAATTAATCTTGTCTTATCTTGTAGTCTAACTAAATTTAGTCGCCATTATGTGTTAAAAGACAAACGACATTTGCTCGTGTTGGCGCGAAGACAGCTAGGGTGGGAAACACTGGAGACCGAAACGATTGTTGTCAGAGTGGTCGAGTGGGGTAGAGGCTTTAGTGTAGGCAGGATGAACCAATAAAGGTACGAAAGAATAAATATGTATTGACACATACAGTAAGTATAAAGATATATTCTGGACATTCGCGAGTCTGATCCGGTCTGGAGATACTGAGCTCCGGCAGTGATATAGATCTGTCAGTGTCGAGGTGACGTTCACTTGCGTCCGTGAGAGCGTTGTCCCTCGCGTTGTCCTACTTCTGTGACTAGGACAAAACGACCTTGACAGTTGTCGCATTTTGTGTGGTCCAACATGGAGCTAGGATCGCAAGCGTTTTAATATTTCTCGAACCCAATGGGCTCAAAAAATTCTGTGTCTCCTTGAAGTCCAGAGCAAACTAGAGAGCAAACCAGAGCAAACTGTTTTGCTCTGTTGACGTCAAACCACTTCTCATGAAGGCTTCGTATTTCTCCATCCAGTAAAGTTTAATTTTTGTTCGTTTTTTTGTTGTTTTCAAACCGCGTAACCTCACATCTTTTTTTACTTATACCAGGGACCCATGAATTTCCTGTAATGACTCGCCATTCAGGGGGTTTGTCAATAAGAGATTTCTGATGCGCTCTTGACCGGACGTAAGACAGTTCGAGAAATACGCACGGGGATAGAACACCCGACTATCCAGATAGACAAAATATGGGATTGGCTGCTGGAGAAGAGCTTCCGCGTTGAGAGAGGAGTCTCTTTGGCCTCACGTCCAATGAGGCGAGCAAGAACGCCGATTCGACCCAAGCGGAATTTTTGGAAACTAAGAGAGGTTCGGGCAACATAGCAACATAGAAGCCTAGGAAATGACAAGTCCCCTGAATGGCGAGTCATTACAGGAAATTAATGGGTTCCTGCTTATACGCATGTTCTTCCTTTTTGGGCTACGGCCTCTCGGCGACATTAACGTGTTTTTTTTGTAGCTTTTCTCTATAAACAACTAAATACAAATCTTTTAAATTTTATAAGATTCTAGTCATTTCTATTCGTCAATGTTTTCAGAATCCCGAAGTCAGTATTTTAATCAAAATTTTGATGATCCTTGCCAAGAAGGGCCGAAATATCGCAGGAGAATCTCATAGAACGTGTCCGAAAGCTCCGAAACGAACGAGAATGCTGAATTAATTCAGGATTTTATGCAGCATTTAGCTTTCGGACTTAAATTTTCGCTCAATTAATGCAGCATTAATTCAGCAAAGATGCTAAATTTTACGCTGAATTTTCAAGAAGAAACTGGGGAGCAGGCGATTAAGGGTAAATTTCGGTATTCTAGAAGTGTCAGAGAAGAAATAAAGGTAACAGCTTTCGGACAAAAAAAAATGCAGCATTGATTGCAGCATTTACAGCACTAAAGAGCTTTCGGACACGTTCATAGAGGACTTATACGTTTTGTGTCCCCTCCCCCCTTTTAAAAGACGCTACTACACTTTAGACCAGTTCATCCTTATCGGAATATCTTCTTGCGAGCCGATCTTCTTCTATGTTTATTGCTCCGCAAAATAGGAATGTTTGAAGTTAGAAAGATCGTCTTGTTTTTACGGTGGTCCGAAACAATGGGTGATTTGAAACAAAGAAAGAACTTGTCCTATGCAGAAGCCTGAGACGGGATACTCCTGAAAAGTGTCTCTTCATGCCAAGTTGACTGCGAATCATGTCGACATCACAGATGAATTCCAGCTGATATTTCAGCCGTTAAGCAACGGTCCTAGTAAGGCTACAGCTTAAAGAATGAACATGGAATAAAAACCGACATCAAGAACGACTGAAATTTCACTGGAATAATTCTCAGATAACTTATCTGTTTAGCACCCTCACCAGTTGGGGTTCTCGCGTAAACAGGACCCCGGACCCCGCATATACCGGACATTACCGGACAACTATGTTCCACTTTCTGTAAGAATTAATAAGACCCGTAGTGCAGGGACTCGGTTTCTCTGAGATTCAGAATCACATGTATATATATATATTGATTATGGGTCCAGGAAAGAAGATTACCGGAGCCTCCCTCCCCAGTACCAAGACCCCCTGAGAAGACCCTGCGGTACCCCCCCCCCTGCATCCAAATAATATGCAACAATTTTTAAAGCTTTAAGAACTTAAACATGTTATCAAATATTTAACTTGACGCCCCGTGATCTTGGTCTAACTCAAATAGAATTCTGATGAAACCAGTGACGGTACAACCGAAGTAGTTCTAAGCTACACTCTGTCCCAATCCCAAACCCCAAACAACCCAATATTCATCCATTGCAATGACCCGGGGCCCTTTTCGGGCCAGGCTACTGGGGCCGGTTTTCAAATTGCCCCTATAACTGAGAAGTCCAGGTCTTGATAAGGCTTTAAGACTTTCGCTTACTTGGAACGGGAGTCACGACGGGCGTGTTTTCGGTTGTTGCCTCTGTTATCTCCTCCTCAGCTGACGTCGGTTCGGTGATCTCCGTTGATGTGACCGTGGTAGCCGTTTTGCTTGTACGCTCCGTTAAAGCGGGGGTCTGACGGGAAGACCCCTTGGAGAACGTTACACGAGTTGAGCCAGGGGTGATTTCGGTGGTGATGAGGTTACCCTGGACTCGGTGGTAGTCTCTATGAGAGTCGACTGAAATAGTGAACACAAATAAGGTTTCGTGCAAATACTTGGTCTTCATTATCGCAAAATGTAAATTAATGAGTAAAAATGCGCTCCCAGTCTCATTTATAAGTTTTTTTTAAACCAAAGTGGGAACACGTATATTCACGTGTTCAGTGTATTGCCGATAGATCATTGTATCGTCACTTTGATACTGTAATCTTTTTTTGCCTGGATGATGCTAATCCATCAGCACTATACTAAAAAAAAGAACAAAAACAACAACAAGTTAGCCATCTTGCCGAAGCAGACCTTTGTTGTACATATTTCTGAGACGTAGGCTACATATTTACTTTCAGTGAGACTAAGTTTCTGATGTTACTCTTGTGTGTGTCATTGATTCATTTGTTTGTACCAATATGGCTTCCGGTGAAATAGAAAAGTAAATAAACAAATAGAATAAATTTGGGGATGTTGAGTAAAGCAGTAATATAGAAAAGACGGTACTTTTATTTAAAGTGACAAAAGAATGGATTTAAAATGAGCTTTGAAAGTACATTTAGATGAAAGCATAACTCCTTAATTATTCCATCTTTATTCATTCTAAGTTATTATCCCCCTCTGCAAGTTCGTTGCTTAATGAAGAAAAGTCTCCCCCAGAGAGTTAGGGAGTAAGAACGGGGGGAAACTACTTTTGTCCCCAGTTGAACATTCAAGTGTGGCCCTCAAGACCCGATCCCACTTACTTACTTTTCAGCGCTAACAAGCAGGGATTTGCTTATTAACACGGAGTAATAGTAAGATGCTAATGAACAGTCTTGACCCAACTGAAAAAAACTGAATAAACGACACAAAAATATTGCATGCTTTCGTCGGCCGTCGGTCGACTCGTCGCACAGCGGGTTCTTTTCCCACGCAAGAAATCAAATTCTGCAAACATTTGTCGGGCAGAACACAGGCCTGTATCCTTTTATCGGGCCTCGATCTTCTCTCCGGCACATCGGGTTAATTTTACACATAAGAAATACAGAAGAAATTCAATTGTTTATGCTTTCATCGGGCGTCGGTAGATTCGTCGGCATATTGGGTTGTTTTTATACGCAATGAATCGATCTCTTGCAACATTAATTAAAATATAATTATAATAACATGATTTTTCTAAGTAGGATTATAAATTAGTATAAGCAGGGACCCATAAATTTCCTTTAATGACTCGCCATTCAGGGGCCTGTCAATATTTCTGATGCGCTCTTGACCGAACGTCTGAGAGTTCGAGAAACACCCACGGAGATAGAATACGCGAATATCCAGATAGACAAAATTTGGGATTGGCTGCTGGCGCCGTGAGGGAGGAGTCTCTTTGGCGCGCACGTACAATGCGGCAAACAAGAATGCCGATCGACTCAAGCGGGATTTTTGGAAGATGGATTTGGTTCGGTCATCATATCAATATAGAAGCATAGGAAATGACAGGCCCCCTGTAAGGAAATTTATGGGTCCCTGGTATAAGTGACGTTAAGTAAGGACTTGAAAAAAAATCTGATAATAGTTTCAGTTTTTAGTGTCAGTTTCTTTGGACAGATTTAAAGAAAAAAATAGGCTACACAAATAACATAATATTCCTGCCATGAAAGCACAAAAGGAGTGCTTAGCCAAGGCACGGAAATAACCTGTATTAACTAAAAAAACAAACAGAATCAACTAACTGAATACCCTCCATAAAGAAAAAAAGAGAAGAATCAAATGTTACTGAGAGCGTGTTCCACCCTACTTACCGTAGTTACTACGCTTTCGGTAAAATATCACTCCAGGGGGTAATCCGACCAATCACGTTACAGAGATTCGTAGTTACACGCTTACTTCACTCCCGAGCATGGTAAGCAAATAGTTCCTATTCGTTACTATTTCGAGAAGGTTGGAGCGGTCAGCGTAGTAACTTTTCGTAAGGATGGAACGGAATTAATAACTAATAATTACTATTGCAGGAAGGGTGGAACACGCTCTGAGTAGATATGGAGACGTAGCCACTCGCATTGTTCACTCCATTGTCAGGGAGAAGGGACAGAAAGCTACGTTGGTTGGTATGAACAAAAAATAATAACGAAAAAAACAGTTGCAAGATGATTTGTCAAACTTGCATTAATCAAAGATTTTAGATCCGATCAAGACTGAATGAACGTATGAATGGGCTTGATTCCCATCTTTGCATAAATGTTGACGATGGAGTAGGCCTATGGTGAAAAAGAAAGAAAAGAGAAAAACTAAAGATTCAATTTTTATAACTATTTTTATGAGTATAACTATTTCTTAAACTATTAACTGAGGGCTGGATAGAGGCTCCTTCGTCGGATGGACGTTCTACATCAGCCTCGTTTGGGTCTTTGATCCGGTTCTATTGACATTTCCATCCGGTTAAAATCCGGTATAAACCGGAAATTTAAGAACGAACCTATTTGCCCGACAAGTCTGATAAGGAGAAGGCGGTCAATATAAATCCAAGCAAAAAAAGAAGATAGGGGCTGAATCTGGGTATGCTTTTAGTTTCCTGATCATATGCACAACTCGATAGGATACATGAACATATATGATATATGAATATCATATAATATCATATAATATATTATATGAATATATGAGTCTAAGTCAGCTTGGGCTCAAGGAATATTTAACTCGATAGGAATCTGGTTAAACCATCTGGTTAAACTCGAATACTGCAATACTGCAGTGCTAATTTTACGCCTTTGCTGTCTTATCGGACAAATAACTCCGAAAACCGGGAGTTTAGTAGAGCTAAGCATCTCCTGATCTAAGATGTTAGATCTGCAGATACAGAAGAGAGAATACATGCTAAATCTTCTTTTCCGATCGTTTTCTCACCCGATTGCTTATCCAACCGGAGTCCGTAAAAACACCGCAGGCCGAGGTAATCAGGAAATCGACAACAGCAGCCTATGAATGGTGAGTTTGTGCGCTGTGAATTCCTTCCCTTCTCCAGGTAGACAGGATAGCCTACTGACTGCAGAAAAAATTCAAAACGCATTAAAAAGTAAGGAGAAAAAAATATTCGCAAGAATGAGTTGTTGCGCGCTGATATTTCTGAGTATTGCATTGCTAACTATTCAGCGATTATTCACTGTGATCATGGAAAGAAATAAAAATCTCTGCAAGGCCGAATCGCGTCCAGTTGGTGAGCAACGGAGTCAGCCAATCCTGAGTAGCAACCTGACGGAATACTGTTTTTGCTGCAAACAATTTTTTTTTTCAGTTCAAGGGGGAAATGAAGATGAAATTTAGAAAAATAGTTAGTAGAAATTTGAGTAGATCTGAGTAGAAACCTGAAAGAATTCACATAGGCTATGTGCTTTTAGCAGTATTCACGGCAAAAAGAGGTTGCTGCAGGTATCACCATAGCCTCGTTTTTGTTGCAAAAGTGCTGCCGCATCGCTGCTGCAGCACTTCTTTGCTTCTGCACAAGATGCGTTTCTGGATTCACTGCCTGCAAGATTTCTTCTCGGTTGAAGCAGCACCTTGCACGGAAGCACGGACTTGGTCGGTGAGCAAGTCCGCGATTCTCGAGAAGCGCTGCCGTCTTCCTCGGAAGCACTGCAGCCTGGAGCGGCCGAGAAGTGGACTCGCAGAGTGCAACAAAAACGAGGCTAATATATATATATACAGAATAGCTGCTTTTAAGCAAAACACCGTATCTTTAGGTCTTCTTTAATGGGAAAAGAGCAGGTTTTCTACGTTATTTCGTCACTTTACTTTTCGTGAGAAACCTTGGGAAAAAGGTTTCCTCATGCTTTTAGCTGAACAAAAGGGAAGATATATGTATGGCTGAGAGCTTGAAACTCGAATACAGCCAATTTGCCACTCCAGGTGACTTGTCTGTAAGATTTACGACGGTTTCGCTGTCTCAGGGGATTTTCAGTTCCTGAAAGCTCAACAGATCATTTTTATGGCTAACCTCGCTCGAAACAAAACAGAAAAATTAAGGCCGTTTTTCATCCGCGCTGAGATTCATAGTCACTTTTTCCTTTCTCAAACTGACACGCCGCGAGTTTTTAGATTTACCGCCAGTTAGGGATTTCTTCTGGATTTTCCAGAACCTAATGTTTTGTCTTTGGTCACAGCAGGCAACTGTCGGGAGCGCAAGTGGCGTGTATTTTTTGGGAGGGGACCAAGGTATTTACCGACTGGGTATATTTTCACCGACAGTTTTTCTGGAAAATCGCTGTGCTTCGTGCCGACTCAATTTTGTACCGAGTGGCGGACAATCTAATTTTGCCTACGTTTGTCTACGTTTGACCAGGGACTCATAAATTTCCTTTACAGGAAATTTTTTTTTTTTACAGGAAATTTAACGGGGTAAGGAAATGTATGGGTCCCTGGTTTAACTCTGATCTACTAGTACCTTCTATTGACTGCCCACAAATCAAGTAGTTGAGTTTTAAATGGTTGTGGGAGGATGATTCTTGTGAAGACAAAAGGAATATTCTAAATAATGCATGGAAGGCAAAGACAAAGTGTACTGATTGGATGTCAATGACGTTAAGAGGTAATTGAAATGTTTAAATATTAAAGTTTAACTGAAAAGGGCTGAGAACAGTCTAGTAACACATCACATATTCACTTAAACAGACCTGAAAACCAGGAAAAAATGCGTTACTTCGTTTATCCGCTATTCATCGAAATGAACGTATTCTTTCGGATTTGTGGAACCTCTATTCGCTTGTCCCTCCCTCTACGCTTGACTTGAAATATTTACAAACTACAAATGCAAGCCATTGCGCATGCCACTAACATCATTTTCCTAGTTTTCTACAGGCGTAACTTCTCTGATACCTTCATCTTTAGCCCCGGAAAAGTACAGACCTTTGTTCAAATTCAAATTCTTCGCGTCTGGATGAATTTTGGGTTGTCGTGCAAGCAACAAATTTTCCGTTTAGAACATCTAATCAACTTCAAATAAAACTTTTACTATTAACAAATTTTCCGGTTATGGCCAGATTCCGGGCGAACTACTTGTCCGGCGAGAAAATGGTTTTCATATTCGTGTTCAGCATGTCTTCTTGCCCCTTAATCGACTATCTCATTAGCTGTTTAAAAATAGTTTGTTTGTCCCTTAATTTGAACCCCCACCCCCGAATGTAGGGCTACAGAGCCCATCTACGAACTCGACCTTTCCCTTGAACCAAAGGATCCTGTCAGAGCGCCAGATTCTGTATCTCGCTTATTTCGATTAGTACCCATGCCGTTAGGTACAAAAATGGTAAGGGTGGATCCCAGGGTAGTCGAACGTGCTGAAAACGAATATCGTAGGGCGCATGTTCGCCGTTGGGGCGTTTCTGAGATATAGGCCAAAAACGCCAAATTTAGCCTATAACTAAGTGTGACGATTCAGGATTTTTTTGCGAGTTATTGGGTTGAGGAATCCGGCGTAATGTTATATCAATCGAAAGAGGAGATCTAGATCTACAAGAATATGATTTTTAAATTGAAAAAAAAACACAATTTTTTTCTTTATTTACTGCAGTTTCAGAATAAGTGCTGTAAATACCTCAAAGAAAGGCTAAAAACTCGAAATTTCTTCGAGGTAACAAACTTTTTTTTTCATATTCGAAAAGAAAGTTCATTCAATTCCGTACAATTTGAGCTAAAAAAATATAAACTATTTTTATTTTTAAAAGGTCTGCGTTTTTTTTTGTGGTGTCACTGAAATGATCACTAGCCATATCGTGAAAAGGGAAATATTTTTTTTTCTTCAAAGGGTAGGAATACTTCAAACTTCGTAACTGTTTAAAATTTTTAACTTTTAATTAAAAATAAAAATTGGTTTAAAAAAAAAATTTTTGACTAAAAAAAGTGTTTTTTTAGAATGAACGAATATGTTTTCTGGTGTACTAAGGGGTCTGCAATTACCTTTTTGGGACCTGATCGTATCATTGGGACCTCAATGTATCCACAGAGACACTGAAACATCACGAAGACAATCAGTCGACGACGACGCGATTACAACTTTCGCGAGATAGAGTTCGAGACATTTTCACTACATCCGTTCAGCAGAGTGGACTTCGACCTAGTGAATATTGTGACGTCAGAATTTGTGGACGATGTGAAGATTGTTTCTGATATTACTTGCGTAGCCACAAAAGGAAAAGAGGTGGTTGAGGACTTTCTGTGCAACAGGAAAGAAGATGTGAAAAAGGTCGCACTCCGAACTTTCCCTTCAGAGAGAAAAACTCAGAAAGTGAAGGGTGTCCCTAGAACCGAACTCCTGAGCTCTGAAGTAACACCCTTGAAGAGAATCATTACTGCTCAGTTGAGCTACGGCGAAGAAAAGTAGAAAGCAGTTGCAAAGATACTCACAAAAGAGATTCTTCCTTTCCCTCCATCCATTTTGAAGTCTTCCGCAACAATCAACCAAGACATCCTCTGGCTGGAAAATGAGGACGGGGAACAAAGCTGTGCTGTTGAACTGGCTAAGAAAAAAAGGAGGACTTGCAGCTTGGCCGGCGACTTTGAAATCCAAAGAAACAACATCAGCTACAGTACACATCATTGACCTAATGTCCAAGATAAGGTCATATCGGCCTGCCAGGTTTGAAACAGTCAAATCCTTCGCGGAAAGATTGCTTCTATCGTTGCTGAATGATCTTCCAGTGGGTATTCCTGAAGTCCACATTGTCGCAGATCGGCACGACGGGCTGTTTGGGAAGCTAACGGACACCGGAGAGTCGATCTCCTTGAAATCAGCATGCAGACTCCGACGAGGGAAAGGGAAAAACCTCCAGATTTCCGCCCTTAGCACAATTGAAGAATGGGATGCCGTACTTGCAAGCTCAGCGTCTAAAAGCCGGCTCCTCGAAATTTTGTATGAAACCTGGGAGCAGATGGGTGATCAGCTTCCGAACGCACTCAACCTTTTTCTCTCAGGTGGGTTCAAGGAGAGATTCAAAGTGTCTCTGGTCAAGCGTGGCTGCAGTCCAACTTTGCCAGAACACTGTGACTACGCGGAATGCTTGTCCTCCAGCCACGAAGAGACTGACCAACGCCTTATGACACATGCCAGGTACGCTAGCCGTTACGCTTGTAGCATCGTTGTGCATGCCAACGACACAGACGTGGCAGTAGCCTGTGTTCATTTTTTTTGAAGACCTTCAAGCTGAGGGACTGAGCGAACTTTTCTTGAAGTTCCCGACTTACATTATCCCAGTACACGAGCTGGCGGATGGAGTTCACTTGTCCAAAGAGGAGCAGATTATGTTACCGTTCGTGCACTGTCTGTCAGGGTGTGACACAACGAACTTTTTCTTCGGCGTCGGGAAAGCTTCTTTCTTAAACACCGCGGCGTCTCCAACTTTTGCCTCAAAAATGGTGTCCGTGACGGAGCGGATCAAGGATGCAGAAGGGAAGCTTTCAGTCGACGCGTTTAGAGAAGTTTACGACCTATCAAAATCCCTGGTCATTGAAATGTACGGTAAACAGGCCGGATTCAATTCATTGGCCAGTGTAAGGGCTTACATTTGGTGCCAGAAACAAGATGTGAGAAGACTGCCACCTTCTGACGACACCTTCGAGCCATGCATACGAAGAGCCATATCGCTACATGGATAATCTTGTCGTCAGTACAGGCTCGGCCGAGCATTCCAGATCCACTCCTCCATGGATGGAAGATGGCTGAAGGGGGAGTAGATGCGGTCGTCTCAAGCTGTAAAGAAGCATCAAGCCTGGAAGCTTACTGCAGATGCAAAAGTGGAAGATGCAGGAAAGACTGTAGCTGCTCAAAAATGAAACTGCAGCTTATGCTCCTGCCGCGGAACGAGGAGGGCATGCAGGGAGTCTGACCTTGCCCCATCTGAATTCTCGGAAGAAGAAAATGAGGAATATTTTTGAAAGTTTTATTTGCTACCTTTTACTTTTAATTACAACAGGTCCCTAATCTGTTACTATTACCCAATTCTACGGGCAGGCCGAGTAAGACAACCCTAGTGCGCCGACTGAATCCATCTGTGAAGCAGAATTCTTTCATGTAGTAAATAGCTCAGTCGTATCACTGGCAAATTAGGTCCCAAAAAGGTAACTGCAGACCCCTTAGTACACCAGAAAACATATTCGTCCATTCTAACAAAACACTTTTTTTGGTCAACATTTTTTTTATAAACCTATTTTTATTTTTAAGTAAAAGTTAAAAATTTTAAACAGTTAGGAAGTTTGAAGTATTCCTACCCTTTGAAGAAAAAAAAAACTATGTCCCTTTTCACTATATGGCTAGTGATCATTTCAGTGACACTAAAAAAAAAAATCGTAGACCTTTTAAAAATAAAAATAGTTATATTTTTTTTAGCTCAAATTGTACGGAATTGAATGAACTTTCTTTTCTAATATGGAAAAAAAGTTTGTTACCTTGAAGAAATTTCGAGTTTTTAGCCTTTCTTTGAGATATTTGTCGAATTTTACAGCACTTATTTTGAAACTACAGTAAATAGAGAAAAAAAGAGTGTTTTTTTTTCAATTTAAAAATCATATTCTTGTAGATCTAGATCTCCTCTTTCGATTGATATAACATTACACCGGATTCCTCAACCCAATAACTCGCAAAAAAATCCTGAATCGCCACACTTAGTTATAGGCTAAATTTGGCGTTTTTGGCCTATATCTCAGAAACGCCCCAACGGCGAACATGCGCCCTACGATATTCGTTTTCAGCATGATCGACTACCCTAGGATCCGTCCTCAGCATTTTTGTACCTTCCGGCATGGGTGGGTGCACGATACAGAATCTGGCGCCCTGACTATCTAACCAAGTTTCATCAAAATATCTCATTCCCTCGAGAGTTAGCTTGCTCGCAGACGGACGGAAAGACGGACAACTTTTACGCTGTCATAGGAATCCCTTCGAATATTGGAACAAAGCTGTATTTACGGCGACTTGTCTTTGAAGCAAGAAAGCGCGCCAAAAACTACTGCTTTTCTTCTCTGTGCTATGGCAAAGCAATCATGTTGTTTTCCCTCCGAGGCTACAGACTAAGTTGTCGTAATGGGGATGCTGAATAAAGGAAAAGACGGTGTTGTCATTGGACTCGATTGCATTTGGGAATTGTTCGAAAACAAAGACGGTCGCTGAGAGTCGAAGAGTGTTTTCCAAAGATAAGGGCCAGCGGGATTGCTGCTAGTGAATTCCCTATTGCCGGTAATAATGTTGTTTGTTTTCAATGACTGCTGGCTGTCGCCGACTTCCTACCCATGGATTTAGTTCTGTTTTTCCAGATCGTGCAGAATTTATATTTCCTTGGAAATGACGAAGTTGGGTTAGGTAGCTAATATTTATTGCGTGTATTGACTATTTATTGCATTTTCGATTTATCTCCGACCGAGTTAAAACTATTCATGTCATTAGTCTAAATTATTATATCGCTTGTACTAAAAAATGGTGCATTTTGTTTTTATTATTTCGTGTGCTGGTATAATATTTCTTGTGGTTCTTCGTTTGAGTAATAATACTTTGATGGTCCTCTTGGCTTTTTATTTTGTATTGTTCCTGCAATTGCTTGCATGTTGATCCCCGCTCCGGCAATAGGATTAGTGCTTGTTTTTCATTGCCTTCCTCGCTCTTAGAACAAGACCAAAGGTTTCGATGGAATCCCAAAAATTCAACATTTGATCCACACAATAAGATTTTGTCTTCGCACAATCCAGTCTTCGCTAGACTCCTTGAACATTTTTACTCTTAAATTTAGAAACAGATTAAGGCCAAATAGCTAATCTTCTGAGAAAACCAGGTTCAGATATGGATTCAGCATGTGCGTTTACCAGTCATATATATCAGTCATATCTATTTTGACGAAATCGATCGAAACGATCCTGCCTTACTTCTGCCAGTTTTCCGGTTTCGGCAAAATTCCTAAACCTCTTGTCCGGCGAAAAAATAAAGCTAAAAAACGAATCAAAAACGAATTAAGCGTATATCCTTACTCATATATCTAACACCTAATCAACTTCAAATACACAAATACAAAACTTACAACAAATTTCCCGGTTTAGGCCGGACGAAATATATGTTCGGCTGAAAAATGATTGTCATATACGGATTCAGCATCTCTTCTTACCCCCAAATCGGACATCTAATCAACTACAAATACAACTTTTGCTGTACTTGTCCGGCTAGAAAATGATTTTCACATAAGTGTTCAGCATGTCTTCTTACCCCTAACTCGAACATCTAATCAACTTCAAATAAAACTTTTACTTTTAACAAACTTACCGGTTTTGGCCGGATTCCGAGCGAACTACTCGTCCGGCGAGAAAATATTTTTCATATTCGTGTTCAGCATGTCTACTTACGCCTTAATCGATTATCTCATTAGCTGTTTAAAGGTTTGTTTTTGAACCTCCTCTCCCACCCCTAATTGTAGGTCTACAGAACCCATCTACGAACCCGACCTTTCCCTTGACCGAAAGGATCCTCCCACCAGGTTTCATCAAAATATCTCATCCTCTTCGAGAGTTATCGTGCTCACAGACGAACGCACAGACGGACAACTTTTGCGATGTCATAGATATTATTCCTCCACTTACGTTTTGGGATCCCAAAAACAACCACTAGATTTTATTTGATTTTGTTATCTTCTGGTACAATAGAGGTATGCTTAGTTGAACAGTTACTTAAATGTGAACAGTGCAGTTTTGGGCTAAATGGTAGAATGAAGTTCCAAAATACCTATTCAGGTGTTTTCAGAGGCCCTTAGTTACCTACTTTGGCTAACTCACAGTTTAACTTGGTCATAGCAAGTCCTTAGTCATAGCAAGTGCACAAAAATGGCAAAGTCCGAAGTAACAAACGTTCAAATAAGCATACCTCTATTGTATTGAAACGTGATGTCGCCTATGAAGTGAGTTAGCATGCAGAAACCTTACTGCGAACCTTAGCTGCGAACTATATATGACGTCGCTTAACGAATACGTCACCGGAAGCTAGAACAGTGTTGCCACGGTTGGCGATTTATTACGAAATTGGTGACAGTTTTCTGTTTGTATCGCCAGATTCTTCAATTTTGATGATTTTCACTTTCTAAAGGTAAACAATCACGAAATTTTCAAAAAACAAAACATTCGCGTTGCTGTACCGCGATTTCTTAATTTTGGTTATTTTTAAAGTTTAACCGAACAGGCCTGAGAAAAGACAGTTTAGCTCATTACGTAGTCACTTAAATAGGCTTGAAGACCAAATGAAAATGCATTACTTCGTTGCTCCGTTATTCGTATAATCAATTTGCATCGACTGAAATTTTGTTTCGGATTTGTGTACATGCTTGTATCTCTATGCATGAAACATTAGCAACTACAACGGGGAACACCTGCCAAAAATTACACAATGATCACCACTTGAAAGCTGAACGACCGTCGGCACGTGACATCCAAACCGCACCGTTCGATGCTCATATGATTTTACATCTTTCCTTTCGTGACTATTCCATGCCTTTCGGCCCCCATCCCTTTCCACTCAAATGGGTCATGAAAATGCTATAAAACTGCTACGCGAAAAGCAAGCAGCGGCCAGTCAGTTTAAGGTCCGCTCGCTTCAAAATTTCCCGCGTCGATATCGACTCTACATTCAGGTAGACTATTGGCGGACGTGGGGAGGATTTTTCATTCCAAGCTGGAAAGCTGTCAGGGGGAATTGAAGATGAATGAAATGAAATGGCTTAATTATTTAGAGACCCGTTACAGAAGCAAGCAAACCAGACGGAAGGGCATAAAGATATAAAAAAGAAATTAGGCAAATATGAAAATAGAGACGAGTTTTTTTACTCTGTCAAATTGTATCAGAGTAGAGTGTGTCTTCAGCAGAGGCACCATTTCATTAAACGTTCGGGGAGGGGGGGGGGGGGGGACAAATTGTAATTTCTGGCCCCCATTCCAGGTCCAGTACTCAGAGTAAAAATTATAGCTTTAGAGAGTAATTTAAAGTAGTTTTCGCATTTACCTTAAAGTAATTCAAATTCTAATAAACTTAATTTCTCCAACAATCCTTCCTTAAGAAGAATAGAGTAAGAATTGTCAACAATTCACGATACACTTGAGATATAATACAAACAAAGACAGCGTACGATTGTCAAATAGTTCCCCAAGACCGACCAAAGGTGCCCCGGGGAGCGGTCGCCTCCAGTCATGAGGATTCCGCGGGAAGGTGTTTGTCTTTTACCCCGGTTCAGTTCTAAGAAAATTACAAAGTACACTTGATACACCAAACGTCAGAGTATCCCACGATTTGCAGCACTTTTATCATACAAATTCTAGTGGTAAAAAAGAAAGTGTGACCGAAGCTGCCCCGGTCTCACCTACCAAGACGGAACTTTTTAACTACCAATATTCAAGGTCAAGCTCAGTTGGTATTGTTTCTTTCACACTATTCCTATAAAAACCATGCTCAACTTGCATAACAAAATAATAAACGGCTTCTACTCCTAGCTGTCAGATCCCGATCTGCGTTGCTCACGAAACGATAGTCGACACCTAGAGTTTCCCTCCAACCATACCTATTAGGATATAAGTTATGAGGGAGGCCTCATAATTTCAACTGCCCAAGGGTCTGTATAGAAATTAACTGGACACTATTTCCCTACTGTCACCAACTTTCTGAACTGTTAAAGTCTCCCATTCCTCCCCCTTTACTTTAGAGTCCAGCACGACAACTTTGAATGATGTTTGCATGCTTAAGGAAATTTCGAATAGCTGATTTGCGTTGGGGAACACAAGCTTTAAAATTTTACTTGTTTGCAGCTAAGGGGTTTCTCACATGAAGCAGGACTCTGTCTGCACCATGAGCACCATGCCTGGACAGTTTGGTCGGGTTATTTATCTTGGTGTCCCGATTGAGAGGAGAGGTCCGGGAAACCCACTGTCTACTTATGAGTATTGGGGGAAAAAAGCGTATAAAAGTGAAAATTTAAAGGTATCAACATCAGCCTATACAGGCTTAACTGCCGGTGCTGATCTAGATTATCTGCCCTCAGCCAGGAAGTGTTTTGGGCGGTTGGAGGCTAGCCATCCTGGTACTTTCGTGCACCCTTCTTGTCACCAGATTTCTCCAGGTTGAAGCTGGCTGGACTTGGCTTGTCTTACAGGGTTACGCCATAAACCCCCGCAACAAAACAAACAGTAGACAACGCCAAGACTCGAACCAGCGACCCTTCACTTACGAGTTTGGTGCAGGCGTCCATAGTTGAAAACAAGCGTCGGTTTTGGCGGGAATTTATTGTTATTCAACCCTATTGCGGCCGTGCTCACGTCTTCTACATCCTCCTTTCTTGGAGAATGATTACCCGGTTTGAAAACTGACGTTTCTTACTTTAACTAAGATTTTTGCTAAGAATTGCCAATGTGGAGCCTGCCATCCTACTTGCCCGGATCCTCATTCCAGCAATCACCCCTAGATCACCCGCCTGTGCCGCCTGGGATAAGAAGAATAATCAGCATCTGATTTAGATTGAAGTCACTTGTTTTCTCACACAGTTCTCGTTCGTTCCCTGACATTAAAGTTCATGTTAGAGTCCCTATTAAAATTCGGACCAATTAATCGTAATCCAATCTTTAGCTTTTGCTTGATACAAATTTACCCTCGTTGGGCAAGGCCTTCCCAGGTTTACCGGAAATTGTAATTTTCCCCGATTTTGTATAACCCAACTCACAGGCAAGAAGAAAATTGTCTTTAATAATACTTGAATAAACCCTGCCACATATTCACCCAAACAACCAAGAACCCGGTATACAAAAACAACCGACCGCACTATAGTTCAATGTCATTCAAACATAATGCAATGCTAATGAACTGGGGCAGTGTAATATCATTTTAATTTCCAGTGTTCTTCAGAATTATACTCTGTTATATTTTTTTATGGATACTAAACTTTCATATCTGTTATGTATTTTATTATAGGCTCCGTATCACGGGCTTGTTCGTATATTTGTTGATTTTTGCTTTCTTGTCTACTTTGTCATTTTAATGTTTTTTTCATTTCACTATCAGAAGTTTCATAACATTTCAGTCTTGTTTTTTTCAGTTCACTGTCAGAAGTTTCACAACAGACAACAGAAGGATGCGCTGTTTCAACAGACAATGCGTAACAGACAACGCTTCGGATGTTGTCTGTTGTGCTTGAAAATGTTATGCATAGCAAGCGTTGTCGGAAGAGCCGAAAAATTGCCATAAAGCGTCTGCTGAATTTTCCAACATCATGACGACAAACAAAAAAGTCAGTAGATACTTTTTGGCTTTTTTTTTTGCTCTGGCTTTGGTCTGTTATGAAACTTCTGAGAGTGTTTTACTTCTTTTTCGTTTTCTCTTTTTTCCTCCACCTATCCCCACGTTGTGTTTGTGCAGCTGGTAAGAAATAATTGTTGTCTCTTATTGTATTATTATACTAGCCTACTAGTTCTTCGTACTATTATTATTTCACATTTTATTTTATTTTCACACAATTATTTCACATCTATTACTTTAAACTCGAAAGCCCGAATTTCCTCTCTCTCACGCGCGTCGGTTTTCTTCATGCTCTTCAAAAGAAAGGGAAAACTTTACTGAGAGAGCCCTGAAGTTCGAAGTCCCCGCCCGAAAGTTACTTCACGAAACTTCTTTACTTCTTAAAAACGCCCCCTAATTTAAGCAAAGAGAATCTCAAACGAAGCGTAGGGCGGTTTTTCTAGGGAAAGCAAACAAAATAACGGCCAGGCCCAGGCATAGAGATCCAAGGCCCTAGACAGTGAATAGAGTCGGAGATTCCTTTTTGGTAATTTAGTACAAAACAACCTTTACTGTTTATTTTTCTCAACGTAGTTTTACTTTAGAAAATGGACATGCTGACTTGGCCTACCTCTAGCCAAGATCTACTTTCCTGTCTTTTGCCAACGGATGTTGCTTGACATTTCTACCAAAACCAAAATAAATCACACACAGTCAAAGAAGCAATGACATCCTTTAGAAGAAAGTTACCAGTAATTTTGTACTTTAGTTTTTTTCACTTCGAATTTATAAAAAAAGACTCGCCGACTGGAAAATAAAATAAACCAAGTATAGATGCGCTCTTATACCGATTATAATTTTTCCGAGGTTAGGACCCTGGGCACTGAGCGTGGGGCGAATTTTCTACGGAAAACAAACAAAATAACGTACGAATGTTTTTTTCTCTTTAATGATATACACGAACACGCACTCAGGAATGGAGACAGGCTCTTGTAGTCCTGAGTGGATTACGACAGAAGTCTTATATATGGAGTCAGCGCGAAGATGAATCTCCAAGACCTTCCATAGTCTGAGAAAACCGGAAAGCGAGGGGTTTCTCCAGTGGTAGGTAACCTAGCCAGCTGCGTAGGGCTCCAACCTCGAAAGGTGCCCCGCGGGCATGCCATCTTGTAATATACAAAGTGTAAGTACTTGTCTATTCAATTTCCAAGTATGCTTGTCCATTTTCTAAAGTACGTTAAATAGAAAACAAAATAAAAGTAATTTGCGGTAAGTAGACCGAGTATCAGAATGGCGACAATAGTATTTTAAACTGGTATATTCTCAATTATAACAAAATACTCTATACCCGTGCATGGGTCTGTAACTCCCAAAGGATGTCCACAGAAAATGCCCAGCCGATGCCCATGGGACGATGTATAGTGGTGCCCACCAAGTATGTCGCTTGCACGGAAGTTTTCCATGCGCTTTTTCTATTCACATTCTATTTCTTTGTTCATATCTCTGATACGGAAAAGCGGTAAGCTTTAAGCTTGTTGCTATAACGTGCATAACACCAGCACAAAAAGTGAATAAAATCCTTTGATCAAAAATATTTTGATTTAATTTGTGCATGTCTTAGGGCGCTGGAGGGCTAGGGGTCTCTCATGGCGATAATAGTTGTACAGAAAGTGCCCATGCACAGCGATCCCCACCAAGTGAGCAACCCCTTTTGGGAAGCAGTAAATAGGGCGTGTTTCGGGGAAAACAAACACAATAACGGCACCCTGTCTTCAAAGAATTTTTATTTTTTAATGATGTACAGGAACATGCATTTGGAATTGGAGACTGGCTCTTGTAGCCTTGAGTGGATTACGAAAGATGAATTTCCATGACCGTTCTGGAATCTCAGGTCTCAATGGAAAGCGAGGGGTCTCTCACTCCGAAAATACATGTAAATTAATCATTAATTCGTTTAATTCCAGATTATCTTTTACACAGTAGTGGCGGACATGGTCACGTAGTCACGCATATGTTACAATTTTAAAATATAATTACGATAAAAATACAACTACAAAATATATTAATTTAAATTTGGAATTCAGAAGCGTTAAAATACTTTACGAAACAGGGAATAAAGGACTTCAGGTAGGAGCTCCGTTTATTTTGCACGCGATTTTGTCAGTTGGATCTTTAGTGAGTCTGTGCTACGGGTTGTCTTGATTGACAGGTTTAATCACAGGGAGTCAATGGACCGGTGCAAATCAAAAGCCATACATTTTTCCCCTAATTTCATCAGAAGTTAGTGTCTCCTGTCAGATAGGGTTTGCAGATACAATGTCTTACGGCTGTATTCGTAGGACTCCAACCAAGAATGATACAGCAAGCTTATAGCTATTTGACAAATAGTAATAATTATTTATTTGTCAGATAGGTTTGTTATGTTATTATACCGGGTTTTTGTCAATCGACCTTGTGTCTCCGGCTTGACCCTCTATATATTATAATTTTTTACAGAAGTGGAAATTAAAACTTTGAACTAAGTGCCCAACGTCCAGCCGGTGCCCATGAGAGGAAAATTTAAGTTTATTTTTTATTTTCTTTATATTTAAAGCAAATCAGGTATCCAACTTGTCCGAATGGGGAGACAATGTTCGACTACTGGTCATGACGAAAAAAAAAATATTGATCCTCTGAGTGAACCGAGTTCATCTCTTTGGGTCTTTGAAACATTACGAATCAAACTAATTCCGCTAAAGGCGCCAGATTCTACCTGTTCTAACGAGAATCGCGTCGACTTCAAAGAATGAAAATCTACTTACTGACACAGGGGTTGATCCAAAGTAGCCTTTGCCAGCCTATGCACTCATAGACCGTTCCGACGTCATTAGCGCGGCAGGCACAGGATGTCCTCAGATCCGTCCCTAAAATCCCCACAACTGCGCGACGACATCCTTCCGTTGGTCCAGCGCACGTTCGTGTTGAGACATCGACGGCACAAGCTTGCTCGAAACGTTCCAAACGGGGCCTGAAAATAGTTAAAGCCCGTATACAAACATGGAGTTCTTAATTCGACCAAATCTTCAGCTTTTGCTTTCACCATCAGGGAGAAACTGATAATCAAAAATATGTCTTTGCTAGTTTTCACATTTCTGTTCATGAACGAGATTTAGGAACTCGACATCGCTTAATCATTCGAAATGAGTGACAGTAAATGAATGAAGGATTTATGACGCACTGCCCAAGGGCGTAAGCGCAGTAGAAAAGGACAAAGAAATATAAATGATTGCAAAATACTAAAAAATGTTTTCCACAAAGGTTCACTAATTTAGAATCACACTGATGGGATCGTGGACAGGTATGTTTCCAATTGGAGAACACAAATTAGAGGAAAGGGCTTCAAGCGCACAGCTTACGTATCTAGGCAGTTCTGCAAACTCGCTTTATTTTTGGGACACAGTGGCGCGGGAGAAACAACCATGCGAAGTGCAGTGACGTCGTGATTAGATAGATAAGTTGAAGCAGCCGAACAAAATTGCGCTCCCGCCTATGGTGTTAGGAACGATCTACGCGTTAGGAACACAGTGGCGCGGGAGCAACAGCCATGCAAGTGCAGTGACGTCGTCAATAGATAGGCAAGTTGAAGCAGCCAAACAAAATTGCGCTCCCGCCTATGGTGTTAGGCACGGTCTACGGAGGCGCCAAGTTCAGAGCTGTGTACCAAAAGCTTCTCCTGGGGAAGATAGGAGCTTGCTTAAAGGTCCCTTCAGACTGAAACAAGAGCTGAAAGCTCATATGGCACTTGCAAGGGTTGAGATGTATTATATTATTTGATTAAAAGTAATTTTCGACTGTGTGGTTCGGATGCGCACTTTAAGGGAGCTAGAGAAAAAGCACTTTATCGTCGAACTTGGTTGTAATGATGCGCACTTTAAAGGCACTAGAAATTCATCTGTAAGGAAGACCCTTGAGGCAAAAACGATAGCAGGCTCTTAGGGATCACTGATATATACGTATGATCAAAAGTATTTTTTTCACTAATGCGGGTAAAATGCGCACTTTAAGGGTGCAAGAAATTATTTTTTTTTGTATAACCCTTGTGGGACAACTGATCATGGGTTGAGATGTATCGTTTGACAAAAAGTACTTTTCGACCTTGCGGTTAAGATGCACACTTTAAGGGAGCTAGAACTTCATTTGTAAGCAAAACCCTTGAGGCAAAAATGATCATGAGCTCATGGGGATGATGGAAATGCATATTTTGCTTAAAAGTATTTTTCTTAATTTGCGGTCATGATTGGTACTTTAAGGAATGGTCGGATTTGAAAAGTGGCGATTTCTAAGCCAATCTTGTCGAATTTCTAATATTCCAGCCAAATTTCATCGTCCTAGCACATATGGAAGTACCTTAACTCGCGATCACCGGAATTCCGGACCCGCCCCTCAAACTCCTCCCACAGTCGCCGGAGCCAATCCGGTTCAGTTTTGGACTTGTTTGTTATTCCTACAAAGTTCCATCCCGATCTCTCCAGTCCAATCCGGTCACGTATTCCCCCCCCCCCCCCAATTGTTGTCGGATCCGGTCCGGACATGAAAAAGATCCCCACATGCACGCCCTCTGTTCAGTTATTAAGTTTCACTCGAATCCGATCACCCGTTCCAAAGTTACGCATGGCTAAATATTCCGGATTCCCCCTCCCTCCGATCCCCCCACGACTATCGGATCGAGTGAATTTTTATTTACAAGTCAGTTTGATCGGGTCCCTGATACGCCTCCCAAGTTTCGTCGTGAAAATCCCAAAAACCGTCATCACCAGAATTCTGGGAAACTCCCCTCCACCTCCCCCCAAGTGTCCGGGTCCAGTCCAAACGTGTAAACGATTTATCTGGAGCAGATTCTTGTTCTTCCCAGCAAGTTTTACTCCGATCCCTCCATTATAACCGTTTCTCGAGATTTCCGGTCTTCCCCCAACCCAACTCCCCCATAGCTGTCGAATCGGGTTCGGACTTCAAATGGAACATCAGAGATATGTCATTCATTCAGGTATTAAGTTTCGTCCCAATCCGATCACCCGTTCGAAAGTTACACAACACTCAATTTTCCATATTCCCCCGCACTGCACCACATATACAAACCCCTTTGACCCTCGAATGCACTAGCTCTTTCCAATGTTAACGGAGTGATTCGATGCAAAGAGTGACGTCACGCCGCGCGCAGACCTACTAGTGTGTAGAAAGGGGTAGGGGTTTTACAAAAACTACTAAATTCTCAGGATTCCCCGCCCTCTACTACCTCCACGGTGGTCGGATTGGGGAAGTGACTATTTGCAAGTTAGTTTGGTCGGGTCCCTGATATGCCTGCCAAGTTTCATCGTCCTAGCACATCTGCAAGTACCCTAACTCGCGATCACCGGACCGACCGACCGACAGACCGACCGACCGACCGACAGACCGACCGACGGAAAAGTGATCGGTATATGGCACTTGAGCGAAGCTGCAAGTGCCATAAAAAGCTCTTACGTACTCCCTTCACACTGAGACACTTACGGACATTACGTAGACGTAAGAAGCCTACGTAGCTCTCCGTAACGTAAAAGTTTTCCTCCGTAACGTAAAATCAAGAGTTGAAATTTGTTCAACTTAAGAAACGTAACGTAAGGCAACGTAAGAAAATGACGGGGAAATGGAATAAAAAGGATTTACCTGGTTTGATTGCCTATTTTTCCAAGAGAGACCTTGGATTTATGATGGAAAAATAGTATCCTTGTCACATTAGCTCAAAACAGCACAAATTGGACAAACCACTGAAAAATAGTCGACTACTCTGCAGTACTCTGCGCAGAATTTTGAAATGGAGCATATTTGTCATGGTAGCGCTTCAGGGAACTGCACCCTAATTACTCTGGGGACAGTCAGGAAACTGAAATTGGGTTCAAATCGAACCAGTTTGTGTGACAGTTCAGTTTTAAATTCCGTTGGACCAATGTAGACTGAAATGACTTTCTTTCCAGTTCCTTAGGATTACTCTGAATTACTTCCAAAAAAGGTAGATAGAATTTAGCTGTTGAAATACGTTCATTGGCATCTTTTCCTTGTCTTATTCTTCGTCAAAACCGACGAAAAACTGATAAAATAAAATGAATTCTTCAGTTTTATTCTAACGTCAGTCTGAAGGGGTCCACTTTAGGTGTGAAAGAGTCAGCGTAACGTAAGAGATTACGGAAGCGTAACGTAAGATTTTACGTATCAGTCTGAAGGCACCTTAACTGCCTAGATACGTAAGCTGTGTTCAAGCGTCAACAACGGGTCGGAAATTAACAAACGGCGGATCAGGTAGCGGTCCCGCGTGCAGCGTGGCAGCAGTGTTGCCACTTATGCCGCATTTCGCGGCATTACGCCGCGATTCTGAGAGAAATGCCGCATAAAATTTTGATCATGCCGCACGCCGCGATTATGCCGCGAAATGGCTTTTTATACCGCATTCGTTCCCGTATGAAAAATGTGTCCAACTTGGAAGTTTCTTATCTTTCGCAAATGTCTGGCAAAATATGTCTTTTTTGTATAAAATGGGGATTTCAAAGACGCGTCCGACTCGTTTCGCGGAAGTCAACTACGGACCTTAATTAATGAACCGTCGGTCTTCAGCTTGTCCCCTGGGAGTCCATTGTGTTCGCCAGTGGGTTGAGTTGTTTTTGCGGGTTTGACGAAACTTAGACGTTTGAGTTTCTCAGTTCATCTCATGACCTCTGTCAGCTCAGCCAAACCAAACAGTTCATTTCTAGTTTCTGTTTTCAAGTTAGAAATAAGGAACAGACAGACTTGTCTTATTTAACAGGATTGTTTGATGGTAAGTGCTAACTAGATTTAAGTAGCCAAGATGTCGTCAGAACCGTTATTAGCCAAAATGTTTGGGGGGGGGGGGGATGGTATTTATCATTATTACCGACTGTTTTTTGCAGATAAAAACGACTATTATTTCCAAGAAGAAATCGACTGTTTTTAAGAAAAATCGACTGTTTCCAAGTAAAAAATTGACTGTTTTCACGAAAAATAGCGGCGCTGCGCGTGGACTCGGCTACTTTTTAACGACTGGCCGACAATATTCGGGGGGGGGGGGGGGGTCCCGCCTCCCCCTAGTCGTTATGGCCCTGGATGTCATCAGGTCAGAAAGAGTTAACTGACCCCAAAAAAATACTGGCCTATCCTAGGGGGTGGGCGGCTTCTGATCTGTTTCCTGTTTACCAAAACTGCGTGTTTTAAGTAGTTGCCAGTTCGTTACTTCATCATTTCAAAATTCGATTCATCATATGGTATCAACCAGAGGTTTAGTTCTTACCGAAAGTTTTGAAAGCCCGATTCTTGCTAGAAGAGATCATCAAAATCACCATGATGAAATAGCTAAGAAATATAGATTTTTTCGAAATGAGCAATTTCTCTGTTAGCACTTGTCGACTATGTGCGGCCTTTCTGCTCTCCGACGCGGTTGGCTGGACGCAAAATATCTGATAACTGAATGTGCCTCTGTGAAAGTGAAAAACAAGACCAAAGGTTTCGATGGGATCCCATAAGTTCAATATTTAATCCAGACAATTAAGTTTTGTCTTCGCCAGATCCAGTCTTCGACAGACAGACTCCTTGAACATTTTTACTCTTAAAATTTAGAAACAGGTTAAGGCCAAATAGCTTTAGATTAGTTTAGATATGGATTCAGCATGTGTGTTTACCTCTATAAGTCATACCTATTTTGACGATACCGATCGAAACGATCCTGCCTTCTGCCAATTTTCCGGTTTGTGAAGGCTAGTGCCTCTTCTCGTGAGTGTAACGTTCTGAACCAAAACATTGTGTATGGTCTGGCCAAAGATATTAGGCGTATTCTCGCCGTTCCCCGAGGAGTCCTCGGGGAATCGAAGGGAACGGCGAGAATAGAGGGACTCACTCCACGCGGACTCCGCGTACAGAAAACAGCGAGAACACGGGGAATGCTTCTAAAACGGATCTAGTTCCTAATAAAAATATGCAGCTGACAAAATTAGTCTAGATCCACTTTAATTTTGTTTTTGTTTATTCTGATCATTTTTAATTAATTTATATTGCACCAACACCAGCAAAAATTAACTCCCCTCCAAAACTGAAAGGGAGTCCTTTTTGATGATGGTGATGATAATCGGAGCACTCCCCGTCCGTGGGGACTCGCGAGAATACGGGGAGTGAGTCCCCGGGACAAACAAAAACGCGGGGACTCCTCAAGTGGAGTCTGGGGAACGGCGAGAATACGCCTATTGTTTGTCACACACTTGATCAGTCCGATTCCGATTAATCTTGTCTGTTCGTCTTGTGTTATTTATCTAAATGTTCCTTTTTGAAGCTTTTGATATTGACTTTCATTAAAGATCAACCGAAAAAGGTTGAGATACGAGAATCTAGTTACCCATCAGTTATTCTATTGGATAGGCTTGAAGGCCCAAGGGAAAATCGCTTTTAATTTCTGCACTATTCACTTCACATTTATTCGGTTTTTCCACCGTGGACTTTCCCTGTCGACGCAGTGATACCTCTGCACTTTTACTTCTGTTGCATGCTTGACGAAAACGATGAATGACAAATGTGTGTTCCCGTACTGAGCTGACCATGCTTACCTTTGACCGCTGAAAAGAAGGATAGACAGCACGTGTTTTCTCGCATTTATGACAGATCTTCGCACCACACTTCACTTGACACTGAATCAAGATTCACATTAAAACGAGATTTTTCACCCATTTCTCTCTCAAAAATATAAAACACAGCGTTTTCCGAGAATTTCGGCCATGCCGCGATTTTTACCGCATTTTGGTTCAAGGATGCCGCGGAAATGCCGCTTTTTGACGAGGCCGGCGCCGCGGAGCGGTGCCGGTCGAGTGGCAACACTGCGTGGCAGGTAGAGAAGAAATCTCAGATATCTGAAGTACGTCGAGCGTATCGTCGAAGGTCCTTCGACGTCTATGTCTGTCCAAAAATACACCAAGCAAAGTTTTCAACCTGGGAAATTATTTTTAATTACACCAAAAGCGTGTACGATGGCGACGATGATCACGTCCCATCATGTTATACGAGAAAGAAGGCGTGCCTGAAAGCTCTTATCAGTTATGGAACCCCTCATTAGTAAATTTTGCTGTGCCTGTTGTTAGTCTTGTATGTTACGCGGATGACATTCTAAACCCCAGTCGCACAGATACTCGTCTTGAAGAAAATGTTGATACGTTAAATGAAGAGTACAGCAGCGTAGGAATAAAATTTAATCCTGAAAAATCACAAGTTGTTCTATTTAATTGGAGAACTAGCGCTGATATAACTGTACGGCTGGAAAGTTCGAATGTCAGACCAGCAGACTCGTTGATTTATCTTGATTTACCGATCGGGAGGTCGATCAGAGAGACCAGAGCACTGTTGATCAAACATATTCGAAAAAAGATTGCTGCAGCATATGGTTCCATTGTGGCGTCTTATTCTCGCCACGATTTTTAACACGGTGGCCCTGCCTCATATTTTATATATCGCTCCTTTCTGGCGAATGTTAATTAACACTGATAAAAAAGAAATTCGTTCTATTTATTTTCGTTTTTGTAAATTCCTGCTCCGCCTCCCTCCTTGGACCCGAAATAGTAAAATCGTCGCTACCTACAACATCACTGACCCAATAACAGCAGTTTGAAAAATTATACAGAAGTACAATAGTAACCTTAAAGATGATATATAAACTTTCAGTTTACCTTTCCAAAGTGATCGCGACCCCACAACTCAAGTATGACTGCCTTTTTCTTTATTGTTGCTGTTTAGTTTCGAGAGAAAAACCGCGCTGAAACCTAACGTCCATCCCTCCCAGGATTGCGTCGGCAATTAGAAAAGATACAAATATGCTATGTAACTGCTAATTTTTTTCACGATTACAGTTGTTGCTTCTACTCTTTCTTTTTTTATTTTAAAGAAAACTGGATAAGTTAGCTAGTTTTTTTACGGAAATTTTCTATTTTATACTGTCCCATTACACTGCGTAGATGTTATGCCTCACCGTCAGCACTTGGATCAGACATGGTAAAAATAGATCCACAGATTAGTAAGTGGAAAACCTGTCATTTGCGTCCCAGGTAATTGAGGTTTTACATACGTCTCAGCAGCAGAAAGTGAAAGTCCCAATACCCTATGGATCCGACTGTTTACTATGTCTACACAAGTGTTGAGCCTGAGGAAATGGGGGAGTAACAAGTAATTACTCCACTTGGAGCGCTGAACTGTAATAAGGCCAGTTTATTGAAAAAAAACTGAAACCTGGCGTGTCTCTTTGGATTTTCTTGTTGTTTACTTGTCTTTTTCGTGTGTTGGAAGAATCAGAAAGGCTGTAGGGATGGTAAGCACTGCATCTCTTGCAGAAATAGCATTTTTATATTTCTGCTTTAAGCATGACTGGGAAAGCATTCTTCGACAATAGGATAGTTTTGTAGATAGTATAATGTTGTAGTAGTCTCTATGTTTGTTTGGTTTCTTCTTATTGTCTGTATGTATGATGTATGTATGTATTTATAACCCATCATACAAAAGAATGAATTGATGGAGTGCACTGGAAAAAAGAAATCTAGTGTTTCCTTCTTCTTTTCTTTCTTTATTCTACTCCGTCTATGCCATGTGCTTTTTGATGGGTGAAAAATGAAATTAATTAATTAATTTAATTAATTAATAAAGATGGATCAATAGAGCGTGTTCCGTCCTAACTTACTCTAGTTACTACGCATGACGTCACGAACTTTGGCTTCTTGGCGTCAAGGTTGGAACGCATTTTTCCGTTTTCGACTAAATGTCATTCCACAGGCTAATCCGGCCAATCACGTTACAGAGATTCGTAGTTACCACGTTTACTGCGCTCCCAAGCGTGGTAAGCAAATAGTTACTATTTCCAGAAGGTTGGAAATGTTGAATTTCTTTGATGTTGTAACGAAAATAATAACTAATAGTGGAATGGGACATGTGAGGCATGTTTTCTTTCCACGTGTAACGTTTCATTCAGATCCGATCGCCCATTCGAATGTTGCGCATGCCTCAATATTCCGGATTCCCCCTCCCTCCACTCCTCCACGATGGTTGAATCGGGGAAATGACTATTTCCAAGTCAGTTTGGTCGGGTTCCTGGTAAGCCTGCCAAGTTCCTTCATCCTAGCACATCTGGAAGTACCTTAACCCATGATGACCGGAAATCCGGGATCCAGCCTCCACCCACCCCCCACCCACAGTGCCCGGATCCGATCCGGTTATGTCAAATATTTGTCAAGGATATGTGCTTGGTCACCAAGTTTCATCCGATATTTCATCACGATATTTCCGGTAACCCCCCCTCCAACTCCCTCCACAGTTGTCGGATCCGTTTCGGACATAAAATGGGACAGATGTGAGGCATGTGTTCTTTCCACATATCAAGTTTCATTTAGATCCGATCACCCGTTCGAAAGTTAAACATTCCTGGATATTCCGGAGTCCCCCTCTCTCCACTCCCCTCACGATATTCGGATCGGGAAAATGAATATTTCCAAGCCAGTTTGGTCGGGTCCCTGATATGCCTGCCAAGTTTCATCATCCTAGCACATCTGGAAGTACCCAAACTCGCGATCAGCGGACCGACCGACCGACCGACGGAAAAGTGATCGGTATATGGCACTTGGCCGGAAGGCAAGTGCCATAAAAACCGGTTTTAAGAAGAAACGGTGTATTTTCGTACTGTCATAATTGTCAAAGACGCAGAACTTCTGTGTGCCGAATTGTCATTTTTTCATCATATTTTCTTTCAAAGGATAGAATTTTTTCCTCCAGAAAAAGTTCTCCTCTATTTCCCAAATCATACTGGATAATTCAGACTGCTGTCTCTCATCATGACAGCGTTTACGTGCTTTCAGGATTCGATCGACGAACGGATTGCGTGCTGAAAACACTGATTTTGTGGAATGAGAATTTCCAAGTTAGAAAAGTGCGTCCCCCCCCCCCCCCAAGAGCGGAAGACACGAATAGACAGGGGTTCAGAACTCCCCGAAGTTGAAAAACTTGTTTGCGTGAGCTCTCGACGAAACTCGATCAAACAAACGGATTGCGTTCTGGAAACATGATTCTGTGGAATGAGAATTGACGCATAATTAACCACATCCATCATTTCCAAATATTCAAGATCCGAACACATGAATACACAGGGGTCCAGGACTCCAAAACCAAAAAACTCGTTTGCTTGAACTCAAGACGAAACTAGTTCCATGGAAATCTGACTTTATGGAAAGAGGATCGACGAATTAGACAAGTGCATCCCCTTTAGGTCCATCAGTTCCAAAGTATTCAAGAGCTATCAGCACACGATATTCTGAGCTTCATGACCAAAAGCGCTACGTAACATGATTGTCTTAACTTAATACTGGGATCTCCCAAACGTTAGTGGCGGGATATCTATGACTAAGTAAAGTTTGTCCGTCGTCCGTCTGCCCGATAACTCTCGAAGGGGTTGAGCTGTTTTTATGGCACTTGCAGCCTCTGGCTCAAGTGCCATATACCGATCGCAATTCCGTCTGTCGGTCGGTCTGTCTGTCCGAATTTTTTTGTCCCACATGTTCGAGTTAGGGTACTTCCAGATGTGCTAGGACGATGAAACTTGGCATGAAAATCAGGGACCCGACCAAACTAACCTAGAAGTAATCAGTTTCCCGATCCGACCATCTGGGGGGGAGTGGTGGACCGGGGAAATTCTGAAAATTAAGGAGTTTTGTCACACTTTTTCGAATTGGAGTACTTCCAGATGTGCTAGGACGATGAAACTTGGCAGGAGCATCTGGGACCCGATCGGACTAACTTGGAAACATTCAGTTTCCCAATCCGACCACCCGGGGGGGGAGTGGAGGGCTGGGGAATCCGGAAAATTGGAGTAGTGTGTAACTTTAGAACGGGTGATCGGATTGGAATGAAACTTGATAACTGAATAAATGGCATACTTCTGAGGTCCCGTTTGAAGTCCGGACCGGATTCGACAGCTATGGGGGAGTTGGGGGGGGAGACCGGAAATTTCGAGAAACGGTTAGAATAGAGGGATCGGAGTGAAACTTGCTGGGAAGAACAAGCATCTGCTCCAGATAAATTGTTTATACATTTGGACTGGATCCAACCACCCGGGGGGAGTGGAGGGCTGGGGAATCCGGAAAATTGGAGTAGTGTGTAACTTTCGAACGGGTGATCGCATTGGAATGAAACTTAATAACTGAATAAATGGCACACTACTGATGTCCCGTTTGAAGTCCGGACCGGATTCGACAGCTATGGGGGAGTTGGGGGGGGGGAGACTGGAAATTTTGAGAAACGGTTAGAATAGAGGGATTGGAGTGAAACTTGCTGGGAGGAACAAGCATCTGCTCCAGATAAATCGTTTATACATTTGGACTGGATCCGGACACTAGCGGGGTGGAGGGCTGGGGAATCCGGAAAGTTGGAGTACTGTGTAACTTTCGAGCGGGTGGTCGGATTGGAATGAAACTTGATAACTGAATAAATGACATACCTCTGATGTCCCAAATGAAGTCCGGACCGGATTTAACAGCTATGGGGGAGTTGGGGGGGGGAGACCGGAAATATCGGGAAACGGTTAGAATGGAGGGATCGGAGTGAAACTTGCTGGGAAGAACAAGCATCTGCTCCAGATAAATCGTTTATACATTTCGGATGGATCATGACATTAGGGGGGGGGGTTGGAGGGGACTTTCCCGGAATTCCGGTTATGGCGGTTTTGGGGATTTTCACGACGAATCTGGGAGGCGAATCAGCTAGGGACCCGATCAAACTGAAAAAATTTACATGATCTGATAGCCGTGGGGGGAGTAACAGGAGGGGGAATCCGGAATATTGAGTCATGCGTAACTTTGAAACGGCTGATCGGATTTGAGTGAAATTTGGTAATTGAAGAGAGGACATGTTTCTGTTGATCTTTTTCATGTCCGGACAGATCCAACAGCAATTGGGGGGGGGGCGAAAATACGTGACCGACTTAGACTGGTGAGATCGGGATGGAACTTTGTGGGAATGACAAACAGATGCTCTGGAAAAACACTTACGGAACCGGATTGGCTCCGGCGACTGTGGGGAAGTTTGAGGGGGGGGGGCCGGGATTCCGGTGATCACGATTTAAGGTACTTCCAGATAATCTAGGACGATGGAACTTGGCTGTAATATTAGAGATTTGACAAGATTGACTAAAAAATGGCCACTTTCCAAACCCGACCATTCGTTAAAGTACTAATCTTGACTGCAAATTTCGAAAAATACTTTTAAACCAAATTCATATTTTCATGATCCCCATGAGCCCATTATCATTTTTGCCTCAAGGGTTTTGTTTACAAATAACGTTCTAGCTCCCTTAAAGTGTGAATCTGAACGGCCAGGTCGAAAAGTACTTTATTTCAAACAATACATCTCAACCCTTGATCATTTGTGCCACAAGGGTTTTGCTTAAAAATTTATTTCTGTCACCCTTAAAGTGCGCATTTGAAATGAAAAGCGAAAAATAAACTTTTTACGAAACGGTATACATCAAGGGCCTGTGCCTGTCCCTAAGGGCCTGTGATCGTTTTTGCCTCAAGGGTTTTGCATACAGATGCATTTCTAGCGCCTTTAAAGTGCGCATCATTACACCCAAGTTCAAAAATAAAATACTTTTTATCTAGCTCCCTTAAAGTGCGCATTTTAACCACAAAGTCGAAAAATACTTTTGATCAAACAAAACATCTCAACACATGCAAGTGCCATATGAGCTTACAGCTCTTGTTCAAACTTGGTGTGAGGATTCTTGGAGTCCTAGTACAGGTTAATTTCGTAGGTGGCCCCGTTGCCCAATATTTAGGGGTGGGGAGGGGTTTCACTTTGAGGGGCGAAACAATTTTTTTTCGAAAGTTAATGAGATAGACGATTCAGAGACATGCTGAATCCATATCAAACTTATTTTCTTATCGGGAAAGCAGTTTGGACGGAATCGGGCCAGAACTGTGAAAATCGAAGGTTCGATGTAGAGGTAATGAGACATGCTAAACCAGTTTTGAACTTCATTTTGGAGGAGTTCGCCCGAAATCATAAGAAAATAACAGAAATTTGGCAGAATTCTAGTAATTTTTTTTAGGTTGCTGAGATATTTGATAAAACAAATGTCAAATATTAGATTTGATAAAAACAAATGTCAAATCCATATTTGACGTTCGTTTTTGCACCGGACAAGTAGTCAGTCCGGAATCCAGTAAGGGTAAGAAAAAACGCTGGATCAGTAAGCTATACTTTATTTGCTTTTCCTGCCAGAGTGATATTCGTCCGCCGTTGGCCGGAATCCGGCAAAACACGGAGTTTTGGTAGTTTCTTTTTATTGCTTGATCAGTTGGTCTAGACTGTGGGTGACAAGGATAATTAAGGGACATGTCGATCTATTTGCTTTGCTTCCCTCCTCGATTGATACTACCCTGTCAGAAGTTTCATAACACACAGCACAAGGATGCGCGGTTTCAACAGACAATTCGACAACACTTGGGATGTTATCTGTTGTGTTTGAAAACGTTATGCATGAAATATTATGCACAGCAATCATTGCCAGAAAGAGTCAGAAAAGTGTCTACTGACTTTTTGTTTGTCGATGACGTCGGACAATTCAGCAGATGCTTTTTTGGAGGTTTTTCGCTCTTTCTGGCAATGTTTGTTATGCATAACATTTCATGCATAACGTTTTCAAACACAACAGATAACATCCCAGGTGTTGTCGGTTACGCATTGTCTGTTGAAACCGCGCATCCTTGTGTTATCTGTAATGAAACTTCTGACAGTGTATTGACAGAATACGGTGAAAGCCAGAAATAGGCATCGTATGATACCTTCATCAGGTGTTTCGAGTTTTGACCTAGTAACAAGAAGAGATAGATAATCGACTTTTCTGCTTCGTTTTCCTACGATGTCCCAGTCGTCCGGATTCCGGATTCCCCAGAATCCGAAGAAAATGGAAAATCTGTCGTTTCTAACAAATGTCTTTTTTCAACTGTTCATGTCGGTATAGCGATAAGGTCACTGCTTTGTAATATTACTGGGTAAGTGTTACGAACGCAATCTGATGTACACTGAACATTTAAGAAATATCAAAATCCTCCGATATATAGATAAATATTTGATCGGAATACCATCCGAGTTCCCAACTAGCAGTGGCCTTCCCGTCTTAACCTACCGTAGACCTACGATCACGGGATCTAGTGATACGATTAATACACGATCCTTGCCACGATTACGGGATCTAGTGAACACAGAAAATCTACAAGACCCTGGTCTGGATGAAGAAGTCCGATACATATTCTCCTTTGGGATCCCATCGAAACGTTTCATCTTGCTGATAATGAGAGATACAAGCCCCTCACCGTAGGCTGGTCAAGTTATTCTACGTGCCACCAGGGACCGATAAATTTCCTTTACAAGAGGCCTGTTCATAAGAGATTTATGATGCTATCTTGAGCGCACGGAGTGTAGTTCGAGAAATACCCACGGTCCAATAACGTTCAAGAGGGAGGATTCTCTTTGGCGCGCGCGTCCAATGAGGCAAACAAGAATGCCGATCGACTCAAGCGGTGATTTTTGGAAACTGGATGGTTCGGTCATATCATATCAATATAGAAGCATAGGAAATGACAGGCCCCCTGTAAAGAAATTTATGGGTCCTTGGTGCCACTTGGATCTCAGCTTGTAAAGATGCTTTCACACTGGCTAAAGGGGTTACTTGACCTTTCCCACAGAATTAATTACGAGACTGACGTTTTTTTTCCGTAACGTAGGAACGTAACTACGTTACTATGGCGACTTAGGACACATTTCATAAGGGGACTGGCTTTAGTACGAATTTCAAGATCCAAAAGGTCAGAAACATTAGCGGATATGACACAAATTTCTTGTCGGATTAAACCCTGTGTTGGACCCTGGGCCGAGGGATCGACGACTCTCCCGGAATGGTGTACACGTCCCGAAGGAATAATCCGGAATGATTCCGGATTATTCCGTTATTCCGGAATGGTGTACATAAAAAATGAGAGTCGTCGACCCCTCGTTCGCCGCAGGACACACCGAATGGGGTGAAATAAATGCGGACTCAACAAAAGTTGGTGAATTACCAAACTCGATAAAGAATGGGAGGATATGGAATGGTTAGGAACAATCCGGAATGGCCAGGAATAATCCGGAATGGTCAGGATTATTCCGGAATGGTGCTCGTCAGAAATGAGAGTCGTCGACCCCTCGCCCCGGACTGACGGTATTCAGTATTCCCTTCATGGCGCCATTTGGGAGGGGGGGATTTCGGAGGGGCTCAGAATGGCAAAATGCAAAGCAATGACGTTACTTCAAGGCATTTTCGGAAACTACTTTAAACTTACCACAACAACAAAATTAGTCTAAGTAATCAGCTAGGCCTAGGACGGGGACCTAAAACTGATCTATAGCCTCAGAAGATTCACAGAAACGGCGCCTCTAGTTCTCCTGGACATTGTCTGGTAGCAGTGGGCAAGTGGAAAGCTAGAGGAAGATGACCATCGAACACATACGTAAGTATGCACAAAACAATTGAAGAATCTGCTTGAAAATCCACCATATTCTGAAGTAGAAATGGAGCGCCCGATCAGCAGATGAATGCTTCCAAACCGACTGACAAATTGGTGATCTACCGAGGGGATGGCCCCACGACCATAAAATAGACCCACAGCTTGATCAGTAAAAAATCGGCAACCTGCATGCTTCCAAAGTAATGGAGGTTTTGCATATTTCTTAGTAATTGAAAGTGAAAGTGCCCATGGCCCATGGCAATGGGCCATGGCAATGGGCGTGTGATGAAAGTGATGAAAAAAATGGTGGATGCAAATTGAAAACAGTTATGAAAAAAAAGTGAATAACAAAGAACCTAGACACTTTTTGGACATACACCACTGGAAAAGAAATTACTGTGAAAACCAAATTTACTTGACAATACAACCCTCACCTGTGAACAATTTCCTAAATTTGGACAACCAACCTACGATACGTCATCGTTCTCTCCTTATCATTTATTCCCTTGGGAATCAACGTCATTGCTGACATGTTTATGCTGTCTGTTATTGCCGGACGTTGAATACGACGAAGAAGGCGCTGCTACCTTGAAAGTGAAAATCCCTAAATTGCCCGCTGCTACCTTGAAAGTGAAAATCCCTAAAGTGCCAGTGTTGCCACGTGTACGAGAACCCCACCAGTCAAAATGGCACCAAAAAAGAGACAACGTGAGAGCCCCGTAAAAGGACAGGATAAGTGCCCAGGATGTGCAAAAAGCCTGGACGAGAATTCACAAGCCGTCAATTGTGACAAATGCCCCAACTGGTTCTGCATCGAGTGCCTAGGACTAAGCGATGAACAATACGTCCTGCTTGGAAAAATGAATCGCACTATGAACTGTGAATGGAGCTGCCCCCGGTGCATCTTAACCAAACCTGTGCGCGACGCCGACACCCTAACCAAAGCTATTGAATCTTTCAAAACAGAAGTACGTGAGGACATTGCTAGCATAACGTCAACTGTCAACATGGGCCTCAAAGAGATTCACGACGAACTTGCTACAAAATGCAATGTTAGCGAGGTAAAAGCGATTGTGGACTCGGCAATCACCGCACAAGTGACAGGGCTCGCACCAGATGCACTAGAAGATTACATACGCCGTACAGTCAGAAGCGAGCAAGACAGGCAGCGACGCAAACTTAACATCGTCGGATACGGGATTCCTGTCCAAGCAAGTGACGAAGACTTCCTTGCCAACTATTTCCAAGAAACCTACAAAATAGCGACCAAAGTATTTACCGTGAAGAGACTACCAGCCTCGGCCCCCACGGCTGGGCAACCACTGCGACACCCACCGGTCCTATTCACGGTAGCCAGCTTCACTGACAAGAAGCTTATCCTGGATGCGTCCTACCAGCGAAAAGATTCGATTCGATTCTACGGCGACAGCTCCAAAGAAGATCGCAACGCCAGAAAAACCTTGTTGGAGGAGATGAAGAAGAGACAGGCGAACGGAGAAACAGACCTAGTGATAAGAAAAGGAAAAATCATAAAAAACGGGCAAACTCGAGCAACTCCGATGGAGGGCTGCTCGAGCATGCAACAGTAACCACTACCTACAACCGTCTCGGCCCCCCTGTAAATAGACTTTGTGTGAGTGACTATAATGATGTAACAGTAAGTTTGTGTGAAAGTGAAAGTAGTGAATTGACATTTACGTCCCCGTGCCCTTCCGCACTGTCCCTCGATAGCAGCTCTGTGTACCTCAGCTGTAATTCACCCACCTCAACTGTAAGTGAGAACAACAGTGAGCAGAACCCAAAATCGCCCAGACACGCCCGAAAACTTGTGAACATCATGACTGCAAATGTCGATGTCATCACCAACAAGATGCCGGAACTGGCAACAGTGCTCGAACTAAGTCAGATAGACATTGCAACTCTTACAGAAATTTGCCCCAAGAATTCAAGATATCAACTGACAGAAGACTCAATCTGCCCCTCTGGATACAACATCTTCAGCAATCTGTCTGATCCAAACTGCAGAAGAGGAGTTGCTGTTCTAGCTTCCAAGGAATTCCAGGTAAAAGAAATTTCTGTCCCGAATTCTTACTTACCTTGGGTTGAAGCCACATGGGTCTCCCTGTCCCTACCTAACGAAATGTTTGTCCTAAGTTCAGTTTACAGGAGCCCCAGTAGTCCATGCCAGCTGTCCTCTGAAAGAGCAATTGCTGAAATGACCCAATTTGTACTATGCAATTTCCCAAAAGCAACTCTGCTCATGACAGGGGACTTCAACCTCCCAAATGTGTCTTGGATAGATGGCCAAGGTATGACCAAGTCAAGCCTTGAACAAAACCCATTAGTACAAGTTCTATCTGACAACTTTCTGTACCAAACAGTAACTATGCCCACAAGAATGCGTCCAGGACAAAATCCCTCTACACTGGACCTAGTCATAACCAATGACCCAGAAAAGGTGATCAGCACACATACTCTCAGTCCAATTGGCTCAAGTGACCACATGCCAGTTCTCTCATCTATACAACTCAACTCCAAACCATCAAAATATACCAAGCAATCTTTTACAAACTACAAGATGATGGTGGAGGAGCTGCTAGATGCTAACCTGGAAAAACTTGTCTCAGAAGATGTCGAAGTCTCATGGCTATCTCTAAAAAAGGTCCTACTAGAGAGCCAAACCAAACACACCAGCGTGACTTGGAAAAAGAAACCAAAAACTCTACCCTTCCTCACCCCGAAAATCAAGAAACTACGCAACAGGAAGAAAAGACTTTGGGAGAAGTACACGAAACAAAAAACTACAGCTTTGTACGAGAAGTATAAAATTGCCAGAAACCTCCTCAGAAAAGAAACTCGAAAACTGACTTCAAACTACGAAGAACGTCTGGCCAAGAATGTCAAGGAAAACCCAAAACTATTCTGGAAACATATTTCCCTTAAGAAGCCAGGCAGACACTCCGTACCAGACTTGGAAAACAACAGCTCATTCTCCTCTTGCCCCTCTGAAAAAGCAAACCTGCTCAACCAGCAGTTCGCCTCAGTTTTCTCAAAGGACGACATCCAATCAGCCCCCCCACCAGCAGAACAGGCTCACACTCCCTTCCCAATGGTACACTCACCAGTCACACTCGAAGAAGTAACCAAACAGCTTAAGGAGCTAGATGCAAACAAATCTACTGGTCCTGATGGTCTCAGCCCACGACTAATGAAGGAACTAAGCCCTGCAATATCAGCCCCACTGGTAAAACTATTCAATCTGTCGCTAACACAGGGAAAGCTTCCAGGGGACTGGAAGAAGGCAATAGTCATCCCAATTCACAAGAAGGGTAGCAAAACTTCTGCAGCAAACTACAGACCTATCAGCCTTACCTGTGTGGCGTGCAAGATCATTGAGAGTCAAGCGCATCATCAATCATCTTGAGGCCAACTCACTTATCAGCAACAGCCAGCATGGTTTTCGTTCAAAGAGATCCGTGGACACAAATCTTCTTGAGTCATACAGTCTTGTAACTGACCTACTAGAGAAAGGATTACCTGTGGACATGATATTGCTGGATCTAGCCAAAGCATTTGACAAAGTCTGTCACCGCTACCTCATTCACAGGCTACTTACCCTATCTCTTAGTCCACAAGTGGTCAGTTGGACAGAGGACTTTCTGAGGGATAGAACGCAGCAAGTGAAAGTGACCACTGGACCAAACAGTCACTCCCTCTCTGACGAAATCAAAGTTACTAGTGGGGTCCCCCAGGGCAGCGTCCTGGGCCCCACCCTGTTCAACATTTACATAAATGAGCTACCCCTTATCACCAGCAACAAAACCACCCTGTATGCGGACGATTCGAAACTCATAGGTCCTGCCAACACCTCTTCTGCCATCCAATCCCTCCAAACTGATCTCAACAACATGTGCTCTTGGGTCAAAAGATGGCTGCTGGAATTCAACACAGAAAAATGCAAGGTCATACACTTCGGACACAACAACCCCAAGCATCAGTACCTTATGACCCAAAACTCTGGGAGTCACCACACACTCGAGCCTGTCCAGGAGGAGAGAGACCTTGGGGTCATTGTTGACTCCCAGTTGAAGTTCAGCTCCCACTCACAGCATATCTCAGCCAATGCTAGCAGAGCCCTAGGCATCATCAAACACAGTATCACCAGCAGAAGTAAACTGGTAATCACCAAACTCTACAAAGGATTAGTAAGACCTAGATTGGAGGTAGGGACTATACTGGCTACCCCTCGATTCAAAAAGGACAAGGCAGCTCTTGAACAAATCCAACGAAGGGCCACCAAGCTGATCGCCGGTATGGAAAATAAGACCTACAGTGAACGGCTGAAGGAACTCAACCTCCCCTCCTTAGTATACAGACGGAAACGCGGGGACATGATCCAGGTGCACAAACTTCTCTCAACCAATCAAGAAAATGAGATCCTGGAGATTGACCCCTCCCACAAAACACGAGGACACCCTAAACGAATCCGCAAACTTCACGCCAGAACTGGAGCAAGATGCAACTTCTTCTCAAATCGGATTGTAAACCTCTGGAACAACCTCAAGGAGGACACTGTTGCTGCTGAGTCAACAGATGCTTTCAAACGACATCTGGATGGTGAGTGGCGAGATGCACCGTGGAAATTCGACTGGGAAGCACCGGAATCTTCCACCAGAACGTAACCATCAACAACAGTCATCACAAGGAGTGATTCAACAGGATTGAAAATCCTTATTTCACTCCAATCTGTGATTTAAGGTAATTTAAGGTAAAACGTCCCCGGCAAAACGTCCCCAGCGAAACGTTCCCGTGGCGAAACGTCTCCGTGGCAGAGCTTCCCCATGACAAAACGTCCCCATGGCGAAAAGTCCCCACGACAAAACGTCCCCAAGATTTCAAGTTCGCCTTGGTGTTCAGGCGCATGACCGAGGTAAAACAGTTTCAGGTCTGCATTACAGATGCAGGAGAAGTCCTTATAGGCAGGAAAAAACAGACTTGGGACCACCTGCTTCAGTTATGCACCGTTTCCCTTCAAAATATATAGTAAAATACGCCTTGCCTTGGGCTTGTAACTGATCAGTAGTAGGCTAGTTCTATGTCGTTTAATGCAACTTGTATAGCCTAACCGCTATTTTTCCTCCCTCCCTCCCTCTGAGGAAGCGGATCCGAAGCCTAATCTGGCAGTCCAGTGGCTGAGAGACAGAGGTTCTTCTTATTATCAGTTCTAAATCTTACATACGATATTATGTTTAGAGTTATTCTGACAACTTACTTGCAGTCAGGATGCGCACGACAGCTGTCTGCTAGGTGATGGCACCCTGGAACTTCATCGCTCTTGGGAGGTTTTCTGGCACAACGAGGATGTAGTCGTTCTTGTGCCACCAAGCACGCGTCATTCGCGTTGTCAGTCTTCCTATTAATAGACAAGAAAACATTATTTGATCCATCTAAGAGAAGTTTCGAGAAGATTCAGCAGAGTGGGGGAGTTAGAGGGGGGAGTCCAGACGATTTGCGGCACGCCTAGGGAACAAACGAGTAGAGCGATTTAGATGATACTTGCTACAAAGGCCATATGCTGTTTGGGTCCCGGGCCGGATCTTGGGTCGGTGAGGAGAGTTGGAGGGGGGGGGGGTAGCCTACCCGAAATTTCCCGGAAATACTCGAGCTCGGGTGAAACTGAATGGTTTGTACAAGCAGATGCCGTAGATATCGCATTTCTAGGTACGAACAATACCCTTCAACGGCGAGGGAGTTGGCAGTAGGTATTTTGTGACGATCTCGTTCACTTACACGTACAGGTGGTACTCGGTAACTCGTAACAAACAACATTTTTAGCAAACAAAAACGACTCATTGGCATAGAGGCTAGGCTAAGGACTGTTGGATTGAGATTGAGAGACCCCATCTCTCAATGAGCTATCCTATGCGTCTCAGTAGTGGGATGTTAGGCTCCAAGGATTCTTATCACTATTACTAATGATCAGGTTAGAGGGTAATTAAAGGAAGTAAGGCGTCGAACGATTGCGAGTATCAGATTATTGTGTTCCGCCACTGCTTTCCTGGGTTCCAAGTAGGGTTCTTGACAGCAAACCACCAGGGTTCATGGCCGCTAATTTTCTCAAAGAGACGATAGAGAAAGGAGTCGTAAAACGTACTCAGAATATGCACACGCCTGCCAAAAAAAAAAAAAAAAAAAAACAGTTCTGGGCGAATAGCCCAGAAATCCCGGTCAGTTTTTGTCTTGCCCTTTAAAGGCGATTACGTTTCACTGGGAAGCTCTTTAGTCAGTAGATTCCCTCTCGGCAGACTCTCAAGAGGGCCTATCCTTTGACAAGTTTTCACCAGACAAGGATCTCTTGACAGTTATTTTTGGACAAGTTCGCGATAGACAAGTTCATAACTAAACAAGTTGCCGAGGGCAAGCCACCACAAAAAGCAAGTTTTCGATCGACAAGATACATAGATAGATGGGCTTTATGTTTGGGCTCAAAGGGAAATGGAGCAAACTCAGTAAGCGAACCAAAGATGAAATAGTGTTCTGACAAGGAAAATGAATAGAGAAGATAGGATTTCCCCGAAGTTTAACCTCTTTGTCTTCCATACGCTAGTATTTACTTCATTTATGGAAAATAAACGAATTTCTATCACGCCACGAGAGCTTCCCGACGTCTCGTTTTAAACCGTATCACGCAAGGGTCGACAATAATTGTCTCGTGCGATGAACCGAAAATAGAGTCAGGAAATTCAGGAAAGACGCCAGAGCTATCTAACTCTAAAAGAGATAGAAACAAGCAACTGTTTTAATTCGCTCAGGATAAGTCAGGATGACTCTAAACATGATTTCGCATGTAAGATTTAGAATTGTTAATAAGAAGAACCTCTGTCTCTCAGTCACTGGATTGCCAGATTCCCGATGAAAAATTTTCGAGAATTAGTCGTATGGAGTTGTACGAAAAAATAGCATGCAGTAGTAACTGTTGCCACTCACGCTACTATACTAGCAAACTGGATGCTACTACAGCAAGATTGGATGCTATCGGATACTACTACTTAAGATTAACCCAGTCGGAGGCATGTTAAATCAAAGTATTCCATACTGCCACATTTCAATGCATGCAACTTTTTCGTACAACTACCTTACAACTACACAGTCAAAGAATTGTATTGATAATGTCGCTGGATTTGTGGTCTGCCACGATTTTCACCAGCTTGAAGATGTTTGGGTGGACACGTCCAACCTCCGCATTCAATGACCGATGGTAAGTTTCCCGGTAGTCATTCGTTCAAGGATCTTTGTTTGTGTTTTGTTTCTAGCTGGACGGTTCCATAGTTAGTTGATATCAATGTTAACTCATCTCCAACAGTTTGGACTAATGCATACTAAACAGGCTCCGTATTTAACCGCAGTGGTATTTGCCTAATCCTTTAAAGTTTAACTGAAAAGCCAACTTATTTGTGTGTCACTTAATTGGATACACTGAATTATGTGGATTCTGCAAAGGGATTTTTTGATTTTCCACCATCTACTCTAGTTATGAGGCTCAGAATATCTCCGGCCGTCCCCAGAGCGAAAATTCTACTATGACGCCGGAAATTTTAATCACAACACGAATGCGGCCTTTCAGTGGGCAGCGGTGAGATTGGTGACGATTGCTTAGTGCCTGAACATAGAAAAATGATAAATCTTTCTCGTAAGACATACAGCAACAAGAGCTGTAAGCTCATATGGCACTTGCATGGGAGATGTAGTGTTTGATCAAAAGTACTTTTAAGGTTACCTTTGCGGTTCAGATGCGCACTTTAAGGGAGCTAGAGAAAACGTATTTTGTTTTAGAACTTGGCTGTTATGATACGGACTTTATAGGCGCTAGAAATTCATCTGTAAGAAAAACTATTGAGACAAAACGATCACAGGCCCTTAGGGATCATTGATATATACCGTTTGGTAAAAAGTTTTTTTCACTTTTCGGTTAAAATGTGCACTTTAAGGGTGATAACATAAATTTTTAAGCAAAACCCTTGTGGCACAAATGATCATGGGTTGAGATGTATCGTTTGATAAAAAAAAGTAGTTTTCGACCTTGCGGTTCAGATTCACACTTTAAGGGAGCTAGAACTTCATTTGTAAGCAAAACCCTTGAGGCAAAAATGATAATGGGCTCATGGGGATAATGAAAATGTATAATTTGCTTAAAAGTATTTTTCAAAATTTATGGTAGAGATTGGTACTTTAAGGAATGTCGGATTTGGAAAGTGGCGATTTCTGAGCCAATCTTATCGAATCTCTAATATTTCAGCCCAGTTCCATCGTCCTAGCACATCTGGAAGTACCTTAAATCGCGATCACCGGAATTCCGCCCCCCCCCCCCCCCTCAAACTCCCCCACAGTCGCCGGAGCCAATCCGGATCTGTAAGTGATTTATCCAGAGCATCTCTTTATTATTCCCACAAAGTTCCATCCCGATCTCCCCAGTCTGAGCCGGTCACGTATTCCCCCCCCCCCATTGTTGTCGAATCCGGTCCGGACATGACAAAGATCACCAGAGACATGTCCTCTGATCAATTATCAAATTTCACTCAAATCCGATCAACCGTTCCAAAGTTACGCATGACTCAATATTCCGGATTCCCCCTCCCGCTACTCCCCCCACGACTATCGGATCATGTAAATTTTTATTTATAAGTCATTTTGATCGGGTCCCTGATTCGCCTCCCAAGTTTCGTCGTGAAAATCCCCAAAACCGCCATTACCGGAATTCCGGGAAACTCCCCTCCACCCCCCACCCCCCCTAGTGTCCGGATCCAGTCCAAATGTATAAACGATTTATCTGGAGCAGATGCTTGTTCTTCCCAGCAAGTTTCACTCCGATCCCTCCATTCTAACCGTTTCTCGAGATTTCCGGTCTCCCCCCCCAACTCCCCCATAGCTGTCGAATCCGGTCCGGACTTCAGATGGGACATCAGAGGTATGCCATTTATTCAGTTATTAAGTTTCATTCCAATCCGATCATCCGTTCGAAAGTTACACACTACTCCAGTTTTCCGGATTCCCCAGCCCTCCACTCCCCCCCAGGTGGTCGGATTGGGAAACTGATTATTTCCAGGTTAGTCCGGTCGGGCCCCTGATGCTCCTGCCAAGTTTCATCGTCCTAGCACATCTGGAAGTACCCCAACTCGAAAAAGCGTGACAAAAACTACTTAATTCTCAGAATTCCCCGGCCCACCACTCCCCCCCAGATGATCGGATCGGGAAACTGATTATTTCCAGGTTAGTTTGGTCGGGTCCCTGATTTTCCTGCCAAGTTTCATCGTCCTAACACATCTGGAAGTACCCTAACTCGAACATGTGGGACAAAAAAATTCGGACCGACCGACCGACCGACCGACGGACGGAATTGCGATCGGTATATGGCACTTGAGCCAGAGGCTGCAAGTGCCATAAAAATACAAGCGCATAGAGGCACCACAAATCACACGGAAATTCCACTATATGAAAATCGATTAATCGTGAATAGCGGAACAACGAAGTAACTCATTTTAAGTGAATAAGTGATCGGTAACTAGATTGTCCTATCCTAGCCCTTTTCGGTTAAGCTTTAAAGTTTAACCGAAAAGGAACGTAATAGCAGAATCTAGGTACCCATGACTTATTCACTTAAAGAGGCTTGAAGACCCGATGAAAATGCGTCACTTCGTTCTTAAGCTATTCACGAATACTCGATTTTCAAATAGTGGAATTTCCCTGTGATTTGTGGTACCTCTATCTGCTTGTGTCTGTGTTGTATGCTTGACGAAAACGATTTACGAAAAATAAGTGTTCAAGCAGTGAGCCACCTTCCTCGAGCTGATCACTGACCACTGAAAAGCCGCGTTTTGTATTGAGATTCAGTTTTTCTGCGTCATAGTAGAATTTTGCCTTTAGAGGACGGCCGTAGATATTCTGAACATCATACTAGAGCAAATAGTGAAAATAAAAAAAAAATCCCTTAACACAACCAAAATAATGCGGTGTAGTCAGTTGAATGATACAAAATAAGTTGGCTTTTCAGTTAAACTTTAAAGCTGCCTTGATATTAGCAGGATTGTCTAAAACGCGCTTGGCTTGCCCATAGGAACTTGCATTCACTAAATTGCTATGCAGACTGATCTGCTCCCCCGGGGTTAGGCGCTTTAGCATTTGAGAGAGAGATTTATTTGCTGGGAGTGGTCTGGTTCATTTCCCTGTTTCATATCATTTCCCTAAGTTTCAAACTGAATGCAGCAAACACTCAAATTCCGTCTGGATTGATTACTATATGAGTACTCTCACATATGGCATATTCCTTAGTTGAGGGGAATAGAAGGAGTCACTTACTAGCAAGAACAAATAAGCACAAGTCTCCCTATCTCTGTAATAAGACCATGCGGAGTCGAATATATTCCCGATACGCCCTTCATAAAATTCCTTCCAGATTAGTTCTTTTTTTGGCCGCTAGCTGCGCTAGCATAAAGTAAACAATGACACGTTACTTCTTGGGGTATATAGGCTACGTTTATCCAGGTCTGTTGGGCTATCTACAATTCCTCTTAGGCCTAGCCATGTTTAAAACTACTTAAACTGCCTCTGCCTCTATTTGTGCTCTACCCAACTCTGTTCTGTCAAACTTCATCAAGTTTTATCAAATCTTGATTCCAACTTCAGTGATGACCGCTAGTTGACTTTCCCACGAGGCTCATGCGCGACGGGTCTAGGCGAAAAACCCCCCGGCGAAAACCCCCCGGACAAACCCCCCCCCGCCAAAACCCCCCGGCTAAAACCCCCCCGACCAAAACCCCCCCGGTACCAAACCCCCCCCGACCAAAACCCCCCCGGTACCAAAACCCCCCGGTACCAACCCCCCCCCCCCCCCCCCCCCCCCCGCATAAGAAAAGACGGGTATGTAAGAGTAGAGTAACTGGTAGGTAGAGAGTAAGAGAAGAATAGGAAACCCCCCTCCCCCGGCGAAAACCCCCCCGAATCCTTAGACACTCACACATATTTAGACTGGGATTTCCTGGGCAACAAAACGAACAACCATGTGACAGTTTTACCATTGACAAGCACGAGTAAGGTGAAGAGCTGGTAGAATATTTCTGGGACTATCTTGAAAGTGCTATCACAAAACGAGCTCAACCTCTCCCTTGACCCAAAGGATCCTCCCATCAAGTCTTACAAAATATCTCATTCCCTTCGAGAGTTATCCTGCTCACAGACGGAAAGCAGGACAACTTTTGCGGTGTCATAGGTATCCCTCCACTTACTGCCCGTCTTCGAGTTTCTGGTATGAATCAGGGATAACTAAAGAGCAATCAGGCAAGGGGAGCTTCACATTGCACCAATGGGTGGCATCCTAACTGCAGCTTCCTCGCCAAAAAGGGAGGCATTGGGAAAGGATTTGCTGGGGGGGGGGGGGGGGGGGGTCGTTACACTGAGTGGAACTGGCTTTGATTTGATCATTCACATTTAACACCTCACTGACAACACCTTCAGTTGAATGCGGGTGTTTGGTGACTTCAGCAATTAGTCTGTCACCATCAACCTTCACCTTCGCCTTACACTCCCTTTGTTTCTCATTGTTCTGATACCCACTGTACTTCAGACATTATTGTAGAGTCAAGTTTGCGAAAGAAGTTTATTCTACTCTTACTCTCTACCTACCAGTTACTCTACTCTTGCATACCCGTCTTTTTTTATGCGGGGGGGTTTTGGTACCGGGGGGGTTTTGGTCGGGGGGGTTTTGGTACCGGGGGGGTTTTGGTCGGGGGGGTTTTGGTAACGGGGGGGTTTTAGCCGGGGGGGTTTTGGCGGGGGGGTTTTGTCCGGGGGGGGGTTTCGCCGGGGGGGGTTTAGCCGGAACCCCATGCGCGACTCGGTATGAACCGAAAGCCTAATCGCTTATCTTCAGATAACTTATACCATGTTCTGTTTGTGTTGTTTGATGGAGCTTCCAGAATTTCTTCTCTATGCTCCAACTTATACCATGCAAGATCTCACGTGTAATTGTTATTGTTTCTCTAGCGCATCTGGCGGCAATTCGTCACCAGATTTTATGAGGGGCGTTTGCAAACGAGGAAAGGGTAGGAGCTACGCGGAACATCCAGGGGCGGTTCGAAGTGCTTGCGCATGGGGGGGTGACGACCTTAAAACATACGACTAGGTAATCGGCAATTATGTCGATTAAAAAAAAAACTGAATATAAAAGCACAGTACCACAGGCTCAAGAAATATAAACATAGATTTTTAAAAGGTTATGAGTTTCAGCATGACGTTCATCTGAACTTTCGCAGGAAACAGCCAATCTTCGGTACCAGCTTCTGACGGATGTGCTCAAGACAACTTAAACTGAGCGCCGCAGGCGAAATTTTTTTTAATCTGAGCAAAACGGGGCTTCCCCTTACTCTATTGCATGTTAGTGACTGGGTAGCATGGTCGGAATAACAGCAATATCTACCTTAGAGTGGTGTAGAGGCGAGTTCGCGGTCCGTCTGCTCCTGGGAGTCTTTAACCGGTATCCTAGTTCAGAACGCAAGATGCGGGTTGATCCTGGCTTTATTCACAAACATAGGTTGATCCTATGTTTTCATGGATCCTATGTTTTCATGTTCCTAGCTTTTCATGTATCTCAGATCCCAAAATTTCAAGCTTAAAACTCCACCTAATTGACGCACCCTTGAAAAAAATTCTAATAGGATAGGCCTACTACGAAAGCGCCGCAGGCAAAATTTTTTGAAATCAGCCTTTTTTCTGGCAAAAGTCACCTACTTCCGATTTAAATTCTGCTTGTAACGTGGCTACGATCCCAAGCAGCATCCTCTATCGTATTTACTAAAGAAAAACTGAGCGCCATAGGCGAAATTTTTTGAAAATGACTTTTTACTGGCAAAATTCAACTACTTCCCATCCAATTTATAGTTTTTAATGTTGCTAAAACCCCAAAATCTCAAGCTTTAAACCCACCTGAATGACGCACGCTTCAACTAAATAGTGAAAGGGTTGCTACGAAAGGCGCCGCAGGCGGAACTTTTTAAATCCGCCTTTTTTCTGGGAAAAGTTCAACTACTTCCAGCACAAATTATAGCTTTTAACGTGGTTCAAATCTTATGCCTAAAACGGCACCTAAATGACGCGCCCTGACACTATAGATAGAGAATAGACTACCATGAAAAGCGCCGCAGGCGAAGTTTTGGAAACAAAACTTTGTTCCGAAAACTTTCTTTTCGGAACCCAAACAAAAGTAAGTGCTACAGATCTTTCCGTAACCCCGTTAACTCTAGAACGGAGTAGGAGTATGTAGGCTTCCATACTTGACCCCTTCCGAAAAAAGGGAGTAGCCATCCGTAATAAAATAGACACAAAGTAGATTTGGTTTGAATTAACAGTATGGTGCGATCATCCGGCCCGTCCTTGCCATGCGTACTTCTCCGGTTTATGGTCAAACCTTACTCCGCAAGCCAAAAATCAACCTGTTTTATCTGTTAATCAATCTGTTATCTGTTAATCAATCAGGATCTTTTGCACAAAACCAGATAGGCTACAGTTGAGATTTCAAAAATCAGCTACGTGTTTTCTGCTAAAATACAAAGGTTTTGGTATCCAACCGTGCACCACCGGGTAAAAATCAGATTCGGTAACTGTATTTATGTCATTCTGACAGGCTCGAAACATACGACTGTCATTCTAAGAAGCTCAGTCAAAACATACGATTGACTCGTGACATATGAGTTACAGAAAATCTATACGTAACCATACGACCAGAACCAGGTCATCTGCGACTAAAATTCAGGATTAGGTGCCTTATCTGGCAAGCTCAAAACTTACGACTGTGTCTAATATACGACTAGAAAATCTGTTCGTAACTGCGACAAGGAACAGGTGATTTGAGTCTGGCGAAATTCACGATCTGGTGTTATTCTGGCACGCTAGAATATACGACTATCATTCTGACAAACTCAGAATACAACTACTGTGAATATGACAGACCTAAAACATACGACTAGGAAAGATCTTCGTAGCCATCCGACTAGAAATGTCATCTGCGGGCAAAATTCACGTTTTGTAACTGCCTTTATGTGATTCTGGCAAGCTCAAAACATACGACTATCATTCAGACAAGCTCAAAACATACGACTGAGAGTACGATTCTCTGAAGCATGGGGGGGTGAGTCACCCCCCACGCCCCCCCCTCGAACCACCCCTGGGAACATCCCAATTCGTTACCTCTACAAACAGCTATTACAGCCTCGGAGAAGAAATGTCGAGATAATAGACTATTGGTTGTCTGCCATCGTGACGTCAAGTGTTACGCGCTGCAGAGCGCGTCACGCAAGCGATTCGTGCACTACGGGGGGAGTTGGAGTGGGGTTCCGGAATTCCGGTGTTACGGAGTTAGGTTACTTCCAGATGTTGTAGGACGATGAAACTTGGCATGTGTATAATGGACTCGGCCAAATAAACTTGGAAATAGTCACTTGCCCGATCCGACCATAGTGGGGGGAGGGAGGGGAGCCGGAATCCGGAATTTTATTGACATACATAATTTTCGAACGGGTGATTGAATCTTTATAAAACTTGGTATTTGGAAAGACCTCATGTCTCAGATGTACCATTTCGAGTCGAGACCGGATCCGATGAATGTGGGGGGGGGGGGGTCAGAGGGAAGAACCGAAAATCATGTGACACGGTTAGAATGGAGCGATCGGAACCTCCCGAGCGTCACCGTCGAAAAGGAAGTGTATGAAAATTTCGCTGATTTTTTCATAAGATGTCAAAATATTTAAAACAAATTGTTCTAATATATTATACAACAGCAAATATAACTAAGTGACCATTTCTTTTGCACGTAACTGTAGTACCAAACAAACCATCACACTGACAAAGCTACTATCCATTCACACCCTACTACGATAACTTGAATACAAGCTAAAAAGCTTGCTAGTGCCATATGAGCTTGCAGCTCTTGTTCTAAATCTTTTTCAGTCGTTCATCAGTGACACCGAATTCCTCTAGAACAAACTAATTAGTGTACGGAAATTAACCGGATTCTTTCAGACGAGGAAGTTTCCTTAAGCCCGTTAACTTTACTGTCATGAAGAGCAGACTTAAGGTAATGGAACGGAGGCTAGGCTGATTATGAAACCCTGGTTCCCAAAATCCTGGAAGAGGATAAAACTGGAAACTTAATTTCCTCCAACAGGCTGTTCAAAATTACGGAGTGTTTCAAAGGGGTGGCTAAGGGATTAAAAGCTCTCTGTGAAGCCCTGCTATGCTTTCTTACTAACTATTTTGCTTCACGTTCCATAGGATATGTTTGCTAGTGAGATATCAGGACACCGATTATTATAATTAGATAATTATGACACAATAGCAGCGGCTGCAAAAACTGAAGATTCCGACTCTGCCTTTCCGGCGGAAGAGTGGGGACATGCTACTAGTCTACAACTTCTCAATTCTAGCTGTCTCCCCTCCCTCTTCGCCCCCGACAACCACTCACGGACTAGGGGCCACTCCCGGAAGCTGTCCCGAAGGTCCTGCATTCGCCAGCACTTCTTCAGCAACCGAGCTGTTCCTCTGTGGAACAGCCTGTCTGAATCAAGTGTGACCAGCGAGACACTCGGGGGTTTCAAAAACGACTAGACAAGGACTGGCGCGGGCAGCCGTAGAGAGAGGACTGGTGCGCCGCAGAAGCAGTAACCACGAAATAGCACCATCATCATCCGCAAGCTACTCATCGAAATACGACATCCTTATTGCTTGCAGGTGCAATTTAAGGTAATATTGTATGGCCTTTTGGCTGAATAAACAAGCGTTGTTATTATTATTATTTATCATTACTTTTTTAGCATAGCAGAAAACCTGCAATATTAGTTTACTGTGTACTAGACGAGGGGTTGCCCACTCTGGATTTAGATGTACAGCAAGTGTCCGGTGCTAGCACCGGCTTACGAGTGGGCACCGACTGTCACGTGTTAGAACATTAAAATAAGCATGTTTGTTAGCGTTTGAAAGATGAATAGCCTAATTCATGGCCGGCGCCGGTGCTGGCACCGCTGATTTCGGTCGGTGCCGGGATAGACTGTACAGCAGGTGCCGTACACTCAATCCGACTATGAAAACCCCGACAAAGCTGAGCGGACCTAAAGGTATTTACTCTAGCTTTGAGCTGATGTTGATACCCGTTTACTCCTCTTCCGTCTTCGCCGTTGCTTATTGCACAAGAAATAGTGAAGGAAGCTAGCAGGAAGTGTACTCCGCGTGCTGACCCGCTCTGGAGCGCGTCCATAGAACCAATCAGCTGTGACTCCTACTTTTCCTCTTCAGCAACTTAAAAGCGATTTAGCTATTTGTAGAGGTAACGAAACGTGATGTGGTGCGAAGCTAGTTACCTCCGCTCGTTCGTAGCACAGAATATGGGGAAGTATTCGACCCCGCATGGTCATATTACAGAGATAGGGAGACGGAGGTTCTGTCAGATTATATGTTCTTGTTAATACGTAGTGTGCTTTCCACAAGGGAGAGAGACTGCAAGGGTAAATGCATAGGAGCTCGTATATTTTTTCATCCAAGGAACTTGGACTAGACTGCAGCAAAAGTATCCCCGTAACAGGAAAATGGAACGATGAGCTATTCAATGAACCTTTAAAGGTGGTAACTGATATTGCGGAAAATGGGGGACATACCATTACCAGTCGAAAGGATTAGTTATTTTGAACACAACAGTATCTTTTTCCTGAGTAATCCTAACACCAGCCAAATTACTCACAGGAGTCAGAAACAAATTGCAACTCTTTAGAACAACTCATCCAATTTTCTCGCCGGCTCGTTAGTTATTAATTGGTTCTGATAGTTTTCAATCCTAGCCACCTCATCTTTTCTTCAAGAAGCTGTGGCAGTTTTTTAGCATAAATTGTTGATCTTTCCGACTTCCATTCCAGTAGTATGACAGGCAAACTCGCGGCAGTTTAAAATAAGGGAAGGTATGTAAATACTTCTTGGGCCTAAGCTGACCGTGAAACATATATTCAAACAATGCAGAAAACGGATACGTCAGCTAGGATTCCTTGGCAGCGGTATTTCGGCCCTTTCTTCGCAAGGGTCCTCGTCAGGCTGTCGAACTTCAGGGACAACGTTGAAGAAGTAAGGAACCTGCAATCATGGACTGCAGGAGTATCCAAAATAGCGCTGCCAAAGCATCGTAGGTGACATATCCGTTTTATGCATTGTTTGAATGGAAGTCGGAAAGAGCAACAATTTATGCTAAAAAACTGCCACAGCTTCTTGAAGAAAAGATGAGATGGCTAGGATTGAAAACTATCAGAACCAATTAATAACTAACGAGCCGGCGAGAAAATTGGATGAGTTGTTCTAAAGAGTTGCAATTTGTTTCTGACTCCGCTCTGAAAACTGCGGCGTTCTCCTATGGCTAATTTTTCAAAAGTTCAGTCAAGGCAGAGATTCTTGACAGTATAACTTACATTGTGCTACTAGCAGATCGAGACATGGCCGTTTCTGTTTCCTGGGTAAAAACTAGGGAAGGTAAGGTAATTTGAACCTTCTCCCCTCTGCTTATTTTATTTCCTGTCATTTCTGCTGAATGATGGAACATATCCTCATTTTGCCAAGCGAGCCGGCGCTGTTTATTCGCATGGAGAGAGATATGGGCTAGAAGAGGTGAAGCAAGCCCGTAGAAAGAGCAGGCTTGAGGTTGCTCCAGTTCTTTTCTGCTGACCCACGATAGGAGAGGTGAGAATAAATTATTATGCTCACCCCACCAGGGGGTCAGCCTTCAGCCGTTTCACAACCGGAACGGAAGGAGATGCAAGTAACAAGCAGGAATCGAGGGGCTACCCAGTCCCCGGCACATGTTGTACATCCTTTCCCGGCACCAGCCGGCACCGACCGAAATCAACGGTGCCGGCACCGGTGCCGGTCTTAAATTAGGCAATTCGTCTTTTGAAAGCTTTTAAACATGCTTCTAACACGTGGAACCCGGTGCCCGCTCGGGTCAGAAGGTGCCGGCACCGGCCAGAAACTTCGGCACCGGGCACTTGCTGTACACTAAAATCGGGAGCGGTCAACCCCTCAGCAGGAATGTAATCACGACGCATCCTTTTTGGAAGAGGAACGGTCCGGAGGTTGGGCTACAGTTCTCCAGTTATACCGAATGAGATACTCAACTGGTCATTGCTCTCCATTGTCTATTAACTAAATCGGGTCAGAAGGTGCCGGCACCGGCCAGAAACTTCGGCACCGGGCACTTGCTGTACACTAAAATCGGGAGCGGTCAACCCCTCAGCAGGAATGTAATCACGACGCATCCTTTTTGGAAGAGGAACGGTCCGGAGGTTGGGCTACAGTTCTCCAGTTATACCGAATGAGATACTCAACTGGTCATTGCTCTCCATTGTCTATTAACTAAATCGACAAGGACTGGCGCGGGCAGCCGTGGAGAGAGGACTGGTGCGCCCCAGAAGCAGTAACCAGGAAATAGCACCATCATCATCCGCAAGCTACTCATCGAAATACGACATCCTTATTGCTTGCAGGTGCAATTTAAGGTAATATTGTATGGCCTTTTGGCTGAACAAACAAGCGTTATTATTATTATTATTTATCATTACTTTTTTAGCATAGCAGAAAACCTGCAATATTAGTTTATTGTGTACTAGACGAGGGGTTGCCCACACTGGATTTAGACGTACAGCAAGTTCTCCTATTACACCTCTTTTCTTTTCAGTACCTTCGTCCTGACCCATGCCTTTCTTTTATTTATTTCTTTAGGACTGTCCCAGCAGATCCAGATTCAGACTAAAATGCTTCCAGTCGATCTCTCGTTCTTTCTAAGGGAATTTTCTGCAAAATGTACGTTTGTCTCCTCCGCTTAATCTGCAGTGAGTGCAAGTTGAAGACACGACTTTTCTAAGGAAGTTCCTTTTTCGTAGTTTCCCAATCACAGTGACAGCCACAAGATCTCATATTTCTTCATGGCGACTAACAGCTATTTTTCCTCGGCACAACTGTGGGGCCACACACTTCTGAGCATTTGTCGTGGAAGAAAGATTGTGTCCCACCAAGAATAAATAATCTGACAGAACCTCCGTCTCCCTATCGCTGTAATATGATTATGCGGAGTTGAATATTAACCCATACCCTGTCCGCTACGAACGAGCGGAGGTTACTAGCTTCGCGCCACATCCCGTTTCGTTACCTTAACAAATAGCTAAATCGCTGACAACCCGCGGAGGAGAAAAATTAAGAGTCAAAGCTGATTGGTTCTATGGACGTGCTCCAGAGCGAGTCAGCGCGCGGAGTATGCCTTCTGCCAGCCTCCTTCAGTATTTCTTGTGCGATAAAAAATGGCGAAGACGGAAGAGGAGTAAACCTCTAGTTCCGCTCTGTTTTGTCGGGGTTTTCATAGTCGCTGCATGCGACTAAAGACAGAAGTTCTACCTGATTATTCGTTCTTGGTCCCACACAGTCGAGCGAAGTCAAAGAGGTCATGGGTTCTTTATATCGTCAATCACGGGGGCTCTTTGTATTAAGTAGATGATTAAACTGTTCATCTGCATCGTCTATGGGTTCTGTGAGACCACAGTGAAACAGAAGTATTTCGGTACCAACAAAGAACTTGCAATATGAAAATTTATTTCCGCTGTTCTGACGAGATACCATTAAACTCAGCTCGACTTCACACTACCGCTTGACTCACCCACGTTTTCTCTTAATATACTTAATGCATCAACTTCCTCATTTCCTCAGATGCCAGAGGGACCGGGAACAACATCAACTTAACTTGATCTCTATCGTTTACAAGGGCATTAAGCTTGTTAAATCATTCCTTCTCCGATGACTGTTAGCTTCTCGAGGTTTCAAGCGCTTGTAAAGGAGTTAATTCGGAAGCATTGTTACATTCGCAAGGTCTAATTCAACCACATTCAAGTCGCTAGCTCAGAGAAAGACTCGGTACGACCTTGGGTCCATCTAGTTACGCGACTCGGAAGGTAAACTGTCGGGCACTGTCAAAGTAGCTCCCAGCGCACCACTCGAGGAGAAATCAAAACTAGATTTACGTTGCCTGAAAAATGATGAAAGGAGAATAATGGAATAGTATCAAGTTTCAGTTCAACTTTAAACAAGCTTGGTTCTACAAAAACATGAATATTTCTATTGAAGGCTATATAGTACAGGAAAATGAGCTCCAAAAAGAGGTCGACCCCAAACAAATTGCAACAGAAATGATTTTTACACCATCTTGTAGAGAAAAAGAAGCTGAACAACATATCCATTTTCGCATATCCTCGCTCGACGCAAAAATAAGTGTTTTTTGGCTTTTAATACATTTTTTTTTACATATTTTGAAAAAAAAATGTAAAATTTCCGTGGTTGTCCGCTAATCTTGAACTGAAGTACGATTCAAATGCAAAATGACAAGCTGAAACCGAAAATGAAGTCAGATTTGGCGCATAAAGCACCAGAAAAAAGTTAATGTAATTTTTTCAGCCTATTTCGCAAAAAATGACAATTTTCAGTGTGGCCCGATTTTCTTGAATTAAAGTGCTTTCCTGGTATAAATTCACGAGCTGAGACCGAAAATGGAGTCATGTTAGGTGTCTGCCGTGCCTGAAAGAAGTTTCGTAACCACAAATGTGTCATCTTTACGTTTTTTTAGTAAAAATATGAAAATTGTTAAGAAAAGTAAAGTAGGAGTCAAACTGCTTTTCAATGCTCAATATTTACAAAACAATACAACACATCCAAAGTTCTACATACTGAGTCGGTTTTAAGAACAAAAATTACGATTTTCGTGGTCGTCTTTTTTCGGGACTGAAGTATGATGCGGATGTAGAATGACAAGTTGAGGTCATATCTGTGGTGTATCTTCCACCAGAAAAAAGATTTACTATCAATAATATTCGCCGTTATTATTTTTGTAAAGACATTTACTCAGCACTTATTATCCATCAAAATGATCGATTGTAGAAAAAACAAAACATATACATGAGCTGGCCATTAGTAGCAGAACCTTCTTGAAGACCAAATAACTTATCCCTGGAAGAACGCCCAAAGTAAAACAAAAATGCAGTCGGATAGAAAATTAGTTATGATCAATCAAAGTAATAATATTTTTTTCCTTCGCGGTTTATCCTGAGACCTACCTACCCTACTCTGAACTTTATTCGATATTTCTGCCATATCGGAATCTAGTAAAGTTTTGCGAGAAAACGTATTCCTAGGATTAACAAAAATGCATATGACATATTATTGTTTACAAAATTTTTTACGCACTGTGCACCACAAATCAGATGATTCGACTTAGCCTACCAGCAAGCCAAAATCGGATCCAAAATCCTGGGTTCGAACGGAACACAGCAGTCACTTATGGTCGAGAATCACCCATTGAAATAGTTTACTCTTTTCCCCTCAGTGACTGATCTTCCAGCTTTTGAAGACACGTGTATTTACTCTCGATGTAACCTTTGACCAACCCCTGTGGTGGAAATTCATGAAACTGGTCCAAACAGCTTCACCAGGAAGCGGACATTCAGTGATCGACCTGAAACTTGGAGGATTCCACGCCACGATGAGCTTATGATGCTACATCCTGAAGGAGTCTGGACTGGGAGTCCGGACTCGAAAGATGTCTGGACTGGGAGTCAGGACTCGGAAGATGTCCGGACTTGGAGTCAGGACTCTGAAGATGTCCGGACTGGGAGTCAGGACTCGGAAGATGTCCGGACTGGGAGCCAGGACTCGGAGATGTCCTTTCAGCGGATAAGTGATCGCCAGAAGCATAGCCTACGTCGCCAGGTAATGATTGACGCGGCGCTACACGCTATTCTGCTTTCCACGACCATCTGAACAGATCATGGAACTTTTTCACGAAGCTGATGAACAAGGAAGTAAATGTTGAGGATGTAGCATGTAGTCATTCCTTAGAATGAATACTGGGACTGATCAGAACTGCTACAGTATCGGATGTCAAAGCTGTGGTTCCAGTATTGGGAGATGCTTCGGTACTGCGAAACTTCATAATAATTGAAGGATCTGGATCATGGGAAGTCTGGTGAAGACACCCTTCTCCTGATCTGTGGCGTCGATAGGAGGAGACCTGAATAAGCTCCAAAGGGAAGATTTCGAAAAAGTGACAACGACAAGTTCGTTTGTTCACCCAGAACAGTCACCATCAATGGTTGATGTAGCAAAATAACACAAGTACCGAGTTTTTTTTCTTTTATCAAGTTTAGGAATGAACTGGGGAGCTTGATCCTCAACTGAAAATCGAGGAAATGGGATATAAGAATCAAGATGACTTCTTATACCCGTTAGCAAATGACCTTCAACAAGCTCTGCGCATGCTCTTAGAATCGACTTAAAATCGACGATGCTCTTAAAATATACTACACTCAGAAAAATTTTCGACTAGAAAACCGTTCGGGAACAGAAAAATGTCGGCAACAGGCATCCCAGGGATGTTTCTGTTCACGGCCAAATAGTTTTCGAAACAGCGAGTAAAAGCAACTTTGGTCAGGGACGGAAAACTTCAGTAACCACCTCTCCGTTCACTAGCAGAAAGTTTACTGTTTTCCGAACATAACATTCCTGTCCCGCTGCAGTAGTATTCTGTTCAGAAAATGAATGGTTCCAGTACAGGGACGGAAACTTTTCCGTTTTCGGACGGAAACTTTTCTGTACACAATCGGAATATCTGTTTCCCCATGATTCAGAATCTAGTACTGGGACGGAAACTTTTCTGTACACGACTAGAATATTTGATTCTGTCAAAACGAAAATATTCCACTTCAGTTCAGAAAAATGTCGGCAACAGGCATCCCAGGGTTACTTCTGCTCATGCACAGAAAGCTTTCCGTAACGACCGTAAACAGAAGTTTTCTGTGTTCGTGAAGGCTATCGATTTCATTAAAATCATTAATTTATTTCTCGCAATTATTAAAATGAGATCGTGACAAAATGCCTTCACACCCTTTCACGGGAACACTTCATAAGCAAAACACTTCGCTGGTCAGTCCAGCTGAAACTCAAAGAACGATTTGAACGGGAAAACTCAAAGGCCGAAGAATAGGCGTTGAACCCTCTCGGTCGCCTTCGTAATGTTGACTCCCTTTGATGGCACAGCGTTATAATCAGCCAGACCAACAACGTGCCTAGAAAAGAAAGGATTTTTATATTTTTTGTATTATTTATTTTCTTTTTTAGCTGACTAAAGAGGACAGACGAGCTAGCAAGCTATGTGCCGAAGACACACTTTCAGGTTTTGACGTAATGCTTCCACGAATCTACAGACACAAGATTAGAAGATTTATGCAGATCCTTATCCCAACCTTTGCTTTGAATAATGACTTATTGAACATTATGACGATTTTACTCGATTGCTCGTAGGCAAAGAGCACACTAAGCACTCCTAAACGGGTAACCGGAAACAAACTATGAAAGAGTGGCGAACCAGTGGAAAGCCACTATCTTCGCTATGGCACAAAAATACGTCCGACATAGTTTCATGGTATCTGAATTGATTTCTATGCACATCTGAAATTGGGGATTATAGCGCCTCACTTCTCCGTGCCCTGCTTCTTACAAGTCCCACAATGTAGCGAAAATACACTTTTACTGCCGAAAAGGGGTTTGGCCTCGCAAGTAGGCTACGTATGTACACAGGAACTAAAAAAAAAAGAGATAAAAGCTCATATGGCACTTGTTCATGCCGATGACCCCTCGGGATTAGGCCATTGTTTGCTCCTCCCCCGGCCATAAAGCCCTCAAAGGGCATAACTAGGACCCTAGCTCTTACTTCTCACCAAGTGTGGTTGTGATCCGCCGACTCCTTCTGTTAGATGTGCTGTTAACAATAATTCGGGGACCCCCCTCCCCCCCCCCCCTAGAGTGGTCGGATCGGGTTCGGACCTCAAAAAGCATAACTAGGACTCTAGGTCTTACTTCCCGCCAAGTTTGGTTGAGATCCACCAACTTCTTCTGGTAGATGTGCTGTTAAGAAGATTCCGATCCCCCACCTGTGTGTGGGATCGCGACCGAACCTATTTCAGTCTTGTCCAGAGCCGGACCTTGATATGCGTACCAAATTTCATCGTCCCAGCTTGCCTGGAAGAGCCCGAACTAGGAACTCGTGGGACGGAATGACAGATAGACTTTTTGCGATCGGTATATGGCCCGAAGGTACTTTCGAAGGTAAACCTTTATACATGGGGAAAATAACTTATTTCTACTTACTTTTGCAGAAACAGCAAGCTGTGGAATGCGGACTTTGGATAAGGCACAGCCAATATTTAGAATGATGCGATCAGGGCAATTGCCGCATCTCTCCCCTTCGTTATGTCGCACATACTTCCGCATACTGCCGCATACTCGGCAAAGTCTGTTCCTTGAACATACTCGTTCAATACGCCAATCACTCTATTCGCCATTGTTGCCTCTTCTTCTTGCTTGATTTCACTAAAAAAAATTTATTCCCGCGTCGCTTCTTTTCCTTCGATTTCACTATTGCTCATTAGCAGTAGTCCTCGGCAATATTCTTCACCACTCATTAGCAGTGCAATCTCCGTCATCCTCGTCGCCAATGCAATATACTCATTAATAATATTGTTCAATATCTTTGTTGGACTGAATCAAGAACAACACCAGAAGTCCAGACCGAACGACACTGACTACTGACTAAATAAAACACACAGGGCAGGGGGGCGAATAGACATCGGCCGGTACAACCGTCTACATCGATCGATAATCGAATGATTTGGCGGTACAACCGTTTACTGAAGTATCTCGTGTACTTACGGAAAACTTCTGTAAAAATCTTGGCTGATACCGTAACGAAACAGAAAAACTTCGGTCACTCGCGAAACAGAAAAAATTATGTTTACCAACGAAGAAACCTCAAGAAATAGATCGTTCATATACAGAAAACTTCTGAAATCCACCGCGCTGGAAAAATTTGTCGTGAACGGAAAACTTTCTGTTGGAAAGCGGTAATCATTCCGCCAGCGCGAAAAAATGTTCTGTAAATTGGGATCTGGAAAATCACTCGATTTCTCGCGTCCCAGACGGAAGTTTTCCGTACGGGAACGGTTATTTTTGTGAGTGTAAGATCCCAAAATTCGTGGAGATCTTATGTTGATGATGATGAAACTTCTTTCTGGTACACTAGACACCCAGGTTGATTCCATTTTTGGCCTCAGCTCGAGATTATATGTCAGGCTAGCACTTTCGTTCAACAAAATCGGACCAGTGTGGAATTTTGTACTTTTTCAATAGTTGTTTGAAAAAATGACGTTAACTTTTTCTGGTACTTTATGCGTCAAATCTGACTTCATTTTCGATTTCACCTTATCATTTGCATTAGAATCGTACTTCAGTTCAAGACTAAAGGACAACCACGAAAACTGAGCATTGAAAAGCAGTTTGTATTCGTACTTCACTTTTCTTAATCATTTTCCTGTTTTTACTAAAAATTCGAAAAGATCACATATCTATGGTTACGAAACTTTCTTGATTCCATTTTCGGTCTAAGCTCGTGATTATATGTCCGGATCGCACTTTCATTCAGGAAAATCGGGCCAAATAAAAAATTGCTCTTTTTCGCGAAATAGGTTGAAAAAATGGCAATAAACTTTTTTCTGGTGCTTTATACGCCAAATCTGATTTCATTTTCGGTTTCAGCTTGTCATTTTGCAATGGAATCATACTTCAGTTCAAGACTAGCGGACAACCACGAAAGTTTTGTATGTTTTTCGAAATACGTAAAAAAAAAGGCATTAAAAGACAAAAAACGCTTATTTTGCGTCGAGCGAGAATATGCAAAAATGGATATGCTGTTCAGCTTTTTTTTTCTCTACAACATGGTGTAAAAACCATTTCTGTTGCAATTTGTTTGGGGTCAAACCTCCATTTGCCTGTACTAATAATACCACCAAGGATTCAGCCTAATACTCTGACGAAAATTCGACCAGGTCTGTGACCGGTCCCGCCCCCCCCCTCCCATGAATGAATTTACTACGTGATTTAGCCTTACGGCATTTCACCCCCCCCCCCATAATTTTGGAAATAAAAATGTTTACATTTAACGCGCGTCTACACTGAACGTCTACACGCGCGTCTACATTGATTTCAAGGGAAAATCCAGGGGGGGTACTGGGGGTTCCGCCAGGGAAGAGGGGGTCGCGGGGTGAGGTACCTAGACCCATGTGACCATCTTATCTGGATCTCCGTTTATTGTGAACAGTGCAGATGCTGCCCCGTTCTCAGTTTTCGGTCGGCCTTTCAACTGATTAATTAATTAATACAAACCTATGAAAGTGGGAGTACTCCGGTTTGCTCTAGTATCAGAAAAATATAAATAGAACTGTAAGTGTGATGAAGAGGTACTTACTTGCAGACACAGAAGGCAACCTCCATCGCCCAGTAATTGTCCACCTCTCTGTAGAACGCCTGTAAGGACTGCATGCACAAATCCCTGTTGCAGAGCTGTGTGTCACAATACCGCAAAACGGGATCAAGGTACCGTCGACAAATCATGTCCGATTGACACTGGGTAAGTACGACATGGCAAGTAGACTGGTAAGTTACGGTCGGAACTGTCGTCATGGCCAAGTTCCCTCCTGGGTCGTCGTCAGTAGACGCTGAAAAATGGTAAGGCAGCTGTTAGGTAGAGAAGAAAAAGATATATTTTATTGATTCAACTCGCAGAACCGAATTGGCACTAAATAAGACGGTCGTTCGTCATAGTTGTAAACTTGGGTGAGAAGAAATTAAATTGAATCGTATGATATGATGGGAAAACGTGTCTCTTAAGAGAAAGAACCAGGTACCACCGCAGACACGAAGCTGAGAACATCCAGAAAATCGGATCATAAGTTTCAGTTGGGTGAGAGCTGCGGGCGCAACTGGCTCCGCGCGTGCGCAAGGACTCGAAACACTTGACGCTCCGTATATACCTAACTTGCTGCCCGAGCAGGATTGCCCAGCCCAACAGCCTGAAGAGCCTGAGTGCTAAAATATTGATTATATAGGATAGAGTAGGCTATACCAAAAATCCGGTGTATTTTTATTTTGATCTATTGGTAACATCTACGCCTTGACATAATTTTATTTTTTGCGTAATACCAAGTCTCGTACCAAGTAATCACGGTATATCAAGATATTTCAGAAGTTCACACGGAAATTCCGTTACGGAATACCAAATTTTCAACCTATACACAAGTCTAAAGAATGAAAGTTCAAGCATCCCGGCGAAAAAGTAAATAGAATTCGGTAGAAAGTTTACAGAGAACTTTCTAAGGCGCTTAAAAGTTAACAGCCTAAGGGAATGACTTTCGGTTCGCGAAGACTAACAATTTTTAACGGAGACGTTTCGAGGTGCCAAATCATGTCGTAAAACTGAAATTACTACTTTCTCCGGGTTACGGCAGAACATGGCAGAAAATTTGACAAATTACAACTGACAGTGTCAAACGGATACGTCAGTTGAATTTTCAACAGGGCGATATTTCGGCTCTTCTTGGCAAGGGTCCTCTTTAGGCTCAAGCCGCTCAAGCTGGAAAATGAACTTCTGGAATGCTTACGTAGCATTCCGGTGAAAGCATCCCGCTAATTAAGCTAGAATCTGAAGTTGTTTTTCCGCGTATCCGTTTAACATTAAGTATATGGGGAAAAAAGAGGAAGGATCCGGTCCTTACTACTTCTGCCCTATGGAGAAATGAATGAGGGTGTATGCCACCTTTTGTGTGATTGTTACGGGGAGTAAGGGAGGAGATTTTCGGGGTAGGGGGAATTGACAAGAAATGGATTATTAAATGATGGGAAGTAAAGATTTTAAAGAAATAAGAAATGTAGGGAAAATCCTCAACTTAGCTTTTAAGCACCGTAAGGTTTCTTTTGATGGGGAAGTTGTGTTTATAGTGTTAATAAAGTATTCAGAGTAAATTAAAAAAAAATTAAGAGTGTGTTAGTGTGTATATACGCATGTAAATTGTTCACTTTTTGTTTTGTTTTGTTGCTTAATGTGCAAATAAATCCTAAAATCACAAATCACTGTCATTTATGATTCACAGTCAGCTCGGGCAGAAGGAATATTTATCTTATAATTGAGCAATTACACGAGAACATGTTTAAAGTATAATTGAGCAATTATACGAGAACATGTTTCAAATATAATTGCAATTCCACTAACAGACAAGTGTCACCGAGTAATAGGTCAGTTGCCCCCCCGTGATGTCCCTCCCATTACTGACCTATTCCTGGGTTGTCCTGAAACCGCCACGCCGTTCAAAACTGCCAGGCCTCGCTCAACGACTATCTCATTATCTGATAATTAACTTTCTTAAGGGGGCTGACTGAATGAGAAGGCAGTACCTCGTATAGGAATGATTACTGTCAACCCAACTGTGCCTCTTCTTGCTGCGAAATCCTCATACCAGTTAGCATGATTGACAAAATACAAAAAGTCGAATTGCCTTAAAGTCACAAATCCCTCAACCCCGTCCGCTCGTCAATTATTCAGTCATCCAAATTTTATTTAGTAGCTTGCCGACACTTTTTTCTTGAAAATATCACAACTTTTCCAACGATAGAAAACCTTCAAACCAAAATATATGAAGAAAATACACTGCCAAATATTTAGCTCCATTTTTTTTCTATGTATATACCAGCAAATTATTTTTCTTTACCGTATGTTTGATTTTTTTTTTTAAATCTACATTGACCTTGCCTAGTCGAGTGCTTCCGATTCTCGGCGATCCCACGGTCGCGGCGAGTTTCGGTTTGAATTAGCGATTCAGACATTGCAAATGCAAGAATACTTCCGATTTATTTATCTAAGCAACTGCCCAATTGGTTGTAATTGTTTCATTTAATTCTCTTCTTGTCTTGACGTCAATCAGGAATGAAGTAGAAGACATAAATCATGCGATTTTTCCTTAAAGTCGAAATGAAAACCAAACAAGCTAATCTCAGACCCCAAACTCAGAAACATGACTGATTAATTTTACCTCAAAATCCGATAATAAAACACCAACCTGCGAACTAGCTTTTCTGCAATGCTCCATCGAAATGCAAGCAAAGCCGCAAAAAACGTTTTTGACTTTTAGTTCTACCTTAATAGCTAACAAATGTCCAATTTCATCTTTGTTTTAAACAAAGCTCAGATCATTACTGAGTATTCGACAAATTTCTTTAGAAACACTAGCTTTTCGATAATTAAGATCTAAGACACCTTTCTAAATCCAACATCGATACTCTGATTAATCTCGGGGTAGATGGGGAGCACAAACTCGTCACCGTTTGGGATCAAAGCCAGAGGCAAGTTTTTCAACATCTTTTAATTAGTGAGATATGTTCGACCGGATTTTCCTTGTGGAACAGCTGACAGCTCCGGAAAGAAGGCACACGCCTCATCAGTATTTATGGAGCAGCCGGAGAGATTGCAGGGCATGGAGAGGGAATCATTCCGTCGAAAACTGTCCAGCAAAGAGATGGCACTTCACATGATTGCAAGTGGGAGGTGCGACACGAGAATCGTGCTACGCAATGCTGGGAAAGCTACAATACGCAACCTGGACATGAGTTCATTTGTTAAAGTTTAACCGAAAAGGACTGGGATAGGACAATCAGTTACCCATCACTTATTCACTTAAATTGGCTTGAAGACCCGCTGAAAATGCGTTACTTGGTTGTTCCGCTATTTTTCAAATAGTGGAATTTCCGTGATTTGTGGTACCTCTAATTTGTTGTATGCCTTACAAGAAAGACTTATGACTTTTTTTTGTTCAGGCACTAAGCAATCTTCACCAGTATCGCCACTGCCCACTGAAAAGCCTTGTTTGTGTTTAGATAAAAATTTCCCGCGTCATATTAGAATTTTCGCTGTGGGGACGGCCGGATTCTGAACGTCATAACTAGACCAGATAGTGGAAAACAAAAAAATCCCTTTGCAGATTCCCAATAATTCAGTGTGTTCAACTAAATGACACAAAAATAAGTTGGCTTTTCAGTTAAGCTTTAATGTACAGAATTTTGAACTAGCGAATCTCGGAATTAACATGGCGTAAAATATGGGAAAAAACGTTAGCACTGGACAGGTATGATTATTGTAAACACAGCGTTGTTTTCTGAATAACCCCAACAACAATAATAGAAAAAGAGTCAACCGTTTATGAAAATGAGTCTGCCAATTCCGCCCTGCTCGTGAGTCATCAGTCGGTCAGACAGCATATGAGAAACTAGCAGACACCTACTCTTCTTGAAACTTTGGCCGTTCGTTAGGCAGAAATGACATACAAACCTGACAACAATTAACTAAAAGAAAGAAATACTGATAATCGGCAATTTTTTAGTTGTTTTTGTCTGATTTTCTTAATTTGAGCTTCCCCATAGGGGTGCTTCCGCATCGCGCTACTAGATGATCCCACGGTCGTATCGAGTCCTTACCTGAACTGGCGACTCGTATGGGAGTGATCTAGCTAGACGTCGCAGATCCTAGAACCTTTGCAATTTAATGGAACAGTAAACTTGACTACGCAACTTTCGGCCATCGAATCGCCCGGGGGGCTTAGATAAATATACAAGGTCTTATTGTCGACAAGTCCCCCCTTCTTTGTTATCTCGAACCGTCTCGAACCCCCTCCTTAGTGTTCCCAAAGCTAGCTGGCAGGCCCTTGCCCCTTATGCACTTTAATTATGCACTTATGTACTGTAAAAGTTCGCCTTTTTACATGTAGACTACAGTTCAGTTCGCCATGGATAGCCTCATAATTTCAAAAAGTTGCTAATCGTGCCGTTAGATGTTCCCACGGCCGTACCGTGCCAGTCCTGGTTTGAACTAGCGAGTTCGATGACGGTTTTCAGAACACCGCAAATGCTAGAATGCTTCCGAAAATAAATTCCGAGTAAAAAATCATTTTTATTATCCCTGTCCATTTTCAGTTCGCCATGGATACCCTCATAGTTGACAATCGCGCCAATTATCTCACGGTCGTAGCAGTCTAGGTGGAACTAGCGACTTGGATGACGGTGATCAAAACACTGCAAATGATAGAATGCAGGGCCGCATCCAGGGGGGGGGGTAGGGGGTTCAATCCTTTTTTATAGGCTTTTAACCTCTGATCTATGTGTTTCTTGTACTTTTTGGTCCCGCGGACAAACCCCCCGAAATAAATTCTTGGATATGGACCTGCTAGAATGCTTCCGATTTTAGTCCTTTAACAAAAACAAAAGCCCAAATTTGTAAGTAGCCCATCTTCCAATCCTATCATTATTTTGCGTCCGTCCGTGGTTGCTATACTGATGGAAGGCATCAAAAGAGCTCACCTAGTCTCACCTGCCATTTTAGCCTCGAGTAGTCTCTCTTCCAAATTGGCTATTTATGTTGTAATTAGATTTGAATAAACAGAACTTGAACTTGAACTTGGAACAATTTAATCACTTTCCACCCCGGTGCCAAACTCTATGCACGTAACTGAGCAGGAAAATTAAAGAGCTGGAAAAGGGATGTTCCAATTATTTAAGGCTGAAAGAGACTCGGTCAGGGACCGCTTTAAGATAATATAAGGAGTTTTGTTCCAGTATTTGTTGAGTTGTATGATAACCGATAAATTAGTCCTTTTAAGTGTTTTTTATGACAAAATCGTAGGGTGATATATTATTTATTAGGAATGACGAAAAGGTCAAATTCGGCGGTAACACTGGGATAGCTAATTTCGAGAAACAAAATTATATTCTATTATATTCTTAATTCCTGGCGTTTGGACGTCTGCACATTGCAATTTTATAAAATTGACGTAAAGCGATTAATTTTGTTCTGAAGGTTGAAGTATGTGAAAATCCACTTTTAAAGGCTGTACACCAGAATGCGAGCTGTCGATCTGGCCATTTCTACCGCCTGTATTCCCTTGATTCTGTTATTGGCCTGATCCACTAAATGACTTTTGACCAAAGTCTCCGAAAATCAGATTTTAAGGCTATATGCACCAGATAGCAGAGTGTCGATCTGCTCACTTCTACCGCCTGTTCCCTCGACTCTATTACTGTCCCGAGCCCCCGAATGATTATTTAAAAAGTGTCGCCTCGTCTTAGTGTATTTTGAATATGTGATGTGTAAGATCGCGAATTAAATAATTTGGACTGATTAAATCGGAGATAGTCATTATTGTTTGTGTTGTATGTTAAATTTATTGTACAACCCACTCGTGTGTGAGTCAACACAAGAACAAATAATCTGACAGAACCTCCGTCTCCCTATCTCTGTAGGCTAATATGACAATGCGGAGTCGAATATTTCCCCATAACCTGTCCGCGACGAACGAGCGGAGTTTACTAGCTTCGCGCCACATCACATTTCTTTACCTCTACAAATAGCTAAATCACTGTTAAGTCGCTGTTGAGGAAAAGTAGAAGTCAAAGATGATTGGTTATACGGACGCGCTACAGAGCCGGTCAGCGCGCGGAGTACGCCTCCTTCACTATTTCTTGTGCGAAAAGCAACGGCGAAGACGGAAGAGGAGTAAACGGGTATCAACATCAGCTCAAAGCTAGAGTAAATACCTCTAGGTCCGCTCAGTTTTGTCGTGGTTTTCATAGTCGCTGCATGCGACTAGAGACAGAAGTTCTATCTGATTACTTGTTCTTGGTCAACACTAATATATATCAGTTCCATCTAGCGGTAGCCTACAATTCTGTAGCTCTCCGGAGGGTTGGGCTAGGCAGAGAATTTGGCAGGAAAGTGACAGCCAAGAAACCGTTTGAAGCCTGGAGGAAACGATGTCGTCCGGAAATGGGAGTGGCGCAAATTGAGTCAAGGAATCCTCGGTCAAGGAGGTTCCTACAAAAACAAGAGTTGTTGGGAGGGACTGAAAAGTCCCTTTTCTCATTTTATGTACTCAGTTCATTTTACTCAGTCACTGTGCATTTATGTCTGTTTGTAAAAGGAAATAGCACTACTCTTTTCATTCATTCGTTGGGGTGATTTTCCAGGGCACTTATTGTTCAGCATTTGTAAGATCAGAATGAAGATTAGCGGATGAGAGGCAAAAATAACAAAAATATCCCATGACCCAAGTTGTGTTTTTCTGATAGTTTCGAAGACTACTAGTATCCTAGACTTCACAAAGCATTAATTGTTGAGCTCATAGAAAGCACAATTCATCGGTCGTACGGTCAAACCGTTTCGTCACAGTTTCATTCGAAACCGGACTTTATTCGCAAAATCATGCAACAGTGATCCGCGTCCGCGTATTCTCTACATAACTCCATTTTCTGAAACCCAGATTTTCCGACCGGTTGAAAATAAAACCTTTTCTATTTTAACTACGCAAAATCCCTTCTACGTCTCCCTCCTTCGAACCGGAATTATTACATGACAAAAAAAGAATGGTAGGCTCTTGTTAAAAGGAGTGAAATCGGAAGTATTCTAGCATTGGCTGTGTCTAGATGACCCCATCTAAGTCGCCAGCTGAAACCAGGAAGGAAGCACCCACATTGACACGCTCAAAATAGACTAGAAGAAGAACAGAGAGAAAAAGGAAAAGGTTTAACTGTTGTAAGAGTAAAACGACAGTAAAACCTTGGCAGTATTCATGTTCAACTGTTCAGTAATTTTTTATTTAGGTTTTTACGTCATTCCTACCTAACAATCAGCCAAAAATTAGGAAGAAATGTTGTACCGCAGCCAAGCAATGGTATGCCTTCTTATCCATCCAGTGACCTATTTTTTGCGATATTATCTTATTATTATGACAGCGTATATCAATAAGTGGACATTCATTTTTCAGTTAGTTGCGAACAATGTCGGCTTGTGTTTTGACTTCATAAAAAAGGGAAAGTGATGTTTGCAATAATCATCCCTGTCAAATGGTAACTGTTTCTTCCTTATTTTACGCCATGTGAAATCACTCCTTAAAACCGATTCTGAAATGTGTGTTATTATAATTGTCTTACGTGCTATTTGCGAGAATGACATCCAATGCTAGCATGTAGAATACAAGCTTTGAAGGAATTAATGTATATTGTTAACTTATTTACAAATTAAAACAGCTAGACCAACGACGAGACTGCAATCAGAGTTACCAAGAGTGGTAAAGTATTGTTTTCTGATCATGTTAGTAATCATTAGTTTGATTTCTTTTTGTTTTTTTTTATTTCCCTTTTATAATCCATCAATTCTTCCTTTTTGTATGATGGGTACAAATAAACGTTACATTACCGTACATGATAAAATTCACATCACGACGAGCTATCACATATTCACATGATACACCCTTGACAGTACTGGATCAGCTCAGTGGAGGCAGTCGAAATCCTTCCCGCAAATTTGTCACTCGCCACCCTTCCTTTCACTCCAAATATTTATAACCCGAGTTGACCCAAGCTTTCCCATTCCCACATAAAATGCTTTCGATTCTCATTCAAACTACCGGTCATGAACTAGAACCAGGCTGACCCATATCCCTACCAATAAATGCCTTCTCCCTTGTAGCGGCAGACTCTGTACACTGTAATCTGTTTTAAAGTATAACCTTGTCCAAAGGGATACTCTTTTCCAAAAGGGCTGCACAGTACGCGCCCATACTCTTGATGACTAACCCTTCGTGCCGATAAAGAATCGCCGTGTACCTAGCGGAAGAGCCAGAAGCGTCACCACAGCTGTCCCCAACGGACTCCTTTGATTGGTTGACAAAAAATCTGAGTCATCGTTCGGGCGACGTTGCTCGTTCTTCCCGATGTTCACTGGCGTGTTTGGATTTAGTCATATAGAGTATTGCCCAGCCGGTATGTCCAGTTGGCCACGGTTCCTAGACGGAGACCAGTCGCTGCCCGCGGGGTGCTGTAAAGTGGTGCCAACCGAGTGAATAGCCCCTCGCCTTGTCCCCCGATCTCTTTGAACTTTGCATGTAACCTCAGTAACACCAGGCCAGTCACGCACAAATCCTCACTTTTGGGGCATGGTGCTCAAACGTTGGGGCACCATGCCCTGGAGCAAGATCATAGTAACCCCATAAAAAGGGTTTGAAAAGCTTTAATTCAACCTATTTGTATGAGGGTAAGCGAGTGCCCTTGCTGCAGGGCAAGATGCCCGCATTGTAGTGAACGATTTGTTAACCCCTGGGTAAGTGTAGTATATTCAACCCCATTAGCAAAGTAGCGCTTTCACTGTTTGTTAGATATATGTATCCGGATGGGTCTGTGGTGTTAGTATATATATGTATATAGGTATTTTCTGTAGTAACGGAGGGGAGTGATTCTAGGAAAGAAAAAGCTGTTGAAGTTTGAGTAGCAAAAATAATAAGGATGTTTTAGTCTGTTGAGTTTGGAGCGTCGTACTGTTCACACAGCACTGTTGTATAGCACTGTAAGTGAAGTGTTTTCATTAGAACTATTAACCCACTCGCAGTTCATGACAACCATGCTAAAATATTTAGGATTTGTGTATGACGACAGCGTGTATGTGAATGTGGAACTTGGGTGACTAAGATTATGACATGTGGAGCGAATGGACGGGTGGCGAATAAACAATGGCTGTTCAGCGTAGCCTACTGGGGAAGATTTGCTTTTATAATTTACAAAAGATGGTGATGTTCTTCGGCGTACCCTAGCCGATACGGATAGATGCCTTCAGGGAGCCATATTTGTCTTCATTTCTGTCTATCTGTGTTTATTCTTTACCTATTTGCCATTGCCGTTGACTCTTAGAGCAAATAAAATCTGATCTTTTCGTAATACTGCCATTTCGCTAGTTCGGGGAAGCCTTGTAAAGATTCAGCAGGGGCTGATAAAAACATCAAAGAATCATCCCTCATGTCACATGTGCTTTGAAGACTCCACGCTCCACTTTTTGTCCTTCAGTTATCTCCCCCCCCCCCCCCCCCAGCAATCCGGATCTCAATCTCTTTTAGAGTTTTTGGACAACATTACAAAGGAAGAGGGAGTCTGGGAGAAAATTAATCAGATTGGAGTGGTTGAGGTACTACAAGACGCTTTCCTTGTAGTCATGCGATCGGGACAAATATTTCAGTAACCAGCTTTCCGCTCGATTGTTTTGTTGATGCCTTCCTGGCAGAAATGTTATATTCGTTGTGTTTTTTTTTTCTTCAAATCCAGTTAAAGGACAACTCTTACTAGAAACGATCTTCTCCCTACGAAACCGTCCCGAAGAAACGCTTTTCGAAAATGTCATTACTTTCCACCTGAAATAGGCCATTTTCTTGTTAGCGCTTGTCGATTCTATCCAGCACCCCTGCTCTCCGACGCGGCGGCTGGGCGCAAAACGTTTGAAAACTGAACGCGCTGTGGTTAAAAAGTTGGAAAAACTAAGCAAATAAAAGTAGTCAAAACAGAAGACTCTCATATCCTTATATATGAAAGAATTGTCAGCGGACATTGAGATTCCGTCAAACCTTGCGTTGTGTGACGGGCAAAACTCGGCACTGCAGAAAAAGCGCTAAAAACTCGTGAGCACCAAACGAAACAATGGAGAAAGGTGGGGATTTTTGAAGCTTATAATTCCACAAGGGAGCTATAGGTATGTTATAAAAGGCAGAATAAGCAAGAGAGGTCCTTTAAGAGAAACTGTCACAGTCCGGTTTTCGAAGTCAGATGCGATTTTCCTCTTTCGGTCCGTATTTCGGAAGCATCACATGCGTGCCTCGGTCAAAATTTTTTAATCCGATGTGAGTCAAAAATATTCTACTTTTATCGGAGTGAATTTTAAACACAAGCGAAAATTGTCGTCTGTATACAGGATTACTACAAACAGTTTTGAGTACGCAGTAATAATAACATAATGGAAATAACAGAATGACAAAATGGAATAGCATTATGATGTAAAATACAATGGAAAAATTGGCATAGTGAACGCGAATTTCGTATGCTAGTTTCCGCATAGAAAATCTGATTGGACTGTATGGCACGTCCTCTAAACAACGATATCATTGACTGAATTTCGACATATACTTCCAAGTCCGATCGGTCTGCTCAGAAGTTCCATTTTCTTTTTTTTTTTACTTAATGTTATATCCGGACACAACCTCCAAGAATTATTTTCCAGTAGCCTACCAGGAGGTAAAAACTCGACCGGAATTTTGTGAAGGAAAAAGTCAATGCAAACTTTATTATTAGCCGAATATTTGTCTAGCCAAACTTGAATTTGCCCACAGAAAAAACTGCCAAGTGACACTGCACCTTGCAAATCAGGCAAGTCTTTGCAAACTGGGCGTCCTCCATAGCACCAGGGACCCATAAATTTCCTTTACAGGGGGCCTGTCAATAAGAGATTTCTGATGCTATCTTGAGCGCACGGAGTGTAGTTCGAGAAATACCCACGGTCCAATAACGTTCAAGACCAGACAGACAAAATTTGGGATTGGCTGCTGGCGCATTGAGGGAGGAGTCTCTTTGGCGCGCACGTCCAATGAGGCAAACAAGAATGCCGATCGACTCAAGCGGGAATTTTTGGAAACTGGATGGTTCGGTCATCATATCAATATAGAAGCATACGAAATGACAGGCCCCCTGTAAGGAAATGTACGGGTCCTCCATAGCACCAAGAACATAGTGCAACGGCATCCATGAAAACAATATAGCACATTGTTGCCGATGCTGTCTGGGAATGAAAAATGAAGTTTCTGCGCAAAAGATCAGAAAATGCCCCAAGGGGTTTCTGCGCAAAACTCTCACATAATACCAATACGATAACTTTCCGAACGCATGGGTATCTCGTCACTATGTTTTGGGATTGAAAAAAGATTAGAGGATAAGCTGTGTAGGTTTGAGGTGCCACTGCAAGTGAAACCAAACTACTTTGCAGGTGACTGCATTGGCGTGACCGAAGTCCGGTTCGACGGGTTTTTTGGCTGGTTGTCTGATTACTGAACTAATTACAGTGAAGCAGGCGACACATTCTATGGACAAACGATGGCACTCAAAGAGCTGGATACAGCAGACAACCGTCTAAAGCTTAACCTGAACGAGACGCCTCTCAGGACCCCACCTAGAACAGTTTCTTCTTACTTCTGACACTCAAGACGCTGTCAAAGCATACTGGAAGTAAAACCAAAGAATATGTACAGAATATGTACAAAGAATATGTGTAATAAATAGTCTTTGAGTAAAACTGTCACCCCTTTCGAACGCCCGTAACAAAAACTGAGTCATCCCTCTGGCGACGGTCGAGAGGTATATTTAGATGGACTAGGGTGAGACACTCTGGACTGCCAGACAGTTTACACAACAGTTTAGAAACTAGATGGCTCTCGATAAGCACATCTGTCAGCAAGATGGCATTGAGTAAGAATGATGTACATTTTATTATTCGGAACAAAGGAATTGTTCTTGGAGAGAATAGACAGAGTAAGAGGATTGTTTTTCAGCGAATATTTCCTGCTGAAAGAGTAGCAAAATATCGCAATTTTTTGGGTTTCTGGGATCGCGATGCAATCAGGAAAATACTCCCGCAGCTTCTTTCAAGACTTTTATTTATTCGTCTTTCTTTCAAGCAATGCGATTTTCTTTCACCCGGAGACTGTCCAAGTTAGTAGTTCTCTGAGAAGACGCAGCAGATGTGTATATATTAGGTCTGCAAGTCTAGGGGAAGTAAAAAGAAGCTCTAAGCGGGGGCGCACGACAGTTTCTTATCACCCGTCCCTTCCTCCACATGATTATTTTGAAAAAGAAACGGATATTTTGAAAAAGAAACGGGAAACGTTTTTTCAAAAAATTTTACCATAAAGCACACTTTTTCTGATGCGTTGCGTTGATTGATTGATGACTGTATTTTGGTTGAAGCTTAAGGTAGACATTCGTTTAAGCTAGTGTAATTTTTTAGAATGAACTGAATGCAGAATTTGTGAAAGTGTGATCTAGTTGTTGGTCAGTTGTAGACCTATTCTTTATATTTATTATAATTTTCTACTCGCCAGCTTTGGCGGATATAAATAAATGAACTGAATTGAATTAGATTTTAAGGAGAGAGAAACTGGCCACTCTGACTCAGTGTTTGCACTGTTACTATGTATCGCTCGGCAGGAAACGATCGGATGATAGTTAGCAGGCTGATGACGAGATCGTGTTTTGACAATGAAACAGGATAGAAATGATTTCGTCTCTATTACACTGGAAGGGTGGGGAAACAAAGAGCTCCGTTTCAACTGCTTTTCGGAGCGGACAGGAGAATCTAACCTGTTGACGAATCAAGGTCAAAGATTGGACGACACATCAAATACAGACAACAGTCAGTAGAACTCCTTTAAGGACACATCCAAGCTTAGACGAAGTTCTCGAGGATGCAAGGTAATAGGTCAACTACGACAAAGCTGAAGCACGGTGGTTACAGGCACACGAAGACAGACAGGGACAATGAGTTAGCATCGACAGCCACAAGAAGAGACATCCCCCAGGCATGGGAAACTCTTAACTCGTTTGCTCACAATTTGTCAGGATATTCAGTACAGAGCATGGAAAGTTCCATCGATATAAATATAAAATTGCATTATAGACACGATTATTTCCAATTTCTCAGAGTTATTTAGAGACGAAAGCCTTTTCTGTTGCATTATATTTTTATTTTTATCAAAAGCATCACTGAAACTGATGACAGAAATCTAGTTTTTCAATCAAAATTAATTTTAGCCTTATTTGGTTTTGTCAAAAATCACTGTTGTTTAAAAGTCCGTTACAAACACAATGGCACGAGAACTCAAAATATTATTATTATTCTTGAAAATATCATTGAAACTGATGACAGAAATCTAGTCACAGAAATCAAAACTAAGTTTAACCTTATTAGGTTTTGTCGAATTTCACTGCTGTTTAAAAGTCCTTTACAAACACAATGGCAACATAACTCAAATGTTATTATTGTTGTTGGAAATATCACTAAACCGATGACATAAATCTAGTTGGTTTTGTCTCTTTATTTTCACTGTTGCTTTAAAAACTTAAGTCAGTTAAGGTTGTGTGTTTCAAACACAATAGCAATGGAACAACGACTCCAAAATAATTTGACCGAGGGCCAAAGTCCCAAAAAACAGGCCTAGAACGAAAAGGCAGCGGGAAAGACACCAGAGCTTTCAAGGCCTGCAACAATAGAGTTATTGCCATGCCTGTGCAGGAACGAACACCATAATCATCACCTTTCTTTCCCACATGGGACGTCGAATTAACCAGCCTGTTCTCCGAGTCCTCTATGTGGTGGGATTCCATTTTTTCCGAGGGGCCTCCATGTCGGGTCACATGGTAAGCATCCCCGTGGTTTCCTACGTGAGGGGCAGCTTGACAGAGAAGGGAGACACTATTAGAGGCGTCAGTTTCGATCGTGACTTTGAGATTTCTTTTGTGCCGCGAGATGGTGCTGAGGTCATAGAGGTCACCGGGGTAGTGCGAAAATAAAGCGGAATCGTTCAAAGAAAATGAACCTGAAATAAAACAACAGTAAATAAATGAAACGAATGGATAAGAAAAGGTCAGCCACTGAAGTAGCGACACCCAAAACCAAGGAAAAGTGAACAAGCTTTGGAAAACAAGGAAAAGAACTAGCCTATACTAGCCTAAGTTGCCGGAAATCGAAATATACTGTGTGTGGGTTTTATTAGTGTATGAATGCATGTTATTAACCCATGCACTATACTTGATATAGTCAAACAAGCGAAGTACTGAAAACCAAACACAAAAAGAAAAAATAAATAAAAATAGAGTTATCCCAATCCGATGAGAAATTTCTAGCCTATTTAGTTGTAGGAAATATGTCCATTTGCCGTGGTTCAAACTGGGATAATCCTAAGTAGTAGGCTATTATCCACTAGCATCCAGCTTGCTATATTAATAATAATATAATGCAAAACATAGACCTTGGCTTCTAATTGTACGCTAAATCCCGCTATTGCGTGTGACCAAAAAAAGTTTATTTTTCTGCAATCCTTTGTCATTGTATCTGCTACGTAGTTCAAGCATAGTACAGGCACATACAGGTACCACATATTCAGAAGAAAAGTTCATTCGATGAAAATCGACTATATGGATAGCGGAACAACCGAGGGAACAACCAAGTAACGTATTTTCATTGGCTCTTCAGTCCTATATTCAAGCGAATAAGTGATGGGTAGACTGCCGTATCTCAGCCTTTAATTGACAGTCTTGTGAAATGAAGAAATCAAACGAGAACACTGACGGGGTGTCGTCCATCTTATTTGTTCCTTGAAAGCAAATCAAATCGCATCCCTTTGGCTATTTATACCTTGTCAATAGCCAGGGAGATAAAAACCCTTCGTGACAAAAAAATATTAGGCTACACCTCTAATCTGCTGAAGCGGAGAAATTTTGGAATGCGGAGGCAGAACCAAAATCCCTCGGATGTAGCTTGTTACCACCGGTTGATACGCGTCTGTTCCCATTCCCCCCTCAACCAAAGCTACACTGTAAAAAAAAATCTTTCAGTATTTGCTACTGGGATTAATCCTGTCTCTAATGAGATAAGATTATCTCTAACTCGGATCAATCTTATCCCACTGAGATAAAATGAATCCCAGTAGCAATACTGCAGTTAACCTTAATCCTTACTCGGAGAAACTTTTTACAGTGTAAATTCTTAGGAAAGCCATGCTTTTGAGAAACGTGTCAGAAATACCAGCTCTTCAACTCCCTCATCACCCTCGGAAGTCCATGCCAATTCCACACTTTTCAATCACGGTAATTGCATCCAGGAACAAGGGTAACAATCAAATAATATCGCAAGGGAAGCATTTCTCAATTTAAACTCCGCCCTCATCCAAACAGAATTCTAACACCTAATTAACGGATTAGACCCCGCCCCCCCCCCAAAAAAAAAAAGCTTTGATAAATTGTATTAACTAGCGAGCAAGAAGTCGGACTTTAAGTAATTTTCCTACCAACGAAGATCAACCACTGCTAATTCGGTAAAAAAAAAAAAAATGGAAGAAAAAAATGATTTTACTTGAGGCAGGATAAACAATAAGCTATCTATTAAAAAAAATATTCAATGGTTATCATCTTCCTTCCAGGTCGGTGAACTGCTTTTCTAGATTTTTTCAAATTTCAGAGTCATTTCTTTGGCTAAAAAAAAATCGCGTTACCTGCAAGTCCATGCTTAGGCATTTGAGGCTCAGTTACTTATATGAGGAGTCGCCGAGCTCGAATTGCTTAACCTCGGGCCTCAAAAATGTTGAAAAATTAAGTAAATTTCTGTGCAGCACTAACTGGTTTCTTGGTCACTAAGGGACACCTCGCACTACATAATGTTACTGCTAAGATGTTCTGAGATATTTGACTAACTTCCCGATGAAAAATTCTTTGACTGTGTAGTAGTTTGGTAGTTGTACGAAAAAGTTGCATGGAAGGAATGGTATGTAGTAGTTCGGAGTAGTTTGATTAGTGATTATGTCGTAGTATGGAATATTTTGATAAACATGCCTCCGACTGGGTTAATCTTATGTAGTAGTATCCGATAGCATCCAGTTTGCTTGTAGTAGCATGTAGTAGCAACAGTTACTACTGCATGCTACTTTTTCGTACTACTCCATACCATAATTCTCGGATATTTTTAATCGGGTTAGCTACGCTTACAGCAAATTACACAAGGCTTCGGCTGTTTCAGCCTCTCTCAATGCCCCTTGTCTTGGATGACTAAAGTGGCAAGTTTGAGGACAGAAGTGTAAAGTGGCAAGTGACCAAAGTGGCAAGTTTTGCATAACCGGTCGTCTGACCAATAAGCTTTTCGGAAAGAATGACCGGGAGCCTGATACGTCATGTAAGGGGGAACAAACGTGATCATCGGTGTATACCAATGGAAGAAATAGGACAGGCTACACTATTGAAGTGTAAAATCTCCCTTGCCTTGGATGAATAAAGTGGCAAGTTTTGCATAACCGGTCGTCTGACCAATAAGCTTTTCGGAAAGAATGACCGGGAGCCTGATACGTCATGTAAAGGAGAACAAACTTGGCAAGCGTGATCATCGGTGTAATGCCAATAGAAGAAATAGGATACACTACTGAAGTGTAAAATCTGGGGAACGAAAACAGATGGAGATACTACCGAAGTAGAAGGAATTATACTATCATCAGTACGGTCGTGTCCTTTAGGGTTATGCTCCTTGGCAGTCGAATTTTTTTTAGGTTATGTAATTTAAGGTTGGCGACCGCTCCTATAAAACGAGGTGACGAATAAATCACATTAAGGCACTCTCGGAAATCTTTATTTTTAGTTAATTGTGGGTTTATTTGTACTGTTGGTCTATAATTTACATGTGTGAAAGTTGTTTCTCTTTTTTTCCGCGTACTCCATCATCTTTTCTTTAGAACCTCGGTGGGCAATAAACTTCATCGTGATTAACGACATTTGAAACTCCTAGTTTGAAGCGTAGCTCTTACACATCTTCTTAGTTTCGAATAACACCTTCAGTAGAAATGTCTACCTCAAGACTGAACTAAGTCTTGCAGGTCTCAATAACACCCCCCCCCCCCTTCTATTAGGATTTACTTATCGTGAGATCCTTACTGAGGAAGATTCGATGAATAATTACTGGGGCGAATCTCAAAGAAGGATTATATATTACCCGAATTAATCCCCCCCCCCCCCGAGTCGAATCGCGGCAAATTTCTGCTGATGTGGCACTGCTCGTGATATGGGAATTCGTGATAAGTAAATTAAGCTGGATTTCAGGAAAATGACAATGGCGCTCGTTCGAAGAAACTTACAGGCATTTTGTGGGGTCCGCGCAAGTCAAAGCCATGTGCGATGAGGGGCAGCTGCCCCGTGGCTTTCTAAGAGGTCCCAGAGTTATCTATGAAAACTCAGTTGACAAGACACAAAATCTAATATGTATGTACACAAATCTAATATGTCACAAATACAAAATCTAATATGTATGTAAGTCACTGGTGTCGCACATGTTCTACGGAAAATGGAGTTGCAGAAAATGAGAAGATGCTATTTTGAATACGCGAAGCACCTGGTTTATTTGCCATAGCCACCACATGCTAACGGAACGTTTCCAAGTTAAAGATACAAGCGTCAAACTTTTGGAAATTTCGTCGGCTCTGCCAAAAATCATGGGCCCAGCCAGCGCATAATGACACTATACATTATTTTCTGGCCAATGAAGGAAAAATTGTGTACTGTATTTGTTTCTGTTGTATTTTATTTAATTATTTATTTTATTTCACATACTCCGCTTTTAAAATGGCGTGCCAGAAATAAATTACTTACTTACTTTTCGTTCGCATGTTGTTAATCACATATAATTTTCCTATGTAAGATTTACGTCAAAGAATGCGAAGGGCCCGGGACTACTCCGTTGCCCCCCCCCCTTATAGGTTTCCCCAAAATGACGCCTTTAGTGCCATTGGTTGTATGGTCTAGTCATCTGGATACTAAATGAACCTGAGGGCTTGCCGCCCTCTTTACAAAACCCTGCTGCAACGACGGAAACTAGAAATGTATCCTCTGAAATTTATCTCCTCGGTAGTCTCCTACATTATGACCCTGGGTTCCCGGACGACTTCACTTAGTTCTTGACGCGCAAACGCAAATACACTTTATGACTATCTCTCCTTGCCGTTGCGAAATCTCCGGCCTCTCCGGGTATCTAGCGGAAGAAAGGCAGAAGTGGTGTCACAGCTGCTCCCAAAGATCGTCGTGATTGCTTGACACAGGATGTGAGTCGTTGAGTTTGAGTCGTTACGGACGCGCTTACTCCTTCTTCCTGAGGATCACTGGCGTAAATACGAAATAGGGAAACGGGGATGGAGAACCCCCTCCATCCCCAATTTTCCGTTTCGCCTCTGGACACTCCTAGAACTAGCTCCAGAATTCGCTCAAAATACAAAATCGGGAAACGGGGATGGAGCCCCCTCCATCCCCGTTTTTCCGTTTCGCCTTTGGACACTCCGAGAACTAGCTCTAGAAGAACGCTTAAAATACGAAATAGGGAGATGGGGATGGGGCCCTCTCCATCCCCGTTTTTTCGTTTCGCCTTTGGACACTCCGAGAACTAGCTCTAGAAAAATGCTCAAAATACGAAATAGGGAAACGGGGATGGAGCCCCCTCCATCCCCGTTTTTCCGTTTCGCCTCTGGACACTCCGAGAACTAGCTCTAGAAAAACGCTCAAAATAGGGAAACGGGGATGGAGCCCCCTCCATCCCCGTTTTTCCGGTTCGCCTCTGGACACTCCGAGAACTAGCTCTAGAAAAACGCTAAGAATACGAAATAGGGAAACGGGGATGGAGCCCCCTCCATCCCCGTTTTTCCGTATCGCCTCTGGACACTCCGAGAACTAGCTCTAGAAAACGCTCAAAATACGAAATAGGGAAACGGGGATGGAGCCCCCCTCCATCCCCGTTTTTCCGTTTCGCTTCTGGACACTCCGAGAACTAGCTCTAGAAAAACCCTCAAAATACGAAATAGGGAAACGGGGATGGAGCCCCCCTCCATCCCCGTTTTTCGGTTTTGCCTCTGGACACTCCGAGAACTAGCGCTAGAAAAATGCGCAAAATATAGGGAAAAGGGGATGGAGCCCCCCTCCCCCTTCACTGGAGGAGCGGCGTGGAAAGGAGGTCTGGCGGAGCGGAGGGATCTAAGACATGGAAGTTTTCCTTTCACTTATTGCACCCAGTGCACTTATTTAGTATCAGTTCTTCTCCTTTTCTCCTGCAAAGACAAAACGGTAACAAAATCATATTCTCCCTTATTTTTCTTATTTCGTTACTTAATTTCACTTACCGATACATGGATTATGGTTGACCGAGGAGAACTGTCGATCACATTTTTTCTTCACTTCTTCAGACGGGCAGATGCATCCGAACAGGGGAGACATCTTCAGGCGAGACCAAGAACGATAGCAGGCATCCCTGTGGAAGAAAAGATGATGTAGATAGATGCTGTAAAAGATGAAAGTAGAGACTCAATGCGAAAATCTTACAAATAAGATGATTTATTGACAAGAAGATCCAAAGACCATGGCAAATAGATAAGTGATAAACACATACAAATAAAACCCAAAACAAATGTACCGCTACAGGCCAGGGCTACCCTGAGGAACCTCGCCAATTTTCATATTTCCGAAACAAGTTTATTCTTCTCCATGACGCTACCGATCCATTCTTCATTCGCTCCCCTCCCAACTGATTAAATTTATTTATTCAGTACCCGTCGGACAGATATGACGGATCTCAGACACAAATAAAGGAAAGCTCTAGTATGGAGCGAAAAGATCCCAGAGTTAAACGTGGGACAATGAGGCATTTTTCACGGAATTTAGTATAAAGACTCTTTTGAGGTCTAGAGTGAGGCCTAGTTCGTAGATCTGCCTTATACTTCAGCATTTTGGGGTGATTGACTGAATGGTTCACATAGGGTTAAAAGACGTGAGGAGTTAGGTCAGGCATTTGGTCTTGCCTGGCATGGATATGGATGTTCAGGGAAATCCTTAAATGCTCGCGGTCCGAACTGCAGTTTTTAATAAGATTCTCTAATCATCTACATATTTTAATTCGGTGGGGGCTGGCCGGTGAGGTTTTGGCCGGGGTTTTTGGTACCGGGGGGTGTATTCTGGCACGACGGGGTACCGGGGTTAACGGGAGGTGGTACGGGAGGGGCTATGTCCGAGGGGTTTCTCCTAGAACCCGTCCTTCAACAACCCCCACAGTGACCCGGTCTGCAACAGACCTATAAACGGACATTTAGGACTTGTGCTCTGCCTGTCTCTCCAGTTCCATCCAACTCGTTTTTGGGATCCCAGAACGTTAGTGACGGATACCTATGACATCGCAAAAGTTGTCCGTCCGTTTGTCCGTCCGTCCGTCCGTCCGTCCGTCTGTACGCACGATAACTCTCGAAGGGATTGAGATATTTTGATGAAACTTGGTGGGAGGATCCTTTGGGTCAAAGTACAAGTCAAGTTCGAAGATGGGCACTGTAGCTCTATATTTGAGGGTGGGGGAGGGGTTTCAAATTAAGGGGCAAACAAAATACTTTGAAACAGCTAATGTGATAGTCGATTATGGGGTAAGAAGACATGCTGAACACGATGGTGAAAACCATTTTCTCGCCGGACAAGTAGTTCGCCCGGAATCCGGCCAAAACCGGAAAGTTTGTTTAAACTAAAAGTTTTATTTGAATTTGATTAGATGTTCGATTTAGGGGTAAGAAGACATGCTGAACACGATGGTGAAAACCTTTTTCTTGCCGGACAAGTAGTTCACCCGGAATCCGGCCAAAACCGGACACAAAATGTGTCGACCAATTTTCGGCTACCCCTTTTCTTCAAAATAGTATATAAGCTCTGCATAGTAGTATTGCTCTGCGCAGAGCGTGTGCTCAATGAACCTAAGAGCTAGTTGTTTTCGAAGGTCGAAGGGGTTGGTATGTGGGGTTGCTAAAAGAGAAGGTGGTTGTGGGCCATATAACAGTTGGAAAGTTTAGAAGGATTGACAACTGCAGTAGAAGGGTGAACACTGAAACCAAAAATAGACCGATCCCAATTGTGAGACAAGTAGGGGATTTCTAATGGTTTCATGGTCTAATAATAGGCTGTTAGACCATAATCATCTTCGGCAATGAGGGGTTAGCAGTTTTGTCTACTTGGTGTACCTACAATTTGTTTCCTGTGGTTTATATGGTACGAACAAATTGGTACCACGTCTGTCACGAGGACATGGACTCGTAAGTAAGAATCGGTTGCTAGAATCTTTGGTGATCTGTTTCTAAATAAGTTTTGATCTATCAACATCATATATTAGATTTTTGGGATCCCATCGACACCTTTGGTCTTGTTTAGTTATGCATGTCACTATTGTAACCCTTTCAAAATCCCCCCACAATAACCGGATTTGGTCTGGTCCGGTAAAGGTCATATCTCTTTAAATATTCCTACACTTATAGTTATCAAGTACTTTAAGTTAACAGAATCTTTATTTATTTTATCATAGGGTCATATTTCTAGTTTTGAGCCTGAAGCGGACCATTGCCATGAGGAGCCGAAAATCCGAAATAGCGCTCGGATAAAATCAGCTGATGTACCTACACTGATGTACTTAGCGCAGTCAACTCCTCTGCTTTTTCTTCCCGCTTAGTACGTCCCGGTCCCTCCAATCGAAGATCTGGTTCTTCCCAACTATCAAGATCATCTAGATCAAACACTCTTTCCAAAGTGACGCTTGCCACAAGATTCAGATTCCCTCTACTCCCTTGGTCGGTTCTGGGATGTGACAATAGTCATTAAGGTCAGGCTAGTCCGTCTGGAATTACTTGTGTGCCGCAAGATTTCCGGTGCAAAGCTCTGCATGTCACAAGATACCGGATTCCACTTGCCCCTGCACTTCCTTCTGGATGGTTGGTCAAGTCGGTCAAGTCCTTAACAGCCAAACAGATCGACGGAAAAGCGATCGGTATACGACGCTTGATCCCAAAACGTCTGTGACGAGATCCCTCCTCCCTATAGTTTGACCGTCTGCCCGTATGTCCACCCATTCTATAGCACAATAACTATCGAAGGGGTTGATACGTTGTTCAAACTTAGTGTAAGGACACTCTGGGTCAAAGGACAAGCCCCGTACTTAGATGGGCCCTGTAGCCCTATTGAAGGGTGGGGGAGGGGTTTCAAATAAAAAATTTTTTTTTTCAGACTAATGAGAACCCTATCTGCGAAGTTTGTTTTATGGCCGGACAAGTAGTTCGTCCGCAATCCTGGCAAAAGAGATTAAAAAAGAGACATGCCAAATCTATATCTGAACTTTCTTTTCTCGTCGGAATAGCAGTTCAACCAGGATCCGGTGAAAACCGGAAATTCGGAACAAGTAAAGGCCTCGGTAAAAGCGTGTGCTGAAGTCTATTAGAATTTTTAAGTAAGATGAGTCCACGCTGAGTCCATATCTGCTCTTTATTTTTTCGGTGGATCAGTTGGCGGACCAGCGCTTCCGTTTTCCCGGAATTTTCGGAATATAGAGTAGCTGCGATTGCAACATCAACTTTGGGACGATAACAAATCAGACCCTTCTGGCCGAGTGGCAAGAGCTGGTAACTTTGACTTTTGTTCGATGCGAATTTCGCGAAGATGTAGAGCTTTTAGTTTTACTGATACCATGTTGACTTTTAGTCATGGAAAGAGTTTACTAGTCGTATACAGGTTATTACTTACGTGTGGAAACGAGGGTTCGTCTGCTACAATACTCCGTATTTTGTGTGTTACCCTTTACGGGTATTAAAACTCATTCATTCATTCGTACATGAAGAATTCCGCTTTTCCCTTGTTGAATATTCCGTCCATTGGATATTCCGTCCAGCATATTCCGAAACTATGGTAATTGGAAGATTTTCAAATGTTTGTCCATTTTAAGTGCAATAAAGTACGGTTCAATAAAGTTGATGAAACGGGTCCACTGAGCGCCATTCTCCTACTTCCTTGTTGTGACCATGGACCCATAAATCTCCTGTAATGCCTCGCCATTCAGGGGGCTTGTCAATAAGAGATTTCTGATGCTATGTTGACCGGTCGGAAGATAGTTCGAGAAATACCCACGGTCCAATCACGTCCAAGGTCAGATAGACAAAATTGGGATTGGCTGCTGGCGTCTTGAGGGAGGAGTCTCTTTGGCGCGCATGTCCAATGAGGCAAACAAGAATTTTTTTCACTTGAATACGCTTGAAGAATTCGACCCGAGTGGGGATTTTTGGAAACTAGATTTGGATCGGTCAACATAGCAATATAGAAGCATAGAAAATGACAAGCCCCCTGTAAAGGAAATTTATGGGTCCCTGTTGTGACTAAAAGGACATGCACGCACAGGCCGGTTCTCGCAGTGGGATGAGAAATTCCTCATTGAACAGAATTGTTGACGCATAGCATGCAGGTTTACGATTCCCCATATGGGGAACCGATTTCCTCATATGGGGAATCGTAAACCTGCGTGTTATGCCTATACTGACGAGTGAAATCTTATCGAACTGTGTGTACACGTAGCACCTATAGATACGACAGTCCACTTACTCGTCCCTTTTTCACATGAATACGCTTGAAGAACCGACGAAAAGGCAATGCCTCGTTGCTCTGTCGTTCAGACAATCAGTTTCCATCGACTGAACGTTTTCTTTCATGTTTGCGGTACCTCTACGTGCATGCACCTCTATGCTTGAGATATTTAGTAACTACAAAGGCAGACGATTGCCGAAAAACAAATTTTTGGGGGCATACACGATAATGGGTATTTTTAAGAAGTGACTTTACGATCCGGAATTGAACATTTCCTGAGCTTGTCATCAGCTCTTAAAATGCCCACTTTAATAAATTCAAATTTACCGCGTCGGGATGAACTTTGTCTTGTCTGATTATCACATGCATATTTTGAACGCCATTACTAAAGCCAAAGATGAAAAAAAAAAAATCCCTTTGCAGAGCCAGAATGATTCACTGTTTTAACTTTAAAACAGAGGAAGCTAGAATAAGGAATCTTTAAAAAACGGGAATCTTGAGAATTCCTTCAAGTTCAACCCAGGGTGACTGCGAATCATGTTTGGTTGTGCTCAACGGACTTATCAGATGTTTTTTTTCATCTGTTCGATATTTCGTCCCTTCTACGGGTTCTATTCAGGTGGCAGCTAAAAACTTAAACTTGCTATTTGAACCTGAAGATTACCCTTGCCAGGAAGAAAGGATGAATATTCCAGCTGCACCCAACAAAGACATTGGTTAGGTATCAATTTGTCTGTTTTCTCTCTGATTTGTCTGCAAGTGTCTGACAAATGAAAACAAAGATGAACAAAAAACAGAACAGAACAGAAAATGAACTGAAAACAACAACGAAAACAGAACATGATTAAAATTAACAACAGCACAGGGAAAATAGAGAAAGGGCGCACTTTGACGACCATATTATTATCTCAACACCAGATAGCAATTCTATTCATCCCCCATCTACTTGGCTCTGGGAATCTTGGAGACAAATTATCCTTAATATCGCTCACGCTCCAAGATTATACCACTCCGTTCACACTTAAATGCGATCCTCTTTTCCTCCATACCTAATTCAACTCGAAACCAAGACAGCTTTAAGTCGCACGAGGCTACAAATCGCTGCAGCAGTTTCCTAAATAGCCAGGGCTGTTCCAGGTCAAGACTCAAGATTGCTCGCCTGCATTAACAAGAATAAATTGTAAAGGAAAGACCAGGGTCTGGTTCTAGGACAAACGGGGTTATGACGCTAATCCGGGACGATTAGAGAGTCGATATTACTGAGTCAGCTGATACGTGGGCAGGGAAACGGAAAGCGGGTCATTAAAACGAAGGGAAAAGTGACAAAAGATATATATAGGCGTACTGTGGTTCGCATGGATTCATCGCCTTCGGGAAAACCAACTAACACATTCAAACATGTAAAGAACGCAAACATGTTTTCATGGTACTTGCAGCCTCTGGCTCAAGTGCCATATACCGATCGCAATTCCGTCTGTCGGTCGGTCTGTCCAATTTTTTTTGTCCCACATGTTCGAGTTAGGGTACTTCCAGATGTGCTAGGACGATGAAACTTGGCAGGAAAATCAGGGACCCGACCAAACTAACCTAGAAGTAATCAGTTTCCCGATCCGACCATCTGGGGGGAGGGGGGGGCCGGGGAAAATCTGAAAATTAAGGAGTTAAGTCACACTTTTTCGAGTTGGAGTACTTCCAGATGTGCTAGGACGATGAAACTTGGCAGGAGCATCAGGGACCCGATCGGACTAACTTGGAAACATTCAGTTTCCCAATCCGACCACCCGGGGGGGAGTGGAGGGCTGGGGAATCCGGAAAATTGGAGTAGTGTGTAACTTTAGAACGGGTGATCGGATTGGAATGAAACTTATTAACTGAATAAATGGCATACTTCTGATGCCCCGTTTGAAGTCCGGACCGGATTCGACAGCTATGGGGGAGTTGGGGGGGGGAGACCGGAAATTTCGAGAAACGGTTAGAATAGAGGGATCGGAGTGAAACTTGCTGGGAAGAACAAGCATCTGCTCCAGATATATTGTTTATACACTTGGACTGGATCCGACCACCCGGGGGGGGAGTGGAGGGCTGGGGAATCCGGAAAATTGGAGTAGTTTGTAACTTTCGAACGGGTGATCGGATTGGAATGAAACTTAATAACTGAATAAATGGCACACTACTGATGTTCCGTTTAAGTCCGGACCGCATTCGACAGCTATGGGGGAGTTGGGGGGGGAGACCGGAAATTTCGGGAAACGGTTAGAATAGAGGGATCGGAGTGAAACTTGCTGGGAGGAACAAGCATCTGCTCCAGATAAATCGTTTATACATTTGGACTGGATCCGGACACTAGCGGGGTGGAGGGCTGGGGAATCCGGAAAATTGGAGTGAAACTTAATAACTGAATAAATGACATACCTCTGATGTCCCGTTTGAAGTCCGGACCGGATTCAACAGCTATGGGGGAGTTGGGGGGGAGACCGGAAATATCGGGAAACGGTTAGAATGGAGGGATCGGAGTGAAACTTGCTGGGAAGAACAAGCATCTGCTCCAGATAAATCGTTTATACATTTGGAATGGATCATGACATTAGGGGGGGGGGGGTGGAGGGGAGTTTCCCGGAATTCCGGTTATGGCGGTTTTGGGGATTTTCACGACGAATCTTGGGAGGCGAATCAGGGACCCGATCAAACTGACTTATAAAGAAAAATTTACATGATCTGATAGCCGTGAACGGGAGGGGGAATCCGGAATATTGAGTCATGCGTAACTTTGAAACGGCTGATCGGATTTGAGTGAAATTTGGTAATTGAAGAGAGGACATGTTTCTGTTGATCTTTTTCCTGTCCGGACAGATCCGACAGCAATTGGGGGGGGGGGGGCGAAAATACGTGAACGACTTAGACTGGTGAGATCGGGATGGAACTTTGTGGGAATAACAAACAGATGCTCTGGATAAACACTTACGGAACCGGATTGGCTCCGGCAACTGTGGGGAAGTTTGAGGGGGGGGGGGGTGGGGGGGTGATCACGATTTAAGATACTTCCAGATAATCTAGGACGATGGAACTTGGCTGTAATATTAGAGATTTGACAAGATTGACTCAAAAATGGCCACTTTCCAAACCCGACCATTCGTTAAAGTACTAATCTTGACTGCAAATTTAGAAAAATACTTTTAAACCAAATTTATATTTTCATGATCCCCATGAGCCCATTATCATTTTTGCCTCAAGGGTTTTGTTTACAAATGATCTTCTAGCTCCCTTAAAGTGTGAATCTGAACGGCCAGGTCGAAAAGTACTTTATTTCAAACAATACATCTCAACCCATGATCATTTGTGCCACAAGGGTTTTGCTTAAAAATTTATTTCTGTCACCCTTAAAGTGCGCATTTGAAATGAAAAGCGAAACAAAACTTTTGACGAAACGGTATACATCAAGGATCCCTAAGGGCCTGTGATCGTTTTTGCCTCAAGGGTTTTGCCGAGGGTTTTGCATACAGATGCATTTCTAGCGCCTTTAAAGTGCGCATCAGTACACCCAAGTTCAAAAATAAAATACTTTTTATCCAGCTCCCTTAAAGTGCGCATTTTAACCACAAAGTCGAAAAATACTTTTGATCAAACAAAACATCTCAACACATGCAAGTGCCATATGAGCTTACAGCTCTTGTTTTATTTTGTTTAGTTTAGAGTTATAAATTGTGTCTTTTACTTAGTTTTAGTTTTCTTTTACTCCGCTGTAGGCAAAAAGCGGATCATAAATAGATAAATAAAAATTAACACAAATAAATAATTTCAGAAATATTACAGGCCAGTTGTCCCTCCTCGATACCATAGGACTGGGTTGGTGAAGCTACCTCGGACATGCCGTTCGCACGAACCATTCTAGTGCTCTAAGCTCAGTACTTTCTGCAAGTCGTCCATGTCTCATTGTCAACTTTTGTGACAGAGAGATATTACGGATCCATAAGGTAGTGAGCAGAACTTAATACCTTTCACTTTCTACTCGAGTTCGGTGCAAAACTTACATTGCTCGGGAAGCAGACCGCGGATTTTCTACCATCAACTTGTCGACATGTTTTACTGTAGCTGTCACAAGTGTTGATAACAACACGATCGAGCGTTTAAAAACCAATCCAAACGGGAAGCGCTGTCTACTTTTGCTGTCTAACACTTTTCTGAGCACTTTTCTGTCTACTTGAAGATATTCGTCAGAATATAAATTCAAAATACTGACAGCAATGGTAAAGTTCGGCGGTTTTGATGTTTTTGTACAGAAATTTAACTCTTGTTTATTGTTGTTGTAAAATATTGTTTTGCCACCACAGTAGAGCAAGCAGCATTATAGGTTCCCTCGAGGCCAGGGATTGGCTTGGTGGGTGAGTTGGCTCCTCCTTGGGGAGGAGCTTAGTGACAAGTGACGGGTTTTTCTACCTTTGAGGAGGAGTCAGTGCGGAAGGGTCTCACGGTGTTTTTTTTACTTTCACTTTCACTTCCTTCTCTTTGACTCCCAACTCTCAGCCATTCAACCAACGACTGAAGAAGAGTTATACCCCGTCCGCTCTCTACGGGTCCGGCCTAGTAAATTATGCCGGACTCTCCGTTCACGGTCGGGGTTTAAATTTTGTTTATTTTCTGTTGGGATTTTTTTGTACTCCTTTTCTTCATACAATAATGTTTCGATTGCTTTTCGTTACTTATAATTAGAAAATTTCGTTATTCTAAAAAGTAACAGATTTTGTGTTTTTCTTCAATATAGTAAAGAAGTAAATGATTCAAAGTAAAAGTGTAAGTGCCAACTTGTGTCGCTGAGAGGGGAAGGAGGAAACAAAAAGCACCTGATGGAAAAATTCAACAAAGTTGCGATACTGAAACTCCGGAAGGGAGTAATCTCGGAGTAATTCTAACAAAGCAACTTTTCAGGAGAGCAAAAAACATTGTTTTTGCGACATTGCCCCGTCATGGAATATTGCAATTTTCATAAAATCCCTTTTAAATTTTAAATCCCTTTTAAAATCCCGTTAAAGTTTAACTGAAAAGCCAACTTATTTTTATACCTTTGATTTGAAACCACTGATTTATTCTGACTCCTGTAAGGTATTTTTCATTTTTACGTCGCGTAGTCTAGTAGTGACGTTGGGAATCTCCGCTGGTTGTACGACAAATAAGTTTACGACAAGTCGCGGAAAATTTGAATGTCTGCAAAAGCGTGCGTTTCATTGGCCAACTAAGTGAAGATTATGAAATGTTCGATTCCAGACTGCAGAATTACATCCGAAGATAACCCTCTATTCCGTGCTACCCCAAAAAGGTTTCTTTGTGGAAGCACAAAGATTTGCTAAAGAGAATTGCATTTCAAACATAGAGGTACGTCCGTATAGAGGTACAACAAAAACGGAAGAGAAAATACGTCAGCTAAAATGTAATAATTGTGGATCACAAAGCAACGAAGTACACGTTTTCCTCGGTTCTTCGAGCCTAAGTAAGTAAAAACATGATGGGTAAGCATACTGTCATATCTTAGCTCTATTCGGTTAACCTTTAACCTCTATTGAACTACTCCTATATGAGGTGTTATGATTTTAATTCCAACAAAAGCGTGAATTTCAATGGCTATAATGAAGCGGACCTTTAGTCCGGATTGTAATACGCTAAAGAAAGCTCACTATTGCCTGTGACCCAGAACAGACTGATTTTTTGGCAATCGTTTACCGTTGTAATTGAGAGCTGAGCACACAAAGGTGATGCCTGGCGAGGCAAAAACTTGTTTAGGTGGTGTTCTGAGAGCTAGAGAAGGCGTCTAGCTCTCAGAACACCACCTAAACAAGTTTTTGCGCTCTTTCTCCCTGTGCTATGAAAATTCTCGCCAAATCACTCCCTACTGAGATACTCAGTCGACGAAGGTGGTAACTAGCTTTTGATACCCTAGCTTTCCAAGTATAAACGGGATTATCCCGGAACTGGCAAAAAGTGACTGATCATATTTGTGCGTTCAGCTCTTCAACTGTTGAATATTTCGAACATAAGGCGTAGGCCTATTCTCGCCACTCCTCGGGGAATCGAAGGGAACGGCGAGAATAGAGGGACTCATTCCACGCGGACTCCGCGTACGGGAAACAGCGAGAACACGGGAACTGCTTGCAGAGCGGATTTTGTTCTTTAAAAAAATATGCAGTTGACAAAATTAGACTGGATCCACTTTATCTTTGGTTTTGTTCATTCTGACTATTTTTAATTGCTTTTACATTGCACCAACACCAGCAAAAATTGATTCCCCTCCGAATCTGAAAGGGAGTCATTTTTGATGATGATGATGATAATCGGAGCATTCCCCGTCCGTGGGGACTCGCGAGAATACGGGGAGTGAGTCCCCGGGACAAACAAAAACGCGGAGACTCCTCAAGTGGAGTCCTCGGGGAACGGCGAGAATACGACTATAGAGGTGTAGGCACATAGTGGAAGGAGACAATACATAGGTACCCTTATAAATGTCGGTGTATGCAGTGGCGGTTGAATGAACTAATATCGTCTTAGTACCAAGTGAGCAAGGATTGATGTGTAAAAGCCGATTTTACCCCAGGTCCCCCATGGTCCCTAATGTGTGAGGGACCCTCGTGGTGCAAGGATAATGCACGTTCGACTTGAAAGTCGGAAGAAAAAGGGCAGGGAGCCAGGTATAAAGGGAGTCAAACTTATGGAGGAATTGCACGATTGATAAATACATGTTCACTGATGAACACAAATTAAAACAAGCAGTCTTCAAAGATCTTAAGAGGCATTCATCAATGACGTTTTACAAGAGGACATGTAAAAGGGGGAGTAAGGAGGAGATATAAAGGGGAGTCCTCGTGGAACAGGGATAAGGCATGTTTAATCGGAAAGTGGGGGGCGAGATAAGTACACATGAAAGGGAGTAAACCATCAAAGCAGTAAATACAGCGCTGTAGATGCAGTTAAGAAAAAACATCATCATTCCAACCTGCCACGCACCCTACGAACCAACATCTTACAAATTACTCTGTGATAACCTTGTGCAGATTTTGGGAACTTCTCACGACCCTTTATCTGTCGCCCGCTATTTTGAGGAAGGAGAGACCATGTCAGTCATGATTTTACTGTCAAGAACACCATTTGGGAACTCGGGAAATCAGTCGCGGAGCAACTTTAGTTTCTTCATGTATTAATTCGTTAGCATCGTTAGGAATAAGAGAACCAAATATTCGTAGTTTTCACTATTGCTCTAATATGACATTAAGAATATCTACGGCCGTCCTTACAACACAAAAATCTACCATGACGCGGAAGATTTGAATCTCAATACAGACGCGACTTTTCATTGGCCAGTAACCAGCTCGTGGAATGTAGCTCGCCAAGCATACAACAAGGGTACGTGCCCACAGAGGTAACAGAAATCGGACAAAGAAATTCCACTACAGAAAACCGTTTATTCGTGAATAGCGGAGCAACAAAGTAATGCACTTTCATCGGGTCTTCAAGCCTCTAAGTGAACAAGTGATGGGTAACTAGATTGTCTCAGCCCTTTTCGGTTTAATTTAAACTTACGGCAAAGTTTTACCACTGACAATAAAGTATGAAAGAGACGGGTCCTACTGCTAAATTCTAGATTTCCCGAGATTTCCTTTCTCACTTTGTCACGAAAAGAGAACGATGATTTCCGCATTTTTTTTTCTACAACGACACGTCCTTTACGCTTTTGTTTTAAGGAAACAGTCCCACTCGGACCCACTAAATGGTCCCTTAAAAAAAAGCGAGATAATTAATTGACAAGAGAGGGAAATTATCAGCTGGACAATTCTTCCCGGATATTTCTTAACTTTCCGGAGGAGGAAGCTATGAGAGAACGGGAGATAGGGGATGTTGATTTCTGGTAACAATGGGACGTTTCTTAAAGCAAAAAAAGTACAGAAGATACCCCTTTCTAACATCACTTTGACTAAGATTCCAACCGTCCAGAAACATTGCCCGAACTCGACGAATCGATAAACTGCATAATGTCCTGGCACGTTATGGAGAAGGCAGATCATGCTGAGAGAAAAGATTTTGGTAACAACAATAAGATCTCTACTGAAAAACCGGAAGGTCATATATAGAATAAACAAACAACTAATTTAGAAAACTAGAAACTACGAAACGGTTCTCAACTCAAGTGCTTCATGCACAAAATTGCTAAGCAAAACAATGACGTAGTCATTGTCTTGGATTCCAAGCTCCCAAAACCAACCCGAACTCCGTAGATTAATAAACGACAAGATGTTCTGTCAAATTGCGCACACCCTAGTTTTGACTTATCAAAACTTGACAAACATGAATAAGTTTTTGGGATCACAAGCACGATAACTCTCGAAGGGATTGAGATATCTTGATGAAACTTGGTGGGAGGATCCTTTGTGTCAAAGTACAAGTCAAATTCGAAGATGGGCTTTGTAACCCTATATTTGAGGGTGGGAGGGGTTTCAAATTAAGGGGCAAAAAAAAATTTGAAAACTATTGGGATAGTTGATTTAGGGGTAAGGAAACAAGCTGAATCCGAATATGAAAGTTATTTTCTCACCGGACAAGTAGTTCACCCGGAATCCGGCGAAAACCAGACACACAATTTGTCTGCCAATTTTCGGTCCTACCCTATTCTTCACATTAGTATAGCTCTGCACGGCATCCACGCTCAGAGCAAGCTCAGAGTGCGTAGTCTATGAATGTCGGACAGAGCTAGTTTAATTGAAGGTCGAAGGGGTTGGTATATGGGAAAGAGTAGGTGGTTGCGGGCTGTCCCAAAATATTTTTAAACAGCTGATGAGATAGTCGATTATGGGGTAAGAAGACATGCTGAACACGAATATGAAAACCATTTTCTCGCCGAACAAGTAAGTAATAGTTTTATTTGAAGCTGATTGATGTTCGACTTAGGGGTAAGAAGTCATGCTGAACCCATATGCGGCAATCATTTTCTACTCGGACAAGTACTTAGCTCGGAATCCGGCCCAAACCGGAAAATTTGTTAAAAGCAATGGTTGTATTTGTAGTTGATTAGATGTCTGTTTAGGGATAAGAAGAGATGCTGAGCCCGTATATGACATTCATTTTTTAGCCGGACATATACTTCGTTCGGAATCCGGCTGAAACCGGAAATTTTTTTATAAGTTAAATTTCTTTTTGAAGCTGATTAGATGTTAGATATAGGGATAAGGATATGCGCTGGATTCGTTTTCGAGCTTTATTTTTTCGCCGGCCAAATAGTTCCGGAATTTCGCTGAAACCGAAAAATTCGCAGAAGTAAGGCAGGATCGTTTCGATCGGCTTTTAGGGGTAAACACACATGCTGAATTCATATCTGAACTTGGTTTTCTTAGATGATTAGCTATTTGTCCTTAGTCTGGAAGAGTAAAAATGTTCAAGGAGTCTGGCGAAGACTGGTCTGGCGAAGACTAAACCTAATTGTCTGGATCAAATATTGAATTTTTTCGATCCCATCGGAACCTTTGGTCTTGTTGTTGGAGCAGAAACGATTACCTACGCGTCTCACACGCAGACTTTCAAAGAACAGAGTGGGTGACTTGTGGATCATGAGAGCGGGAAAAGCTCACGATAATCAGAGCGGTGTACAGACTACAGAGAACTCAATACTGGAGCATACAGAAACATTGTCGGAAACAGTGGAGCCGTAGTCGCATAAGCTAAAAATTTCGAAAAATAAAAGATCAAAAGAGTATAAACAAAAGACACCCACAGAACATTAGTGGTAGGCTACATGAAAATCTCAACAGAGTACAGTACAGCAGGATCCCGTTCGTTTTAGCAAGGGAGAATATGGATGTGTTTCAGTTGATAGTGACAAACGGATACGTCAGCAGAACTTTATTAGGAAGTTAACTAGTTCACTTTCCAGCCTGAGCCTGAAGAGGACCCATGCCAAGAAGGGCCGAAATCCGTTTACCACTATCAAATATGGTTCGCAGTCATCTTCGGCTGAAAGAATATTTATCGTTAATTCTTGCGTCACTTTCAGAGTTTTATGAATAATCATGGTTCTTTAAAATTCAACATGAATAAAATATGCGAAAACTAATATTTAGACAGCAATCATCACTTAAAACTAGAAGTGGAAAGCTATGTAAAATGCACTGCGTCAGAAATAAACCATCTCGTTTTAACCTTCGGTATTTGGTCGCAGCTATATCCTCAATGTCATTCAAATATTCTAGTGTTCTCAAGATGAATCTGAAAATTCGCTAAAGCATCCTTGATTCCAACTACAAGGACGGTTGAAACTGTTAAAAAGTTGAACTATCTCATTCTTTTTTTTTTTTTTTTTTTAAAGACTGAATTGTAACTCGGACTTAAACCCACAATATTTGCTGCTTATTTGCTTTACGGAAAAATAGCTGTCGACCCATTTTTAGTTTAATTCTTTTTTCTTTTTTTTTTACGCTTCCACTTTCCCTCGGTGACGCCAACGGTCCTAACATCTAATATTTTAAATTATTTTTCAATGACCGACCTATATATTTAGCGTCACCTACACTTTCCTCTATCTCTACATTCAATTTTATTTTTTTTTTATTCTTTACCATTATTTCTCATTTTACCCTTTTCATCACATCTTTAAAACATCAAAATTTTCTTTCTTCCCTTTTTTTTAAAAACTCTATCTTTACTATTCTATTTATATCACTTAACATTTACCTTAATATTTTCACCTTTACTTTTTACAATAAAAAAACTATTAAAAATCAAAATCAATGAAAAGCATTCAAAAAGATTATTGTAACATAAAAACGAGTCAAACACAAAAAAAAAAAAAAAAAAAAAAAAACAGCACAACCCACGCCGAGAGGTGCCCTTCTGCCATAGGGCACATCTACTGTGGTGGCAAAAAACTACTACCTCAAAAACAAAAACAAGACTCGAATTCTTTTACAATAAAAAAACAAACACACCAACCTCCCAAATTTAAAACTTAACACTAAATCAAAAATTCTTTTTAAATTTCCCCATAAACAAACAAAATGATTTCAAAAAAACTATCTCATTCTTTGACCTAACTCCACTTATGAATTTAAACAAAAGAAGCTTTTTTTTATTATGTTTCTTTGCTGTTTATGTTATTATCAGGGATGTACGAACTACATTTTTAATGGATTAATCGAGCATTTTGTGCTTATGTGAGCAGTCCACTCTCGTGGCCGCCGTTTTCGGTTTCTATGTTTTTGTGGAATTAATAGCTCGTGAACCATGACAGGTAACAAGTTGAATTAGCTTGGCGCATATTTTGGTTTTGGGGTCTAGTTGTGCCTTTTGGTGTCCCACCCCCATAACCACCCGGTTCAGGGGCAATTGGGCCCAAATTACCCAGCAACATCAGATCGTAGCTTGACATTCCAAAAATTAATAGCTCGTGAACCATGACAGGTAACAAGTTGAATTAGCTTGGCGCATTTGTTGGTTTTGGGGTCTAGTTGTACCTTTTGGTGTCCCACCCCCATAACCACCCGGTTCAGGGGCAATTGGGCCCAAATTACCCAGCAACATCAGATCGTAGCTTGACATTCATCCCCCCTCCCACAAATATTTCCATCCTCAGGTCTTTTATATGAAATAAACCTGAAGTACAGGTAGAGAGCAAAACTAAGTTCGGAGACTCTCTGAGAGCTCAGCTGATGGCGGCAAATTCCAATGAAACGATACTTGTTACGTATTGCGCGAATCGAGAAATCTAACTTAGGTCAATTTATTCTTTCACACTCCACGTCTGGGCGCTTGCGCACTTTTTTTCCCTTAAAGGACCCCTCTTCCTTATTCTGCTTTTTATAATATATCTAGCTCCCATTACAGAATTATAAGCTTCTAAAACCCCCACCTTTCTCCCTTGTTTCGTTTTGTGCCTACGAAATTTAGCGCTTTTTTGGCCTTGCCGAGTTTTGCCCGTCAAACAACGAAACGTTTGCCGGGATCATCAATGTCTGCTGACAACTCTTTCAGACATAAGGACCTGAGAAGCTTTTGTTTATTACTTCTTTTATTTGCTTAGTTTTCACACTTTTGAACCACGGCGCGATCAGTTTTCAAATGTTTTGCGCCCAGCCGCCGCGTCGGAGAGCAGGAAGGCTGGACATAGTCGACAGGCGCTAACAAGAAAATCGTTAATTTCAGATGGAAAGTAATGGTATTTTCGAAAATGTTTGTTTCTGATCCATTTCATAGGGAAAATATTATTTCTAGTAAGAGTTGTGCTTTAATGAAAACTGAACAAGAATAAGCATAGTGGATTCACATGAACCTATCTAATAGCTTAGTAGGCTGAACTTGGAGATTTCTGTTAACAAGGAAAGAATCATGGACAGACCAACATGCTGGAGCGATACATCTAATAACATGCAAGTTCCTGCCAAAATACTATTTAAAAATCCAAGCAAGCGGCAAAACACGCGAACCCCTGTAGCGATATATCAGTCCACAGACATTCATAAACCACTTTTGTAAACAAGAAACTAGTTACGCAATCATGCAATTTTCAAATTAAAAATACTGTAACCGAGCTAGAGGTTATCACGTCAGAGAGGGAACCTTGCGTGGACCAAACTGCCAGTTGTCCATCGCGTAGAAACGAAAGCCCAAAACTCGACTCTAGATTTCAAAGTTTTAAAGATTCACTGAGAAAGGCTGAATCAGAAAACATAGTCGAGAATCACTTGTTCGCTTAACTTCTTGAAAACCCGATGGAAATCCGCCAGTCTATACTCTAAGTGGCTCAAGTTCAAAACACACCAGTGAACGGAAGAACGAGAAACGTCGCCCCAACGATGACTCCTGTTTCAACCAATAAACGGTGATCGTTGAGCCTTGAGGACAGATGTGGTGACGCTTCTGGCTCTTCCGCTACAAACGGTATATATCAATAATCCTAAGGGTCTGTTATCGTTTTTGCCTCAAGGCTTTTGCTCAAAGATGAATTTCTAGCGCCCCTAAAGTGTGCATCATTACAGCCAAGTTCAAAAATAAAATATTTGTTCTTTAGCTCTCTCAAAGTGCGCATCTGAACCGCAAAGTCTTAAAGTACTTTTGGTCAAACAATACATCTCAACCCGTGCAAGTGCCATATGAGCTTACAGCTTATGTTATTTCTGTGAGAGATATCTCAAACTTGTGGTAGCTCTGTCTCTGTGTAATTTCAAATAATATGCAGTTGGGTTTGTTGTTGATCCTGTACATGACGAGACCAACAACTGCAACTGCACCTGCTCAACACACTAATTGCTAGGTTGCCAGTTTTGAGGCTCTTCTGAACTTGATTTGTAGCCAAGCATGCAGCATCGACTTTTATTTTCCGTCCTTCGCAACTTGAGCGACGGCAAAAACAACGTCCTTGATGGAATTCAAATTGCGCGGTCTAACTTTGAGTCGCAAAAAGAGTCGACGCAAAAACTATAGCGGAGCTTTCCAGACAGCCAGAATCCGCAAAAGGACGGTCTGACCTGGATATGGATGTCGCAAGAAAAACTATTTCAATATTACCACCCAAAAAAGGGTGTTTCCAAAAATACGAAGTTTCTCGACTTCCGTGTTTCACCACGGCTATTTCTAGTTTGAAGTTGAGGAGGGTGTAAAAACGGATTTTTCCCGCGGCAATTTAGCTGAACGTGAAATGTTTTCATATACGTGATAAGTGGCGTAGAATTTGAGCAATATCCTACAGATTGAGCAATGACTGTTCTTAAAGTCGTAAACAAAACAAAAATATTTTTTCCTGAGGTAATTTAGCTGAATTTGAAACTTGGTCATATATGTGACAAGTTGGTATAGTACTGGAGCAAAATACTAAACTGGTCCTATCAGGGTTTTATCAAATGCAAGTAAACAAATAGAATATATCCTTAACATGTAAGCTGGGATACGAACGACCAACAAAAACTGACAGAAAAACGCTATAGGCTACTGTCGTTACTGAAACTTTAACGTCTTCAGCTCACGGGGCTTGCCAAAAATCAGATCACTTTACGTTAATCTTGAGTAATTGCGACCCTGAATAGACTCTAGACTAAGGGACTGCGTCTTTAATGTGTGGATGATGAAAGGAAGTAAGATGACAGTTCGACCGGAGATCTCCCTCTGGTAAACGCATACGTATATTGACACACGGACCAAAGTTTGACCAATTTATCCTCACCATACTGTACATTGGCATAGTATAGTGTACCACACCTTCTTGCACTGACACTTTTTGGGAAATGTTCTCCGTATCATTTGAAGAAAAAAGAGTTGTATACAATTTAGAGAAACATTTACTCCAGGTGACCCCGGGGTTCTCGAATACTCAGTTATCAGTCAAATTTGAAGTTGTGTACCTACGTTATGGCATGGATTTAGCACCGTTTTCAGCTAAAAAGTCGCCGAGAATGCGCGAAAAGTTGCCGAGAATGTCAGAAATGTAGCCGAGATTCCTGCATTTGTCGCTGAGAAATTTTATGTGTACCCGAGACAGCACTCTTTGTCGCCGAGATTGACGCCTTTGTAGTCGAGACTGCCGCGAAAAAGATGTCGCCGAGAAGTACAAAAATGTAGGCGAAAATTATCAATGCGGCTTCCGAGATAGCCATAAATGTTACCGAGAATCCGACCATGCAACCGAGAGGTCAGCCACGTCAGCCAGTGAAAAAGCTGGAAATGCAAATGAAGTTGGACGACAGGACGGTGAAATTGCGGATGATGGAGAAGATGTTAGTGATGAGGAAGTGGCGGTCACGAAGAAGGAGAAGGCAAAAAAGCAGGCGGCCGAATAAAAAGTTGTGTGTCGGCGGCGCGATAAAAAGTTCAAGGCCCAAACGGGGAGCTGATAAAGACTAATTAGATTTTCTACGTTTTTTTTACCTTGCTGCTCCGTATTTGTCAAGTTTTGCACTTTTTTACTTTTGTAGTAAATAATTATATATTTTGATCTTTCATCATTAACGGAAGCGTAGGTTGGGAGTAGAAAGTTTTTTTTCTGAAGAGCGTTGTATTTTTGTGCTTCGGACTCCTATCGAGCTTCAAGGACATCGAAGTATATACGAACATCGTCTACGTGGCAAGAATAAAACCAGAAGCAAGTCTGCTGCATATATATCTGATTGTGAAGAAATCTGGAATTATCTTTGATCCATTAGTCATCTGAAATAAATATTGACCAGTGCAAAGCAAGAGCGAAGTGCGAAAAACCAAAATGGATGGTGTGGTGCAAGTATTAAGTCAGTAGGGAATTTTGGTCTTGGACCCTTTTTTTCTTTTTACAACATATTTCTTCTGGAAATCTCTGTTATATTTTGCGTAATCTCGGGTACATTTTTGATTTTTCTTCAATAGTTTCTTTTGCTAATTAATTTTCCTTTAATTCTCGGCGATATTAGTTGCAATCTCAGCTGCTGCTCAGCACTAATTAGTAAGCTGCTGTTAGCTGCAATCCTCGGCTTTTTGTTACGATTTTCATTCATTCTCGGCGACATAAGCTGCAATCTCGGCACCTTTTTATGGCACTTGAGCTTACTCAAGTGCCATATAGCGATCGTATTGTCTGTCTGTCGGTCTGTCCACATTTTGCTAGTTTGGGCACTTTCACATGATCTAGGACGATAAAACTTGGCACGCGTATCAGGGACCCGACCGGATTAACTTGAAAATAATCACTTCTCCGATCCCACCATCAGTGGGGGAGTGGCGGGATGGGGAATCCGGAAATTAGCAACATTCAAAACTTTGGAACGGATAATCGGGCGTGCATTAAACTTGACAGGTATCAAGAACAAGTAGCTTGGATGTTCACTGTCAAATTCGGATCGGATCCGATAATTTGGGGGGGAGCTGGAGGGGGACACCGGAAATCTCTTGAAACGCTTTTCTAGTTTGTGTCAAACCCCTAACCCACACTAGTAAAGCTCTGCGTGGATGAGTCATTCTTTGCTCAAATCTTTTGGGTGTTTGGAGAGAGCTTGTCTAATTACGAAGGTCGAAGGGGTTGGGATATGTAGTTGAATGTTAGTAGGGGTTGATATAGATTATGGGGCGCTAGGAGGATGAAACTTGGCAGGCGTATCAGGGACCCGACCAAACCATCCTGGAAATAATCAGTTTCCCGATCCTTCCGGGAATCCGCACAATCTCTTGAAACGCTTTTTCTAGTTCTTGTCAAATCCCTACCCCTTTTTCACACTAGTAATAACTCTGCGCGTGGTTTAGTCATTCTTTGCTTAAATGTAATCGAAGGTCGAAGGGGTTGGTACATGTTGTTGAAGCGTAGTAGGAGTTGATATAGATTAGGGGGAGCTAGGACGATGAAACTTGTTACTCCCGTTTGAAGATTTCCTCTAGTTGCCGTCTTTTATGACACTTGAGCTTTCAAGTGCCATATAGCGATCGTAATGTCTGTCGGTCTGTCCGGGTTTTGCTACTGTGGGCACATCCACATAAGCTAGGACGATGGAACTTGGCAGGCGTATCAGGGACCCGACCAAATTAGCTTAGCAATAATCACTTCCACGATTCGGCCATCATGGGGGAGCAGAGAGATGTGGAGTCGGGAAACTAGTACCTTACATAACTCTGGAACGGGTAATCGGACATGCATGGAACTTGACAAGTGGCAAGGACAGGTGTTTCAGATGTTCAGTTTCAGATCCGGACCGGATCCGATAACTGGTGGGGGGGCTGGAGGGGGGACCGGAAATCTCGTGAAATGCTTCCACATAAGCTAGGACGAGGAAAATTGACAGGCGTATCAGGGACCCCACCAGATTGACTTGGATATGATTATTTCCCCGATTCAGTCACTGTGATGGGAGTGGAGGGATGCGGAATCCGGAAACTAGTAACATGAATAACTTTGGAACCGGTAATCGGACATGCATGAAACTTGACAAGTGTCAAGAACAAGTGTCTCAGATGTTCAGTTTAAAATCCGGGGGAACCTAGAGGTTCGAACCTTCCCAGGAAGAAGAGGAGTTGTAGACCTGCCTTTTTCACTTCTTTTTACTTTAACAAGTGTAAAATAAAATGATATTCTACTCTGTATATAACTCTCAAGCAAAATACTCCCGCCTACAGTTCGCCTATTCTTACAAGTGCCATATGAGCTTTCAGCTCTTGTTTGGATTTCTCGGTGACACTTTTTGCTTTGAAATGTGTATTTTTTCTGGAATTTTCGATTGCATTTTGCGCAATCACGGCAGCATTTTCCGTAATCTCGGAGACATTTCTTCCATTTCTTCGTGACCCCCACTTCCTCATCACCAACATCTTCTCCATCACCCGCAATTTCACCGTCCTGTCGTCCAACTTCATTTGCATTTCCAGCTTTTTCACTGGCTGACGTGGCTGACCTCTCGTTTGCATGGTCGGATTCTCGGTATCATTTATGGCTATCTTGGAAGCCACATTGATAATTTTCGCCTACATTTTTGTACTTCTCGGCGACATATTTTTCGCGGCAATCTCGACTACAAAGGCGTCAATCTCGGCGACAAAGAGTGCTGTCTCGGGTACACATAAAACTTCTCAGCGACAAATGCAGGAATCTCGGCTACATTTCTGACATTCTCGGCAACTTTTCGAGCATTCTCGGCGACTTTTTAGCTGAAAACGGTGCTAAATCCATGCCATACTACGTAGCTGTAAATGAGTGGATTACAAAATATCGTTAGAGCCTGACTGACTCCCACTCATTGTCCCAGCCTGGTCCCAGCTATTCTTGTAAATAGTACGTCTTGTTTTTGTGTGCTTTTCTCCTTTTCGGTGTATCTTACTCGTTTGACCTTGTACGATAATTGTGATCGGCCTCAAAATACATGGTAGTTGCATGGTAGCTGTACGAGAAAGGTGCGTGTATTTATATGTAGTAGTATGGAATACTTTGATTTAACATGCCTCCGACTGGGTTAATCATAAGTAGTAGTATCCGATAGCGAATCTTACTGTAGTAGCGTCCAGTTTGCTAGTAGTAGCTACTTTTTCCTTCGACCAATCCATACGACTAATTCTCAAAAATTTTCATCGGGTACATAGATGGCGCTTGACACAATGGACTTCTAACATGTCAAGAAGTCCATTTGTCACGTTGTACCGTTTCTCACGATACAAGTCCCTCGTATAAAGCGCCATCTATGTAATATATATTACATTCCATGAAAGAGGATTTGAACTGATTAGATGAATTTGCCTTAGGCCGAGATCACTGTTCCCATGGCCGGCTTCTGACTATTGTAGTGGTTAGCGAACTAAGTTCATACGCTCCTCGTTAGCTCAATTGCAGAGTGGTCGCTTTTAAGCGGAGGGTCCTGGGTTCAAACCCTAGCTGAGGAGTATTTTTGTCTTTTAGTTCACTACTTATAAAGGTCTCAAAATAATAATAGTGTGGAATAGAATAGTGATTGTTTAGCCTCGAATGGGCCATACACAGATTTGTATATACACGACATACAAATATATTAATCCATTGTAAAAATAATGATCCTACTACACATAAATAAACTATCTCCTATTTAAATTCCCCCTCACATACTCTACCACCATTTTAATAACGTTGTCTTTGGTCGATGTCAATATACCAGGGAAGAGCAACCCTCCCCCAAACTGATCCGGTGGAGGAGACTTCTGACACTGCCCTAGGAGGTGGACTAGGACATTGCACGGGAGAAGAAAAGTACGAGTTCTTGGAGTTGTATATGTATGTATGTATGTATGTATGTATGTATTTATAACCCATCATACAAAAGAATGAATTGATGGAGTAAATTGGAAAAAAGAAAAAAGAAAGAAACAACATACCATTTACGTTCTAAAGTACAAACGAAAACAATTCCACATCAAAAGACAACATTTTGCCATTCATGGCCGGTTTGCTTATTGCACATATGTACATTCAACTCAGCTAACTTAGCACATGGGTCAGACAAGTTATATTTTTTCATCAAGTACGAGTTGCGAGTCCACGGAGGAACTCGTAACAGAAACTTAGCGAATCTGAAAAAAACACGCTTCATCCTAAGATGGTCAGATTCACTAAATATAGGGTAAAACGGTACTAAATACAGAATATGTGGCAGGACGACACTATTGTAAATCCTCGCAAGATGGGCTCTGTTCAAATGGAACTGCGAACTAACAATTGTACCGTATGCACGACGAATTTTAGTTTCCATACTTTCTAGCATCAATAGCCTAGTTTTCTCCAGATTTTTTCCAATAGGAAGGCCAAGATAAGTCAACTTATCACAAGGCTTTACTGCTGTACCATTCAGGTCTATTGAAATACCCTCAGATCTAGTCGCATCTAATTCATTAAAAATCAAAACATAACATTTTCCAGCATTTAGGGAAAGCCCAATATCACTATACTGGCACTCATCGTAGCTTGGAATCGCATAGTGGCAATGATTACAGGAAAGTGTCTTACTGCCTTATCGGTTCTTCGTACCACCAGGGACCCATAAATTTCCTTTACAGGGGGCCTGTCAATAAGATATTTCTGATGCTATCTTGAGCGCACGGAATGTAGTTCGAGAAATACCCACGGTCCAATGACGTTCAAGACCAGATAGACAGAATTTGGGATTCCTTGAGGGAGGAGTCTATTTGGTGCGCACGTCCAATGGGGCAAACAAGAATGCCGATCGACTCAAGCGGGGATTTTTGGAAACTGGATGGTTCGGTCATCATATCAATATAGAAGCATAGGAAATGACAGGCCCCCTGTAAGGGAATTTACGGGGCCCTGGTACCACGCTCAATAACTCACAACAAGATCGAAGCTTTATCAATAAAGTACGAAGTCCTAATGATTTCACCGGAAAATCAGAATTACTGACAAAAGGGGGACGTGTATAGAAAGATTAGTGATTTTTTCCTTGCTGAAAATAAAAGGGAGAAAATGATGCCATGGAAAGCTTAGGTATGAAAAATACATTTTCCTATGGAAACTAGCACGTGACCGTTTACCTCAAGGCAGGGTTAGAAGGACGCTTTTAACCACGTTCGGCGTTTACGGTATGAAAGATACTTCTTATGAATAAAACTCTACTCTACTCTACTCTGCATAAGGATACAGGGTCCCTAGGGAGTTAACAAAGTCGCTGCCCCTTTTTGGTAATGTGAAGAAGGACATATCACTTTTATTTTTTTGCCATTTGAAATTTAGGAATACACAAGTGGACTTGGAAATTAAAGAGACAATTACCAACTATACTTTTTTGTACGTTATAATTTTGACATTTACCACTTCGGTCCTCTTCAATTTGGACGTACAAACGAAATCAAAATTGCAAAAAAAAACAAGAACAAAAAAGAAACAGATAGGAGAGCCAGGCAGAATGGATCATTCCTACACTGTCAGAAGTTTCATAACAGATAGCGCATAACACTTTCAAGAATAACACCTTTTCAATTAGAATTAAAGTGTATGGCCAATTAAGTTTACACTTTTTCGTGCTTTTTCGTTCGTGCCTAGATCTCCAACAACACCTTCAATTGGTAAAAATACTAACGGGAACGAAATAAACATAAACAGATAACGTCCCAAAGTGTTATCTGTTGAAACCGGGCATCCCAAAGTGTTATCTGTTGAAACCGGGCATCCTTCTGTTGTCGTTATGTAACTTCTGACAGTGTAGTATTTTTACAGATTGAAGGTGTTGTTGGAGATCTAGGTACGAAATAGTGTAAACTTAACTGGTCATAACACTTTATTTCTAAATGAAAAGGTGTTATTCTTGAAAGTGTTATGCGCAATCTGTTATGAAACTTCTGACAGTGTAGTTTTCAGCTATTTTATATATTTTCAGCGGGCTAGGTTTTTAAGTAACTACCCTTTTCTTTGCCTATTTAAACCAGGGTCTGCTGGACCTAACGCAAAACAAGAACATTACTCACTTGTCCGTCATTCGGCACTGGTTGTCCTTCACCTTGCATTTGTCTCTGAACTCGTCATGAATGGCAACACAGTTCTTGTCCCGATTACACACCGTAACTGCATGACTGCATAGTGGTAAGGCATCAATCGGATATGGGTCCTTTTCTGAAAAAGGCAAAAACGGTAAGAAAAGGTAAATGACAACAAATAAAGTAATAGAATAAAGGACAAGAATGGTTGGGGTTGCCCACTCTCGATTTTAGTTTACAGCAAGTGCCCGGTGCCCGGTCGGTGCCGGCTGCCACGTGTTAGAACATTAAAGTTTAACCGAAAAGGACTGGGATAGGACAATCTAGTTACCCATCACTTATTCACTTAAATTGGCTTGAAGACCCGCTGAAAATGAGTTACTTCGTTGTTACGCCATTCACGAATAACCGATTTTCAAATAGTGGAATTTCCGTGTGATTTATGGTACTGAATTTTTGTTGTATGCTTTACGAGCAAGATTTATGATTTTTTGTTGTTCAGGCACTAAGCAATCTTCGCCAATCTCACCACAGCCGACTGAAAAGCCGCGTTTGTGTTCAGATTAAAATTTCCCGCGTCATAGTAGAATTTACGCTGTGGGGACAGCCGCAGATATTCTGAATGTCATAACTAGAGCAGATAGTGGAAAATAAAAAAAATCCCTTTGCAGAATCCAATAATTCAGTGTATTCAATCAAATGACACAAAAATGAGTTGGCTTTTCATTAAACTTTAAAATTAGCATGTCTAGAAGTGGGACCGGTGGGGCCGGCACCACTGGTTCGGTCGGTGCCGGGAAAGGAACAGCAGCTGCCGGGAAGTGGGTGACCCCTCGGGATCAACTTCATTCTGCCAAATAGTTTGAAGCTAGAAGAGTTTGAAGCTCGTCACGTACGGCAAAACATGTCCTGATTACGGACCGATTACGTAACATGACGATTCGGACAACAGGCTGGTAAGCCCAGCAAGAACATACAGTAGAGGTATGCTTATGTGAACAGTTACTTTAATGTGAACACTGCAGTTTTGGACTAAATGGTAGATTGAAGATCCAAAATACCTGTACAGGTGTTTTCAGCTGCCCTTCTTACCTACTTTGGCTAACTGGTAGTTAGTTTTAGACACAGCAAGTGCTTGAAAATGGCAAAGTCCGAAGTCAACAAACGTTCACATAAGCATACCTCTACTGTAGTTGAACGTTTATCCTCCTTTAAAGCACAGCTCTTACTAGAAACAGCTTTTCCACGATAAATTGGTCCGGAATTTTTCAAAAATACTCGAACTTGCATTGTCAAATTAGGGATTGTCATTTAGCGCTTTGAATCTGGCCGGGGTTACCGCAAAAATTTTTGGTTTATCTCGCGATAAATTTAGAACAAACGCGCCGTGGTTAAATGCTTAAAAATTATACGGCGCCTCGACGTCCGCATTGACAAATAAATGAGGAACGTATCTCAAGCCAAAAACTAAATTATTATGACTGGCAATCAAGGAAAAACCTTGGCTAGCAGTGAGAAGCAAAAAATGCAAACCAAATGATTCACAAGGGTTTTGTTAAAGCACAGCTATCACTAGAAATGATCTTTAACGAGAAATTAGCGATTTTCTTGTTAGCACTTGTCGACTCTAGTCAGCCTCCCTCTCTCCGATGCGGCGGCCGGACGCAATTATTATTTGAAAACTGAATACACTTTGGTTAAAAAGTGGGAAAACCAAGCAAAACAAAATAAATCCAAAACAAAAGTAGAACTGATGGTCTACCATGTCTTCCAAAATGAAAAAATAATACTTTGGAGCTTCACGTGTCCTTATTTGTGAGAGAGTTGTTTGTGACGGACCTTGAAGCTTTCGGTGAAGTTTGCAAAAGCGCTAAAAGGTACAAAAAGAAACAATGGCGAAAGATGGGGATTTCAGAATCTTGTAATCCCACAAGGGAGCTACACTGTCAGAAGTTACATAACGACAAAAGAAGGATGCGCGGTTTCAACAGATAACACTTTGGGATGTTATCTGTTATGTTTCTTTCGTTCCCGTTAGTATTTAACTGAAGGTGTTGTTGGAGATCTATAGGCACGAAATAGTCTACACTTAATTGGTCATAACACTTTATTTCTAAGTGAAAAGGTGTTATTCCTGAAAGTGTTATGCGCTATCTGTTATGAAACTTCTGACAGTGTAGGGATAATAGCAAACGCAGAATAAGCAAGAGGGGACCTTTAAGAGAGAGATTTCAGAGATCAGTAGACCACATAAATCGCCACTGGGAGTGTGAAAACGGTGAAACACAAGATAGACGTCCTTTAACGGTAATATGAATGAATGATTTATTTGCACATTAAAGCCATAAGGTCACCATGTAACAGACTAACATACTGTTATATCCCGATGAAAATTTTTCTGAAAATAGTAGTATGAACTTGTACGAAAATGTAGCATGCAGTACCAACTAATGCTATTACAGCAAGACTGGATAGTGGATGCTACTGGAGCAAGGCGGGATTCTACCGAATACTACTGCTTAAGATTAGCCCAGTGTGAGGCACATTAATTTAATTCTTGTAGCCTACTATGCTGCATATCAATACATTCAACTTTTTGCACACACAGGCTACAAATTTTTCATCGGAATTATATATTATTATATCATATATTATATCTTATTATATATCATATTACATCATATATTATATCACTATTACATCATATATTACATCATATATTATATCACTATTACATCATACATTACATCACTTTAGGAACACTATATATACAACCTTCTCATTCGAAAAATCTCAGGACCCAGAGGCAAATATAGAAGAAATTAAAAATAGCAAAACCAAAAATGGTTACACGGACACCAAGAAGTAACGTGTCATTGTCTACTTTACACTAGCGCACCTAGTGGCTATAAATTAACCAATCTGGAAGCAATTTTGTGAAGGACGTATTCGTAAGCGGAAGCTTTTGGGGCATTTCTGAGCACCTGGCTTTTTACAGATCCATAGTGATTTTGCCTTCGCGGATTGTCGCCTCAAGAGAGTAACAAAGGGAGAAAATATCCCTGGCCATTTATTACAGTCAGCATCATTCGCATAACAAACACTTCAGTCTTGACAACAGTGTACACAGATAGAGCATTTGCTCTCCTGAACAAACAGATCCAGCGAGATAAACAGAGAAAAGAAGCTTTTGTTTTCATAAGTAATTGCTAGTAAAATATCAATGGATCACTTTGGAAACAGTATGTTTGCTCGGGAAAGATACCCACTGTGGGAAAAAAGCCTGCAAACAAATCGTCCACATTCGGTCTGTCAACGGAATATTTGATTTCAAAACTATCGACCCAAACATAAAGTTCCAGGCGATTGAGAGGCAAGTCTTAGCGTGGACGTCAAACATTTCGCTGAGGATCAGCTAACCCGCGTATTGTTAATGCTTAAGTTTCTCCAAGCCAGTGCAGAATCAGGCAGTTTTTGGCGGTTTAACGATCGCTTTTCCGTCAGTCTGCCGGTTGGCCGATCACGAATTAGGGTACTTCCGGATGTGCCAGAATGGAAGGATGAACTTGCGAGGCATTTTAATTTTGTGGGCAGGGCGATCCCTCTTTCGGTTTGTCTGTCTTGTCGGGAAAATTAGGGACCTTGCCAGATTTACTCTCGGATTTGGAAGTTCTATTTCAGGTCCGGAGTGTATCAGGGAACTATTGCGGAAAGCTTGAGGAGGGGTTTCTTTTACATCTTGAGGCACGCGAGTAAGGGTACTTGCAGGCAAAGGCCATACAATCTGACAGGATTTAAACTTGGAGGGAAGGACAAGCATTCGCCCTAGATGTACTATTTCCGTACTGGATCCGGTCACTACGGAGAGAGTTGGAGTGTCGGAAATCTTGCGGCACGCGTAATTCAGTGGTGAACGGAAGAGTGGACCAACACGAAATTCAGTAGCTAAAATGACCATAAGACTTAGTTAGATAGATCCTTCGTAAATCTAGACCAGATCCGGACGGATCTAGACCGGAAATGGGAGGATCTAGAACGATTTTTGGCACACAGAGCTGCCGGTGAAGGGATCGGAAGAAACCTGATAGGCGGAACGCCCATCTTCTTATTTCCGCTTCTGTAAATTTCTTCTCTATCTTCCGCTGTGGTATAGGAATCGAAAGATAGTAAAAAAGTTTTGTCTTCCGAATATTACTGAGAAGCTGATTGATCTGCACGAAAGGCTTTCAGAAACGGCGTACCGGCGTTTGTCGCCTCACCACGGTTTGATCCGCTTGCTTTATTAATGAATGAATGAATGAATGAATGAATTTAATCCCAAAAAAGCCCGTGGGGCCATGGCGGGGAAACACAATAGGCCTAAACACAAAATAACACGAGAACTCAATATATACACCAAAAGATAGAACGCGCCTTACCCCAAAAAACGCTCCCGATGCTCCATAGACTGCTTGAGGAACCTCCTCCATGTTACTGTAGACTTTATTTTTTGTTTCACGTCTTGTTCCGTTGTTTCTTCAAGTTTCTACTCCACTACTTATCTTTTTGATGTAACTGGGTAATAATTAAATATTATATTATTATATATATATAAGCTTTTGATCTGCCATTTGCAGATGTCACCCAAATCCGACCAAAGTAGGGGAGGGGGAGTCCTGGAATCTCGAAGCTTGAAAGCACAACGGAGATATAACCTACAATCACCATTTGTAGAGACAACTAGGATCAGAAAACGGTGAGGACAATTGAAAGGGGATCTAGAAATTTTGAGGCCTATTATGCAAGTGTACCCGTACAGTAAGAACAGGACGGGATTTTGAAAGCAGAATAAGGGACGATGCAACCTAGACGTTCTTCTGATCATCTCTTTGCTCTGCCAATATAACTTCGTTGCGAGAGCTAAAAAAAACTCAAAAGTCTTATGAAAAAAACGAAATTCGTACACTGAGGTACCAAGCTTAACATTAGTACGATTATTTGAACCAACAAACTGTTCTTAAACAGGACGTTGTTGATTAGTGTACACAGGATTTGAATACAATAAAATGATGGTATTTTCGAAATCGATATTCCTGAGCCATTTCATCGTAAAAATATCATTTCTAGTAACAGTTGTGCTTTAACAAAACTCAATACAAACACCAAATGAGTAAGTATTTTGTAAATCTTTGTATGTTCATATTCAGAAATATGCCAAATGTTTCGTAGAATGTGCCCTAGACTGGTCTAACAAATACTTAACTACCCCTGACACCAATGGGAAACATAAATCGGAAAACGCTCGACTTACCTATTTGGACGGCAGTCATGCACGGATGGTCGAACAGAAAATCTCGAAAAGCGTTGCACTCGGGTTCTATATGCGGCTCTTTGCATAGACAGGTTGGACGAAAGAGGGGGTAGGCTCGTAGCGTCCTCAGTGCTGCTTGACATTTTGTGACTGTCAACGTTGCACACGCCACTGAAAAAAAATGTAATGTTAAATATTCCTTGAGCCCAGGCTGGCTTTGAAACATATATTCAAATATGCATAAAACCAGGGACCCATAAATTTCCTGCAATTCCTCGCCATTCAGGTGGCTTGTCAATAAGAGATTTCTGATGCGCTCTTGACCGACCGTCCGGTAGTTCGAGAAATACCCACGGGGATAGAATACGCGATTATCAGATAGACAAAATTCGGGATTGGCTACTGGCACCTTGAGGGAGGAGTCTCTTTGGCGCTCACGTCCAATGAGGCAAACAAGAACGCCGATTCGACCCAAGCGAAATTTTTAGAAAGTAGGAGAGGGTCGGGCATCATAGCAACATAGAAGCATAGGAAATGAAAAGCCCCCTGAATGGCGAGGCATTACAGGAAATTTATGGGTCCCTGATAAAACCAAGAACAAATAATCCGACAGAACCTCTGCCTTTGGTACCATGCAGCGACTACGAATACCCCGACAAAACTAGGCGGACCTAGAGCTATTTACTGTAGCTTTTTACCCGTCTACTCTACTTCCGTCTTCGCCGTTGCTCATCGCAGAGAAAGAAAATACAGGAGGCGTACTCGGCGCGCCAACCCGCTCTAGAGCGCGTCTAGAGAACCAATCAGCTTTGTCTTCTACTTTTCCTCAAAAGGGCTTCACACCGATGTAGCTAATTGTAGAGGTAGCGAAACGTGATGTGGCGCGAAGCTACTAGCCTCCGCTCGCTCGCAGCAGAAAAGGTACAGGGAAATATTCGACTCCCAGAAAACAGAAGAAACTGCTTTGTATAAACTAAAACACAGCTAGAAGACAAATCTTGTCGAGGTTGTTGCGTTACTTTTGCCCTATGTTCGGTTCACAAGGGGAGAATATTTTTCATTTAGCAGGTAACTGATGGATAAATGATATGGAGATACAACATTTGAGAAGGGAGGTTTTGGGGCTGGAAATGATAGAAGAGCACGATTTGGTTAAATATATGGAGAAGGAAAAACAAATTTAGTGACCTTCGTAGGCTCGAAAGGTTCCTCAAGAAGAATATGGAGCATCGAGAGCGTTTTTTGAGGTATACGGAATGTTTAGGCTATATCAAGTTCATGAGTGTGATTTATTTTGTTTTGTTTTTCCACTATGACCCCATGTGCTTTTTGTGATTAATTCATAAAGTGAGAGGCGATTGAAAACAAGCCCCATCGCGGTCCGTAAAACATTTGGTTGAGTCTATGCTAACCAGCCTAACATTTTTGTTTGTATTTTTTGGTATTTGTTTTATTTCTTTTTATCACTCATTCTTGTACGGGTACACATTTTTAATAACAATATTCTCTACTGTTTACTGTCAATATTCTTGGTGGAGACTGTTTGACCTTTTTCGATGTTGACCCCCATCACGTGACGACGGCGTGTAAGAAACAGGAATTCTTTGAGGTGGAACGTCCTGGCAGGGTTCAACTATAAGGATGCTATTATTAAATATATCTGTGTTGAAAAACCCTAAGGCAAAAGACAGGATAAACAGACAATTCATAAAATTACAAACTAAGAAACAGCACTTCAAAGCAAAGCTAGTAGAGGGACAGATAGCAGACGCAGGCAAAGAATACACAGGCACGCAGCTTTTCAGTCTACAGTTACTGGTTAGAAAAGTCCCTTTGCTTTACCAGATCGGTATCCAATAGACAATTTGTTTTATTTCTTTAATTTTTCTTCTTGGCAGTGTGTTAGCAGTGTGTGTTTTACACAGTACACATGTACCATAATTCATCACACCTTCATAGGCTAGCCTCTGGGCACTGGAGTCTTCGTCTTTCTATTTTTTTTTTAGAAGAAACTATTTTTTTTAAATACTTGCGTAGCTTGGTATATGGGTCGTTTTTCCTTCTTTCTCTTTTTCTATTTACCCTCAATTTTGCTCGGTATATTTCTGTTTTGTTTTCGACAAATATACATACATTACTTACTAATTCTAGTTCGTTAGATTAATAATGTCCTGTAAGGCGAGACAGTTCATTTGTTACGGTCTAGCGAAAGACCCCATATCGTTAGCTTGTGGACTAGTGTTGCCACTTTTCCCTGACGGAACCAGTGACATTTGGCCGCAAAACTCTGTGACATTATGGCACCCACAAAAGTCTGTTCTTTTTTTCATTTTCAACGAGAAACTATTAGATTTTAAGGTTCCATTTTTCTCTTATAAAAGTTAATAATCTTTAAAAAACGAAACAAAAAATATTTTTTTCCTTAGTTTCCTTAAAGCACAACTCTTACTAGAAATAATATTTTCCCTATGAAATGGACCAGAAAAAAACATTTTTGAAAATACCATTACTTTCCATCTGAAATTAGCGATTTTCTTGTTAGCGCCTGTCGACTATGTCCAGCCTTCCTGCTCTCCGACGCGGCGGCTGGGCGCAAAACATTCGAAAACTGATCGCGCCGTGGTTCAAAAGTGTGAAAGCTAAGCAAATAAAAGAAGTAATAAACAAAAGCTTCTCAGATCCTTATGTGTGAAAGAGTTGTCAGCAGACGTTGATGATCCCGGCAAACGTTTCGTTATGTGACGGGCAAAACTCGGCAAGGCCGAAAAAGCGCTAAAATTTCGTAGGCACAAAACGAAACAATGGAGAAAGGTGGGGATTTTGGATGCTTATAATTCTGTATGGGAGCTAGATATATTATAAAAAGCAGAATAAGCAAGAGGGGTCCTTTAAATTCGCCAAAAAGCTTTGAAATCGCAGAACTCTGCGATATTTTGGCAGAAGTGCGATTTCCTGTGACAATTTTTCACAGCTATTAATCTTTGGAGAAGTCGAAAACCTGTGAGAATACACAGAATTCTGCGACCAGTAGCAACACTGTTGTGGACAGATATCGAGCGAAATTAAGACCATCAACTGATATAAACGAGGATGTCTGGCTTGTTGCAACTTCAAATGCTCTCCATAAAGTCTCTCAACTTGCCGGTTATGAAACTGGGATGATCCCGCGCTGGCCATCTACTGACGGCCATTACACTGGAACTACCTTATCGGCTGTCCCATGACGGTTATGAACCGACAATAGTTAGTGACGATGATGACGATGAAATTTTTATTACGCACTAGACGGGAAAAGGGAGGTAGTAGAGTATCATTTATGGGGCCAGGCTCACGAGCCTGTATCACTGTCGGCCCCCAGTGATCGATTTATATTGTTTCAATTATTTTAAATTAAAGAACCTCAACCTGAAGAAAGAAAAGGACAATTGCACTGCGTTTTCGCTAGCGAGTGGAAATATGCAAAAAAACGGAGAAAGAAATTTCAATTTCAATTTACTTTATTTAACGGTTTTTAAAAACCATAAGAAAAACAAAACAAAAATAAGACACTCAAACAAACAGTACACTAAACTAAAACAATCAAGTCGAACGGGCTCCAGGTGGAACCTGGGTCACCCGAAGAGACCGCTCCAAAGAAGGACCAATCGGCTTTTAGTCCTAGATGGTATTTGAGTGGTATTTTAGTGTCCACCTATGAAAAAATTCTAGGGCCCGTGAAAAAAAATCATGAAAAAATTCCAGAGGCCTCTTTATATTTAAGCTAAAAGCAAACTAACCTATGATTAAATCAAGAAAGATTTTAAGCAACTAGAAGTATTTGATTTCGGTGAGTTTCTTCGTAGGAATCGCTGTGCCGGGGAGTTGGTAACCCCTCGTATGATTCCCAATTACGGTCCTCTCTTACTCTATGACCCCATTCCCCAGAGAACTTGTGATTACATACACAAAGACAGTTCCTTCAAAATCCTGAGCCGTACTAAAGCATTGATCCAGTTGATTTTGGTACAATGAAACTTCGTGAAAACTAGATTACCTAACTTGCGTCTCCAAACTTCGGCAAACGAACTGAAGACAATTCCATATTTTTTAATATCCCGACAAAAGACGAGGAAACAAACTTGCCAATCAAGACAGATCAAAGCAGGATCAATGGAACAAGCCCGGGTGGGCATAAAGGGAGGTGGGAAATAAAACAGGGTGGGTGAAGGCTGGAACCAGCATTTCAACCACGGAAATGCACGGATGTTTCATGGACGAAAACGACAGAAAAGAGCTAGCGCAGAGGGAGTCAGCGGCGTCACTTCGCGAAAACCTAGATGAGGCAATGGCGTAATTTGGGATCGTTAGCTCTGTCTGATAAGGTCAACGTTTGGAGAAAGACTTATTAAAATCAAATTCACGTAACTGTCTGTCATAATGTTGTTTCACTTTTCTCCTAAAGATTTTATGATTTTTCATACGCAGCTGTCCCCTTCCCCCCTGGGGAGGGGGGAAAATGACGCATCCGGGGGGAGTGACTTCACCTTAGCGATGGGATAGTGACAGGGATTGCCGTGTTTCTCTTAGGTATAAAGTTCTAAATGTTTTTTTTGTTCTATCAATTCAATCAATCAATCAATTTCTTTTAATTCAGTCTGCAGATCGTACAAAAAGAAAAAGCACACAAAATAAACAAAAAAAGTAAAAAACAAAATTCCACATCTCCCCTCATTGGGAATGTGTGGACTGACAGAAGATGTCGCCACAATGGCAGACTGTGGTGGATATGGTTGCTAGCAGTAACAATTACCGGATTCTCAGAATCCCACAGCCTATTAAGAAACGACACTGTAGCTTTTCTTTTAAGCTCTTAGTCTGTACAGCATCTGTTCAGAACAAGAGATTGTGACATGCTTGCGAAGCGGCTCAACTCCAGCAAACGACGGAAAATGCTATTGAAACAAACATTGAGCCCATAATAAACATAGTAAATAGTTGTAGGTTTATCGATCAGAAAAAAAAGTTGTATTTAAAGTTTTAGCAACAGACCCTTGTAATCTGTGTCTGCATGACAATAAACTTGGAGCATAATTATTGCAGATATTGGGATTTTGCAGGATTTTATTGACGATTCATAGACCATGGTGCCAACGGTCTGTCATACATTTTTATAGTATTTTCTCGTGTAGTCCAACTACAAACATGGAGCATAGACGCGACTCGGAACTTGCAATTGTAACTGTTTAACTTCAGGCAGGAACGGACACCGACGAAATCGCATCAACTCCTGAAGTTCCAACTTGGCCTTCAAAGCTCGCAATTCTTCTTTTCTTGAACCATTTGATGTTTTTTTTCTCTCAGGTTCAAACCCTGAAATACTTGGTAAGTGCAGAGTATCGTATTATTAACATTAATGAATAAGTTAGAGTTAAAAAAAAAAAAAAACTTGAAATAAAAGATAGATTTTGACTAACAAGAAAAGCCTTATTGTGCCATGGTCAATACAAAGTTACAAAAAAAATAGCTAACTTCCAAGAATTAAATTACAAACAAATCCAAACACTCACCTTAACATAAACGAAAAATCAATAAAAGAAATATACAAATTATTTCTCTATGTGGCAAGTCAATAAAGCAAGTCTCTGATCCCGAACTTAAAGTTTAACCGAAAAGGACTGGGATAAGACAATCTAGTTACCCATCACTTATTCACTTAAATTGGCTTGAAGACCCGCTGAAATTACGTTATTTGGCTGTTCCGCTATTCAGGAATAATTGATTTTCAAATAGTGGAATTTCCGTGTGATTTGTAGTACCTCTAATTTTGTTGTATGCCTTAAAAGAAAGATTTATGACTTCTTTTTTGTTCAGGCAATCTTCAACAATATCGCCACTGCCTACTGAAAAGCCTTGTTTGTGTTTAGATAAAAATTTCCCCCGTCATAGTAGAATTTTCGCTGTGGGGACAGCCGCAGATATTCTGAACGTCATAACTAGAGCAGATAGTGGAAAACAAAAAAATCCCTTTGCAGAATCCAAATAATTCAGTGTATTCAACTAAATGACACAAAAATAAGTTGGCTTTTCAGTTAAACTTTAATCTAGGTGAATACGCACGGAGGAATTGCACGGGCAAACACGGGAGGAAAAGAGCGAGGGAATAATTTTCAAACAAAATGATGAAAACGAGATTTTCGGTTTTTTTTTTGTTGTGTTTGATTGAAGTGGCGGTAATTTTTAATGATGGTTCACTGGATTTTTCCGTTTTCTGGGTGAAAGCTTCTGCGCTTTCCCAGGCAGATTGTGTACATATAAACATTTGCACAGAACTCTAATTGTAAATAATCTCAGAATTGTACAAACACATTTTAACACGCACTTTTATCTTTCGTTATTTTTTCTTCATGTCGTTTTAATCCGCATCGTTTCTTTCTGGTTTTTGAGTTTCATGCCGTTTTATTGTTGTTGGCTTCGCATCGTTGTCCTGTTGGTATTGTTGTGGATGTTATGATTTAGTTTTTGTTTGTTTTTTTCGCTGAGGACGGTTTGCCGGAAGTGCAGCCGAAATATCCGAAATTGATTTATCCCTCGCATATCATCTTAGAGGGATAATTTAGCTGATCAAAAAGAAACCCCGAAAATCTCGTTTTCATCATTTTGTTTGCAATGAATGGTCAGCTTGGCTTCAAACCTTATTTTCGTCAAGGAATAATTTTACATTAGAGAAAGTGAACCATCGCTGACCAAGCCAATTTATTTTAGTGAAGAGTCGGAGGATTCGGCACTATCCCAAATTGGCAGCCGCAAGGACGACTTCGAAGGGAAGTACTAAAGAACACGATCCGTAGCACAAAGCAGCAGTTCTACCATGTTCTTCGTCCGTTAGCTGGCTTGGTCTGTCTTTCGGCCCAACGCTTTCCACTACGTGTTCATCCCTAGTCAATAGAGCCGTTAAAAGCCTACGCGTGACTTACGGGAAAATATCGCCAAACAAAAGCCGTTATAACCGCAATGGTCTTTGTATGCTTTACAACGCTTATTGTGCCCCTGTGCTTCTGTTTTTAGTCGGCATGGCTCATCTGTTTCGTAAGAAAGATCGCCTGACACTGCGGGTAGCTTATTTTAAATATTATAAATTCCTCCTCCGGCTCCCTAGATGGCACCGAAACAGAAAAGTCATTGCTCGATTTGGACTCATAGACGTGCCTTCTCGGATTCAGACTTCGAGTGTTGATCTATGTAAAAAGACCATCACCTTGATTCACGTTTACGACCCTCTGCGGCCCTTTTTTCTTATTGATGCTGGTTAGTTTGTTCTTGTTGTTGTGTTAGTTTGTTTGTTTTGTTATTTTCGCTGTTTATCAGTTTGTCTTTCTAAAATACTCCGTAATTTTTTGTTTTTCACTTTACGGGTAATAAAATTCATTCATTCATTCATTCATACAGATAGGCTTTGGAAACATTCATCAAGTCAAATAAACAGAGTTGGAAGATGCCATGGAGGCAGTCCGCCAGCGACAAGGATACTCTGAATCACCGTGTACCTAGCGGAAGAGCCGGAAGCGTCACCACAGCTGTCCCCAACGAGCGCTGTTTATTGGTTGACACAGGATTTGAGTCATCGTTTAGGCGACGTTTATCGTTCTTCCCCAGGTTCACTGTCGATTATGTGATTAGCGGTCGATTACCGCTATGTGAAGGTAGTTCGTGGAATTCTAGGAAGAGTCCGGATGGAGTACATATTTGTTATCTTTGCCATGTTGATGGCGATGGTCTGGATTATTTTCTTTTTCCAATCAATCAATCACATTTAGTTTTTCAGCTCGAAATAAAGCTAGAATTGGAATAAGTTTTTTTTTTTACGGAATACACAGAAACGGAACAATTTAACTAATACACTTACAAGTTTTGACCAGAAATAAATGATGGAATGAAACTATGTAAAAATTGGGAAGAGAAATTAGCCGGATATGGAGAAAATTGATTCCCAGTGTTCCTCGCGGACCGACGCACGGACGACGGGAGGGGAGGGGGGAATAGACGCTGGGAGCCAGGAGCTTTCGAATTTCAGGTGTTAATTTTTCGTGGGAATGGTGGGCAGCTTCTTCGTGTCTTACAATCTACGTCACCAAGAGTGATTGTTTCCTTTGGTAACTTCGTGCGAAAAGCCCTCGAGTTGAGATGTGCTGTTGCAGTGAGAGGAACCTATGCGCTCCCTAAGATCACCCCGATTTCCCCCCTCGAACAGATACCTAAACCCGCGAAAGTCCCTTGAATAATTGGCCGACTATGAATGGTTTAGTGTAGTTACAGTGAGATACAAATGTATGCGCTCCGTGTACTAAGTAAGTCGAAACAGTTAATAAACCTATCCTCGCCCTCTAGTTCGTCTGACTCTCTAACGCCCTAATAGATAGACCCCAAGAGACTCCCCCACGCTACCGAATAACGTACAGAATCGGGAGTCTTCAATTCAATTTAATTTCAAAATACTTTCCACGGACATGCCGAATAGCAGTATTATCGTCAGTGGCCTATACAATAAATCACAATCGTCAATTTGACCATAACTATAACAGTTTAAAACTCAAACTTGCGTACAATTCAATGGTCATATTCACAATTCGTCATGGGCATTAAAAAACTTGACGAACGAAGGTACGAAACTACGCTCGTATCGCGAGTGAGAAACCCTTGTTGGTGCAAGGCGTGGTACCATCTCAGCCACAGCTCGTTGTGGACGAACACGTGTAGGTTGATGTTCTGGTGGGATGATATCTCGGTGGATGGGGTTCGCTAGGATACTTTTACCAAATTTAAAGGACAACTTAAGACGGCTTATGGTTCATCCTTCTACGTATTACACTGTTTCTCAGTTTAAAATTTTTGCATAAGTTATTTCTTTATCCTGTACAATCTTGACAAAATTTGCATAGCCGGTCTTCGGACGAGTAAGCTCATCGGAAACAGTGATACATCACTCAAACTCAAACTTGCGTACAATTCAATGGTCATATTCACAATTCGTCATGGGCATTAAAAAACTTGACGAACGAAGGTACACTCACAAAAATAACCGTTCCCGTACGGAAAACTTCCGTCTGGGACGCGAGAAATCGAGTGATTTTCCAGATCTCAATTTACAGAACATTTTTTCGCGCTGGCGGAATGATTACCGCTTTCCAACAGAAAGTTTTCCGTTCACGACAAATTTTTCCAGCGCGGTGGATTTCAGAAGTTTTCTGTATATGAACGATCTATTTCTTGAGGTTTCTTCGTTGGTAAACATAATTTTTTCTGTTTCGCGAGTGACCGAAGTTTTTCTGTTTCGTTACGGTATCAGCCAAGATTTTTACAGAAGTTTTCCGTAAGTACACGAGATACTTCAGTAAACGGTTGTACCGCCAAATCATTCGATTATCGATCGATGTAGACGGTTGTACCGGCCGATGTCTATTCGCCCCCCTGCCCTGTGTGTTTTATTTAGTCAGTAGTCAGTGTCGTTCGGTCTGGACTTCTGGTGTTGTTCTTGATTCAGTCCAACAAAGATATTGAACAATATTATTAATGAGTATATTGCATTGGCGACGAGGATGACGGAGATTGCACTGCTAATGAGTGGTGAAGAATATTGCCGAGGACTACTGCTAATGAGCAATAGTGAAATCGAAGGAAAAGAAGCGACGCGGGAATGAAAAAAAATTAGTGAAATCAAGCAAGAAGAAGAGGCAACAATGGCGAATAGAGTGATTGGCGTAGTGAACGAGTATGTTCAAGGAACAGACTTTGCCGAGTATGCGGCAGTATGCGGAAGTATGTGCGACATAACGAAGGGGAGAGATGCGGCAATTGCCCTGATCGCATCATTCTAAATATTGGCTGTGCCTTATCCAAAGTCCGCATTCCACAGCTTGCTGTTTCTGCAAAAGTAAGTAGAAATAAGTTATTTTCCCCATGTATAAAGGTTTACCTTCGAAAGTACCTTCGGGCCATATACCGATCGCAAAAAGTCTATCTGTCATTCCGTCCCACGAGTTCCTAGTTCGGGCTCTTCCAGGCAAGCTGGGACGATGAAATTTGGTACGCATATCAAGGTCCGGCTCTGGACAAGACTGAAATAGGTTCGGTCGCGATCCCACACACAGGTGGGGGATCGGAATCTTCTTAACAGCACATCTACCAGAAGAAGTTGGTGGATCTCAACCAAACTTGGCGGGAAGTAAGACCTAGAGTCCTAGTTATGCTTTTTGAGGTCCGAACCCGATCCGACCACTCTAGGGGGGGGGGGAGGGCCGGGGGTCCCCGAATTATTGTTAACAGCACATCTAACAGAAGGAGTCGGCGGATCACAACCACACTTGGTGAGAAGTAAGAGCTAGGGTCCTAGTTATGCCCTTTGAGGGCTTTATGGCCGGGGGAGGAGCAAACAATGGCCTAATCCCGAGGGGTCATCGGCATGAACAAGTGCCATATGAGCTTTTATCTCTTTTTTTTTAGTTCCTGTGTACATACGTAGCCTACTTGCGAGGCCAACCCCCTTTTCGGCAGTAAAAGTGTATTTTCGCTACATTGTGGGACTTGTAAGAAGCAGGGCACGGAGAAGTGAGGCGCTTATCCCCAATTTCAGATGTGCATAGAAATCAATTCAGATACCATGAAACTATGTCGGACGTATTTTTGTGCCATAGCGAAGATAGTGGCTTTCCACTGGTTCGCCACTCTTTCATAGTTTGTTTCCGGTTACCCGTTTAGGAGTGCTTAGTGTGCTCTTTGCCTACGAGCAATCGAGTAAAATCGTCATAATGTTCAATAAGTCATTATTCAAAGCAAAGGTTGGGATAAGGATCTGCATAAATCTTCTAATCTTGTGTCTGTAGATTCGTGGAAGCATTACGTCAAAACCTGAAAGTGTGTCTTCGGCACATAGCTTGCTAGCTCGTCTGTCCTCTTTAGTCAGCTAAAAAAGAAAATAAATAATAAAAAAAATATAAAAATCCTTTCTTTTCTAGGCACGTTGTTGGTCTGGCTGATTATAACGCTGTGCCATCAAAGGGAGTCAACATTACGAAGGCGACCGAGAGGGTTCAACGCCTATTCTCCGGCCTTTGAGTTTTCCCGTTCAAATCGTTCTTTGAGTTTCAGCTGGACTGACCAGCGAAGTGTTTTGCTTATGAAGTGTTCCCGTGAAAGGGTGTGAAGTCATTTTGTCACGATCTCATTTTAATAATTGCGAGAAATAAATTAATGATTTTAATGAAATCGATAGCCTTCACGAAAACAGAAAACTTCTGTTTACGGTCGTTACGGAAAGCTTTCTGTACATGAACAGAAGTAACCCTGGGATGCCTGTTGCCGACATTTTTCTGAACTGAAGTGGAATATTTTCGTTTTGACAGAATCAAATATTCTAGTCGTGTACAGAAAAGTTTCCGTCCCAGTACTAGATTCTGAATCATGGGGAAACAGATATTCCGATTGTGTACAGAAAAGTTTCCGTCCGAAAACGGAAAAGTTTCCGTCAGTGTACTGGAACCATTCATTTTCTGAACAGAATACTACTGCAGCGGGACAGGAATGTTATGTTCGGAAAACAGTAAACTTTCTGCTAGTGAACGGAGAGGTGGTTACTGAAGTTTTCCGTCCCTGACCAAAGTTGCTTTTGCTCGCTGTTTCGAAAACTATTTGGCCGTGAACAGAAACATCCCTGCACTCACAAAAATAAGCGTTCCCAGACGGGAGTTTTCCCGTACGCGACAAGTTATTTTACTCTTCTCTGCCTTTCTGTTCATGTACTGCATTTTTCCGTTTGCCAAGATGAATATTTCTCTTCAGGCCAAAAATTTCCGTTTAGACCCATTTCAGAAGTTTTCTGTATGCGAGCGGTAAAGTTCAGTGAGATTTTCGCGCTGGTGTACGGAAAGTTTCTGTCTAGAGAAAAACAGAAAGTTTTCTGTCTCGTTATAGACATTTTTACGCTGGTACACAGAAATTTTCATTTTAACAAGAAGCGGTAATTTTTCTGTAGAGGTTCAGAAAATTTACGCTACTGTACAGTGTTATTCCGTTCTGTAAGAAAAAGAAGATGTGGGTTCTCCCCGCGCTGTTCAGCAACAGGAAACTTCAGTACCTGAACTATTTCAGATTTATTTTTAATGCTGGGATACGGAACTTTTCTTTTTAGCGAGAAGCAGGAAGTTTTATGTTGAGCTTCAAAAAATTTACGTTCAGCAGCACGAAAGTTCAGTACCTGGACAGTTTGAATTTATTTTGGTGCTGGGATACGGAATTTTTCTTTTTAGCAAGAAATGGAAACTTGTCCGTTGAGCTTGATACAATTTACGTTCAGCAACACGAAGCCTACTTGAACAGTTTAGATTTATTTTTATTCTGGGATACGGAACTTTTCATTTTAGCGAGAAGCAGGAAGTTTTATGTTGGGCATCAAAAAATGTACGTTCAGCAGCACGAAAGTTCAGTACCTGGACAGTTTAGATTTATTTTGGTGCTGGGATACGGAATTTTTCTTTTTAGCAAGAAATGGAAACTTGTCCGTTGAGCTTGATAAAATTTGCGTTCAGCCACACGAAGCCTACTTGAACAGTTTAGATTTATTTTTATTCTGGGATACGGAACTTTTCTTTTTAGCGAGAAGCAGGCAGTTTTATGTTGAGCTTCAAAAAATTTACGTTCAGCAGCACGAAAGTTCAATACCTGGTCAGTTTAGATTTATTTTGGTGCTGGGATACGGAATTTTTCTTTTTAGCAAGAAATGGAAACTTGTCCGTTGAGCTTCAGAAAATTTACCTTCAGCAACACGAAGCCTACTTGAACAGTTTAGATTTATTTTTATTCTGGGATACGGAACTTTTCTTTTTAGCGAGAAGCAGGAAGTTTTATGTTAAGCTTCAAAAAATTTACGTTCAGCAACAGGAAAGTTCAGTATCTGGACAGTTTAGATTTATTTTGATGCTGGGATACGGAATTTTTCTTTTTAGCAAGAAATGGATACTTGTCCGTTGAGCTTCAGAAAATTTACGTTCAGCAACACGAAGCCTAACTGAACAGTTTAGATTTATTTTTATTCTGGGATACGGAACTTTTCTTTTTAGCGAGAAGCAGGAAGTTTTATGTTGAGCATCAAAAAATTTACGTTCAGCAACAGGAAAGTTCAGTATCTGGACAGTTTAGATTTATTTTGATGCTGGGATACGGAATTTTTCTTTTTAGCAAGAAATGGATACTTGTCCGTTGAGCTTCAGAAAATTTACGTTCAGCAACACGAAGCCTAACTGAACAGTTTAGATTTATTTTTATTCTGGGATACGGAACTTTTCTTTTTAGCGAGAAGCAGGAAGTTTTATGTTGAGCTTCAAAAAATTTACGTTCAGCAGCACGAAAGTTCAGTACCTGGACAGTTTAGATTTATTTTGGTGCTGTGGTCCCCTTGGGGGGACCACAGGGGGACTCCCCTTGGGACCACAGGTTAAGATGGTGAGCTTTGGACAGAGCAGTGGGATAAGGAGTGGTAAAGAATAGATTAATTCAGTCGAAGGTCATTGCTGAATGTTTCAAGAACATCTGTCTGGTCATTTTGTGCAGAATCTTAGTTGATTTTGCTGCGAACATGGAGAGTTTCCAGATAGTATCTCTTAGTGATGGCCATCAGTTTAGTGTATGTTCGTCCAGTCTTTTTGACTTAAAAATTGCAAGTAAGTTCAGTTGCTGTTCATAGTTTAATGTGTGGCTGACAGTAGTGAATTTGTAGTGTGTATGCCTGGGTATGGGAAGGGCCCTGCAGATATGACCTTGACTTGACGGATGTGACCTAGTTTTTTGCCGCTGTTTGATAGCTGCTACTCTCAGAGTAGCCTAAAGCTTGTCTACTTTACGTGCAGCCTTTTGCCAAAAAAGGTAAACTGTTAGATGCTGGATTTGGATAATTAGAACTGAATTTCCTGGCAAGGTCGAAGAAGCCCCAAAACCTCTCTGTTGAAATTCCCAAAGTAAAAGCCATTTTTGGGGATCCCAAAACGTAAGTGGAGGGATACCTTTGACATCGCTAAAGTTGTCCGTCTGTCCGTCCGTCCGTCTGTCCGTCTGTCTGTCTGTCTGTCTGTGAGTACGGCATGATTGTTGCGTCACCCCACCACAAAATGGATGCCAAAGCCTTGGAGGGAGTTCAAAGAAGAGCAACCAAGATGTCCCCTCAATTCAAAAATCTGGAGTACCATGAACGATTGAGGGCATTGAAGCTTCCCAGCCTCTCCTATCGACGTAAACGTGGAGACGTCCTGATGGTGAAAAAGCTGCTAGACTCCAACATCATCCCTGGGCTATTCGAGAGCTCTCAATCGAAGTCAACGAGAGGCCATTCGAAGAAGCTCCAACTGACCAGCTGCAAACGACGCGAGCGGCACAGTTTTTTCTCTGTAAGGAGTGTACTACTCTGGAACAGCCTTTCCGAAAAAACTGTCAACGCTGCTACCTTGGATGGCTTCAAGAAAGGCGTGGACGAGGACTGGAGAAATGCTGAATGTCGGCTGCACTGGGATGCCAGTGAGCCGATGTGACAACGACTTCTACCAACTTTGGAATGTCGGCTACACTGGAGTGCCAGTGAGCCGATGTATCAACAACCATCTACCAACCAAGCCGCCAACCAGCGAGAGACTCTACAGGAGGATCACACCACCTTATCTCGCTGGAATTGCGATTTAAGGTAATTAAGGTAAGGTAAGCACGATAACTCTCGAAGGCTGTGAGATATTTTGATGAAACTTGGTGTGGGATTCCTTGGGTCAAGAGTAAGGTCGAGTTCGTAGATGGGCCCTGTAGCTTTACATTTAGGGGTGGGGGGGGTTAAATTAAGGGGCAAGCAAATTTTTTTTAAACTGCTAATGTGATAGTCGACTACGGGGTAAGAAGACACGCTGAAACGAATATGAAAACCATTTTCTCCCCGGACAAGTAGTTCGTCCGGAATCCGGCCAAAACCGGAAAGTTTGTTAAAAGTAGAAATCTTATTTGAAGTTGATTAGATGTTCGACATAGGGGTAAGAAGGTATGCTGAACAAGAATATGAAAACCTTTTTCTCGCCGGACAAGTAGTTCGTCTGGAATTCGGCGAAAACCGGAAAGTTTGTTAGAAGTTAAAGTTTTATCTGAAGTTGATTAGATGTTTGATGTAGGGGTAAGAAGGCATGCTGAACAAGAATACGAAAACAATTTTATCGCCGGACAAGTAGTTCGCCGGGAATCCGGCCAAAACCGGAAAATTTGTTAAAAGTTAAATTTTTATTTCAAGTTGATTTGATGATCAACTTGATACGGTGAATCCGTTTTTGAGCTTTAGTTTTTCGCCGGACAAGTAGTTCTTGAATTTCGCCAGAACCGCAAAATTCACAGAAGTAAGCTAGGATCGTTTCGATCGACTTCGAAGGTAACGACGAGAGGTAAACGCACATGCTGAATCCATATCTGAGCTTGTATTTCTTAATGATTAGCTGTTTGGCCTGGCGAAGACTGGATCTGGCGAAGATAAAACCTAATTGTCTGGATCAAATATTGAATTTTTGGGATCCCATCGGAACCTTTGGTCTTGTTTGTCTGGAGAGCTGTTAAGCGCGCCTCCTGTACTTTTTCCTTTGAGATGCAGAAAGTCGAAGAGGGAATTAGACGGGCATCAACTCAAAGCTCAGCAAATAGCCCCACATCTAGCTCATTGCTGTTTAGTTCGGATATCCCTCATCGCTGCGTGGGACCGAAGATGGATGTTATATTTGTTTTTACTTGTATACTTATATTTGTTTACCCCTTTTTAAAAAGTGAAAAATGGCTTGTTCCTGCTGGTAGTCACTTTCTCTAAGGTCTTGCTGTTTGGAAGTTCTCATGTTAATATATATTACTATTTCCAGTTTTAAGTAAAGTTATTGGGACGACGAAGCATTTCTTAACAGAAGACATGGTGTCTCTGTTTACACTTTACAAGGAGGCCATTAATGATGATGATGATCTGCGTCACTACAGTGTCACCAAACAACCGCTTTACTACGATATAGTGAAGACACAGTATGCTGCTGAGATTCAGCGTGATCCGCAAGAAGAAACAGGTAAGAAAACTAGAAGGCTTGATTGTTAAAGCTTCAGCAATGTTCATTTTCAGATAAGCAAACCTGATGATAGCCCATCGATCAGAGCTATATTATTTTTGAGATATTTCCCAAATATCAACACAAATATACAAACAAATTCTACAATTAATTATTATACATTCAATCCCTCCAAAGATTTGGGGAAGTCGAAGCTTCGGAAGAATGTCACTTTTTCCGTTCACTTCCTGATTTGGAAGATAATTCGGTAACCACATTGACCTATTGCGGAAATTGAAGAGCTAAACCAACGAAAATGGAGTTTGTATAGTCACGAAAATGGAGTTTGTAAAGTCACTCGCTAGTAGTACCGAGCGAAAACAGTCTTGATTGTTATTCGCAGGTTTTGGTTAGTCGCTCGCTGTTTTTATTTTTGGTTTTAAATTCGTCAAATTCTGGTTTTAATTTTCAGTTTCTTCTTGGTTTTCCGCTTTGTTTCGGTTATCTTTGTTTTTGATCATCGTCCTCGTGTGGCAACTTTCATAAAAACTTTCTATCTGTGTCTAAGAATGGAGGCGGTTGTCCTCCCGAAATATTTTATTTCAGTATATTCGTTGGCCTTTACAAACCCCATTTTCATTGATTTCGCGGTTAATTTTTTGTTCCTGATTATGAAAAAACAAATATCCTTAAAGTTTAACTGAAAAGACGACTTATTTTTGTATCATTTAACATAATACACTGAATTATTTGGATTCTGCAAAGGGATTTTCTTATTTCCCACTATCTTATCTAGTTATGACGTTCAGAGGATCTGCGGCCGTCCCCACAGCGTAATTTCTACTATGACGCGGGAAATTTTAATCTCAACACAAACGCGGCTTTTCCGTGGACAGTGGTGATACTGACGAAGATTGCTTAGTGCCTCAACAAAGAAAAATCATACATTTTTCTCTGACGGCGTACAACAAAAACACTAGTACCACAAACCAAAGGAAATTCCACGATTTGAGAATCGATTATTCGAGAATAGCGGAGCAACGAAGTAACGCATTTTCAGCGGATCTGCGAGCCAATTTAAGTGTACAAGTAATGGGTAACTAGATCGCCTATCACAGACCTTTTCGGTTAAACTTTCAAGTTTTGCATGTTCTGCATTCCGTCTTATCTCTAAATCCTTTCTGTTATTATAATATTATTCCATTGTTTCTTTTTGTACATATTTTGTTTTACCGCTTTTTATGGCACTTGCCCTCCGGTCAAGTGCCATATACCGATCACTTTTCCGTCGGTCGGTCAGTCCAGAGAGTCCAGAGTTAGGGTAACTTGGCAGGCGTATTAGGAACCCTAAATTACTAATTTGGAAATAGTCACTTGCCCGATCCGACCATCGTGGGGGAGGGGAGCCGGAATTCGGAATTTAGTGACATGCATAACTTTCGAACGGGTGATCGGATCTTAATGAAACTTGATAGGCGGAAATACGTCATGTGTCAGATGTCCCATTTCGAGTCCAGACCGAATCGAATGAATGTGGGGGTAGGGGACGGAGGGGGGGGACCGGATGTGACATGGTTAGAGTGGAATGATCGGGATGAAACTTGGTGGGAGAAACAAGCACACGTCCTAGGTACATCACTGAAACTGTATTCCTGAAAGTACAAACAACACCTCCCTCCAAAGTTACTTGATCCGCTTCTGATTTCAGTTGGGAACGAGGTCTTTCTAAATAGTTTCATTTTCAGAGACACAAGTCTTGGACGAACCGAGCGTTGGGCCTGTCAGTAGCCAATCAGATGATGTTATTGAAGAAACTCAAAATGTCGATCAAACCGGCAGGAAAAGACCGAAAGATCTATCTTCGGTTGTGTCGTTTTTTAGCAAGAAACCAAATATCGAGAGAGATCGTCAGGTCTTAGTGGAGCAGTCACCCAACCAGATTTCGAGAAATTGCCAGTTATCGAGGACTTCGGCTTCTTTATCGGAAGCCAACAAGCTCTCCCGCCTTACAGGTGAGAAATTCTGAATGAGAGATTCGATGAAGCTTAACTGAATAGGGCTGATATTTAAAAGCTTAAATTTTTATGTCACTTGAGCTTACTCAAGTGTCATATAGGGATCCGAATGTCTGTCGTTCTGCCGTTCTGTCGTGCTGTCGGTCTGTCCTGGTTTTGCTAGTTTGGGCACTTCCACATAAGCTAGGACGATGAAGCTTGGCCCGCAGGGGCCCGACCATATCAATTTACCAACAATCACTCTCCCGATACGACTTTCCCCGGATTCGGAATCCGGAAAACGAATAACACGGGCAGCGGAAAAGAGCAAAAGAAAATGTCCAACGGTGGGATCGAACCCTGACCGCCCGTGTGGAAAGCTTATGAAAAGAGTTGAATGCAGGAATACGTCCAGTTACGGATCAAATGTAATGAAAAAGTTTCCGTCTAGTTCGGACACCTCCACAGAAACTAGGACGATGAAACTTGACATGTTCATCAGGGACCCGACCAGGTTAACAGAGAAAAATCATTTCCCCGATTTGGCTATCGTGCAAGGATATGTCCGGAGCTATATGTCCGGCTAAAAAATGTCTGTCATGTACGGATTCAGCATCTCTTCTTACCCCTAAATCGGACATCTTATCAACTTCGAATAAAACTTTTACTTTTAACAAACTTTCTGGTTTTGGCCGGATTCCGGGCGAACTACTTGTCCGGCGAGAAAATGGTTTTCATATTCGTGTTCAGCATGCCTTCTTACCCCTGAATCAAACATTTAATCAACTTCAAATTTTACTTTTAACAAACTTTCCGGTTTTGGCCGGATTCCGGACAAACTACTTGTCCGGCAAGAAAATGGTTTTCACATTCGTGCTCAGCTATACACGTTTTCGTTTTAAGGTGGTGAGAATGAGGTGCCGGCCCCAGATGTAGAAAAAGTTGCACTAAAATCGGTTTACTTGACACAAGAACCGTATATTTGTAACAGCTATGAAAAACGATTTTGCGTAATTTAAATTTCAGCAGAGAGCCATGCCGGGACCTGATCCTCTCTCCTACATGGGTTATAGTTTGATAATTTTAGTACGAAAGACCAATGAACAAAGCAGATGGAACGGTTGATTCGGTGACGTTCTCTTGCCAGACTTACTCACACGCTAATCGGCTTGAGTATTGTCCATCTTGCTTGATTGTTTGTGTTTTAACAGTAAAACCATATTTTGGTCTCGTCAAAGGTATCGTAAGCAATACGTAATGTTGGCTTTCCTCGCTACTGCAGAGAAAAAAAATATATAATTTACCCTGATTTTTGTTTTCAGGCATGTTGCTGGGCTGGACAATTACGCCGCGCCTTGCAAAGGTGTTAACATCACCAAGTCTGTTGAAAGGGTGCAGAAATTTGTATCGGGAATTTAAGTACCTATGCTTTGAACTGTTTCGTGATGTTTTGTACTGTGATTTATTTGAACTATTTCTTGATATTTGGTACTGTGATATTTGATTTATTTGAGTGATAATACTACGTGAAAATAAATATTTATTTGATCTAACTTTGTACGGAAACAGAAAACTACTGCTTCCCATCGGACAATTGGTTAGTGGAAGATTTCTGTGCCCAAACGGGAAAAGTGCTGTAACGGCTGTTGCCGACATTTTTTTGTTCCTGAAAAGGAACTTTTCCATCTTATCAGGTCTCAGAGCAGGAAGTATTCCGTCCGTGTACAGTAAACGTTACACCACCGGAACAGGAATATTCTGCTCTGTTACCAAGCTTTCATGCTTGGGTACAAGAACTTCCCCCCCCCCCCCGTGAACAGAAATCTTTCAGTCTCAGTACGAGAATCTACAGTTCCTCAACGGAATAGTATAGCAGCGGTACAGAAATATTATGTTCAGCATCAGAAGGTTTATGCTTGAGTACAAGAACTTTCCGCCCGTGAACAGAAATCTTTCCGTCTCAGTACGAGAATCTTCAGTCCCTGAAAAGAATATTATACCAGCGTTACAGGAATATTATGTTCAGCATAAGAAGGTTTATGTTGGAGTACAAGAACTTTCAGCCCGTGAATAGAAATCTTTCAGTTCCTCAACAGAATATTGCAGCAACGGGACAGAAATTTCTTGTTGAGCCTCAGAATTATCGTGCTTGGGTACGAGAATTTTCCGTACCTTTACAGTAAAATTTCCGTTTCTGTGCGAGAATCTTCAGTTCCTTAACATAATGTTGCAGCAACGAGTCAGAAATTTCTTGTTCAGCCTCAGAATTATCGTGCTTGAGTACGAGATTTTTCCGTCCCTTTACAGTAAAATTTCCGTTTCTGTGCGAGAATCTTCAATTCCTTCACATAATGTTGCAGTAGCGGGAAAGGAATATTATGTTCTGCATCAGAAAGTTTACGCTTGGGTGCATAGACTTTCCTTTTCACAAAATTATGAAAACGGGAAACTTCTGTTACTGAACGGAGTGTATTACGGAATTTTTCCGTCGCTGGCCAAAGTTTCTTCGGCTCGCTTTTTCAGAAACTTCCCGTACAAGAACGTAAGATGTAATGTAACGCCTGTTGCCAACATTTTTCTGTTCCTGAACGGTTTTTCCCTTCGAAAATTTTTCTGAGTGTGGGATGCCTGTTGCCGACATTTTTCTGTTCCCGAACGGTTTTCTAGTCGAAAATTTTTCTGAGTGTACGAAACTACGCTCGTATCGCGAGTGAGAAACCCTTGTTGGTGCAAGGCGTGGTACCATCTCAGCCACAGCTCGTTGTGGACGAACTCGTGTAGGTTGATGTTCTGGTGGGATGATATCTCGGTGGATGGGGTTCGCTAGGATACTTTTACCAAATTTAAAGGACAACTTAAGACGGCTTATGGTTCATCCTTCTACGTGTTACACTGTTTCTCAGTTTAAAATTTTTGCATAAGTTATTTCTTTATCCTGTACAATCTTGACAAAATTTGCATAGCCGGTCTTCGGACGAGTAAGCTCATCGGAAACAGTGACGGGGCGCCTGATACATCACGTAAAGAGAACAAACTTGGCAAGCGTCATAATCTGTGTATTTAGAGGAGATAGGATATACTTGGATATACTTATGAAGTAAAAAACCTCGGGAACGAAAATGGATGGAAATACTCCCGAAGTAGAATTCATTTCTAACATAATTACGACGTGACGTGTTCAGGATTACAATGCTTTTACAAGATTTGTTGTTTGGTATTTATTAGATAAATATGCGTAAGCATAGTTTTATTTATGTTTTATTTGTAACGAGCTCGCTGATTTCGGCGGACCGAAAAACAATGAAGAGATAAAAACAGTTTTGGATGCTCTGGTTCATCCATAGGCAGCTAGAGGAGGTATAAGGTAATAAAGGTAAAGAAAATTTAAGGGACCACGGAACCTAGTTCAAGCCACGCTTTCGTTTTTCAAACTATGTTCTGCTTTCGAGTGGAAAGCGCCGTTCTGGCAGGTAAGCAGGAAGGCACTCGTTTCAAGTTGAAGTTGGACTAATGTAAATTGCAAAATATGTTCGTCAGTCCATTGGCATCATCGAAAAATATTTTCTTTAGATACTACATTTACATAAACGCGACGAGGAGCACTTCCCTGCCAACCCTCCGGTTCAGTCATACCAGAGCTATCTCAAGTTGTTTTTCCCCTACTTCACCAAGAACTACAACGAAAAGAAAGCTAAAATCGTAAATTTCTTAGACAGTTTTTGTGTTTAAGTTCCAGTGCATTCTCTCGATTATAGGACTTGTGTAATAAATCTATTACATTCTATTCTATCATTTCAGAGCCATCGAACATATAGAGCGTGTTCCACTCCTCTACCAATATTGTTACTACTTCCGTTCCAGCCTCACGAAAAGTTACTACGCTGACCGTTCCAGCCTTCTCAAAATAGTAACTAATAGTAATTATTTGCTTACCACGCTCCCGAGCGTAGTAACTACGCATCTCTGCAACGTGATTGGTCCGATGAGCCCGCGGCCTGATATTTGACCGAAAAAATAAAAAAGCGTTCCAGCCTAGCGTAGTAACTACGGTAACTAGCGTAGTAACTACGGTAAGTAGGGTGGAACACGCTCATAGTTAATATTATACATACTATTAAAATTAGTACTTACCAAGTTCTTGTCCACAGACTTTTGGAAGAACTTCAAGAATTAGTGAGCAGGCAATATCTTCACGGCATAGTTTTCGGGCAATTTCACAATTCAGAATCCCTTGCGAAGGGTTGACAACTGAAAGAAAGGTATACCGTTACAAGAGATCCAGAATATAAGGTTTGAAGCCAAGCTGACCATCTTTACTCAATGGAACAGAAACGAGATTTTGGGAGTTTTCTTGACCAGCTAGGCTACTGATCCATCTAAGGTGTTAATCAAGGGATAAATCAAATTTCGGATATCTCGGTTGGAGTTCGGCAACCGTTGATGTTACAGTTGGCGGAAGTAAAAGTTCGCATGCACACCGTTGCAGGTTCGTCTAGCGTGGTTGGGGGCAAATCATCCGACGCTTTTCATCGCTTTCCCTAGGTTTCTCAAGGTACCAATTTGAAGCTTGATGGACTTTGACTTGTCTTACAGGGAAAGACTTCTAACTTCGCCTCAAACCAAACGGTATGCACCTCCGAGGCTCGAACTAGCGGCCCTTCGCTTGTGAGTCCAGCGTGCTAACCAGTCGTCCAGGACGGAACAAGGCATTAACGAAATATCCGAATTGTGATTTGTCGCTTGATAAACATCTTATAGAGATAATTAGCTGATCAAGAAAACCACCGAAAATATTGTTTTGCTTCTTTCGGCCTGTAGAAGGCTAGGAAGTTTCCTTGGCGGAATAGAAACAAAACTAAAAATCCAAATTGATGAAATAGGCAATTCATGCTTATTGGGGAAGCCAGTTGCTTTGTATCAGAATTCTGCTGTTACAACAGAGCAACTTATAAATCTGTCATGGTTCTTAATTTCCAAGGATTTTTATTTGCAAGAAAGTTCAACTTGCCTCGGAACTTTCCTGTAGACTTCTGGAAATACTTTTCTGTAAATTTGCTCGACAGCTGCCCGTAGCAACACAAAAACCAAAGGAAAATATTTCAGCTTTGCTATAACCCGTCTTTTGTTTCATATGAGCGACTTCACCTTCAACTTGTGCGATTTCTTATTCTCTAACCTATTCTTTCGTAAACTTGGAAACAGCAAGCAAGGTGATTCCTTTGCTTGGCATGACCTGGGGTAGGATAATGTAGGATGATGTAGCATAAATTCCATATTATCTAATGGTTGTTAATTTGTTATGACGTTTGAATTGCAACTGTTCTTCTTTGTAGCGCTGTTAGGACGGTGTAAAAGGTAAAATACATAGGCAGCTGGACAGATAATACTTGTGATGTAACACTAGAAATTAAGAGAAGATCCGGAACCGTTTGTGATGGATGCTCATAATGAGACGAGGGTTGTTATTCTCTAAAGGTTGTTACGATGTTTGCATTGCAACTATTCTTCTTGGTAGCGCTGTTAGGACGGCGTAAGAGTTAAAACACATAGGCAGCTGGACAGAGAACACTGGTGATGTAACACCAGAAATCAAGAGAAGATCCGGATCCGTTTGTGACAGATGCTGATAATGAGACGAGGGAGGACGAACCTCCCTTTGAAGCGCTCAATTTGTTAAAGACACAATTAACTAGAAGAAGCCGAAACGAACCACCCTTCATACTGAGAAAATAGCCAATAAGAAACAAATATCATAAATTCCGGAAGATGGCGACACTTACGACTATCCGAGGGCTAGCCTCGCATTTCGGCTATCCTCCCGGATTCCTAATGTCAGGAAAAACATTAGAAACACCGGAAGAGGACCATTCTACAGATCCAAAGAGCCCATCAACCCGCAAATGACCCCCCTCTCGTCCTTGCAAAGCATTTTCTCGCACCCCGCCAATTATCTTATTCCATTTCTTATTTTCCTGGGGCGACGTCGAATGTGTTCAGTATTTCTTGTCTCGGACAAGAGACAAATTTGGACAGTTCTCATTTCTAACAAAGGTGTATACACATGTCACGACCGATGAACGGAATTGCAAAATGTTGAAAAACAGGACGTATTAAGGTTTAAGGTTTAATCGAAAAATTGTCACAATAGCAAAAGCTAAATAATAGGCAACAAAGAGAAAATAACTAATAACATCTAATAATTTATCATCAACAACGAGAATTAAGAGAAAATACAAAAATAAATCAGGAACCGAACAGGCAAAAATGAACACCAAACGTGAAATTTTATTTGTTGTTGAAATAATTAGTAACAAGGGGGGAGAATGAGTGAAGCCGACGGGCGGTACTTAATGCTGGAAACGGGTTGTGTAAATTTGAATGTCGTGTGGAGTAAGTCGGTTCAGGGAGTTGTTCGGGAAGGAGGTGGCGGAATCTGACTGACTGCAAAATTTTCATACCGAAATCAATCGGTAAATTTTGGTGTCTTTTCTATAACTGTTCAAGAAAACCATTTTTCTCGTGATCAATTGAGTTAACTGGAACCATTCTAGCAATTGCTATGTCTAGCTCAGCTCCATACAAGTCGCTAGTTTAAACCAGGTCTCGGTACGACCGTGGGGACATCTAGCATCGTGACTCGGAAGAGTCCCGACTGAGCAGGAGGACAACAAGGAGGTTCGCAAGAGTTGTTTAGTAAATGGGTTTTGCTAGTACGAAGATAATGGGGCGCTTATGAGGTTACCGATGGAACACAGAGCTAGATTTGTGGAACAGAAAAATATAAAGACAGAAGAAATGGAATTAATGTGTAGGATGTCATTAGGTCAGAGGAACAGTCTGTGCTTCCGGAAGATAACCAAAGTAATAACTATCCGAGGGTTCGCCTCGTATTTCAGCTGTCCTCCCGAATTCCTAATCTCCGAATAAATATTTAAAGGATGAGGACAATTGTCAGTACTTGGAAAACATTTTCTCGGATCTCGTCAACGATCCCGCCAACTATCCCTCCAATCATCTATATCCCTAAGCAGTAACAGTTTCCACCCCCCCCCCCCCCCAGAAATTACGCTTTTAAGTTTGCCTACCTTGAACAAAATCAGTTTTGTTGAATTAGACTAAACCAACACTAGTTTAAATTTTCCGACATTGCGGACTCCCGAAAAGTAGTGGGACCATAGGCGGGAACCTACTTTTCGTATTTGGCAATCCGGAACTGCGGTCCAGCATCCCAAGTTCAGATCCGGCTACAAGTTTCAGATCTGATTATGAATTCTCGGAATCGTTACTTTAGATGAAAGGTGACTGAACTTGAATATCGACCGAGTAGCAGCTTCCGTGCGACTAAACTCCGTCTCACGAATCCTCTCTTTTGAGACCACTTACACCAAGATCCATCAGTGTCATAAGAGAGGGACCTCAGATACTTTATAACACAGTGACCCAGATACTTAAAGTTTAACTGAAAAGCCAACTTATTTTTGCATCATTTAATTGAATACAATGCATTATTTGGATTGCGTAAAGGAATTTTCTTTATTTTTCACTATTTGCTTCAGTATGACGTTCACAATATCTACAGCCGTCCTCACAACGCAAAATTCTACTATGACGCATAAAATATCGATCTCAACACAAACGCGGGTTTTCAGTGGCCAGCGGTGACCTAGGTGATCACTGCTCACTGCACAAACGCTTATTTCTCGTAAATCTTTTGCGTCAGTCATACAACACAGGAACAAGCGAATGGAGGTACCACAGATCCGAAAGGAAATTCCACTATGTGAAAATCGATTATTCGTGAATAGCGGAGCAACGGAGTAACGAATTTTCATTTAGTTTTCACGCCTCTTTAAATGAACGAGTGATGGGTCACTAGATTGTCCTTTCTCAGCCCTTTCAGTTAAACTTTAACAACAATGTCAGCGAAAAAGCAGAGAGGTCATGCATCAACTCAAAGAGCTCTTTGGCTACAATATGGAGGTAATAAACCTTACTCAGTACATTAAGTACCGTTTATTCCAACTCTAGCTGCGCTTCTTATTCCACATAGCTTATGGACATGGAGTAGGGAGTCCATGGATATGGGTGTACTAACACACTAACACACAAAAATCCGCACCTCCCCCAGAAAAAAAGTGAGGGCTGCCTTTTCCATCCTTAAAGTTTACAGAAAAAGGGCTGAGATAGGACAATCTAGCTACCCATCACTTAAATGGGCTTGAAGACCCGATGCAAATGCGTTTTTTCGTTGTTCCGCTATTCACAAATAATCGGTTTTCGGAGCAGTGTTCACCGAGCTGATCATTAGTTGCGTTTTTTGTCTCTGGTTCCTGTTCCGTGTTCTGTGTTCACAGTTGTCTGTTTTGGACAAAAAACGGTATTTTTGCTTACGCTGTTCCGTGTTTCGTGTTTTGTCGCTGTTCTGACGAAAACACAAATTTAAGTTCCTGAGCATGTCTTAGGCGGGAAATCTGTTAAATTGCAAATTAAATTCCAAAACGACCATACTTTAGGGTCCATCTTATCCTCTGAACTTCTGCAATTCTTTCTTTTCTATCTGCGAATCTCTCTGCAATTTTCTATCTGAACAGTGACAAAACATGCTAGGAGAGCAAGTTCCGTGTTTTGCAAAACAGACAGCGGAACACGGAACAGCTTACAAAAACGGGAAAATGAGAGACAGCGTGTTCCGTGTTTGACAAAAATGGGAAAAATATAAAACAGAGAGAAAACAGCGAACAGAAAAGAAACAAAAAACGCAACTACTATAGTGATCAGTAAGCCGCGCTCGTACTGAGATTCAAATTTTCCACGTCAGAATAGAACTTTGCGTTGTGAGGACGGCCGTAGATATTAGTTGCGTTTTTGCGGATACCATGGTATCTGTTACCACGGTAACTGGATCTGAAATTAGTCGTTTTTGCAGTTACCGTGGTATCTGATATACGGCCCACTGCAAAAACGACTATTGCCGAAATTGCACTTTTCGAAGTCATCCTAAAAGAACAAGACCACAGTTTTCGATGGGATCCCAAAAATTAAATATTTGATCCAGACATCTAGGTCTTGTCTTCGCCAGATCCAGTCTTCGCCAGGCTAATCATCTGAGAAAACCACGTTCAGATATACCTCTATAAGCCATTTCTATTTTGACAATACTGATCGAAACTTCCTGCTTTACTTCTGCCAAATTTCCTTTTTCGGCCGAATTCCGAGCGAACTACTTGCCCAGCAAAAAAAGATAGTTCAGAATAGAATTCAGCGTATCTCCTTATCCCTATAAAGAACATCTAATCAACTTCAAATAAGACTTTAACTTCTAAAAAAAAAAATCCGGTTTCAACCGGACTCCGGAAGAACTATATGTCCGGGTAAAAAATGATTGTCATATACAGATTCAGCGTCTTTTCTTACCCTTAAATCTATCATCTAATCAACTTCAAATAAAAATTTTGCTTTTAACAAATTTTCCGGTTTTGGCCGGATTCCGGACGAACTACTTGTCCGACGAGAAAATGGTTTTCACCATCGTGTTCAGCCTGTCTTCTTACCCCTAAGTAAAACATTTAATCAACTTCAAATAAACATTATGCTTTTAACAAATTTTGCGGGTTTGGCCGGATTCTGGACGAACTACTTGTCCGGCGACAAAATAGTCTTCACCATCGTGTTCAGCATGTTTTCTTACCCCTGAATCGAACATCTAATCAACTTCAAATAAACATTTTGCTTTTAACAAATTTTCCGGTTTTCGCCGGATTCCGGGCGAACTACTTGTCCGGCAAGAAAATAGTTTTCACCATCGTGTTCAGCATGTCTTCTTACTCCTAAATCAATCATCTAATCAACTTCAAATAAAACTTTTACTTTTAACAAACTTTCCAGTTTTGGCCGGATTCCGGGCGAACTACTTGTCCGACGAGAAAATAATTTTCATATTCGGATTCAGCGTGTCTCCTTACCCCTAAATCAACTATCTAAATAGCTTTTAAAAAATATTTTTCTTGCCCCTTAATTTGAAACCCCTCCCCCACCCTCAAATATATGGCTACACAGCCCATCTTCGAACTTGACTTGTACTTTGACCCAAAGGATCCTCCCACCAAGTTTCATCAAAATATCTCAATCCCTTCGAGAGTTATCGTGCTTACAGACGGACAGACGGACGGACAGACGGACAACTTTTGCGATGTCATAGGTATCCGTCACTAACGTTTTGGGATCCCAAAAACTGATATCCAGTTACATCACTAAGTGCTGAACTTCTTTCTCACCAATTTGACAAAATCTGAAAAAAAGTGAGATGACTTTTCAGATACCACGACCAGATACCACGGTCGGACAGTGATATCTGAATATCAGTGATATTTGACAGTGCGAAACGGATAAGTCAGCTAAAATTTATTGGAGCTATATTTCGGCCCTTCTTGGCAAGGGTCCTCTTCAGGCTCAAAGCCGCTCAAGATGGAAAAAACGAAACTTGTGATAACACAAGTTTATCACAAACTTTAAGACAAGGGTTATCACATATTTCGTTTTTTCCATCTTGAGCGGCTTTGGGCCTGAAGAGGACTCTTGCCAAGAAGGGCCGAAATATAGCTCCAATAAATTTCAGCTGACTTATCCGTTTCGCACTGTCAAATATGATTCGCAGTCAGCTTGGGCTGAAGGAATGTTTGAATATCATTTACCACGGTAACTGGCCAGATACCACGACAACTGCGAAAACGCCTATTGATCGTGGTATCAGATACCACGGTAACTTCAAAAACGACTTTAGACCGTATATCAGATACCATGGTATCTGCAAAAACGCAACTATTCTAAACGTCATACTAGAGCGCATAGTGAGAAAAAAAAAAACTTAGCACAATCCAAATACTTCAGTGTATTCAGTTAAATAAAACAAAAATAAGTTGGCTTTTTAGTTAAGCTTTGAAGGACCTATCGTACCTGTATTACTGGTTCACTCTACGCCCCTTATCTTTCCATCCATTCTCATTCTCGTGAGTCTCGAACTTTCTATGACATTTTTATCCACCCTGCGGCACAGTACTGATTTTTCCATCTGCCGTGTTTGTCTTTTTCGAAGCGTATTTGGCGTATCTGTTTACAGATTTTGTTGCATTCTGGAAAGTCTACCGGATATCCGGTCTACATTGACAAAGATAGTCGGTATTTTCTACACAAATGAAAAAAATCGCTTCTTGGCCTCATCGCGAAATGGATTGAAAAGAAGAAAGAAAGGTCTTGTCAGGTCGTAAATACAAAGGACCAATCGCGGAGAGGCCTTAACTCCTCCGTCTTTCAAATTGAGTCCCTAAAATCTTTGTATGTCGTGAGAAAGAAAAGAAACTAATTTATAGTTTTCAATATTTAATTTTGTCGTTCTACAAAGGCCAACTGGGATTGAGCAAGAAGTGGGGGGGGGTCACTCAGGTTGTTCCGTGTTATTTCTCTACCTATTCATTTTTAATTTTTCAACTTGGAGTCCAAGGCTGGAAACCTCTCAGAAAACAAAACCAAAGGTTCCGATGGGATCCCAAAACTTCGATATTTGATCCAGACAATTAGGTTTTGTCTTCGTCAGATCCGGTCTTCGCCAGACTCCATGAACATTTATACTCTTAAAATTTAGAAACAGATTAAGGCAAACAGCTAATCATTAAGAAAACCAAGTTCTGATATGGATTCAGCTTGTGTGTTTACCCCTATAAGTCGATTGAAACGATCCTGGCTTACTTCTGCGAATTTTCCGGTTTCTGGCGGAATTCCAGAACTACTTGTCCGACGAAAAACTAAAGCTCAAAAGCGAATTCAGCGTATCTAGTTACCCCTATTTCCAACATCTAATCAACTTCAAATAAAAATTTAACTTATCACAAATTTTCCGGTTTCAACCGGATTCCGGACGAACTATATGTCAGGCAAAAAAATTATTGTCATATACAGATTCAGCATCTCGTCTTACCCCTAAATCGGACATCTAATCAACTTCAAATAAAACTTTACTTTTAACGAACTTTCCGGTTTTTGCCGGATTCCGGGCGAACTACTTGTCCGGCAAGAAAATGGTTTTCATATTCGTGTTCAGTGTGTCTTCTTACCCCATAATCGACTATCACATTAGCTGTTTAAAATTTTCTGCTTGCCCCTTAATTTGAACCCCCTCCCCCACCCCTAAATGTAGGGCTACATGGCCCATCTACGAACTCGACCTTACTCTTGACCCAAAGAATGCTCACACCAAGTTTCATCAAAATATCTCATTCCCTTCGAGAGTTATCGTGCTCACAGACGGACAGACGGACGGACGGACAGACGGACGGACGGACAGACGGACGGACGGACGGACGGACAGACGGACGGACGGACGGACGGACAACTTTTGCGATATCATAGGTATCCCTCCACTTACGTTTTGGGATCCCAAAAAGAACAAGGCCAAAGGTTTCGGTCTGATCCCAAACTGTGCCTAAATCAGTTCTGCCAGGAAAGAGACACGAGATTAGCCTATCAATTCGTCGTATTTAAGCTTTAGGATTCATATTTGGTGTGTTTATATTTTCTTTAGTTTCTTTTGTCGTTGCGGGTAAAAATAAATATACATATAGGATCGCCGCTGACTATACAAATAGCTAAGTTAGACGAAGAATAAATAAGCACAAGAACCTCCGTCTCCTTATGTTTGCAATACGACCATGCGGAGTCGAATATATCCGTATACCCTGCCCGATGCAAACGAGCGGAGGGTAGGCTACACTCTAAAGTGAAACGAAAAGTTTTTTTTTATATATGCAACGCTGAAGGCCCTATGAACCAGTTTTCAAAATTTGCCAGTTTTTAGTAAAGCGTTTCTTAGAAAACTGGTTCAAAGGGCCTTCAGCGTTGCATGCTGAAGGGTTGCAGCTACATAACGTTTCATCAGAAAACTGGTTCAAAGGGCCTTCAGCGTTGCATGCTGAAGGGTTGCATGCAGCTACATAACGTTTCATCGGAAAACTGGTTCAAAGGGCCTTCAGCGTTGCAGCTACATAACGTTTCATCGGAAAACTGGTTCAAAGGGCCGGCACCGTTGCATGCTGAAGGGTTGCAGCTACATAACATTTCATCGGAATTCGAGCCAGAGGTCTCCGTGAGACATATAATGCTTGTATATTATATTATGCTTGATGAGTATATTATATATTAAATATTATATGAGTATATTATATTATGCTTGATTCCCTTTTCGGTTAAAATGCAAACTTTAAGGGCGATAGAAATACATTTTTAAGCAAAACCCTTGTGGGACAAATGATCATGGGTTGAGATGTATCGTTTGATAAAAAGTACTTTTCGACCTTGCCGCTGAAGATGCGCACTTTAAGGGAGCTATAGAACTTCATTTTTAAGCAAAACCCTTGAGGCAAAAATGATAATGGACTCATGGGGATCATGAAAATGTACATTTTGCTTAAAAGTATTTTTCTTAATTTGCTGTCAAGATTGGTACTTTAAGGAATAGTCGGATTTGGAAAGTGGCTATTTCTAAGCCAATCTTGTCTAATCTCTAATATTCCAGCCAAGTTTCATCGTCCTAGCACATCTGGAAGTACCTTAACTCGCGACCGCCGGAATTCCGGATCCCCAACTCAAACTCCCCCTACAGTCGCCGGAGCCAATCCGGTTCTGTAAATGATTTATCCAGAGCACCTGTTTGTTATTCCCACAAAGTTCCATCCCGATCTCTCCAGTCTAAGCTGGTCACGTATTTCCGGTCCCCCCCCCTAATTGTGGTCGGATCCAGTCCGGACACGAAAAAGGTCACCAGAGACATGTCCTCTGTTCAATTATTAAATTTCACTCAAATCCGATCACCCGTTTCAAAGTTACGCATGACTCAATATTCCGGATTCCCCTCCCTCTACTCCCCCCACGACCACCGGATCGAGTAAATTTCTATTTACAAGTCAATTTCGGGTCCCTGAGACACCTCCCAAATTTCGTCGTGAAAATCCCCAAAACCTCCATCACCAGAATTCCGGGAAACTCCCCTCCACCCCCCCACCCCCAAGTGTCCGGATCCAATCCAATTATGTAAAGGATTTATCCGGAAGATATACTTGTTCTTCCCAGCAAGTTTATTCTAACCGTTTCTCGAGATTTTCGGTCTTCCTCCCCCCCCCCAACTCCCCCATAGCTGTTGAATCCGGTCCGGACTTCAAAAAGGACATCAGAGATATGTCTTTTATTCAGTTATTAAGTTTCATTCCAATGCGATCACCCGTTCGAAAGTTACACACTACTAAATTTTCCGGAATCCCCGCCCTCCACCCCCCCTCCCCAAGATGGTAGGATTGGGAAACTGATTATTTCCAGGTTACTTTGGTCGGGTCCCTGATATGCCTGTCAAGTTTCATCGTCCTAGCACATCTGAACTCGGAAAAGTGTGACAAAAACTACTCAATTTCTCAGGATTCTACCGCCCTTCATTCCCCCCCAGATGGTCGGATCAGGAAACTGATTATTTCCAGGTTAGTTTGGTCGGGTCCCTGATATGCCTGCCAAGTTTCATTGTCCTAGCACATCTGGAAGTACCCAATTCGAAAAAGTGTGACAAAAAAACGGACCGACCGACAGACAGACAGATGGAATTGCAATCGGTATATGGCACTTCAGCCAGAGGCTGCAAGTGCCATAAAAAAATTCTGTGTTGATGAAAAATCAGCTGATTTTAAGAAAAACAACCATTTTTAGAAAAAATGAACTATTTTTATGAAAAACCAACTGTTAGAAGAATCAACTGTTACCAAGAAAAAAATCGACTGTTTTTACGAAAAACTGAAAAAATATTTTTTTTTCCGACAACATTTGATGGGTGGGCATCCACCTCCTCCCCCTTAGTTGTGATGCCCCTGCTTACACCCAAGCCTTTCAGGTGCCATAGCATTTGTCATATTATAGTCAGATTCAACAGCTTAGGCTAAGTTCTAATGTTGATTTGCTGGGTTTGGCCAGGCCCAGGTAAGTAACAGTCAACAGTCAAGTGAAAGTAAAACTAATTGGTATTAAATTAGATTGGTCTCAGAAAGAGTTTAGAAACTATTCTGATTCTTCGACAGAGTAATGAATCTAACTCTCCAAAGTCAGTTTTTATTTTAATATTTCCACTAGCCTACTGGATAACTTGATTGTTGACTGCAGTTAACTTTGGCTAGTCTTTCTTCACTGAGCTTACCAAGAAAACAAAAACAGAGATTGAATTATTTACTTACTCTGGCAGAACTCCAGAGTTTCTTTATCCTTTCGAGAAATTTCTGGAATGACTTCTCCATGGAGATGAATCAGAATCCCTGCGTGCGCTTTTCAGTTTGAAAATGGCGCGTATTACACGACGAAAACGGAATTTCCTTTCATGGCAGGGAGCTAACAAAATTCATTTAACAGCGAGAGGTAAAAGATTTGAACAGATATTTTATCATCGGCGCTTGGTGACAATCATAAGCCCAGCATAAGCCTATTACTGGTAGAAACGTTGCCAACTAGTTCAGTCATATTTTCTAACAGAGTTGTGAAAGTGAGAGGTTAATGGCTTCTTTTTCAACAGAAAAATGGGTATCGTATGCTTTTGACTGGATAAACCAACCAATAGAAAGCATCATTCACTTGTAACAAGAGTTTGAAGAGTATAAGCTGTAATTTCTTTTGAAACACATATACGAAAATGTAATTTACGATCAAGAAAGAGTTATAGAGTTAGGATAACTTGTCCAACCATTTTCAGGTTCACAAACGCCTTCACTTAGGAAGTTTTCCGTTTTCATTTTTCGAAGTTTCTGCTCTCGTAAAAGTTTGACCCGTCAATTATATATAAACTATTTTCTGGTTTTCTCAAAAAAGGCCTTCGCCATTTTGCAAAAAAAAAAAAATGGTTGCCGACCAAGTTACGTTTTTTTTTTGGCTTTTACCTCATGACCCAATCAAATATGGATTTGAATCAAAGTGATGTTATAAAGGTAAAGAACAAAGCGATAACGGAACAAGAATCGAGACCAGGGGCGCTGTGTGGAGGGGGGGGCATCCATTTCTTTGTGGAAATAGTCAAATGGATACAGTCAATTCAAAAAGAAAGTTTTCAATTTTCAAAACAGTCGATTTTTCTGAATAACAGTCGATTTGTGTCAAAACATTAATTTTTCTTTAAAACTGTCGGTATCTCTGCTAAAACAGTCGGTAAAATGACCAGCCGGTCGGTGATTACTTTGCCCCCTTCCACAAAATATTTTGGCTGGTAACGCCTCCTATCGAGACACACGATTTTCCGATTGTAGCGTTTTCTAAAACTGAATTGACGAATATACTTAGCCTCCGGAAAAAGTTCGAACTCAGGGTTCAAGGTCTATAAACGTTTATTGCAGAAACGGTTTTGCAACCGATACTTTTTTTCAACAGATCTTAAAACAGTTCTGAAAACAGTTTACCGTACAAAAACGTTCCACGGAAAATAGTAGAAAGTACCGATCAAGCTGAAACTCTTTTTTTAGAAACGTTGGAGTGGGCAGAACAATTTCTTTTCTTCATAATTTAGAGCTTCAGTTAAACTGAAAAGGAGTAATTTTGAACTTTTATGACCACAGCGTAACACAGGAGAGTCAATAGATTTCAACGAAGCAAGTTTGTGAGAAAAAAAAAATATAGCGTAACGTTTTTGTTTGAAGAGTATTCCAGTTGCAAAATCGAAAGAAAATAAATTTCTTTTTCTAGCCTGACATTTATTACTATGCCTTTACTCTTACTAGTCTTACCACAATCAACTATCTTTCGACCTAATCTGACGATGTATGCCTTTTCTAGAGCTCAGAAAGTAAAGCTGGGCAAAGGGAATCCGTGTCGTTTGCAACGTATTTTAGAAAAAGAGGGGTATTTACTTTACAGTGTAGGAGTTACGCGGGACATCATAATTCGTTACCTCTACAAACAGCTATATTGCAGCAGAGACCCGCAGAAGAAATATCCTTATACGAACGTCGTCTTTTACAGCTAATTGGTCACGTCTGACCAATGACGTGAACCATTTGTAACGTCTGACCAATGACGTGAACCATTGGACCATCTGACTCGCTGCAGACCGTATTCTCCAGGCCTGCAGTCATCCTACAGTTTTTCATCTGGTATGCGCAGCGGCGAAGAGGGAAGTAGACGGAAATCAACCCAAAGCTCACAGGAAGTACCTCTAGCTCCGCTCAGTTTTGTCGGGGTATAGTTGCTGCACGGGACAAAAGACGGAGTAATTCTATTGGATTAATTGTATAATTCTATTGGATTATTTGTTCTTGGTTAGACTTAACCCCTGACCCCAGAAGGGGTCACACAAATTTTTGTTTTCACTGTAAACGAGCACAAAATATTTCATTCGCGATATATATTTACAGAAGACCCCGGAGCCAGCATGTGGCCGGATCGCGACTAAAAATAAACCGAACTGAATTAGAATGACTCGTCCATCCAACACTGACAAAAGACCAGTGAGCCGACGACGACTGGGAGGGGTTAACCGCTACGAGTACACACCTAGGAAAACATAATTCAAACATATTTCAAACATTTGAGCACTGAAATATTTGAGGAGCGAATGTTTGGGGAGGGATGGTTGCACTGTTAGAAGTTTCATAACAGATAACACAAGGATGTCCGTTACAACAGACAACACTTGGGATGTAATCTGTTGTCGCGACAAACGTTATGCATAAAATGTTATGCATAACAAGTATTGCCAGGAACAGAAAAAAAAAGACAAAACTGCATCTGCTGACTTTTTTGTTTGTCATCATCATATCGGAAGGGTCAGCAGATGCTTTTTCGGCGGTTTCTCGGCTCTTCCTGGCAATGCTTGTTATGCATAACATTTCATGCATAACGTTTGAGTCGCGACAAAAGATTACATCCCAAGTGTTGTCTGTTGAAACGGGCATCCTTATGTTATCTGTTATGAAACTTCTGACAGTGTGGTTGAAAAGTTTAAGGAGAAAGGTCTCTTTGGGTTGGAAAGGACAAGTGTTCCACTTTAGGTCTGGAACGGGTCCGATAAATGCGAGGAGAGTTTGAGGCGGGACCGGAAACCTCGTGACACGCTTAGAGTGGAGAGGTTAAGACGAAACTTGGTGGGAAGGACAAGCAAACGAGGGGTTGCCCACTCTCGGTTTTAGTGTACAGCAAGTGCCCGGTGCCGCGATGTCCGGTCGGTGCCGGCACCGGCTGAAACAAGCCGGCACCGATCTTTCGCGTGTTAAAACATCAAAATAAGCATTTTCGAAGCGTTTGAAAGAAGGATCGCCTAATTTACTGTCGGACCGGTGCCGGTACCGCCTATTTCGGCTGGTGCCGGCCGGTGCCGGGAAAGGGTGTACAGCAGGTGCCGGAGAGTGGGTAACCCCTCGCAAGCAAAAGTCCTAGACACATCGTCTACAGAACGATACTGGATCCGGACACTGTGAGGGAGTTGGACGGGGGGGATTCCGGTGATCCCAAGTTAAGGTACTTCCAAATGGGCTAGGACAATGAAAATTGACAGGCTTATCAAGGACCCGACCAGAATAACTTGGAAATAATCACTTCTCCGATCCGCTCTTTTGTATATCTGTAAATCCAACTGCTAGGCAAATAAGTGTGTGGCTCTACTAAACTTGGGTTTTCATAGCATTCTAGTCGAACTCTTAATTTGACGAGAAAACAAAGCAAAGATATACAATTAGCATGTCGACTAACCTTCCAGTCGATGCGACAAAACTGACGAAGAAGTTTTCAGTTCTTTTATAGTTTTCTGTAGATTTCGGATGAACAATCCACCTCGAGTCGAAAGTAACATCTTAATTCAATATTATGTTACCCAAAAGTCCATCGGCTGGTCAGATTATCCATCCTTTTCAGGAAACAGGTTAAATATCAACTACGTGTTTATAACCTATAAAGTTTAACTGAAAAGCCAACTTATTTGTGTATCATTTAATTGGATACACTGAATTATTTGGATTCTGCAAAGGGATTTTTTGATTTTCCACTATCTGCTCTAGTTATGAGGCTCAGAATATCTCCGGCCGTCCCCACAGCAAAAATTCTACTATGACGCGGGAAATTTTAATCTCAACACAAATGCGGCTTTTCAGCGGGCAGTGGTGAGATTGGTGACGATGGCTTAGTGCCTGAACCAAAAAAAATGATAAATCTTTCTCGTAAGGCATGCAACAAAAATACAAACGCATAGACGCACCACAAATCACACGGAAATTCCACTATTTGAAAATCGGTTATTCGTGAATAGAGGAACAACAAAGTAACTCATTTTCAGCGCGTCTTCAAGCCAATTTAAGTGAATAACTGACGGCTAACTAGATTGTCCTATCCTAGCCCTTTTCGGTTGAACTTCAAGCGACAACCTAATAATATTCATCGTGCAACCTGGTTGATTCGTGAATTCCCTTTTAGGATTTCCTGATTCAGCATGTTCTCTCACTAGCACCTATCTTCTAAACAATTTGATCGTATATCTTTTTCCATCTCTACCTTTCCAGCTTTTCTCCAGCTTTAAACGATGAGTTATAAAGCCCATCTACGATCCCGACCTCACTCTCTGCGTAAGAATTCTGCTTTCATTGGAATATCTCAGTCCGATCGTGATCTGTAAAGGTCGCAGACAGGAGAAGAAGGTCGAATTTACGATTCGGAAGTATCCCATAACTTCCGTCTTGGATCTCAAACATAGACAGTAAGATAGCAGCAGTAAAAATTACCAATTTTATTTCTACGGTTTAAGTAGGCTACATTTGATGAGTAATATAATAAACCAATGATTCATTAGCCATATCAAGGACAAAATGATGTCAATGTGTAGCCAAAAATACAGAAAGATGAGAACACAAACTAAATTATGATCCAACAAAACAAAAACAACAACAAAAATTATTAATTGCGCTACTCCACTATCATAAGTTAGACACTGTGCGTCCGTGTTTCAAAACATTCGGCCTGAATGATTTCTTCCTGCAAATTCTTCAGTTTCTGTCTTCTGCAAATTCTAATTTTCTTGTTTTCCAGTCTGAGTGTCCAAATATACTCAGAGGAAAAAATATGTTTTAATTATTGTTTCATCATTCGTGTCATCAATGTTTTGTTACTCCACTGTATTCATTAGTGGATTGTAAATCAATTATTATTAATTTAGGACATCCTGTTCTTATTCTACACATGATATCGTTCTACTTGAATTAAAAGATATCATCGGCAGAGATTAATAGAGAAAGGTCAAGCCATTGGGAAATCAAATCATGACTTTGCATCATTTACGACATTGTGAAATGTTTGCAGGTAAGGAATAGCTCCCTTGCGGGGTTCCGGCTAAAAAAAACCCGGCGAAACCCCCCCCGGACAAAACCCCCCCGCCAACCCCCCCCCGGCTAAAAACCCCCCGTTACCAACCCCCCCCCCGACCAAACCGCCCCCCCCCGACCAAACCCCCCCCCCCCCACCCGGTACCAAAACCCCCCCGCATAAAAAAAGACGGGTATGCAAGAGTAACTGGTAGGTAGAGAGTAAGAGTAGAATAAACTTCTTTCGCAAACTTGATAATAATGCTGAAGTACACTGGGTATCAGAACAATGATAAACAAAGGGAGTGTAAGGCGAAGGTGAAGGCTGATGGTGACAGACTAATTGCTGAAGTCACCAAACACGCGCATTCAACTGGAGCTGTTGTCAGTGAGGTGTCAAAGCCAGTTCCACTCAGTGTAACGATCCCCCCAGCAATTCCTTTCCCAATGCCTCCCCCTTCTTGGCGAGGAAGCTGAAGTTAGGATGCCACCCATTGGTGCAATGTGAAGCTCCCCTTGCCTGATTGCTCTTTAGTTATTGTCATACCAGAAACTCGAAGATGGGCAGTAAGTGGAGGGATATCTATGACACCGCAAAAGTTGTCCTGCTTTCCGTCTGTGATATTCTACCAGCTTTTCACCTTACTCGTGCTTGTCCTTGCCCAGTAAATCCCAGTCTAAATATGTGTGAGTGTCTAAGGATTCGGGGAGGGGGGTCGCCGGGGGGGTGGTGGTACTGGGGGGATTTTCTATTCTTCTCTTACTCTCTACCTACCAGTTACTCTACTCTTACATACCCGTCTTTTTTTATGCGGGGGGGGGGGGGGGGGGGGGGGGGTTGGTACCGGGGGGTTTTGGTACCGGGGGGGGTTTCGCCGGGGGGGTTCTCGTTGTTTTATGTTCTCGTTGTTTTTTGTAAAATATGTTTTAATTATTGTTTCATAGTTCGTGTCATCAATGTTTTGTTACTCCACTGTATTCATTAGTGGATTGTAAATCAATTATTATTAATTTAGGACATCCTGTTCTTATTCTACACATGATATCGTTCTACTTGAATTAAAAGATATCATCGGCAGAAATTAATAGAGAAAGGTCAAGCCATTGGGAAATCAAATCATGACTTTGCATCATTTACGACATTGTGAAATGTTTGCAGGTAAGGAATAGCTCCCTTGCGGCCCCTTGGTAGCTAAATGTGTTCAATATTTTGTTTATCTCATTTTTATCTTTCACAAATTGATGTTATAAAAAAGTGATGTCAAGTGAAATGAATATGTACTATTTTGTATGGTCATCTGGCTAATAGACAATTCACTTATTTGTCCATCCACGGTTTTTCTTCGGATTAGCAGAAATGTATATAAATCCAGACAGTAATTATTATTTTTAATGAGGAGGTTATTTGCTGGATGTCCCCTTTCTCGGGACCGGATGGTTGTTATATTGTATACAGCTGTGTGCTGTGTATGACCATGTTGAGTCGTATTTTTTTAATTTAATCTTCTGGCCATCGATCCTGCTCTCTTCCATGAAGTTTTGTGAAATTATTTGTTGTAATTATTTGAAAATTAAATGAACCTGAACCTGAACCTGAACAGAACAAGCTACCTTTTCCTTTTTTCCGGTTCGATTTAGGAAAACTATACTCTTTTGAACCATAAACATAAAGAAAGGGGGAGAACACCTTCAGCAAGTCCCTTAATTCTTTCGGGATCTTTCGGGAATATTTCAATTTTCTTCTGGAATTAGAAATAGAAATTAATCCGGATGAAAAGAACCATTTTCTTGTTTTTTCCGGTTTGATGAAGGAAAACTGTATTCTTTCAAACCAGAAATGTAAAGAAATATGAAAAATACCTTCAACCATGCAATCCCTAGTTTCAAGCACACGATAAGATGCATACAGAAATGTCGTTTTCCGAAGATACCGGTACTTGCCAGATGAAATTAGTGATTTTCTTGTATGCGCTTGTCGAACAAGAGCAAAGGTTTCGATGGGATCCCAAGATTTAATATTTGATCCAGGCAATAGCGTCTTCGCCAGACTCCTTGAACATCTTTACTATTAAAATTTAGAAACGGATTTATGCCAATGGCTAGTCGTCTGAGAAAACCTAGTTCAGGTATGGTTCATCAAGCGTGTTTACTTCGACGAAATCGATCGAAACTTCCTGCCTTACTTCTGCCAAATATCGGTCTCGGCCGAATTCCGGTTGAACTACTTGTCCGGGTAGAAAACAATTGTCATATACGGATTTAACATGTCTTCTTACCCCCAAATCGAACATGTAATCAACTTCAAATAAAACTTCTAGTTTTAACCATTTTTCCGGTTTTGTCCAGATTCCGGACGAACTAATTGTCCGGCGAGAAAATAAGTTTCAGATATGGATCCAGCATGTACTCTTCCCTCTAGATCGACTGTCGCATTGGCTTTTTAAAACTTTTTGTTTCTTCCTTAATTTGAAACCCCTCCCACTCCCCTAAATATGGGGCTACAGGGTCCATGCTAAGTTTGAAGAAAATATCTCTACCCCTTCCAGAGTTATCGTCCTGACAGACGGGCAACTTTTAGGAAGTCGTAGGTATCCGTCCACCTACGTTTTGGGATCGCAAAAAGGGATGGGGCAAGAGGGATGGATCCAGCATGTACTCTTACCTCTAGATCGACAGTCGCATTGGCTTTTTAAAACTTTTTGTTTCTTCCTTAATTTGAAACCCCTCCCACTCCCCTAAATATGGGGCTACAGGGTCCATGCTAAGTTTGAAGAAAATATCTCTACCCCTTCCAGAGTTATCGTCCTGACAGACGGGCAACTTTTAGGAAGTCGTAGGTATCCGTCCACCTACGTTTTGGGATCGCAAAAAGGGATGGGGCAAGAAGTGAGGGAGAGGGGCATTCAGGTTGCTCCTCGTTATTTCTGTCCCTGTCCATTTTCAATTTTTCAACTTGGAGTTCAAGGCTGGAAGCCTTGCAGAAAAAAAGAACAAGACCAAAGGTTTCGGCCTAATCCTCAACTGAGCCTAAATCAGTTTTACTAGGAAAGAGCGACAAGATTATCAATTCGCAGTATTTAAGCTTTTAGGATTTATATTTGGTATGAATATTCTCTTTAGTTTCTTTTGTTGTTGTTTCTTTCTGTACTTCCTTTTCGTGGATAAAAAGTGGGGAAACCAAGAAAACAGGAAAGGACCCCAAGACACACGATAGACTGTCGGCCTACCAAGTCTTCCAATGAAAACACACATTCTGAAGCTTCTCATGCACTTAATTTTGAAAGAGTTGTGAGCTTTCGGCGACATTGGTGCTCCGTGACCGACAAACTCGGCTCAGCCGAAGAAACGCTAAAAAGTCCTAATTACAAAAGGAAACTACGGCGAAGGGCGAGTATTTCTGAAGCTTAAAATTCCATAGGGATAACAGAAAAGGAAGAAAAAGGAAGAGGGATCCTTTAAGCATTTTCCGAGAATTCTCCTTTAGAATCAGAAATATAAGCAAATCCGGTGAAGAAAACATCATTTTTATTTGTTCGTGGTTGATAACCTGTTGTGTGTTCGGTCTACAAACCATAATGTGAATCGACCTGGGGAGTCCGTAATGAACCCGTGAAATTTTGCACGTGTAGTAGGCCACCAACGCCCTAGGCCATCCTGACTCCGATGACTGTATACTTGGACATTCACCATCTTATGTCCGGCCTACTACACCCCTCGCCACAACATCAGGTTGAGAGTGCAACCTTCATATATAAATACAGTCATCGTAACATTATGAAAAACTTTACTGCGAAAAAAAAACAAAAATAAATCTGATGACATTTTCAGCTAGTAAGTGATTATGTTAGTTTTCTGGAAATATTTAGGTTCTTCCAGAAATATAGACACATCCGGATAAAAAGTCTATCTCCCGATTTTGAAAACGGAAAACTGTCTGAAGCAGAAATACAAGAAATACAATGAATACCTTCAGCCAGTCTTCTGATTAAAGCATTTTCTTTTGAAAATTCAATTCTCCTTTGGAATTAGAAAAAGAAATTAACCCTGGTAAAAGATCTATCTTTCTATTTTTCCCCGATTTAATTACCGAAAACTGTTTTCTTTTGAAGCAGAAATATAAAGAAATAAAAGGAATATTTCCAATCAGTAGGCTACCTTAATTAAAGCATTTTCCGGGAATATTTCGATTTTTCCAATCCTTCAATTGGTTTCCAGCTCAAACGGAGATGTCAAGGATTCTCGTAAATACCACGGGTCAATACTGACGGAACGACGGGCCGGAGGCGAGGTGTCTTTCGAAAATATTGCGACGGGAAAAGGAATAATTGGATTGGGAAGGAACCGATTTCTGCTCAGTAGGTGCCGGGGATGCTGAATGGCTAGTAGAGTTATGCCTCTGGACATCTTAGACCACCCTGAAATTATTTTTCACCTGGAAAACACTCAATGGAAATAAATTCGAAAATATTGCGACGGGAAAAAGAAATAATTGGATTGGGAAGGAATCGATTTCTGCCCAGTAGGTGCCGGGGATCATTAATGGCTATTAGAGTTATACCTGTAGACACTTCTCTAAGGCTTAAACCAGCCTGGAATTATTTTTCGCCTGGAAAACACTCAAATGGAAATAAGAAATTAAGAAAGTAATATGGAGACCTTGGCGTCCTCAGGATTCTCTTTCCAAAAAGCAAAGCCACAATCCACCGAGCGCAATACGCTCTTCATAAAATTCCTTCAAAATCAGTTCTTGTTTGGCCGATAGATACGCTAGCGTAAAGTAAGCAATGACACGTTACTTCTTGGTTTACGTTCATCCATGTTTGTTTGGCTATTTCCAATTCCTCTTAGGCTTAGCCATGTTTGAAACTGTTTAAAATGCCTCTCCCTCTATTTGTGCTCTATCCAACTCCTGTTTTGTCAAAGTTCATAAAGTTTGTCAATTCTGGCTTCCTACTTCAGTGCTGACTGCTGGTTTACTTTTCCATGGGGGTAACGCGCGACTTTATGAACCGAAAGCTCAATCACTTATTCCCCCTTCAGATAACTTACACCAAGATCTCGCGTGTGAGTGTTATTGTTTCTGGCATCTGGCGGCAAATCGTCATTGGATTTCATGACGGGTGCTGTGCATAGCAAACGAAAAGTCATTGCGCCTTTACAACTTCTCGCTGACTTGCCAAGTTGGCTTTCCACTCACACAGTGGATTCCCTTTCCTGTCACTTTCCGAAACTAGCGGAGTGCAAGAGCAGCTCTGGAAAGCGAAGCGAGTTTTAGCCGTACGGATAAAGTTGCGAAGCTTTCTAGATCGCCAGAAGAACCCCCAAAGTCAAGTGTTACAGCTTTCTTCTAATACAAAGAATGAAAACAAATACAATAAATTTAATATCTCTACTTAGATGTATTTTTTTTCTGTTCGGATACTTCGGACGATCATGAAAATATAGCCCTTCATTGCTCCGAATTGCGAATTAAGGTAAGAAATAAAATTCTTACTGGGTTTGGCGAGGCACAGAATCTGCAAGACAAGGTTGTCTGGATGAAAAAGACCAAATAAAATTCCTCTTGGGAATGATCCTATCGATACCTTTGGTCTTGTTTTTATCATTGTCATACTCTCAAAACGATATTTGTCCTTAGGGAAGAACATATCCTAAGCAAGAGCTGTAAGCTCATATGGCACTTGCATGGGTTGAGATGTAGTGTCTGATCAAAAGTACTTTTAAGATTACCTTTGTGGTTCAGATGCGCACTTTAAGGGAGCTAGAGAAAAAGTATTTTGTTTTAGAACTTGGCTGTACTGATACGCCCTTTATGGGCGCTAGAAATTCATCTCTAAGAAAACTATTGAGACAAAACTATCACAGGCCCTTAGGGATCATTGATATATACCGTTTGGTAAAAAGTCTTTTTTTTTCACTTTTCGATTAAAATGGGCACTTTAAGGGTGATAAAATAAATTTTTAAGCAAAACCCTTGTGGCACAAATGATCATGCGTTGAGATGTATCGTTTGATTAAAAAAAAGTAGTTTTCGACCTTGCGGTCCAGATGCGCACTTTAAGAGAGGTAGAACTTCATTTGTAAGCAAAACCCTTGAGGCAAAAATGATAATGGGCTCATGGGGATCATGAAAATGTATAATTTGCTTAAAAGTATTTTTCTAAATTTACGGTCAAGATTGGTACTTTAAGGAATGTCGGATTTGGAAAGTGGCGATTTCTGAGCCAATCTTGTCAAATCTCTAATATTCCAGCCCAGTTCCATCGTCCTAGCACATATGGAAGTACCTTAAATCGCGATCACCAGAATTCCGGACTCCCCCCCTCAAAATCCCCCCACAGTCGCCGGAGCCAATCCGGTTCTGTAAGTGATTTATCCAGAGCATCTCTTTATTATTCCCACAAAGTTCCATCCCGATCTCCCCAGTCTGAGCCGGTCACGTATTCCCCCCCCCCATTGCTGTCGAATCCGGTCCGGACATGACAAAGATCACCAAAGACATGCCCTCTGATCAATTATCAAATTTCACTCAAATCCGATCAACCGTTCCAAAGTTACGCATGACTCAATATTCCGGATTCCCCCTCCCGCTACTCCCCCCACGACTATCGGATCATGTAAATTTGTATTATATGTCAGTTTGATCGGGTCTCTGATTTGCCTCCCAAGTTTCGTCGTGAAAATCCCCAAAACCGCCATTACCGGAATTCCGGGAAAATCCCCTCCACCCCCCCCCCCCCTAGTGTCCGGATCCAGTCCAAATGTATAAACAATTTATCTCGAACAGATGCTTGTTCTTCCCAGCAAGTTTCACTCCGATCCTTCCATTCTAACCGTTCCTTGAGATTTCCGGTCCCCCCCCCCCAACTGCCCCATAACTGTCGAATCCGGTCCGGACCTAAAATGGGACATCAAAGATATGTCATTTATTCAGTTATTAAGTTTCATTCCAATCCGATCACCCGTTCGAAAGTTACACACTACTCAGTTTTCCGTATTCCCCCGCCCCCCACTCCCCCCCCCCCCCCAGATGGTCAAATCGGGAAACTGATTATTCCCAGGTTAGTTTGGTCGGGTCCCTGATACGCCTGCCAGGTTTCGCATCCTCCTAGCAAATCTGGAAGTACCCCAACTCGAAAAAGTGCGACAAAAACTACTAAATTCTCAGGATTCCCCTGCCATCCAATCCCCCCCAGATGGTCGGATCGGGAAACTGATTATTTCCAGGTTAGTATGGTCGGGTCCCTGATACGCCTGCCAAGTTTCATCGTCTTAGCACGTCTGGAAGTGCCCTAACTCGAGATGAGTGGACAGACAGACCGACCGACCGACCGACCGACCGACCGACCGAAAAGCGATCGGTTTTATGGCACTTGAGCGAAGCTGCAAGTGCCATAAAAAGCAGTTCCTATTAGAAGAAGTACGAGAACAACATGTTTTATGTTTCTGTGTATCGGAATGTCCCGTAATATAAGCCCCGACCTACACTGTCAGAAGTTTCATAACAGATAACCCGAGGATGCGCGGTTTCAACAGATAGTGCGTAACAGACAACACTTCGGATGTTATCTGCTGTGTTTAAAAACGTTATTCTCGAAATGTTATGCATAAGAAGCTTTGTCAGGAAGAGCCAAAAACAGCCAAAAAGCATATACGACTTTTTTGTTTGTCGTCATGATGTCGGAAAACTCGGCAGATGATTTTTTGCGGTTTTCCTACTCTCCTTGATGGCAACGTTTATTATGCACAACATTTTGAAACACAACAGAAAACATCCGAAGTGTTACCTGTTATGCATTACCTGTTGAAATCACGTATCCTCGTGTTATCTGTTATGAAACTTCTGACAATGTACATGAATATAGATACAGAAAAAAAAGAAGCCCTGTTTGCATGTAAAGGCCGAAGAAGTAATCCATAGTTTACACCTCGACAAATGTCAACTCGACAAAACATGTACAAGCCGAAGAATCTCTTGGCAGAGCCACTGCGGTCTTACAGCAGCGTATTCTCGCCAACTCATAACGCCCGAGTGAAAGCATACAGAAAAAACACCTAAAAAAAGCAATGACCCTCCCCCTCATCAAACGCTTCCATTCTAGACATCTGTGTTTTCTTTTTTAACAAAAGTTTACTCTTAGTAATAGAACGTTGTGACAAGAGTCAAAAAGTGGCAATGCTTCTCTTGGGGCTATCACCGGAAGCAGCCAAAAACGCACGACTTTTTTTTCCAGCTCGCCTGCAGCCATCCCCTCAAGTTTCCGGAAATGTTTCCTCGGTAGAAAGAGACAGAGCATATTTTTTGCAACTTGGATATATATTTCGCCCCGTATAAAGCCAGAAACACTCCTGGACCGGGCAAAAGGAACGACTCGATTAAGAAAAGTGGTTGGTCCTCGCAAGATCGGGGGAATAGCTTAATCGGGCAGCTTCGGGCGACCCGGCGTCTTCTCATTGGCTGAAAAGCGCCAAAATGGCCGCTTACGACACGTTACGATGGCTTCCAACAGCTTACTGTTGCCAGTGGAGGACCCATTATTACATTACCGGATGAGCCAACATAATGGCAACACTGGAATCTCTTGTACTTGCAATACAAGAATTCTTTGTATTCTGGGATCCCAGAATGGTAGTTACGGGATACCGATGACTTCGTAAGGGTTGTCAACTTTGCAAGGACAGCCCACCTGATTTTACAGTTACACTGTGTTTTACGTACAGGTCCTAATCGTTCAAATTAATTGCTCAGCACTGGCACGATTGTAACCTGTCTTGCAAATGCGACCGTGCGCGGAATGAATGCCCGCAATGGACTGATAACTATAACTCGTGCACAGAAGAGAACCCCGTTTCTTAGTAGCCACATTCCCCAGTTCATTCCCCGTATTCTCCCCCATCCAACAAACCACTGAAGATAAATTTACCCCAAACCCTTCCTACGACTCCGGCCCAAACTATGGCGGACTCTCTAGTCATTGCACGGTCGGAGTATAATCCTCGAATGCCCGAGACTCCCTCTATATCCTTCATTTCTACCTAATTCATCTAATATGCCCAACCCAAAGTTTCAAACTGAAGCAGAAACACAGCTCCGTTTCGTTTCTCTTTAGTCTTTAGAGTTTTTTTTTCCCGCTGATAAAAATAACAAGGCCTTCTGATTGGATGCCTGCATTCAAAAGGCGGAATGAAATGCTTACAAGCCTTCTCTCGAAGACAGATACTTCACTGCCTTTTGAATTCCTTAAAGGACCCCTCTCACTTATCTGACTTTGATTGGCATACCTAAATCCCCTACGGATCATAAGCTTCAGAAAATCCCCCGCCTCGTTTTGTACGTACGACTTTACAGCATCAAATCAAATCGGTTTTAATTCTCTTCAATAGCATACAGCTAGCCTCGGACTGTCAACATTACAACGGATTACAATCATAATACAATACATTCATAGATTTGTCGAGTTAAAATGCTTAATAAAATAAGGGATTCAGGTACCTCTCGGATGATTTTGTTGGCGGGGGCTTAAGTTTTTGAAGACCCAAGGACTTTGTCAGCCCCCTTGTACCGGGTCGCACACACTTCCTATTTTCGAACTCCGGTAAAATATCCCGATGTTTTTCTGAGCTGGGTTATTAAACCAAAATCCATGGTTAGCTTATGCCTTCGCTCATTCAAGGTCGTCAGAGACAAAGTCCTTAGGCCTTCTTCATAAGACGTATGGCAATTCCCAAGGATAATTCGAATAGCCCTTTTCTGGATCACTTCCAACTTATCAGATTGCGATGCTGATAGTCCAGGATGCCAAACTGGACATGCGTATTCTGCATTAGGTCTGATATATTTTAAAAGAGGGTTGAATAGGGAGGAGTTAGCGTGGGTGATAAGTATGAGGGCTGATTGTTTACCGCTAGGGGATAGGAGGAGGTATGTGGGACGGGGTTTAAGTCGGATTGGTCCTTACTACTGCCCAATGTGTGGGGACATGAATGAGAATGTGTTGCACCTGATGTGTGAATGTAGTGAAATGGATGAGTTGAGGGATGAAGTGTTTGGAAAAGGAGTGTAGCCTATGATGAGGAATGGTTGGTTAAAGTAATGAAGGATGAATGCTTTTTTGGAGTTCGCCAGTTGGGAAGATTCCTTAAGTTTTCGATGAAGCATCGAGAAAGATTTATTTAGGCCTTGTTGGAAATTGGTGAAAATTTGTTTTCCATTTTTTTTTTGTATTGCCATGGCCCTCGGGCTTTTTGCGCAAATACGTATCATATCATATAGGTACAACAAACAGACCAAATTATTTTTTTTAGGCAGCGCAAACCGGCGGAGAACTGAAAACGAACGAAGAAGTAAAGAACACTTGTAAATAATCTGGTCAAAATGAGAGTGCCATCTTAGGTTATCATCGATAGTGACGCCGAGTATGCATTTTCATCGGGTCTTTAAGCCTCTTTAAAGGAACAGAAAACTTGACTCAAACTTGGCTCAGGGAGCTAGCTGACCATTGCAGTTTCCGGGCAGTTTCCTAGAGTTCGACTTTTGAGTTAGTAGAAAAAAAAAAAAAAGCAAAAGGTTTGTGTTCCGAGAGTAGGACTCGAACCCACGATCTTTGCCCCAAAAACAAAGTAATACAATGTATGTCACAGGGTTGCCACCGGTAGTACAATTGTGCTCACAATAGAACTTTCTTTTTACTTTGTAACTTCGTTGCTCCGCTATTCATGAAGTAGCGCTTTTCATGTAGTGGAATTTCCCTGTCGGATTTGTGGTACATCTGTGCGCTTCTACGTGTGTTGTATAATCGGCGAAAATTATAAATATTATCATAAAGAAGTGTCCACGCAGTGAGCTACCTACCGCGAGCTGTTCCGTAGCCACTGAAAAGCTGCGTTTGTATTGAGATTCAAATTTTCAGCGCAATAAGGCGTATTCTCGCCGTTCCCCGAGGACTCCACTTGAGGAGTACCCGCGTTTTTGTTTGTCCCGGGGACTCACTCCCCGTATTCTCGCGAGCGCCCACAGACGGGGAATGCTCCGATTATCATCACCATCATCAAAAAGGACTCCCTTTGAGTTCCAGAGGGGAATCAATTTTTTCTGGTGTTGGTGCGATGTAAAATCAATTAAAAACAATCAGAATAAACAAAACAAAAAATAAAATAGATCCAGACTAATTTCGTCAACTGCATATTTTTTTCGAACAAAATCCATTTTGGAAGCATTCCCCGTGTTCTCGTGGTTTTCTTGCGTTGTGAGGACGGCCGTAGCTTCTGAACATCATTGTACAGCAAATAGTGAAAAATAAATAAAAAATCCCTTAACACAGTCCAAATGATGCAGGCTATTCAGATAGGACAATCTTTTGTTCGAAAAAAATATGCAGTTGACGAAATTAGTCTGGATCTATTTTATTTTTTGTTTTGTTTATTCTGATTGTTTTTAATTGATTTTACATCGCACCAACACCAGAAAAAATTGATTCCCCTCTGGAACTCAAAGGGAGTCCTTTTTGATGATGGTGATGATAATCGGAGCATTCCCCGTCTGTGGGCGCTCGCGAGAATACGGGGAGTGAGTCCCCGGGACAAACAAAAACGCGGGTACTCCTCAAGTGGAGTCCTCGGGGAACGGCGAGAATACGCCTTATTGCGCTGAAAATTTGAATCTCAATACAAACGCAGCTTTTCAGTGGCTACGGAACAGCTCGCGGTAGGTAGCTCACTGCGTGGACACTTCTTTATGATAATATTTATAATTTTCGCCGATTATACAACACACGTAGAAGCGCACAGATGTACCACAAATCCGACAGGGAAATTCCACTACATGAAAAGCGCTACTTCATGAATAGCGGAGCAACGAAGTTACGCATTTTCATCGGGTCTTCAAGCCTCTTTAAAGGAACAGAAAACTTGACTCAAACTTGGCTCAGGGAGCTAGCTGACCATTGCAGTTTCCGGGCAGTTTCCTAGAGTTCGACTTTTGAGTTAGTAGAAAAAAAAAAAAAAAAGCAAAAGGTTTGTGTTCCGAGAGTAGGACTCGAACCCACGATCTTTGCCCCAAAAACAAAGTAATACAATGTATGTCACAGGGTTGCCACCGGTAGTACAATTGTGCTCACAATAGAACTTTCTTTTTACTTTGGCAGCAGATTTTAAGAAAAAAGTAGTTGTCAGGTTTTATTTCCAAGGTGACTATGACCCAGGAACACGTTCTGAGTACTTTTCTTGTTTGGTATTACTTTTTTTCCTTTTGCATAGTGACTTTATTTTAGTAAAGTGGCAACCCTGTATGTTGATAACACAGACAATCGCGAACTTTTACAGTGCATGAGTGCGTAACTACAGTGCATAAGGGGCAAGGCCCTGCCAGCTAGCTCTGGGAACAATAAGGAGGGGTTTCGAGATAACGAAGATGGGGGGTCCTGTCGACAATAAGTCCCTGCACATTTATCTAAGCCCCCCAGGCCGGTTTGATGGCCGAAAGTTGCCTAGTCAAGTTTACTGTGCCTTTAAGTGAATAAGTAATGGGTAACTAGATTGTCCTATCTGAGCCCTTTTCGGTTAAGCTTTAAAGAACACCTCACACCAAGTAGTGTTTACACTCCCGTATCCTAAGATAATTGAAAACCTTGAAAATTCAGCTCTACTTTCAACTAAACACACAGGCCAACACTGTTGTAGTATCTCTCCAGGCTTGTGTAAGATCGCGGAAAATCTACATAGCCGCGGCCTTTCTGACCAATTAGTTTCACGAGGACAATAAGGAGAGCCCGAGAGAAAAGAAAAGAGACTAACTTGGCAGGCTTCAAATCAGTGTAGTAGCCTTACGAAGAAATAGATACATAACGGAGAGAATACACCATGGAAATGCAGTATATCGGGAACGAGAATTCATGGAAAGATGCATTCTCGATAGTATAGTATAGATTTATGGGGTACGTAGTTGTTGTCGTTAAGGTAAAATTATTAAACAAGCATTGCAAGTACGAATTTTCCTTCTCCAAAGTCCTTGTCTAATCTATTTGTAGTGTATAGTGTCACCAATTAAAAAACTTGAACTTGGGTAGAAACTACAGTGGATTAACTCGAAATTATAGAAATACGACGGGCTCATTATGAAACCTATAACCTATATTGCAGTCCGAGTATCTTGTTTTGTTTTTGTTGTTGTTTGTATTTATTCGTTTTACGTTGGACGTCATTTTATAATGATACAGTTATTTTTGTTGACAAAAAAAAACGAAAATTTGGCTAGTGCGTGAATGGTTTGAAAATAAATTAAATTTAACTGAATTGAAAACATATAATTGTGTTTGTTGGGTATGGAAAACGATTCGTAGTTTGAAAAGGTAATCAAATCATACAGGAGCAGAGGACTCCAGAAACGTATTCCGCCTCTAAGATTAGGGACAGCACTCACCCTTGGGCTTAAAAATCTTATCCAGGTCTTCCTCGAGCTCATTCCGGATCGTCTTCTTTTCCGGCAGTTCTTCCACGACTTCCGGCAAGTGCTTCGGAAACGGGACTTGCTGAGGATTATTGTCTATCCATTCGGGAAATGTTTCGGGAACATTATTATCGGAAACGGGGAATGTAGGTGGAGTAACTGGGAATAGCTTTTCCTGGCTTGGTATGGCAAAATTAGTTTCCTGCCAGTAGTCACAACATTCCCGCTCGGGATATTCGGAGCCGCGAACGGCAAATAAAAAGGCAAGAGGGATGAACCTCAATGCAGCCATCGTGCGTCACAGTACACGTGCTCTCTGAAGGGAGACCTCACGTGCCCTCCTAACACCAATGTCTTTGTGCCTAGTAGATCAGTTGGTATGTTGAGAAGTTGTTATCGGTACCAAAAGCGTGGTACGATCCGTTACAGTATAGTTCGTTCTATCCGTTCGAAGTGTTGAAAGGACGCTGCTCCAGACAATGCTGTCTTGCGCGTTATGATACGGTATGTTCCAAGTGAGAAGTTACAATTCAGTACCCGAAGCTAGTAATGCCTGGACAACATAGTTCAGCTTCCGGGCAGACACTAAGTTTACTGACAGACGTGTCCAGTGTGGATGCCTGTGTCCATTTCTGACCTCGGTGTGCGAACTTCAAAGTGGCTATGACTTGTCCACTAGTAATTATTTTGCTTTTTTTGTTTCACTTCTTTCTTTTTTCCTTTGTTTTGCTTTCCTCTTTTCTATATTTCCTTCTTTTGATTTTTCTTTCTCACAATGTTTGTTATTTCATCTCTTCTTTGATTATGTGTTGTAGTTTAGCCAGACCTAAAAAGTGTATTCGCCTTCTAGGCCAGTAAATCAGGTTGTCCAGTTGTTGTAGTATTTCTAGTGCGTGAATAAATTAAATACTTGAATACTTGACAAATGTGTCCATTCTGGATAACCGTGCCTGGTTTCTGAGATTGGAGTAAATAAAGGTCAGTGCAGTTCCGAATTTTTCACCAGTTGTTCTGCGCGTTCTTCTATTACGTTCAGAACGAAGATATTTCACCGATCTGCATCTGCCGTCGTACCGAATTTTTTGTGGCTACTGTATGCTAGTCTACCTCACGTCACACTGGTAGGTTTGCAGCTATGTTCATATCCACCTCCTTATTTATTTTTCGCCGCTGCGCTTTGAATATGACAAGTTTCAATTTACAATGCAACTTCACCAAGCAGCGGTAGTTCTCGGTTTGTTTTCTTGGTTAGTTACAGAGGCAGAATTCCTTCGTGTACAGATTTACTTGCTTGGCATGTCACGATATGTCTTTCCAATGTACTAGCCACCAGTGAGGACGTTCTTTCTATCTTCCTGAAATCAGACAGGATTTCGTGCTAAAACGACGGGCTGAACAACGTCGCCAACTAACGAGATTCAGTTTCAAATGCGGTTGGCACTTCCAGTGCTGGAACTTGTCGCTTAGATCTTTCCGCCTTCCCAAAGTCGAACAACACGAGTTGTTTGAGGGATGTGATAAACAACTGCGAGGTGCACCTTGCTAGTTTTTAGACGGCACTTTTTCCTTCAATCCTTCCGAAATCGAACAAGATTTATTGCTAAAGGAATTAGCTGACGTGCTTAATAAAATCACAAGAACCAGTTTGACCACTAATTGCTCTTCTAGAGGTCCCTTCCTTGAAATTAGCAATCAAATAATGTTAAAACGACGAGCTGGAAGCGTCACAAACGCAGTTCCACACACGAATAACTTTACAGCGCTAATATGGCTATCAGGGCTTGTTTCGTTAATTCTTTCCCTTAACAACGCAGAATTGTGTAATTAACGCATCGGCTTTGTGCAGGAGTGCGTGTATTTGAATTCTTATACAAACAATGTACCAGGCCAAGGGGCAGCGCAGAACTTCTCTCTGATTCCAGCTATCCCCTGTCAAGTCGCTAACACCTTCCGCAGAGCTTCCACAACCTGACTTCTTTACGCATTTTTGTGATTATCACAGAACGGCTAGCACAAAAATCACAATCATATACCACGCGACTCTCCTCACCGAATACTTTGGCAGTGGTAAGAATACTGAGAGGTGATGTCCAGGAACGAATTCCGGTAGGAATGTCAAGAACTGGCGCAGGACACGGGCGACAGACGTTAATATTGTTGGCGTAGGGATCGAAATAGATAGATAGATGTTGATTGAAGCTCTTGGGCCATGAAACAAGAATACAATGCTTCTGCTTCTATACAGCATAGGCCTACGGACGGGTGTTTTCAATTCAATTCCATTTCATTCCAAAACATGCGACGGACAGAGCCGATTGTTAGTTTTCGTTGTTATAAAACAAACGCGCGTCACGTAAACGTAAAACGCTTCAGCGACGAATCAAACCTAACATGCACAAAATTAGAATATATACAATTAAAATCTATTTTGCAGATTAAAAATTTGACCCGGCATTAAAAACTTAACAAACGAGGGCACAAAAATAAGCTCACATCGAGCATGTGAAGCGGTCACAGGGTGAAGCTCCGGTACAGGCTCTGCAACGGACCTGATTGGCCTTACCCATGCCGGTTGATGTTGGGGCGGGAGTATATTTTGGTGAATAGGGCTCGACAAGATTTTTTTTTACCAAAAGATAGGGACAGTTTTAAACGACGGGAGTGAAGAATTGTCTGCCACATGTCTGACTGTTTGGGAACACAACTGTGTGCCACACGCCCGACCCACAAGTTTAAATTCGCCAAAGCGCCGTATTGTCTTTATTTCTGGAGGTAATTTCGAATGCTTGAAAAATTATATATGTATAGTCCACATAAAATCTCAATAAATAGAGCTTGCTTACGTCCTTACCATTCTGTACTAGAAGGGTCCTAAGTGTAATGTCTACCTGCTTGATAAAGTAACTAATTGAAGTACTTTGAATTTAAGTAGCCGTTAAATTTGAATTTCCCGCCAAATTCGAGCCGCAAAATAGAAACAACCTCGACAGTCGACAGTTGTTTGTGAAATTCGAGCCACAAACCTTGAGCCTGTCAAACGAACACTTCATACCTATAATTTTCTTTGTTCCTACGGTCCAGAAATGCATTAAATATAAATTTTTTTCGAACTATTTAACAGGGATCACCAGGGATCGAATATTCAGTCCGAGCAACCCAAAGTATGTTGACAAAGAAAGTAAACATACCACTTAGACAAGGAACAAAACCTCGCATGAATGACTTGTTAACTGGTATTACGCCAATAAATCATGTTTTGTTTATTTGTGACATTTAGTGATTGTGAATCGGTTTGGACTACTCCAAGAGCAAATTAAAAGTCACATGTCTACCTACTCTTGAACGGTAGGATAGTTTTTTCCCTCCGGACGTGCATTTTGAGGTGGCAAGCAATAAGAAGTAACTTATTCAATTGGATCCCAAAACGTTAGCGACGGGATACCTATGACTTCGTAAAGTTTGCCCGTCCGTCTCTATGTCTGTTCTTTTGTTAGCCCGACAACTCTCGAAGGGGTTGGGATATTTTGTTCAAACTTGGTATGAGGATTCTTGGGTCAAAGTAGGCCAAACCGGAAATTTAGTAAAAACAAAAGTTCATTCTAAATTCGATTAGAGGTTCGTATCGGGGGTAAGAACACTCGATGAATCCATCTCTGTACATTATTAACTTGGAAATAGTCACTTGCCCAATCCGACCATTGTGGGGGGAGGGGGTAAGGCGGAATCCGGAATTTAGTGGCATGCATACCTTTCGAACGGATGATCGGATCTTGATGAACTTGGGATACGCCTGCCAAGTTTCATCGTCCTAGCACATCTATAAGTACCCTAACTCGCAATCATGGGACCGACCGACCGACCGAATTGCGATCGGTATATGGCACTTTGCCGAAGGGCAAGTTGCATAAAAACTAACCTACTATTCAAGAAAGGGTAGACATGTGAATAGTAATTTGCTCTTAAAGAAGTATACACCGATCTTTCACATTTAATGGCGTAATACCAGTTAGCAAGTCATTCATGCGAGTTCAGTTGGTTCTATGTGTAAAGTCCTATACTTTCTGGAGATAAAGGGGTCGAAGCATCAGACATAAAACCCTGGAATCCCTTATACCCTGATACATTCAGTTCTGCTAATGACATTCATAATTTTGAGTTTCGGTTAGTTTTCGGCTTTTTGTCGTGATCCGATCTGCAATCCGTTTGGTGCGACATTCCTTGCATTACTACTTTCCCTCTTTTCTCTCTGAATATAAAAAAGGTCTGTGGAAAAACTGACCCTAGCTTGAAGGCTCTCTGGAATGACGGACGCTGGAGAGGAAACGACAAGGAATTCGTCATGTTAAGAAGTGATTAGTAGATCAGTATTTGATTATCGTAGGGAATCAGATTAGTAACCTTGGCAATAACAGTTTTTCCGAGACGGCCAATTCGAAGGATGACAACTAAAGGCCAGCGGCCAAAAGCACGCGTAAGTGGCGCCATCCGTTGACAACTTTGGTGACCAAGGACACGAGGAATAAAAGGGTGACGTAATCAGATCTTTCGGATTGTTGCTTACCAACTTTCCGAAAAAGAGGGGGACTCTTTCACTTCCGGGAAGGGTAAAAGGGACTACGAAAAACGTTTAATTTCATTTAATTTAGAAACGTAAAACACAATTTTATTTATCGGGGAAACCTTAAAGCACATTTCTTACTAGACATGGTCTTTTCACGGGTAAGAAATATCGGTTTTCAAAAATACCATTACTTGCCATATGAAATGAGGGATTTTCTAGTCAGCGTTTATCGACTATAATCAGCCCTCCTGCTCTCTGACGCGGCGGCTGGACGCAAAATGTTTGAAAACGGTTAAAAAGCGGGAAAACCAAGCAGAACAGAAGAACTCCAAAACAGAAGGTATAAGACCTGATATTTGAAGCTTTTCATGTCCTTACGTGTGAACAGTGGCGAAACTAGCCCATTTTCGTGAGGGGGGTGGGGCAAGCCCAGATTTTACCGACAGGACTTGACAAGGTACCGACAAAACGCGCCGTTGCCGCTTCGCGACAACGGCACACATTCCTAACGTTTCATGAAACCGTTATAATATTAAATTGTGATATACAAACTAAGATGGTTTTAGTAATAAAAATTTGAAATTTGTCATTCACTCGATCGCAAAATATTTTACCAGGTTTATCCAAGAACACACTATGCAGTCAATCATACCAGAAATGTCGTACCAGAAATAGACACTTCACTAAAGCACTGCACTACTTTATGATTTTTGTGACTGTCTTTTTATCGTTACGGAAAGTTTTTCTTCTGAAACTTCGGCTCTAAATGCCATATAGCGATGATAAAGTCTGTCCGCTGTCGGTCTGCTATGCTGGTGGACTGCCCAACTTTTTTTTTATTCGTAAGCTAAGACTAGCACAGAAGCTATGGCGATAAAACTTGGCAGACAGTCAGAATATAGTACTCTGGAAAACTTCCCTTTCTGATCATCCGTGGGGGATGGGTGGAGAGGAATCCAGGATCTTGTGACATAACTCGAGTTGCGAACGGGCAACGATCAAGTTTTAATTTTCTAGTTTTTACGAGCTTATGCACCTTGCAAATCAGTCGAGTCATCAAGTGTTTGTCTGTTATCAAACTCCTGACAGTGTAAGAGGATATAGATATTCCTTCAGCCCAAGCTGACTGCGAATCATACTTGGATAAGTCAGCTACATTTTATCGGTAGGCTAACTTAATTTTGTTTAAAAGAAAGTTAAAGAAATTTTTAATTGAAAAAGGTGGTTGAATTTTGTGGGTTGCTGGAAGGGGGTGTAGGGAGGCGGGATTGAGGAGGTAGGGTGGGAGGAGGTGAGATGGGGGGCGGTGGGTAGGTTGTGACGACAGAAACATTTTTCTTTCCTGTTTTTTTTTTCTTTTTTTCTCTCTTTCTTTTTTTCTCTTCCCTCTTTTTTCTTTTCTTTTTGAAAATATATTAGATTAGTTTTTCTGTTATTATTTATTGATTAATTTTAAGTTAAAAGGTGGTTAGAAGATACAGCCACCCACAGGATTTTTGTCTTTTATGTGGTTGCTGAGTTTTTTCTGTAATGTAGTTGTGTTATTTTGGTGAAGTAAAAATATCTGATTCTATATTTCGGCCCTTTTTGACAAGGGTCCTCTTCAGGCTCAAGCAGCTCAAGCTGGAAAAGGAGCGGCTCAGCCGCCACGTCAGAGAGCCGAAAGGCAGGGCAGAGTCGACAAGCGCTAACAAGGAAATCGCTAATTTATCGCGGCAAGTAATGGTGTTTTCGAGAACCGACATTTCTGAGCCATTTCTTCGTGAAAAATCATTTCTAGTAAGAGGTGTGCTTTAAATCAGAACATGGGAATCGAAACTGTATCTACTGCCGTCTTTGCTTTCTGATCGGTCTTTTGCTTTCTGCTCCACCAAACATACAATGTTTTTACCATTTGTAGACTCTCATTATTGCATGCGGCGAGGACAAATCAGATCCGCAGATTTGTCTCAAAGCTTTCTCAGTCTACCAAAATCCCAAGATATTGCTCAGCATAATTGTGTGGCCAAACCACCTAACATCATTAGCCGAAGTATTACTGACACTTACACATGTCACTCCATGCCAAGTTTATATTTCCCGAGGAGGCCCTGTAATCGAATCATCTCCTTTGGGAAATCTTATTAGGCCTGTTTCCAAAACCAAAAGAATTATCCTAATTAATCCCAGTCTCTGTAGTAGCTGAGCACCGCAAGCACCATTAAGAAAGCAGCTCAGTATCTAAACGCCATCTATCTTTCTAGAGAAAAGCGTAGTAATTCAAAAGCCCGCTAGAGTCAGTACGTGCTGTCTCTTTCTACGGTGTAGACTAAATCTCAGCCTATTAACCGAGGGCCGTGACGTAATAAGAGAATCCAATATTTTCCATTTATCAACTGGACCCTAGAGTGGTTAATAAATGTACAAGCGCTCGGCTCTATATAAAAAAAAAAAATAAAAAAAATATTTACAGGTACAGATATATATTCTGCAATATTCTATTCCTCTCATGACGGCACCAACGTCAACGTCACGGGACTCGGATAAGCTAAAAATTAGTTTGGACCCTTTCACAACCAAAACAAAACAGACGGGTTGCTTTAGTTCGGAAACCAGATATCATGCAATCAGAGAACCACAAGGTTATACATACGACGAGTCTGGTAAAAGAAAGTACAAGAACAAACTGTTCGGGATAAAACCTCGTCTAAAGCTAAGTTCCCACTGCCCAGTTATTTTTGCTGGCCAGATTTAAAATCTGGCCAGTTTTAAAAGCAGCCGTTTTTTTTTTGTTCTCACTGCACAATCTCGTGTGAACAACAAAAACTGTAGATTCTGCCAGGATAGAGTTTAAGAACTGAAGATTCTGCCAAAGAGTTTAATCTTGAAGTCGGTGAAGGATGACAATGAAGCATTATTATTGTTGTGTTTACTTACAAAAAGTAGAGTAGTTGCGTAGTAAATGTTATGGCTTTTGGTTTGCACAATAAATGGTTTTTCCGGGCAGGCTATAGTAAATTTATTCAAAAGTTCTAGCAATTTTCGGAGTCGCGGTTCTAGTGTTCTAGCAATAGCGACTATAGTTGGGGGCCAATTCTTGTGAAGTTTTGAGGGTCGGCCAAGCTTGCTATGATGGACCGATTGATATTTTGTTGGTTCACTTCTGACTTTTGGTTTGCAAAATATGTGTTTTTTCCCGGAAGGCTATAGTAAATTTCTAAATTGATTTCTCTAAAGCCCCGTCTGCATTACCGTAAACCGACCGTTTTACGGACGGTCCGTCGCCGCAAAAATGTGGTCTTCATTAGGTCCGTAACCGCAAAAATATGGTTTACATTAGTCCCAAATAGGTGAATCTTGGGTTAAAATTTAAAAAACAGTTTATATGTGACTTGAAAAACAGTTGAAAAACAGTTACATGGGACTTTGACAAAAAAGCAGTCTTCACTACGTCCGTTTTACGGTTACGGAGGGGTCAGTACCGCCGTTTTACGGCTACGGCCGTCCGTAGAGAAAGACCCGTCTTCACTGCCGTAACGGTCAAACGGTCGGCCGTAAAACGGTCGGTTTACGGTAATGCAGACGGGGCTTAACTATTTTTGAGTAAGTTCTTATGTTTTTAAGATAGAACCGCTTGCCATTGGTGCAAAACATGCTGAACGGAAAAGTCTCTGTTTTTTTAAACAATGAACTGATAAGAGCCGACAGCTTATTGAGCTTGGAAAAAAGGAAAACTAGGCAAATAGCTTAAAATGTGCAGTTTCTTCCGTTGATCTTTGGTTCACAAAATATGTAATAGCGACACTCTCATTTATATATGCGTTATATTTATATTGCCCGAAATACCGAATTATTCATGGTACATACGGTTCCTACATTCCTACTCTGGTTTCACTCTATGAACCTATATAGATATCATTTCCTAATTAGAAAATGTTAGATCCATTTTTCATTGAGCTCCCCAGGTACTAGATACTCATAAAAATACTGCTTGCCTTCCGAAACATGTAAAACTACACTATTAAATTAAATAAACTAAACAACACTATTAATTTATAGGTAAAAAATAAGTCACAATCAACCTCTTGAACCAAAGTCATGAGTCAACTGAGACCTTATTTGCTTGGAGCCATATAAGCATGTACTTACGCATGTACTCCGTGACCTGAGAATAAATTTAAAACTGGGTTAACTTTATTCTCAGGTCACTGCAAATCAATGAATTCAAATTTATTCTCAGGGCTATCCATTCAGTGAACTGAAATTTACTCAAAACGTCGGCGATCTGAAGAAAACTGGCCAGCGTCTTTCGCTGGCCAGTAAATATCAAACTCAGTTTGATCAGAAAAACTGGCCAGCAAAAGGAAAAACTGGGAGAAAAACCTGGCCAGCAAAAAAAACTGGCCATTAACTGGGTAGTGGGAACAGCAAACTGGACAATGGGAACTTAGCTTAAAAAGGAGGTCAGTTACAGAAGCCCCAATCAGAAAGCAGTAAGTACTTGCTCGCCATCTGGTATTCGAAACGAGAAGGGATCCTCAAAGTCCCGCAAGATGTCAAGCGTGTTGACTTTTCTTACAACCAAACCAAGCAGTGTTTTAAAACAGAAAACAAGATCTCAACGTAGTAATAGAACCACAGGCTGGCCACAGCTTGTTATTTGTCTGATAAAAATCGAAAAGACTATTCGGGATAAGTCCCGATGTCAACAAGGTGCTCACGACTAAAGCACAGATCATAAATCAACTCACCCCTCGCCCGCCATCTGCTATTTCAAAATGTGAATGGGAGCCTTTCAAAATCCCACTAGATGTCAAGCCTGCAGACTGTTCTTAGACTGAAAGCCGGGAAGGCTGCTCTTAGAACGAAACCCAGATCCTAACGCAATGAGGGCCTAATTTGTCTAGTTCCATAAGAACAGGAACAAAAAAAAATCAAAATACATCTCAGCCTCCACAGGAGCTGGGCATCGCAAGCACCAATAAGAAAGCACCTCGCCACTTCGGCGCCATCTGTTCTGCTCTTTCACTAGAGTAGAAGAAAAGTACCACTAGATGCCGTGTGTGATGGCTTTTCTTAGAACGAAAAACGAGAAGTGCAGTTGGCGCAGTGAGAGAACCATAATTAGACCAGAATTTCTGATTGTTAGATTCAAAATATCCTACATCTCTAATCCATCAACTGGCCGCAATTCAAATACAAATTCTGACTAGTTGGATTCTTTCAACAGACCTTTTTTTCCCAATTTAAAGAACTTTTTCAGGGGAGCGCGCAGGTTCGGCGGCGTGGCCTTGGCCTGGCCTGCTGGCCATGCCCTCCGCCCTCGTGACCAAATTACATGTCTAAGGCATACACGCGGGGTCAGAGGGTTGTCGGCGAAATGCCCCTAATCGAAACGTCACCGGCTAAACGTCCCTGGCTAAAAATCCCCATGCCAAAAACGCCCCCATGGCAGAATGTCCCCATGAGAAAATGTCCCCAACCGAGACGTCCCCATGTAAAACGTCCTCGTGGCGAAACCAAATAGACCAATAACAAAAATACGATAATAGTTTGTTTACCCATTTCAAGATTTACATCAGACGCGACATTATTTCAAAGCGGGTCCGCAGCATGGGAATACGAGAATAAAATGGCCTAGGTGTATAATATTAACCCGAGCAATACAAGGTTCACTAAACACTTGACGACTGCTTCGAAATTAGCTATAGGTTGTTACTAACTCAAAAAGCCCAAAGCCCAATGATTCGAATCCGCCCATTAATTTGTTTAATGAAGGTAAGCAAACTGGAACTTGTTTAGCTCATCTCTTTAGTGGGGTCTCAGAACGGACGGGACTCGGCCGACTTATGAACTAGAACAGATTTTGAGGTAGGATTCTTGAAACACAGGTAAAATAGGGATATATGCACCGGGTTCTCCGGTGACAAGGATGCTTCGCACTCTAGGGTCCAGAATTCTAGGTTTGGAAGGCACCGGCCGGCCGCTTATATATGTGGCCAAGTAAACAAATTAGTTGTATTTAGTTCGATCTCTTTAGTTGGGTTCCGAAACGGATGTAATGGGACAGATATGATGTGATAGCATTCTTGAAGTACAAGTGAAGTAGATAACTGCATCGGAGGAATAATTTAAGGAGGGCATTCAGATAAGATGCTTCGCACACTAGGGTTCGAAACGCTACCTTTGAAAGGCACTAGCCAGCCGGTCACTTGTATCACTTTCTGGAACGGTGCACATCTGAAGCAACAGGTCGCACGTCCGATCTTTCTTGCCTATTAAGAATGTCCCTACTCCTGTAATGTAAACTCTGAAGGATATTTCAACACGGGGGCGTTTTGTCCTGAGACGTTTTGCGATGGGGACGTTTTGCCATGGCGACGTTTCGTCGGTAAGCCGGGTCACAAACACGGACAGATCCAAAATCCAAGTAGCCTAGTGGCCACGTCGGAAGAGAAACCACCAGTAAGGTTAGAAGGCAAAGATGGAGGTCTGCTTTCGGCCCTTGACGATGATGGACAATAGACAAATGCACGGCATCTCTGGTTGTGTCCAGGGGCTTCCGATGCGTATTTAGCACTCCCATAGTCTCCCACAGTCCCAATTTAGTGTCACACGGATATCAAAGGAGCTAGTCACCGAAAGTGCTACGTGAAGAGACGAAAACTCACGGCTCGCAAATCCACATCCATCGAAAGAGAAATAGCTAGGTGCCAGCTGCACAGTCGCTAAATTCAGTGTTACTTATTGATGTTTTAACCTTTTTAGAAAAACGCGCATCGCGTGCCAGTTTGGTCGGTAAGAAACCTATCTATAAGGGGAGTAGTCACAAATACTCTGCGAAATTGGTATTCACGCGAGCCGTCCTTTTACTACAGTAGTCGCGTTTTTTGCCTAAAGAGCTCAAAGGCCATTTTGGCAGAGAGTAGTCAGGCGCCGGTCTCATGAGCAGATTGGTCAACTCACCTTGGAGTTGCCAATCTCCTTTTTCCGCAGCCTGGGCAGGAAGGACAAAGGGCTTGGTCCAAAAATGGTCAAAAGAACAGGGGATCGACTAGAATCGGGAACGGAACGGAACGACACGCGGCAGGAGGAACGCGTACTAAAAACGGGAACACCGGAATAAAATATTCCGATGCATGCAGGGGTAACAAGTACTAAAATCGGGAATGCACAATCGGGAATGTTCTTCAGCACAGGATTGACAGAATCTTTGTTTTTTAGCACTCCGTTTTCTTCAGAAGCAAGTGCAAAAAACAGGGATCCTGTCAATCCCGTTTTTTGTGCTAAAGAACAGGGGACGTGCATTCCCGATTTTAGTACATGTTCCCCCTGCATGCATCGGAATATTTTATTACGGTGTTCCCGTTTTTAGTACGCGTTCCTCCTGCCCCGTGTCGTTCCGTTCCGTTCCCGATGTTAGTCGATCCCAAAGAACAGTGAGCAGTATAAGCGCTTGGTGCAAAAAACGGAAAATGAACCAAGGCCTTGGTAGATAGGTGACAAAAAACGCGACTAGTGTATCCGTTCTTTCACCCACGGTTCCGGTTCTTGAGGATTTGGAGACAAGAAGCCCCATGGATTGAATGTGAGCAGACAGAAGTACTTACAGAGAATTGGGAAGAAGGGGATAGGGGGATAACGTGACAAGGGGATGTGAACTGATTTAGATTCTTGCCTCTAGCGAGATCACCGTTCCTAGCTGTAGCCCGTTACAAACTGGCGATTGTAGTGTTTTTCGAACTGTGTTCACAAGCCTCTCGATAGCTGAATGATTAGAGCATCGGCAGATGAAGCTGAAGATGGCGGGTTCAAGTCCCGCTCGAGGAACATTTTTATTTTTCAGTCTACTACTACCAGAAGGGGATAAAATTCTCCCACTTTCCGCAATGCTTACAGGTTGGGTGCAGGGGAGTCGCAGGGGGAGGGGGGCGGGGGGTGCTTGGGTGTAGCCTAAACTTCTATTTCTAAGCTTAATTTCGCGCACAACCCGGAACAACCGCGTTAAGCCCTTGCAAACTCTTTCTTGGATGGTAAATTGGACGGAACTGATAAGCTCATAAGCATGATCAATCTCCATCGCCGTTCAACTAAGGAAGATGAAGAGGACAGGCCCTCAATTTCTTCTGCTTAGTTTTCAAGATATGAGATGACATAATGTCCCGTTTTGTAGTCTAGATAAGCTTTCGCGAAAGCCCTCTCTTCCAAAGAAAGGATAGAGGGGTGAGGTGGGTTTTCGGCTCCGAATCCTCTAGGACGAGGACTGGAGAAATGCTGAATGTCGGCTGCACTGGGATGCCAGTGAGCCGATGTGACAACCACTTCTACCAACTTGGGAATGTCGGCTACACTGGAGTGCCAGTGAGCCGATGTATCAACAACCATCTACCAACCAACCCGCCAACCAGCGAGAGACTCTACAGGAGGATCACACCACCTTATCTCGCTGGAAGTGCGTAAGGTAAAAAAAAAGGTAATTATCTGGTAGAGCTCTCTGACGCTCACGGACTCGTTCCCCTAATTGTTTGCTGTTCTTCTCACCCGTTAAGTGTACAGTTGTACTTTACTGCCAATCCGGCGCTGACGTCCTGCCCTGCCAGACCACGACATTATTAGCCAGTTTTTTAATCCTGAACCCGTTCAGTGTACATGTCAATGTGTCAAAATTTAAAGTTTAACCGAACAGTGCTAGGATAGGACAATCTAGTTACCCATCACTTATTCACTTAAATTGGCTTGAAGACCCGCTGAAAATAAGTTACATCGTTGTTCCGCTATTCACGAATAGTCGATTTTCAAATAGTGGAATTTTCGTATGATTTGTGGTGCCTCTATGTGCTTGTATTTTTGTTGTATGCCTTACGAGAAAGATTTATCATTTTTTTTGTTCAGGCACTAAGCAATCTTCACCAATCTCACCACTGCCACTGAAAAGCCGCATTTGTTTTGAGATTAAAATTTCCTGCGTCATAGTAGAATTTACGCTGTGAGGACGCCAGAGATATTCTGAGCCTCATAACTAGAGCAGATAGTGGAAAATCAAAAAATCCCTTTGCAGAATCCAAATAATTCAGTGTATCCAATTAAATGACACACAAATAAGTTGGCTTTTCAGTTAAACTTTAAGTGTGTTTTTGAAGTGTATGTAAAGAACGCAAACATGTTTTTATTTGTGTCTTTTACTTTGTTTTCTTTTAATCCTCTGTAATTAAAAAGCGGGTCATAAATAAATGAGAGCTGAATCAATAAAATATCGATCTATCGATTTTTTCTTTCCATATACTACATTATTTCCTTTTTCTTGTCCAGTGCATCACAGAAGTCCATCATCACATTATCTCCGAAACGAACAAGAATCCGCTATATTAAAAGGGTTTACGTTTTTTATGGCACTTGCCCTTCGGCCAAGTGCCATATAGCGATCGCAATTTCTGTCCGTCCGTCGGTCGGTCGGTCGGTCCGGGTTTTGCTAGTTCGGGCACTTCCACATAAGCTAGGATGATGAAACTTGGCAGGCATATCAGGGACCCCAAATGATTAAGTTGGAAATAGTCACTTTCCCGATCCGACCATCGTGGGGGGAGGGAGGGGAGCCGGAATCCGGAATTTAGTGGCATGCATAACTTTCGAACGGGTGATCAGATCTTAATGAAACTTGATATTTGGAAAGATGTCATGATTCAGATGTCCCATATCAAGTCCGGACCGAATCCGATGTGTGTGGGGGGGGGGAGTCGGAGGGGGGAACCGGAAATCATGTTAAACGCTTAGAGTGGAGCGATCGGGATGAAACTTGGTGGGAGGAACAAGCACAACCCCTGGATACAAAATTGACAGAACCGGACCGGATTCGTGCACTGTGGGGGGAGTTGGAGTGGGGTTCCGGAATTCCGGTGATACGGAGTTAAGTTACTTCCAGGTGGACTAGGACAATGAAACTCGGCAGGTAAATCAGGGACGCGACCAGATTAACCTGGAAATAGTCAGCTTCTCGATCCGACCATCGTGGGGGGGGGTGGAGGGAGGGGGAATCCGGAATCTTGAGGTATGTATAACTTCCGAACGGGTGATCGGACCATAATGAAACTTGATATGTAGAAAGGCAACATGTCTCGGATGTCCCATTTCAAGTACGGACCGGATCCGATGAAGCTGGGGGGGGGGGGGCCGGAGGGGGATCCGGAAACCTTCTGACATGCTTGGAGTGGAGCGATCGGAATGAAACTTGGTGGGAAGAACAAGCACAAGCCCTATGTAGATCAGTGACAGAACCGGACCGGATTCGGGCATATTGGGGGAGTTAGAGGGGGGGTCCGGAATTCCGGTGATCGCAAGTTAAGGTACTTCCAGACATGCTAGGACGATGAAACTTGGCTTGGAAATTAAAGACTTGACATGATTGGCTTAGAAATAGTTAGTTCCCAGATCCGGTCATTCCTTAAAGTATTAATGCTAACCGCAAAGTACAAAAAAAAACTTTTAAGCAAAATATACATTTTCGTGATCCCTATGAGCCCATGATCATTTTTGCCTCAAGGGTTTTGCTTACAACTAAATTCCTTAAAGTACAAACAATACTTTTGAGCAAAATATACATTTTCGTGCTCCTGATGATCATCTTTTTTGCTTCAAGAGTTTTGATTACAGATGATTTTCTATAACTTGGAAATAATCACTTGCCCGATCCGACCATCGTGGGGGGAGGGAGGGGAGCCGGAATCCGGAATTTAGTGACATGCATAATTTTCGAACGGGTGATCGGATCTTAATGAAGCTTGATATTTGGAAAGACCTCATTTCTCAGATGTCCCGAATCGATTCCGGACCGAATCCGATGAATGTGGGGGGGGGGGTCGGAGGGGGGAACCGGAAATCATGTGACACGCTTACAGTGGAGCGATCGGGATGAAACTTGGTGGGAGGAACAAAAGAATCCCTAGGTTCATCATTGACAAAACCGGACCGGATTCGTGCACTACGGGGGGAGTTGGAGTGGGGTTCCGGAATTCCGGTGTTACGGAGTTAAGTTACTTCCAGATGTTCTAGGACGATGAAACTTGGCAGGTGTATAATGGACTCGGCCAAATTAACTTGGAAATAATCACTTGCCCGATCCGACCATAGTGGGGGGAGGGAGGGGAGCTGGAATCCGGAATTTTATTGATATTCATAATTTTCGAACGGGTGATTGAATCTTAATAAAACTTGGTATTTGGAAAGACCTCATGTCTCAGATATACCATTTCAAGTCGAGACCGGATCCGATGAATGAGGGGGGGGGTCGGAGGGAGGAACCGAAAATCATGTGACACGGTTAGAATGGAGCGATCGGAACCTCCCGAGCGTCACCGTCGAAAAGGAAGTGCTTGAAAATTTCGCTGATTTTTCCATAAGATGTCAAAATATTTAAAACAAATTGTTCAAATATGTTACACAACAGCAAATATAAATAAGTGACTATTTCTTTTGCACGTAACTGTAGTACCAAACAACCCATCACACTGACAAAGCTACTATCCATTCACATCCTACTACGATAACTTGAACACAAGCTAAAAAGCTTGCAAGTGCCATATGAGCTTGTTAACCGTTGTTTTCCTATCTTCGTGACAAAAACTTACTGTGGATTGAGGGTCAACAGTTCAGTTCAGTTCAGTTAATTTTACCACCGAAATACATTTAAAGTTTATTCGAAAAGGGCTGGGATAGGACAATCTAGTTATCCATTACTTATTCACTTAAATTGGCTTGAAGACCCGCTGAAAATGCGTTACTTCGTTGTTCCGCTGTTCACGAGTAATCGATTTTTAAATAGTGGAATTTCCTTGCGATTTATGGTGCTGAATTTTTATAGTATGCTTTACGAGAAAGATTTATGATTTTTTTTTGTTCAGGCACTAATCAATCTTCACCAGCCTCACCACTGCCCACTGAAAAGCTGCGTTTGTGTTGAGATTCAAATTTCCCGCGTCATAGTAGAATTTACGTTGTGGGGACGGCCGCAGATGTTCTGAACGTCATATCTAGAGCAGATAGTAAAATAAAATAAAAAACTTATGCAGAATCTAAATATAATTCAGTGTATTCAATTAGATGACACAAAATTAAATCGGCTTTTCAGTTAAACGTTAACTATGATGCAAGTACCCGCCCCAAGAAAGGTACAAAAAGCACTTGCAACTGGGCGGGTACATAAAACTCATTTCCTAACTAATAATTCAACTAATAAAACATAAAGAACAGCCAAGATTTCAGCCATGAAACGTGTCCTACATGACAACTGATTTCTCGCTAGGACAGAAATAAAAATGAAAGGAGAAACTGAAATATTCGAAAGGAAATTTAAGGATAAACTTATTACGTGCTTATATCCGAAACTGATTACAATGCAAATGATCCAACGATCATTCGTTATGCTCATGAAAGAAAATTAATAATTACGGCGTCGCCGAACAACATCCAGGTGATGAGCTAAAAGCAAAGACATAAAAATAAAAACACTCACCAAGAATAAGGAGTGCTGCAAGTATCAAGCAAAACGTCCGTGCCTCCATTCTCCTTCATGGCATTCCAACTGGAATAAATATACTTTCCCAATTACAGGGTCGTCCACATGAATGATATTATTTCCGACTGAAAAAAAAATATTGGAACATTAGTACAAATTTACCTCAGAAGTTCTGTTCCCACGTTTGTTGACCTTTTCAGCTCGCATTAATTTTGAATTAATGAACGAATGAAATTAAATTACGCGCTGGATAGGAAGGGAAATAATACAAAACAAAGAAAAAGAAGGAAAATCTCAGATGTCGTACTGTTCTTTTTTGTTCTGTTTCACAACATTATTTATTTATTTTATATTTTAAAACTAGATTTTAAACTCACAACATCAGTGTTTTAATATGTAAGTTTTATTTTGTTAAATTTTACTCCGCTATTACCAAAAAGCGGGTTATAAATAAATAAAATAAATAAATAAAATATGTTTATGTGTAGACGGCACCCACAATATCGGCTTTGACCATTGCATCGGTTTTGAAAAAAAAAAATCGAAAAAAGGTAAAGGTATCAGCTTTAGCCTATACAGGCCTAACTGGCGGTGCTGATCCCGATCCACTGCCTTTACCCACGAAGTGCAGTGGGTGGTCGGGGGCTAGCCATCCTGGTGCCAGGTACCCATTTGAAACTGGGTAAACTTTGGCTTTTACAAGGTTACGCCACAACACCCCCCCCCCTCAAACCAAACGGTAGGCACCGCCGAGACTCGAACCAGCAACCCTTCGCTTACGAGTTTGGCGCGCTAAAAATCGGTCAGGACGGACCCATGCACCGATCGTTTTGGAAACAGGTTGAACTGAATCGAATTGAATGCTAGGATTCAAGTCGGATTAACTTTCCGATGGATTTCGCGCTGCTTCGGCAAGGTTCGCACAGGTTTTCTCGCTTTGGAAACCGAAGCAGCTTTCTCGGAAAGGGATTCGAGAAGGTTAGTGGAAAACTCCGCGGAAGTTGAAAGCTTCGGCAGAAATTTTTGAATGACTAAAAAAAAAAGGCAAGCGTCATTAAATTAACTATGATCCCTTTCGGAAATATGAGAGTAGAAGGTGGCACATGTCTTGATTTCTTTAGTCTAAAAAAGTTTGGAAATCAATTTTTTCGGTGGTTTCAGCTTTCCATGTTCTTTCACGATCAATCCAACGAGAAAGTAGAAAGCAATTCCAAAAACCTGATTCTCACAGTTTTTGTGATGAGCACAAAAGCACTTCTCTCTGGAAAGTGATACCGTAATCCAGCGCAAACCCACTTCTAGCTAGAGGATCAAAATGATGTCTCGATAAAAGATAAGCAGACTTTAAAGACTCTTTGGACCAAGAAAAAATAAGCCAAAAGAACGTCCGTCTTTGGTCCCGTGCAGCGACTATGGCTATCCCAATAAAACTGAGCTGATATTTGATGAGCTTTGGGTTGATGCCCGTCTGCAACTCTCTTCGCCGCTGCGCATACGAGAGGAAAAAGTACAAGAGGCGCGCTGATTCGCTCTGCAGCGACAACCAATCAGCTTTTACTTTTGAAATTTCTTCTCCGGGGCTTAACTGTGATATAGCTTTTTGTAGAAGTAACGAATTGTGATGTTTCGCGTAGCTCCTACCCTCTCGCTCGTTTGCATCGGGCAGGGTAGAGGATTATATTCGACTTACAGAGATAGGGAGACGGAGGTTCTGGTGCTTATTTGTTCTTGGTTGAACCTAATTATGTGTTACCGGTAGCTGGTGCTCCTGGTAATGGAACCGCAAGAGGTTTAACCGCGAGTTCTCGTCTGTTTCCATTGTATTGAAAATAAACGTGAAACCACGAAATAAGTTTCGTCAAGCAAAGTACGTCGAACTGCGCGCAAATGACCAGATCCGAGAGTAGCTTTTACTACTTAAAACACACATGAAATCATTTTACATCTTTTATCTGAATTCTACTTGGCCTTTAAATTATCTTCAGATGGAACTGGAAGCCACTAGTTTTCTCTAAAAAAAAAAAAAAAAAAATCCAGTAAACCAAGTAGTATAGTCTACGGCTGTGGTTCTATAGGCGGAATGGACGAAACAGTAACAGGTTTGCTTCTTCCAACTACAGCAAGAAGAGAACCCTTAGCAATCAGTGCCGAAATGTCGCTGAACAATATCCTAGCCGACGTCTGGAGTCATTTTTTGTATATGATTCCCAGTAAGCTTAGGCTGAACTATTCATGTCTTTAATTACGCTAGAAGAAATTGCGCCAACCCACAGAGAGGCTTGGGATGCCGGGGGCATGTGCTCGTTTTCATCTCAAAATCCAGATTCTCTGCTTTCAAAGAATTATCATGAACTTCCCTGGCGGCAAGATTCAAACGTCCTTCACATGCTCCCGCATTAGCAATGGAAATGTTCGTTGTCTCAATCGGAATATTCAGCGGGAAACAACTTAACAGAAAGCCAGAGGAAAAGAGGGAGGGCATGGAAACTCCCCAAGAAAACATCAGGGAAGGGAAAGGGATGTGTAACGCAGGTAGGTGGACCAGAGGCGCTACTAGCCAGAATGTTTGGGAGGAGGGAGGTATTTACGGAGCGGCTGGTCATTTTTACCGACTGTTTTTGTAGAAGAATTTTTTTAAGAAAAATACTGTTTTGACGAAAAATAGTATTGATTATCAGAAAAAAACGACTGACTTAAAGAAAAAATCGTATATTTTTACGAAAAACCGACTGTTTTTCAGAAAAATCGACCGTTTCCAAGAAAAGAATCGACTGTTTGTATAAAAAAAAAATCGCGAAGCACCAAATCGGTATTTTTTTACCGACTGGCCGACAACATTGGGAGGGGCGTCCCCCCTCCCTATATGTGACGCCCCTGGCTGGAACACTAGTGAGTAAACAAGATGTCGCTAGTCCAAGGTGGTGAGAAGAAAAAGCACGACGAGAAAAAAGTACGACGGTACTTAGCTATTCTTCTTTATAACAATGGTGAATCCTGGTTTATCTCACACGCGCGAGGAAACTGTGAGTAGGAAATAAAGTTAAACATTCGAAAGACTCAAAGGACCCGTCGGACCTGTAATGCAACCTTATTCCGTAATCGCCCCTTCCATTCTTAAATCCGAAGACCCAATTTGCCACCATAAGATCACCACCTCAATGAAATTGATGTACTAACCAATTTTGTGTGGATGGCACTAGTTAGCTCTTAGTTCAATAAATACATATTCTACCAGTACCAGGTGGCCAGAATTACCAGAATATACATGAATATCAGCATATGATCGGCTATACTATGTTAAATGCTAAGCATAGTGGCAGCTGAAAGAGGAGCGAGATCGGCTGAATCTATACCGAAATTGGGAGTGCGTGACGCCTCGGAAATGTTCCTAAGAATTATGAAAACGTGGATTATTTCTCTTTCTATGAAAGTTATTCAACCTGGGCCACGGAAGGGAGCATGGGAAATAAACCAACAAAATTAAAGCTAGACGACAGTTCCGTGAACTACGGTCTGCGCGGAATCCAATACAAAGAACCTTCGAAATCAACTGTGAAAACCCATCTTCTTTGACACCAAATTGTGAAACAGTCAAACCCAAATCGTGGACAAATCAAATAGGTGGTGCATATCAATCCAATCAAGATGAAAACTACCAGCTTTCGGTATATTCCCCAGGGCAAGAGTTCTACGAAGCTTTCTAAAATGCAATATCAAATTCATCAGTCTAGCCTGAGGTTCAAACTTTCCACGAAAACCACAGAAGTTGGAGTCCTTATCATCTTCTGGTACTGAGCAGAAACTGGTGGACTGGGAGAGAAAAAAAAAACAGAACCAAATTCGGATCCTAAAATTCGTCATAATATAGGGCGTTTTTACTCTCTAGATGGCACATGTCTCATACCATGCGAATTCTTGGTTGAAGTTTAGTACGTTCGTCGGAAACACTGAAAGATTATAGAAAAGTAAAAGAGATATTTGGGGAAGAATATTACTTTAAGTTAAATTTACCTTTTAAGTATTTAAAATCATGGATTCAGTCGAGGGGAAATTGCCTTCCAGTACATAGGGAAAAAAGATTTAACAAAAATAAGGGTACAAATGGTAAATATGGGTATTGCGGAAACGAGGATAATAATTTAGCCCATATCCTCATGGAGTGCCAGGAGCTTGAAAGTCTAAGGGATGAAATTTGGGGGGACCATCGGTTGGTGCTACTTTCTGATATCTTGAGGTCTTCGAAGCCTGGAACCATATGCAAAATGGCACGATATGTGGAAAAGGCGGGAGAGGCTCAGTCGAGTCCGAGTGGAAGAAAATAAGTATTGTTTTAAATTGAGTATGTGTTCTTTGCAGTGTTGTATCAATACATCATGTTGTGTATGGCCGTAAGGCTCAAATAAACTTTCTTTCTTTCTTTCTTTCTTTTGTTTGGGTTCATTTGTTTGGGTTCAAACCTCCATTTGCATGTACTATTAAGGGACGTATCGGGGACGTAATGAGTAGCTTACACTAAAAAGTTTTCGTTGCATTTATTTGTAGCATGATTCGCTGTCAGCTTGGGCTGAAGGAACACTTATGATATTGCTTATTTACGGGATCCGGTGAAGACCGAAATGAAGATCGGAAATCTACAAGACCAGATTATCTGGATCATGATGCTTCCTTAAGGATCCCATCGAAACGTTTGGTCTTATTGTTGCTAGATATTTTCCCTATCGGTCCGGTCGTATCTGAAACACGCTCGGATTTCCGTTAAGGATGAAACCAGCATGGAACATGAGATTGCAGAAGTTTCGACATCTCCGGCTTGAACTTTGAAAGAATAGACACCATAATTTGGCAATTGGTAACGGAGAGAAAACTAATCAATCAGATCGATTCCGCAACCTCCTTCCCGAAAAACTCCTTGAACCCACTTATCCAACTTGACACTTAATCAAATACACTCAAACCATTTCCAGCTTCAAGTAGCCTACCTCACGTCGCTCGTTCGCACTCTAGTCACCAGTAAGTAAGTAAGTTTATTTATAACCCACAAAATGTTTTACAACAAAAGAAAGTGGAGTAAAGATAGTAGAGAAAAAAGAAAAGAACAAAGACAACAGGAAAATAACTAACGGAACTTACAATAGGCCTACAACCATCAATCAGTCACATCAACAATCAGTAGGATATCACGTTTTCACCCTTTCTTCAGTTTATTTTTGCCCTTCATGCGGTTCCGTGTTCAATGCATTTATTTGCATCCACCAAAGCTGTCGAGTAGACAAAATATAGCATAAGAAAAAGTAAATGTAGTAAATGAACAAGTGTACACCTTACGAATAACTTCGACCAAAGTATAATCAATCAACTCATTTGAAAAAGTGTAGGCTACCCGCTACATTATAATAAAAAAAAACTGAAGGAAATGCTTCCCGTTTATATTTTCTTTTTTTCTTGTTTTCTTCTGTTTGTGTGTTGAGGCTAATGGTATCTGCCTATGATTACATATCTTTGTTTGTGTGTTTTTTGGCTTATTGGTGCTCTGGCAACTGTCCATTCAACCTTAAATCTTGGTGCTCATTCGAATCGGGAGGTTTATAGCAGAAGTTGGTACGCATTGCGAAAATGGAGAGGAGGATGGGATCAACTAAAAATAGGCACGGCATGGTGCAGGAGGCAGAAGTACTAGAAAATGCATTCTTGCACCAGGAGCAAGGAGGCATGCCCCGTTGATGCCTTCTTTTAAATCCGTGTTCTGTCGGGCGCTCCTTCGTCTTTCCTACATGTAATAAAGGTTAACTTCCGACATCGGGGTTGATATTGGATTATAACACCAGTACACTGTGCAGTCCCATGATAACAGTCCTATCCTACTCAGTGCCAAAAATGTCTGGTATTCCCCTGATGTTAAAAGAAAAAAGTTCCAACCGTGCGATAACAATTGTTATCGCACAGACAGCCATGCGATAACAAGTGATATCGCACGGTTGGAACTTCTTTCTTTTGGAATACCAGAAAATTAAAACAAGTGTACTAGTGTTATAATCATTGTCGCCCTTGCTTTTCTTCGGGCGATAGCGGGCGATTCCGCTATCACCCTCAGGAAGGGCGATAATATATAAGGACAACAAAACGGCCATTGAAACTAACCTGTCCGAGCCGAAGGCGAGGCAGGCCTGAGGCAGGCTATGAAAAATATATGCCGAGCGCAGCGAGGTTGATGTTTGTAATGACCTTCGAGCTTGTTATTCCGATATCAACTGAGATGCTTCAAGTTAAGTTGTCTCAAAGCGAAGATTTTTTTTTTTTTTACAGCGTAGGCTACCTCTTGGTACAAGCATGCCTTCTTTTAGTGTGCCGTGCCTCTTTTTAGTAGGCTACTCGTCCTCCTGCCCAATGTCGTGACGTGCGTGCCTCTTTTTAGTCGATCCCGAGGAAGATGTCCTAGTATACTAGGAGAAGAAACCGAGTGACCCCGAGTGACCCCGAGTTAAAGGGTACTGGTAATTTTCAGCTGACTAAACCGTCAGCAACAGAAACCCGTCAGCTTTGACAGAAAGAACTCAGATATACCTAAGCATCGTACAGGGACATTTTCATCTGTACCTCCAAGATGAAAAAACGTAGAAAAGAAACGTGGGAGAATTCGTGTCCATTCCCGAGTCCATAACATGGGATTACCTGGGAGATGGTCCAATATGTGAGAGACAAAAGGCTGAACAGGGAGAAGAACCCCATGTTCTTCCAACGGACCCAATTAGAGCAAACCTGCTGAAACCAACCTTGGGAAGATATATTTTCTCTAGCTTATACTCCAAACGTCTTCCGTAATCATAAACTGGTATTAAATATCATTATTTACTTATCATTACAAATATATTTGACGAAATTCCACAAAATCACATATTTAAGGAAGAATCTTCAATTGTAGTGAACTGAAAGACAAAAATGCTCCTCAGCCGGGATTTGAACCCAGGACCTCCCGCTTACAAGGCAGGCACTCTACCATCTGAGCTACCGAGGGGCTTGCGAACAGAGTTCGCAAACCACTACAATAGTCCGGTACAAGCCGGCCATAGGAACAGTGATCCCGGCCGAAGGCAAATTCATCTAATCAGTTCACATCCCCAAATCACGGAAATTACAATACATAGATGGCACTTTATACAAGGGACTTTAACCGTGACTAATGAACCAAACAACTTTTTTGAATTTAGTGTAGAAGTCTAGGACTCCAGTGTCGGAGCCTCGTCGACAAACCAGGACTCACTTGGCGGGGTCTCATGGTGAAAACCAAACAAAACCAAATGTGATTTTTGATGGGGATTACGCCCTTGAGCTGGATAGAATAGAACTTTGCGTTGCGAGGACGGCCGTAGATATTAGTTGCGTTTTTGCGGATGCCAAGGTATCTGTTACCACGGTAACTGGATCTGCAATTAGTCGTTTTTGCAGTTACCGTGGTATCTGATGTACGGTCCACTGCAAAAACGAATATTGCCGAAATTGCACTTTTCAAAGTCATCCCAAAAGAAAAACTGATATCCAGTTCTGATCCAGTTATATCACTTAGTGCTGAACTTCTTTCTCACCAATTTGACAAAATTTGATGAAAGTGAGATGACTTTTCAGATACCGCGACCAGATACCACGGTCGGACCGTGATATCTGAATATCAGTTACCACGGTAACATGCCAGATACCACGACATATTGTACAATATTTCCAGCTCAAGGGCGTAATCCCCATCAAAAATCACATTTGGATTTGTTTGGTTTTCACCATGAGACCCCGCCAAAAGTGGGTCCTGGTTTGTCTACGAGGCTCCGACATTGGAGTCCTAGACTTCTACACTAAATTCAAAAAAGTTGTTTGGTTCATTAGTCACGGTTAAAGTCCCTTGTATAAAGTGCCATCTATGTATTATAATCTTTAATTGTTGCCAAGAAGGGCCGAAATATATCTCCAATAAAATGTAGCTGACTTATCCGTTTTACATCGTCAAATACGATTCGCAGTCAGCTTGGGCTAAAAGAATATCCATTACAAATATTATTAGGCCTACTCTTATTTGAACCTTCTCAAACCTTCTCGAACCCGTCCAACATCCTGCCGTGAATCAAATCAGTTCTTCAGCAACGAAATTCTAGATAACTGTTATCAGTCATACACAATTCCTCAATTTTCAGTTTCACAGTATTGGTTACGAGCAGTATTTTAAAATCTACCGTAAAAAGCTTTCATCTGAGGAATTATGGTGGCCGCAATTTATATAATGTTAATTATATAAAATTAAATTTATCATTTATAAAATGCCAACGCTGGGGCACCATGCCCATGACCAAGGGCACACTGTCCCCAGAAAATATGTTTGAAAAGCAAATTTCCATTTCAGATTTGAAATCAACAAATTTGGGCACTGTGCCCTTGTTGCAGAGCATGGTGCTCCACTGTATGAGAACCGGTGCTCATACGTTGGGGCATACGTTGAAGCACCATGCCCGAAAACTGAGGATTTGTGTATGATTGACTGTTACTGTTTACGCCAAATATTTCCTGTCAATGTGTGTTCAAAGACTGTAAAAATGTTTCGTTATTTCATATCGCTCACTCATCTCACTATATCTTTTTACTCGAAGTGTGTTCAAAGACTGTAAAATTGTTTCGTTATTTCATATCGCTCACTGATCTCACTAAATCTTCTTACTCGGGTGTATTCATAAGCAGGTTAGAAATAAAATTTACTATAACGTTTTGAAAGGCAAGTGTTGTGCCCAGAATAAGTTTTGTCTTTCTTGTGGTTTGGAGAAGGCACTAATCCCTCGCCCCCGCCGTCGTGAGTCATTCATTGTTGTTATGTCGAGGACAATCCGCGTTCGATTCAGCAACAGTTATCTGTTATTGTCGACGACCAGCCCTAGATGCCGTTTTATTCAACTACGGCGTAGCGCTGTTGTTGTTTTATTTAAAGTTTAACCGAAAAGGACTGGGATAGGACAATCTAGCTACCCATCACTTATTCACTTAAATTGGCTTGAAGACCCGCTGAAAATGCGTTACTTGGTTGTTCCGCTATTCAGGAATAATCGATTTTCAAATAGTGGAATTTCCGTGTGATTTGTGGTACCTCTAATTTGTTGTATACCTTACAAGAAAGATTTATGACTTTTTTTTGTTCAGGCACTAAGCAGTCTTCACCAATATCGCCACTGCCCACTGAAAAGCCTTGTTTGTGTTTAGATAAAAATTTCCAGCGTCATAGTAGAATTTTCGCTGTGGGGACGGCCCCAGATATTCTGAACGTCATAACTAGAGCAGATAGTGGAAAACAAAAAAAATCCCTTTGCAGAATCCAAATAATTCAGTGTATTCAGCTAAATGACACACAAATAAGTTGGCTTTTCAGTTAAACTTTAAAGGTGTAGTCTTAGTTCTACGAAACCGTCGGTTAACATCCGAAATTCCCGACGGAAGTTTTGTTTTCGTTCTAGGATTTCCGTCGAAGTTCTAGCAATGATGAAAATCGTTCGTCGGTTGTCGTTCGGTTCGCTTGACGAAAAATGAAACTTGCGTTGAGAATGACGTCATTATCCGCGAAGAAAACGACTATAGACAATTTTAGGATAACTACGTGGATGACAGTAGGTGAATAAAACGCGGCTGAATCGAACGCGGCTCGACAAGTCAGCATACCAGGTTTGTTAGAGTAAGTAGCAGACCGGCAAGCGACCTGCCCACATGGCGATCCATAGCAGCATAACACTAGGTGTAATGAAATGACACTAGGTATTATTTTGCTCTCTGCCGGTCGCTGGGCCCCGGGTCAAACTCAAATATTTTGTGGCAATGTCCTGTGAATAAACAGGAATGATTTTGCAGCAGTTTTGACCAAGTATGGGATAGATATCGACGGTCTTTTCCAAAGACGCGAATAATGAACCCTCGACTGAAACACTCCAGAAGAGTGCTTGCAAAATGATACTCAGCAAGGTATACACGTCGTATAATGAAAGTTTGTAAATCTCAGAAATGGAAACCCTAACCGTACGAAGACACAGTTCGCTGATGAAATTTTACAGGACCAGCGAAAAGCTGTTTATACCAGGAAGGGGCCGACAGTCCCAGAAAGAAAACTCTTTATCCCCGGAGCGGTTGATCAGTTGCTCCGATTTGGCTGAATCTTTTACCAGACATGCCTGACACAGCTGGTGATAGGGCACTAGGCTCCTACAACTCAATTTCGAGAAAAATATCGATTATAACCGTTTGGAAACACACCGTCGCAGAGCAAAATAACCCTAGGGAGTAGCACCAAGACTTGAAAAAGGTGACATACACTCGAATAGCAGCGAAACTAGCACCACTATAGCGATAAAGAACGTCCCTACTGAAACTCACTTAGTCGTGCACTAGTGCTGGCTCCGAAAAATCCAACTTTTTGAACACAACAAAAAAATCACTGTCTCACTGTCTTCTCCACACTAGAAATTTTCTTCTCTATACTCGGTATCTATATACTAGGTATCTTCTCTATATTAGAAATTTTATAAACCTGCAAGTCTGTCTCACTTTGAATATCCGGAGTATTCCGGAGCGTAATAAGCGGCGCTCGGAATAAGGCCTGTTTCCGATCCATGGAAAGCATAGGTCTTGACCCTACCCTAGTCTTATTTTGCTCTGCACCGTCGATATGTAACAACAAAGAAAAAGACACCAGAGTCCAGTCCAGACGGCTAACACTCAAAATGCCCACGATCAAAATGCCCACGACTCAAAATGCCCACTAAAAATGCCAACAACTCAAAATGCCCACGACTCAAAATGCCCACTACTCAAAATGCCCACGACTCAAAATGCCCACGGCTCAAAATGCCCACCACTCAAAATGCCCACGACTCAAAATGCCCACGATTGGATAAATTTGAGGTTTTCAGTCCGTAACTAGACCTACGTTGCCCGGGCAACGTGAAGTGTTGCAGCAACCCTTTGGTTTTGTTTCTTCACTATCTGTTAAACGCTGAAGTTGTCGACCCATCCAGAATTTAAAAATGGCATGTTCTAAAAAGATTTTTTCTCTGAACTTACGACACAATCCGTAATCATATGGTCTCAAGCCCATCTCCCAGTGATAGACATGGTACCGTATCGTTCTTACCATGTAATACCCTGGCAAAAAATAATAGGTATACCAACTAGCAAAAGCTGCGCACCCCTCATCACCAAATATTCTAGCAACCAACCTTCATACCCTGTGAGTAACGTTTCCGGGTCCCAAAATACAAAATGAAATTTGAACTTGAAAATTTTTAAGATATTTACTTTGCCGGATTCTGAACAGACTAATTGAATCCCAAACAGCGATCCCAAAACTGCTATTTTTAATCAAGGAATCATTCTTACCTTCGTGATGCAAGTTAACTGGTGGATTTGGATCTCCTGGTTTTGCTTTCTGGGTTGGCACAATTTCATACGACATTGCTTTACTTTAACGCCAACAATTCTGAACTGATCAAGAAACAAAAAATTAATTCCTTTTGAAACCTTTAACGTGGTTAATCCTATCCCTTATAATCTCGTAGCCCGCTGTCCCAGGATAATTTTGGCCTCCCCTGTGGACAGTTTCGGCCGTCGGCATTGTAAACTAAGACGATATTAGCCTCCCATGTGACCACTGTGAACTGTCGGCATCCGAAACTGTCGGCATTTTAGGCCGCTGGCATTTCGTGGGCATTTTGAGTCGTGGGCATTTTGAGTCGTGGGCATTTTGAGTCGTGGGCATTTTAATCGTGGGCATTTTGATCGTGGGCATTTTGAACCGTGGGCATTTTGAACCGTGGGCATTTTGAGCGTGGGCATTGTGAGAGTGGGCAAAAAGATCGTGGTGATTTTGGGAACCACCCGTCCAGACTCCAGACCTAGCAAAGCAAAGTACTTACTCAACTTTACTCAAGTCTCCGACTATTTACAATCCCAGTCTGAATTCCATTTAAACAGTAAACACTACACTACCTACACGACACTACCAGAGCAAAATAACTCTAGGGAGTAGCGCCAAGACCTATCCCGTCCATGCTTCGCAAACGGGCCATAGTCGTAGCGCCGCCCATTACGCTTGCGGAATTTAAAGCGAGACAAACTTGCGGATTTATAAATTTCTAGTAGAGCTAAGACGCGGTCTGCACACATCTTGCAAACCAGGGAGGTTGTATCTTTTTTTTGCTGTGTTCAGAATATGAAGTTATTGGAGCCAGCGCTGGTGCACGACCGATTGAGTTTCAGTAGGGACGTTCAGTATCGCTAATGGTGCTAGTGTCGCTGCTATTCGAGTGTGTGTCACTTTTTTCAAGTCTTGGCACTACTCCCTAGTGTTATTTTGCTCTGGACACTACATAACTGAAAGCTGACCTTCAGATTCGCATGGTTAGGAGCAGTATTTTCAAATTTACTGTAAACAGCTTTCATAGGATTTATGGTGGCCGCAATTTCTATAATGTTAACGCAGACGCAATTTTTACTCTACGGTCAAGAACAGAGTTTGCGAATTTTTTCGCAGGTCTTGAATTTGTATTCCCTACAACCCCCCACGATCACATTTCCTATTTCCGACCAAAATTTAACCTGAGGATTTGCAGAGTTGTCACCGCTGTAGGAGCGGCAATTTCGAAAATGACAATCAGCAACTCTCGTCTTAGGATTGATGCTGATCACAATTCATTTAATATTAATAGTGACGTGCTTTTTATTACATGATCGAGAATAGTAATTGCAAATTTTTTCGCAGTTATTCGCATCTTTTTCCCTACAACCCGCTACGCTCAAAAATTGCCTCGTTATTACCGCTGTACACCTGTTTATTTTCGAATTCACGATTAGGCTAGTGGTTTTTGAAGCAAGACAAATAAACATACCCAAGTAAGAAAATATCAGTCATCAGCAAAAAGTAAAAAAAAAAAAAAAAATATTTCTGAACAGCCTATGCCTACTGCAACGCCAGTACGATCGAACTGTCATGTTTCGCGACCTCTAACAATATTATACACAAGTTTCCTTTTTCCAACTTGAGCGGCTTAGAGCCTGAAGAGGACCCTTGCCAAGAAGGGCCGAAATATAGCTCTAATAATATTCAGCTGACTTATCCGTTTTGCACTGTCAAAGATGATACGCAGTCAGCTTGGGTTGAAGTTTTCCGACATCACGACTACAAACAAAAAAGTCAGTATATGCTTTTTTTGCTGTTTTTGGCTCTTCCTGACAAAGCTTCTTATGCATAACATTTCATGAATAAAGTTTTCAAACACAACAGATAACATCGAAGTGTTGTCTGTTACATCATATCTGTTGAAACCGCGCATCCTTGTGTTTTCTGTTATGAAACTTCTCACAGTGTAATCACCATAACCAAATCAAACACCATTTAGACAATAACTCACGCCACTCCAGCATGCAATAATGTAAGCAAATAATTCCCGGTCTCTGTCCAAGCAACATTCCAGCTTATTTCAATTATTTATTTGGTCACGCAAGGGGACGCCGTCTAGGACCCCAGAAATCCGTCTCCTTATTCTGTATCCTGTCCGAAGTGAGTCTCCATTAGGCCAAATGGGAGGCCGTTGGTCAGTGATCTATCATGTTTTCTATCGTTTCCAGCAAGAGAAGAAAAGGGGGTCAACGGCTCCCCCGGATTGTTGTTGGTGGCTGCGGAATTAAATATTGCAGGGCTGCAGGTCCGTATCGAGGAATTTATTTCGGGGGGGGGGGGTTGCCCGCGGGTCGGACTAAAAAAGTACAAAAAAGGCATAGATCAGAGGTTAAAGCCTATAAAAAACAGTATTTTTGCATGTTTCGGGTGGGGGGTTGAACCCCCTAACCCCCTCCTGGATACGGCCCTGCAGGGCAGGCAGGTTCGTTCCTTGATACTGAATCTTAACATTTGGGGCCCTTTCTTATCAGAGTTGTCTGCCTTATAATGTTATTTACAAGATCAATCAATCAATCAGCCATCTATTCTTCAAAGTACAGCGCAAATGGTAACTAAAGTTTCCGAACGTTCGGCTTATCGTACCTTAGAAACAAGACCAAAGGTTTCGATGGGATCCCAAATATCTAACATTTAATTCAAACAATTGGGTCATGTCTTCGCCATTCAGTCTTCGTCAGATTCCTTGAAGATTTTTACTGGTAAAATAAAGTTCAAGAATGGATTCAGCATGTCTCCTTGCCCCGATACCGAATCTCTAATCGACTTCAGAAAGCAACTTCGAGCTTCAACCAAATTTCCAGTTTCGGCCGAATTCGTGATGAACCATTTGTCCAGTAAGAAAACTAAGTTCAGATATGGATTCAGCGGACCTCCTTAACCCCTCAATGAATATCTTATTAGATTATAAAACATACATATTTTTACCGTAAATTCGAAACCCCTCCTCTGCCTCTAAAGATAGGACTAAAGGATCAATCTACGAACTTCACAAGTACTTTACCAGTGAATCCTCATTGAACAACATCCTCGCTTGAACAACATATTTCCTCGTTTGAACAATATATATCAACCCCTTCGACCTTCGATTACACTAGATCTCTCCGACGTCCATCGAACTCGACCTTTCCCTTGACCCAAACAATCCTCCCACTAAGTTTCATCAAAATATCTCATTCCCTTCGAGAGTCATCGTGCTCACAGACAAACAGACGGACGGATGGACAGACGGACAACTTTTGCGATGTCATAGGTATCCCTTCACTTACGTTTTAGGGTCCCAAAAACACAATTTCGGCACTCTAATGTTGCGAAAGTTCGTTTCGTAATAAAGTATCTATTCATGTCTATAAAAAATTCTAACCAAGTGTAGCATAAATGAATTTTGTAATGGGGTTAGGGGTGGACATGGAGAAACAGGCAAACTGGTAAGCAAGAAATCTATGCTTCTCAATTTCAAAAAGGGATTCCTGTGTCCGTGAGTTTCTTTGCTTTGGCCAAGGAGATTTATTTAAAGCATGACTGGGAAGAGTTATTATTGAAAGAACGGCAAACAGTTTACTGCGTTGATCTAGACGAAATTAGCTTGGTAAGGAGAAAGAAAGAGCGGTACTTACTTATCTCTTACGTGTGTTATATAGGAATGATCCATCGTGATCCGACGTTACTTGAAGTTTAGATGGATCATGGAAATGTGGTTTAATTAGTGGTTGAGCGCGAGGGAGAAAACGAAGAAGGGAGGTGTTTGGCAGCGTGACTTAAGTGAACTATTACGGATGGCGCGACGATGAAAAAAAGATTCAGGTTTTCTGAGTGTGAACAATTGGGATATTACTTGAACTTTGAGATGGATCTAAGGAAAAGGTCCTTCGACTCATAGATAGTAGGGCTGACTGTTGACTGTTGCAATATTTTGTTGCCCTACTTGTGCACTGTGTGCACTAAATTCTTTCATTCTTTCATTGGAAATTGCCAAAACAGATTTGCTGTGCCCTGTGCGTTCTACTTGTAGTTTTCCGTTCAACCAATCAGGACAGGCCTTGCGGCTTGGACGCCATCTAGGTAACTTTGGCGTAATCTCTGTTTAGTAGTACAACGTGTTAGTAGGTGGCTATTCCGATGAAACACAAGAATCGATTCCGCTCTTTTCCATGGCAGTATTAATTAACCTGAACACACATCCGGTTTTCGCATTCGGATGTGACTGTCCTCCCTCGCTTCGTATTTCGGACGCATCACATCATGCTTCTGTCCGAAAATTTCGGTCTGATATGACTAGAAAATATTTTGTTTTTCTCGGAGCGAATTCTGAACGTGAGCGAAAATTGTCTCTTTTCTACTCCGAACTGCAATCAACACTCATGACACAAATGAAATAAATTGGCACAGTTACGCGAATTTCGCAAGTGAGTTTTCACATGCGAAATCTCGCCGGATTGCGTATGCATGCACTTTTGAGTTGAGCCCTTGAAAGATGTAATAAAGGTTGAAGGCCGAAAATACCAATTTCCTAAATTGTCACAATAACCTGCTTTGTTGCCAGACCATTAGTGCTTAGCCTGGATTCACTGATTTTCAGAACTATCACGTGAACCAACCCCGAAGATCGGTTCGTTCATCATTCATCCCTTAGACGCGGCCAGAAAATAAATAGATAATTGCAGAGATGCAACTCGGAAGCGAAGAAGACGTAAAATAGATTTTCGTTTATTTGAGAGGGTTCGGCGGTGTTTTGGGGCAATCAGATTACCGGGATTTGAATGACAACTTACCACAGACTTGAAAAAACAGCTTTGAAGATAGTGCAGTGTAGAAAGAAGCCTAAGCTGACACTCGATTGGAGTTTAGCGGGATAGTTGTTGAGCAAGAGAAGGTGAAGAGTACAGAAGTATTCGACTGAGCCATCACGCCTAATGTTCATGCACGACGAACAGCTCCTACTAGAAATGATCTTTCCAGTATGAAATGGCTCTCGTTTTTCGAAAATACCAGTAACTGCCACGTGAAATCGGCGATTTTCGTGTTGGCGCATGACGACCCTAACCAGCCTTCCTGCTCTCTGACGTGGCGGCTGGACGCACAATTTTTGAAAACTGAACGCGCCGTGGTTAAAAACTCGGAAAACGGAGCAAAAAAAAAAAGAATTCGAAAACAGAAGATAGAGCTGATGGCCTACCAGCATCCAAAGGTAAAAGCAACATTCTCATGTCATTATGTGTGAAAGAATGGTCGGCCGGCTTTGAAGCTTATCGCCTTGCGTGGCCGATAAAACTCGGCTCTGCCAAAAAAGCACTAAAAAGTTTTAGGTACAAAACGAAACTAAATTACTTTTGGACACCACTGTAGGAAAAAAAACTAGTGCTGGGATTTGATTTTTGATGCGGATGCTGGTTTTGCTGATCGATTGGGGCGATGGCAGGAAATATTTTTTTTCCGCATTTTGATCGACTTCGGTTTTGTTATTGTTTGTTCCTACAGTGGTGTCCAAAAGTAATTTTCCTGAATAGGATATTCATAGTCGGTAGAAGGTTCAGTTATTTATTGCAGGTTCCCTGACGTTCGACAGCCTAAGGAGGACCCTTGCCAAGAACTGCCGAAATATCGCTGTCAAAGCATCGTAGCTGACGTATCCGTTCTATGAATTGTTTAAATCCAAATTTTAAAATAATAAGAATCAGCGTTCTATAGCAGGCATATAGTCAGGCCCGTATCCGGAAATTTATTTCGGGGGGGGGGGGGGCGTTTGCCCGCGGGTCTTACCAAAAAGTACAAAAAAGACATAAATCAGATTTTAAAGTTTAACTGAAAAGCCAACTTATTTTTGTATCATTTAGTTGAGTACACATTTGTTTTCCACTATCTGCTCTAGTTATGACGTTCAGAATATCTGCGGCTGTCCCCACAGCGAAAATTCTACTATGACGCGGGAAATTTTTATCTAAACACAAACAAGGCTTTTGAGTTGGCAGTGGCGATACTGGTGAAGATTGCTTAGTGCCTGAACAAAAAAAAAGTCATAAATCTTTCTTGTAAGGCATACAACAAATTAGAGGTACTACAAATCACACGGAAATTCCACTATTTGAAAATCGATTATTCCTGAATAGCGGAACAACCAAGTAACGCAATTTCAGCGGGTCTTCAAGCCAATTTAAGTGTATAAGTGATGGGTAACTAGATTTTCCTATCCCAGTCCTTTTCGGTTAAACTTTAAAGCCTACAAAAAACGATTACTTTTGTGGGTTTCGGGGGGGGGGGGTCGAACCCCCTACCCCCCCTGAATACGGCCTTGCATATAGTACTGACAAGGTCCTCCAGAGACCCTAAACAGGCCCCCGTCCTTGCTACTATCAAGATTCCCTACAACTTCTCTGATTACAAGCAGCTGTGTGTGCCCCATTCAGAAAAGGAAGTTCCAGAAACCTAAACTCCGGAAAAACAGATAATGCTTCTGGGGGAAGGCTTGGTTGAAACACAATTACGACGATAGGACTGTTGATGGACTGTCGCTAATGAACTTTCTGGAAGGGGCTAACGACTCGTTCTAGGAGCGTTTTTCGTGCCTCGTAGAGGACCCCTCGCACACTACAAAAAAAAATCTTGCAGTATTTGCTACTGGGATTAATCTTGTCTTTATTGAGATAAGAGTATCCCTAATTCGGATTAATCTTGTCCCAGTAGATATAAGATTCATCCCAGTAGCAAATACTGCATACTTATTCGGAGAAACTTTATACAGTGCACTATTTAGTGCTTGTATTCCACTGTAAATTGTCTGTAAAAAGTCCTCAGGCTATGGCTGAAGAGGACCCTTGCCAAGAAGGGCCGAAATATCGCTGAAGAACGTTCTAGCCAACTTTTCCATTTTCGGTGATTTTTATATATGATTCCCAGTTAGCTTGGGCTGAATGAGTATTTATGTTCCAATATTCCAAAATAGTTGAATACGGTACTTCAAAACCAGGCTATATAGGCTTTCTAAATATTACTTAGGGCTTTGGCTGTTGATGTTACCCCCTATGGTCAGAGGTGTCACTACTAGGGGGAGGGGGACACCTCCCCCCCAATGTTGTCGGCCAGTCGGTAAAAAAGAGCCGATTTTTAGTAAAAACAGTCGATTTTTTTCTTAGAAATAGTCTATTTTCTTAAAAACAGTCGTTTTTTGAATATTCATTTTTTCTTAAAATCAGCCGATTTTTCGTCATCACAATCGTTTTTTTCTCAATAATAGTCGTTTTTATCCGCAAAAAATGTCGGTAAAAATGACCAGCCAGTCGGTAAATACCTTGTCCCCCCCCCAAGCGTTTTGGCTAGTAACGCCTCTGCCTATGGTACACTGTCAGGAGTTTCATAGCAGATAGCACAAGGATGCGCATTTGCAACAGACAACACTCTGTTTTGATTTTGAAAACGTTATGCTGTAAATATTATGCATAACAAGCATTGCCAGGAAGAGCCGAAAGCTGCCGAAAAGGCATCTGCTGACTTTTTTGTTTGTCGTCATGATATCAAAAGCCAGTAGGCCTAGATGCTTTTTCGGCGGTTTTCGGCATTTCTTGGCAATGCTTGTTTTGCATCCGGTCAAATCAGATAGCAGTAGTGGGGAACTGAAAAATAAAGTCCTGCTTGATCACGGCCTCCCTCCACCCACCCTTAAAGGACTCCTCTTGCTTATTCTGCTTTTTACAATATATCTAGCTCTCATACAGAATTATAAGCTTCTAAAATCCCCACCTTTCTCCATTGTTTCGTTTTGTGCCTACGAAATTTAGCGCTTTTTTGGCCTTGCCGAGTTTTGCCCGTCACACAACGAAACGTTTGCCGGGATCATCAACGTCTGTTGACAACTCTTTCACACATAAGGATCTGAGAAGCTTTTGTTTATTACTTCTTTTATTTATAGATAGATAGATAGATAGATAGATAGATAGATAGATAGATATAGATAGATAGATAGATAGATATAGATAGATAGATAGATAGATATATTTATTACACGACTTCGTAGTAAGATTTAAGATAAAACTCACTAAATTACGTCTGTATTACAAAAATACACAATTATTTATTTCATATCGTTAAAAGCACTAGTAAAATATGGCACGAATGAATTTGCATATCGGTTAGTTCTGGTCTTCACCGGCTGCAGCTTATTCGATTGACGGGTAGTTCGTTTTACAATTGGTTCGGGCGGTAGGATTGATCGGTGTCGACTCGATAAGACAAATTTCCCGAAGCTGATTATTAGTTCTTGCCGTCTTTCGTGCAAGGTTGTTAGTTCGAGCTTCTCCAGCTGCTCAACGTATGTCGAGTCACTTTTCCCAAGGATTGTCTTTACGGCTCTTTTTTGGATCATCTCGATCTCTTCGCTAAGATAGACTGTCCTTTGAGCTTGCGGGCCCCACACTGGACAGGCGTATTCGACAATTGGGCGAATGTAAGTGAGGTACGCCTGCTTGAGACTTGGAGTATCGCACCCGAAGCGTCTCATAGAAACAAGGGTGAGTGTTGCGATGTTCGCATTTCTGACCATGTTCTGGATGTGAACAGCAAATGAGCAATCTTCAGAAAAAGTTACGCCAAGAATTTTCGCTGACGATACTATCGGAAACGGTGCTTCGGGGCCAGTAAAATCGCGTTTCAGTGGGTTGAACCTGATTACCTTCGACTTAGTTACATTCAACCTCAGGTTAGACTCACTACACTGCAGATGGAACATTCCCATCAATTCGCTACTGAACTGGGCTGTCACTACCCCATTTATGAGTAAATATTTTAGTAGGAATGAAAGGTCGTCGACGAACTTATACCTGTCTTCTTGGTCTGATAACACGAAATTGATCACTGCCAGAAAAATGGTACAAGCTAGCCGCGTACCTTGTGGAGCTCCGCATGTTAGGGGGGACAAAGTTTTATTTGCTTAGTTTTCACACTTTTGAACCACGGCGCGATCAGTTTTCAAATGCTCTGCGCCCAGCCGCCGCGTCGGAGAGCAGGAAGGCTGGACATAGTCGACAGGCGCTAACAAGAAAATCGCTAATTTCAGATGGAAAGTAATGGTATTTTCGAAAATATTTTTTTCTGATCCATTCATAGGGAAAATATTATTTCTAGTAAGAGTTGTGCTTTAACAAGAAAACGCCTCCTACACTCGTGATTAAAACTTGCAAGAGCATGGCAGAATGACATCAAAGCCACGCGTCAGGTTTGTCTGAATGCAAATCATGCACTTCAGAAAAAACACTTTCCTCGCTGTTCCAGCGAAACCTGACGCAATGCAGATTATAATATTAGATGAAAAACATTAAAAATTCTCCTTTTCATGCCGCCTTGCTTCCCCCAGAAACGGAGTGGCCGCACATACAAATTAGAGAGCCATAGCAGCCGTCTTTATGAAACCGAGGACAAAGTGGCAGACGATCATTTTCCCAACCGCATAAGATTTTCGAAAACAAGGATGTTAAACTGCACTATCAATCTCCTTAGTTGCAGGCGACGCTGAAAGAATTATGTAAAAGAAAAGATTTCAGAAGAAATTTGCCTACACTGAACAAATGAATGAAACAATTTACTGCCCGTCAAATTTTGACATACTAAAAGGCAAATTCGGCCACAGCGCCTGGAGGAATAAAAGAAAAAAGGTTGTTTTTTTTAGAGGGGGTGGGGGCAAGTTATTTACCGACTGGCTGGTCATCTTTACCGACTGTTTTTGCAGAAAAAAATTACGGTTTTTAAGAAAAACCGACTGTTGTGACGAAAAATCTATTGATTTTTAAGCAAAAACGACTGACTTTTAAGAAAAAGATCATCAAACAGAAAATTGTAAAATTGGGTTGGGAATGTTGGGATTAGTACGTCAAGGTTTTGATTCGGGTTTTGAAAAAATTACGCTTTTGCACCGGCACCCCATCTTTCAAATGTCTGCGTTCACGATGCACTTACGATAATGCTAAAGTTTAAGTCAGGCTTCACTTTCCTTTCTAGGGCTTCCACACAACCAAGTCAACTCTTCTAGATTTTTATGATAATGAGATAGACTGGGCTAGATGCTCCCTTCACGCCTCTGTCCCCTCCTCCTTTTCTCCTACCCATTCATTTACATATTTTTTGCGTATCTCGAATACATGACATATTTCAGATGTCTGAAATCTGAGGCCCAACATCCCGGACTTCCAGACCAGGGACGTCACGTATGGGAGGGTAGCCCCCCCCCCCCGAAAATGTTGTCGGCCAGTTGTCGGCGAAGCGCAACGGTTTTTTGGTAAAAACGGTTGATTTTTTTTTATCGAGTTGTCCCCAGGTTTCTTTTGGCCAGTCTGTAAATTTTGTTTCGTTAGTGGTTTGCCATGCTCGTCAATCCTTTTTTCGTAACTTAATGAAATTTTGTTTAGTACAGAAGTTGAAGAAGTACAGACGAAGAAACGAGCGTTTGCTGTCTGATTAATTCCAACAAAACCAAACCAAACCCCAAAATAGTTGCAGCATTTATAGATGTCACAAAAAGCATCACTATTCGTTGGGCTAACAGTCCACCTACCTCCGGCACAAAAGGAAAGCCTGAACTCGCCTTACTATATAGTTGTGTTTTGTCTTTCCGAAACTACTTTGCGAAATATTAAACTTCGCCGAAGGAAATGCAAGACCGCTGTTGTGCCGGTCTTCCTGTCAAGTGTCCAACTAATAAATATTGTGCAGAGAAAAGTGAATTTCTCCGTTACTTATAGAACTTCACAACACAGGCGTAATAAAGGCAAGTGCAGTATCAGGTATCAAGTGTAATTTCTGGTCGACGCCCCGCCTTCAATGACTTTTGAAGTGAAGGTTCTAGAAGGGATAAGCTCTTTCTTCTCTCAAGTCCGGTCTTCACCTCCCGGAACTTCCGGAATCTGGGCTTCCAGATTATTCTTTTACGTCTTCTGTAAATGAACCTGTCAGAAAGTATATCCAAATAATCCGAAAAAAAGGGCTTTTGAACTTCCAGATTTCCGGATTTTTAAGTAGCCTATCGCAGAAAAATTCAAAAAAAAATCTCGGAAAATCTGGGAACCCAGATTCCGGAAGGTGAAGACCCAATTTTACTATTTTACGTCTTCTGTAAATTGCATCTGGAATATGAACCGGTCCGAAAGTATATCAAACTAATCCGGAAAAAAGGGCTTTTGAACTTTCAGATTTCCGGAATTTTTAAGTATCGCAGAAGAAATTCAAACAAAATCTCGGAAAATCTGGGAACCCAGATTCCGGAAGGTGAAGACCCAATTTTATTCTTTTACGTCTTCTGTAAATTGCATCTGAAATATGAACCGGTCCGAAAGTATATCAAAATAATCCGGAAAAAAAGGGCTTTTGAACTTTCAGATTTCCGGAATTTGTAAGTATCGCAGAAGAAATTCAAAAAAAAATCTCGGAAAATCTGGGAACCCAGATTCCGGAAGGTGAAGCTCGACTTAACTGTGTCGTTCGTCCAGTTTGATGGTCCGACTCGAGCTTAGGGCTTCAAAACTCTGTCAGTTAAACCGGGTTCACAAGCATGCCTAGCCAAGCGCAGATGCTTGTCATAGGCACGTGCCCAAGCTTAGCCGGCACCGAGTCCTAGAGCCTGTAACTCCGTGTCTGGCCCAAAATCTGTCCCTAGGTGTGATATGGTGATGCCAGGCACGTACCTAGACAACCGTACTTGAATAGGCATGCTTATGAACTGGGCTATAAAATTACGATTTTGCACCATGAATCTGGAAACAAAGTACAAAGTGAACTAAAACCTTATATGTTAAAGTTAAAGCCAGTTTCCAACTTCCAGATTTTTCTTCCGGACTCCAGACATCCGTTTTCTTCGATGTGAATCCGGAAGGTGGAGCCAATCCGGAATTCCAGATTTAGAAAAAACAGATGCGCAAATGAATGGAGGAAAAGAAAAAGGGGTAGTGCTTGCCAGTTGGGGGGATTTCGGGGTTCCGGTAAAAAAAAAAAACCAGGTACCCCCCCTCCCGATCCCCCGGTCTGCAGTTTTCAACAGAATTTCCTTTTTTCTTATATATTGGCACTGGGGGGGGGAGGGGTACCCCGGGGGTTTTCGCCAAGGGAATTTCGGTACCAGAAGGCTCGCCGGGAGTGGGGTCCGAAATATTCCTTTGGCCCAAGCTGATTGCGAATCATATTTGACAGTGCAAAACGGATACGCGTCAGCTAGATTTTATTAGAACTATATTTCGGCCCTTCTTGCCAAGGGTCCTCTTCAGCCTCAAAACCGCTGAAGTTGGAAAAATGAACTTGTGCAAAAAACAAACTTGTGGAAAAATCACAAGTTCGTTTTTCCAACTTGAGCGGTTTTGAGCCTTAAGAGGACCCTTGCCAAGAAAGGCCGAAATATAGCTCTAATCAAATTTAGCTGACGTATCTGTTTTGCACTCTCAAATAGGGGATACCGTTTTTTTTTCGCCTAGACCTGTGATAGAGAGGCAAGACGTATATCGAGGGGACACCTAGAAAATGTTGAAAAATAATGAAATTGGCTATCCATATTTTCAGAAAAATCTAGAAGGGTTGGCTTGAATGTACAGAAGCCTCAAATATCCGGACGTCTTAAAGGTGAAGCCTAGTTTTGAGTCGTTGGATAAATCCTTGTATGTATAGCGCAAGACGTATAGTACCAATAACGCCATATATTTGACGATACAAACCGGATACGTCAGCAACATTTTATTAGAGCTATATTTAGGCCTTTCTTGGCAAGGATCTTCTTCAGGCTCAAGCTGGAATAAAGAGATCCTTCCTTAAATATCTGATTTTGTAAATTTCTTCTCTGAAAATTGGTTGGAATTAAAGCTGGTGCTGTGATTTCATTCTGGACACGGCTGCTATTTTAGATACCAGCCACTTTCCACACTTCGGTCCACGCTACCGAACCTTCCCTTCTACAACACCCCCATGTCTTTGTTTTATACTAGGGAATAGACACAGAATAGGACGCCCAAGTGCTCTTACGAAAAATCGGGAAAGATCTTGATCTACAGATCCGCAGAAAGGGCTTTGTTTTCTTTCCCAATGATAAGTTCAAGAAGCAAGGGGAATTTGAAAGAACGGGACAACATCCCAGGGAACTATTTAAGGAGAATGTCAGAGGATCGCAAATTTGGAGAGCTGAAAACACAGAGAAAACTTTTGAGTCGGGTTCATAATCTGAAGTTTGGGAAGCGTTCTTGTTTTCGAGGAAGTTCACCAAGGACGTTTTCGAAGCGGTTTTAGTCCAAAGATAAACTGATGGAATTTTCTGGATCGCAAAGTTTGGTCTTCATACTTCTACGGTCGGAAGAGCTTAGGTAAACCAGGAACTGTTTGAACTCAGGAATAAGCTAACTAAACGAAATAACATTATTATAAATAGTAAACTGAAAGACAAAAATGCTCCCCAGCCGAGATTTGAACCCAGGACCCTCCGCTTTCAAGGCGACCGCTCTAGCAGTTCAGCTACCGAGGGCTTGTGAACATAATTCGCAAACTACTACGATAGTCAGGCAGAAGCGGCCATGGGAACTGTGATCCCACCCAAAGGCAAATACATCTAATCAGTTCACATGTCCTTTGTCCACTCCTTTAACCACCACCGACAAAATCAAGTCAACGCTGCACAAAGTCGTTCGTGCCATATTTCATCAGTCATCACAAACTGAAAATAGAACCAAAAGGAGACAATGAAGCATTTTGACACGATAATTAATTGTATATTAAGTGTTATTTTATGTATTTCATGACGCGTATAAACTGTTGACCTCCCAGGTTATTTTTTCCCTTGTGTAAAGATATTGGGCAAATAAAAATGATTCTGATTCTGAAAGCGCCATCTCTGTAATATAATATATCACTATTAGATGGCGCTACACGTCAGTTGGGATTTGTTCCAGCTATATGTCGGCCCTTGTCGGCCGGCAGTGGTCCTCTTCAACTAGAAGGATGAATCTGCCGTCACTTGATTTATTGCAATAAACTGAAATGAAACATCTGCTGACATGTCAGTTTGGCGCTGTTTGTAGCAGGATTTTTTTTTGGGGGGAAATAATTCCAGCCAAGGGGCACCTGGTATTTCTTGTAGAGGGTTATGGTCTATTTTGTACACTATTTTATTTAAAGCCACGTTTCAGCTTCCAGATTTTTCCTACCGACTCCAGACATCCATTTTTGTCGAGAAGGATATCCAGACGGCGAAGCTAGGTGTGAACAAAAATCTGGAAGTCCGGGGTGTTAGACCCAACCCCGGATCCCGGAATCTGGAAGTATCATATAGGCAAAATGATTGAGAGACTTGATGAATACGAAAAGTATTAGGTTAGGAGAAAAAGAGGAGTGATTGACAGCTGTGACTGAGAGGAAAAGATATTTGAAGGGGGCGTGTAAAATAACCTACTGACTCAGACAAGGACGATGGCAACTCCCAATACAAAATCAAACTTAAGGAAAAACGGGGACAAAGAAGAGAAATCTACGTTTATATCTTCGTGTGACCCAGGAAGTTCAATCTGGACTCCATGACCTTGGAACCGTTGCGACCAAAATCGATGGAATGTAATATGTGAAAAGTATGAATTCTCGGAACAGAGCTTTGACATGAGCTGACATAGAGGTCCTTCTTGGAGCGTGGGAGTTTAATCGAACGTCGAGGGACATGAAAGAACGAACTTTCCTCTTCAAAAAAAGTTGGAACGAACGGAGCACGAATGACTCAACTGAGAATACAACCCACGGTCGAAACCAATTAAGCTTCAAAACACAAACCTGTCTGTAAACATAACTTTGACGCGGGCAAGACTTTCGTCTTTTGACTGCACATTAATTTGAAGTACCCTCCGTACTTATATTGCCAAAGCAACCTACTTCAGTAACTGCATTCAGTAATTCTTAAACCCGGAGACCCAAATTTCGTATGTTACATTCAGAACCCGCTAAAAACACCTCACTAATCTTTGCACTTGCCACTTTTCACTAGCTTCCATGCGCATTATGCTCCCGACGAGTGTTCGAGTATTCTGCTATTAACGCGTAAAATTGGTTTTCTGAATTTTGCCGAGTTTTTGCTTGAAGTCAATGGGTTCGGGAAAAGGCTTAAATAGCCAAAGCCTTCTACAATTTGTAAAAAGCAGAGCTTAGTTTTACAGTAAGTTGCGCGAGGTGTGCTTTGAAGCAAAGAGGAGCAGGCATTAGGCCTACTATCCACTTAAAACACCCAACTGGCCTTATGCCAGTTCAGCGCTCCATTCGGATTATTTTTTGTTTGTCCCCCTTGCCCTATTATTACCATCCCATCCACACATAGATAGTACAATATATCTATAAGTTAATGAACAAAAAAGAGAAGCTTTAAATTTTAATATTACTCTCATCATCAAGGAGGTTCGCTCCTTTTTTCTGTTCAAGGAATATAAATTAGCACATATCCTAGCTGGATTTTCTTTAAATTCACATCCACGCGCAGAGCTATACAAGTGTGAAGAAAGGGGTAGGGACTGCATTGCCGAAAATTGGTCGACAAATTTTGTTTCCGTTTTTTTCCGGATTCCGGATGAACTACTTGTCCAGTGAGAAAATAACTTTCATATTCGGATTCAGCATGTCTCCTTACCCCTAAATCAAATATCTCAATAGCTTACAAAAAATATATTTTTTTTGCCCCTTAATTTGAAACCCCTCCCCAACAAATATGGGGCTAGAGAGCCCATCTTCGAACTTGACCTGTACTTTGACCCAAAGGATCCTCCCACAAAGTTTCAACAAAAGAGAGTTATCATGCTTACAGACGGACGGACGGACAGACGGACAACTTTTGCGATGTCATAGGTATCCCCGAGGGTATCCCTCACTTAAGTTTTGGGATCAGGGGCGTCCCGAGCCTTTCTTCATTGGGGGGGGGGGCGAACCTGGTAAAAATTGACCGAATCGGTACCTGATTTTGACCGATTTTTTGTTTTTTATCTTATCTTGCCTTCAAGAAGCTACAATGTAAAAAGTTGCATAGTATGTACAAAATCAAGTCCAGAGAGAAATCTGGCGCGTTTTCACGCTGTTCCACTCCTGTTTTTCTGGGATACGCCGTCACTAGCCTTTTACCTTTGGAAGACGCCCAGTTTGCAAACAGGACTTGAAAATGCGCCGACAAAAAACGCCGTTGCTGCAAAGCCCAAACGTTGCTAATTGGTGTAGCCAGTAAAAATAAAAGCGCCGCAGGCGAAATTTTTTTTTATCCGCCTTTTTTTAGCAACATTTAACTGCTTTCCATGCAAATTCTAGCTTTTAATGTGGTTCAGGCCCCCCAAAATTCCAAGCCTCAAACGCCAACTATTTGACGCACCTTTCTTATAAATAGCGAATACTGCGAGATAAGCCGCAGGCGGAATTTTGTGGAAACACTGATGATCAAAGTGCCGTTTTGCGATCCAAGACTACCTATTAAACCACAGAGCTGTCTGGCGAAAAAAAGAGGGACATCCAGGGTCAAGTAGAGACAAAGTACATTTATTCTGAATTTACAGCAAACACAAGCAGGCTAGTTTTCACGTCCAACTCATTAACTGGGGTGAACCAAATACTGATTTCCTACTACCTAAAAAAATAACAAAAAAAGATCGGGAGCGGTATGACAACCGAATTTCGCAACGGAATAAAACCGAATGTGTCAAGTCTGCTAATAGATACGGACCGAACAAAAATCCGGTTCTCGGGTGAAACCGACTGAATTCGGTAACGAATCAGAACCAAATGAATCTGATTAATTACCAAATTGTGAAATGGACTGACCGAATGCAATAGAAGAGATACGGACTTGAGAAAAGTCCGGTGAATTACCGAATTCATTAACGAATGAGACGAGGAATGAGACCAAATAAACACGTTAAATCACCGAATTTACGAAGGGACTGACCGAATGCGGTGAAATCAATGTTGACTGAACAAAAGTTGGATGAGTTAACAAATTCGATGAAGAATGGGAACCAATAAACACGTTAAATCACCCAATTTGAAAATGTGGCGACAAAAGATTTATAAAACGGGCATCACGGCTTCGCCGCGATGCCCATTTTGACCGAATTTTCGCCTTCGGGGAAAATTTGACCGAATGCCCAAAACGTAGGGGGGCGCTGCTCCCCCCCCCGCCCCCCCTTCGGGACGCCCCTGTTTGGGATCCCAATAATTAAGTGAATTCAGTTAAATGACACAAATATAAGGTGGCTTTTTAGTTAAACTTAAACGTTGATGATGTCGATGATAATCGGGATACAAAAAGGAACTAAATCACATGATGGCTATACATATATGCAGAATTTACTGAAGCACCTCAGCCCAGAGTGTGTTTAAAACTCGCACAAGTTCTGTCTTCAGTCACAGCAGTCTGAAGAGGGCAAATCCGATATGCATCAACGAGTCGGCAAGAATAAAGTATTCCCTCTCGACATCCCCCCTCCCACTCTCCACGGTCTCCAATCATCAAGAATGTCTCTGAATGGGAATTGGTCTTATCGCCCAATCTTCCAACTTGTTACTGCGCTATCTTCGAGTTCCGTCGGCAGAACTTTGCCGGAACCACAGACTTTCCGGCGCCTAAAGACCCAGTCTGTCCTTGGCCGTGGTCCACAAAAGAACTTGCACTAGATCATGTAGTATACCGAATTGTGAATAAGGGAGAGAAATGCTTATTCTTTTTCGCCGATGGTCTTGATGACTAATCTTTCGCGCCGACGAAGAATCGCCGTGTGTCCAGCGAAGGACCACACTGTCAGAAGTTTCATAACAGACAACACAAGGATGCGCGGTTTCAACAGACATTGCGTAACAGACAACACTTGGGATGTTATCTGTTGTGTTGAAACACGTTATACATAGTATGTTATGCAAAACAATCATTGCCAGGAGCCAAAAAAAGCATCTACTGACTTTTTTGTTTGTCGTCACGATGTCGGGAAAATCAGCAGATGCTTTTTGGCGATTTTTCGGCTCTTCCTGATGGCAACACTTGTTATACATGACATTTTCAAACACAGCAGACAACATCCGAAGTGTTGTCTGTTTCGCATTGTCTGTTGAAACCGTACATCCTTCTGTTGTCTGCTATGAGACTTCTCATAATACATGACAAAACGTTGTTGATTGGCTTACACGGATGACGTAACTTGATCTTCCCTAGGGTCACCGGCGTGTTTCGGACTTCGTCGTATAGAGTATACAATAAGCTGCGAAACTTGGACTGAACGAGGCGAGACGCCCCGGAGGGAAACTGAATGTCATACAAATCAAATTGATTAAATAAACGAAGAAACATGTTCATTTCCGATTGGAAAAATTCAAGCCCTCTCCAAAAAGTATCAAAAGAGTAGTCTTAGAAAACAAGACAAAAGGTTTCGACGGGATCCCAAAAATTAATATTTGATCCAGACAACTGGGTATTGTCTTCGCCAGACCAAGTCTTCGCCAGGCAAATCAGCTGAGAAAACCAAGTTCAGATATACCCCTATAGGCCATATCTATTTTGACGATACTGATCGAAACTTCCTGCTTTGCTTCTGCCAAATTTCCGGTTTCGGCCGAATTCCGAGCGAACTACTTGTCCAGCAAAAAAAAAAAAGAAAGTTCAGAAACGAATTCAGCGTATCTCCTTATCCCTATAGAGAACATCTAATCAACTCCAAATAAAACTTTTGATTTCAACAGATTTTCAGGTTTTGGCCGGATTCCGGGCAAACTACTTGTCCGATGAGAAAATGGTTTTCACCATCGTGTTCAGCATGTATTCTAACCCCTAAATCAAACATCTAATCAACTTCAAATAAAATTTTTACTTTTAACGGACTTTCCGGTTTTGGCAGGATTCCGGGCGAGCTACTTGTCCGGCAAGAAAATGGTTTTCACCATCGTGTTCAGCATGTCTTCTTACCCCATAATCGACTATCACATTCGCTGTTTCAAAATATTTTGTTTGCCCCTTAATTTAAACCCCCTCCCCCACCTCTAATTTTAGGGCTACAGAGCCCATCTACAAACTTGATCCTAATCTTGACTCAAAGAATCCTCATACCAAGTTTCATCAAAATACCTCATTCCCTTCGAGAGTTATCGTGCTCACAGACGGACGGACAGACAGACAGACAACTTTTGCGATGTCATAGGTATCCCTCCACTTACGTTTTGGGATCCCAAAGAGAGGATTAGTAGTGAAAGGTACAGCTGTCCATTCTGAGACACGAACTTCATACCTGTTTTGAGATATAGTGAATCTTACGAAAAACTACATTTGTTCCTATCACGATTTTTTTTTTACAGTTTGCACGCAAACGATTTCTTTGTAAGCAATAAAACACTTTTAAAACATCAAATGTCAGTCGTAACAGGGACCCATAAATTTCCTGTAATGACTCGCCTTTCAGGGGGCCTGTCAATAAGAGATTTCTGATGCGCTCTTGACCGAACGTCTGAGAGTTCGAGAAACACCCACGGGGATAGAATACGCGAATATCCAGATAGACAAAATTTGGGATTGGCTGCTGGCGCCGTGAGGGAGGAGTCTCTTCGGCGCGCACGTACAATGCGGCAAACAAGAAATAACAAGAATGCCGATCGACTCAAGCGGGATTTTTGGAAGATGGATTTGGTTCGGTCATCATATCAATACAGAAGCATAGGAAATGACAGGCCAAATTTATTGGTCCCTGGTCATAACTAGGAGTCCCAATCCTTACAAATTGCCTCTTGTGGAATAGGAAAGATCTCGTTTCAACATCTAATACATTATACCTTGATTATACCTCCCTGAGCACTGGCTCCACCTCCGGTTCATTTTGAGATAGACCCGATACTATGCGGGGGTAGCGCTGTAGATTTCAAACCAATTGACTTTATTATTTTTGAAATCTACAGCGTCCTCGGGCGGGGAACGGCAAGAATACGCCTATAGGGTGTTGATAATGATGTAGAAAATGAGGGCTGTTGAGGTTTAAACACAACAGACCAGAAAAAATGGTAGATGAAAATCAGCGAATCAGGGGTAGACTTTTTGAGTAGCCAATAGGATGTGAGTACTCTTGAAAAAAAAACAGAATTGTGAGTAAGAACATAATATGCCATGACGGAAATACTTCTCAACTCAAGTTTTGGGGTTGTTGTTGTAATTTATTGAACTGTTAATATTGTCAAGAAGTCAGATCGAAAAATATTGGAAAAAAGAGAAGAGTAGTTTTATCTTACGCGTTAACATCTATTGCTCAGGACCTTAATGTCTCTGCTCTTGACCATTTTTCCACTTCTCATTTTGAAAGAAGACTTTTTAGGCCCGATTAGCTTTTTTGTATTATTAATTTATACCTTGCGCGTTAACATCTATTGCTCAGGACCTTAATATCTCTTTGACCTTCTTTACCACTTGTCATTTTGAGAGAAAACTTGTTTGGCCCGATTAGTACTTTTTTCATTTTTTTATTATTATTTTTCATATCTTGCGCGTTAACATCTGTTGCTCAGGTCAGGACCTTCATTTCTCTACGCTTGACCATTTTTCAATATTTATTTTTTATTTTTTTCCTTTATCTTGCGCGTTATGATCTTGCACAGGACCTTATTGTCTCTACTCTTGACCATTTTTCCAGTTTTCAATTAGGGAGAAGACTTTTAAGGCCCTTTTAGTTTTTTTATCAGTGCTTTACTGTAGTTAGTCATTTTTTCTTTTCTTTTTACCTTCCCCCACGTTACCAAGAGCTCAGAATATTTTTTTTCTTTTCACCTTACCAAACTTCATCATCATCATCGTCATCTCGGGTGCAATCTAGTTTCGAAATAACAAACATATCCAACACGAGCGGGCCCTCCAAATTTCAGCGAAATATTTCGGAATTATCAGCTTCCTTCCCAATTTCCCCCAAATTTAGCAGGTCTTTGTCATCCAGATTTGTGCTCCAACAGATTAACTTATCAAATCCTCTCTAGTTTCTGGAAAACCAGGAGCCTTAACAGGCGAAGCAGGTTAATTCGAATTTCCACAGCTTCAAAAAATTTGCATAGGCTAATTGACAATAACGGAATAGGCTATCTCGACTATTCCAGTCGGTTCATCACTCCGACTAACAGAACAAACTCGCTTTGCACTGTGACTTGTAAATAATTTTCAGCCAATATATGTTATGAGCAGCAAGACCCCCCCCCCCAAGAAACCCTTTCAAATCTTGAGCTTTAAGCAGGCGAATTTGAACCTCACAAAGCTGTGAAAGAAAATAAATAGGCAATTTCGAAATACTGTACATGCTGTGTTCAGCCGAAGATGCACCCGAAATATCCACTATACAAGAAATCATATTGGATTTTGACTTTAAACATAAACATCAGAACTAGAAGACCCTATTACCGTAGACGTTTGGTTCTGTGGGCGTGTTCGCGAGGTCCCCAGAGCTTCCATATCGGTGGCTTCTAGCCTTACAAACTGGGAAACGTAAGTTAAGCCGGACTCAATGGTGACAGTCGGGTTTTATGTAAGAACACTTAATTCAAGTAGTCATAGTACTAATGATTTACCGATGATTCACCACGCTAGTTCTGCATTCTCTTAGAATCAGTTGCTCATCCTCTGGTTTCGGTACACTTCGAGGGGTTGCCCACTCTTGATTTGAGTTTACAGCAAGTGTCCGGTGCCGGCACCGGCTGACACAAGCCGGCACCGGTTGCCACGTGTTATAACACTAAAATATGCGTGTTTAGAAGCGTTTGAAAGATGAATCGACTAATTTATGACCGGCACCCTTGCCGGCACCGCTGATTTCGGTCGGTGCCCGCCGGTGCCAAGAAAGGGTGTACAGCAGGTGCCGGGGAGAGGGTAACGCCTCGGTAACCTTTTAGGCGACATTGGGCAAAATGCCACCTTAGGCTATGTATTAGGCTACATAGAAGTCGAGTAATAACCTCAATCAACTTTTTCCAACATACCTGTTTGAGCTATTAATTCCCAACGCTTGCTGTCATGACCTCACGCGAATTTTCGATTCCCAAATTACGTGGCTTATAGATTTTCACGGGAGGCTTATTTACCTTTCTGCGTCGCGAATCAGATAAAAAGAATGGATTGCCTGACAAAACAAATGAAGCCGGGAATAGGGAAAATAACCAAAATAGCGACAGGCGAAAACAAGCCAGGCCTGAGCCAGGCTCGAGTTAATCAATAGGCCGACTTTGTCCATGGACATTATATTATTCTTCGTTGTTAATTTTATTATTGTCAAAATACGGCCCTTGCTGGAGGCATTTTAGTACGTACGTGGCAGCAGGGACCCATTAATTTCCTGTAATGCCTCACCATTCAGGGGGCTTGCCAATAAGAGATTTCCGATGCGCTCTTGACCGACCGTCCGGTAGTTCGAGAAATACCCACGGGGATAGAATACGCGACTATCCAGATAGACTAAAATTTAGGATTGGCTGATGGCGCCTTGCGGGAGGAGTCTCTTTGGCGTTCACGTCCAATGAGGCAAACAAGAACGCCGATTCGACCCAAGCGGAATTTTTGGAAAGTAGGCGAGGTTCGGGCAACATAGCAACATAGAAGCATAGGAAATGACAAGCCCCCTGAATGGCGACGCATTACAGGAAATTGATGGGTCCCTGGCGGCAGTAAGTATGTGATATTTCAGTATATAGGCTGTGGTATGTACGTAGTAACAATACGAAATATATAACAGTAAGCATTTGGTGATACTATTTCACATTTGAACAAATACGCTGGTGATGCCAATAGCATGATTCTCGAGTGCTCGTCGAGAGCATAACACGTCTGAAAACTACAGTAAATCGTGGCAACTGCAAAGATCAGTGAGGTGTCGTTAGCAGGTTCAGAATTCAACATATGAATTTTAGGTTTAAGAAAATTAAATAACACCAGTACACTGTGCAGTCCCATGATACCAGTCATATCCTACCCAGTGCCAACATTTTCTGGTATTCCCCTGATGTTAAAAGAAAAAAGTTCCAACCGTGCGATAACAATTGTGATCGCACAGCCAGCCATGCGATAACAAGTGATATCGCACGGTTGGAACTTTTTCTTTTAACGTCAGGGGAATATCAGAAAATTAGAACAAGTGTACTAGTGTTATAATCATTATCGCCCTTGCTTTTCTTCGGGCGATAGCGGACCCTCAGGAAGGGCGATAATATATATTACAGCAGTTACGGAAGTAGGTTGTACTGGCATTATAGGTATGACGGGTCATTAAATCTTGCGCCGAAAAAGTACAGCATCTGTCTAGGACACGTTCAAAGGCCAATTGTTTTCGAGGCCCTTCATTTAGGCATATAAAGATGTCGACATTCCCGCCAAACTATGAACGGCCTAAGTGGCCCAATTACTGTAGGAGGTTCCGTGACAGGACCGTGGACATCGTTAATGGCGGGGATAAACAGACCAAAACCATTAAAATACTGGTAGAACAAAGCCTAAATTAATGTCCCAGTAGGAGCAGCAGACGGAGAATCAATAGGCCTGCCAGGCGGTCAAGAGAATTACCACCCGGCCACCCCCTAGGACAGGCCAGTGCTTTCTAGGGTGGCCCTTATGTTGTTTATATTATTATCCGTTCAATAAACTCTCTCTCTCTCTCACTGCAACATTCCGTCAGGTTCCGTAACACAAGTTTTATTTTCTGCTAACTTAATTGATTCTTACAGTCTTGCCTACAGTCCTTTGCCTCTTGCAATTTTGCAGTATTTCCAGTAAAATCAACTACTTGAATTCATTTGTTATTTTATTGCGTCATTACCAAATGGGGTTATCCTACTTGAAAAAGGAATTTACGTCATTATCACTGAACAGCAGGCCCGAATCCAGGAATTTATTTCGGGGGGGGGGGGGGTCGTCCACGGGTCGGACCAAAAAGTACAAAAGACATAGATCAGAGGTTAAAGCCTACACAAAACTATTACTTTTGTGGGTTTCGGGGGGGGGGGTCGAACCCCCTAACCCCCCCCCCCCCCCTGGATACGGCCTTGCTGAACAGGTTTCTTTAAACTTTTTTTATGCAACTTGAGAAACGTATCCATGCAGGACTGGACAACTAAAAAATCAACTAAACCGGAAGAAGGAAACCAGAGGAGCTGAAAAACTATACGAACAATGATTTCACGTATCACTTGCACTTAAAAGGTAGGCCTACCTGAACTAGCCTACTTGTCAAGAGATTTTTCCAAGTCCGCTCATTGCTCAATTCAGGTCCAAGAACACCAGAACAAACCCCAAATTTCGAATTTACTGTTTCTTTTCTCAACAAAAAATTACCTCCTGCAGATGCTATATAAGGTTGACAATACAATATATGGGCCTTAAGATCTACGTTAGAAAGATCCTTCAATCAGCTTCCTCCATTATTCAGTTAACCGTACCAGCCCCTTTTCGCAGTATATGTTTCATTTAATCTCACCTTTCGTTTCAAATCCTTTTTAAGATTCTTTGATCTCAACGAAGGACCTCAATAATTGTTTCGAGCTCATTTTTGGGATCCGAAAACGTAAGTGGAGGGATACCTATAACTTCGTAAAAGTTGTCCGTCCGTCCGTCCGTCTGTCTGTCCGTCTGTGAGCACGATTACTCTGGAAGGGAGATATTTTGATGAAACTTGGTGGGAGGATATTTTGATGAAACTCTGGGTCAAGGGACAAGTCGATCTGTAGATGGGCTCTGTAGCCCTACATTTAGGGGTCGGGGAGGGAGTTCAAATTAACGGATGAAAAAAATATTTTTTAACCTCTAGTGAGAGAGTCTATTTAGGGGTAAGCAGACATGCTGAGCACGTATATATGAAAATCATTTTCTCGCCGGACAAGCAGGCCCGGAACCCGGTCAAAACTGGAAAATATATTTAAATTAAAAGTTTAATTTCAAGTTTATTAGCTCGGGTGAGAAAACATGCTGAATCGGTATACGACAATCATTTTCTACCCGGACATATATTTCGCCTGGAATCCGGCTGAAACCAGAAAAGTATTGTAAGTGAAAGTTTTATCTGAAGTTCATTAGAGGTTGGATGTCGTGGTAAGGAGGCATACTGAATCCAATCCGTATATGAAAATTATTTTCTCGCAGGACAAATAGTTCACCCGGAGCCAAATCCGGCCAAAACCGGAAAATTTGTTAAAAGTTAAAGTCTTATCTGAAGTTGATTAGAGGTTCGACGTAGGGGTAAGGAGAGATGCTGAATTCGTTTTTTTTTTGAATGAATGAAGGGTTTATTAAAAAAAAAACTAGAATCTTCAATGCCCAGAGGTGAGCAGTAAGGCAGGAAGTTATGATCAGTTTCGTCAAAGTAGATATGATATATAGGGGTAAATACATGCTGAATCCATATCTGAACTTGGTTTTCTCAGATGCTTAGCCGTTGGCCTTATCTGTTTCTAAATTTTAACAGTAAAAATGTTGAAGGAGTCTGGCGAAGACCGTATATCTCCAAGACCCAATTGTCTCGATCAAAAATTAAATCTGTTGGATCCCATCGAAACCTTTGGTCTTGTTTTTGTTACGTCTTTTACTAAATGGTAAAACGGAAACCCTAAACGTATGTTTCTTGGTACGTAAAGTATGTTTCTTGGAAAACTTGACGAACTACATCGGCTCACGAATAATTTTCTTTCATAATAGTAAGTAGACAAAAACGACACAGCCCGGAAGTGTAAAAAATGTACACCACTGTTTCAACAGACAAAGACTGAAAAACAAAGGGAGAAATCTAGATGGCTGAAAAATGATGGAAATATTGTCAAATCGCGGCACAATAACCATATCCGTCCAGAATATTAACAAATACGTCTAGTAAATAATTCTAGCCACAACACGGAGCTAATCTACTAGACTTATCCATCGCAATTTAGGCAATACTCTTGATGACTAACTGTCTTTGCCGATGCAAAATTGCAGGGTACCTAGCGGAAGAGCCGGAAGCGGCACCACAGCTGTGCCCAACGATCGCCGTGATTGGTTGATGCAGGATTTGAGTGTAGAGTTTGAGTTGTTAGTGAGACGTTTTCTCGTTCTTCCGGACTATCACTGGCGTGTTTGGACTTATTCATACTTTACTCCCACTCTTACCTTAGCTACGGCTTGTATCTCGTTGGAATCAAAATCCTCCTATTAATCCACTTTCCTTCAACACTTGTTCAGTCAACACGCAAGAATACTTATGCACTCGTTCCGGCTCGAAGCCTCACTTGCAAATACATTCCAGCGAACTAAGAATCTTAGAGACCTTGTCCGAGATATTCAGATCCACATCTAAGGACCGGCGCACATCACTACAGAGACAGGTGGGAAAAGCTGAGGACCGGAGGTGTAACTTGCAAGCGACGAAACACAAGGGGCCTGGGTTACTGTGGGGGATGTGTCAAAGGGATCATCAATCAAACGACAGCTCGATAACCTGAGGAGCTAGGGGAAACTGCTAGTGCTTCCGCAAGTACTGCATGCAGGACCGTATCAAGGGGGGTGCTAGGGGGATCAAACCTCCCCAGAAACCCACAAAAATAATCGTTTTTTATAGGCTTTAACCTCTGATCTATGTCTTTTTTGTACTTTTTGGTCCGACCCACGGGCAAAATCCCCCCCAAATAAATTCCTGGATACGGACCTGACTGCAGGGGTAGTATGAACAAACCAAAAATAGGCTGCAATAAAGATCCGTGAAGAAAATACCGGTCGTCAGGACAAGGACAAGTCACAGGGTAAATGTTTCTTCATCCGTCTGTGAATAATCACATGACGATACAAATTATTACGCACTGAAACAGTGGAAGGAAATAGAGCAGCAGAAAAAAAATATATAAGAAAGACAACTATCGAGAACGTTGTGATTGATTGATTGACAATGCGCAAAACCTAAACAGGAAAATGCATTGCTTTGGAGACAAGCGTACTGTGGGAGACAAAGGTATCGAGAAGAGAGAGTGAGGCAACAATCCGTCTTGCAAAAAAATTAGAGGAAATGCTGGATCGAGCAACTATTATTATTACCTTTAATTACTATTAATAGCAAAATAAAACAGGAGCATACCTCTGCAAAATTCTACAAAAATTACCGATACAGTATTGGTAATTTCCAACGTGTTCATCGAGTGATTTTTTAAATGCTGGAAACGTACGTCTAAACAATACGATTTCAAAACGTGTACATCTGCCGATGCCTTTCTGGAAATACAGTGGGCTTAAGTTTCAGCTCGTGGCACCTCAGGTTGTTCGAGCTGAGAGCAGGAAATTCGCCTACGACCCAACTGTCGTAGTCTCCACTGCACAGCTTCTATGCTTCGGTCACATCTACTCTGTATATAGGCATTGTGCCACTGTTGGTAGCTATAACCTCTTTAGCCTTGCTTCGTATGTAGCGTTTTCTATGGAGGAAACATTTATTTCATCCCAGGTCCTACTATCTGTGCCTTTTGAGGTAAATCTTCATAGCGGGTGCAGACGCTGAGCTCCAAGTGCACGATGATGCATAAGTCTCTTTTCTCTTCGGTTAGATGGATGTTTTAGAGGAGGAGTTGATCAATACTGCTTCCCTTCATACTTAAGGCCCCCCTACGACAACTTCCCTGGTATTAAACCCGGCTCGTTTTAATTATGTCTTAATTGAATTCATCCGCAAAGAATCCGTCTTCACTACTGCAGCGGTGGGCGACTTAAAAGTGGGACTGTTTTTTCCCAGCGAGAGATTTTGAAGTTTGCAGAATCCGGCATCTTGTTGGGATGCAGACAGAGAAAAATTATGCAAATATCTGTCCTCTTGGTTTAAATTAGAGACTGGTGTTCCCAGCTTGAGTGGATAGAAGCGACAGCATAAGAAGAGACACTGAGGTAGGGGCTTCCGGCGAAAGCCCGCTGCCTCATAACTGGAGTTTTTGTTTTAAAGCAGAACTGAAACCTGACGCTATTCGACGTTGCTCAGGGGCATCATTCGGAGGAGGGGAGCTACCCTCCAAGGTGCCCAGAAACTACCCAGGCGCAAAACCGAATATGTATACACTCTTTATACAAATATTTCTTGTTTTTTATGGCACTTGCAGCCTCTGGCTCAAGTGCCATATACCGATCGCAATTCCGTCCGTCGGTCGGTCTGTCGGTCTGTCGGTCTGTCGGTCGGTCTGTCCGAATTTTTTTGTCCCACATGTTCGAGTTAGGGTACTTCCAGATGTGCTAGGACGATGAAACTTGGCAGGAAAATCAGGGACCCGACCAAACTAACCTAGAAGTAATCAGTTTCCCGATCCGACCATCTGGGGGGGAGTGGTGGGCCGGGGAAATTCTGAAAATTAAGGAGTTTTGTCACTCTTTTTCGAATTGGAGTACTTCCAGATGTGCTAGGACGATGAAACTTGGCAGGAGCATCAGGGACCCGATCCGACTAACTTGGAAACATTCAGTTTCCCAATCCGACCACCCGGGGGGGAGTGGAGGGCTGGGGAATCCGGAAAATCGGAGTAGTGTGTAACTTTAGAACGGGTGATCGGATTGGAATGAAACTTAATAACTGAATAGATGGCATACTTCTAATGTCCCGTTTGAATTCCGGACCGGATTCGACAGCTATGGGGGAGTTTGGGGGGGGAGACCGGAAATTTCGAGAAACGGTTAGAATAGAGGGATCGGAGTGAAATTTGCTGGGAAGAACAAGCATCTGCTCCAGATAAATTGTTTATACATTTGGACTGGATCCGACCACCCGGGGGGGGGGAGGGCTGGGGAATCCGGAAAATTGGAGTAGTGTGTAACTTCCGAACGGGTGATCGGATTGGAATGAAACTTAATAACTGAATAAATGGCACACTACTGATGTTCCGTTTGAAGTCCGGACCGGATTCGACAGCTATGGGGGAGTTGGGGGGGAGACCGGAAATTTCGGGAAACGGTTAGAATAGAGGGATCGGAGTGAAACTTGCTGGGAGGAACTAGAATTTGCTCCAGATAAATCGTTTATACATTTGGACTGGATCCGACCACCCGGGGGGGAGTGGAGGGCTGGGGAATCCGGAAAATTGGAGTAGTGTGTAACTTCCGAACGGGTGATCGGATTGGAATGAAACTTAATAACTGAATAAATGGCACACTACTGATGTCCCGTTTAAAGTCCGGACCGGATTCGACAGCTATGGGGGAGTTGGGGGGGGGAGACCGGAAATTTTGAGAAACGGTTAGAATAGAGGGATCGGAGTGAAACTTGCTGGGAGGAACAAGAATCTGCTCCAGATAAATCGTTTATACATTTGGACTGGATCCGGACACTAGCGGGGTGGAGGGCTGGGGAATCCGGAAAATTTGAGTACTGTGTAACTTTCGAGCGGGTGGTCGGATTGGAATGAAACTTAATAACTGAATAAATGAAATACCTCTGATGTCCCATTTGAAGTCCGGACCGGATTTAACAGCTATGGGGGAGTTGGGGGGGAGACCGGAAATATCGGGAAACGGTTAGAATGGAGGGATTGGATTAAAACTTGCTGGGAAGAACAAGCATCTGCTCCAGATAAATCGTTTATACATTTCGGATGGATCATGACATTAGGGGGGGGGGGTTGGAGGGGAGTTTCCCGAAATTCCGGTTATGGCGGTTTTGGGGATTTGCACGACGAATCTTGGGAGGCGAATCAGGGACCCGATCAAAGTGACTTATAAAGAAAAATTTACATGATCTGATAGCCGTGGGGGAGTAACGGGAGGGGGAATCCGGAATATTGAGTCATGCGTAACTTTGAAACGGCTGATCGGATTTGAGTGAAATTTGGTAATTTAAGAGAGGACATGTTTCTGTTGACGGACAGATCCGACAGCAATTGGGGGGGGGGGAAATACGTGACCGACTTAGACTGGTGAGATCGGAATGGAACTTTGTGGGAATAACAAACAGATGCTCTGGATAAACACTTACGGAACCGGATTGGCTCCGGCGACTGTGGGGAAGTTTGAGGGGGGGGGAGGTCCGGGATTCCGGTGATCACGATTTAAGGTACTTCCAGATAATCTAGGACGATGGAACTTGGCTGTAATATTAGAGATTTGACAAGATTGACTCAAAAATGGCCACTTTCCAAACCCGACCATTCGTTAAAGTACTAATCTTGACTGCAAATTTCAAAAAATACTTTTAAACCAAATTCATATTTTCATGATCCCCATGAGCCCATTATCATTTTTGCCTCAAGGGTTTTGTTTACAAATGACGTTCTAGCTCCCTTAAAGTGTGAATCTGAACGGCCAGGTCGAAAAGTACTTTATTTGAAACAATACATCTCAACCCATGATCATTTGTGCCACAAGGGTTTTGCTTAAACATTTATTTCTGTTACCCTTAAAGTGCGCATTTGAAATGAAAAGCGAAAAAAAACTTTTGACGAAACGGTATACATCAAGGATCCCTAAGGGCCTGTGATCGTTTTTGGCTCAAGGGTTTTGCATACAGATGCATTTCTAGCGCCTTTAAAGTGCGCATCATTACACCCAAGTTCAAAAATAAAATACTTTTTATCTAGCTCCCTTAAAGTGCGCATTTTAACCACAAGTCGAAAAATACTTTTGATCAAACAAAACATCTCAACACATGCAAGTGCCATATGAGCTTACAGCTCTTGTTTTTTACTTCGTGAATATATTGTCTTCTTTTCATTTATATTTTGTTGATCAAGTATTTGCTGTCTCACCAATGTATGATGCATGTCAACGACTGCGAAGGTGTCCCGGGATTGTTTTCGTACTTGAGTTCTCAAAATCTCAAGTCGCATCCTGTCTTCCCATGGATTTTTCAGTTAAGCCCCGCCTCTCCGATTGTTTGTGATTGGTTCAGTCCTAGGTGAAAACCGTACAAACCAATCAGAGATGAGGCTCCTCGATAATCTTACTCAAGATTGCAGGTTCTCCCACGAAGAAGGCACATTGCCAGACTTAGGGATTAAGCCGTGATATTTTTTATCTTCTGAAGACTGTGCACATGACCGACAAGACAAACTTCACCACGATGCGGAGAATTCAAATTTCAACAAAAGCGTGCATTGCAATGGCTAAAGAGGCGAAGCTTAGGAAATCATCAATTCCGGATTGTAAGGTCACTTCTAAAGAGAGCACGCCATTGCATGTGACCCCAGAAAAGATTTATTGTGCGGCATTGTAGGCTATTGTAGTTGCTAAATAGTTCAAGCATAGAGGCACATCCACATAGAGGCACCACAAATCCGAAAAAAATTATTCGATGAAAATGATTATACGAATAGCGGAGCAATCGGGTTTTCCAGTTTATTTGGGTGAAGAAGTGATGGTCAACTAGAACGTAATAGTGAACGTAGTGAATAAGTGATGGTTAACTAGAACGTAGTATCTCAGCCCTAATCGGTTAAACTTTTAAGGGGTAAGTACAGTCGACCATTTGGCCACTGAATATTGCTTTCGGCAAGATTTCCTCCTTTTGTATTTGGTTCTTCAGACTACAAGCACAAATCGAACAAATGAAACTCCACAGGCCGCGCCCACATCGCGGAGAAAACCAGTGGTGACACCTAGAATTCGGAAATCCCACAAAATAGCCTCGATGACTATTTGTATAGTTTTGCGACACGGAAGCGCCAGTCTGAACAAGACAACGATTACACAGGGGTCAATTTTTCTACGAAAAACCGATACTGTCTTAAACGAAGAGACTATCAGTTGTCCTTTAAGGAACTGAAAAATGTCAACGAGTCTTTAATGGAACACACTTCTTGGACAAAAAAATAATTCTTTAAAAATTGTCCGCATAATTCATAATTCAAATCACAGATTGTGCTGCTATTGGCTATAAAAAAGGTTACGCAAAATCTTACTGTGATAATGGAAACGGTGAAGACTCGATGACGCAACGAAGGTGGATCAGGTCTCCAATCATAATGCTGCTTGCTGTATCCAAAAGTCACTTTTCCGTCACAGTAATCCCACGTAATCTTGACACAAAATTCACGGAATTTGGGACCGAAAGTAGGGCGAATTCGTTCACTTTAAACAACCTTTTTCTTTAAGACTGTACACTTCTGACACCACCGTTCTGGACTGTAGTCGGAACGATTGATTTAACCAGTTTAATACGGCACTTTATTCTATTTAACTCAAACAAAAATAATGACTCTTCTCTCAGCGCGTCTCCCCAGCATACTAACGAAAACGAACAAAACAATGTTCATTTCCCTCGGAGTCATTTCACATACCCCGGGGGCAAACGATATGATGTAGCATCCGCTTCACTATATCTAACCTGATTAGCAAGTAGGCTACAGTAGAAAACCGTCCCACTCCTGGAATAAAGTTTAATGTGTTCAGTTGATGATCAGAGTTTTCAGTTTATAATTATATTTTTTTTTATGTGTGAAAGTGTAACGTTTTCCTCTGTACTCCATCATTTTTCTTTGCTGAAATGACGCGTGATACATAATTCTACGGCGTGGGTATAGGCTCAATGCAGTATCGACATCAAGCCCCAAAAAGCCTCCATACCGCGGTTCTTTTATTTTTGTAAATATGCCGTCTTCAATCAATCAATCAACCATCGTATTTATTCCTGAATATCTGTTTTACAACATGATAACATAGGACTGTCAATTTAAACAAAATATAGTTGATATATACAATTCATTTTAAAACTTACACGACTGAACTTTTGTAACATAATTAAACGGTATGTTTCGTTGCTTGATGCCTGTTTTCTGCTCACTATGGACGTTTAGCTGCGTTTTTACCACCAGGGTACTTACTCATTAGTAGTCTTTTGCTTTCCCTTAGGGTCGATGCTGGATTCTTTTTATACTCTTGATAAATAACTCTTCGTGTCAGAGACAAATCGCCGTGTGCCTAGTGAAGAGCCAGAAACGTCACGGCGTAACACGCAACAAACATTGTTGATTGGCTCATGTGAGATCTGAGTCAACTTTGAGGATTCGTTTGGGCGACGTTTCTCGTTCTTCCCGAGGCTCACTGGCGTGTTTCGGACTTGGTCATTTAGAGTAGCCTATTCCCAGCAGCTTGATTTCTTCTACCAGTCTCTGATTTTTTATTCACGTTTACAACCCTCAGCGGCCCTTTTTCCTTACTGATGCTGGTTACTTTGTTCATGGTGTTTTGTTAGTCTGTTTTTTTTTTCGTTTTTGTTTATTTATAATACTCCGTATTTTGTGGTTTTACACTTTTACGGGTTATATTACTTGTCGGGTAATAATTACTGATCGGGAGGCAGATAGATTCCTTCAGCCCAAGCTGACTGAGCTGCGAATCGTATTTGACGATGCAAAACGGATGTCCGCTACTTTTTATTAGAGCTAAATTTCTTCGCGAGGCAGGTTCTAGTTAGAGGTCACCGGGACATGGCGATACCAGAAAACTCTAGAGGGAAAAGTGGGTAATAGTGAGCAAAAACCATAGGAGTGCAACGAACAGGCTTTTTGTTCCTAAAAACCGATTGTTTAAATACGGGCCAAGAACTCTTAAATCACAAGTCGCAGATTACACTGTAAAAAAAATCTTGCAGTATTTGCTACTGAATATTGTCTCTACTGAGATAAGATTATTTCTAATTCGGATTAATGGTAGAGATAAGATTAATCCCAGTAGCAAATACTGCAGATAACTTTAAACCCTACTCGGAGAAACTTTTTACAGTGTATACAGTTCTTTTCCAATATTCTATCATCCGAGACCCCTTTGAAAATCGGTCGTTTTATTTGTAGATTTTAAGCCTGTCTCGGCCACTTTTAGCCTCACTCGGATCCTTTCTTTTTGATAACACGGCGAAACTTACATAACCGATTATTTCCAACCAATGAGCACCACGGAAGCGATTAGCGGGAGCCTGTTCCGCCTCGAAAAAGGCCAAGCACGGATAATGCTATGATCAATGTAGTGCCGTTAGGGTGGATAAACATTACGAAATCTCGGACTTGAGAATAACGGAGCGTGTAGTGTAGGTACTGCGGCTCACTGAAATGTTGTTGCTAGGGGATTTAAGTTCTGTTCTGCACTCATCCGCGAAAGAATGTTTCACACTGGTTGCAACTAGTATAATACCAGTACACTGTGCAGTCCCATGATACCAGTCCTATCCTACCCAGTGCCAAAATTTTCAAATAACATTTGTTATCGCACAGCCAGCCATGCGATAACAAGTGATATCGCACGGTTGGAACTTTTTTCTTTTAACATCAGGGGAATACCAGAAAATTGAAACAAGTGTACTAGTGTTATAATCACTATCGCCCTTGCTTTTCTTCGGGCGATAGCGGAAAATTTGGCCCTTGGGCAGCACCCTCAGGAAGGGCGATAATATATATTACTGTTTCTCTCTGCTCCCACTGCGTGAGCAATTAATCTGACTCGTTTTACATCCATTAATTGCTTCAGAGAGTCGAATACACTTCCGCGTCATACTAGCCCTTCTTGGGAAGGTACTCTTCTGGCTCAAACCACTCAAACTGGAAGCTGAACTTGTGAAAAAAAGTTTTTGTTTTGTGAAAAAACGTTTTTCTCACAAGTTAACTTTAACAGTTTGAGCCTGAAGAGGACCCTTACTAAGAAGGGCCGAAATATAGCTCTAATAAAATTCAGCTGACGTATCTGTTTTGCACTGTCAAATATGATTCGCAGTCATCTTGGGCTGAAGGAATCAAGCTTAGCCTCACAACACTTCAGTGGGTCGCCTTGTCCGAAAGACGCCACCAGTTAGTAATGAACTTCGGGATGAAGTGCCTAGCAAGTGAGCAGCACCGCGATATTCTACCTGCTTTCGTTACTCCAAGAACTGGCAACCCAGCTACCCGGACATCCAAAAAAAAAACACAGGGAAACAAAAATTAATTGCCCCACCAACTCACTCATCCGACCGATACCTTAAATCATTTGTGCCATATCTTCGTGAAATTTTATAATCAGCTTCAGTGACATTTTGTAAATGTATCATTTAACTGTATATATAATTGAGTGTCTAAATTTGTTGACAATCCTACGCTATTTTTGTGAAAACATAAACAGATTGACTGATAGGGCTGAGATATGACAGTCTGGTTAACCACCACAGTTTTATCAAGCTAGAAAATCCGACAAAAACCCGTTACTTCGTGGATTTGTTATCCATGAATATTGAATTTTAGCTGACGAGTTTATTCTTTCGCAATTGTTGTACCTCTATGTTTGAAATGTTTAGCAACTACAGAGGCAAACAATTGCCGAAAATAACCAGCAATGGCGGATTTTCAGTATTCAAGCTAGGAAGATGAAAGTGACTTGAATATGGAAAGTGACCAGGAAGCACTCGGCATTCGCCGATACATGCTGATTCTGATGTGACTCTGCAGTCTGGAACATAACGTTTCAGAATCTTCACTTTGTTGGCCATTTGAGACGCACGCTTTTGCAGATATTCAAATTCTCAGACACTCGACAAATTTTTATTTGTCGTGCAAGCAGCGGAGATTCCCAACGTCATGAAAGTGACCAGGAAGCACTGGGCATTCGCCGATACATGTTGATTCTGATGTGACTCTGCAGTCTGGAATAGATTATTTCAGAATCTTCACTTTGTTGGCCATACGCACGCTTTTGCAGATATTCAAATTCTCCGCCACTTGACGAATTTTTATTTGTCGTGCAAGCAGCGGAGATTCCCAACGTCACTACTATACTACGCGACGAAAAAAATAAAAATCCCTTAGTAGAGTCAAAATAATTCAGTGCATTCAAAGGTATAAAAACAAGCTGGCTTTTCAGTTAAACTTTTTGACGAGGACCCTGGCCAAAAAGGGCTGCAATGTCGCTGAAAAAAAAAAAATCTCAGCTGACTTACCCGTTTAGCGCCATCGTCAGTCAGCTTGGGGCTGGCGAATAATCGTTTTCCCACTTTCTATCCCTTGCGGAAACACTGGTGCCAAACTTGTTGTTCGAAAACTTCACTCGAGTTAGTAAGTTTAGTAGTTGGAATGTCTATACGGCCTTGCCCGACTTCGCCATATTCCAGTTCACCGCTTCCAAGCGGACTACTTTCTGAAAGTCCTCCATTGTCTCATTATCAACATTTCAGGCAGATCCAGTAAAATAGATCCAAAAGTTGATGAGTAGAAAATCTGCAATCTGGTTCCCAAGCAATAGAAGTTTTGCATTAGTTGCGTTTTTGCAGATTCCATGGTATCTGATATACGGTCTAGAGGCGTTTTTGCAGTTATCGTGGTATCTGAAAAAGTCATCTCACTTTCATCAAATTTTGTCAAATTTGTGGGAAAGAAGTTTGGCACTTAGTGCTGTGAATGGATATCTGTTTTTCTTTTGGGATGATTTGGAAAATAGCAATTTCGGCAACTGTCGTTTTTGCAGAGCAACCGTATATCAGATACCACGGTAACTGCAAAAACGACTAATTGCAGATCCAGTTACCGAGGTAACAGATACCATGGTATTTGCAAAAACACAACTATTATCTTTGGAGTAGAAAACGAAAGCTGTTCCATAATATGTCAAAGTACGAAAAACACCGGTGATCCTAGGGAAGAACAAGAAACGACACTCAAACCATATTTCTGCGTTATCCTGCTATATTTACCCCGGCGCACGCGAAATCGATACTTGATCCGACGTTTCTTGATTCAAGACCCACTAATCACAAAGGAAAATCTGTCCTTGAAATATCTCCCGATTGGCGGTTTACCTGTTCACCACCCAATTGGCTTAGTTCTCAGTTGTGATTAAATTTCTATGACACTGTATGTAATTTTGTGTGTGTTTTTGTTTAGTGTTTTCTTGTGTTTTCTTTTTACTGTTATACTGCACTTATGCCCTAGGGCAGTGCGTAATAAATTCATCCATTCATTCATTCATATCCTGAAAACTGACTCAACCTATGTAAACCAATAAATAACCTTTGCTATGGTGACGTTTCTGGTTCTTCGCTAGGCACAAGGCGACACTTCGTCGGAACGAAGAGTTTGTCACAAGTGTCTGCAATGATAAAATCGCGGATTTTCAGAAACTAAGGTGCGTTTTTTTGGATGTAGTTTCACTGTAGTTTGACGTACTTTTGTTTCAGTTATGAAAGTACAGTATGTGTACCGTTTTATTTGTCTATTCCACATACTCTACTTCCATAACTAAAACAAAAATACGTCAAACTACAGTGAAACTACACCGAAACTACGTACTACCAGGGACCCATAAATTTCCTATGATAACAGAACCATCCAGTTTCCAAAAATCCCCGCTTTAGTCGATCGGCATTCTTGTTTGCCTCATTGGACGTGCGCGCCAAAGAGACTCCTCCCTCAAGGCGCCAGCAGCCAATCCCAAATTTTGTCTGTCTGGTCTTGAACGTCATTGGACCGTGGGTATTTCTCGAACTACATTCCATGCGCTCAAGATAGCATCAGAAATCTCTTATTGACAGGCCCCCTGTAAAGGAAATGTATGGGTCCCTGGTACTACTAAGATCGCTTGGAAGAAATTAACTGGAATATATCAAATCAAAGAACCAAATAAATAAATTAACACACGTATTTCTGTTTGCCAAACGTCAAGCAAGAGAATCCCTTCAAACCTACAAACGTAGATGACAACCTCTTTGGTAATTAAAACAAAAATCTTTAGCTTAGGAAGCAAGAGCTCATTACCACTTGCATAAGAGCAACGTAGCAACCGAATCTCCGGAACAACAGCAGAGCAGCAGTTTCGAAATGATTGTTTCCAGGTTGGGGGGGGGGGGGGGCAGCAGGGCCACTATTTATAGGCGGCCATGGAAAAACTTATGTATTCAGCCAAAGCTGACGGCAAATCATGACTGATGGCGCTAAGGGGCTGAGATTTATTCCAGCGCTAATTCGGTCCTTCTTGGAAGAAGTTCTCTTCCAAAGGAAATATTTGGGCAAGATTAGAGTGCTATGTGGTACGTACTTATGTGTGGACACATGGATGAATGTATATCACATTTAATGGGTGAATGTCAGGAATCAAATGACCTAAAGAAGGAAATATTCGGGGAAATCGTGTGGGTGAATGAATGGCTCAAGAAAATATTCGGAATTCATAACTTTTAGAAGGTCACCGAAACGAATCCTCAGAATCGATTCAAATCCTATGTAAACCAACAGTCAAAGTTTTAGTGACAGGGAAAGTTTCTTGTAAATTGATAACGAGGTTACGGTTTCGTCTGTTCTCACAACCCTTTCATGGAACAAATAATAATAATTATTCAAATTCCTCTGTTTCGTTAATTTGTCTCATTCCAAAACAAACAAGAGCTGTAAGCTCATATGGCACTTGCTTGGGTTGAGATGTAGTGTTTGATCAAAAGTACTTTTAAGGTTACCTTTGCGGTTCAGATGCGCACTTTAAGGGAGCTAGAGAAAACGTATTTTGTTTTAGAACTTGGCTGGAATGATACGCACTTTATAGGCGCTAGAAATTCATCTGTAAGAAAAACTGTTGAGACAAAACGGTCACAGGCCCTTAGGGATCATTGATATATGCCGTTTGGTAAAAAGTTTTTTTTCACTTTTCGGGTAAAATGTGCACTTTAAGGGTGATAAAATATATTTTTAAGCAAAACTCTTGTGGCACAAATGATCACGGGTTGAGATGTATCGTTTGATAAAAAAAAAAAGTAATTTTCGACCTTGCGGTTCAGATGCGCACTTGAAGGGAGCTAGAACTTCATTTGTAAGCAAAACCCTTGAGGCAAAAATGATAATGGGCTCATGGGGATCATGAAAATGTATAATTTGCTTAAAAGTATTTTTCTAAATTTACGGTCAAGATTGGTACTTTAAGGAATGTCGGATTTGGAAAGTGGCGATTTCTGAGCCAATCTTGTCGAACCTCTAATATTCCAGCCCATTTCCATCGTCCTAGCACATCTGGCAGTACCTTAAATCGCGATCACCGGAATTCCGGACCCCCCCCTCAAACTCCCCCACAGTCGCCGGAGCCAATCCGGTTCTGTAAGTGATTTATCCAGAGCATCTCTTTATTATTCCCACAAAGTTCCATCCGGATCTCCCCAGTCTGAGCCGGTCACGTATTCCCCCCCCCCATTGTTGTCGAATCCGGTCCGGACATCACAAAGATCACCAGAGACATGTCCTCTGATCAATTATCAAATTTCACTCAAATCCGATGAACCGTTCGAAAGTTACGCATGACTCAATATTCCGGATTCCCCCTCCCGCTACTCCCCCCACGACTATCGGATCATGTAAATTTTTATTTAAAAGTCAGTTTGATCGGGTCCCTGATTCGCCTCACAAGTTTCGTCGTGAAAATCCCCAAAACCGCCATTACAGGAATTCCGGGAAACTCCCCTCCGACCCCCCCCCCCAGTGTCCGGATCCAGTCCAAATGTATAAAAGATTTATCTGGAGCAGATGCTTGTTCTTCCCAGCAAGTTTCAATCCGATCCCTCCATTCTAACCGTTTCTCGAGATTTTCGGTCTCCCCCCCCAACTCCCCCATAGCTGTCGAATCCGGTCCGGATTTCAAATGGGACATCAGAGGTATGCCATTTATTCAGTTATTAAGTTTCATTCCAATCCGATCACCCGTTCGAAAGTTACACACTACTCCATTTTTCCGGATTCCCCAGCCCTCCACTCCCCCCCGGGTGGTCGGATTGGGAAACTGATTATTTCCAGGTTAGTCCGGTCGGGTCCCTGATGCTCCTGCCAAGTTTCATCGTCCTAGCACATCTGGAAGTACCCCAACTCGAAAAAGTGTGACAAAAACTACTTAATTTTCAGAATTCCCCGGCCCACCACTCCCCCCAGATGGTCGGACCGGGAAACTGATTATTTCCAGGTTAGTTTGGTCGGGTCCCTGATTTTCCTGCCAAGTTTCATCGTCCTAGCACATCTGGAAGTACCCTAACTCGAACATGTGGGACAAAAAAATTCGGACAGACCGACAGACCGACCGACAGACGGAATTGCGATCGGTATATGGCACTTGAGCCAGAGGCTGCAAGTGCCATAAAAAGTTAAAGCGTCTAGGAAGTACGAGATATTCAAACCATGCATCCATGCAGCGAAAAAACAAAACATCTTAATTGAAAAAGAAAATAATTCTTACATTAAGATCCATAACTTCCATGAATTTCCAATGAATTTACACTTCCATGAACTTCCATGAATTTTCCCGTTTCAGCCGGATTCCGGGCGAACTATGTTTAACTAGACAATGACTGTCATATACTGATTCAGCATATCTTCTTACCCCTGAATCGAACATCAATCAAGTTCAAATAAAACCTTTACTTTAAACAAATTTTCCGGTCTTGACCTGACTCCGGGCGAACTACTTGTCCAGGGAAAAATTTAATTTCATATACGTGTTCAGCGTGTCTCCTTACTTTTAGATTGAACCTCTAAGATTCAACTTTTATTTTTCAACAATTTTCCGGTTTTAGCCGGATTCGGGGTGAACTACTTCATATTCGGATTCAGCATGTCTCCTTACCCCTAAATCGACTATCTCATTAGCTTTTAATTTGTTTTTTTTTTCCTTAATTTGAACCCCCACCCTTAAATATAGGGCTACAGAGCCCATCTTCGAACCTGACCTGCACTTTGACGCAAACAGTCCTCGTGCCAAGTTTTAACAAAATATCTCAACCCCTTCGAGAGTTATCGTGCTAACAGACGGATAACTTTTGCGATGTCATAAGTATCTCTCCACTTACGTTTTGGGATCCCAAAAAAAGGTTTTGGTAAAAGTCAATGGGCCTGGCGAAAGGCTTAAAACAGCCAAAGCCATGTGTAGTCTTAAAAAAGAGCCTCATTTGAAGTATTGAACTATTTTGTAACACCGGAACATGAACATGATGAACAGTACATGGTGCGAGGGGTCCATTAGCTGTGTGGCCATAAGATGAAAGCTGTGAAAGGTAACATGTTCGATTAGTCCTCTCTGTTACGCAACTGAGTTAGATACGTCAAGTTTTTCTGTTTATTTCTTTCAGGTGACGATATAAAATCAAAGGTCGGTTGACCTGCCGACAAACTGCACAGTGCATGATGGACATTCTCTAATGTGCCCTAAATCAGACTTGTTCAACCTGCTGCACAATCACAAGTGAATTCACAAATAACCTCACTGGATCTGCCAACAAGTACAGGAAAAAAATTGTACTCTAAAAACAGCATTTATGCTAATGAACGTATCTGAACTCAATTCACCCTTGTACGACCTGATCGGGCTGTAAAATCAGTCACATGTGAACTCACGAATGGGGTTCACTGGACCTGCCGACACAAAGAGATTACAAATTTTAGGCTTGAACAAAAGCAATTACAGATTGCATTTAATTGAATGTTCTGAGACTGAGGTGCACAATCACAAACCACATGTTAATTCACAAATGAGCTTCACTGGATCCGCGAACAGACAGTAAACTATACAATGCGTAAACGGCCATTCTGCACATTATTATAATCTGCACTTAATTCTGCCTTCTGTGATCGAGTTGTAGAATCACAATACACATGTGAACACACAGATACAAATATATTGAACTCTTCGACGACCCTTCAACAAAACTCCTACTCGACACCTTACGTATGAGTTTGCGCCTCATGTCAGATGTGCACCTTCCGAGTTCGCGATGATGCTTAGGCCTCTTTCCCCTTCGCATTGTTGGACTCTTGATCTCAAATATGCACTGAACTTAGCTTTTGGTGAACTGAGAGCTGTTACATCTTTATCTGGGCAATATATTTCAGCGTGCTACCAAGTCACAAATCCCATGGAACATCACAAACGGGCCTCATTAGCCCTACCAACGCTCAGTGCTTCCTCCCACAGACTCTGCACTCTCGACCTCTCTATATCTGTTTCCTCACAGAGATTATGCTGCTTAAACATATTATCAACTTTCGAAGCTAAAAGCAGGCTATCATACTCGAGCTTAAACGTACCCGGATCGGCTGGGCGGGGTAGCAACCGCTCAACCGCGGGTTCAACCTGGCGGTTGTATTCCCCGAAGGCAAATGGTCCGAAACGTTCAGCCTCCGCTTCCAGACGGATGTAATCTCCCGTCGGCACATCCGCGTGCCACGCTTCTAGCTCGTTATTCCACACTTTCATGAAGAATAGTCCATCTTGGACGGTTCGCGAAACATTTCTGTCACTTAAGCCACTTCTGGAAGCCCAGCTTTCTGAAAGTTCTTCGTTCCATTGTAAAAGTTTGCACTCCTGCTGCAGGCGCATTATGTGCATCGGATCTACGCTGAGCGACTAGAAAAGAAATTGAAAAAGTTGGCAACAGCTCTCGCGACGATTAGGGGGGACACAAACAGACTGACTGATGGACTACTGAGAAGGATCCACTGAATACAGAATCACCCACATAAAGAAGTTTCTCTACAGTAAAACCCAGAGGTCTGAAGTCAGTTCGTCCTTTGTCAACAACACATGTGGTGACAGACGAGAGTGTGATCCACTTCCTTCAAGCAAACCTCGAACACAGTTTATGTTCCAATATTCAAAACTATCTGAATACTGTAAAATTACGCTCTGCTTTTTACAAATTATCCACGGCTTTGACTGTTTTAAGCCTTTCCCCCGGCCCACGGACTTCTGGCAAAAACTTGGCAAAATTCAGATAACCGGTTATACCCATTAATAGCATGATACGCGAGCACTCGTCGGGAGCATAGTGCACCTGGAAAAAAGTAAATCGTGGCAACTGCAAAAATTAGTGAGGTGTCGTTAGCGGGTTTAGAATGTAACATGATGGACTACTGAGAAGGATCCACTGAATACAGAATCACCCACATAAAGAAGTTTCTCTACAGTAAAACCCAGAGGTCTGAAGTCAGTTCGTCATTTGTCAACAACACATGTGGTGACAGACGAGAGTGTGATCCACTTCCTTCAAGCAAACCTCGAACACAGTTTATGTTCCAATATTCAAAACTATCTGAATACTGTAAAATTACGCTCTGCTTTTTACAAATTATCCACGGCTTTGACTGTTTTAAGCCTTTCCCCCGGCCCACGGACTTCTGGCAAAAACTTGGCAAAATTCAGATAACCGGTTATACCCATTAATAGCATGATACGCGAGCACTCGTCGGGAGCATAGTGCACCTGGAAAAAAGTGAATCGTGGCAACTGCAAAAATTAGTGAGGTGTCGTTAGCGGGTTTAGAATGTAACATGCAATTTGGGTCTCCGGGTTTAATAATTAATGAATACAGTTACGGAAATAGGTTGCATTGGCGTTAGAGGCACGAGGGTCCTTTCAGAATTCCGTGAACTAAGAATGGGTTGTTACACAGATCAACTGGTGACGAGGATTGGCTGTACCACCTGCTTATCAGCAGGTCTTTCGGTACTCAGGAGCCTGTCAGAAGCTTTAATTTATTGTACTCTAGAGACTCCTTTGAACTCCAGAAGCTTTTCACGCTGGATTGCCCAGCAGGTTCCATGGACCAAATAAGACCATTTATGATTTTTGAAAATTTTGCGTCATCTATGTTGGCTGTCACAATATTTTGCAATGCCACTAGACTGCTGTCTAGACAGAAGAAAAATCTGTCGGACGCTGACCGAGATAGCAAAGTAGAAGGAAATATATGAAGCTGACACAGACATTATTGCCCCCCCCCCCCAAGAAAAAGGTGTACCTGCCTGGAACAGAACAGAGACAACGCACATACTTGACGGATAGAAAGAAAGAAGTGAAAAAAAAGCGAAATTCCCAGTCGTGTCTTCAACCAGCCATGCCGTATCGTCCCTTCCGCCTTGACTCAACTTTTAATGGACCTTCTATTATTTACAGTGTATTTGTGATGTGTTGACGCAGAATCAGCTATATAGTCGGCACGCACCGAATTCAAGGCTCTTAATGAATGAAATTAAAATGAAGAGTCCCTAAATAAAAGTAACTGTTTGGATTCTAAAGGAAGGCAAGCATATAAATAAACAATTTTGAATTTTGAAATTTATTTCTTTTCGGATGTTTAGTTCGCCCAGAATCCGGTCCAAACCGGACGCTTGGCAGAAGTAAAAGTTATATCTGAGGTCTATTAGAGAATAGATATGGGGGTAAGAACAAATGTTCAAGCCATGCCTGAAGTTTGTTTTTGCACGTTTTTGATACCTCTATTGCCTGTCCACTCAAAAACTTCCGCTACTGTCAAATTTCCGGTTTAGGCCGAATTCCGGGCGAACTACTTTTCCAAAAAGAAAATAAAGTTAAAAACCAATTCATCATGTCTACTTACCCCTGGATTGAATCTCTAATCAACTTCTGCAAATCTTTTACTTTTAACGCATTTTCCGGTTTTGGCCGGATTAAGTGTCCGATGAGAAAACAGGTTTCAAATATCGATTCAGTATGTCTCCTTATTTTTAAATCGACTATCGACTATATGATTAGCTTCTAAAAAAAAATTATTCGCCCTTAACTTGAAACCCCCTCCAACACCCCTCAATATAGGGTTACGGAGCATCTACGAACTTGACCTGTACTTTGACCCAAAGGATCCTCACACCAATTTCCAAGAAAAATCTCAGTCTCTTCGAGAGTTATCGTGCTAAGAGACAGAAGGACGGACGGACAAACTCTGCGAAGTCGCTTCCCGTCACTGACGTTTGGGATCCCATAAAGTAGAAACTGGACAGTTTTGTCATATGATCGATGATATGCCTTTCTTAATGAACTTGTGACGAAAATTTAGGCTGCAAAATTTACGTTTACTGCACTTGTTACTTTATTACCGTTTTACTTAATTAATACGTGTTGAAGGGTGGGTGTTTTTTTTTTGTTTCCTTCGCAGTTGTTCGGGGGGGGGGGGCTGAAACTGTTAAGGAGTAAATATTAAAGCACAAATCTTACTAGAAATGATCTTTTCCCCATGAAATGGATCAGGAAAAACATTTTTCGAAAATACCATTACTTTCAACCTGAAATTAACGGTTTTCTCGTTAGCGCTTGTCGACTGGGTACTGCCTCAGGGTACAATACTAGGACCACTACTTTTTCTAATTATGATAAACGATCTGGCAATAAGCATGCCAGATCGCTGGAAATATGTTGATGATTTATCTCTTGCAGAACTGTGCTACAAAAATATCCAAAGCAGCGCAGCTACAATCATGGCTGATATATCGGATGATGCTGCCGCAGACATGATGACTGTTAATGTACAGAAGTCCGTTGTGCTGACCTTCTCTTTCCTTAAAAGTAACCCCCAATTCTATCCCCCCCTTCCTGCTTCTAGCCGGGTAACTGAACTTAAACTGCTTGGGGTGCATCTTACTGCCGATCTAAAGTGGGAGAAACAGACAGAAATGATGCTTCGAAGAGCTAATGCAGGTATTAGCTCTCTGAAGCTGCTGTCTCGGCACGGAATTCCTTCAGATCACCTTTTGCGTGTTTATACCTCTTTTATACGGTCTTGCTTAGAATATTGTTCCCCCGTTTGGCACTACGGCTTGACACAGGAGCAGTCGGACGCAATTGAGAGAGTACAATTTCGGGCATTGTTGGTGATTTCAAAAGCACCAAAAATTCCATACTGCGCCCTCCTTGAACAGTTTGGTTTAGATTCCCTTGCTAGCCGTCGACAAAAGCTGTCGCTTGCTTTTGGTAATGGGTTGCTGAGCAGCACATCCCATCGCTCCATACTTCCCCCCGATTTCAAGCCACACCGAGAAAGACCCGCAAGAGCGGTGGCACAAGCTGTACCTCAAATACAGCCTATCCAGGTGTCTCGAAACCGTTATCTGAAAAGCTTTGTTCCCTCGTTTGTTAATTTTTTTAATGCTAGTGCTAGTAAGCAAGCGCAGCTACAGCTATAGTTTGTTACTTATATTTATATTAGATTGTTATTGTGTAGTTTTAGTATTTTAGTATTGTAATTGACTTAATTAGTCAGTCATTATGTACCTGAGATTAGTTAGACCACTACTTTATTTTAATTCATAATTGTGGACTCTAAATTGTATATATATATTTATTGACGACTAAACGAATATTCGGCTTGTCCGCTTCCCGTTTTTGAAATAAATTGAATTGAACTGAATTGAATTGACTGTGTACAGCCTTCCTGCTCTCCGACGCGGCGGCTGGGCGCAAAACATTTGAAAACTGAATGCGCCGTGGTTAGAAAGTTGGAAAACTAACAAAATAAAAGAAGTAGAAAACAGAAGATTCTCATATCTTTATATGTGAATGAGTTGTCAGCGGATATTGAAGATTCCGGCAAACTTTGCGTTGTGTGACGGGCAAAACTCGGCAGGGCCGAAAAAGTGCTTAAAATTCATAGGCACAAAACGAAACAATGGAGAGAGGTGGGGATTTAAGAAGCTCAGAATTCCACAAGGGAGCTAGCTATATTATTAAAAGGCAGAGTAAGCGAGAGGGGTCCTTCAAGGATTTTTGTTGTGTAGTGTTCATGCTTATTTGTTTCTTATTTAAGTCATAGGCCAGGTGGAAAATATAGGCTTAGTTATTTATTTATTAGATACAAGTAGTATTAGTAGAATGAATGAATGAATGATCGTTTTAATTGAAAAGAACAACTATCACAGCAAAATGCCGAATTCGTTTCTTCGTGTCAAACGTCAAAAATACACTGAGTGAAATATAAATTATCAAAAATAAAACGTTGTCATGAAACAAACTCAATTTGCATTATACCATTCAGTGAAGCTAGGCACGAAACTTTTCTTGAACCGGTCAGTGCGGCAATGAATTGGGGCGAGCTTTGGGACCTTCACTGCTGCTGCTCTAGGTTGGCGAAGTAAACTGAAGCACAAGTCCTTAGGACTTTCTTTTTGCTGCAACAGAATATTAGTCATGTTACTGTATTTAATTTTCAAAGTTTTGGTTAAAAATAGAAACCTATCTACCTACCTTCCTAATTGGAAAGAGGTGAAAAGGTCGGACTGACAGGCAAGATACATTAGTCTTGAAACCGTGCTCGCAAAATGATCTTTGGATTTCTAAACGCAGTTTGTTCACATTCAAAGTATTTAAAATGCCTGAAAAACTTCGTCGGCAGCTTTCCTTAATCGGATCAGGTAAGTTCAATCCTTTTCTTGGTTAATGAGGATGTGAAATGTCATTGTAAGGCTGTTTGTATGTAAGACATGATAAACCTTTTTCCTTCAAACTCCTCGTATGAACCCTTGCGCACTTGTTTGGTTATATTATGAGCGTGTTCCACCGTACTTACCGTAGTTACTACGTTGCTTACCGTAGTTACTACGCTAGGCTGGAACGCTTTTTGAATTTTTCGGTCACACATCAGGCCGCGGGGTGATCCGACCAATCACGTTACAGAGATGCGTAGTTACTACGCTAACTACGCTCCCGAGCGTGGTAAGCAAATAGTTACTATTAGTTACTATTTTGAGAAGGTTGGAACGGTCAGCGTAGAAACTTTTCGTGAGGCTGGAACGGAAATAGTAACTAATAGTTGCTATTGGTAGAGGGGTGGAACACGCTCTATGATCGGAGAGGGGGAAACAAAAGAGAATATGTAAAGAAACAGTATTTAGGCAATGGTTAATTAGTGCCTACCGGGAGCAGTACGGGGCAAATCTTACAATACCCAGTATATTAATAATCTATTCATGTAGTAATAATCCTGTTTTCATTGAAGTCTGTTGAAACAATCAGTGACACCGGATAGCTGCAGCCAGGGCCGTCACTACTAGGGGGGGGGGGGGAGGAGGGGGGACGCCCCCCCCAATGTTGTCGGCCAGTCGGTAAAAAATAGCCGAGTCGGCGCGAAGCGCCGCTATTTTTCCTAAATACAGTCGATTTTTTTCTTGGAAACAGTCGATTTTTCTTAAAATTAGCCGATTTTCGTCAACACAGTCGTTTTTATCTGCAAAACCAGTCGGTTAAAATGACCAGCCAGTCGGTAAATACCTCGTCCCCCCCCCCAAACATTTTGGCTAGTAACGCCTCTGGCTGCAGCTTCCTTTCGTGACCACTGAATTTCCAATCCGGGTCATAGAGCCCTGAGCTGACCTAACCAAAATCCCCACATCCCAGGCACTGACCTATACCAGCCTCTCTTATCAATAAAACCGCTATTCGAAAACGCGATCTTGTCTATTGGGAGATGACCAAGAGACAAATGAGAATAATCCTAATGTTAGAGGGAGAGATGAAGATGCTGGAGCGGCGGCCAGTGTTAGGATAGGGATTAGTGAGCGTACGAATGAGAAAAGTTGTGACCGTTGTTGTGTCCCACTGTGGCAGGCATATGCAGATTTCGGGAGCATTTTACGATTCCCTCTCTATTGTTCCTCTCTTGCGAAATGGGAGGCCCTCGGAAGATTTTACTATTGGGTAAACGCTCATTCTAGCGTTGCTCCTTACTTAAAGCACAACTCTTACTAGAAATGATCTTTTCACGATAAGATGGCTCAGAAATATCGTTTTCAAAAACACCATTACTTTCAACGAGAAATTGGCGATTTTCTTGTTAGCGCTTGTCCACTCTATCCAGCCTTCCCACTCTCCGACGCGGCGGGTGGGCGCAGAAGAAAGAAAGTGCACCTGATCGTCTACCATGTCTTCCGAAATGAAAAATAATACTTTGAAGCTTCTCATGTCCCTATTTGTGAAAAATTCGTTGACGGACCTTGCAGCTTTCGGCGAAGCTTGTGTTGCGTGACCGCCAAAACTCGGCTAAGCCGGAAAAGCGCTAAAACGTCGTAGGTACAAAACGAGACAATCGCGAAAGGCGTGGATTTCAGAATCATATAATCCCATAAGGGAGCTAGGGATAATGTGAAAGGCAGAATAGGCAAGACGGGTCCTTTAAAGATCGATACAAGGACATGATCGAATGCTGGAACGACGTTTACGGACCTGGCCAAGCGACTGATTATTCTTTTACTATCAAGAACTCGTCTAGGAAACTCAGGAGAGCAGAGGCGGAGCAATAGTATCATGAAAATAGAACGCCGTAATCTTTTTGGCTACCCTCTAGCCGTCGTCAGTAACAAACGAAGGGTTGCCCACTCAGTGTACAGCATGTGTCCGGTGCCGCCTTGCCCGACCGGTGTCCGCACCGACTGACACCAGTCGGCACCGATTACCACACGTTAGAACATCAAGATTAGCATATTTAGAAGCGTTTCCTAATTTATAACCGGCACTGCTTGTTTCGGCCGGTGCCAGGAAAGGGTGTACAGCAGGTACCGAGGAGTGGGAAACCCCTCGGTAGCAAGAGCGATAAGAATCCCTGGAGACTAATTTTATTTCAATTCTAATATGAGGGATAGAAGAGGCCTTTGGGGCCCTAGCATAGGCTTATTGCCAGTCAACTCTCGGTAATAACAAGAGCGGCTGGATTCACAGCCACCTGAACGGAATATTTATTTCCTAGGCGTAAAAGCACAGAATTAAATAAATTATAAGATGGAGGCGAGCAAGAATAACTAATTCAAGCGTTTCGAAAGGCTGACAATGTCAGTGTTCAAACTGTAGCAAAGATACTAAATAAATGGACCCCTGGTTAAAACATTGAATGCCGGTGGACGGGAAAAAGGATATCTAAGAGAAAGCTTCCTCGCTAAAGATAAAAGGATTGTTAGCCTCTCTCAAAATATCCCCTTGACGATCCTCCCAACCATGTCCCTATCTGAAAAAGTCCCAAACCAAAAACTTCCACGACAAACAAGTCCCGCTTCAATAAACTTTAAGCTCATGCACACAACTACGAAGTTTAATGAACAGAAGATTGAGGTTGCGTCCCAAAGAAGTTATTACACGTTGTGATGGTAAGAGGAGTCAGCTATTTATTGTGGTAGTTACTACCCTCTCCACAACGAATATAACAAGACCAAAGTTTTCGATGGGATCCCAAAAATTTAATATTTGACCCAGACAACTAGGTCTTGTCTACGCCAGATCCAGTCTTCGCCAGGCTATTCATCTGAGAAAATCAAGTTCAGATATACCTGTATACGCCATATCTATTTTGACGATACTGATCGAAACTTCCTGCTTTACTTCCGCCAAACTTCCGGTTTCGGCCGAATTCCGAGCGAACTACTTGTCCAGCCAAGAAAAGATAGTTCAGAAACGAATTCAGCGCATTTCCTTATCCCTATAGAGAACATCTAGTCAACTTCAAGTGAAACTTTAGCTTATAAAATCTATATGTCCGGGTAAAAAATTATTATCATATACAGATTCAGCGTCTCTTCTTATCTGTCATCTAATCAACTTCAAATACAACTTTTACTTTTAACAAATTTTCCGGTTTCGGCCGGTTTCCGGGCGAACTACTTGTCCGGCGAGAAAATGGTTTTCACCATCGTGTTCAGCATATCTTCTTACCCCTTAATCGAACATCTAATCAACTTCAAGTAAAACTTTTGCTTTTAACAAATTTTCCGATTTCGGCCGGATTCCGGGCTAACTACTTGTCCGGCGAGAAAATGGTTTTCACCATCGTGTTCAGCATGTCTTCTTACCCCTAAATCGAACATCTAATCAACTTCAAATACAAATTTTGCTTTTAACAAATTTTCCGGTTTTCGCCGGATTCCGAGCAAACTACTTGTCCGGCGAGAAAATGACTTTCATATTCGGATTCAGCGTGTCTCCTTACCCCTAAATAAACTATCTAAAAAGCTTTCACAAAATATTTTTTTTGCCCCTTAATTTGAAACCCCTCCCCCTCCCTCAAATATAGGGCTACAGAGCCCATCTTCGAACTTGACCTGTACTTTGACCCAACCAATCCTCCAGCCAAGTTTCATCAGAATATCTCAATCCCTTCGAGAGTTAGGTGCTTACAGATAGACGGACAACTTTTGCGATGTCATAGGTATCCATCACTAACGTTTTGGGATCCCAATAAAAGCTCCGAAAGACGTCACCATTCTGACGGGATGCCTGCTGAACAGACAGCAAGTATCACTTATGATGCTCTGGATCTTCATAGGTAAATTTAACGATTGCAACTCCTGTAGATCGAAAATTACAACATTATCGAAATGATCCTAAGTGATAATACCTCGGTGGATCGCTACCTGAGGCTGTCCAGACGACACACCTGCGCAAAATCGAACGCACTGAGCGGTACGACCGGCGGTACGACGGAGTTCGCAACTCTTACCGAGGGGTTGCCCACTCTCAATTTTAGTGTACAGCAAGTGCCCGGTGCCGTGATGCCCCGTGGGTGCCGGCACCGGCTGAAAAAAGCCGGCACCGGTTAACACGTGTTAAAACATCAAAATAAGCATTTTTAGAAGCATCTGAAAGATGAATCGCCCCATTTATTGTCGGCACCGGTGCCAGCATCGCCTATTTCGGCTGGTGCCGGGAAAGGGTGTACAGCAGGTGCCGGGGAGTGGGTATCCCCTCGACTCTTACGTTATACACAGCTGCGCAACACCCCTCAAGACTCAAATTCTGCAAAAGTTACTCAACCGTGGCCTTGTAGTCCTAACAGACTATACAGAACCATTTTATGCATATATACTGGAATGCTTAAAGCCATCAAATAGGGAAGACCCACAGGATCAGTGAAGCCTCTCGGCGGTCTCAATAATCCAAGGCAAATCCTATTCCAGAACTTTCAGTGCCCAGCTTTAGGCATCGGAAACTTTCCGCTCCGAGGAACAAATATTCGACGCATCCAGTTCCAGATTGTTCACAAATTCAAAACAAACTCCAGAAATCCCTTGGGTCTTGCGTGATGTATTTTCCCTTAAAAGGTCAGAGACGGAACTAATTTCGGCAAAATACGAACGGAGCGTGTCCTTCACATCCCTCAAATTACAGACGCTCCATTTGCTGCATGGAAAACGCTGCGTTTTCCTAAGAGGTAGAACAAGACATTAGTTGGAAAGGAGACGCTATTTTTAATATCCTTTTTAACAAATCCTCGAGTATTGGCAAGTCACTGATGCGGTCCCTGAACAGTGTTTTCACTTTTCTCTGACGGAACCAGTGACATTTGGCTGCAAAAATCTGCAACATTCTGGCGCCTACAAATTTGGTCCTTTTTTAAATTTTCAGTAAAAAACTCGTGGATTCTTAAGTTCCAATTTCCTCCCATAACAGGAGTTAATATTCGTAAAACAAATAAATCCCTTTTTCGGAAAAGAGATGCCTAGAAACTGGCCAAAATACGCTGAAATGGCAGAATTTGCGACATTTTTGCCTTAAGTACGATTTCCTGTGACAAATTCACAGCTGTGAATCTGGGGAGTAGTCGAAAACCTGTTACAGATCGCAGAATTCTGCGACCAGTGGCAACAATGTCCCTGTTGCCGGCTTTCGGTTTCCGATTTTCACTATTACGTGGAGTTTATGACTTCTGAACTGCGACAGCTATCAAGTTGAGTTTTGGTACAGTCGTCATTATTGCGGTCTAGATGTGCCTTCTGGGGATCACAACTCCGATGCCCACCCGGTTAAGGGGCTATTGGGCCCACATTGCCTACTTAAGTCAGATAATAACCTTCGTTTTTCGAGGCCAGTAACTCGACGGAACCTGATTCTCAACGAATCAGGAGACAGACAGACCACTCCCACACAGAGGCGTTACTACCCAAAATGTTTGGGGGGGGCAAGGTATTTACCGACTGGCTGGTCAATTTTACAGACTATTTTTGCGGGTAAAAACGGCTATTATTGAGAAAAAAAAGACTGTAACGACGAAAAATCGGCTGATTTTAAGAAAAAACTACTATTTAAAAAAAATCGACTATTTTTACGAAAAACCGACTGCTTTTGATTGTTTTTTAGGAAAAAACGACTATTTCTATAAAAAAAATCGAAAGTTTTTACTAAAAATTGTGGCGCTTCGCGCCGACTCGGCTATTTTTACCGACTGGCCCCCAGTAGTGACGCCTCTGCTCCCACATAGTCTACTGCTCCAGTCCTCTTGTACTTTTGAAGCCGTTTCCTCGACCAAACCATCCAAAGAAAGAAAAGCATATGGTTTGCTATACAAGACGAAGACTAACTTTAACGGTTTGGTTCGAAGCCGCCTTTTAATCGCTCTAGTTATTCCGCACATTATCGCTGTCTCTGTGTTGGGTACTTTGTACACTGAAGGCAAAGAAAGCCATTAGAGTTATCTATTTCAAGTTTGCAAACTTTTGCTTGGAGTACCTCTTTCGACGAGAAATACTTCAGTTTCTGTTTAACATTGTGTTCTTTATCCCTTGAATGTTACTAACATCTGAAGGGAAAAGTTCCTGCAGTCGAAGGACTAGGCATTTCGGCAAGCAAGCTATTTGTCCTTGTTCTTTGCTTGCTAGGCTAGTTTGGTTCTTCTTTTCTCTTTTCCTTTTCTGTTTTTTATACTCCATTGGTCACTTTAATTAATGGGTAAGTAAAACCATTCGTAAGTCGACGAAACCCGATCAGCGACGGATCAACTACTTATCTTCCAATGGCTGACCCTTTTCCTTTTCGAGGATTATCTCGACGGAACCAGATTTTCAAGGAGTCAGAGAAAACCTAGTGACATATCACTACTCCCTACAGAATCACTGACCCCTTTTGCTATCCGAGACTGGTAAGTCGTCGGAACCTCATTTTAAGTCAGGTCAGGAGAGACGACAACCACGTAGCCCCTTAGAGACTTAGTCTTCTTGTTAGGAATCGCTTAGTTCCGTCACATAAACTGAATCAAATCTTCGGCGCTTCATACATGGTATCATGCCATCTCGTGTATTGGGAAAATTTAAGTATTAGCGATTACCTATTGAAGCGCTGTCAGTTTAGTTGCCTAACAAGATCAGTGACATAACATATTTACGGGGTTTGCTGTGGAAATCGGCGGCAAATTATATCATTTATTAGTAACGTTACAATCTGCCTTGTGTTTAATTAACAATAATGTATTGTATTCTGGAACCACTTCAATGCGTTGTCATATACTGTACGTATAATTGTGAATATCAATAAAGAACGTTATTGGAACGCTTCATGCTGCAGGCTAGGGTCATTCTATCCGAAAAGCTCGAATCCATACAGAAACGCGCATCGAAGATTATAATGGGACTCGGATCTCAGAAATATGACCAGGCACTGTCAGAATTGAGAATCTTGAGCTAATGCTTAACTTTGGTAAAAAGATATTGGCGAATGAGAATTACCGATTGTTGCCCCTTCCCCGATATGGTCAAGGCAACAAAATAAGCTAGTACCCATCAAAGGACGCACCTTAAAGGACCCGACACTCCAACCTACTTCCCTTGTCGCTCAATTAATTCTTAAACCCAGAAAGCCTATTCACACGGTCCATTCCCCCTCCCCCCCTAGCGACTAAACACACACTGACCCAGTTTCGCTCTTTTCGATGTCTATCGCGTATGCTCCCGACGACAGTTTGTCAGGAACTTCATCGTAAGAAAAACCGGTGTGTAAATATTTCCTTGTTTCTACTAGTCGTCAACGGGCACGGACAAAGACTTAAAACAGCCAAAGCCGTTGGTAATATGTTGAAAGCAGAGCCTAGATTTAAAATATCCAACTATTTTACTTATTTATAATTTATTTCAAAATATAGCCAATTCGGGTTGCTACATAACAAATCATTTAATATACACTAAGAAAAAAAAAGACAAGAATATGTTGAAGGCATGGAGCCTCCAACAAACAAGGCACACACACCTCAATCAAGATGGCTCAAACCCACAGTAAATTTCTTCCCCCTAGCTTGCCATACAGGCAGAGACAGGCGTATTTGCGGTCCACACAGGACCATCAGCAGAGGATTGCTCGACGCCAGAATTCGAGACTGAAGAGAAAGAACAGAGGAACGACGGATTTCAGGGAGAGAAGGAACTCCTCCAACAACAACCATACCGGAAGCACTACAATCCCGTCTCACGTAACCACCAGAAAGAGTTGTTATACAGGACGTGAAAGGTTTTTCGCGCTTGTGAAACTGGTTAGTCACAAGAGATTAACAGTAGGCCTATAGTTGGGAACAATAATGCTGAAAAGGAACGTCTTGACAGACGCATTGCAGGACTCAAACCTACGAACAAGAATATTCGCTCTAGCGCTCAGTGACCTTGCTAAAGCATCAACATGATGATCATCACTCAACGATGGCGTTAAAACAAATTCAAAATACTAAAAAGTATCCACGAAGTTCAGTGTCTTTCCAGACAGTAGAAGTTGTGGGAGATGAACCAGCTTCAGGCCACGTGGGGCGAATCCCATAGAGGTTTTTTGTGTGTTGAATATCACGTCATGTGCCGAAGCAAACATATCACGAACTTTCATTAACTCATTTTAAAATACTGAAACATAAACAGTAAACAGTGCGAGGGGTGCTTTAAGGTTCATTAACTTGTTCGTGCCCTTCTTGCGGAGATTTTCAAAAGTAGTGAATAACTATTGTCATATATTTAATTCTATAACTGTAGTGACTAGCGAACTTTATCATTGTTTACGGACGAAGGCTTTGGAGTTGGGTTATTAATAAATGATTCGATTAATAATTACCAAACTTCTCCAGAATATTTCCTTCGTCAAGCCATCCAAACACTTCAGAGAAGCGAGATCAGTGACTTATCACTGATCTACTACTGCTAATCTACTCCCAAAAGAATAGCTGACCCTTTACTTTTCGAGGCTGCTAACTCGACGGAACCTCATTTTTACCGACGATTGCACAATCCAAAGCTATCGCTCTTTTTATAGGATGCCGGAACTATCTGGGGAGTAAGCAGAAACAGTAACAATACCGTCTCCCGGAACGATCTGCAGAGGAGAGGGCCCGCCCATAAAAAGGCATACAGTGATATTATACGTGACCAAAACGCGAGTTATGACAGGTACAACAGCCGTAGTCACGACTACTACAGGTTGGGGGGAACCACGTCGAGTGAGCTCACCTTTGGTCCTCCCCAGTACCAGGATCCCACGAACGAGGCAGGCTCTTCGCGTGCGTATCCACGAGCAGAATAGGAAAACGCAGGCCATGAGCAAGGTGTTGTGGGTTTGAAAGCGGTAGTGTGGAACGTTCAGGGATTCACAGTCACAAAGTGGGAGGAATTAATAAAGAATAACCCCGCTTACTATGACATAATATGCCTAACAGAAACTTGGGGCGAAGTATCTACGAAGGTATTAGTGAAAGATTATTTAGTTTTCGAAAAGTGCAGGAAAGTAAGCAGAAACGGGAGGATGTATGGGGGAGTGTCTGTATTATTTAGAAAAAATGATTATTTTTCGGTTAAGCAGGATCAGAGTAAATCCGAAAATATTATTTGGATAAGAGCTGAGTCTAGGAATGTAAAACTGCTTGTTTGTTGTATTTATGTGCCGCCCCAGACGAGCTCTTATGCAAATGAAGATACGTGGCGGATACTCGAGGAAGAGACCAGATTACTGCGACAAAAATATCACAGCCACGGTATTGTGATGTGCGGAGATTTTAATGCATATACGAGTGTTTGTCTTGAGAATTTTGAGTTGAAGTTAGATATTGAGGATCCTTGCCAGTCTCGTAGTGTGAATGAGCCCGAGCGTGTTGATTACGTGGAAGAATATGGTCTTAGGAAAAGTAGGGACCAGGCACGAAGAAAAAACACATGGGGCAATAATCTACTGAATTTTGCGGGCAATGAAAGTCTTTTGATTTTGAATGGAAGGGTAGGTAATGACAAATTGGATGGTGGGGAGTTCACTTGTTTCTCGGGGAATAAACCCAGTGTAATTGACTACATTTTGGTAAGTGTGTCTCTTTGGCCGCGATGTGTCAACCTTAGAGTATTGAATGTTTGTGGTTCAGATCATGTTCCGGTGGAGGCGTATTTCAGTTTCTGTGGTGTGCAAATTGCGAGGAAAGGTAATGAAATAGGTAGACTTCAGATTGGGCAAGATATGGATATTTTAGTGCGAAGACCTCTGACACTAGAAGGAGTTAGCCAAAAAGAGGTGGAACTTCAGCTATCTGAATTACAAGTTTGGGATAAGTTAGGTGTAGATGCAACGAAAGAAGAAATAGAACAAGGCATAGCTCACCTAGTTGATAAGATTTATGAAGTAGGATCAGGACTAAGTAAATCCCAAAGTAATTGGAAACGGATAATTAAGGGCAGGGGTAAGGATTTCTTTGATCATGAATGTTCCCAGGCTAGAGAAGAGGTAGTTCGTTGTTATTTGTTGATGAAGAAGGATCGATCTAGTAGTCGTGATGATTTAGTATTTAGTTATAAGAATACCAGGAAAGTATATAAAGATTTGTTGAAGAAGAAAAAACGGTTAAAAGAGCAGGAGGAGAGGAGCCAGTTAGTTGAAAATTTTAAAAGTAAGGATAGTTCAGCGTTTTGGAAGGGGGTAAAAAATATGACTGAAGGGCATCAGTCCAATAGCCAGACGCCATCAGCAGCTTCTTGGCCAGAATTCATTGAGCATCAAGAGGAAGATTGTATGGAAGAAGATCCTGTTTTGTCTAATATTGAAAAGGAATTAAGTAACCAGATGTATTTCCCAGCGAAAGTGGAAGATTATGAATTGTTGGGAGAAATTGGCGAAGAGGAGGTTTGGAAGGCTTTAAAAAAGATGAAAGGAAAGTCAGCTCCAGGTATTGATGGAATTCCGGCGATGATTTGGAAGTGGGGTAAAGTTTACGTAATCCCATTGTTGGCCCAAATTTTCTCTTGTATCGTAGATAAAGTTTGTTGGCCTAAGCTGTGGCATATTTCAGTAGTAACGCCCATATTTAAAAAAGGAGATAAAAGTAAGCATGAAAATTACCGGGGAATTCACTTAGGGACTACGCTAAGTAAGCTGTTTTGTAAAGTATTAGATGTTAGATTGCAGGATTGGCTAGGAAAGAATGATAAGTTGAGTAGAGTGCAGGCAGGTTTCAGGGAGGGGTATAGTACGGTTGACCAGATTTACACGTTGAATATTTTAGTCAGGAAACATTTATCTGTAAGAAAGGGAAGGTTATACGTAGGCTTCGTGGATTTGAAAGGAGCGTTTGATAATGTAAAGCGAGGACTCTTAGTTAAGACCCTTATGGATATAGGATTGCCTGGTAAGCTGGTCAGGCTCATAACAGAGATTTATTCTAGCATCTATTTTATAGTTCGAGTAGGCAGGGATTTGTCTTGTATAATTCGTTCCCGGAAGGGTGTTAAGCAGGGTTGCACATTGTCGCCGAAATTATTTTCTTTATATATTAATGATTTGGAAAATTTTATGATGAATAATAGGAGCCCCTACGGTAAACCTAGACATTATAACACTTTGTACGTTACTTTTTGCAGATGACATTGCCCTGATTGCAGATTCCCGACAGTCTCTTCAAAAACTATTTGATATGTTAGAACGATACCTTCAAATTAAGGAGTTAGAACTGAACGCTAAGAAAACGGTGGTGGTGGTATTTCGGAAAGGGGGTAAGGTAGATCAGGAACCTCGGCTAAAATTTAAAGGTCAAGATCTAGAATATAGTGATGAATTTACATACTTAGGTTGTAAGTTGAAGTTTAACGGAAAATTTTCTAGTCAGTTTGATTTTAGTTGGAAAAAGGGAATACGTAGTATAAATATGATTCTTAGGAGCAAGTTAAGTAGGATTGAAGATCTGAAGCTACAGAAGCATGTGTTTAATACAAAGATTATCCCTGCGGTGCATTACGGTTCTGAAGTATGGGGTTTTGGTAGAAGTGAGAAGATAGAGCAGTTACAGTTAAGATATTTTAAGAGAATTTTAGGTGTTAATAATGCAACAAGTACATTAGTCATAACAGGAGATCTAGGACTATCAAGCCTACGGCGTAAACGATGGATAAGTATGATAGGACTATGGGAGAAGTTATTGCAATTACCTCGTATTAGAATAGTTAAAGCTGCTTATAAGGAATGTATAAGGGATGAGTCGTCAGACTCTTGGGCGAATAATATTAGGGATATACTAGACAATTGTGGTTTTTCAATTTGGTGGAACGGGGGTGATGGACCAGGACTACCTGTTGGAGAGATTGCGCGTGCGGTGGCAGGTAGACTTTTGGACCAGGAAATTCAAGCTTGGCAGCTGGCAAAAACTTTGACACCTTCTTTAAGGTTTTACACTACAGCCAAAGAGACATGGGGGGAAGAGGTATATTTTAAGGCTGGGATTAAGTGGGTGGATCTTAGAATTATAATTAGTTGCCGGGCTGATTGTTTGCCATTGGGAAAGCGGAGGAAATATTTGGGAAATAAACTAGGACGTACTGGTCCCTATTTTTGCCCGATGTGTGGTAGTGAAAATGAGAGTTTGTTACATCTGATGTGTGAATGCCGTGAGCTAGATGACCTGCGGGTTGAGGTTTTTGGGAATGTAATTACAATAAATAATGAAGTGTGGATGTCGAACGTTATTGGAAGTAAATGTTTTCAAGATTTGAAGAGGCTGGCAAGGTTCCTAAAGGTAGCTCTAGCCCACAGAGAGAATTTCCTTTAGTTTAGTTTTATTATTTCGTATAAGTGTTTTCTTTTTTGTTACCATTTTTGCCATGGCCTCAGGCTTTTTGTGCATTAAATTCTAAATTCTATCAATGGTAATATTACATGAGTGTCTCGCCGATGAAAAACCTATATAAGGTTTGAAGGACACATCGTGTTTACGTCTCTACTTCCTTAGTATTTCCATCCACTCTCTCCCCGATATTCTATATTTCATAAGCGTATCTATCTCCTCTATTGGCATTATACCGATCACCACGCTTGCCACGTTTTTTCTCTTTACGTGACCTATCACTTTTTCCGAGAAGCTTATTGGTCAGCAGACCGGTTATGCAAATTTTGCCATGTTTCTCATCCAAGGCAAGGGACATAGAAAAAGGCTAAAAAAAACAGGCGAGGCGCGTTTTGTTATTTGCTGTAACCAAAGCTAAATTGTAAAGTAGTCAACTATCTCAGAACATCTTTAGCAAAAACACTATGACCGTGTTCCACACCTAACAATAGTAACTATTAGTTACTATTTCCGTTCCAACCTCACGAAAAGTTACTACGCTGACCGTTCCAACTTTCTCGAAATAGTAACTATTTGCTTACCATGCTCGGGAACGTAGTAAGCATGGTGTAACGTGATTGGCTGGATTACCCCGTGGAGTGATGTTTTACCGAAAATTTAAAAAAGCGTTCAGCTTTGACACAAAATAGCCAAAACTCGTGACGTCATGCGTAGTAACTACGGTATGTACGGTGAAACACGCTATATGTAGTGCGAGTTGTCTTTTAAAGCCAAGCTGACCGTTGGTAAGGCAAGAACAAAAATGCATGTCAATTTATGGTTTATCAAGCCCGCATCATTCTCCTGTTGTTATTATGTTTGAATATGTAATTAAGTTTGTTCTTCGCTGAAGACGGTTACCGGAAGCGGCACAAAAATTTTCGAAATTGCATTTATCCCTCTCAGAGGGATAATTAGGAAAATCCCGGAAAATCTCGATTGTTTTTGTTCTTGTATGATGAAAGACCTTCAATGTACCTGACAACGCCATGTCTTTAGCCAGGTTCGCACGGATTCCGGTGCGTGATCCTGACGAAATTAAGGCTATCATTTTTGCCTTAAAGACTTTCCGATAAATCCGGAAAATCGTAAAATTAGGACGCCGGAGCTTTAAATCTCAAACACTCGAAAATCAGAGGAGTTATAACAATCAGACAAGATAGATTAATTTAGCAGCCTAAAAACGGAATTCCGGTGCGTGATCCTGATGAAATTAAGGCTATCATTTTTGCTTTAAAGACTTTCCGATAAATCCGGAAAATCGTAAAATTCGGACGCCGGAGCTTTAAATCTCAAACTCGAGAATCAGAGGAGTTATAACAATCAGACAAGATAGATTAATTTAGCAGGCTAAAAACAATCAACAATTCCTTTCTTACTGAAAATCGGGGATCGCCACTTGTGATAAGCCAACTACCCAAGTTACCAACAATTCCTATCAAAGTTAGGTGGAGGAGTTTTTTTTTTCTAAACTCTACGTTCTAGATCTGCACTGGCAATCCTAAAATCGCGGCAATTTCAGAAAACCAGTGAATTCACTTCAAAATTCATGAATTCAATCAAACAATCGATTTATTACTACCCCAAAAGCGCTAGGCTAGCACCGGCAAAAACCTTTTTTCCCCGGAACCCAACACACTCGCTATGACAAATTTTCACACAGATGGCGACTAACTGGCGACAGTATCTCCGATTGGAAATCCACAATGTCTGATTCGGTAGTACGTCTGACGTATAAGTTTCCCTTTTCTCTACAAAAATCGTTTGCCAAAAAAACTGTTGAAACTCATCTTGCTTATTCTACCTTTTCTGTTATCCCTAGATCCCTTAAGCAATTAGAAGCTTCTGAAATCCCCGTCTGTCGCGATTGTTTCATTTTGTAACTACTACTTTTTAGTGTTTTTTTTGGACGGCCGATTTTTGCCAGTCACGCACCGTAAACTTCGCCTAAAGCTTTAAGGTGCGTCGAGAACTCCTTCACAAATAAGGACATACGAAGTTTCAGAGTGTTGTTTTTCATTCTTCTCTTCTGTCTCTTTCTATCTTCTCTTCTCTTTCTATCTTCTTCTTCTTCTCTTTCTATCTTCTCTTCTGGCGCGAACCACGACGGGTTCAGTTTTCAAATATTTAGCGTCCAGCCGCGTTGGAGAGCGGGAAGGCTGGATCGAGTTGAGAGGCGCTAACAAAAAATCGCTAATTTCACGTGGAAAGTAATGGTATTTCGGAAAAACGATATCTCTGAGCCACTTCATTGTGAAAAGATCAATTCTAGTAAGAGCTGTGCTCTGAATGAACCGGACAGGGGATAAACACTTCCTGAATTTCCTCTTCCGCCCCGAAAAGATTGCTGGTCTCTGGAGACTATGTCTGTGAAACTGACAGGGATTATTTCGCTCTGGCTGCAACAATTCTCACACGTCTTATTTCATTTCACTTGGAAGGAAAGGGATCCAAATCTGCAGTCTTATCTAAAGCAGAAGAAACTCGACTAAAAGTCCCTGCCGCTTCAGGGATTTCGTACTCCATTACTCAGCTTTTACGACAGAGATTTGGACGGGGAACTTCAAAGTAAACTAGCCTTTCAATTAGCTCACCGACAAACAAGGCCGAAGCCGTCACAGGGATCGCAAACAAGGATCGCAAAGATAGATAGTTTTAATAGTCCAACTCGCAGCGCCGAACTGAAACTAAATATGGCCATTACAGTTAACGGGCAAAAACAACTTGAATATATACAATCACAAAGAAAATGTATCTCTCGGAATTCAGGTTCTTTGTTAGTTCTGTCAGCATTTTCGGAATTTAAAAAAAGGCGACTGAATAATATCAATGCGGCAATCTGAATCAGGTCCTATGCCGTAACGTGTTGGTATTTTTACGACAAACTGAAAATCGAAGTCAGTATTCTGTACATTCACGCAGGGCTGGAGAACGGTCTATTCGGATGACTGACTCGGTGGGAAGTGGCATCTCAGAAATCGTGTAGCATTTCGTCCCTCCAACCCATTTCACTTTACATTTTTTCTAACAATTAACCGGCCTACATAAGTGGCGTTTTTGATCGCCGATGAAATTTCACCAGTAGACGAAGCGAGTTTGCCGATTCGTGTTTATTACTGTTTTCGATAGCCGTCATACGAAATCCCAACGTCTACGGCAAACGGCGAGTCCTAGGCCGATCGGCGATGCATAAGAATTCAAGCGATAGACGTTAGCTGATCAGAACAAAAACAGAAATTAAGATAAACAGCTACGGCAATCGGCTTCCGGCGAACGTCAAAAACGCCAAAAAGTCAAACGGCTACGCTATTGCCGAACTAATCGGCGATCAAAAACGCCACTATAGTTTCGCAATTATTATTAGTATTATCTATAGTAGTATGATTCTGAAGTACGGATGCTTTATCAACTAGAGTCTGTAAGATTACACAGCAAGTTTCCAACCATCACGATTGAAGTGGATATACCGAGGGATATACTTCAACTAGCTGCAAAGTCAATGTATTTTTTAAATGCTTTCTTCCGATATTTAATTTCTTGTATCAACGCTGAACGATAGCACTTGACCGAGTGTGTCATCATTTTTTTTTACAGAAAAAAAAATCATTCTTAAAAAATACCATTTTAAAAGTTCCGAGGGGTTGACGGCTTCAGTGTTGAGACGGTACGAGAACTAAACCAGTGTAGCTCCCCCCACATTTCTGTCGACAAAGGCGACTAAAGGTTACACCAACACTTCACGTTACCCCGGCAACTTAGTTATTAACCTCATCTAGTTATTATTAACTTCATCTCGTAGGTCGTTAGAAGCAGAGGATATCACAAGTATGTTTCCTTTCTCTCTTCATTAAAAGTAAATACAGGATCAATTCCAATGTGCTCTGCATGCTTTTATCGAGCATCTCATTAGAGATTGGTACAAGTATCAACTCCGGAACGGATTTAAAAGTTTCCTCTTCCAACCTTGCCTGTACTGCACTGAAGTTTGACTTGACATAAATCTGAAACCAAATTGACTGTAGATAATGTCCTTGTAGCGATGCCGGGTTTCTATTGCCGCACGATGTGATAGTTGCTCGTTTTTTTCTTCACAATGCCTTAAAGACCTAATCCAAACATTCTGTTTACCTTCTCTTACTGATCGCAAGCCACCAGTTTGTTTAGATTTGAACTTGGTTGCCGGGTTGCTGTTTCGGCTCGAGAAAAAACACACGCAGAACGTCTTCTTGTCCAGATGACGAAATTTTCCCTGTTTGATTAGCAAAGAATTATAAGACTTAATTCATTATTTTTCTTATGTCTTTAGAAGTACCAGGCTGATCTTGGTTTTTTCATTTATTTGTATCTGTAATAAACAGTTGGAGCATTAGATGGAAATTATTATTTTGATCCTTGGCTCCCTACGTGCCGTAACGGCTGGCTCAGATAATCGGCTGAGATTTAGTCCAGACCGAATTATTTCAAACCTAGGAAATTTGATATTTTTTTTGTTATGCTCATCGTTTGACGTTGTTTTCTGTGGTTTTGAACATTCATAGTGACAGTAGGGATGGTTATCATTGTGTGCGTGGTAGAAAGACCATTTTTTGTGGTCCGCTTTAATCAGCCTGTCGAACGTCAGGGACCATGTTGGGGACGAAACGAACCTGCAATCAATATCTTTTGACTGACGAGGACCCTTGCCAAGAAGGGCCAAAATTTTGCTGCAAAAGCATCGTAGCTGACGTATCCGTTTTATGCGTTGTTCGAATGTATGTTTCCTACTCAGCTTGGGCTCAGGGAGTATGTAGCTAAACATGGCAAAAACAGTCACTTACCGTGGACAGATCCCGCATGCGTTTCGTCGCTAGCTTCTGTGCGAAAACACGTCCATGACAATACAGCATCAAATGGCGATCAAACTGGTCACGATTTCGTCGGCTGAATCGATAAGTGCCACACAAGGGACAGGTAATGCTGATAAAAGAAAAACGAAACTAATGACATAACGAAGTATTCCACTCAGAAACAGGCATAAAAGTGAACTGCAATAAAGAAATAAGCTGCAGCGGAGATCGTAATCCAGTCGTATAAGCGTCTCACTAGGGAGCTCAACAACCAGTCCAGGGAGGATAGGCGGAGATGGAGAAAATTAGAGACAAATCCGATCCCACCACAGTAAAAACGAGGAGATAATACTCTTGACGACTAACTCTTCGTGTCGACGAAAAATCGCCGTGTGCCTAGCGAAGAGCAGGAAAGGTCACCAGGGCTCTACCTAACAATCGCTGTTCATTGGTTGAGATAGGATTTCAATCATCGTTCGGGTGACGTTTCTGGTTCTTCCCGGGGTTCACTAGCATGCTTTGGACATGTAGAGTATTTTCTAGCCCTAAAAACTGACAGCGGATTTAAAAACTGACAGCGGACTGGAAACGTGAATAAATAAATAAAAAATATTAGGCACTGCTCGAGATTGATTGATTGATTTATTGCTATTCAGCTTTCCCATGACAAACAAACTAATTGAAGCGCCGTTATCAACAAGATAAGTGACATAATATATATTTAAATGGTTTTGAAAACACGCTATAGGAGGATTTTCACGATCTGGGCCGGAGTCTCTTTCCAACGGCTTTTGCGCTGCTTAAACGACCAACACTACCTTAAACCCGGAGACCCTCATTTCATTTGTTAGATTCTAAAACCGCTAACGACAACCCACCAATCTTTGCACTTGTCAGGATTCCCTATTTTCCGTGCGCAGTATGCTACCGACGGGTGTTCGCGTATCATGATATTGATGCGTAAAACCGATTATCTGAATTTTGCCGCGTTTTTGCTAGAAGCCAGTGGGCTCGGGGAAAAGGCTTAAAACCAGCCAAAGCTGATGATAAGTTGTTAAAAACAGAGCCTAGTTCCACAGTATTCAAATGGTATAGAATAGGCCTATTGAAAGATAAAAAGTAAATAGTACGAGGTGTACTTTAAGTTGTCGAGCCTTCCTCACCGGTTTTCGTGATTTAGAAACCGACGCAGCTTTCTCGGAAATTTGATTTCCAGAAAGTTAGTGGAAAGCTCCGCGGAAAGGTGAATGCTTCGGCAGAAATTTGGAATGTGCGGAAAAAACAAGGCAAGCGTCATTAAGGATAAATTATTTATTCCAAAAAGTTTGCAATTCAAGATTTTCTCGTTGGTTTCAACTTTCCATGTGTTTCCGGGGCACTGGAAACCGGAACACCGGAACCTCCGTAACCTAAAAGGTTAGGTAAAAGGTTAACATAACCTAACCTTTTACCTAACCTTTTGGTTAGTTTTACCTAACCTTTTGGTTAGGTTAGGTTAGGGAGGTTCCGGTGTTCCGGTTTTCCAGTGACCCTGTTTCCGCGATCAATCCAACGAGAAAGTGGAAAGCAGTCCCAGGAGTCTGATTCTCGTGATTTTCGCGATGTGCCTTGCTCGCTGGAAAGTGATTCCGGAAAAAAAAATCCTTATTTCATTTATTATTAACATTACAGTATTATCTTCGCAAAATTCTGAGATTTGACGTACATTTTCGTTTCTTCGACAGACCGAGCAAGAATTCTGCGACCAGTTCCTTACCAGTAAATACAAAAAAAGAAGCATAAAAGTTGAGGCGTATAGTTATAAAGATGATGAAGCAAGATGTCTCGTTAACAGTTGGTAAAAGGATCTAGTTTCATAGGCGCCAGAATGTCACTGTTTTTCCGGCCAAAAGTGAGAGGTTCCGTCAGAAAAAAGTGGCAACACTGACTATGGCTGAAACCACGATGATTCAGTACTGATTACGGTATTTGTTCAAGGCAGGCCCGTATCAACGAATTTATTTGGGGGGGGGGGTGCCCGCGGGCCACACCAAAAAGTACAAAAAAGACATAGATCAGATTTTAAAGCATACACAAACGATTACTTTTGTGGGTTTGGGATGGTGGGGTGAACCCCATACCCCCCCCCATGGATACGGCCCTGGTTCGAGGGTTCCGAAATATCAAAGAAGGGGTTCATAGCATATGTCCACAGGTCACAGTAAAACGTACAAGACCAAAGGTTCCGATGGGATCCCAAAAATTCAATATTTGATCCAGACAAATAGGTTTTGTCTTCGCCAGATCCAGTCTTCGCCAGACTCCTTGAAATTTTTACTCTTAAAATTTAGAAACAGATTAAGGCCAAACAGCTAATCATTAAGAAAACCAAGTTCAAATATGGATTCAACATGTGTGTGCCTTACTTGTGCGAGTTTTTCGGTTTCGGCGAAATTCCAGAACAACTTGTCCGGCGAAAAAATAAAGATCAAAAACGAATTCAGCGTATCTCCTTATCCCTATATCCAACATCTAATCAACTTCCAATAAAAATTTAACTTATAACAAATTTTCCGGTTCAGCCGGATTCCGGACGAACTATATGTCCGGCTAAAAAATGATTGTCATTATTTCTTCTTATCCCTAAATCGGACATCTTATCAACTTCGAATAAAACTTTTACTTTTAACAAACTTTCCGGTTTTTGCCGGATTCCGGGCGAACTACTTGTCCGACGAGAAAATGGTTTTCATATTCGTGTTCAGCATGCCTTCTTACCCCTACATCGAACATCTAATAAACTTCAAATAAAACTTTTACTTTTAACAAACTTTCCGGCTTTGGCCGGATTCCGGGCGAACTACTTGTCCGGCGAGAAAATGGTTTTCATATTCGTGTTCAGCATGCCTTCTTACCCTTACATCGAACATTAAATCAACTTCAAATAAAACTTTTACTTTTAACAAACTTTCCGGTTTTGGCCGGATTCCGGGCGAACTACTTGTCCGGCGAGAAAATGGTTTTCATATTCGTGCTCAGCATGTCTTCTTACTCCATAATCGACTGTCACATTAGCTGTTTAAAAATATTTTGCTTGTCCCTTAATTTGAACCTTCTCCCCCACCCCTAAATGTAGGGCTACAGAGCCCATCTACGAACTCGACCTTACTCTTGACCCAAAGAATCCTCACAACAAGTTTCATCAAAATATCTCATTCCCTTCGAGAGTTATCGTGCTCACAGACGGACGGACGGACGGACGGACAGACAGACAGACGGACAACTTTTGCGATGTCATAGGTATCCCTCCACTTACGTTTTGGGATCCCAAAAAAAGAGCCCACGCTAGTCAATGGTTAATGTTGTTCGCGTTCGGCCTTTAGTCTGTCTGCTGCGGTTCCCGCACAGGCTAATATTTACAGATGTTCTAAACTCCGACAGGCTAAGAGAGAATGGTTATGCATGATTTAAAATATCAGACTAGCTTAGCTAGTCCCTGTCCCCACTTCTCCTAAGTGGAACGCAGCTGTTTGTAATCGGCCCCGGCCACAAATACCTACATCAAAACTCCGAAACCATGCCGGATTTACAGTTTGCGTATACGCTTAGCCGGATGTACTTAGCCGGCTAATTAGCACAATTGATGAGCACAACTCTTACTAGAAATTATCTTTTCAAGATGAAATGGTTCAGAAATGTCGTTTTCGCGCTTGTCGACTCTCTCCAGTCTCCCTCTCTCCGACGAGGCGGCTGGGCGCAAAATATTTGATTCGCCTTGGTTAAACAGTGAGAAAACTAAGCATAACAAAAGAAGTCCAAAACAGGAGGTGGTCTACCATGTCTTCAAAATTTAAAATAATACTTAGAAGCTTCACATGTGTGAAAGGCTGCTACTGGACGTTGAAGCTTTCGACGGAGTTGGCGTTGCGTGACTTTCAAATCTCGGCTAGGCCCAAAAAGCGCTAAAACGCGTCCAAAACGGAACAATGGGGAAAGGCAGGTATTTCAGAACCTTGTAATGCCACAAGGAGCTAGGGATAATATGAAAGGCAGAATAAGCACGTGGGGTCCTTTAATGATAAAGCTATACTGATATCGCGTATATTTGTCATTAGTTAATTAATTTGATCCGGAACCCATCGAAAAGGTAAGATGGAAACGTAGAATGTCTCTATTTTTTTCTTCTAAAAGTTAACAAGGGAAATTTTTCTCGGAAACGAGTTATTAGTAGTGCCATATCGCACAAAGTGCCAAAGGCAGAATAAGCACGTGGGGTCCTTTAATGATAAAGTTATACTGATATCGCGTATATTTGTCATTAGTTAATTAATTTGATCCGGAACCCATCGAAAAGGTAAGATGGAAACGTAGAATGTCTCTATTTTTTCCTTCTAAAAGTTAACAAGGGAAATTTTTCTCGGAAACGAGTTATTAGTAGTGCCATATCGCACTTGTATCTTGCATGCCCCGAGCAACCGTTACGGAGATCAAGTACAATAAAGCCAACAGAACCTCCGTTTTTGGTCCCATGCATCGACTATGAATACCCCGACAAAACTACTTGCTGAGCTTCGAGTTGATGCCCGTCTGCTTCCCTCTTCGCCACTTTGCTCCCTCCCCGCTCTGCAGCGAGTCACATGTGACGTCACAATGGTAGACAACCAGTCGGTTGTTGCTCTTTTGGAAATCTTCTCCAGGGCTCTATGCGATAGAGCTGTTTGTAGAGGTAACGAATTGTGATGTTCCGTGTAGGTCCTAGCCTTCCCTCGTTTGCATCGGACAGTGTATCGGGAATCTATTCGACTCCGCGTGGTCGTATTACAGAGACAGGGAGACGGAGGTTCTTGTACTTATTTGTTATTGCGGAGATGCAGAGTTTCTAGAAAGTGGAAAGCAGGACCGCATCCAGGAATTTATTTCGGGGGGGGGGGGGGGCGCGGGTCGGACCAAAAAGTACAACAAAAACATAGATCAGATTTCAAAGCCTACAAAAAACGATTACTTTTGTGGGTTTGGGAGGGGGGCGAACCCCCCTCCCCCTGGATACGGCCTTGGTGGCAAGTGACCGAAAAGTTTTTGCAAAGCACCGACGATATAGCCATTGGCGAACGGTCGCTTCTGGTTTTTCGTCTGTCTGCTACAGTTCCACACAGGCGGCATCATTTGTCAGCATTTCGGGGGAGCGTCATTACTCAAATGTTCGATTAGCGGCGGTGGTTTCAAAATTCCCGAGTATTCGGGTTTGTAGTCTTCGCAGTTCTTTGTCGCGTCTCCCCCCGCTCCGCTCCTTTGTATGAAATTTTCCCACAAAAATGTTTCCACGAAAAGGTCGTCCTATAACGCCCCGAAATCCATCACGCTAAAAGGAATGCTAAATGATGATATAGGTGTATAGTTTCCTGAAGAAGCAGTTGCACAAGACTTTGACTTATTCATTGTTTTTTTCCCAATCCTTGACTTTTTTTCTCCAAATATTTCGAGAAAAAAGTCAGGAGTAGATCATCGCGCAAAAAAATATTGCAATTTAACACAACTAGTTCATTCAGATTTAATTCTTTTCGTTGGTTGCATGGGCTTAAATAGAGCTGTAGTGCGTCGTTAATGTTCGTTAGTGATGGCCTCCCCTTTTTTAATTTTATTTAATTAAGAGTTTTCTACCATTTCTCTCCACAACCATACTCTTGAGTCTTCGAACTCGTGGCTGGTTGTCCTGGCTCCTGGAGGTCCTATGTAGATACTAGGCCTAGGCGAGATCTCCGAAACTAAGCATCGGAGACAAATTCTGTTTGCACCATTGGATTCCTCGTGGTCTCACTAGGTCGGTTCAGCCGAGTAGCACCACATTCAAAACAATCTCGCGTCATGACCACAAAATAGTTTTTGTTACTTTAATCCATGCCGACTTCAAGCAACTTGTGGGACGCAAATGAAGCGAGATTTGCGAAGTTAAAGACAAAGCCCAAATTTGCTTGAAACTCCTTGAACGAGAGATGGTTTACTACTTTAGAAGACATGCGATATAGCAATTTCGCTGCTTGTGGAACCGTTTCAAGATCATGAATAGGTTTACAAGCTATAACTTAATAATGTACGGTGTAACTTGTGCTTTAATTTCACCGAAATGCCGAATCCACCCGTGAAAGCCCATACACTTCAGCCTCAGTAAAGTGTGCTAATTACTGGAGTACTAAACACCTTGATTACAGCTTGCTCTGTCGAAAGATGAGTCAGCTTACGAGATTGCCGAGCTACCAATCCACACCCGGAATCCCATCAAATTATGTTTTCTTGCTAATGTGGCTCACGTCTATTTGTGAATTGTTATTTTTTGCCGTGTAAAGCGCCTTTTTTCTCCTTTCACCATCTTTGTATTTCTTCTTTATCTGTCCCCGGCATGTTGATGGGTAGCCTCGTGCTGCCGAATAATCACAGTGGGCCTAGCAAAGAACCAGAAACGTCACCACAACAAACGTTGTTGACTGGTTTACAAATAATCTGAGTCAGTTTGGAGGGTTTCTTTGGTGACGTTTCTTGATTTAGAAGTAGTGAACTGAAAGACAAAAATGCTCCACAGCCGGGATTTGAATCCAGGACCCTCTGCTTACAAGGCAGGCGTTCTAACCGTTTGAGCTACCGAGGGGCTTGTGAACAGAGTTCGCAAACCACTACAAACAATAGTCCGGTAGAAACCGGCCGTAAGAACAGTGATCTCGGCCGAAGGCAAATTCATCTAATCAGTTCACAGTAACATGACGTTTCTTGTTCTTCCTTAGTATCACAGGCGTGTTTCGGACTTCGTAAATAAAAACATGAGCGAACGCAGCATAGAAAGATAGAACCCCTTGTCTTACTTGTCATCCGCTGGTTCCGAGGTTACTCCGCCCCCTACCCCATGGACGTGCAGGGCATGCTGAGTCAATTCATCTAAATTCTGGCAGGTTTCACCACAGAGGTTGCACTGGCGAAGAGAAGGTACAGCTCTATGGGTAGGCACTGGTTCAGTGTGGGCCTAAAAAACGAAAGAAGGGCTGCAGCTTTCGCGACACCAAGCAAAGAGAAAGGGTAGGACCCCTGTTCTGATTTTCTTCTTACTTAGGACAGGACACGTGTTCTGGCGTAACTCTCTTTCTTCTTCGATGCAATTTCGATGTTTTGCAACGTTATCTTCGATGACTAAATTAAGGAGAAACTACATTTCTTTGGTTTTATTGGATTTTTAAAAATAAAAATAAAATCGTGAGTAGGTTAATGGTAATGAAGGAAATTTATTTGATAGTTTTAAAGGTTGATAGTTTAAAGTTAACACTTAAAGACACTAACAAGGAAAGATTTTAATGTCATTAAGGGAGGAGGAGAAGTAGCATCAAGCTGGTGTCGAATATAGTTCGAAAAGTATGAAAAATTGCTACGCGGTTAAAAAAAAGAAAAAGAAAAGACCGAGCATAGTCGCATATAACTGCGTTTTCACTAATAGCGCAAGTATTCCTGACACTACGGGTAGGCACCAGTTCAGGGCAGAAAACCGACAGAAGGGTTGCTTCCACAAATAATATTCTAATTTACAACGCAAGTATTTCTGGCCGTTTGAGCAGGCACTGGTTCAGTGTGCGCCAAAAAGGAAGAAAAAAGAACGGCTGGAGCATTCACAGCAGCAAGCTAAATTTAAAGGACCCCTCTTGCTTGTTACGCCTTTTATATTATCACTAACTAACTTACGGATTTATAAGATTTTTAAATCCCCGCCTTTCACCATTGTTTCGTTTTCTCGCTACGACTTTTTAGCGCTTTTCAACAATGGCTTGTACCAGGGACCCATAAATTTCCTGTAATGCCTCGCCATTCAGGGGGCTTGTCAATAAGAGATTTCTGATGCGCTCTTGATCGACCGTCCGGTAGTTCGAGAAATACCCACTGGGATAGAACACGCGACTATCCAGATAGACTAAATTTGGGATTGGCTGCTGGCGCCTTGAGGGAGGAGTCTCTTTGGCGCTCACGACAGGGTCGGGCAACATAGCAACATAGAAGCATAGCCTGAATGGCGAGACATTACAGGAAATTTATGGGTCCCTGCTTGTACCTATGATTTTTTAGCGCTTTTCAACAATGGCTAAAACGGATACGTCAGCTAAATTCCTTCTCGGAGATATTCCGGTCTTTCAACTTGAAACAATACAAAATCAAACTCCCTGTATTTAAGGATTTCCGTTCGAACTCCTTGGAAAAACAGAAAGCAAGCGAAGTAGAAACCCGACTCGGAAGTTCTCACGGCCTGTTTACTTTTCCATTTGGATTCCGACCCATGCAATTCTAATATTTCGCGCAAAGCTGGAAACATCGTGGAGAACGAAGTTATCTACTTTATTTACGAAGAAAAGAAGGACAACACATAATTCTCTAGCACCGTCATGAAGCTACGGACTGACATTGGTGGGCTTATTTTGCATTCACAGTCATACAGAGGCACCACTTGGGGGGGGGGGGATGCCCCCCCTGGATTTCGGAGGGGCACGCAATCTTTCATCTTGGTATTATTTTTGCTCCTAAATAGGTTACTCAAATTAAAATTTATCCCCCAAAAGTAATGAAATTCTGAATCTAGAGTTACAACTGAGGTGGATGGTGAGTCTTAGGGCGGACGCTCTTCCAGTGGGGATGCGGAGAAAGTATATTGGTCGAGAGAGGAAAGGTACTGGTCCTTATTTTTGTCCGATGTGTGGTGTCCGATGCGGTACATTTGATGTGTTATTGCGAGGAGTTGAAAGGATTAAGAAAGGAAGTGTTTGGCCGGGAGGTTTAGGATGAAAGGGAATTGACTTCGATTATGGGAAGTAAGTGTTTTGGTGATCTCCGAAGGCTGGGTAGATTCCTGAAGATAGCTATGACCCACCGCGAACTATTTTTATAGAAGTTGATTTTTGGTTTGTTCTGGAGTGTATGATATTTTGTTTTTTGTTATTTTTTTTTATGTTTTCCGCCATGGCCCTTGGGCTTTTTTGGAATTAAATTCATTCATTCATCCTCACACCGCCACCCAAGGTTTACTGAAGTCGTTCCCCTCCATCATAGTAATTTACTTTATAATAATGAACAACCCATAAAAGGAGAGAATTGAAGACAAGTCGTGAAAGCTTAGTATTGGTTTTGACTTCTATCTCTTTGTCAAGAAGATACTACATTTTTCCCATAGGGCGAGGATGTCTTCTATAAGCCCCAGCCACTCTGACTAAAGCGCACCTAAACCATCTAAAACTATCCACATATCTAGATCACGGTATGTATGAAAACGTTGAAGCTGACGACATCCTCAACTTCAGTTGTTTTGGTTTGTTTGTGGTTGGAGGTTGATTCCACTGCTGACAAAGTTATGGGATCGCTATTTTGGACTTAGTCGTCAACCCCAGGACAACCTGGACGCCCGGGTTCTCGGGTGACTGGTCTATTTGAAGATATATCGTTTAGTTTTTGTGTTTTTTTTTATAAGTTGTTTACTGTGATTTTGTGTAAAATAAAGAATAACCTAACCTAACCAATTTCAACAACTTGCGTTGCCATAGCCCCAAGCTCACTAGTCCGGGATCCAGAACGCGATATCGTTCAAAAACAGGGGGGGGGGGTAGCAAACGAGCTGCAGAAGGTTTGAAGAACTTTTCTAGAACAACTTTTTGTGCTGAGAACGAAAATCCTACCGCACCACTCCGCACCGATGTACGTCACCGACTTTTTAGCCTATAAAGGCAGATTTGGCCTATAAAGACCAACACTATTAAAATAATTTTCCTAGCAAGACCGCATTAGCTAAATCAAACAAACTATACATATTCTGAATCGTCTTTTTATCATCTATCGAATGGTATATTTTTTATTTTTTTTAACTCACGTATTTTTCTTAGAAACGTGTTAGAAACCAAGAAAAAGCGAAAATTAGTTAACTTTTTTAGCTAAATTGTCATTTATCTCGGAAAATTTTCTAGCAAACTACATATTTTTATTATTCAGTTAGAAAGATAAGCTCCTTGCCAATCGTTTGAGCTATTAAAACTTAAAAAACATTCGGTTTTAAGAATGTCAAGATTTTTTTAAAGCAGAGCATCCCCGTTTTCTTCAGTGAGTGACGGTAGAAATTTTAAAGGAAATATATTAGTTTGACGGTAAGTTTAGGGTTAGTTTTTGGCGGGGAATCCAGTTATGACAGTAGATTTTCCCTTAGCATATGTATAGGTCATGTAGGCTATATGGCCTATAGGCTGAATAGCCTATAAATCCTATAATGATATTTTTGTTTTGAAAACACAACTTTTGAAAAATCTTTACAGACCTGCTTTTTGAGCCGAGAAGGAAAATCGCGTCGGATAATACAGCACCTGTGTTACCTGTGTAGGCAACCGAGATTTTGGCCTATAAGGGGAATTTAGGCCCCTAAAGACTGGCTCAATGAAATCATTCTACACAAAATTTAACTTATTAGAGAGGAGTACTAGAATCTAGAATCTAATGTAGTACTAGTTAATCTAATTATGACATAAGTTTCTTTCTTGGGACGCATATAGGTCATATAGGCTTTATAACATATAGGCTAAATAATCTAAAATGAACAAACCCGTCAGATCTCTCAAATAAATTGACATTTTTATTGGAAAAATTTCCAGAAAACTGTTTTTTATTATTACTGTACTAAAAAGAGAAGCTCTTTCTCGATCGTTTGAAGTATTAAAATTAATTTTTTTTTTAGGATTTCTGGAATTTTTGTAAGCAGGAAATTCAAATTTTTGACTATGAGGTGCAGTAGAAACTTTATACTAAATATATTGGTTCGACGCTAGGTTCAGCGTTGGTTTTTGACGTGGGATATGGTAATTTCACTAGTTTCTCTTGTAAGATAGTAGGCTATAGGTCATATGGACTATATAGCATAAAGGATCAATAGCCTATAATGAACAAATCTCCGGAAAACTAAGTTTTCGCACGCCCATAGGTCAGTTTTTTGTGCTGAATCCAGGTTTGTCATCAATTCCAGCATCTCATAAGTTAGTCGCGTTTCACATATAAATCTGCTTGCTCTAACTTTCAAGTCGTGACGACTGCGCCGTATGCGTTACAGTAAGGGCCTACAGAAACAAGAACGGGAGGGTCGCGACATAACTGATGACGTTACCAGAGGAACACTCAAACCATCAGTCCGCTCAATATAAAGAAAATCTATGACTATCCCTCAAACAATGGAAATGCATCCACAGACGAACCGTTAGAATTGCCTGTCTAGCTGTACCTCCACAACATCAACGTTGGCATCTGGAACAAGTCCATCATAGCCCCCCTCCCCCAATAGAAAAGGTGACAAGGGTGATTGTAAAAAATATGCTAGAATTTTTCTGATAATACGTGCAGCTTAAGTCTCCGCAACTATCCTACTACTGCAAAGCTCCAGATTGAAGGGACAGACGCACACGGTCTAACCAAAGCGGGCTTCACAACGAGCGTGTGCTGCATGGCTCTTCTCTCTCTGCCGCATACTTGAGCATTGGCAGCACGGATGTGCAGCCATCAATCGTTCAAGCATCAACAGGAAACCACGAAATTCTGCGTTGACTTTGTTCTTGCATTCGACTCAGTAAAGAAAGACACAACTAGCTGGGAATGCAGGATAGACAGGGTCCCAAGATAATCCGCGTTGCTCAGGTATTCTATGACCAGACGGAGGCTCTAGTGAGAGGTGAAACAGAGCAGTCAACACAGTTCTTGACAAAAGGAGGCGTTTGCCAAGGTTTCATCCTCTCGCTAGCTCTTTTCAAGTTCGTCACTGATTCGGTTCTAAAGGATCATGGATAAGCACCGGGGATGGAAGTCTGCTACTGGTGGAAGTCTATGACTTTCCATCGTTTTCCCCTGAAACAGACTGATCGCCGATTAAGTCAAAAGGGCACAGAACATACTGAATGCTGCCCCAGACTACGAAGGTCCTGTCTTGTAGAAACTCTTAAATGTCCCCCAAACTTCGTCGATGAAAACCGCAGAAGCACGCAAAATCACCTTGTTCTACCAAAGGTGCCTGCGATCCATACTGAAAATTAAACCTGATGATTACGGGTAATGAGGAAATGATAACAACGGCAGATCACACCGACTGCTTTGTCGAACCCAGTCAGAACCAGAGGACTAAGCCGGTTCATGCACGTGTTGCTCTGTCCAGATTGCGCCGCAACCTCCCTCCCGGCCCAAAGGGTGGAAGAAGCGAACAGGGGTACAACGAAAGACATTGGTTCTACGGCGAACACGGGCCTCGAACCGATTGTAGCCTTTAGGAAGGGTCAGAGACTAAGGGATATTCAAAAGACATCAGTTCTGACGGTCAACACGGACCTCGAACCGATTGTAGCCTTTAGGAAGGGCCAGAGAATATGGGAGACCCAATAGCTAGCCTTGATGACTAAGCCAGTTGTGCATGAACGCCATGAGTGGCGTCGCTTGGTGGTTGCCACGAAGTGCAATCTAGTTTGGTCGTGAAAGAAAACTCCGTTGCAAGCGGGTGAGTGCGGGTCAATAGTTGAGAAGCAGATTTCGCAGCAAGATTTTGTCAGCGTCCGGCCCATCAAAGGGGGTTGGCGACAAGATACCTAACATAATTCGTACTTAGAAAACGCATCACTTTGGCCTGCAGGGAATACAGGATGTTAAATTTTGTCTATAATATTTTCATCGGGCTGGTCTTTATAGGCCTAATTTCCCCTCATAGGCCAAAATGTCACAGATGCTGTCTTATCCGACGCGATTTACGTTCCCAGCTCAAAAAGCAGGTCTATAAAGATTATTCAAAACTTACATTTTCAACAACAAAAAATCTTTATAGGATTTATAGGCTATTCAGCCTATAGGCTATATAGCCTACGTGACCTATACGTATGCTAAGGAAAAAACTGATGTCATGACTGGACTCCATGTCAAAAACTAACCATAAACTTACCGTCAAACTAATAATATTTTGTAATAATATATATTTTGAGAGATACGACGGGTTTGCTCATTATAGGCTACTCAGTCTTTATGTTATATAGCCTATATGACCAATATGAATCTCAAGAGCGAAAATTATGTCATAGTTAAATTCTACGTAAGAAACTAACCTTAAACTTACCGTCAAACTAATATATTTCCTTTAAAATTTCTACCGTCACTCATTGATGAAAACGTGGATGCTCTGCTTTAAAAAAATCTAGACATTCTTAAAATCAAATATTTTTGAAGTTTTAATAGCTCAAACGATTGGTAAGGAGCTTGTCTTTCCAACGAGATAATAAAAATATGTAGTTTGCTGGAAGTTTTCCCGAGAAAAATGACAATTTAGTTAAAAAAGTCAAACAAATTTCACTTTTTCTCGGTTTCTAAGACGTTTCTAAGAAAAATGTGCAAGTTTAAAAAAATAAGAAATACACCATTCGATGGACCATCGAATGAGGATTCAGAATATGTGTAGTTTGTTTGATTTAGCTTATGCGGTCCTGCTAGGAAAATTGTTTTTATAGAGTTGGTCTCTATAGGCCAAATTGGCCTTTATAGGCTAAAAAGTCGGTGACGTACATCGGTGCGAAGTGGTGCGGTACGATTTTCGTTATCAGCACAAAAAGTTGGTCTAGAAAAGTTCTTCAAACCTTCTGCAGCTCTCCTGCTACCCCCCTTGAACGATAGAGGTGCCTGGATCCCGGACTACACCGGAGAGAGGTTCTTCAAAGAAAGTCGGTGGAGTTTCAGAAATCAAGTCCCGCATTACTGGAATCAACTGCCCGAAGAAACAGCAAACTCTCCATAACTGAGCCGATTCAAGAAAGAAATTGACGAAATATTTATAAACGAAATGTATGACCCTAAATGTTTCAAGAGAACTTTGTAGAGGCGTTGTGGCCTTATTGTCTTTTTGCAACATATTATTACTATTAGATTCTGATATGTTTTCCCGAAAGACATAGGTTTCCTCTCAGCTGCCACGATTGAATTTGGGCTTTGATTAATGTGATGTATCATATCACGGAGTAAATAAACTGATTGGGTAAAAATAATGTATGATTGTAAAACTGGTTTCCACTGGTCGGCTGTCGGGGACGAAAACTTAAAGTTTAACTGCAATGAAAAGACAGCCTATTTTTGGGATCCCAAAACGTAAGTGGAGGGATACCTATGACATCGCAAAAGTTGTCCGTCCGTCTGTCCGTCTGTCCGTCTGTCCGTCCGTCCGTCTGTCCGTCCGTCTGTAAGCACGATAACTCTCGAAGGGAATGAGATATTTTGATGAAACTTGGTGTGAGCATTCTTTGGGTCAAGAGTAAGGTCGAGTTCGTAGATGGGCACTGTAGCTTTACATTTAGGGGTGGGGGAGGGGGTTCAAATTAAGGGGCAAGCAAATTTTTTTAAAACAGCTAATGTGATAGTCGATTATGGGGTAAGAAGACACGCTGAACACGAATATGAAAACCATTTTCTCGCCGGACAAGTAGTTCGTCCGGAATCCGGCAAAAACCGGAAAGTTTGTTAAAAGTAGAAGTCTTATTTGAAGTTGATTAGATGTTCGATATAGGGGTAAGAAGGCATGCTGAACAAGAATATGAAAACCGTTTTCTCGCCAGACAAGTAGTTCGTCCGGAATCCGGCCAAAACCGGAAAGTTTGTTAGAAGTTAAAGTTTTATCTGAAGTTGATTAGATGTTCGATGTAGGGGTAAGAAGGCATGCTGAACAAGAATACGAAAACCGTTTTATCGCCGGACAAGTAGTTCGCCCGGAAACCGGCCAAAACCGGAAAATTTGTTAAAAGTTAAATTTTTATTTCAGGTTAATTAGATGTTGGATATAGGGGTAAGGAGATACGGTGAATCCGTTTTTGAGCTTTAGTTTTTCGCCGGACAAGTAGTTCTTGGATTTCGCCAGAACCGCAAAATTCACAGAAGTAAGCTAGGATCGTTTCGATCGGCTTATAGAGGTAAACGCACATGCTGAATCCATATCTGAGCTTGGATTTCTTAATGATTAGCTGTTTGGCCTGGCGAAGACTGGATCTGGCGAAGACAAAACCTAATTGTCTGGATCAAATATTGAATTTTTGGGATCCCATCGGAACCTTTGGTCTTGTTACATCTGATATTTGTTTATTATATTTTGACTCATCTAAAGGATTTGTACTGTTTCACCCTGGGCTCTAGTAATACGGTCAGAATGTGCGCTGCTTGCAGGAAAATCCACAATTCACACCTTTTAAGAGCTAGTAGAGGGTCAAGCACATAGATGTACCAGAAATCCGAAAGAATAAGTTCATTCGACCACAAATCCGTTCATTCGATCAAATCGACAATCTGTGGTCTGTGGATAACGGACAAACAAAGAAACGCATTTTAATCGGGTTTCCACGCCTATTTAAAGTTTAACTGAAAAGCCAACTTATTTTTGTACCATTTAACTGACTACACTGCATTATTTTGATCTGAGTCTCAGTACAAACGCGGCTTTTCAGCGGTCAGTGATCAGCTCGAGGAAGGTGGCTCACTTCGAGAACAATTGTTTTTCGCAAATTGTTTTCGTCAAGCAAGCAACACAGACACAAGCAGATAGAGGTACCCCAAATCACAAGGAAATTCAACTATTTGAAAATTGGTTATTCGTGAATGGCCGAAGAACGAAGTATCCCATTTTTATCGGGTCTTCAAGCCTCTGTAAGTTAACAAGTCATAGCTAGGTACATAGATTTTCCTATTAGATTCCTTTTCAGTTAAGCTTTAAGTGAATAAGTGATCGGTAACTAGACTGTCGAATCTCAGTCATATTCGGTTAAACTTTAAGGGGACAACAGGTTGTTACCCAGTCAAGATTTGCGTGCGTGTACTAGCCAGCTTTAGGAAGATAAATAAATACGAGATAAATAAATAGGCAGTTCATCTCCATCAACAAGGTACGTATACTAACATTTTGCATTCCGATTCACGTTTCAAAATACTACAAGGGTCTACATCAATGGTCCTCTCTAGCTTTTATATTTTTCACTTCTGAAATACGTAGCCTACTTGCAAGGACACAGGCACTATCGCATGCTTTACGTTAATTACACTCCCACTACGAAACCCATCATTAGAAATAGAACCGGACCGAATTCAGGCGAGGATAAGTTTACTTTGAAAGAGAGCTGAAACGGGAGTTCTCCTAATCAGGATTTCGTTAAATGAAGCCTTCATTGTCACGGGGGCGTTCCTGGAAGAGCTCACCTTGAGCTCGTAGCTAGGATCAGCTTTGTCGGAGATAAAGCTCTCTGGAATTATGAGGAAATGGGGGGGGGGGGGGTGATATTTGAAGTCCTGCAGTCGGGATTATGAGGGGAAATCGGTAGTGTGTGATCTGTACATGAAATTTAATCTTCAAGACGAGACCGTACCCAGGATAATTGTGCAGCTTTTAAAACAAGACCAACGTTTATCGGTGAAGTCATGCAGACAAATGAATTTATGAATGAACGATTTATGACGCACTGCCCAAGGGCGTAAGTGCAGTAAAAGAAAAGGACAAAGAAATATTGATCAAGCGTCTCTTTTACCCCTATTTCGAAACTCTAAACCGACATCAGAACTTTAACTTCTAAATAATTTCTGGAGCTTTTACTTCTAAAGAATTCCTGGGGCTTTTACTTCTAAAAGAATTCCTGGGGATTTTACTTCTAAAGAATTTCTGGGACCAGACATTATGACAAAACACTCAATACCATAGGCGTCACTAGCCAAAATGTTTGGGGGGGGGGGGGGGGGCAAGGTATTTACCAACTGGCTGGTAATTTTTATTGACTGTTTTTGCAGAAAAAACGACTGTTTTCAAGTAAAAAACAACAGTTTTGAAAAAAATTGACAGATTTTCAGAAAAACCGACTGTTTTGACGAAAAATTGACTTATTTTGGGAAAAAACGACTGTTTTCATTTAAAAATCAACTATTTTGACGAAAAATAGCGGCGCTTCGCGCCGACTCGGTTATTTTTTTTACCGACAACATTGGGAGGGCCTCCCCCAGCCGTGATGCCCGTTGGTCAAGACACACTAGCCGGGCCAGATCCTCCCCGCCCCGGTATATCCCGAGATTCCAACAAGAGGTACAGGTGAGACTTCATTCGAGATTCTAACCACAGAGAGATGAATGAAACTCTAGCTAAGAGTGTCATGTACGGTGGAAACAAGCTGGAACCACAAAGGACATAATTAGCCTCAGTAATTAAGGTAGTCCCATGGTGTAAATCAAGAAGCAGGTATATATCAAGAGTTGGGTTTTTGCAGATACCATAGTATCTGATACCACGGCCTTAAGTCGTTTTCGCAGTTATCATGGTATCTGATACCACGATCAAAAGGCGTTTTTGCAGTTATCGAGGTATCTGGCCAGTTACCGTGGTATCTGATATCTGAAAAATTCATCTCACTTTCATCAATTTTTGTCAAATTGGTGGGAAAGACGTTTGGCACTTGGTGATGTGACTGGATATCAGTTTATCTTTTGGGGTGACTTCAGAAAGCTCAATTTCGGCAATTGTCGTTTTTGCAGAGCAACCGTATATCTGCAAAACGACTAATTGCAGATCCAGTTACCGTGGTAACAGATACCTTGGTACCTGCAAAAACGCAACTAAGGTTATTCTGGTTAGCTAACTCCTTCTCACGCTGCAGCTGGAAGAAAGGAACCTGCAAACCAAGAGGGGCGCCGAAGAAAATTTTATGAAGTATGAAGTGTTTACGCACACTGTCATGGTCGTGTCCCGGTACTTTAAAGTGTAACTTCTCAGTTACACTTTAAAGTACCAGGACACGACCATGACAGTCGACCAGGCAGCTTATTCACTGAAACATTTTGACACATCAAAGGGAGTTTTCATATTTTACCCGAGGCTCACTGTAGACTTTGAATTTAAAAACAAGCCTGCATTTGCAGGACCAAAGACGATAAGCGCCGGCTTATTTTTCTGCAATGACTTACCTTTTTAGTTCGTAAATATTTAAAGCATAGAGGGACAGGCGCATAGAGGTACCACAAATTCAAAAGATTAAGTCTAAGGGGGGGGATTAAGATTAAGGGGGGGGTTTCAACCCCCCCCCTGGATCCGGCCTTGAATAGAGGTATGAATTCTCTGAACAGTTACTTGACTTTCAACAGTGCCATTTCAACAAAATTTTGCGATAAAAGTAAAATACTAGTCAGTCAAAACAGTTCTTTTAAGTTTAACCGAACAGGGCTGAGGCAGTCTAGGTACCCTTCCCCTATTTACTTAAATGGGCCAGAAACCCAATAAAAAAAATGCGTTATTTCGTTTGTCCGCTATCCAGAGATGATCGAGTTCATCGAATGAACTTATTCTTTGGGATTTGTGGCACCTCTATGTACGTGTCTCTCTATGCTTGAAATCTTCAGCAACTACAAAGGTAAGCCATTGCCGAAACAATAACAGTAATATATCAAAACGACATATCTTATCATCACTTTCCCACACGTGAGATTAGCGTGCGAATTTGCCTAGCTTAACGTCCGGAACACATGGAAATTTGCTTTTGCTGAAAATCAAATTCTCCGCGTCTGGGGGAATATTGGGTTGTCGTGCAAGCAGCGCACATTCTGAACGTTCTTACCAGAGCACCAGGTGAAAAATACAAAATCCCTTAGATGAGTCAAATACTTAAGTGCATTCAAATATTAGATGTAAAAATAAGCTACCTTTTCAGTTAAACTTTAAGTGCTCGCCATAACATCTAAGAGCATGTTTTGTGCTTTTTTATTCTTTCATTTATCAGTAAACTGCACTTTACTGAATTAAGCAGCTGTTCAAAGATGCAATACCTTTACCTTTTCTTGTTATATTTGACAGTGCAAAAACGGATAAGTCAGCTAAATTTTATAAGAGCTATATTTCGGCCCTTCTTGGCAAGGGTCCTCTTCAGGCTCAAAACCGCTCAAACTGGAAGAACGAACTTGTGGAAAAACAAACTAAAGATTCTAGCTTAGCGTTAAGTATCTGACTTCGTGAATTTCTTTGTGAAAGTTGCTTGGAGTTCGAAAGGTTGCTATGATTTCATTTTGGACACGGCTGCTGTTTTTGCTGCTCGATTGGGTTGTTGACCGGGTTAGAGATTTTTCTGGATCTGGGTCGACTTTGGTTTTGTTGTGGAAAGGCTTCGGGTGTAAATTTCTTTTTGCTGACGATGCTGTTCTATTTTCTTGTTTCCTCTATTCAGGGCCATTCTCGGTTACGGTAAGTCCCTTCCATAAATTTCCATCTTTACGCAAATATTACGACCAAGTCAACTTTCTAAGTATCCAGCGTAGAACAGTTTTCGCAGCCGCGCGTTATCTAGCGGAAAACGAAGAAACCAGAAACTGTCGGGAAATGATGCCACTGAAGGGTTCTCTACGAGAAACTTCATGGACCCTTGGTGAGAGGGGGGGGCTAGTCTTACCTGCATTTTATGCTGGAACAAATCCCTGGAGTTTGCAAACGATTTGTTGCAGACCGTGCAGCTAAAAAACTTTGGAGCTTGAGTGGCGGCAGCGGAGTGCGCCACTAGCATATGCGCTTGATAGTCGTAGCGACGAATATTCGCGTTACATAGCTGCAAAGATAAAACTAGTAAATCTATGTCACTCTTCTACTTATTTTTTACTGTAATATGTTAGCTCAAGTGCTTAAAGTTTAACCGAAAAGGGCTGGGATAGGACAATCTAGTTATCCATCACTAATTCACTTAAATTGGCCCGAAGACACGCTGAAAATGAGTTACTTCGTTGTTCCGCTGTTCACGAATAATCGATTTTCAAACAGTGGAATTTCCTTATGATTTATGGTACTGAATTTTTGTTGTATGCTTTACGAGAAAGATTTATGATTTTTTTCTTTTCAGGCACTAAGCAATCTTCGCCAATCTCACCACTGCCCACTGAAAAGCTGCGTTTGCGTTGAAATTAAAATTTCCCGCGTCACAGTAGAATTTACGTTGTGGGGACGGCCGCAGATATTCTGAACGTCATAACTAGAGCAGATAGTGGAAAATAAAAAAAAATCCCTTTGCAGAATCCAAATAATTCAGTGTATTCAATCAGGTGACACAAAATTAAATCGGCTTTTCAGTTAAACTTTAATACAGTTCCATTGTGTCGGCGAAGCCGACCAATGGTTGCTGCAACACTTCAACTTGCCCAAGCAAAGTAAATCTAGTTTGTAATACAGAGGAAATACACATTTATTTTATCTATTTGTTGTTTTCTGTTTACCATCTGGCCAGCTAACAAGCCTGTATCCCTGCCGGTCCCCAGTGACTGATCTATATTGTTGTTAAGGGGGGTGCAAAACTAAAGACAGTAAACCTGAGCCATTAAAATCGTGAGACAGAAGCCGGCTACAGAGTAGGTAATCCCACTAGAGGCATGTTCGTCTTAACACTTCATCCGTGATATGAATGAATGAATAAGTTTATTACCCATTTACAAAAATGTCATCGATGGAGAACGAAAAAAGAAAAAAGGAACAATGAACAACACATAAGATATAATTTTAACTTTGCAGGACATAATTCAACAATAAAAAAATATAATAAAAAATCATACTGAACTAGATAGCTTCAGGGGATCTTGTCTCTTATTTGTGCTATCAGGGGCCCATAAATTTCCTTTACAGGGGGCTTGTCAATAAGAGATCTCTGATGCGCTCTTGACCGGTCGGAAGATAGTTCGAGAAATACCCACGGTCCAATCAGGTCAAAGGCCAGATAGACAAAATTTGGGATTGGCTGCTGGCGCCTTGAGGGAGGAGTCTCTTTGGCGCGCACGTCCAACTAGATCTGGATTGGTCAACATAGCAATATAGAAGCACAGGAAATGACAAGCCACCTGTAAAGGAAATGTATGGGTCCCTGGTGCTATGTAGTATGATTGTGTAGTACCAATGAATGAATGGATTGTTTACGTCAAGACCGTTCATCTTAACGTAAACCCTATAGTCTCTGATTTAATTACAAGGTTAACTATCATAATTTTAGTAATAGATCAATGAATGGCCCGTTCTCAGAATATTCGTTTCCTCAACGTCTTTCTTTTCCAAGAAAAAATAAGCTGGCGGTAGCCTATTATCCGATAATTCCCGAAATTCCCACGGCATAGAGAAAGGACACTCTAGAAAACTCTTTCTTCTGCAGAATAAGAAACAAGGACTAAGGAGCCTCCTTGTGCAATGAGCTATAATCAAAGTCCCTGAAAGACTTAACCTCATTCGAGGGAGAGGTCCCGATTTCTATGCAGCCTGGCATCAAGGGCACGTGATTTTTTCTTTTATTTATTTATTCTTCACCCGTCATTTCGAAAAGAAAAAGGACGGAGTACAAAAGAGGAAAAGAAAAACAAAACAAAAGGAAAATATTACACTTTCATAGGAAAAAAAAATCTGCAATTACAAAATGAAAGTTCTCTGACTAGGCTAACAACTGAACATGTTTACATCCATATACACTTAAACTCGGAGATTTTGCTCCAGGAGTTGGACTGGATTTTTAAATTGAATTTTCATTCTCAAAGTCATCCTACCACCTATGCCCCAGTAGGCTATTGTAATTTCCCTTGACGTACGTATTGGCAACACACAGGTTGCATATGTGATAGCTTGAATCTAGAAACTAAACTATTATAACGAAGAGAAATTTGTGAAATTATTTCTTCGCTACAGTAGTCATGACTTCTAACGACGTAGAGTTGAGCGTGCCCTGCGATAAGGCTTCGCTTCATTTGAGGCGGCAAAGTCATTCTTCACGCGTGACATTTTTGCCGCCTCAAATTAGATTCAAATGAAGCATAGCCTTATCGCATGGTACGCTCGACTCTAGCCTACGTAGTAAAAGTCATACTTTCTGAAATTTCTCTTCGTGATATTATTTTAGTTTCCAAATCTAAGGGACTACATATCCATCCTTTCAGATGCCAATACCTCGGCAACCTCTCGTCATGTGGCGTTCCTACTCCGACATTCAATATTTATATATTCAAAAAGAACGGATGGAAAGGCTATGGAAGTAAACTGGATTTGTATTATTCGGATTGTAGGAGGTATTTGGTGAGAGAGTATTTACTGAAGAATGGATGGCAAGGATGATGAAGGATGAGTGCTTTGTTACTGTGAAAAAATTTGGACGTTACTTGAGGCTTGCGATGGAGCATAGAACAAGATTTCTAGAATAGGAGTATGACTCGTCCATCCGGTCTCGACATAATAGTTGCGTTCTTTGTCACGGGAATTCTCACCGGTGGTCTCCGGTTTTTCTCATGAGCCGTTTTTGCATCCACCGGTGAGTACTCACCAGTCTATAGCCCGTTCTTGAACTAACCGGTGTCCGGTTTTACCTCAGCGGTGCGGACTAACCAGAACCTGCTCGGGAGCCCGGCTTTACCGAGGAGTTACCAAGTTTTCGTCAACTCACCGGTGATCCAAAAAACGCGTTACAAGAGAAGAACCGGGCACTGGTGACAAAACACCAGAGACAGCCCGGAATGCAACGAACGCAGCTAATAACTGAGTCAGGACGGCGAGTGCGAGGACTTAGTGCCTTCTCCAAATTACAAGAAAGAAAAAGGTCATGCTCGGCCAAACGAACAATTAGTTCAGTAGCTTAGACGGGGCGCTATAGCGGTGTGAATTCGACGCTACCTAGCGTTAAAATTTTACCAGTCGGTTTGTGAAGATGAATGCTAAAACAGACGGCAGTTGTAACGTGGCCACGAGATATTGCAGCCTACACAACGAAAACGGATAGGAGTAGAAAAAGAAAAATTTAACACTGAGAATTAGAGGACTTTCGACTTGAGACAGAATTATCCATGTTTTATAACAATTCTAAGGCTGTAACTAGCTGGAAACATTTCGCTGGCTTTTCCTGAATTGTAAAATCACAGCTTTATAGGAAAGTTTCATCAGAAATAAGAGCTTGAAGGCTTCAAACTTTCACTACAAAAACGATTCATGCTTCCTGCTGGTTGGTTGACACGTCATAACCGACCAATAGGATTTGAGACTCCGTTTTTGTTTTCAAACTTTGAAGCCTTCAAGCTCTTACTTCAATGGAAACTCTTAGAAAAATGGAATTATACAATTAAGGAATAGTCCAATTAACATTTCCAGCAAGTCCCTGGCTCAGAATGACGACCAAACGCAGATGATTTAATTTCAAAGTCGAAAGTCCTTTACCTCCCGATGTTACCTCCCCCGATGATGTTATAGAAATATTTTGTTTTCGTCGGATAAGGTGCAATCTCTCTATAAGTAGACAGAGTCCAAGAGTGTTCATATTTCAATATTTAGATGACTTTAATATGGAACAGCTATTTGCATCCACTATGTTAAATTAACCTTTGCTAGGTTCGATGACTGTAGGCACCAGAAGAAGTTTGGGGACATTCAAACACAACAACCACGACTGCAATGTCACTTTTATTTTTTATTTATTTTCTTCTGTTTCAAGAAACAAGAAACAGAAGTTTTCTGTTTCAAGAAACAGAAGAACTATCGGTTGCACTTGCATGCGTATAGATGACCCGACCGAATACTGTAGAAAGCCTTCTTTTCCCGGATCTGACCATCCGTGGAGTGTGGAGGGGTGGGCGTCTGGAAGACCCCGAGATTCTGTGACGCGCGATGAGATCAACTAGCCTAAACTAGTGGTGGGGGAGCTGAAGGGAGGTCCCGAAAACTTAGTTTGGCACGTGGGGGCAAAACCAGGAAGGCGTTTCCGGGCTACGTCGGTAACAATGCCATATGAGCTCGTAGCTCTTGTTCTTTCAAATCTCAAATATGGGCCTACTTACATGGCAATTGATTGTTCCGGAAGGGGCAGCGTTGCCGCTCGTTGAAGGACGATTTGACTGTGCTACCACCTCTTGGTTGCCAGAACTTTCAGCTTGCTTCCGCTTTTCTCGGCCCATAATGAGGTCAACCATGGCCTGGAAATACAATACTGATCATCCTCTTAAAAGGTTGTCCATAGAATATCTACTCGAAAAGGAACCTGCCCCCTCCCCACCCCCAAAGAAAGATCCCGTCCAGAAACGTTCACAGCCGAAAACATCTAGACCAAGAAAAGTTATATGACAAATAGCCCATTTCGGGGCTGGGGATGTTTCTCGTCGGGACGTTAAGCAGGTAGGGAGCTGAACGACGCTTTTTACAACAGTCCGTACGCTACTATACTTCAGTCCGTACGCTACTGTGCTTTATCATCTAGTGTTTTCGTTTCTGTCAAGCCGTTACACGCATTAGCATCACTGACGCATCACTGACGAATCATGACGAAGGACGCATCACTGACGAAGGACGGCTGTGGCTGCGGGGTGTACTTCAAGGACACGAACTTGATGGCCATGGAAAAGCTCCCAAATCAGTTCTGCATACTATCAGCCGAGATAAACGCCATCGCCCTAGCGTTGGAGACTGTAATAAAGTTCAGCCCACTACATAGAAATATCGTCATATTCTCCGATTCATTATCTACGCTTTCCCTCTTGAAACGAAGAGACTACTGCTGCATAGACATCGACTTGCACAAACTTAAGAACCTCATCACGACAATCCACGAAGCAGGAACAACCATAACACTACAATACGTCCCCAGCCACATGGGCATCGACGGAAACGAAAAAGCTGACGAAGCAGCAAAAAAAGCTACCAGCCTAAACACAACACCAAGAAGGCCCATGAATATGAGAGACACTATCCGAACAAGGACGAAAGCCATTCAGCAACCAGGAAAAGACCCCAAACACTCCCCCTTCGTGGACAAGAAATACAGCAAGATGTACCACCGAATAAGAGCCAACGCTTGCAACTTTAACCACGCAGCATACCACTTCAAATCAAAATTACCAGATGGATCATTGGCGAACTCCCCACTATGCAGATTCTGCCACAAGGAAGACGAAACACTAGACCACCTAATATTTGGATGTGCAAGCAGAACCGTCAGGAACCATCAAGAACCCGTCAAGAGTGCTTTCTACAGCACCAAACTTAACCCCTCAACAACCACCCTCACCAAAGCATCCCTCACTGAAGATGAAGAGCGCCACATTTTCTCCGCAATCATCAAATTCCTGACCACCCTTGATATCAGTGAAGCGGTTTAACGACGAGAAGAGGACGTAACGAACCCAATAGAAACCGACAATCAGGCGGCAACACTGGTTGAACGACTGAACAAGAAGAAAAGGCCGAAGTGGAGCATTTGCTGTCCGAAGCGGTCCGCACTACTGAAGAAGCATTGCCAATCTGCTGAATATGCAAAGAATGAATACCAAGAGTGGTGTTGAATCTCATGTGACGTAACCCACAAGACGTTAGACATTCTCCACGGAGCAGGCCAAAACAGACCGATAACTGCCCGCTGCGGTTTAACTCGCAAAAGTAATTACAGAAAACGGAGCTATGTTTTCCTCAGCGGATTTTAACACGGGCACGAACCTGGCAAAAACGGATAATGACAAGAACCTTTTTGTCCCCATCCCTGCGCGGAGCAAAAATCCACGGTCTTGTTCCGTCAATAGATAGATAGATAGATATTAACACTGAAAGCCCTAAAGGGCCATGGTTAATACAAATACAAAAAAAAGAAAAACTAACTTCAATGAATAAATTCCAAATTAATTCAACAAATAAATTTTAAATAATACAATCCAATACACACCCCTTTCTTCCAACTCGCCTCACAAAAAACGTTCTCTATGTGCCATGCCCAAACTAAACAGCCTTCCCAAATTCTTTATCCCCTCAAAATTTCTATCCTTTAAAATAATCTCCACCCATTCCTCCTTTCAAAACACCCCGGATAAATTTCCTGCCTCACTCTTTTAACTCTTTACAAAAACACAGAAAATGCACTAAATCCTCATTTCTAAATACTAAGCGGGCGCTTATCCTTGAAACCGTTGTGCATCTTCGTATTGCACCATAGGGCTAGTTCAATAAACATTCATAGACGTGAAAATGTGGAAGGATGGGGTACATATATTAAACAATGGCTAAAATCGGAAAGTCGGCTACGATGTTTCGGGCGATATTTCGGCCCTTATTGACAATAGTCCTCGTTAGGCTGTTGCTGGACTGGAAGAAACGAACCTACATAATTGATGCCCATTCAAGTTATAAAGGAGCGGGGACAGTACTCCTCCCTGCCTAATACCGCTTAGAAGTTGGAACACGAGATGAGGAGCTAAGCAGCCCATCCCATTTCACATCAAATCTTAACTTTTTTAGACCAACATGCGAGGGCTAGTACACGGGGTGTACTTTCCTATCAGGTAACTGACGAAGGAGTTTCTCGTAATTAACACGATCGAAAGCAGCCCTAGCGTCAAAAGAATACAAGGGCTGAACAGGCACAAAAATAGTCATTCATTCATTTATTCCATACTATTCAAACTACATGGCATAAATATATGGCACGAGAAAAGATCCCCTGAAGCTGTCTTGTCGGGGATCACCATCGATTTTAGTATGCAATAATGCATACACAAAATCTAGTAGAATACTGTAGATTTGGAGCCGAACTGGTAAGCTGAGTCCCATTTCACATCAAATCTTAACTTTTTTAGACCAACATGCGAGGGCTAGTACACGGGGTGTACTTTCCTATCAGGTAACTGACGAAGAAGTTTCTCGTAATTAACACGATCGAAAGCAGCCCTAGCGTCAAAAGAATACAAGGGCTGAACAGGCACAAAAATAGTCATTCATTCATTTATTCCATACTATTCAAACTACATGGCATAAATATATGGCACGAGAAAAGATCCCCTGAAGCTGTCTTGTCGGGGATCACCATCGATTTTAGTATGCATACACAAAATCTAGTAGAATACTGTAGATTTGGAGCCGAACTGGTAAGCTGAGTCGGCTATTTGGGGTTCGACAATCTCATACAGGGATTTTTTTTTTTTTACAAAAACCTTAGATATCACAGCCACCAACGCAACAGGGTCCATGGTTAGTAAAGCTATTGAGGTCCAGCCCCGAAGATCTAGACATAGGGACAAGACAAACCTCGGTTAGACCTCCGGGGCAAAACCATAATCCAGGAAACCATTAAACAGTGCGGTGAGCACTGAGCATGCATACTAGCAATTAATTAGTTTGTATCCCATATCTGTTGAAATTACGGATCCTTTTGAGATTTCTGACAGTGTGGTTGTACTCGGAGCTAGGAAGCAGAAATAATAGAATAGCCTTTTTTACAACAGTCCGGGTTTTGGTCAATCGACCTTGTGTCTCCGGCATGACCCTATGTATTATAATTTTATAATGAAGTGTAATTAAAACCTTGAACCTACTTATAACAAAATCATGGACACGCCAAATAGGGGGCACTCGTCCAACAACATTAACATACAGCAATAGTAAATCATATCAACCATTCATCTTACGTCATCAAACTAATAAAATCTATACAAACTAATTAACGTACAAAAAAAAAATTAGGTACAGTAGATATTTAACATCTTTATAACGAATTGTGAATCCAAACACACCTCGAGATAAAACTCCCGGTACCTGTTTATCCTACTGGTTGGTACCAGGCATGCGCACAGTTCCTGTTCCTGTTTTGTTCGTCCTGTTTTCTGTTTTAGGGATAAAAACAAGAGCTGTAAGCTCATATGGCACTTGCAAGGGTTGAGATGTATTATTTGATCAAAAGTAATTTTCGACTGTGCGGTTCAGATGCGCAATTTAAGGGAGCTAGAGAAAAAGTATATTATCGTTGAACTTGGCTGTAATGATGCACACTTTAGAGGCACTAGAAATTCATCTGTAAGGAAGACCCTTGAGGCAAAAACGATAGCAGGCTCTTAGGGATCATTGATATATACGTATGAACAGAAGTATTTTTTTTTCCCACTAATTTGCGCACTTTAAGGATCATTGGTTGAGATGTATCGTTTGATAAAAAGTACTTTTCGACCTTGCGGTTAAGATGCACGCTTTAAGGGAGCTAGAACTTCATTTGTAAGCAAAACCCTTGAGGCAAAAATGATCATGAGCTCATGGGGATGATGGAAATGCATATTTTGCTTAAAAATATTTTTCTTAATTTGCGGTCATGATTGGTACTTTAGGGAATGGTCGGATTTGAAAAGTGGCGATTTCTTGTCGAATTTCTAATATTCCAACCAAATTTCATCGTCCTAGCACATCTGGAAGTACCTTAACTCGCGATCACCGGTATTCCGGACCCGCCCCTCAAACTTCCCCCACAGTCGCCGGAGCCAATCCGGTTCAGTTTGGACTTGTTTGTTATTCCCACAAAGTTCCATCCCGATCTCTCCAGTCCAATCCGGTCACGTATTCCCCCCCCCCCCCCAATTGTTGTCGGATCCGGTCCGGACATTGAAAAAGATCACCACAGGCACGCCCTCTGTTCAGTTATTAAATTTCACTCGAAGCCGATCACCCGTTCCAAAGTTACGCATGGCTAAATATTCCGGATTCCCCCTCCCTCCGATCCCCCCACGACTATCGGATCGAGTGAATTTTTATTTACAAGTCAGTTTGATCGGGTCCCTGATACGCCTCCCAAGTTTCGTCGTGAAAATCCCAAAAACTTTCATCACCAGAATTCCGTGAAACTCCCCTCCACTCCCCCCCCCCCAAGTGTCCGGGTCCAGTCCAAACGTGTAAACAAATTATCTGGAGCAGATTCTTGTTCTTCCCAGCAAGTTTTACTCGATCCGATCCCTCCATTATAACCGTTTCTCGAGATTTCCGGTCTTCCCCCACCCCAATTCCCCCATAACTGTCGAATCCGGTTCGGACTTCAAATGGAACATCAGAGATATGTCATTCATTCAGGTATAAAGTTTCGTCCCAATCCGATCACCCGTTTGAAAGTTACACAACACTCAATTTTCCATATTCCCCCGCACTGCACCACAGATACAAACCCCTTTGACCCTCGAATGCACTAGCTCTTTCCAATGTTAACAGAGTGATCCGATGCAAAGAGTGACGTCACGCCGCGCGCAGACCTACTAGTGTAAAGAAAGGGGTAGGGGTTTTACAAAAACTACTAAATTTTCCGGATTACCCCGCCCTCTACTCCCTCCACGGTGGTCGGATCGGGGAAGTGATTATTTGCAAGTTAGTTTGGTCGGGTCCCTGATATGCCTGCCAAGTTTCATCGTCCTAGCACATCTGCAAGTACCCTAACTCGCGATCACCGGACCGACCGACCGACAGACCGACCGACGGAAAAGTGATCGGTATATGGCACTTGAGCGAAGCTGCAAGTGCCATAAAAACGGCTGGGTTCAAACCAGCTGTTCTGTTTATTTTTTGATCCCTAAAACAGAAAACAGGAAACAGTAAAACAGGAAGAAAAAAACAGGAACAGAAAACAGGAACAGTGCCCACGCCTAGTTGGTACTAGCTCGGACTAGTTCAATTCTGGGAAATTTTGTATTTTTGCGGCTGTCGCTCTTTGGGCTCTCATCTTTTCCCTGGAGTACGGTGGGGGTAGGAGTTCACGTGCAACGGTTTGGTTAAAAGGCCTTGAAAATGCCGAGAGGCCACTTGTGATCTACACTTATCAAGAGAATCAAGTTTATAAGTCGACAGAAGGAGGGAGTAAGGGACTTTAGGACTTTTGGGTGACTTATGCTATTTTAAACGCATTGCGCGTTCTGAGGCCATGATGAAGCATAGGTCTATTTCCTGTCTGTTTTATGGGATGTCTATGTCTCTAAATTCCTTGTGAATCAATAAGTGAGGTATAACAGCCTTACTGGGCCATACACCATTTTATTTCCGTTCAACATCACCGGAAGAGGAGGCTCACTTAGCGACGCAGAAATTTCGTGGAAATTACATCAGCTGACGAGCCATTTCCTACAGCCTACGTCTTTAAAGTAGGCCTGTAAACAGATGGTAGCCAGTTCAAAACTAGGTGTCAATCCTCTAAAAGAGAAAGTTTTGATTCGTTTACAATTTCGAGCAAGAGCCCTGACCCTGAGTTTAATATCCCATAGTAGCGAGATATATCCTTTTTAAGATCCAAAACCTATAAGTAAGTAAGTAAGTAATTTAGATAAGATAATAACTAATTTAGATAGGATAATGTTGTCGTAGTCTCTATGTTTATTTGGTCTCCTCTTATTACAGTGTTTCCTTCTTCTTTTCTGTATTTTTTCCTACTCCGTCTATGCCATGTGCTTTTTGATGAGTGAAAAATAAAATCATTATTATTATTTATAACCCAGCATGTCGAAAAAGCGGAATAAATGAAAGAAAATAAATTCAACATTTAAAAAATGTGAGGGATAAGTATGACATCGTAAACACGTCCGCCCGTCTGTCAGTAGTCAAGGCAACTCACGGACCGATTTAGATAAACTGATGATGCAGTTGGTGTATGGGAGTCTTCAGACTAAGAGCGACGAAGTGGATGGGCTTTGTATCTAAACATTTAGGGGGTTTAGTTAGAGACTGAAAAGTTTTTACGTGAAACTGATTGGAAGCCTGAAACAGACACAAAGGGACAAGCTGAATCAGGAAATGCCATTAGTGTTCGCGAGGATTGGCGAGAATTTCATCAAATGAGGAAATTTCGAATGAGCTTAATTCCCCCGTGAATCTGATTAGAGGTCTACATGAGGGAACCAAACCAAAGGTTTCGATAGGATCCCAAAAATTCAATATTTGATCCGGACAATTAGGTTTTGTCTTCGCCAGACTCCTTGAACATCTTTACTCTAAAAATTTAGAAACAGATTAAGGCCAACTAGCTAATCCTCTGAGAAAACCAAGTTCAGACACGGATTCAGCATGTGTATTTCCCCCTATAAATCATATCTATTTTGACGAAACCGATCGAAACGACCCTGCCTTACTTCTGCCGATTTTCCGGTTTCGGCAAAATACCGGAGCTACTTGTACTGTACGTCCGGCTAAAAACGATTGTCATACACGGATTCCGCATCTCTTCTTACCCCTAAATCGGACATCTAATCAACTACAAATACAACTTGTGCTTTCTACAAATTTTTCGGTTTCGGCCGGATTCCGGGCGAACTACTTGTCCGGGTAGAAAATGATTTTCACATAAGTGTTCAGCATGCCTTGTTACCCATATACCGAACATCTAATCAACTTCAAATAAAACTTTTACTTTTAACAAACTTTCCGGTTTTGGCCGGATTCCGGGCGAACTGCTTGTCCGGCGAGAAAATGGTTTTCACATTCGTGTTCAGCACGTCTTCATACCCCTTAATCGACTATCTCATTAACTGTTTAAAAATATTTAGTTTGTCCCTTAATTTGAACCCCCTCCCCTAAATATAGGGATTCGAGAGTTATCGTGCGTACAGACGGACAGACAGACGGACAACTGCCATAGGTATCCCTCCACTTACGTTTTGGGATCCCAAAAACGACATGCTGCTGGGTTTGCTGTTACCTTTAATCGGCCAAAATCCGGTAAAAACTGGGAATTTGAAAGTAGAGAGTGACCGAGAAAACTGGTCAGGGGGTTGACATAGGGGTAAAAAACGTGTTAAAACACGACACACTATTCGTCTTCGTTTCTGGTGTGTAGTTCTCCGGGATCCGGGAAACAGGTGAGCAAAAATAACAAGAAACGTCTTCATAGAGTTTCGTCTTTGCTTGATTTTCTCATCAGACCAATAGCTAGACCGGAATCGGTCGAAAACCGGAAACTTACTAGATTGCACTTTTCTTTACCAAACTTTTGGATTTACATTCACAGGGGTAGATTTTGGTTTGTAAAAGGATCCGGTACGCACTTTTGTTCGTAACAAAAGAATAAAAAAAACGGTGCTTTAGGTTTACCTATTTTTTACTCATATTATTGTTTGAATTCAGTTCAATGCATAAACATTTTCTAGGCGTGTGGATACCATCATATTCTTCGTAGCCGTTCAAACTTAGGCGTCCGAACGTCCGAAATAACATAAGCTACCTCTATCCTCCCTCTTGCCGTAGAGGGAACAGCTAAGATATTCCGAGCTTCCTTGTAAACAAAAATCGCTAGCTTTTTTTGTATTCAGCAAGTTGACATGATGGTTTCTGCAATATTTATACTTAATCTCTGTTTTATGTACCGAGGGGCTGCCCACTCTCCGCCACTTGGTGTACACCATGTTGCGCCACCCATCCGCCACGCACGCCACTCTTCCGCCACCCTTCCGCCACGCGCGCCACCCGGTGTACACCGATTTTGAGAGTGGGCAACCCCTCGCTATGTAGGCTACTCACCTGAAAGCTTGCCTCGTCGTTGACCTGGTCTGTGTTTTTCGACTCGGCTTCAAGTTGTTGAATGACCTCTTCGGACAGCTGGATGTGGGGGTAAGCTTCCCTCACCCACTCCCAATAGGAGGGTGGTTTGGCACCCCCGGTGTAAGGCTTCGATTTGGGCAAAACGAAGGGGTTCGCCGGATCTGAAAAGAGCATGCCTTTCATTGAAAACTCGAAGTAACGAATTGCATCTAATTCGAAGTCGGGGACGACCGTGTAGTGGCTGAGACGGAACAGAGCTGTATACTGAAATATAAAGTAAAGGTTTGGAATTTTGTTTACCTGATTCGCGAGGGCGATACCTCATTTGAATGAATTTTTGCGTGACTTAGCATTACGGCATTTCTCAACTAGAAGCAGGGGCGTCCCGAGGGGGGGGGCAGCGCCAGCCCCTACGTTTCGGGCATTCGGTCAAATTTTCGAAACGGGCATCGCGGCGAAGCCGTGTCTTTGTCCCCACATTTCCAAATTGGGTGATTCAACATGATTGTGGTTCTCAACCTTTATCGAATTTGGTAATTCATCCAACTTATGTTCAGTCCGCAACGATCTCACCGCATTCAGTCCGTCCCTTCGTAAATTCAGTGATTTAGTTAGCCTGTTTATTTGGTTTCATTCGGTACCGAATTCGGTGACTCACCGGACTTATCTCAAGTCCATATCTGTTCTATCGCATTCGGTCAGTTCATTTCACTATTCGGTGATCAATCAGATTCATTTGGTTCTGATTCGTTACCGAATACTGCTATTCGTTACTAATTGCAGATTCATTTGGTTCTGATTCGTTACCGAATTCGGTAATTCACCGATTTTTTTTTTAAGTCCGTATCTACTACCAGACTTGCCACATTCGTACTTCTTCCATTCTTAGTCTTGGGATCGCAGAAAGTTCACTTTCACCTGCGGCGCATTTCTCAGTCTTCCTTATTTAGAATAATAGAATAGGAAAGTAGTTAAACGTTGCCAGAAAAAAGGCGGATTAAAAAAATTTCGCCTGCTGCGCTTTAATTTGTCCTGAGTACATCCGCTGACGACGTTGTCGCTTTGCAGCAACGGCGTTTTTGTCGGCACATTATCAAGTTTTTTCAAGGCAAAACCGGACGTCCCCCAAAGGTAAAAGGCTAGTGACGGCGAATCCCTGAACAAGACTAGCGGTTTCGATGGGATCCCAAAAACTTAATATTTGACACAGACAATTGGGTCTTGTGTTCGCCAGATCTCCTTGTACATTTTTACTATTAAAATTTTGCAACAGATTAAGGCCAAATAGCTAATCATCTGAGAAAACCAAGCTCAGATATGGATTCAATATGTGTGTTTACACCTATTTTGACGCAACTTATCGAAACTCCCTGCCTTACTTCTGCCAAATTTCCGGTTTCGGCCGAATTCCGGGCAAACTGCTTGTCCGGCAAAAAAAAGCTCAACAACGAATTCAGCGTATCTCCTTAACCCCTATATCGAACATCTAATCAACTTCAAATAAAACTATAATTTTACACCTATTGGCTATTTTGACGCAACTTATCGAAACTCCCTGCCTTACTTCTGCCAAATTCTTTCCGGTTTCTACTTGTCCGGATAGAAAATGATTTTTCAAGTAAGTGTTCAGCATGTCTTCTTACTTCTAAATCGAATATCTAATCAACTTCAAATAAAACTTTTACTTTTAACAAACTTTCCGGTTTTGGCCGGATTCCGGGCGAACTACTTGTCCGGCGAGAAAATGGTTTTGATAATAGGTTTCAGCATGTCTTCTTACTCCTTAATCACCTATCTCATTAGCTGTTTAAAAATATTTTTTTCCCCTTAATCTGAACCCCCTCCCCCACCCCTTAATGTAGGGCTACAAAGCCCATCTACGAATCGACCTTTCCCTTGACTCAAAGAATCATCACACCAAGTTTCATAAAAAAAAATCTCATTCCCTTCGAGAGTTATCGTGCTGACAGACGAACGGACAGACGGACAACTTTTGTTTTCTACTTACGTTTTGGGATCCCAAAAACAGCAAGTGGCAGACCGTGAAAACACGCCAAATTTTCTCTTTAAACTTGGTTTTGTACATACTATGGCAACTATGCATTTTTTTACATTGTAGCTACTTGAAGAAAACTCGCTGTGTTTTTAGAAGAAACAAGACCAAAGGTTCCGATGGGATCCCAAAAATGTCAATATTTATGATCCAGACAATTAGGTTTTGTCTTAGCCAGATTCAGTCTTCGTCGGGCCAAACAGCTACTCATTAAGAAATCCAAGCTCAGATTTGGATTCAGCATGTGCGTTTACCTCTGTAAGCCGATCGAAACGATCCTAGCTTACTTTTGTGAATTTAAGAATTTTGCGGCTTTGGCGAAATTCAAGAACTACTTGTCCGGCGAAAAGCTAAAGCTCAAAAACGGATTCAGCGTATCTCCTTACCCTTATATCCAACATCTAATCAACTTCAAACAAAAATTTAACTTCTAACAAATATTCCGGTTTCAGCCGGATTCCGGACGAACTATATGTCCGGCTAAAGAGTGATTGTCATATACGGATTCTGGATCTCTTCTTACCCCTAAATCTATCATCTAATCAACTTCAAATAAAACTTTTACTTTTAACAAATTTTCCGGTTTTGGCCGGATTCCGGGCAAACTACTTGTCTGGCGATAAAATGGTTTTCGTATTCTTGTTCAGCATGCCTTCTTACCCCTACATCAAACGGGTTCCGGCTAAAACCCCCCCGGCTAAAACCCCCCCGGACAAAACCCCCCCGGCTAAAACCCCCCCGTGACCAAACCCCCCCCGGTACCAAAACCCCCCCGACCAAAAACCCCCCGGTACCAAAACCCCCCCGACCAAAACCCCCCGGTACCAAAACCCCCCGGTACCAAACCCCCCCCCCCGCATAAAAAAAGACGGGTATGTATGAGTAAAGTAACTGTTAGGTAGAGAGTAAGAGAAGAATAGACCCCCCCCCCGGTACCCCCCCCCCCCCGAATCCTTAGACACTCACACATATTTAGACTGGCATTTACTGGGCAACAAAACGAACAACCATGTGACAGTTTTACCATTGACAAGCACGAAGGTGAAGCGCTGATAGAATATTTCTGGGACTATCTTGAAAGTGCTATCACAAAACGAGCTCAACATTTCCCTTGACCCAAAGGATCCTCCCATTAAGTCTCATCAAAATATCTCATTCCCTTCGAAAGTTATCCTGCTCACAGACGGAAAGTAGGACAACTTTTGCGGTGTCATAGGTTTTCCTCCGCTTACTGCCCATTTTTGAGTTTCTGGTATGAATCAGGGATAACTAAAGAGCAATCAGGCAAAGGGAGCTTCACATTGCACCAATGGGTGGCATCCTAACTGCAGCTTCCTTGCCAAGAAGGAGGAGGCATTGGGAAAGGATTTGTTGGGGGGATCGATACACAGAGTGGAACTGGCTTTGATTTGATCATTCACATTTAACACCTCACTGACAACAGCTTCAGTTAATGAATGCGGGTGTTTGGTGACTTCAGCAAAACCATCAACCTTCACCTTCGCCTTACACTCTCTTTGTTTATCATTGTTCTGATACCCACTGTACTTCAGACATTATTGTAGAGTCAAGTTTGTGAAAGAAGTTTATTTACTCTTACTCTCTAACTACCAGTTACTCTACTCAGTAGCGTATATTCCGATTTGTTTCGGGAGGGGCGACAGCTCAGTGAAAATATGCGGCCAAATGCCACCCTTTATCCGGCCGGAAGGCCGAAAAATTTTCGGCGATTTTTTCATTTTTTGACCGTTTTTAACACTAAAAACTCCTCTAGCCAGACTAAAATTCGATCCAAATGACGATTTTGTTAAAAACGAGGTGCAAACAACACCTTTTAATCTTGTAATCGTTCACATTACGACTCAAAAACTGTTTCTGAGATCTATTACTGAACCGTGCTGTAAATAATTTCGATTGATCTTCTCAATTTGTATTTTAGCGTACCTTTTTACGGTAAAAAACTTCTTTTCCGAGAATTTCGGGTGTGGATCGTCCCTGTCGCCCGTGTTTCGCACACGTTTTTCCCACTAAAAATCCCTTTTTCAAGAATTTCGGGGGGGGCGATCGCCCCTGTCGCCAGTGTCGCCCCCCCCCTAATATACGCTACTGACTCTACTTATACCCGTCTTTTTTATGCGGGGGGGGGGGTTTGGTCGGGGGGGGTTTGGTACTGGGGGGGTTTTGGTCGGGGGGGGTTTGGTCGGGGGGGTTTTGGTACCGGGGAGGGGGTTTGGTCGGGGGGATTTTAGCCGGGGGGGTTTTGGCGGGGGGGGGTTTCGCCGGGGGGGTTTTAGCCTAGACCCACATCAAACATCTGATCAACTTCAGATAAAACTTTAACTTCTAACAAACTTTCCGGTTTTGGCCGGATTCCGGGCGAACTGCTTGTCCGGCGAGAAAATGGTTTTCATATTCGTGTTCAGCATGGCTTCTTACCCCAAAATTAAACATCTAATCAACCTCAAATAAAAATTTTACTTTTAACAAACTTTCCGGTTTTGGCCGGATTCCGGACGAACTACTTGTCCGGCGAGAAAATGGTTTTCACATTCGTGTTCAGCGTGTCTTCTTACCCCATAATCGACTATCACATTAGCTGTTTAAAAAAATTTTGCTTGCCCCTTAATTTAAACCCCCTCCCCCACCCCTAAATGTAAAGCTACAGGGCCCATCTACGAACTCGACCTTACTCTTGACCCAAAGAATCCCCACACCAAGTTTCATCAAAATATCTCACTGCCTTCGAGAGTTATCGTGCTTACAGACAGACGGACGGACGGACGGACAGACGGACGGACGGACGGACGGACGGACGGACGGACAGACGGACAACTTTTGCGATGTCATAGGTATCCCTCCACTTACGTTTTGGGATCCCAAAAACGGTAACAATCGGGTACCGATTCGGTCAATTTTACCATGTTCGCCCCCCCCCCCACCCTTCCAATGAAGAAAGGCTCGGGACGCCCCTGACTAGAGGCCTCCTTTCTGAAGCTGAAGGCGTTTTTAGCGATCCTAGAAAGAGTCTGTGGCTTGAATAGAGTGTTTCCGCGGTCTTTTATGTGGCTTACAAGTGTGTTCTTGGCGGGAAATTCAAATTAAGCTGCAAAATAAAGTCTAAACTAACTACATTATCACACATATTACATAAAACTGAGGATCCTTTCGCCACAGAATGATAAGGACGTAAGCCTGAAGTTCAATTTAGTTAGAAATTACCTGGGTTGTATTTTATTTTCAGACATTTAAATTAGAAAAACGGCGTTTCCGCCAGTTTCAACCATTGTGGCACATAATCCTGTTTCCGCGACAAGCACTCAGAAGTGTGTGGCCCGCACAACTGAGCCGCGGCAAAAGCCGTAAGATAACTGTTTTGCATGTTTTCAAGTGATTAAAGCTAAAAAAAAAACAATTAATCAATCGCACAAACCATGGTTCTCTTTCTCCCTGATCTCACTTCCGGGTTTCTCAGCCACACTCTTTTCCGGTTCATGATTATGTTTTCCGATTGAACCGGAATACACCTCATCACTCGTATGATATCGCGCCGGACAGCCAAGCTTGTCATATTTGACACATTTCCAATAGGTCTTACGCTGTGATGACCTTTCTTTCCGGTAAAGATATCCGTTGCTGTCACACACTTTGGTTCCTAATCGTTTAGTCTTCACGAAACAGAACGACATGTTTTAGCGTCGAAGTAAAATGTATACTGACCTAATTTTGCACGGAAGGAAATCAAGTAGGGTTTGGTTAGCGCAACCCGGATTGGCCAGTTAGTCTGCAGGACCATTAGCTGGTCAGTGGGGAATTAAGTAGATGAGAACAATAGTTGCCTTCTTTGTCGCTTTTATAAGGCGTGTTTGGATTCACTGGTGGCTATGCTAATCTTGTATAAGTAGTGAACTGAAAGACAAAAATGCTCCTCAGCCAGGATTTGAACCCAGGACCTCCCGCTTACAAGGCAGGCACTCTACCATCTGAGCTACCGAGGGGCTTGCGAACAGAGTTTGCAAACCACTACAATAGTCCGGTACAAGCCGGCCATAGGAACAGTGATCCCGGCCGAAGGCAAATTCATCTAATCAGTTCACATCCCCAAATCACGGAAATTATAATAGATAGATGGCACTTTATACAAGGGACTTTTACCGTGACTAATGAATCAAGCAACTTTTTGAATTTGGTATAGAAGTCTAGGACTCCAATGTCGGAGCCTCGTAGACAAACCAAGACCCACTTGGCGGGGTCACATGGTGAAAACCAAACAAATCCAAATGTGAATTTTGATGGGGAATACGCCCTTGAGCTGGAAATATTGTATAAGTAGTGAACTGAAAGACAAAAATTCACATTTGGATTTGTTTGGTTTTCACCTTGAGACCCCGCCAAGTGGGTCCTGGTTTGTCTACGAGGCTCCGGCATTGGAGTCCTAGACTTCTACACTAAATTCAAAAAGTTGCTTGATTCATTAGTCAAGGTAAAAGTCTCTTGTATAAAGTGCCATCTATGTCCTATGCTAATCCCTAGTGTTATAACCCACTTGACAAGTTTTCAGTGGACAAGTCTATCACTTGACAAAAAATTCGGCAAACTCAACTTTGACAATCATTCGGCAAGTTCCCAACGTGCAAGTTCAACAAAAGACAAGTTTTCGATTGACTTGTTACACACACATAAGTCAAGTAAGAAATTATTTACAAGCAGTTAGTAGACAGGCAATTAAAGTCGTTGACAACCGCTGAAGAGTCGGGAATGTGGTTATGTTCCTTCGCCATGGGGCGAAGGAACATCCTTCAACCAGGAGTCGTACTACAATTGGGTAACATAATGCCACCGGAAGTTGTTGTCAAGAAAAGGAACTAAAGGGCGATACTGGCGATTTCTTGGATTCGCTTTCCGATAAGCAAAGCGAGAATCCGCCGAGCGCAAGAACCAGCAAAAAGTCGTTGAGCCTCAGTTGCACCTTTACAACTTCTCGCTGACTTGCCGAAACTTTCCAATCGCGAAGTGGATTCGCTTTCCAAGTACTGGCGGATACTAGCGGAGCGCGAGAAAAGCTCTGGAAAGCGAAGCGACTTTTTGAAGAAGTCGCAAGAACAGCGGGCGCATAAGCTCGCGGAGCTTTCCAGAGCGCCAGAATCACCCTTAACTCTCAATATGGATAGCCATTTACCGGCTCTCACAGGGTAGCAACGGGACACGCTCGCGGGTTTTAGTTCGGGGCAGTAGCTGAGAGACAGGAGTTCTTATCATTATCCATTCCTGCGTAGACTTACTTGTCGGGTCCCTGGTGGTGTTTGGCTTATAGACTGAGAAGAAGGGTCTATTCCCTTGAAGTGGTGAGGGTGAACGGCTTCCAAGTCCACTTTCTAGGGGCATTCGCATGTGATTCGCCAGGGCATCTTTTGAAAAGAATTGTTCCCCACAGAAGGAGCATTTCATAGCATTCTGGAAAAAAATTGTTAGTTTAAATTTGTGGCCACTTTTTTCTTATCATTATTTTTTCTCACGCTTTTCAAACAGGATTTGACACCAGCTTGATGCTCCGTCTCCTCCTCCCTCCATGATATAAAATCGTAAGTCTTTCCTTATTAATGTCATCTGCGGCTACTTCTGTAAGGTAAGGTAAGGTACAATTTTACTGACAAATATAAAGAAACCCCATGTTGCTTAAAAGCGTCAGACATGCCCGTGGCATAAGAAACCGACGCTTCACTAATTCTGATTTGTTTGTAAAAATTATTAATAAAATCCTAGCCTAAGGCGTTAAAAAAAAAAAAAAACTAACACAAATAAACACTTCAGGCACAAAGGATTCACGACGTTGTTATTTCCCAATTTAAAGCGACCAATTTTACTTTCCTGCAAAGTTCTGAAGGCCGCTTTTCTCATTAGCTGCGTTTTTTGCCTTTTCTCCATGTATTTGCCACTATTGGCCGTTTTTTGTCTCGCCGGTCGGTTCGACTGAGCTCTAAAAACGGCTTATAAGAAAAAATGGCGTCTTCCCGTCGCCGGCGCCTATCCCTCCAATGAGAATTTGAATTTCGCGCCGTGCCAAGAGCGTAGGTTGGTTGGACGGAGCTCCCACCTCAGTCCACAGCTCGGTCAACCGACTAGCAAACGGAGCCAAAAAAAAAGCTTATAAAAATTTAGGTCGGTTAACCGAAGGTAGAAAACGACTTATAGTGGGAAATCTTGTAGGTCGGTTAACTGGATGGCAAAAAACGCAACTATTTACGTTCAAAGCAAGTCCTGGCCAATACCCCACATCCGAAACACGCCAGTGATCGTAGCGAAGAACGAAAAACATCACCCACACGAATCCTCAAAACTGACTCAAATCATATTTACACCAATAAAAAACAATTGATGTTTGACGTTTCTGGTTCTTCCCTGGGCGCAAGGCGATTCTACATCGGCAAGAAGAGTTCGTCACCAAGAGTATTAGAACAGACAGAGACTTCACTAAATAGGTTCCCTGATAAAAGGCCGTATCCAGGGGGGCTTAGGGGGTTCGACCCCCCCCCCCCGGAAACCAATAAAAGTAATAGTTTTTTGTAGGCTTTAACCTCTGATCTATGTCTTTTTTGTACTTTTTGGTCCGAACCGTGGGCACCCCCCCCCCGAAATAAATTCCTGAATACGGGCCTGTTCCCTCATGTCACTCATTTCGTCTGACACGCCGATAGTGGCATAGCATAACTGGACGAGCTTAAGCCAAATTTCAGTACGACATCACTGCCTGAAAATGTTCGAGTGTCCGAAGATAGGAAAGTTTTTAAAAAAGCTGTAAAAAGGTTTATGTTATCTAGCAATTATACGTCTTTTAACCTAAAAACATTGCAGGAGCGAAGAAAGGAGCTAAGCGCTGACTTCGGTTCAGCCATGGTATCTCATCCTCTCCACTCCCAAATCCTCCCTCCCCAATCCTCCAAATCCTCCAAATCCTCCATCCCCTGCTCGAATAAAATTTAGCTGACGTATCCGTTTTTGCACTGTCAAATAAAACTGTCAAATATAACCTCCCTCCCCCCTATCCAAATGTTAGAAATCGACTAGAACGAGTGGTAAGTCCTAGGGTTCCCAAGCTCTGTCTCGTACCCACAAAACACGCTGGATATGAAAAAAGTTTTATTCCCGAGTTCGTGAAATATTTTAACGAAGCGTGACGGTTTTAGTGTTGATGTGTGATACTTGTTCATTTTTCTTCTTCTTTATAATGCATTAAGCAAGGATTTCATTCATGATGTTTACAAAAGAATCTGAATTAGTTAAGCGTCGTTTTTTATGCCACTGACATGTCTGATGCTTTTAGAAACATGATGTTTCAAAATATTTGACAATAAAATTGTACCTTACCTTACCTTATAGTCAGGGCGCCAGATTCTCTATCGTGCACCCACCCATGCCGGAAGGTACAAAAATGCTGAGGACGGATCCTAGGGTAGTCGACCATGCTGAAAACGAATATCGTAGGCCGCATGTTCGCCGTTGGGGCGTTTCTGAGATATAGGCCAAAAACGCCAAATTTAGCCTATAACTAAGTGTGACGATTCAGGATTTTTTTGCGAGTTACTGGGTTGAGGAATCCGGCGTAATGTTATATCAACCGAAAGAGGAGATCTAGATCTACAAGAATATGATTTTTAAATTGAAAAAAAAACACTATTTTTTTCTCTATTTACTGCAGTTTCAAAATAAGTGCTGTAAAATTCGACAAATATCTCAAAGAAAGGCTAAAAACTCGAAATTTCTTCAAGGTAACAAACTTTTTTTTCATATTAGAAAAGAAAGTTCATTCAATTCCGTACAATTTGAGCTAAAAAAATATAAACTATTTTTATTTTTAAAAGGTCTGCGATTTTTTTTGTAGTGTCACTGAAATGATCACTAGCCATATCGTGAAAAGGGACATAGTTTTTTTTTTCTTCAAAGGGTAGGAATACTTCAAACTTCTTAACTGTTTAAAATTTTTAATTTTTACTTAAAAATAAAAATAGGTTTAAAAAAAATGATGACTAAAAAAAGTGTTTTTTTAGAATGGGGGCAGCTGGAAAGGCAAAGCTGCTGCTTCCTGGTACTTGCAGAGGCGTCATTTGGGGGGGGGGGGCAGGGGGTGGCAGCTGCCACCCCTTGGCCGTCCAAGGGGGCCCAGAGCTACCCAGGAAAAACGGGAAAATAGCCTGAAAAAGTCAGTTTTTCATCACAATTGTGACATCTCGTTGCGCCATACCAGTTGATCTTAAGTCACTGATGGAAATCGAACCTTTTTTAATCCGAGATAATGACCCATTGTTCGAGGATCGAATGTCTTCAAGGCGCGTTTGAGGCTGGATCAGTTGTGTGTCTGAACTCTGAACATGAAGAGCGAGACATTATTTTTGTAACATGGCTTTCAGTATCACATTATGATTTGTTCCTGGATAGCTGAGGGCCCCCTTGGAAATTCAGGTTGGGGCACTGCCCCGACGGAACACAAAATGTAAGAGTAGGAAGGGGAGAGGGTCAGCAAACACTAAGTGCCTTTTCACTTAATCCCAGCCTGTTTATTTTGTAAAATGGTAAAAAGAGTTTTAAATCTGCGTTTAACGTGTGTTGCAGCAAAGGCTACCCTGTTTCAGTTTTGTTTCCAAAGGTCATTTTATTTGGAAAGGGTCGAGTTGAAGCACCATCATGTACCAGTTTTAAGTTTAATGTCTCACATTGTTTGAAATGTGTCGTGACCAAACATTATGAGTCGTGACCCGTGCTTTCATTTGTGATCCAAAAAGATAAAGAATTCCAAAATTTTCGCCTGCAGGGACGATTGTAGTATGCTCTGTTTACTTTGAGGTTTGGACTTACAGTTTGGGGGATGGGCCATTTTAGAACCTAAAATTTGTTCAGGAAGTAGTTAAATTTTGTTAGAAAATATGCAAATTCAACAAAAATTTTTGCCTGCGCCGCTCATTGTCATTTTTTTGCCAAAAAGTCGGCAGAAGCTTGCTCTCCAGCGAGTTCCAGTTAGTTTTCCGCTCTTTCAGCCGTGCTGATTTCCAACAAGTACATTTTGCGGCATTCACCCCTCGCCCAGGCACTTCAAACCGCCCGTGCGTCACGGGTCCCCGAAGGGGGCCAGGGACGCCGCCACTGCCACCCCTTAGGTTTCAGCGAAATGACGCCTCTGGGTACTTGCGAAAAGGTATTTCAAGGGAAAGGCTACTACCAAGCTATCAATGACTATTGCATACTGTACGAGGTGTACACTACACATGTGGCAATCTACTACTACTACATGTGGCAATCCGTTCAGCAGAGTGGACTTTGACCTAGTGAATATTGTGACGTCAGAAGTTGTGGGTGATGAGAAGATTGTTTGTGATATTACTTGCGTAGCCACAAAAGGAAAAGAGGTGGTTGAGGACTTTCTGTGCAACAGGAAAGAAGATATGAAAAAGGTTGCACTCCGAACTTTCCCTTCAGAGAGAAAAACTCAGAAAGTGAAGGGTGTCCCTAGAACCGATCTCCTGAGCTCTGACGTAACAGCCTTGAAGAGAATCATTACTGCCCAGTTGAGCTACGGCGAAGAAAAGGAGAAAGCAGTTGCAAAGATCCTCACAAAAGAGATTCTTCCTTTCCCTCCATCCATTTCTGAACATCTTCCGCAACAATCAACCAAGACATCCTCTGGCTGGAAAATGAGGACGGGGAACAAAGCTGTGCTGTTGAAGTGGCTAAGAAAAAAAGGAGGACTTGCAGCTTGGCCTGCGACTTTGAAATCCAAAGAAACAACATCAGCTACAGTACACATCATTGACCAAATGTCCAAGATAAGGTCATATCGGCCTCCCAGGTTTGAAACAGTCAAATCCTTCGCGGAAAGATTGCTTCTATCGTTGCTGAATGATCTTCCAGTGGGTATTCCTGAAGTCGGCATTGTCGCAGATCGGTACGACGGGCTGTTTGGGAAGCTCACGGACACCGGAGAGTCGATCTCCTTGAAATCAGCATGCAGACTCCGACGAGGGAAAGGGAAAAACCTCCAGATTTCCGCTCTTAGCACAATTGAAGAATGGGATGCCGTACTTGCAAGCTCAGCGTCTAAAAGCCGGCTCCTCGAAATTTTGTATGAAACCTGGGAGCAGATGGGTGATCAGCTTCCGAACGAACTCAACCTTTTTCTCTCAGGTGGGTTCAAGGAGAGATTCAAAGTGTCTCTGGTCAAGCGTGGCTGCAGTCCAACTTTACCAGAACACAGTGACTACGAAGAATGCTTGTCCTCCAGCCACGAAGAGGCTGACCAACGCCTTATGACACATGCCAAGTACGCTAGTCGTTACGCTTGTAGCATCCTTGTGCATGCCAACGACACAGACGTGGCAGTAGCCCGTGTTAATTTTTTTGAAGAGCTTCAAGCTGAGGGACTGAGCGAACTTCCCGACTTACATTATCCCAGTACACGAGCTGGCGGATGGAGTCCACTTGTCCAAAGAGGAGCAGATTATGTGACCGTTCGTGCACTGTCTGTCAGGGTGTGACACAACGAACTTTTTCTTCGGCGTCGGGAAAGCTTCTTTCTTAAACACCGCGGCGTCTCCAACTTTTGCCTCAAAAATGGTGTCTGTGACGGAGCGGATCAAGGATGCAGAAGGGAAGCTTTCAGTCAACGCGTTTAGAGAAGTTTACGACTTATCAAAATCCCTGGTCATTGAAAAGTACGGTAAACAGGCCGGATTCAATTTACTGGCCAGTGTAAGGGCTTACGTGTACCAGAAACAAGATGTGAGAAGACTGCCACCTTCTGACGACACCTTCGAGCCATGCATACGAAGAGCATATTATTATTCGCTACATGGATAATCTTGTCGTCAGTACAGGCTCGGCCGAGCATTCCAGATCCACTCCTCCATGGATGGAAGATGGCCGAAGGGGGAGTAGATGCGGTCGTCTCAAGCTGTAAAGAAGCATCAAGCCTGGAAGCTTACTGCAGATGCAAAAGTGGAAGATGCAGGAAAGACTGTAGCTGCTCAAAAATGAAAGGATGCTGCAGCTTATGCTCCTGCCGCGGAACGAGGAGGGCATGCAGGGAGTCTGACCTTGCCCCATCTGAATTCTCGGAAGAAGAAAATGAGGAATATTTTTGAAAGTTTTATTTGATACCTTTTACTTTTAATTACAACAGGTCCCTAATCAGTTACTATTAACCAATTTTACGGGCAGGCCGAGTAAGACAACCCTAGTGCGCCGACTGAATCCATCTGTGAAGCAGAATTCTTTCATGTAGTAAATAGCTCAGTCGTATCAGTGTCAAATCAGGTCCCAAAAAGGTAATTGCAGACCCCTTAGTACACGAGAAAACATATTCGTCCATTCTAAAAAAACACATTTTTTAGTCAAATTTTTTTTTAAACCTATTTTTATTTTTAAGTAAAAGTTAAAAATTTTAAACAGTTAGGACGTTTGAAGTATTCCTACCCTTTGAAGAAAAAAAAAACTATGTCCCTTTTCACGATATGGCTAGTGATCATTTCAGTGACACTACAAAAAAAAATCGCAGACCTTTTAAAAATAAAAATAGTTTATATTTTTTAGCTCAAATTGTACGGATTTGAATGAACTTTCTTTTCTAATATGAAAGTTTGTTACCTTGAAGAAATTTCGAGATTTTAGCATTTCTTTTAGATATTTGTCGAATTTTACAGCACTTACTTTGAAACTGCAGTAAATAAAGAAAAAATAGTTTTTTTTTTTTCAATTTAAAAATCATATTCTTGTAAACCTAGATCTCCTCTTTCGATTGATATAACATTACGCCGGATTCCTCAACCCAATAACTCGAAAAAAAATCCTTAATCGTCACACTTAGTTATAGGCTAAATTTGGCGTTTTTGGCCTATATCTCAGAAACGCCCCAACGTCGAACATGCGCCCTACGATATTCGTTTTCAGCATGGTCGACTACCCTGGGATCCACCCTTAACATTTTTGTACCTTCCGGCATGGGTACTAATCGAAATAAGCGAGATACAGAATCTGGCGCTCTGACTATTATCCAAAGTGTTGTCTTCTCTGTTAAAATGCATAACCGTGTGTTAAAGTTTAACCGAAAAGCCAACTTATTTGTGTGTCATTTAATTGGATACATTGAATTATTTGGATTCTGCCAAGGGATTTTTTGATTTTCCACTATCTGCTCTAGTTATGAGGCTCAGAATATCTCCGGCCGTCCTCACAGCGTAAATTCTACTATGACGCGGGAAATTTTAATCTTAAAACAAATGCGGCTTTTCAGTGGGCGGTGGTGAGATTGGTGAAGTTTGCTTAGTGCCTGAACAAAAAAAAGGGATAAATCTTTCTCGTAAGGCATACAACAAAAATACAAGTGCACAGAGGCACCACAAATCACACGAAAATTCCACTATCTGAAAATCGGTTATTCGTGAATAGCGGAACAACGAAGTAACTCATTTACACCGGGTATTCAAGCCAATTTAAGTGAATAAGTGATGGGTAGCTAGATTGTCCTATCCTAGCCCTTTTTGGTTAAACTTTAAGGGAGTAGATCTGCGTAGCATTCTCGACTTATATTTAGATCATCCACAATCGCTGGTCCATGCCAGAGCTCGGTTCAACCGTGGGATGATCTAGAGGCGCGATTCTCGAGCATATAGGCTAACTGAGAAGTTTCAAAAAATATCCCGGAACAACAAGACCAAAGGTTTCGATAGGATCCCAAAAATCTAATATATAATGTAGATATGTCAATCCTTTTTACTTGTAATATTTAGAAACAGATCAAAGTTTAAAGTTTCAAGCTCCTCGCGAAGCCCCTTCTAGCAACCGATTCTTACTTACAAGTCCATCTCCCTGTGATAGACATGGTACCGTATCGTTCTTACCATGAAATACACTGGCAAAATATAAAAGGTATACCAACTAGCAAAAGTTGGCAACCCCTCATCACCAAAGATTCTAGCAATCGATTACTTACTTACGAGTCCACGTCCTCGTGACAGACGTGGTACCAAACTGTTCGTACCATATAAAGCACAGGAAACAAACTGTAGGTACACCAAGGAGACAAAACTGCTAACCCCTCATTGCCGAAGATGATTATGGTCTAACTGTTAGATTATGGTTAACCATTAGAAGTCCCCTACTTGTCTTTGTCTCACAATTGGGGTCGGCCTATTTTCCCCATATACCAACCCCTTCGACCTTCGATCGCACTAGCTCTCTCGCTCTTACGTTAGCTCTGCGCAGAGCTATACTAATCCCGCGCAGAGCTATACTAATTTGAAGAAAAGGGGTAGCCGAAAATTGGTCGACAAATTTTGTGTCCGGTTTTTGCCGGATTCCGGTTGAACTACTTGTCCGGTGAGAAAATAACTTACATATTCGGATTCAGCATGTCTCCTTACCCCTAAATCAAATATCTCAACAACTTTCAAAAAAAAAATGTTTTGCCCCTTAACTTGAAACCCCTCCCCCACCCTCAAATATAAAGCTACAGAGCCCATCTTCGAACTTGACTTGTACTTTGACCCAAAGGATCCTCCCACCAAGTTTCATAAAAATACCTCAATCCCTTCGAGAGTTATCGTGCGTACAGACGGACGGACGGACAGACGGACAACTTTTGCGATGTCATAGGTATCCCTCCACTTACGTTTTGGGATCCCAAAAATAAAGAGACTTGCTGAATGTTATCACTTGCTATGACTTGCTGAATTTTATTCCAAGCCATCTGCTGAAATCTCACTGCAGAAACTGGTTGTTTCCAGAATCTCAACTTCCCATGGTTTTTTTCGGTAGGCCTATATCAAAATGGCGAGCGGAGAAGGATTGCCGGAATAAATTTTAGGTTTCGCGCTTAGGTTCACTCGCTGGGAAGTGCTTCCGAAATCTCGCAAAAAGACTCCTTACGGTAGTTATGTTGTATTTATGTTCCGCGTAAATGTCAGCTTATTTGAAAGCCGAGCATATTTTAGCCCGTTTTGCGTCGGAAAAAAACTGCAGCGTAAAGGGACGTATAAATGCTCGTACTGAAAACTACAATCGGATATTCCACTGAGTGTAGACGAACCAGTAGGCTCCCAAAGACGTGAAGAACAAAAAGAAAATAGTACCTGCTCAAAATGAATCTTGGCATGTTTGCAGAAGGACTTCAGTCGGACGAAGCCCTGGAAGCAGATCTTGCATGTTGGGTCCTGCGTTGCTTTTGATAGGCAGCCTGGTGCTTCTTGGTGCCGCTGGATCCACCGTCGAAAATATGCAGCGACTAAGTAATAAACAGTTTTAGAGAGCTGCTGGAACTGAAATTTCAGAAGACTCTGCTGTTGTTAAAAACAAAAATTGGGCAGGGAAACTGTGATCTAAGCCTGGCCCACAAAATAAGAAAGTTAATGATTATCCTGTTAAGCAGCCACACACAAACGTTAATTATTTTGTAGCCAAGAGTCAAAATGGGCTTTCTAGTGTTATTCCACAATGCTGGGCGAACTCAAGGACTTGTATTGCCAAACAAAAAATCTAGGATTTGTGATACATAGAGCACCAGCTGCAGCTGAGCAGCCCTAAAACAGAGACACTATTTGGCTCAAAAGTCATGTTTGTTACAACGATAATTAATGCTCAGCATCAATTTCATATTACTTAGGCCAGAAACAAAGAAACAAAAAAGACTTTAGAACTGGCATTTTTCTTTTATTTTTATTTTTAACCATTTCTGATGGAGTGCCTGTCACACAGCTTTTTGTAGCATCCCAGAAACGTGCAGTCAGAAATTTAGCCTAGCATATCAAAGTGGATTAGGCTAGTCTAGTGCATATTCCATCTAGCCTGATGAATAGGATAGTGCATGACATGGCCTGGAGATAACTAAAATGGTTTGTATTACATTCTTGGGTTGTTCTGTAGAAACCAGGAAACATAGAATTCAGAAGTCAGATTGTTTTAAGTTCAGGAACACAACCTGGATTTAAACCTTGGCTTGTATCATAAATTCTACAATAAGGGGGGTTTCAAAACTCTGGGTTGTTTTTCATTAGCTTTATAATAAATCTGATATGTCACAAAGCAGAGGCTTTGCTCGACTCGTGATAACTACCGAATCCTGGCAATTACACCAAATCCCAATCATTATACTGAATAGATTTGTGCCAATAGCCTATTTGGGATTCTGTGGAACTACCTAATCCCCGGAAATATACCGAATGGTTCCGGTATCGAAAAGATATTGAACAATTTTAAGTAAAACTGTGGGCCTCCAGCAAAAATTTTTACCGAATCTCAAAAAGGTGGGGGGTGCTGCCCCCCCCCTTGCAACGCCCCTGACCCCCATACAGATCTGTTGTCAACGGCTGAATCATAAATTTGCTTTTCAAACAGATTTTTAGAGGGTACCATGCCCTTGCTGCAGGGCATGGTGCCCTAACATATGAGCACCTTCCCCAGATGTTGGGGCATGCCCAGACGTTGGAGCAACATGCTAAAAAAATTGAGGATTTGTGTATGACTGCTTTAATTTAAACCCCTCTTAATTGGGTTATTGTTTCTGCTTGGTCTTGGTACAGGATACCTTGCAATTTGCACCAGCCATATATTTGCGCCACCCTTATTAAACTTGAGTAAATAAAGACTAATCACAAGAACAGCATGTGGTCTTTCACTTACTTCTATTTCTTCTTTGAAGAATTACCTGCCGAAAAACAAAGCCGAAAAGGTGCAAATACATGCAACGGAAAAAGCTGGCACAAATAGTCATGCTCAAGCTATCTGGGTTATCCTGGTAGCGTAAATAAACATGCAAGAGGCACAACAGAAAATTGGAAATGGAAGGTGGTGCAAAAACAACTGAGACATGGTCAGCAGGTGATTAGAAGAAAAGCATTTGGCAACGCTGCAACTTTGTTCAACAAAGACGGAGAGAATACTAGATTGTAGAGAACAATTAGACTTTTCAATCGAGGCCCACTTTCACATATTTGTAAGCGCAGAATCTGGAAAGAAACAGTGGCATTTGCAGGCATACATTTCATTCACAGGGGTGGCACAAATAGCAAGGGATCCTGTACTGTAGTGTAGGCTATGTGCAGAAATATTGGCCAGACTTTTTTATCATATTATTATATTGTAAGTTAGGTGACAAATCTTGTTTGACACTGCAAAACAAAAATAAATCTTGGTCGTTATTTATCATACTTGTCTCCCATACAGAGAATTGACTTCCAAGGCCCACAACATTATCAGGCACTGACTAGGCACAACTGATGACCTAGACCAAGCTTACCATGTGATTCTGACTGGTCACTGTCGACATCCATTCTCAGTTCTTCTCATCTGGTTCTTTGTTCTTCTTGTCAGCAGCTTGTCAACCCTGACAGGGTTGTTAGCCTAAATAAGCTAGCTAGCTAGGGCTCTGGCTGGGTGTTTTTTCTATAGTCTATAGTTCAAAACATTCCAATTTTGTCAAAGTAGATCAATGTTGACAATATGATAAACTGAACCCCTTGTTGAACCCCCCAAACTCAATGGCAGTCACACAAACTGTCCTAGCCTGCCCTAAGCCTAAGCTAAGGCAAGGCTAATTTCAAGTTACTACTACAGTAATAGTTCGTCTGTATTGTAAGGTAAAACATTGAAATTCGAACACATCGGAATTCGGACACATTGATCGAACAATTCAAGTTGGACATTTTCTTTCATCTCTCACGGCGAAGAGTTAGCACTTGCAGACAAAACGAAATAGCCATTAGTTGCGAGAACCAAAAACTCGAACGCTGCTGTTTTATGGCAACGCTGTAACAATTCGGCGAGGGAAAATTTAACTAAAAGGTTTGCCAAATTTTACTTTTTAATTGTTTTGAAGTGGTTCTGTAAAGCGAAAAATTGCCGGGAAAAGGTTAGTGCTTCTGTTGAAGATGGCTAACATAGCTAAGTTGCCAGAATTTGTAAATGTCGCACTGATTGGGATATATCATGTCATTAGTTTTGTTCGAATAATCATGCGATAAATATTTATTCGGACACCATATTTGTCGACATTAAGCTATTCGGACAGTTGTATTTTGTCTGTTCGGGACTAAAAGCATAACGAACAAGTGTATGTTCCTAATGGGCTAATGTCCGATAGCTGTTCGAGATGGTTACTCCCTGTTCGAACACAAAAGCAGAGGGACATCCCTTCCACACGAGAAAGCTTTTATTCTCGTAGAAATAAAAACCCTGGTAGAGGCTCAGAAAACATCTGACATTCTGCTCTTTTCAACAAACCTAATTCGCGAAACGATACCGGCAACGCTGTCCTCACGAACGTCAAAGAAGAAAAAGAACGTAAATATGTGTCCGAATTTCAATGTTTTACCTTAACTCAAGTGTCTCAACTCTCATCAAGGTCTCAATAATAGTCAAGGCAACTTAAGAAGGGTTCAACTTCTCCTGTTCTTCAGTCAATAATTCAAACAGAAATTACGGTTTTAGTTTCAGTGGTAGACGAATTTTCAAGTAAGCTGTGTAATGCAACCCAACCATATGTGACAAGTTTAAAGCACAACTCTTACTAGAAATAATATTTTCCCTATGAAATGAATCAGAAAAAAAACATTTTCGGAAATACCATTACTTTCCATCTGAAATAGCGATTTTCTTGTTAGCGCCTGTCGACTATGTCCAGCCTTCCTGCTCTCCGACGCGGCGGCTGGGCGCAAAACATTTGAAAACTGATCACGCCGTTGTTCAAAAGTGTGAAAACTAAGCAAATAAAAGAAGTAATAAACAAAAGCTTCTCAGATCCATACGTGTGAAAGAGTTGTCAGCAGACGTTGATGATCCCCGCAAACGTTTCGTTGTGTGACGGGCAAAACTCGGCAAGGCCAAAAAGCGCTAAAATTTCGTAGGCACAAAACGAAACAATGGAGAAAGGTGGGGATTTTAGAAGCTTATAATTCTGTATGGGAGCTAGATATATTATTAAAAGCAGAATAAGCAAGAGGGGTCCTTTAAATCCAATCAACCAAACTGGCTTATCTTCCAAATGCCGACAAGTTAGCGGTATCAACAAATCCTCTTTCGCTGGTTGCAGTATGAGACGATAGTTTGCGCTAATATACATACCAATCCCAAATCTCGACTCGCTCAAACGGTAGATGGCACATACTTGTAAGGGGACATTTTCGCGTGAATAGCTCTTGAGCTCGACAGAAGGTGCCATCCACGCGAAAATGTCATTGGATGATGCCATCTTCACAACAATTTGTTGAGCTCAACAATTACGCGCAGTTTTGTTCAACAGTGCTCCCGGACCACTGTTGAACAAACCGATGGTCTTGAGCTCAACTCTGACGTCACACGTTCAGCTATTCACGCGAAAATGACTATCATGAGGATGCCATCCACGAGAAAACGCATATCTTGATGATGGCTTGTCCTGTTGAACAACGCCGTTCACGCGAAAATGTCACCTTGGTTTCAGAGATAAACAAATCTGTTCCGTCAGAAATGAGTGTGAAACACCGACGTGAAACAACCAAAAAACCAAGGAAAACAGGTATGCCGGTGTGGACGATTTACCGATAAGAATGGATTGAAACGAAGAAAGTGTTTGACTGTGGGATACATTCAAGAAAAAAAACCTTAGGCGACGAGACTTAAGTCTTACGGTGTTCACCCGACCGAAGCTTTCAAGTTGATCTCTAAGTAAGTGTTTGACGGTATACAGGATACATTAAAAGCAAAAAAAATGTTACCAACGATGACGAGACTTAATCTTCCGGTGTTCGCCAGACTAAAAAAAACGTAAAATTTCATTTTGTATTTGTAAAACGTCCCATTTACGGACGAGACTTCAACTTTCGGTCTTCGCCCGACGAAAGTCTACAGAAAATGATTTGATTTCTTTTGTGTAAAAAAATTCCTGTTTGCCGACGAGATTTAAACTTTCGGGCTTCGCCGAACAAAAGTTATTTGATGTTTTAAGTGTAAGAAAATTTGAATTGCCGACGAGAGACCGACAAAAGCTTACAGAATTTGATCTGTTCCAGAATTTGATTTGTTCTTCGTCTGTGTCTTCGTTACTCATTGCACAAAGGAATTTGTCCGGAATTGCGCAACCCAGAAATCCCGCGAAAAATTTCATAAAAGTGAAAGTTAATTCTGATGTCGTATAGAGCTTTGATTTGAGGGCAAGCATGCATGTTAAATTCATTTTAAATTCTTTTTTTTCTCAGCTGATCAGTCGTCTAGATTATCGTCTAGCCCTAATCCGTGGAAAACCAGCAGTTTTACTCTTTTACATTTCTAATAAATCTCTATATGTCGGTATAAAAATAATAGGACTGAATCGATCTCCTTGCTTCGTCTTACTACCGGGTAAATGGGACGATCATAATCTATTTCGGAAATAGTCAGAATTAACAAAATCCTCCGTTAAAATTAACAAGGTGGCGTATATATTAAGAACATGTTGGCTCGGGATAGTTTCGGTTAGCATTGGTATTCCGGTTGTAATCTGACCCCAGTCTGGGTTAGCTGAGTTGGGGAAAAACATCATGTTTACATGATCTGGCGAAGACAGGAAATCTAGAAGACCCGATTGACTGGATCAAGAGGTCAGGTAAATATAAGATTTTGGGATCCCATTGAAACCTTTGGTCTTGTTTTATCAAGCTACCTTACTTCAGTCTAGCAGAAAGTGTCCAATTTTTTCTAACGGTATTTACAAGAATATAAAAAAATCGCACAGAAGCTAGTCAGAATCCGAGTGTTTCTTGGATTTCTTGCTCTTCTTATGTCGGGTCGGACTTCGACTTGCACTCTTCTCCCTTCGTCGGCGCTCTTTACGCTCTTTTCGCTCGCGCTCACGGTCTCGATCGCGTTCCCGGTCGCGGTCCCTGCAACAGAAGCTCTCTATCAATTTAAAGGTTCACTAAAGGTTGAAATTCACTAATTACGTTTATGATCTCATTCCCATCGCGATTCTCCTCTCAACTCTTATATTTCGCATTGAGACAAAGCCAATTCTCCTTTTCTTGCGTTTTTCTCAGGATCGAGAACGGAGAACGCTTCGCAATTCTGCAGAACCGAGAAGTTGCTTCGATAGTCACTTCTCGATTTTCATCCCCCGTTCTCCTACCTGATTGGTCAATAAAGGGCGGATCTTCAATCCATATAAACAGGTACTAACGGGTGGCTAAACTAGTAGCTGCGTTCGTTGTCCGGTGACTGCTCACCGGTTCTTCTTATAAAGCGTTTTGCATTCACCGGTGACTGCTCTAACCAGTGTCTGGTTAGTGCTCACCGGTGCGGACTAAGCAGAACCTGCTCCGGATTCAGGTTCTAGTGACGTCACCGGTGAGACCAAGAACCGAACACCAGTGAGGAAAAACCAGAGACAGCCCGGAGTGCAACGAACGCAGCTGGTGTTTTTGACAAAAGCGAGAACTCAGATGCGAAAAGAATAAAACCGGTAATTTGTACGGGAATTGAGAAGCGAGGATGAAAAATGAGAATTCAGATAAAAACTCCTGAAAAGCTTATCGTTCCAACTTCCAACCCCGGGCATCCAGTTATTGCATTCCACCGATCAGCCTACTCTCGTAGTGTCTCTCCACAGTGAGTTCAGGCTACCTATCGCGCGCAGTCTTGGCCATCGTCACCAAAAAAACGCCGTCTCGGATTGGTTGGTCAAGTCTGTGCCTCCGACCGAACCCACAAACGACGCGAGAGGCGGGGCTCAATTGTGAAAATGCTCTCCATGGAGACAAAATTTGACTAGGTAGCAAAAGCAAGGAAATAACTGTGAAAGAAATCGAAAATGGGTGGACTTGTAGGGATAATGCTTGTCACTCGGAAAAAAACAATAACATACAATATTATCAGTTTTCAGCTCTGCTTTAAGGCACGATGGACGGGAATTTTGAAAACAAGTATTTACAACATATGTTTGGCTCTTACTGTTTTGAAAATATTTAGTGATGACGACTTTCGATTTTCAGCCATTTCCATCGAAACACAAAATAAATCATATCTAAGTCATCACACTGTGGGCGTGTTCCACCCTACTTACCGTAGTTACTACGCTAGTTACCGTAGTTACTACGCTAGGCTGGAACGCTTTTTGAATTTTTCGGTCAAATATCAGCCCGCGGGCTGATCGGACCAATCACGTTGCAGAGATGCGTAGTTACTACGCTAACTACGCTCCCGAGCGTGGTAAGCAAATAGTTACCATTAGTTACTATTTTGGAAGGTTGGAACGGTCAGCGTAGTAACTTTTCGTAAGGCTGGAACGGAAATAGTAACTAATAGTTACTATTGGTAGAGGGGTGGAACACGCTCTGTGTGAGGCGCAAACAGCATACTCATGTCTGTCGTATTTGATCCAATTTTCGCCTGCATTTGCCCTAACAAGTTCAGTTAGTTTCGTACGCTTCTACGAACTCGTGGTCTCAGTTCAGCAGCTTACCCGGTGAACCGCGATTGCACTAGATTGTACTTTAGTAACTCCTAAACAAAATCATTTTTATTTTATTTTCTTATGACGTGTCGTTCTTGTCCATCTCCCCTTAGGTTGCACCTTCACACACAACCTAAAGCACGCGAAGCAAAGGATGACTTGGGCTCGCGGTCAACTACCCTTTTTTTCTGTCATAGAGATACCGAACCATCTTTTCGCTCACTCGTCGCATCGAGACGACTCCCGAGTCAGATTCCACCAACTCTATCGATGACTAAAGAAGAACTAACTGTAAGCATGCCAACCTTTCTTTTTCTTTCTCCCTTTCCTTTTCTCTTTCCTTTGCGCGATCACGGTAGTCTTTCCGCTTTCGGTCAACTTCATCATCTGGTGTCCGCGATCGTCCGAGGTCACGGACCCTGAAAAAACGAACATTACTTCATTAAAAGCTCCATGGCATGAATTCAACTGCTCTTGATACAACTGCTCTATACTTGAGCAACTTCAGGTTTACCAAATAGAAAGCTCAGACACTTTTGAAGGCTGTGCTCGATCTAACGCGGCGTATTCTGAACAAGTGTAGCTTCTGAACAGGTGTACGTTAATGTCAACGATAATGTTAATAAAAGGATGTAATGAAAATATTGTGTTGTACTTGCAGATAGCAATACAAATATTAGTTGCGTTTTTGCGGATACGACACCACGGTCCAGCAGTTACTGGGCGTCACTTTCACTATCACCAACACATAGGCCTATTTTTTTTTTCAAATTGGTGGGAAAGAAGTTTGACACATATCACACATGTGTGATGAAGTGGATTAGGTATTTCTGCTGGGTGAAAACACAAATTCAACAATTGTAGTTTTTGCAACGCAACCGTAGTATTAGATACCATGGTAACTGCAACACAAAGGTTTCGAAGGGATCCCAAAAAGGAATATTTGTCGATCTTTTTGACACAGATAATCAGGTCTTGCGGACGTTCCGTCTTTGCCGAACCCGTGCACATTTGAGATCATCTAACAGGCCACTGAACAACAGCGACTATTCATACTTTCCATCTAAAAGCATATCAAACAATCAGGGTCACTCGAAAAAATCGTGTTTTGAATAGATTCCGACAGGACTATCCATCCGAGGCGAGAATAAACAGTATTTCCTGGTTAACCGTGTCTTTTTCGGGTACACGTACCTCCTCCAACCAAATTTTATCGACATCAGAATTTTATTTTACTTCTTCGAAATTTCGGATTTTGGCCGGACTACGGCCAAACTACTTGTCTGGTGAGAAAATAAAGCTTATGTTCGGATTCAACATATGTTGTTAGCCCCTTGTCGATGCTCCCATCGACTTAAAGCACAACTCTTATTAGAAATAATATTTTCCCTATGAAATGGATCAGAAAAAAACAATTTCGAAAATGCCATTACTTTCCATCTGAAATTAGCGATTTTGTTGTTAGCGCCTGTTGACTATGTCCAGCCTTCCTGCTCTCCGACGCGGCGGCTGGGTGCAAAACATTTAAAAACTGATCGCGCCGTGGTTCGAAAGTGTGAAAACTAAGCAAATAAAAGAAGTCACAAACAAAAGCTTCTCAGATCCTTATGTGTGAAAGAGTTGTCAGCAGACGTTAATGATATCGGCAAACGTTTCGTTGTGTGACGGGCAAAACTCGGCAAGGCCAAAAAAGTGCTAAAATTTCGTAGGCACAAAACGAAACAATGGAGAAAGGTGGGGATTTTAGAATCTTATAATTCTGTATGGGAGCTAAATATATTATAAAAAGCAGAATAAGCACGAGGGGTCCTTTGAACAATTCTTTTACTTCTATCAAATTTGAGGTTTCTGCCGGATTCCCGGTGAACTAATTATCCAGCAAGGAAATCCAGGTTCACACATGGACTCAGCTTGTATTCTTGCTCATATAAGGATATTCCGATCGATATCAGAATAAACTTTACTCCTACCAAATTTCCAGTTTTCGCCAGATCCCGGTCGTATACTTGTCCGCGGGAACAGGAAGTTCAAATATGGATTCAGGAATACCTCTAAATCGACCAACGTTTAACCTCTAATCAACTTGAAATAAGACTTTCACTCTTACCAATTTTCCGGTTTTCGCCGGATTCCGGGCAAAGTACTTGTCTGGCGCAAAAGTAGAATTCAGAAAAAATATTCAGCATGTCTTTGTACCCCTGTATCTAACTTCTATTCTACTTCAGACAGAACTTTTACTTTTACAAGATTTCCGTTTTTTCCGAATTCCGGGCGAACTATTTGCCAGGAGAGAAAAAGAAGTTCAGTTATGGATTCAGCGTGTCTCCTTGGCTCTAGATCGACTCTCACATGACCTTGAAAAAATATCCCTTAATTTAAAAAACCCTCTCCCGACCCTACATATTGGGCTACAGGGCCCACCTGTACTTCGACCCAATGGATCCTCACACCAAGTTTGAACAAAAATGCCGTACTCATTCCTTCTGAATGAATTTAATCTTCCTACCCTATCGGCGCGCAGGGAACACCTTTGTACAAATTTTGGACTGAAACTCCTTGGTAATCCCACTTATCGCCATTTCCTGCCTCCTCCTCATGTTCCCGAAAGAAGCCGACCCGAACGAGATGTGGCTACGAAAGTTCCAAAACTCGCGCCTATCTCTTGTAGAACCGAGCGATACCGCAATAGTTTCGTACCTCGATTTTTGGAAAAGTACAATCAGCTGATGTAATACGTTATCGGTTGTTTACAAGTTTATGTATTGGTTGTCCTTGTTTTGTATGTACAGTGACAAAGATCTACCAAATTGCTCGCGCATGAAATGTTGTATCAGCTTATTTATCCTTAAAAAAAAAAAAAAAAAAAAAAGTATCTCAACCCCTTCGAGAGTTATCGTGCTGACAGAGGGACAGGCGGACAACTTTGCGAAGTCATAGGTATCCCTCCACTTACGTTATGGGACCCAAAAACGACAAATGCAGAACGAGTTACCGTGGTATCAGATACACTGGTTTCTGCAAAAACACAACTATTGCCTGTCGAAACTGCGCATCCTTGTGTTAAATGTTTAAATAAACAAATCTTCTACTCACAGTGGGTCCCTCTCATCTGCACCAGGAGGAGGTGGAGTAATGGATTCAGTTAGCGGCTCCGTCTTTATCGGCGGCGGCACACCTGTTGGCGGAAGCCTAACTGGCGGCGGCAATCCAATAGGGGGAGGCTGCCACGGCTCTGATGGCGTCCACTGTGCACTCTGCGTTGGTTCAACATAACCATAATATGAATATTCAGAGGCCGCGTAAGCTTCATACGCTGGTGGCTCAACGCCGACTGGGGGTGGCAGAGAGAAATTTGGGACTTCCCCAGGTGCCGCTGTGTCGTTGCCAACCCCAGGTGGAAGAAGGTCCATTTCTGAACGACGCGAATTGGCACTGATGCCTATCACGTCGATTTTGGTCGTGTTTATGGTGGGAATGGACTTAACGGGTAGGGAGCTCTGGATTGCTGAACGTTTGATGACGGTGACGGTGTTGTACTTGGAGTTTTCGTTCACGATGGTGGAGGGTTGGAAGTGTCCGCCATATCCACTCTTTATGACGGTGAAGGTGCCAACACCAGATTCGGTGCGGAGACGTTTTTGACGGTCGCAGTAGGTGTTCCATGTTTCCTCGGTAAAACCGAAGTTGAAAAAGTCTAGAAATACGGTCAGGTCAAGTTACGTTACTACTCGGTATATAAGACATACCCTTCCCTGGTATCTTAGTCGCTATTTTTTGTTTGTTCGACAAGGACATTGATGCCATAAAAAAAAAACAGTGTTCACGAGGTTTTGCTCTGCATTCCGTCGCTAGGGTAAGCAGGATTTTAAAGATTGTGGGGATATGTGAAATAACGGAGTAGGTGTCGACGAAGATGTAGCAAAAATGGTAGGTAACTAATGGATCAGGAGATAGAGCTTTGGCAATTTATAGAAGCCTCTCGGATTCCCTGCGCCTAGACGCGGCGGTGAATGTATTTTTTTTAATGCGAGATTAAGTAAGGACGAGTTAAAATATGAGAGCGGATAGTTTACCACTTGGGTAAAGAAGACAATTCAGGGAAGGTTCACGAGAACCTTTTGTGTGGAAGTATGAGTGAAAGCGTGAGTCCTCTCATGCGAGGGTATGTTGAAAAGAGTGCTCTGCGAAAGGAAGTGTTTGTTACACGTCTGTTTGATGGGAGGTGGCTAGTTAGGACAATTGGTAATGAATGCTTTATAAGTACGGGAAGTCGTTCAAGTCATTTCCTCAGGCTGGCAACAGAGCATATATTTTTGGAGTCTGATTAAGTCATTTTCTGGAGTTTAGTGTCTTATCATTGATATTTTTGTTTGTTCAGAATGGATGCTTGATCCAACGATATTCCGTGCGCTAAGGGATTTGGTCTCAGATGCTTTTGAGATTGATTTGTTTGCTTCTAGGATTAATTGCCAAATGAAACCATTTGTCTCTTGAAAGCTAGACCCCGAATCATGCTTCGTCGACGCGTTCCTAATGAACTGGACTGGAAAGTTTTTCTATGCATTTCCACCGTTCGGTCTAATTTTAAGAATTTTGCAAAAAGTCAGACGTGATGGGGTAGCGGGAGTCATTATAGTGCCTAACTGGAGTACCCAAACATGGTATCCGGTTCTGCAGTCGCTTTTGGTCGTAGATCCAGTATTTTTGCCCACTGATGAGGAAACCTTATTTCTACCGCATGTTTTTTTGCCATTTTTTTTTCGATACTATAGCTTTTAAAACAATAAAGTTATCATTATTATTTACCTTATCGACAACGAGGCAAAACCGGTAACTTAATCAAGAATCATCGCTTTAAACGGGGCGATCAAGATCTATCATTGTTACAACCGCAATGTAAGTGCTAAAGCTCTTCAAAGCTTAAAGTTTAACCGAAAAGGGCTGGGATAGGACAATGTAGTTACCGATCACTTATTCACTCTTATTGGCTTGAAGGTCCGCTGAAAATGCGTTACTTCGTTGTTCCGCTATTCACGAATAATCGATTTTCAAATAGTGGAATTTCCGTGTAATTTGGGGTACCTCTATGCACTTGTATTTTTGCTGTATGCCTTACGAGAAAGATTTTAAATTTTTGCATTAAGCAATCTTCACCAATCTCACCACTGCGCACAGAAAGCCGCATTTGTGTTGAATTAAAATTTCCCGCGTTATAGTAGAATTTTCGTTGTGGGGACGGCTGTAGAAATTCTGAACGTCATAACTAGAGCAGATAGTGGAAAATAGAAAAATCCCTTTGCAGAATCCAAATAATTCTGTGTGTTCAGTTAAATGACAAAAAAAACAAGTTGGCTTTTCAGTTAAACTTTAAAAAAATAGCCTCCGCGGACATGACTTCAAGCTGTGGCTCAGAGAAACAATTCCCTATGGTCTGCGACACATGAATTGCTGGAGCATCCGTCCATCTGATGTCGTACAGTAGAAGTATGCTTATGTGAACAGTTACTTTAATGTGAACAGTGCAGTTTTGGGCTAATTGGTAAAATGAAGATCCAAAATACCTATACAGGTGTTTTCACATGCCCTTGATTACCTACTTTGGCAAAGTCCACTGTCGACAAACGCTCACATAAGCATACCTCTACTGTACCGAGCGATTCTGTTCATACTTTAAAGTATTCCTTAGACAATAGTTGCGTTTTCGCGGATACCATGGTATCTGTTACCACGGTAACTGGATCTGCAATTAGTCGTTTTTGCAGTTACCGTGGTATCTGATATACAGTCCACTGCAAAAACGACTATTGCCGAAATTGCACTTTCCGAAGTCATCCCAAAAGAAAAACTGATATCCAGTTACATCACTAAGTGCTAAACTTCTTTCTCACAAATTTGACAAAATTCGATGAAAGTGAGATAACTTTTCAGATACCACGACCAGATACCACGGTCGGACCGTGATATCTGAATATCTGTTACCACAGTAACTGGCCAGATACCACGACAACTGCAGAAACGCCTTCTGACCGTGGAATCAGATACCACGACAACTGCAGAAACGCCTTTAGACCGTATATCAGATACCATGGTATCTGCAAAAACGCAACTAATCTCTGCGCCGAAAGAACGGGCTGAGGGTCGGGTCCAGAATATTAAATTCTTACCAGTGATATCAGCTCCAGGTTTCCTCCAAGGTTTGTCATCAATAGCTTCAAGGTTGAAATCAATAGCAGGTACGCCATTGATCGTCATAGAACCATCAAACTCCTCTGGTGCAAACTAGAAGAAGTGGTAGGAGATAGGATCAAGAACAAATAATAAGATAGAGCTACGAACGAAAAAACTGAGCGGACACGGAGGTATTTATTCTAGCTCTGAGCTGATGCTGATAACCGTTTACACATCTTTCGTCTTCGCCGTTGCTCATCGCAGAAAAAATAGTGCAGGAGGCGTACTCCGCGCGCTGACCCGCTCTGGAGCGCGTCAATAGAACCAATCAGCTTTGGTAGTCCTTCAGCCCAAGCTGACTGCGAATCATATTTGAGTAAGCAAAACGGATAAATCAGCTACATTTTATTGGAGCTATATTTCGGCCCTTCTTGGCAAAGGTCCTCTTCAGGCTCAAAGCCGCTCAAGCTGGAAAATGAACTTGTAGAAAAACAATTAACAATCAAAGATTCTTCCTTAAATATCTGATTTTGTGAACTTCTTGTCGGAAAACTGCTTGGAGTTAAAGCTGGTGCTGAAACTTTAATTTCGACACGGCTACTGTTTTTGCTGCTCGATTGGGTCTTCAAAAGGGTAGAGATTCTTCTGCATTTTGGTTTGGGAGTCACCTGTTTCTTCTTCTTCTTTCCAGCAAAGATGGATACTTGTCGGCGGCATGTATGGGCTATTTGAAGTTCCGTACTTTGGTGATAGATAGTTCTTCAGCCCAAGCTGACTGCGAATCATATTTGACGAACCCTTGCCAAGAAGGGCCGAAATATAGATCCAATAAAATGTAGCTGACTTGACCGTTTTGCTACGGAAGTTCACAAATCAGATATTTAAGGAAGAATCTTTGATTGTTTTTCTACAAGTTCATTTTCCAGCTTGAGCGGCTTTGAGCCTGAAGAGGACCCTTGCCAAGAAGGGCCGAAATATAGTTCCAATAGAATGTAGCTGACTTATCCGTTTTGCTTCGTCAAATATGATTCGCAGTCAGATGGGCTGAAGGACTATCTATCACCAAAGTACGGAACTTCAAATAGCCCATACATGCCGCCGACAAGTATCCATCTTTGCTGGAAAGAAGAAGAAAAAACAGGTGACTCCAAAACCAAAATGCAGAAGAATCTCTACCCTTTCGAAGATCTAATCGAGCAGCAAAAACAGTAGCCGTGTCGCAATGAAAATCACAGCACCAGCTTTAACTCCAAGAATCGCCAGAATCGCCAAAAACGAGGCAGGGCAGGACCCATGTACTTCTGGTTTACTTCTTCTTCCTCAAGACATGAGCCCTGTTTTGATTAAGGCAGGAGCCCTGTTCTGATTGACAATGAAAAGGCAGTAGCCCTGTTCCATCAATGTTAGCCTCATTGACGAACAAGGGGGACGTTGGGGGACAAAAACTTGGGGGACGTTTTCGCGTGGATGGCTCTGGTCCTGTCGACCTCCCGTCGAGCTCGACGGACGTTTTCGCGTGGATGCCGTCGATCTTTTTGTCATTTTCGCGTGTACGGATGAACAGGTGAACGGGCCATCCAGCTCGACGGGCGTCTCCCGTTCAACACCGCTCCGAGGGCAGCGTTAAGCTGAACGGGGATATTGTGTGGACGTTCCCACTCAGATGCTCCCATCCAGGTGGACGGGCATTTTCGCGTGGACGGAACCCACCTTCCTCAGCCGTTCAACGCCTAATCGTTTTGCTCATTTTCGCGTGGACGGGATCACCCGTCCAGCTCTACAGCCATCCACGCGAAAACGTCCCCTTGCTTAGGCTAATTCTATTTGCGTTTTCTTCGCCTTTTGGCTTTCCCTTTTCGGCTTTAGCTTTTAGCCTTTTTCAGGCCTTTTTGAACATTTTCGCGTTTTTTTAAGTTGCCGTTACTACTAAGGACTTTTCGTTTTGTCGGATAAAAACGCAATTTTGACAAATGCCATTTTAATTGTATTTTACTTGTACTGTGAATTTTTCATCTTTAAAATCCGAGACGGTCTCCAGATACTGATTATCACTTTGACTCAAATCTGTCTTTTATTGGATTTTGGGGTAAACTGACAAAAGCCGCGAGGCAAAAAGCCAAAAGGAGAGCGCAACATGATCAGCTACCAAGTTTCCCAAGAACAAGGCTCTTTTATGTTTTGTTTTATTTACCTTACTTTGACTTTAGAAAATATACAAGCAGACTTGGAAATGAAATAGACAAGTAACTACTATACTTTCTACATATTATAATTTTACATGTACCACTTCGGCCTCTGGCCGAGTCCCCGTATGAGGTTGTGGCCCTAGGCAGCTGCCTGGTTTACCTGGGCAGAAGTTCGACATTGCCTAGGGTCAAATTAGTGAACAGAAACAGGTCTACCTTTCCCTTTTCTTGGGGTGCTGCAGGTCCTTTCTTCATAAAAGCAGCTGCTCCAGAGTATGCCGTAGGGGCCATGGGAAGTGCTTTGATTGTCACTTGAACGTCGTCTTCATCAGAATCTAGGTCACTGAGCGCATTTACGTCATCAGCTAAAGAAAGCAGAAGGTCAACCCACAAAATTCCTGCATGTATGTGAGTTTGTATGTATTTTATGTATTGGTTGTCCTTGTTTTGTACGTACAGTGACAAAGATCTACCAAATTGCTCGCGCATGAAATGTTGTATCCGCTTATTTATCATTAAACATTAAACATTAAACTTACGTTGAACCCATTACACAAAAAAGACCAAGTATTATGAGAAAATAGAAGAAAAAGGGGAAAGAAAAACAAATAGTTACAAACATTACTAATCTACACCAGAATCATATGCGATATGTCAAGAAGGCCACTTTCATAAATACTCATTAGAGATTTGATAGCTGTATATGGGTTGGTCTGACCATTCGGTATTGGACCAATAATACAAGGATCACCTGTCCAAATGGGGAGCTGGACCAAATCTGCTACTTTAACATGAGAAACTAATATTAATAGCCATATCTAGCTAGGTGGCCTAATACTCTGTCTTGTTATGTTTTTCTATCCATGTCATGATAGACAGTAATTTTAAACGCATGGAAGTTCTGTTTTCTTCTGAAATGCAATGGGCCAATCTCTAAACAATGGTCCAAATACACTTTTCTAAAGAAAACGATGAAATATACTATGTTCTATGACAATTCATTTGCAGTCTAGTACACTAGCCCCTTTTCAGGCACGGTGCTCAACAGTCTAGCATTATGCCTGGGTGCTAGACGTTCAAGCACTGTACCTTGGATTTCATGAAAAGAGGCTAGTGTACTAGACTGATTCATTTGATTTGTGTACCCACCTCAATGAGCTTCAATGAGTATTCTTAGAAAACCATAAGTAGGCAACCATAGTAGGCTAAAAATAAAGACAACCAGAAGATCTGAAAGAAAGGAACCTGTTTGTATAGAAAGCTGGAAAAATGTGGATATGATCTCTTACCTTCCCCACCAGCAGCTATTCCATTTGTGGTTTCTGGCTAGAAATAAAGAGAAAATAAGCATTTGCAGTAAATTAGCTAATTAGAGCTGAAAGAACATGAATTTTTTTTAGCTGGTTTATATATTATGACATTTGATGTGGGAGCTGTCCACAGCATGTTACTACAAACACAAACTACAACAAAACTTATTAAAGAAGCTAGACAAAAATATGGCAACAATTAAAATAATAAAATCAGCATTTTCATCACTTACCACTTCCATTGGTATTGGGCCATCCTCTCCTGGTGGCAGAAGATCCCCCATCTTGGTGTCGTCTTGATCTGAACAGAACAAATTATTGTTAACACAGGTACACTATCACTTAAAAACAAGGGGAGGATAGCTAGTAAAAACATTTCATCTACACTGTCAGAAGTTTCATAACAGATAACCCAAGGGACAAGGATGCGCAGTTTCAACAGACAACAGTTGGGATGTAATCTATTGTTATTTTGAAAATGCTATGGCCAGGAAGATATGAAAAGCCGCAAAAAGGCATCTGCTGAATTTTACAATATCATGATGACAAACAAAAAAGTCAGCAGATGCTTTTTCAGCATTTTTTGGCTCTTCAGCAATGGCCAATGCTTGTTATGCATAACATTTCATGTATAACATTTCAAAAATCAAAACAGATTACATCCCAAGTGTTGTCTGTTGAAACTGTGTATCCTTGTGTTATTTGTTATGAAACTGGTCAATTTCAGTTGCATACAAATACAAATTACATTAGTTGTGTTTTTTGCCTTTTCTCCGTAGGTCAGTTAACTGACCTATTTGCCACTATTGACCATTTTTTCGTCTCGCCGGTCGGTTCGAATGAGCTCTAAAAACGGCTTATAAGAAAAAATGGGGTCTTCCCGTCGCCGGCGCCTATCTCTCCAATGAGAATTTTGAATTTCGCGCCGTGCCAAGAGCGTAGGTCGGTTGGATGGAGCTCCCGCCTCAGTCCACAGGTCGGTTAACCGACCGGCGAACAGAGCAAAAAAAAAGGCTTATAAAAACTTAGGTTGGTTAACCGAAGGAAGAAAACGACTTATAGTGACTTATAGTGGGAAATTTTGTAGGTCGGTTAACTGGATGAAGGCAAAAAATGCAACTATTAATTGTCATGCAGTCATAGATAGCCATGATGTAGCAACTTTTAAAATGCATTTACATACAGTAGGTGATTGTGAAATCATATCTAAGGCTAAGCTAGGCTACTGAAGATAACCGAAGATCTTGAAAGCTTCTTCAATCTTGAAAAATGATCTTGATATTTTCCCGGTAGCAGGGGCGGTTTGAAGTGCTTTGAACAGTTGAAGTGCAGTATCCAACCACGAATTTAAATACCTAACCTCGAACTTGGCCTGAAAATATTACAAGCAAGCTTCTGTGCAGTCTTAAATTGGTTCTAGGCCCTTCATGGTGTCCTCCTTGACAGATAGGACCTTGCTAGGACTGCACTGATATTTCTTCTTAACCTTTTTAGGCAAGTTTGAGGTTAGCCTATTTAAATTCGAGGATCACACTATTCGGACTACCCACCCCATAGAATAATCATATTATTAAAAAGAGAGAGAGGTAGGCTAACCTGGCTAACCTGGATATTAAGTATGAAGG